>JARBWK010000008.1:64878888-66168830 GCA_030556195.1 Anolis apletophallus | reverse complement strand
GAGCGGGAGTGGTGGGCGATGTCCTGATGCAGAATGAGGGAGAAGGGGCTGGCACCACACTGTGCCAGCCCCTCCTCCCTTCCAGCAAATTCTGCGAAATTAACCAATCTCTTCTCCGAGGGGAGGAGACAAAATTGCTCCACCATCCAACAAGTTGGAGGGTGAAGTGTATTCAGCATAAGTGGAGGGACTGTCACCATTCACACTCAGATTTGATAACATCTTATGAAAACGTAATTGCTGAAATGCTTACACCCAGAAAGGTGAAAAATCCACTGGTGAAATGGAGTTCTTATGCCACTCAGTAAAAAAACCCAACCCAACACAACCCCATATGCAAGGAGTTAAGATTGTCTTCTGATGTGGATTTTTTTCAAGTAAGCATTGCTTAGAGTGGCTGCCTTCCTTGGTTGCTCTTTTTCATATAACAAAGAATGTGTGAGGTATCTTATGTTCCAGCTAGATTTGCCTTGGGAAGTCATCCTTTCTGTTTTTTTGCTTCAAGGAACGCATCCTGTGAAATGGAGGGAAATCCTGGAGGTCGTTTTAAAAAAGGAGAAAAATCAGATGACATGAACAGTAGGCATGAGAAAAAAGTTATGAAAATGATTCGTTTCGTAAGAAATTCGTAAGAAATGCTACTTTTGAGCGTTTCCGCACCTGGAACGCCAACCAGGAAGTGGACTTTCTTTTTAGAACCTCGGGGCCAGGATTTTCTTAAGTGTCGTTATTAGGTCGTAAGGGGGCATAAGGGGGCACCCTCCTTCTCTCTCACCACCCTCCCGCCTCCCTTGCCAATATTATGGCAAGGCAAGCCCTAAACTTCGCTCCTTCCCTCGGCTGGAAGGAAGCCTGGAAAAAATGTAAACAGAGAGGATTACTCAGAAGTAAATCTGCAAGGAGGGCACTTTGGATGAAGGGCCCTCCTTTGCAGATTTACTTCTGAGTAATCTCTGTTTACATTTTTTCCAGGCTTCCCTGCCTGTCCTGCCTGCCAGCCAGCCAGGATCTAAGGCATCAAAGAGTATTGGGGTGAGAAACCAACCTAATGTATAATAGAATGAATGCTACTGTAAGTGCCACTGCCTAATATTATAAGTAATCCAACTGGTCATACCTAATTCCATGCACATGCAATAATACAGCAGTAATAACAATAATAAGAGGTAAAATTCAAACCGAAGTATTCTGAGTGGTCCCTGCCTCATGCAAAGCGGGCTCATGCGGTGCAAACGGGCTCATGCGGTGCAAACGGTGCAAACGGAAATTAGCCCGGGGGAAAAGCCAGCTTGGGAGCACACACATACATATTCTTGGGAGGGGGGATTTGTTGCAGAATCCCGGCCTCATAGAGAAGATTCTGCAGCACCTACACTGTAGGTGTTTGGTGGTGGGACTGGGGGGTGGGAAGGGAGGGGGGTATGGGTTTTAGGTAATGTCATTGTCAGGGTTATGTGTATGTCTATGTGTACGTGCAAGCCGATGGGTCAGGTCGGCAAGCCGGTGTTGTGTTGTTTTCTTTGTATGTGTTGGAAAGAATAAAAATTATATATACAAAAAAAAAAAAAGAAGATTCTGCAGCAACCCCCCCCCCCCCCAAAGAATATGCATGTGTGTGCACCCAAGCAGAAAACGCTCTTTTTCCGGGCTAATTTCCGGGCTCACAAAGAAGAGCCCGTTTGCACCGCGTGAGGCAGGGACCACTCAGAACACTTCGGTTTGAATTTTACCTCTTCTTATTCCCATTGTTATTACTGCTGTATTATTGCATGTGCATAGAATGTAGGTATATGACCAGCCTGGGCAAACTTGGGCCCTCGCTCCCTCGGGATCGGGGTGAGAGAGAGGCAGCGAGGAGCGAGGGGGGGGGGGGCTCCTCCTCCTTTTCTTTTGCTGCTTCCAAGAATAGAATACCCCCTCCCTCCCTCCTTCCCTCCCTCCTTCCTATTTGGAGAGTCCCATCTAGAATTCAGTGTGATTGATTCAAGTTTTGGCCTACAACTCCCAGAAATCCCAGCCAATTTACCAGCTGTTAGGATTTCTGGGAGTTGTAGGCCAAAACCATCTGGAATGCACATGCTCTGGCATACGAATTACTAACGGATTTCGTTAGTACTTAAGTTACATTTCCGAAATTTTTGGGAAATTCTTTTACTAATCAAAAAAAAAATCCCCCCCCATTTGATTTACGATTCACCATTTTAGGATTCTAAACCATGCCTAATGAACAGCCGTAGAAAGATAGCTCCCCGGGGAAGCAGAGTTGCTGAGCAATACAACTATTTCATGAATGTTTCTCCACAATATTTCTGGCTAAAAATCAGTTTTTCTTGTAGGTTGAGCAATTGGAAGACGATGTTTTATTTTGTTTTTTACTTTAAAATACGGGATCACTTCTTCTGCAATCTCCACCATAACTACACATTGATCACAAAAGTGATTTATCATGGGTGACTCTTACACCAGTGTAAGTCACCAACTAAATTCTACCCGGAGTCTGCAAACCCCCCACTGGCAATGTACAGTATACCAATAACTTCTAGAAAAGAATGTTATATACAATATTGAGTATGTATGTTTGTGTAAAATACATTTTATATGATATATAATTGTCCAATATCTTGCATGAAATGCCTGCAAGTCACGGACAACTTCAACGGTCCGGGATGACAAATTTTGCCAACTACCTTCAGAATTGTGCATCTGAGGAAGTAGACTATCTAGGAAAGCTCATACTATCAGCTTTATTCTCTCAGTCACTAAGGTGCTATGTGATCTATTTGCATACAAACTATCGGAATATAATCTTATATATAATGATGAGGTGATAGCAATTTTTTCCCTTGTGATCCCCTTCTCCGTGAGCCACAGTGTCATGTTTGGGTGCATTGGTATGTTGTGTTGCTTGTAGCCACTGTTTGGGCTAATTTTTAGCTGTGTTGGAGGATCTAAGGAATTTGAGGGTACTGGGATCAGTTGATGATTTGAAACCAGCATCTTTTGGGGTCATTTGGTTTTGCTTTCAAAATCCTCAGAATTGGTACATTTTTCCAAAAAAAGTTTTTGATGGTGTCTCTGGGATTCTTTTCCACAGTTAAATAAAAGCCCAGCATTTATGCATTTGGCTATGATTTTTTTTATTCCTTTCCTGGTATAATTAGAATTTTCTCCTTTTTGCTATATGATGGGGGGGAAATACCTGAAGGATTTTCTATCTCGCCATGAAACAAGGGCAGGATGTTCTTCCTTCATGTAGAAACTCAGAGTGAGCTCTTGTAATGTAGCAACATTGCCAGCTGTTTTATTTTAACACAAACCAGTGTAAACGTTTGTTAACAGGTTTCATTGAACATTTTCTAATCAGAATTGTGTGTGCAAAAATCACATTTACACTTACAGGAAATCCTGCTGTTGAATAGAAGAAAGTCATTTTTGGCTCAAAATGGCCTTACCTAAGAGGTTTTGCCACCCAGACAGTTTGTACTTAAAGATATTGCAGTCCATAAAGTGGAGGTAGTAATGCTACTGCTTCATAAGATGATCAATAGGGTTAGAAGCTATAAGGAAATAAAAACATAGTTGCTGCTATTCTTTTTATCATTTCACTCTCCATTTTCCCTTATTGAACACACATGCACACTCTCTCTCTCTGTCTCTCACTCACACACAAATACAGACTCAGACCCTATCTATACTGCCATATAAGTGGCCATGGTAGCACAGCGGGTTAAACCGCTAGCTGCAGGAGGGTTAGCAGTTTAAAGCCACGAGTTGTGCTGAGCTCCCACCTGTTAGTCCTAGCTTCTGACAACCTAGAAGTTTGAAAGCATGCAATGCGAGTAGTTCCATAGGTACAGCCTTGGAAGGAAGGTAAAAGGGCACTACACGCAGACATGCTGGCAAAATGCGATCGGAGATGTTTACAGACAAGAGGCTCCTCGGCACGGAAAAATGGAACAGAGCACCTCCCCATGGCCGGAGTTGAGCATCACTTCCAGAAGCCAGAGATGAAAAGGGGAAGGTCTTTACCTATGTTGTTGTTCACTCTGTAAAAGGCATTGAATGTTTGACTTATATCTGTATACTGTAATCTGCTCTGAGGGAGATAAAGCAGAATATAAATAAAGTTGTTTATTATTATTAATTAATGCAGTTTGGAACAGTGTAAACCCATATAATGTTTTTGACTTAGCGATCCAGGTCAGAGCCTTTGGGCTGCATTGCCCAGAATTCTCCTTCCAGCATGGTGTTGGCAATGGGCTCTTAGAACTGTACTGCCATAAATGAATTTTTCCATCTTCTGATCAAACTTGATGGACTTTTGGATTCTTTTAGTTCATTGATTCTTAAGCCAAGTACATTTTGTTACGATGGAATATCTTTTATGATTTTTATTGTGATGAGCTTGATTTTTCCCCCAGTTAGAGAGAATTGCATCAGTATCAAACATCAGGTCATATCTGGATGCCAAGGATCTAATTCAACAATGGATATTAGGCAAAGTCATAAAGTATTAGAATAGTTTTGAAACGATATGTCTAGTCAGTGTGACTTTGACATGCAATCACAGCCCTGTCACTTAAACATTTCTACCTCTTGATTGTTTTCCATAATTTAAGCCATGACCAAGTCTCACAAACAGCAAGGGTATATTGGCAGAACAGCTCTTTGGAGGTATTGTACAGATGTTATTACCAAATTGATGAGAGGACTGGGATGAGGCATAATTCAGCAGTCCTTGGTGTGCAATGCCTCTGTCTTCTTCTGTATATCATTAACCATCTGGTAAAGCATCACTTTATATACAAAACAGAGATGATTTCTAAGTGTAGAAAAAATAAACAAACCGGCAGCCTCCTCGTTCCCCAGCTGGAAATAATATGGATTCATAACAATAAATTAAATGGTTTGTCAGCTGGGAAGAAGAGAATGCTGCAATATGTGACAGGCACTTTTGTTTTAATTAACTTGGGAGAGTAGGAAATTAACAACAGTGCATCAATCTAGAGAGGGTTTAGATAACAGGAAACTTATGTATGGATGGTATCCTTAGTGTGCAGATATCCTACTTCACTAAAGCCCTGTCCAGGAATTAGGTGTGGAAAGAACAGCTATCCAGCAACATTTTAGGCCAGTGTTTCCCAACCAGTGTGCCGTGAGCGATCATCAGGTGTACCTTGGGAAATTGGAACCTCCAGGAGGGGAGGGGGGAGAGTCTAGTGTGTTGAAGTATAAAAACCCTAAGAAGCCTACCTCGATAAAGGCACAAAATTACAAACACCCCACCTCCCCACCTGTTGTCTACTTGGTCTCTCCCTCTCCATGCATTGGGAAGGCCCGCCTCCCTTTTCCCAAATAGAGAACTCCTCTTGCCTCCCCCTCCCTCCCGGGCCTAATGCCGGATGGTTCAGTCTAGTACCAGCCCCACTCCTCCCCCTCCTCCCTGGTGCGCGCGAAACCGCTCTCGGCCTCCCTCCGGCTCCCTGCCCACTGCCACCTTCCTTCCGGCCTGCTTCACCCGAGATGCCCACCCGGACCACCCCGCTGACCCCCGAAGAGCTGTGCAGGTGGTGAGTGAGGCTCCTGCTCCCCACGAACCCAATTCAAGCCTGGCAGGGAGGGAGGGGGCAATCTAAGTTAGAGGGAGACTGCTGGTCTTTTGAGGCTCTCTCTCCAGAAACTTTAACTCCCAAATGTCAAGATCTATTTTCCCCACACTCCATCTGTGTTCACATTTGGGTATATTGAGTATTCATGCCAAGTTTGGTCCTGATCCAACATAGTTTGAGTCCACAGTGCTCTCTGGATATAGGTGACCTTGAGTCTACAACTCCAAGACTCAAGGTCAATGCCCACCAAACTCTTATAGCATTTTCTCTTGGTTATGGGAGTTCTGTGTAGGAACTTTGTGTCTTTCTGCCATTCCTGCCAGGATATCGATATTGTGTTCATCGAAACAGGCCCAGGTTTCACACTGAGTGTATAAATACATTTAAAAACATATTAACTACCGTGTTTCCCCGAAAGTATGACACCCCCGATTGTAAGACATATCGGGGGTGTCAGGGGGGTCGGCTAATGTAAGCTGTACCCCGAATGTAAGCCGTACCTCGCCGCCGCCGCTGCTGCCGTAACCGGCCCATCGGCCGCGGCACACCTCCACGGCGCACCTTTCTGCCAGGCCTCCAAGGAAGGGAGGGGGAAGAGACCCAGAGGCGTGGCAAAGCGGCGCTGCGTCAGAGTGACGCGTCGCCGCTTCACCACGCCTCTGGGTCTCTTCCTCCTCCCTTCCTTTGTCCAAGGAAGGGAGGAGGAAGAGACCCAGAGGCGTGGCAAAGCGGCGCTGCGTCAGAGTGACGCGCCGCCGTCGCCACGCCGCTCGCCACGCCTCTTGCTCTTTTCTCCCTCCCTTCTCTTGCTCTTTCTCAGAAAGCTGCGCCGCAGAGGTGTGCCGCGGCCGATGGGCCCGGTTGCAGCGGCGGCGTGACGGAGGCGGCGGCGTGGGCGTGGGTGTGGCGATGGGGTACGTCTTAGTTTATATAAGACGTACCCCGAAAGTAAGACGTAGGGGGACTTTTCGGGGGGGAAAGAAAGTAAGACGCTGTCTTACTTTCGGGGAAACACGGTATATGTATTACTGTGTTAGAGTGTCATTTTGTGTCATTTTGGTTGGTGGTGTGCCCCAGGATTTTGCAAATGTAAAAAGTGTGCCGCGGCTCAAAAAAGGTTGGGAAACACTGTTTTAGGCGATAAAAATAAGTCTAATTGACATTCTGATAGAAGCTCAATTATAGTGGACAATGGGTGGAAACTAACTTCTCTGTTATCAAGTGCTGTTTAAGCCCTGTGCAAGCATTTAAAGACATGGGGAGGGGAGCACCATGTTCACCTATCCCTTCATTGTTATTTCAGTTATCCTACACACACAGGTTGGCAGTAATGACTGGAGAGTCACTGTGAAGCATGGAGGCTGTTCACATGATTTGGAAACATAGGCTGACTTTCTGTCTTGCACTTAGGTTTTTGAAATGCAGGGTTTTGGATCCATAAAAGTTTTTCTTTCATGTCAGGAGCGACTTGAGAAACTGCAAGTCACTTCTGGTGTGAGAAAATTGGCCATCTGCAAGGACTTCACCCAGGGAACACCCGGATACTTTGCCATCTTATGGGAGGTTTCTCTCATGTCCCGACATGAGAAGCTGCAGCTGACAGACAGGAGCTCATTCTACTCCCTGGATTCAAACCACCAACCTTTCGGTCAGCAGTCCTACCAGCACAAGGGTTTAACCACTGGGTTAAACAAGGGTTGCGCCACTGGGGGCTCAGTAATACAACACAATAGTCAATAATACAACTCAATCACCGTCATGGCACTATGCCCCTCCAAGTCCATCTGAATAGCCAGCAGTCTCATTGAGCTGCCACTCAGGGCACATTCCTCACCAATGAGAGAGGCATCAACAATTAGAAGCAGGATCCCTATTGTAATTTTTTATTGCAGCCTCACTCTTTCCTGGAAGGGGATTGGAAATGTCATCATCCTTGCACTCTGATTAACAGCTGAACAATGTGGTTCCTGGCTCTTAAGGTGGGCTGGAGGAAGGGTGGGTGAGTAGGAAGGGCATCAGATGTTACTTCTACACTGCCCTATAATGCAGATTATCAAAGCAGGTAATCCACACTATCTGCTTTGAACTAGATTATATGAGTCTACACTGCCTTATAATCCAGTTCAAAGCAGATATTCTGGATTTTATATGGCAGTCTAGAATGGGCCTGAGTGACACATTTGTAAGTCATCAATGTAGGATGTCAGTGATTTTTTTCAGGCTTATTGACTCCACTCACATTAGTCATCAATGGCACTGCGATCATGCGGGATGATGAATAAAACCCAGATTTTAGTTTGAACTTTAAAGGGATTATTCTAAAGTGTTGAACCAACTTCAAGGATAAGTTTTAATATTTCGGATAGCTCCCTAAAAGTTTGTGCGAAAACTCTGATAACATTCACTGTCTTACTGACAACAGGAAGAGAGCAATCTACCCCTCAGAAGGCAAATTCACTTCTGAAAGAGTTATCATGGGAAAAAAGGTGTCTCTACTGAAACTTTAGCACCAATCCTCTGAATCTTCTGTAAAAGGGCACAGATAGAATCATAGACTCATTGAGTTGGAAAAGACCTCTTGGGCCATCCAGTCCAACCCCCTGCCAAGAAGCAGGAAAATCGCATTCAAAGCTAGCAAAACAAACCCCACAGGAGTGTTAACCCTTCCCTATGCAATCCAAAGCTTATCTATATATTAGTTGGAGATACATTGTAAAAAATGTACCAGTTCCAACTTACAAATAAATTCAGTTGAAGAACAAACCTACAGCAACTATCTTGATCACAATTTGGGGACTGCCTGCACATTTTAAATGCCTCTATAGGACTGTAACAGGGATGGATGTATCTGTTATTCCAGAAGTTGTTGAACAGTGTTCCTCCATTTTGGTTATGCAGCTAATGCAGTAGTTCTACACCAGTGGTTCCCAAACTTTTTTGGCCTACCACCCCCTTTCCAGAAAAAAATTTACTCACCGCCCCCCTAGAAATTATTTTTTTAAATATTTAATAGCAATTAGAAAAATATACCGTGTTTCCCCGAAAGTAAGACAGCGTCTTACTTTCTTTTCCCCCCAAAAAGTCCCCCTACGGCTTACTTTCGGGGTACGTCTTATATAACCCAAGACGTACCCCGTTGCCACGCCGCCGCCGCCGCAACCGGAGGTGTGCCGCGGCACACCTGCGGCACACCTCCGCGGCACACCTTTTCGCCAGGCCTCCAAGCAGGGAGGGGAAAGGAGCCAGGGGCGGGACGAAGCGGCGACGCGTCACTGTGACGCGGCGATCCTCACCACGCCCTGGCTCCTTTCCCCCTCCCTTCTTCCAAGCAAGGGAGGGGAAAGGAGCCAGGGGCGCGGTGAGGAAGAGTCGCGTCACAGTGACGCGTCGCCGCTCGTCCCGCCCTGGCTCCTTTCCCCTCCCTTGCTTGGAGGCCTGGCGAAAAGGTGTGCCGCGGAGGTGTGCCGCGCACACCTCCGATTCTTGCGGCGGGCGGCGGCGGCGGGACGAGGTACGGCTTACAACGGGTACGGCTTATATAAGCCGACCCCCCCGACACCCCCGATACGTCTTACAATCGGGGGTGTCTTACTTTCGGGGAAACACGGTATGTATTAATGCAGTGGTACTCAACCTTTCTAATGCCATGATCCCTAAATAAGGTTCCTCATGTTGTGGTGACCCCAACCATATTTTTGTTGCTACTTCATGAATAATTTTGCTACTCTTACGAATTCTAATCCAAGTATCTAATATGCAGGTCAAAGCAAAGGGGGCGGGACCAAAAAAGAGGGCTGCGCGACCCCTCCTAAATAGCCAATTGTTCACCGCCCCCTTAAAGGGGTTCATCGCCCCCAAATTCTCTTGAGCCTTCCCCCAATTCTCTTGAGCCTTTGGATCACCTCACTGCCCACCAGGGGGTGGTACCACCCACTTTGAGAATCAGTGTATCTCTACAGTATCTGGAGGGCTGCCCAATACCCACTGCTGGTCTTAAGGACATGGAAGCTCTGCTCATATTTAATTTTAATTGCATTTTGATTGTATTTTAACTTTTGTATCCATGACACAAATATTTGCTTTTTAAAATTTCGGTATGCATATGCATATGCATTTGTCTGGTTTTTAAATTCTATTGTTTTGTGTCATGTTATTGTTAGCCGCCCTGAATCCCTATGGGGAGAAAGGTGGGATAAAAATAATGTAAATTAATAATAAATAAACATGACTTAAGTGTCCAACTTGATCATATGCTTTCTCTCTGTCAACTGCCAGGAAGGGACAGAATAAAATAACTGGGACAATTCTACAGGCAGGGCAGCCATGCTTCCTTGATTTATAGGTGGCATTCTTCTGTTTGACAGCATTGTCTATTTGAAGCACTGAACTAACTGTTTAAAGACAAAGAATAAGAAGGTAGAACAAAAGCCTAGAGGTTATCCTTTGGCATGTTTGCAGACTTAGCAAGCCAGTCCGCCCCATTATGATGCAGTAATTATAGTAATTATCTTTGATATACACATAGAAATAAAAAATATATACACATGTTATGAAAATCTGCTCCTTCTAATGGCATGTTTTGTTATTGTCGATGTTAACTGCCACTGTTTTATGGATGCATTTCTTTTTTTCTATTCTTTGGTTTCTCTTCAGGCATTATAAACCTTTTTTTCCTTGTTTTAAAACTCCGCTGTAATGACAGGATCAAAGTTTCCATTAAGTGCCAAGGTAATATGTGGGATAAACTGTTAAGGGCCTGCCTGACACCTTTATTTATTTATTTATTTATTTATTTATTTATCGCATCACTTCTTATATCCCGTCACTTCTCAACCCCCGAAGGGGGACTCAGGACGGCATTACAATTAAGCCCAATTGGAGGCTATTTACAAAATTACAATAATAAAATCACATATTAAAACATCACATCATAAAAACAATACATAGTTAAAACCATACAAAAAATGGAACAATAAAAACCAGTCTCGACAGTCATATCACCATTGCAATTTGCCCCTTAAAGGGCTGCTACATCTATTGCCCAAAAGCCTGGTCCCAAAACCATGCCTTTAATTTCTTACGGAAAGCCAGGAGGGAGGGGACCGATCTTAATTCAGTTGGAAGAGCATTCCATAGTTGGGGAGCCACCGCCGAGAAAGCCCTGTCCCTCATTCCTGCCAGACGCATTTGAGCTGTTGGCGGAAGTGAGAGCAGGGCCTCCCCGGATGATCTTAGATTTTGAGATGGGACGTAGGGGTGGATGCATTTGGACAAGTAAGCTGGGCTAGAACTGTTTAGAGCTATATAGGTCAAAACCAGCACTTTGAATTGGGCTCGGAGATGGATCGGCAGCCAGTGGAGTTGACACAACAGGGGGGTGGTATGCTCCCTGTATGTCGCCCCAGTTAATAATCTGGCTGCCGACCGTTGTATTACTGAAGTCTTTGAACCATCTTTAAAGGCAGCCCCACATAGAGCACATTGCAGTAATCTAAAGGGAATGTAACCAGAGCGTGGACTACCATGGCCAAGTCAGACTTCCCAAGGTACGGGCGCAGCTGGCTCACAAGTCTTAGTTGTGCAAAAGCTCCTCTGGCCATCGCCAAAACCATAAATGTTACATCTTACAGATGCTGGGGTCTTCCTTTGTAAGATATTGATCTGTATGTTTCACCTAGTTTAAAAAGTAGTTTGCGTTGTTCTGCTGGTGAATTAATATTTGCAAAGTTTAAAAAGTGGGAGGCCTTCTGTGAACATCTGCAGGAAAAGTAGGCCATGAGATCACTAAACCTAAAAGTTGGAAGACTCCACAAGGCTCCTGTAGTCCAATTTCCTGCTTCTAAACTAGTCCTGAAAGATGCTGAACCAAACTCTGTTTAAAGAAGGTCCACATCTGTTTAAAGAAGGTCCACTAATCTGTTCAGGAGTATCCAGGTCTGTGGCAGATCCTGGAACGTCTAGGATGCCCCCCCCAAGTTCCTCAAAATGATTGTCCTGTTACATGAGGGCCAGCACGGTCAAGTCAGATATGGCGATGCTCTCTCGGAGCCCTTTCTCATAACTAATGGAGTGAAACAGGTTGTGTTCTTGCACCAACCCTATTTACAATCTTCTTCAGCATGATGCTCCAAAGGGCTATGGCAGACCTACAAGAAGAAACAATCGTACTGATGGTAGCTTGTTTCTTGCACTAAGACTCTAAACTATCTAGTCCGTGAGCTACTTTTGCTGACGATGCCCTCGCCCATTTCAGCATCACATGCTCCAACAGCTGCAGAGCTGTTTGGGCTGAAGTCAGCCTGAAGAAAACAGAAGTCCTCTACCAGCCCGCACCACAGGAAGAACACCACCATCCTCATCAGCATAGGCACATCTGTGCTTAAGTCCGTTCAGCAGTTCACCTACCTGGGAAGCATCATCTCTTCAGATGCCAAGATTGACAAAGAGATAGATCACAGATTATCAAAGGCATAGTGCATTCGGAAGGCTTCACAAAAGAGTCTGGAGCAACAAGCACCTGAGGCACCAAAATCAGTGTGTACAGAGCTATCATACTGTCCATTCTCCTCTATGGGTCTGAAACATGGGTCACCTCGCCCAACAAACTATCTCAGCGCTGCTGGACTGACGAATGTTGCTGCCCTTGAGCAAGCAGGGATCACCAGCATTGAGGCCATGCTTGAGAACACAGCTGCGCTGGGCAGGACACGTCTCTAGGATGGAGGACCACCGCCTCCCAAAGCGGTGAAGGGTCAGCGCAAGAGCGCCCCAAAAGAGATATAAGGACTCCTGAAACAACATCTCAGGCTTGGCCAGATTGATCACCAACAAGTCACCCTGGCCTCACATCGGGAGGCATGCACTATCCACAATTGGGCCTCTTTGAGAAGACAGCGAATGGGTCTGAAGAACGAAACGCAGAAAGTCAACTTGGAAAAAACATCACCCAGCCCGCTTTCTGCAACCGAACTTGCCTATCTCAGATTGGGTCATCAACGCGCTTGTAAACAGCGTGGGATGAGTCCTTCCTGAATCTTCGTTCGCGAAGTAATGCCGAGAGAGAGATGCCCATTATAAGAAACTTTAGATAGAATACTAATTATGCACCACATAGCATATATAATTCTGCAAGAGAATTCTGCAACAGATTTGAATGCTCCTCTTCAAGTACCTTCCCATAGATAACTTACTCCCCTTATGAAGATAAGTAAATATTATTTATTTAAAATAGGTTGCTACAATGGAATCTGCTCAAAAGACATAGGGGGTCCTTATCCATTTTCCGCAGGGAGAGGCAGGGATGTTGGCTTGGGAGCTACCAGAAATCCTTTTTTTAGCTTTCTGGAGATGCCTCCTTCTGCCATTCCTTGATCTTCTGTATATAACACAATCCCATTATTTTTATTCAGAGGCAAGCAGCATTTTTCCCAATGGGACCTAGCTTAAGTGAACTATTGGAATGCAACCTTAGATTTTTAGCACAGTGGGTTAACCACTAGCTGCAGGAAATCTGCTGACTGGAGGATTGGCAGTTCGAAGCCGCAAGTCGGGGTGAGCTCCAGCTGTTAGTCCTAGCTTCTGCCAACCTAGCAGCTCAAAAGCATGTAATCAAAATATTAAAAATATTGAAACAATTAAAACAATTAATTAAGACACATCCATTAAAATCAAAATCCAATAACTAGTCCGGGTCAATTCATTGTCATAAGTTGTGTGACCTTCTTCCACTTGCTGCTCACTGATCAAATGCTTGGTCCCATAACCAGGTCTTGATTTTCCTTCTAAAAGACAAGAGGGAGGTGGCCAATCTGATATCTCTAGGGAGGGCGTTCCATAGCCAGGGGGCCACTGCTGAGAAGGGCCTGTCTTTCGTTCCCATCAACCGCGTTTGCGATTGTGGTGGGATTGAGAGCAGGTATTCTACTGAAGATCTTAAACTTCGTGATGGTTCATGGCAGGAGATACGTTCGGACAGGTAGTCTTGGCCAGAACTGTTTAGGGCTTTAAAGGTTAAAACCAGCACTTTGAATTGTGTTCAGAAGTTGCTCAGTAGCCAGTGGAGTTGGTGTAACAAATGAGTTTTATGTTCCCTGTATGTCGCTCAGGTGAGCAACCTGACTGCCTACCATTGGACTAGTTGAAGCTTCCGGGCAGTCTTCAAAGGCAGCCCCACGTAGAGTGCGTTGCAGTAGTCTATTCGGGATGTAACAAGAGCGTGGACTACCATGGCCAAGTCAGACTTCTCAAGGAGATGTCTATGGACAACAGACTCCTTGGCATGAAAAAATGGAATAAGAGCACCTCCCCTTTGCTGGAGTTAAGCATCACCTCCAGGCACCGGAGATGAAAGGAGAAGGCCTTTACCTTTGTTTGTGTATTGTATGTCATTGTTGTTCACTGTGTAAAAGGCATTGAATGTTTGCCTTATATGTGTATACTGTACTGAGCTCTGAGTCCCTCCGGAGAGCTAAAGTGGAATATAAATAAAGTGTAGTATTATTATTATTATTTTAACAATTCAGAAAAGAACTAATATTGAGATATAGTGACACTGAATACCTATACCAATTGACCTTTTGAGGATGGGAGAATTGCATTCCTTACTTCTGCTTATTGTTCTGATATTTCTTTCTAATAATTTGCCCGAAGCATGCAAATTATTAGATTGCAGTACAATTTCTGCAAGCTGCAGTCCTAAAAAGTAATGTTTACGAAATTCAGATTATACAGTGGCTCAGCAAAGTTTCACGCACACACAGTAATGAGTTGCTGTGATTACTTCATTTTCTTTTCTAGCAATCTGCATTCTCAAAGGGTGTTGGCAAAGTTTGCATATAGTTCAGTCCCAAAGGTCCATTGCAGTGCTGTTAGTGCTGCGGTATTAGTTATTTAAAGTTATTTAAAGTCACTGCATTGATTTACATTGCTAATTTTTCAAGTAAAGCATTTGACATTATTGGCAGGAAGGAAATGTGTGTGTATGCAAACAGAAGTGTAAAGTCACTTTCTTTCTTAGCAAATCCTTGGGCACTAAAGATACTTTGATGCCACCCACTGGAGGAATGTGATATTTTGGGTTCCCCTGCTTTTCCTTCTTCGAGCATTTTTGCATCCTACATACAGGAGAGAAGGAAAAACCTGGTCTGTTTAGCAACGCTAGATGGAGACTTAGTGGTTAATTCTACCAAAACGTTGAAACGGTGAGAAGCATATCAGAGAGCTATATAAATAACCACAGGGTGATATTCAAGGCTGCTTCTTGTATATATAATAACATCCATGCTGTGCAGCACTGCTGCTGTCCTACCCCTCCCTGAGGTTGGCTTATGAGACACAGAAAGCCAGGGAAGACATTTTTTTAAAAAAATACTCTTACTGAAACAGTCGAAAAAAGAACTGCAGCTAAACATAAAGCTTGCTGGGTTTATCCCAATGCTCCTTTCTCAGTACTTTTCTGAAATAATAAGCAAAGCACTCTCTGATTGCTTTAGGGACCTGGTGCTGGCCAATTTGGTTGGAATAAAAGGATAAAAGGGCTTGAAAGGAACACAGGGATAGGAACTATGGAAGGTAGAGGGAAGGATTATCTAATGCACACTCTTTGTATATGGAGTGGCACCAATCTTATGTGCTATTTCAAAGTTTGCATCTAGATCTTAATGAGATTTTGTGGCATTTCTGAATGTTTTGCGAGGATCTGTATGGTGGAAGGAGAAGATACCTACAGAAGCGGAACTGTGTGGGAACAAGAAACAGTCAGAAATGAAAACCTTCTTCAGGCCTTCTCTAGTAGTGTTTGTCTATTATCCTATTGCTTACTGTTTCCTGTATGTATGTTCTGGTATGCAGCTTCCTTTATTCTATGGTTCCTGAGAAGTTATAAAAGGAGCCCCAGACCATATGGGAATGTGGCACAGCTGGCTAAGTGTCAGCTGCATAAGATCTCTCTGACCAATAGGTCATGAGTTTGAGGCCTGCCCGGTTCGAGGTGGGTGCTCGACCTTTAAGTGTAGCCTGCTGTTGACCTTTGCAGCCCAAAAGACAGTTGCATCTGTCAAGTAGGAGATTAAGGTACCACATTAAGTAGGGAAGCAAATTTTGACTGAATTATGAGGTCATTAAAAGAACTCCAGGAAAGCAGAGGAATGCGGAAAGGAACAACAAGGGATGCTGAGAAATGAGTGCGTCAGCTCCCCCTGGTGGCCAGAATTTGCCTCTGTTCGTTTATATGTTGTGTGTGTGAAAAACAGCAGGAATTGTCTGCTAGTATGTGTACCTGTAATCCGCTCTGAGTCCCCTTTGGGGTGAGAAGAGCGGAATATAAATAAAGTAAATAAATAAATATGATTACTTCAGACAGGCAGACTAGAGACTACTTCAGACCTCGGATCACATGCTTTCTTGCTGTTTTGTTATAAGAAAAATGCCCTGGCCGGATGGCACAGAGAATTATCTCAAACATATCTGACACTGGACTGATAAGTTTTGTACCTGTGTCTGCTAAACACATGAAGGTTGTGAGTAAACCAAATATGTTATTCTTATCAAAGTCTACTTCATTTTTGTCTCTTGAGTGCATGATATAAAACAAGTTGTTTTATGGGAGTGTGTGTGTGTGAATCTATATCTATATATATGGCACTGAAAAACACTTCTAAAGCTCTGTTGTTTTTATGCACTGGCAAATCTTTGTTTTCCTAATGTATCAGAGATAACTGCGCACCGGGAAGTGGTGCAGCTGGCTAAGTGTCAGCTGCATAAGATCTCTCTGACCTTTAGGTCATGAGTTCGAGGCCTGCCTAGGTCGGGGTGGGTGCCCGACCTTAAGTGTAGCCTGCTGTCGACCTTTGAAGCCTGAAAGACAGTTCATTTATCAAGTAGGAGATAAAGGTACCACATTAAGTGGGGAGGTGAATTTTGACTGATTTATGAGGCCATAAAGAACTCCAGGAATCGCTGAAAGGAATGTGGAAGAACAACAAGGGAAGCTGGAAAATGCTGAGAGAGATGAGGAGTGCGTCAGCTCCCCCTGGTGGCCAGAAGTTTGTCAGAAGTTTGCCAGAAAATTGCCTCTTTGTTCGTCTTTGTTCGTCTATGTTCGTCAATATATGTATATGTTGAACGGCAGGGATTGTCTGCAAGTATATGTACTGTAATCCGATCTGAGTCCCCTTCAGGGTGAGAAGAGTGGAATATAAATGAAGTAAATAAATAAATAAATAAACAAATTGTTTATTTAGTCTAACAACTGAAACCATTGCCTTGCATAATTATATCTGGTTGTATACCACAAGAGAAGATTCTCCTCTAAAGGTTTTTTTAAACTCTTATCTGAAAGTTCATGCTTTTTAAAAGGTTATGATCACCAAAAGGGGTTTTCCCAAAAGGTTACAAATGCCATTTTCCAAAAGAAACTGGTTATATATACTGTATGTATGTATGTATGTATGTATGTATGTATGTATACACACACACACAGACAAATTAATTCATTGGTTCCTTAAACACAAACACAACCAGCTTGATGTTCCATACTAGAAGTGTAATACATTATATCACTATAATTGCATTATATGAAAGGGCCTTTAGTCAAACGTACAGCATTATATATATAGCTGTTTTTGACCTACCTGCACAAAGCAAGCGTTTCTCTGTGTGTAAGAGAGACAGATTGTTCAAGGACAGAAGATACTGCAAATAAAGCTACTAATAATAGTAGGAGTAAGGATTCATCACACAACGATGCAAAAAGGTCAGAATTTCCCAATTACCTCGCCGGTTTGAGCGACTGTAACATGTAACTTCAGAAGCAGAGATGTCTCTAGCAGAACTTGGAAAAGGTGGCTGACTGTGGTATTCAGCGGGCCATAATTTTTAAAAAAGTAACTTTTCTAAGCTCGTGTGCTGGGAAAATATGCAGCCCAATTTCAGATGCCAGCCAGATACCTCCAATTAGCCCTTTCACAAACTTGACTTGTCCACTGCTGTGAAGGTTGAGTCGGCTGGTAGAATGGAAAATGTGTTCTGTAAATAACCCCTATCCTGATGTTTTAAAAAAAACGCATCTCCAAATGCACATACTGTAGATTACTGGGAAATAAAGAGGTATATGCATAGGATTGCAAATTGTTGAAGGAGATCTACCGTATATTCTTTATTCTTCCAATTTCTTAGTCATCGTATCTGTGTTCTTCCTTCCTCTCGAATGTGTCTTCCCTCGGACAGTGTGATGCTGCTTGCTGTCCCTTATGCGATTAACCTACAGACCTCTTATGTCTGCATATAATGCCAAGATGTGAAAATGATCTCTGCTCTTGAACCAGGAGTTGTTGAATAGCTAAACTGCCTTGCTGCAGATATTCTAAATAAGGAATTAGGAAGATGATATTGCCTTTACATGGACACCAATGAGCGTAAGGAGGGGGTGAATGAAAAACGGACACAGAAAATAGGTGGCTAGGATGACAGGAAGACATAAATCTCCTGCAGAATTATAGTAGGAAGTTATATTGTTAATTCTAAATAAGGAATTTGGAAGATGATACTACCTTTACATCGACACCAATGAGTGTAAGAAGGGGGTGAATGAAAAACACATACAGGAAATAGGTGGCTAGGATAACAGGAAGATATAAATCTCCTTCAGCATTATAGTAGCAAGTTTTATTGTTAGTGTTTTTTTGGTTTTTTAAGTTTTTGTTTTATTTTGCATAAGTTTCTACATGCTGATTGACTTTGCTTCTTATTTGAGGTTGCAAGTGAACTGAGAACTGGGAATCCCTTGCCCTTGAGCACTCTAATTGGAGGTCAGCTGTGACCAGCAGTGCTGCAGAATTCAAAGAGGCACAGATGGAGGGAGAAAGATGCTAGGAGGAAGGTGTGTCAAGCCAACCCTGACCAGGACTGCTATCCACCTGGAAACCAATGTCCTCACTGAGGAAGAACATGCAGATCAAGAATAGATTTCGACAGCTATCTATGGACCCACTACCAAGATACTACACTTGGAGGACCATCATCTTTGGACAATGAGGGATCGCTTAAGCAAGCAAGCAAGCAAGTGACTTGAGAATCAACGTATCATTCTGTAGTATGCCTCACTCAGAGAAAACACATTTTTTTAAAACTCTGTTGAGAAAAAGCCTTAGATCTTTAATGGGTTTCTAAGAGGCAAAATGTTAATATTGTCTAATTAGACAATAAATGCTTGTTGACAAGGCATGTCAGCTCTCTATTACACAGTACACAAGCATTTATTTTTGGCAAGGCATGTTCCACCCTTTTTTGTATTGTAATATGTTAGGAATCAATGGGTTATGACAACTAAAACTCCCCCCTCCCCATTTCTGGCATCACATTGTAATATTGTAATTCAACCACTTAATTTCACCAAGGGTGGATCTATACTGTAGAATTAATGCAGATTGACACCACTTTAACTGCCATGTCTCAGTGGTGTAGAAATATAGTAATTTTAGTTTTACAGGGTCTTTAGCCTTCTCTGCCAAAAAGTGCTGGCGCCTCAGCAAGCTGCAACTCCTATGATCCTTTAGCATTGAGCCACGGCAGCTAAAATGATGTCAAACTGCATTATTTGAAGGCACGTAACAGCATGGAAGACTCATTTCATATTTCTCAGACATCCTGAAATCCCTGATGGTGTTCATGGTACTCCTAAATATTCTATCATCCATGTGTAGCCGGATCCAGACGTGATTAGCTTCAATGTCATGGCGGTCTTGTGAGCTCTCGGACCATGCCTAAGGTGTCTTTAACATATTGTACTGAACAGTATATAATACTTGGATTGTTTTGGGAATAGATGGTAGAGAATTAGTTTTTTGGGGATACTAATGCAGTTATCTATACATGTATATGGTCACATAAATGGTCACAAACCTGTTCTTGATTTTATGAGGGTGGGTCAATAAGTCCATGACTTTTTGAATTTCCCGCCTCTTAACTGAATGGGCAACACTGTTCCTGTCAACAGGCATCTGTCAGTTGACTCCTGTCAAAATTTGAACAAGCTGCGTCATTTAGTTTGTGTTTGACAGCCATTGATAGCAGACTACCGCGTGATTTGAGGAGAAAATGGAAAAAAGTGAATTTCGGGTACGCATTATGCATTACTTTTTGCGGAAAAACCATCACTCAAACCAAGGCTGAGCTTGATAAATACTATGGGGACTCTGCACCATCAATTTCAATGGTAAAAAAGTGGTTTACTGAATTTTCTTGTGGCCATACAAGCACGGAAGATGCTGAATGTTCTGGATGCCCAGTTGAGGTCTCTACACCCGAAACAATTGAAAAAATTCACGATATGGTGTTGACTAATCGGATATTGAAAGTGTGAGAGATTGTGGAAGCCATAGGCATCTCACATGGCTCAGTGGTTTCAATTTTGTATGAGAAAGCTTTCCGCAAGATGAGTGCCGTGTTTGCTCACAATCGACCACAAACGCAATCGTGTGACAATTCCGCAGGAGTGTTTGGCATTGTTCAACTGCAATATGGACGGGTTTTTGCACCGTCTCGTAACCGTGGACGAAACGTGGATCCACCACAACACACCAGAGACCAAACAGCAGTCAAAACAGTGGGTATCTCAGGGTGAATCAGCGCCAAAGAAGGCCAAGGTGGGTTTGTCAGCCAATAAAGTCATGACAACTGTTTTTTGGGATGCACGTGGTATAATCCAGATTGACTACCTTCAAAAGGGTAAAACAATCAATGGCGAATATTATGCCAACTTGTCCATGAAAAAAAGTTCTTTTGCACCAGGACAATGCAAGGGTGCACACATGTGTAGTTGCCATGACAACAATCCATGAATTGGGATACAAATTGCTCCCTCAACCACCCTATTCTCCGGATTTAGCCCGAGTGACTATTTATTGTTTCCAAACCTGAAGAAATGGCTCGGCGGAAAGAGATTTGACTCCAACAATGAAATCATCTCACAAACAAATACCTATTTTGATGACCTCGACAAATCTTATTTTTTGGAAGGGATAAAAAAAATTGGAGAAATGTTGGACAAAGTGTATAGAGCTCAAAGGATACTACATTGAAAAATAAAATTATTTTTAATCCAAAATCCTGTGTTTCATACAAAAAGTCACAGACTTATTGACCCGTCCTCGTAGCTGTTATCAAATATTCTAAGCACTTGGCTATTACCAAATGTTAAAGCACTTTACTGTTTTGTATTCCTGTTAAAGCATTGCTTAATATCGAATACAAACCAACAACCTATTATTCGGTTCCCAAGCCTTCCTAGCAAGCCACTAGTGGATGGATTGCCTCTGAGAGCTACACAATGTACTGTTCAGAGAGAGCTGAGCAAACTTGGAAGTTAATTTAACAGCAACACAATATTTGTTGGTCAAACACAATATGAATATGGACAGAGCAATCTCTCTCTGCTAGCTGTAAACTGATCTATGAGTAAAAGAAATTAACATTTCAAAGCACACAAATACAAGTTGCAAAACAACAAATGAACTAGGCATTTTTTGTGGAATCAAAAGAGTCTTTCCAGTTCATAGGATTTGTATTGTCAATAATAGATGAAAAATTAATTATCATGCTATCCAATTATTATCATCATTCTAACCAGTGATGAGACCTTGGGAGATTTATTTTACTGTTAATTATGAAACTCAATGAGTGACCTTGGGTCAGCCCACTCCCTCAACCGGATCTACTTGAACACATTCCACAAAATGTAAGGCAAGTAATTAAAAATGCATGTCAGAAACTGGTTATTTAATTGCTGTTGTTGCCTTCATGCTATTTTAGAGTTATGGTGACTCTAAGGTTTCCTTGGCGAAATTTGTTCAGAGGGGATTTGCCTTTGCTTTGCTCTCAGGCTGATAGATTGTAACTTGTTCAAGGTTATCCAATAGGTTTCCATGGACACATGGGTGTTCAGACCCTGTATGCTACGACTTCATCAGATGAGCTAATTTGCCCATCGTATGCCACTTGCTCTCCACTTTAGATCCGGAGCCTATTATACATCACACAGAGGAGGGCAAGCGGTGTACGCCGCCACCACAGCAACATGGGGGGCTTCCCATGTTGCCTTAGGAGGAAGTTGGCCAGCTACGCTTCCCCACGTGGGAGGGGATCAAGGTAAAGCAAGCAATTTGGGGTGTGGAGCGATAGGTTTTCCACGTGGTGAATCCATGGGCCTTTGTGATGAGGGCCCTAGTCCAACATTCAGATCACAACACTACACTCTAATTAATACATATGTATGTGTATATGCATGCACCTTCAATTTATCTTTCACTCTATGGGCATCCTCAGGAGTTTCATAGAGTTTTTTTAGGCAAGGAATACTCAGAAATGGTTTTACCAGTTTCTTCTTCTGAAATATAGCCAGCAGCATTGTTATTCACTGGTAGTCTGTCTTCAAAGGGCTGACTCTGCATAGTTCCAAAATAAACCATAATCTGGTAAAGTAAAGGTAAAGGTTTGTATTAAGTATTAAGTCTACTCAAGTCTGACTCTGGGGGGTGGTGGTCCTCATCTCAATGTCTAAGCCAAAGAGCCAGCGTTGTTCTTAGATGCCTCCTAGGTCATGTGGCCAGCATGGAGAGCCATTACTTTCTCGCCGAAGCATTACCTATTGATCTACTCACATTTGTATGTTTGCGAACTGCTAGGTTGGCAAAAGCTAGGGCTAACAGAGGGAGCTCACCCCGCTCCCTGCATTTGAACTGCTTACCTTTTGGTCAGCAAGTTCAGCAGCTCAGCAGTTTAACCCGCTGTGCCACTGGGGGGCCCTTTGGGTTACCTTTGGGGTTTTATATTTCACAAAATCTGGTAATCTGGTATATGTCACAAAATCCAACTTCTTTAGTCTGCCCCACACCCCAAAAGCAATTTCAGGAGGGAGATTTGGAAAAGAGACCTCATCGGTAGAGTTAAATAATTCTGAAGATTCCTAAAATTTTAATACTTATTAATATTTCATATAAATTAAGCATAAGCTGGTGTAAAACAAATACATTTACCAAATAGGGAGGGGATGGACAGCTTTCAGACTATACTTTTCTAACACATCAAACATTTGAAAAATGAAGTCAGCATTTATTAAACATCTCTGTCGATTAAGATTTGCCTTCCTCAATTACAAGTGGCTTCCACTGATTCATCAACTACTCTTCAGCTGATTAAACAGAATTTGTGGTCTTGATAAAGTCGTGAATTTATTATAAGTCTGGTTTCTCTT
Organism: Anolis apletophallus; assembly: GCA_030556195.1. Classification (NCBI taxonomy): domain Eukaryota; kingdom Metazoa; phylum Chordata; class Lepidosauria; order Squamata; family Anolidae; genus Anolis; species Anolis apletophallus. Next base: position 66,145,973 of record JARBWK010000008.1, on the reverse strand, counting down.
CTGTCCTCCTGAAACAGTGCTTTCGAATTTTTCCTTTAGGGCCCTTCCACACGGCCATTTAACCCATATCAAGGTGAATAATCCACAATATCTGCTTTGAACTGGGTTATTTGAGTCCACATTGCCATATAATCCAATTCAAAGCAGATAACCTGGATTTTCTACCGCTGTGTGGAGGGGTCCTTCGTCACCCAAGTTCTAACATTGCAGTAGTTTCAAATGTCAGTTTAGTTATCATTTTGTTTTATTCATTTTTATCCCCCCATTCTTACAATAATGGAACTCAAAAGACCACTTCCCACATATTTATATAGATTCAAAATCTATATAAATACTTTAATAAAAGTATTTAAATGTTATTTAAAAGAGAATTAAATGATTTCTGAAATGTCAAAGCATTTATTATTTAGAAATACAGCTCAGAAACCTTGCAAAAAGGGGCAGGCAAAGTGACCAAGGGATTGTGAAGATGTCAAATGGAAGAGTGAACGATTTTCAGTGTTTTGCTCTCTGCAATGCTACAAATTGAATGAAGGGAAATGTCACAGAGGAACAAATTCTTATTGATGAGGCAGTGTCTTCATTCCCTCTCCACCTTTCAGGCTCCACTTAGTCCTGGGATCCGAAGTATGTAAACCTGGGTTGAACATCACTTATCCAGAATTCCAACATCCAAAATAATCTACATGTGTGGCTAAAATAGCAGCACCTTTGCTTTCTGATGGTTCAGTTCACACAAACTTAGTTTAATGCACCAAATGATTAAAAATATTGTACAAAATGATCCCCACGCAATATGTGTATACATTTCATGTGGATGTATATCCACATGAAACGTAAATGAGTTTCATGTTAAACCTGGGTCCTCTGTCCTAGGACCTCATCTCATGAGCAGAGGGAAAGTGGAGGGAACCATCTTACTCCATTCCCTCCAGCTGAGGTCTGTCTTCTGGGAAGGCTAGCTACTTAGACGTTTTCCTGGTGCTTGAAGTTGGGTAGAGCTTGACTCCTCAAAACACTTTTTTGCCTCTGTTTCCATACACTGTGGTAATGCAGTAATGAAGTAAAGCACATTACACACACGTGCGCACACGCACACATGGCTGGAGTTATTACACTTAAAAATGTATCTGTTCCAACTTACATACACATTCAACTTAAGAACAAACCTACAGAACCTATCTTGTTCATTACTTGGAGACAACATACTGTATATTGGAATGCAGGGATGAAAAGCATATTACGTCAAATAAACTAATGTAACACAGGTCCATATCTAGAAACTTTTTTGGGAGGGGTTGAAACTGCCCCCCAGTGTCTCCTGATCTGGCTCAAGATCTCAACAAGGACTGGAAATTACCATCATTATGCAAAGGTTCTTCATGGGAAATAGGTCCTGAATCATTGCTCTCTTTTTAAGCCAGTTCTTTTCGGCCACAAAGGACAATAGTTTCCTCAATTGGCAGAAGTTTATTTCTTCTGCTTTCTTCTCCTTTCCTGTATTATGATGATGGGTTACATCAAGACATTTTCCACTGTGAATTAGAAGAAGTTTTCAGCTAAGCATAAGTTGTTCTGCTGGTACTCTGTATGTGTTTGTTTGTTTTTTCTTTTGGTATCTATTGAAAACGTCTATTGTATTTTTTCATCACACAAATGGTTTAGCAACCAACTTACCAAGTCTCTGGTGACCATCTTTATTCCCAACTTCTCCTCCAATCACCATACCGTACTTCCAGAGTGCATCTTGTACATTAAATGAGTAGGCTAACCAGGGAAAAATGCTGAACCACTTGGGTTGAAAACAGGTGCTTCTTCTTATTTACAGGAAATGCATATCCTGGCAATGGAGTCTGTGGGTTTTTTTTGCACTAATTGAGCTTTCACTCGGTCATCAGAAACAGTCTTGTTCATATAAGTCCAAGGTCTAACAATGGCACAGCTTCTTCTTTTTGCTCCTGTTCCATTGTTTCTTTGGCAAGTCTTGGATTACATGAACCAGTGGTAGACACCTCGGTTTCCAGTTTCCTCAGCTTTCACCTGCAGTCCAGGTCAATTCCCCCATCCCGTCCCGCACTCAGGGGCGGTCTACGGTTATTTTATATGGTAAGTGAACATTACTTTGGCGCCCCTTTGTCTCCGCCCACTTTCCCTTTGTCTCCACCCCCTGCCTGCCCAATTGCGTCACATGACATGTTTACAGGCTTCTGCACCTACAGGAGCTTCTGCGCATGCCCAGAAGCTCCTGCAGGTGCAGAAGCCGAAGCCTGTAAGCACGTCACATCAGCACTCCATCCATATTCGGCACACAGGGGATGGAGGCAAAGGGAGAGGTTAAACCTCTCCCTTTGCCTCCGCCCCCCTGCGTGCCGAATACGGACGGAGTGCTGACGTGACGTGTTTACAGGCTTTGGCTTCTGCGCCTGCAGGAGCTTCTGGGCATGCGCAGTGGCTCCGGAGCTCAACTTCAGTTCCGGAGCCACTGCGCATGCCCAGAAGCTCCTGCAGGCCAGGCGCTGAAGCCGACGCAGCAGCAGGGAGGTTTGCTACGGCGGCGTGGTGGTGCCCTTCCCAGAAGTTGGCGCCCTAAGCGGCCGCTTACTTCGCGTATACGTCGGACCGCCCCTGCCCGCTCTTTAAGCTTTGCCTGCCGGCTACCACACTTTGGCAGCTTCCACTAGAGTCGCTTCCACTATGTCAGCTATTGCTGCAATTGCTGTATATTAAATTGGTAGAAAGGTATCTACCAAACAAAGTGTAAATAATCAAAATTTGGTTGAGATAGGGCTTGTAGTTCTGGAGGGACTCAGGTTTGTTTGTTTTTTGGCATATATTTATCATGGGGAATTGGTTAACTAGTTAAAATTCATGAGTTGTCTTTTTTGACCTGAAAAATTTCAGGAGTGATTTGAACCCCTATACTGCCCCCTTTGCTACAGGCATGTGTGTGTGTATGTGTGTATGTATATGTGTGTGTGTGTGTGTATAGACACATACACACACAACTGGAGTTATTACACTTTAAAACATATCTGCTCCAACTTACATACAAATTCAACTTAAGAACAAATCTATAGACCCTATCTTGTTCATTACTTGGGGAATGCATGTATTTGAATGCAGTGATGAAAAGCACATTACGACAAATAATCTAATGTAACGCAGTTGGACTGTGTTATAGAGACAGCTTGAGTGAGTTGTGGTTAACTGAGAGGCTTACTGGACCAGCAAGCCTGTAGCCAAGGGGGCGGTTTAGGAGTACACCCCCTCCCCCCAATTATCCAGGTAAAACAAAAATCCCCGTGCCAAGCCTATGAGAAGCAAAAATTAGAGTCCCTCCGGAACTGTAAGCGCTATCTCAATCAAATTTTAATTAGTCACACTATTATTATGTACCTTTCTACCAATTTACATTGCAGTAGCAGCAATAGCTGACATAGTGGAAGTGACCAAGTTGATTTATCTGCAGCCGGCAGGCAAAGCCTAAGGGATTGGGGGTGGGTTGGAATTTGACCTGGATTGCAGGTGAAAACTGAGGGCCCTTCCACACAGCCATATAGCCCAGAATATCAAGGCAGAAAATCCCACAATATCAGCTTTGAACCAGGTTATGTGAGTCCACACTGTCCTATATTCCAGTTCAAAGCAGATAATGTGGGATTTTATTCAGCTGTGTGGAAGAGGCCTGGGAAAACTGTGGAAATTGAGGTGTCTCTACCACTGGCTCATCTAATCCAGTGGTTCCCAAGGGATCTAAGATTCCAGCCCAAATGGTTTAGCAGATTTCCCTAGTTAGCCTACTCATTGCACATACAAGGTGCCCTCTGTAAGTATGGTGTGATGTTTGGGGGAGAAGTTGGGGGGTAAAGGTGGTCATCAGAAGCTTGGTGCATTGCTTGCTAAACCATTTGTGCAATGGGAAAATGCAACAGAAGTCTTCAATAGACACTAAAAACAGTACTATCAGAATAACTTGTGCTTGACTGAAAACTTCTAGTTCATTCTGTAGCACAGCAGTTCTCGTTTGTGCCTGGAGGGCAGGGGATAGGACCTGGGGTCCCATTAGCATTAGAACCAGCTGTGCTAGAACAAGATTCAGAGGATGAGCTAGATGACTGGGGTGAAGGGCAGCTTTCCCCGCAAGGGCCTCTTTCGCCCACAGAGAGCTTGGCCTGGGAAGAAATGTGTTTTGGTCCTAGGGATGATTCAGATAACCAGCTGCAGTTAGATAGCGATTCGTGGAGTTATGAACATCCGGGAGGGAGATCTTCCCAGGAGCCCCCTGAGGAAGATATGGAAGAAGGCGAATGGGAAACGACTAGGGAGGAGAGCTCTCAGAGAGATAGCAACACAGCTGGGGAAAGACAAGGCCGAACCTTTGATAGGAGACAGAACATAGAGTCTAGCAGAAGGGAATGGTCCAAGAGCATAGACCGGCCGAGGTCCGTGAGCAGCGATTGGAGACGCAGAAGCCTAGAGCGTCGGGGACCTCGGCCGAAGGATTAAGTATAGGATCCGTGGGAACGGATCCTCAGTGCCGGCCACGTCTCATCTGAATAGGTGTGAAGCGGAGTGGGACCACAAGCTGAGTTAGCTGTGGTCATCAAGCCTTGCCTTGCCTTGCCTTGTTTCCTGATCCGCATTGGTTGCGGAGCCTTGCCCTGGTTTCCTGATCCGCATCGGTTGCGGAGCCTTGCCAAGCTTTTGCCTATTTGCTACGTTATCTTGGACATTGATACTTCAAGCCTTTTGGATTATTTCATATTCTATTGGACTATATTCTTTGGAACTGTTTTTACATTCAATAAAGTAGTTAGCCTTTACTCTGTCTCTGTGTGTGTGATTAAGGGGCCGGCCAAGTCCGTGCATCGTGACACATTCACAGTGGAAAATGTCTTGATAATAAAGTAAATAAGATGAAACCAGAAGAAACCAGAAAGAAACTTTTATCAATTGTGGAAAGGATTTTTCTTTGTGGCCAACAAGAACTGACTTAAAGCGAGAGCAATGATTCAGGACCTATTTACCTGTGAAGAACCTTTGCACAATGATGGTAATTTCAGGGCCTTGTTGAGATCTTGAGCCAGATCAGGAGACACATCACTTGACTGGGGGGGGCAACCCCTCCTGATTTTTTTTCTAGCAAAGGGCCTAGTTCCAACTTACATAAAAATTCAACTTAAGAACAAACCTACAGACCCTATCTTGTATTGTAGAAGTCTTTCATGGCCAGAGTTATCCAGGCTGTATGGCCATGTTCCAGAAGCATTCTCTCCTGACGTTTCACCCACATCTATGGCAGGCATCCTCAGAAGATGTGAGGTCTGTTGGAAACTACGCAAGTCAGGTTTGTATATCTGTGGAATGTCCAGGGTGGGAGAAAACACTCTTTTGTCTATTAGAGGTAGGTGGGAATCTTTCCATTGGCCACCTTGATTAGCATTGAATGGCGTAGCAGTTTCAAGCCTGGCTTCTTACTGACTGGGGGAATCCTTTGTTTGGAGGTAATTAGAGCCCCCGGTGGCAATGTGGGTTAAACCGCTGAGTTGCTGAACTTGCTGATCGAAAGATTGCAGGTTTGAATCCAGAGGGCGTCTCAGACCTCCCGCTGTTAGCCCCAGCTTCTGCCAACCTAGCAGCTTGGAAACATGCAAATGTGAGTAGATCAATAGGTAGCGCTTATGTGGGAAGGTAATGGCGCTCCATGCAGCCATGGCAGCCTCATGATCTTGGAGGTGTCTACGGACAACACTGGCTCTTTGCCTTAGAAACAGAGATGATTGAGCACCAATCCCCAGAGTTGGACACGACTGGACTTAATGTCAAGGGGAAACGTTTATTTATTTATTTATTTATTTATTTATGAATGATATTTATAGCCCGCCTTTCTCAGCCATACTCAAGGCGGGTTATAGATTGGCATAATTTTATGCCAGGCATTCATAAAAGTGCAATTAAAAATAATCCACATGACAATATAAAACATAAATAAAAACCATTAAGACATAGAATCATTGGTGTCACCCTGTTAAAAACGTTATCCAGTAGCATCGTCTGGCCATTCCATGTTCATCATTCATAGTTCCGTGTTATCTATTCCGCTGTATTCTCAAAAGCTTGCTCAAAGAGCCAGGTCTTTACTTTTTTCCGGAAAGTCAGGAGGGAGGGGGCCGATCGAATACCCCTGGGGAGGGAGTACCATAGTCGGGGGGGCTACTGAAAAGGCCCTGTCCTTCGTCTCCGCCAATTGCACTTTGGAGGCAGGCGGGGACGAGAGCAGGGCTTCCCCAGACAATCTTAAACTCCTAAAGCTCCTTACCTTTACTAGCTGGCCCTGATTTTTTTTCTTGTCTGGAATTCCTGTTTTCGGAATGTTCCGTTTTATTTACTATCCTGATTTTAGAGTTTTTTTAAAAAAAAATACTGGTAGCCATATTTTGTTCATTTTCATTATTTCTTCCTTTTTGTTGAAATTGCCCACATGCTGGTCGATTTAGAATCATAGAATCATAGAGTTGGAAGAGACCTCATGGACCATCCAGTCCAACCCCATTCTGCCAAGAAGCAGGAAAATTGCATTCAGAGCACCCCCGACAGATGGCCATCCAGCCTCTGTTTGAAAGCATCCAAAGAAGGCGCCTCCACCACACTCTGGGGCAGAGAGTTCCACTGTTGAACAGCTCTTACAGTCAGGAAGTTCTTCCTAATGTTCAGATGGAATCTCCTTTCTTGCAGTGTGAAGCCATTGCTCTGCATCGTAGTCTCCAGGGCAGCAGAAAACAAGCCTCATCCCTATGACTTCCTCTCACATATGAATACATGGCTATGTCTCCTCTCAGCCTTATTTATTTTTATTTAATTTATTTATTTATGTACTTTGCTTCTAGACCGCTTCTCTCAGCCCGAAGGCGACTCGAGGCGGCAGGGCCGTAGCCAAGATTTTGTTTCGGAGGGGGCTGAGTTTGGTTCGGGGGGGGGGGGCTGAGACTGGGTGGAAGAGGGTCTACCTTAGCAAACCTTTTGTATTGTTATCCCAATAACCCCATGAATGTGGGATATAATGAGCATGGTGATCAGATCATGATATGAATAAACATAACAGTTTAAATAATGTACCAGTAAGGCCTTTTCGCAGACCACCCTGAGAATTTCGGGGGGGGGGGCTGAAGCCCCCTTAGCCCCCCCTGGCTACATGCCTGCGAGGCGGTGTACAACAGCAAAAACTGCTCAAGACAAACATATCAACAATTATCAATACAATACAATTCCAACATATACAAATTAGCATTCAACGTTAAAAACACAATATCAGCGTCTCATTAATTAAATCGACTTCCAATTGCCTCGCCGTCGTTCCTTAGGTCTCAATTTGACAATCACACCTTCTCTTCTGCAGGCTAAAAATGCCCAGCTCTTTAAGCCGCTCCTCATAGGGCTTGTTCTTCAGACCCTTGATCTTTTTAGTCACCCTGCTCTGGACACATCCTTTCAGTTGTGGTGCCAGGTGTGTCCAATTCTGGGCACCACAACTGAAGGCCATTTCAATGGCTTCTCTATCTTGTTCGTTACTTGGGGGACTGCGTGTATCGGAATGCAGTGGCGTTACGTCAAATCAACTAAGCTAAGTTGGGCTGTCGAATAATAGAGAGTGCGCGGCGGTGAAGCCAGAGGCGGCTGGACCAGGGAGGAGCGCCGGTTGCGGGGCGGGGCCGTTCCGCGCTTGGCCTGCAGGGGGCGCGCGCGCGCCGAGCGCTTTTCTCCCCGTGCTCTGCCTCTCCTTCGCCAGCGCTTTCCGAAGGAGGGACGGGCTCAGTGCGCGGAGCGGGCGCCGCCTCGGTGGCCAGCTTCTCCGTCCCCGCTCTCCCTGCCTTCCCTTGCCCGCATCCCAGCTCCGGGGCGAGCGCCTTCTGGTCCCTCCAAGGCAGCGGAGGATGGAGCCGGGCTTTCCGGAGGGATGAAAGCCCGCTGTGCCTTCTAAGAGCCCCTCTTTCCGTGAGATCCCCCGGGAGCCGAAGAAGAGCAGCAAACGCAAAGGGCTTTCCCCATCCCCGCTTCTCCTGCTTTGCTTCTCGAAGCCTACGACCTCCGCCTACTTGATCGGTCCCCCAGGTAAGCCTTGGGAAGGAACTTTGCTCTCTCTCTCTCTCTCTCTCTCTCTCTCTCTCTCTCTCTCTCTCTCTCTCTCTCTCTCTCTCTCTCTCTCTCTCTCTCTGCGGGGGAAGAAGGCATTCACTGCAGAATTAACGCAGTTTGGTGCCACTTTAGGAGCTTGTGGAAGCTTTAGCCTCCTCTGCCAGAGAGAACCAAATCCCAGCATCCTATAGCATTGAACTATAGCATTCCTTTGACAGTGTAGGTGCATCCCCCTCTTCTTCCCAACTATCACCTCCTCTAGATCAGTGTTTTTCAACCTTTTTTTTTTGAGCCGCGGCACATTTTTTACATTTACAAAATCCTGGGGCACACCACCAACCAAAATGACCCGAAATGACACTCTATCACAGTAATACATATAGTTAATATGTTTTTTAATGTATTTATACACTCAGTGTGAAACCTGGGCCATCGATATCCTGGCAAGAATGGCAAAAAGACACAAACTTCCCACACAGAACTCCCATAACCAAGAGAAAATGCTATAAGAGTTTGGTGGGCATTGACCTTGAGTTTTGGAGTTGTAGTTCACCTATAGCCAGAGAGCACTGTGAACTCACACAATGTTGGATCAGGACCAAACTTGGCATGAATACTCAATATGCCCAAATATGAACGCAGATGGAGTTCAGGGGAAATAGACGTTGACCTTTGGGAGTTTTAGTTGCTGGGATTTATAGTTCCCCTACAATCAAAGAGAATTCTGAACCCCACCAATCAGGCATGTAGCCAGGGGGGGGCTAAGGGGGCTTCAGCCCCCCCCCGAAATTATCAGGATGGTCCGCGAAAAGGCCTTACTGGTACATTATTTAAACTGTTATGTGCATTTAAATCATGATCTGATCACCATGCTCATTATATCCCATATTAATGGGGTTATTGGGATAACAATACAAAAGGTTTGCTAGGGTAGACCCTCTTCCACCCAGTCTCAGCCCCCGAACCAAACTCAGCCCCCGAATCAAAATCCTGGCTACGGCCCTGCCACCAATGATAGAACTGGGCCAAACTTCCCACACAGAACCCCCAGGAGGTAAGAGGAGGTCTCTACTTGGGGAAAGGGAGGCGGGCCTTCCCAATGCATGCAGAGGGAGAGACCAAGTAGACAACGGGTGGGGAGAGGGGTTGTTTGTAATTTTGTGTCTTTATCGGGGTAGGTTTCTTATGGCACACCTAATGATTTATACTTCAACACACTAGACACTCCCCCCCCCCCTTCCTGGAGGTTCCAATTTTCCACGGCACACCTGATGATTGCCCCGGCAGACTGGTTGAGAAACACTGCTCTAGATCAATGTTTTCAACCTTTTTTGAGCCGCGGCACATTTTTAACATTGACAAAATTCTGGGGCACACCACCAACCAAAATGATCCAAAATGACACTCTAACACAGTAATACATATAGTTAATATGTTTTTGAATGTGTTTATACACTCAGTGTGAAACCTGGGCCTGTTTCGATGAACACAACACATATATGACTTCCTCTCACATACTTATTATACATGGCTATCATGTCTTCTCTCAGCCTTCTCTTCTTCAGGCTAAACATGCCCAGCTCTTCAAGCCGCTCCTTATAGGGCTTGTTCTCCAGACCCTTGTGAAATTTCACCCTGCTTCCAGATAACTATGGATGTCATGAAGCTGTTATAAACAGTTCCTGGGGGGGGGGGAGGCTACTCTCGAAAAATCCGGTAAAATAGTTTTTAAAAAACCCATTTCCAAGTGGAGAGGTACAATTTGTTTCTTGGAAACCTGTGAGGGGGCTGCTAGGAGGGGGGAGAGTGCCAATTTCCCACGGCACACCTGATGATCACTCATGGCACACTAGTTGGGAAACACTGACCTAGAGCAAGGGAAACTGTCATTTTAATCCGGTCCAAACCTATACACATTGCATATCTGCCAGTGTATAGTAAAAAAATAGTAAAAAAAATTTAAACATTTCCAAGCGGAGAGGCTCAATTTGTTTCTTGGAAACCTGTGAATGCTTCAGCCTCCCGATGCTCCCAGGTTCACTCACTGCCCAATTCACCGACGTGGAGCTTCCAGCGTTTGATGGATCCCTTCCTTTGCCTCGGGGAGGATCTTTGGGGAGGGAAAGAGGGAGAAAGAGCTGCTAGGAGGGGGAAGAGGGCCAATTTCCCATGACACACCTGCTGATCACTCGCGGCGGCACACTGGTTGGGAAACACTGCTCTAGAGCTTAGAATCATAGAATCATAGAGTTGGAAGAGACCTTGTGGGCCATCCAGTACAACCCCCTGCCAAGAAGCAGGAGAATCACATTCAAAGCACCCCCTACAGATGGCCATTTAGCCTCTATTTAAAAGCTTCCAAAGAAGGAGCCTCCACCACACTCCAGGGCAGAGAGTTCCACTGCTGAACAGCTCTCACAGTTAGGAAGTTCTTCCTAATGTTCAGGTAGAATCTCCTTTCTTGTAGTTTGAAGCCATTGCTCCGCGCCCTCGTCTCCAGAGAACAAGCTTGCTCCCTCCTCCGTATGACTTCCTCTCACATATTTATACATGGCTATCATGTCTCCTCTTAGCCTTCTCTTCTTCAGGCTAAGCATGCCCAGCTCTTTAAGCCGCTCCTCATATGGCTTGTTCTCCAGACCCTTGATCATTTTAGTCGCCGTCCTCTGGACACACTCCAGCTTGTCAATATTTCTCTTTAATTGTGGTGCCCAGAATTGGACACAATATTCCAGGTGTGGTCTAACCAAGGCAGAATAGAGGGGTTAGCATGACTTCCCTGGATCTAGATAAGGGGTGCTCATTCGGTAGATCACAATCTACTGTTATATTGCGTAGGGCGTCCTGGTAGATTGCAGGCAGGGCAGGAGGAAGGCTCCTGACGCCGCCCAAGTGCTGCCGGCCCTGGGTTATCTGAGGTCCTTTCCGCACAGTTGAATAAAATCCTATGTTATCTGCTTTGAATCAGATTATATGGCAGTGTGGACTCCGAAAACCCAGTTCAAAGCAGATATTGTGTTATATGTTTCACATTTTTGTAGTGGGTAGGTAGATCGTTTTGACTTGGTTGTTTTATAAGTATCTCGCATGCTGAAAAAGTGTGAGCACCCCTGGTCTAGATAGACACTCTACTCCTATTGATGCAGGCCAAAATCCCATTGGCACTTTTTGCCGCCGCATCACATTGTTGGCTCATGTTTAACTTGTTGTCCACGAGGAGACCAAGATCTTTTTCACAAGTACTGCTCTCGAGCCAGACGTTTCCATTCTGTATCTTTGCATTTCATTTTTTTCTGTCTAAGTGGAGTATTTTGCATTTGTCACTGTTGAGCTTCATTTTGTTAGTTTTCGCCCATTGCTCTAATCTTAATATATCCTCAGATCCAGAAGAAGGGAGAAAAGATTTCTTTGCAAATAACCCCATCTGTTTGCCATTTGCAAAGTTTGGCTTTCCTGGCAGGGGAAGTGGAACCAAACTGTATTAATTCTACAGCGTAGATGCACCCTCAGAAAGTGACACGTATAACTGACTGTTTGTTGGCTCCTTTTCTTTGGCTGCCTCAACTCTGGTTTCATACTCTGTTGAAATGTTAATTTGCAATGCTGGCAAAGTGGAATTGTCAACCTAGTCTCTGAGCATAGTCCCGAGTGCCCTGTTAGTAATTCATCCAATCAGTTTTCATCATGGAAAGCCTAGGCACAATGAAGGCATTGCCTTCACAAAATAAAGATTCCTACCCATGATATTCTCCCTTCCCCCCCAAGGCTTCATTTTTTTTAGCATTTCAGAGGAAACATTGGGTGTGTTTACACTGTAGAAGGAATACGGTTTCACTTTGCTTTAACTAGCATATTTCAATGCTATAGGGAGTGATGGAAGTTGTAGTCTTACAAGGTCTTTTGCCTTCTTTGTCTCACCAAAGAAGAATCAGTTGCCTTGAGCCATGGCAGTTCAAGTAATGTCAAACTGCATTAATTCTACAGTGTAGATGCACCCTTTGAGAATTGCACCCACAACTCTAATCTTTGCTGTATTTGCCCCCTTTCTTTGGATGCCTAAAGCTTTGTTTCCAAAAGCTCCACTGAGATATTAAGTTATTGCAATGCTAGTAAATTCGAAAAATGTAGTTGGGTAGGATTTTTATTGGAGGGCATTATTATTATTATTTTTTATTAATAATCATTTTCCTCCATGAGGAGAGGTGGTAACAAATAAAAATATTATTATTATTACTATTATTACTATTATTTATTGCCCACCTCTCCTCATGGCTCTAACTGGGGTGCAATGTAGATAAAGTACATGGTCAGTAACAAATAATAGTGATGATGAAAATAATAATTATAATAATATTTTCCTCCATGAGGAGAGGTTGGTAACAAATAAAAATAAAAATAATAACAATTATTATTATTATTATTTACCCACCTCTCCTCACAGCTCTAAGTGGGGTGCAAAATGAGTCCCCTTGTGGGGAGAAGGGCGGGATAGTAATGTATGTAATAAATGGATAAAGTACATAGTCAGTAACAAATAATAATAATAATTTTCCCCCATGAGGAGAGGTTGGTAACAAATAAAAATTATTATTATTATTATTATTATTATTATTTCCTCACCTCTCCTCACAGCTCAAGGTGGAGTGCAATGTAGATAAAATATATGGTAGGTAACAAATAATAATAATATATTTCCAACATGAGGAGAGGTTGGTAACAAATAAAAATTATTATTATTATTATTATTATGTAGTCCTCGGTGGCTGTCAGGACTACTGACTGAAAGGTCGGTGGTTCGAATCCAGGGAGTGGGGTGAGCTCCCATCTGTCAGCTCCAGCTTCCCATGCGGAGACATAAGAGAAGCCTCCCACAGGGTGGTAAAACATCTGGGTGTCTCCTGGGCATCATTCTTGCAGACAGCCAATTTTCTCACACTAGAAGCAACTTGCAGTTTCTCAAGTAGCTCCTGACATGAAATTATTATTATTATTGTTATTATTACTATTATTATTTGTTACCCAACTCTCCTCATGGCTTAAAGTGGGGTGCAATGGTTAAGACAAAAATAAAGTCCACATGATATCAAATAAATGCTGTATTTCGCCCCCAATGTAACACCCCTGGTGAGTAGGGATAGTTTTTGGACAGTGTTTCCCACTTTTTCCTCTGCTGTATGTAACTTTGCTTCTTAGAAAAAGTTGGACTGGGAAGGAAGGAATGAAAATTCAAAAACGGTTCCTTCATATCTGCATGAATTCCTGGCACTTCCATAGAACAGAAGGATTTATAAAGTAGTTAGAAATAGAAATTACATTGCTTTCGCATGGATATGTCAGTGTGGACTTCTCTATGTGTCTCTTTGCCTATCTGCCTCTGTGTATATTATTTATCGGGAGGCTTCCTGTGCTCACCTCTTGTTGATACGAATCCCAAAGCGATTTACAGCAGCACAAGAGATGCTAAAATGATCCAGGCAGAGGCCGCGTAGTAGACTCTAAAAGCTCGGTGGGTGTTTGTTTTGAAACCTCAGAGAATCTCCTTTCCTTATTTTCCATTTGAAAATCCCTACGGTCCTTGGTACTTTGAGAAGGATCTAGTTCATGCAAACAACTCATTTCCCCCCTCTTTGGCTGAAAGAGCCTTGGAGTGAAATGCTGACTTTGCTTCCAATGCACTTGCTTTTAGTTTGCAAACGGCTAGAAAGGAATCCTTAAGGTGAGCTGTGACCATGTAGCATGCATCAGGCTGATCTCAGGTGAGCAAAACTCAGACCAGGGCATGCTTCCCTGGGAATAAGCACTACGGAAATCAGGAGGTTTCTGAGGAAACGTCTCTGTTGACCCCAATCGCACTATTTATCAGAATAGGTGAATAACACTGTCTGGTTATTTGGGTGCTGTGGAACATTTTGGAGATGTAGAACAGGGATCTGTATGAGATTTAGATTCAAATGTTAAACTGTGGCATAGTTTACTCTTTGCACTGCCAAATTAATGCAGTTTGATGCCTAACTGCCATGGCTCAATGCTAAGGAATCCTGGGAGTTATAGTTTTCTCTGGCAAAGGATGCCAAACTACAATTCCCATAATTCCCATGGCAGTTAAAAGTAAAGGTAAAGGTTTCCCCTTGACATTAAGTCTAGTTGAGTCTGACTCTGAGGGTTGGTGCTCATCTCAATTTCTAAGCTGAAGAGCCGGCGTTGTCCGTAGAAGCCTCCAAAATCATGTGGCCGGCATGACTGCATGGAGAGCTGATACCTTCCCACTGAAGCGGCACCTATTGATCTGCTCACATTTGCATGTTTTTGAAATGCTACATTGGCAGAAGCTGGGGCTAACAGCGGGAGCTCACCCTGTCCTGTGGACTTGAACCGCTAATCTTCCAGTCAGCAACTTCTGCAGCTTAGTGATTTATTTATTTTATTTTATTTATTTACTTCATTTCTATTCCGCCCTTCTCACCCTGCAGGAGACTCAGGGCGGATTACAATGTACACATTACATTTAGACACACAAACACACAAGACAGAAGCAATTTAACATCTGGCCACCAGGTGGAGCTGTCGCACTCCTTCATTCCTCAGCGTGTTCCCTGGAGATTTTTTTTATGGCCTTGTAAATCAGTTAACTTAAGCCTCCCCACTAAGTGGTACCTTAATTTTCTACTTGACAGATGCAACTGTCTTTCGGGTTGCAAAGGTCGACAACAGGCTACACAATGGTCGAGAGCCCACCTCGACCCGGGCAGGCCTCGAACTCATGACCTTCTGGTCAGTAGAGATCTTATGCAGCTGACACCCAGCCAGCTGCGCCACATTCCCGGTTTAACCCGCTGTGCCACTGTGGCCCTTCATGGCAGTTAAGGCGGGGTCAAACTGCATTAATTTATCAGTGTAGATATACTTCTCTAACCTTCCACTTGTGAATTGCTAACAATAGTTGCAAGTGTACATATTGTTACAGTAGAGTCTCGCTTACTCAACCTTCGCTCATCCAACGTTCTGTATTATCCAATGCAGTCTGCCTCCCACCCGGATCCACAGTTGTTTCAATACATTGCAATGTTTTGGTGCTAAATTCGTAAATGCAGTTATTACCACATAACATTACCATGTATTGAACCGTTTTATCTGTTGATTTGTTGTAAAACATGATGTTTTGGTGCTTAATTTGTAAAATCATAACGTAATTTGACATTTAATAGGTTTTTCCTTAACCCCTCCTTATTATCCAACATTTACCGGCCCGTTTATGTTGGATAAGTGAGACTCTACTGTACTTACATCAAGAAAAATGAAAAAGTCCTTCCTCTTGCTGTCGTTCCTTCTTGTCACGAAGCTAGACCTTTGAAACTCTAATATTGGATTAAAGCTTCCACTGCCTATGCCAATTGCTCATATTGTATGTGGATGATGAGAGATGGTGTCTAACTATATCTGGGCACCTGAAGCTGGAAAAGGCTATAAAGAAAAGAGAGGGCATATTTATGAGCAAAATAATTTGCCTTTGATGCTAAGATGTTAACGCAGTTTCCAAAAAAGGTCCGCATGCTGCTCTCTTATTTGGCATCAGTTCTCACCCACTTGTTATTCAAATGTTGGGGCATTTTAATAACAGAAGTGGGTTAGAACTGATGCCACAGAAGGAAAGCAGCAGCCGTGTAACGGTTCATAGATAGGTAAATAACTAAAATACTTGCTTTGTGTTCCTAATAGATAGCATATGATGCTAATGAAAAATGACAGTATACACGTGGGAGGTAGATAAAGAGAAAATGTGACAAAGAGGTGTAAAGTTTTGAATGTTTTTATTAAAAGGAGGGGGAGACTATTTGTTACATATTATTTATAGACCGATAGGTTTAACCAGCAGCAAGGCTGGAATAGATTAGAAATAATAATCCTAATTTAATTATCACCAAATAATAATTTTATTAGGTAAAGCCTGTAGTCATAACGTCCAGGCAGAGAGAGAATGTTTGACTTAATCTTTTAAAAAATGATTGCCTTTTGAGTTGAAAACTTGGATTGGCTATGATATATTTTTGGTTATCTTTCCCTTTCTCCTCAATTAACACACCCATATGGGGCTGCGGTGGTGCAGTGGATTAAATCTCTAAGCTAAAGAACTTGCTGACCAGAAGGTCGGCGGTTTGAATTGTTTTGGACTCCAACTCCTACCATTCCTAGCAGCCTCAGGCCCTTTTCCTCCCCCCCCCCTCAGCCATTTAAGCAGGAAAGGGCCTCAGGCTGTTAGGAATGGTGGGAATTGAAGTCCAAAGCACCCAGAGGGCCGAAGTTTTCCCATGCCTGTTTTAGGGACCTTAAAGTGGTGAGCCTCCTTCCAACATTGTGATTCTGAATAGAAAATAAACAACAACATAACATAACATTGTTTGAGTCCACAGTGCTCTCTGGGTGTAGGTGAACTACAACTTCCAAACTCAAGGTCAATTCCCAAGCAAACCCTTTCAGTACTTTCTGTTGGTAATGAGAGTTCAATATGCCAAATTTGGTTCAATTCCATTGTTGCAAGAGTTCAGGATGCTCTCTGATTGTTAACTATAAATCCCAGAAACTGTAACTCCCAAATGTCAAGGTCTATTTTCCCCAAACTCCATCTCTGTTCACATTTGGGCATATTGAGTATTCATGCCAAGTTTGGTTCTGATCCAACATTGTTTCAGTCCACAGTGCTCTCTGGATACAGGTGAACTACAACTCCAAAACCCAAGGTCAATGCCCACCAAACTCTTATAGTATTTTCTCTTGATTATGGGAGTTCTGTGTGGGAAGTTTGTGTCTTTCTGCCATTCCTGCCAGGATATCTATGTTGTGTTCATCGAAACAGGCCCAGGTTTCACACTGAGTGTATAAATACATTTAAAAACATATTAACTATATGTATTACTGTGTTAGAGTGTCATTTTGTGTCATTTTGGTTGGCGGTGTGCCCCAGGATTTTGTAAATGTAAAAAATGTGCCGCTGCTCAAAAAAGGTTGAAAAACACAGCAACAGACAACGCCTGCTCGTCAGCTTAGAAATGAAGCTGATCACCAACCCTAGAGTCAGACTTGACTAGACTTAATGTCAAGGGGAAACCTTTACCTTTACCTTTATGCAATTCAGTAAAGAGGTGAGAAGAACACAAAGAAGAACTGGTAGATTTTGTTCTATGTGGAAATGAACAGTTAAAATGATAGATCAACAACACTACAACGTGCTTTTGGGGGTTATCAGGATGGCCAAATGTCAGAACTGGTTTGGGTAAAGCAGGATTTGGGTTTGTTTGATCTTTTGTGCTAGTTAGTGATGCGATAAATCCACTCTATTTATTTATTTTATTTATTTACAGTACAGTGTTCCCTCGCTACTTCGCGGTTTGCTTATTGCGGATTCGCTGTTTCGTGGATTTCCAAAAATATTAATTTAAAATATATATCATGGTATTTTCACTGTTTTGTGAATTTTGCTGCTGCCACTCTCCAAGGCGCTTTCCCTCCTCAATCCTCCCTCCCTCCAGCTTTGAAGGGCCTTTCCTTCCTTTCCTTCACTTTATTTTAAGTTTATAAAGACTTAAAATAGTGTATAACTAGTAAAATAATGTATAAATATTAAAATAAATAGGGTATCCATACATCATGGTTTGTCACTTATTACAGGAGGTCCTGGAACCTAACCCCAGCAATAAGTGAGGGAACACTGTATTTATATTCCGCCCTTCTCACCCTGCAGGGGAATCAGGGCGGATTACAATGCACATATACATGGCAAACCTTCAATGCTATTAAAAGTTACATACAACATATATAGACAAACACAGAGGCAATTTAACATTCCAGCTTTCCGGCTTCATGAGAGGATGCTTGATTCTGGCTACAGGGGGAGCTGCTGCTTCACCGTCCACTTGTGACACTGAGTCCTTGATGAAGTACTTTCTCATTTTTACACAAGCTGCTGGAAGATTTTATGGTGTCGTAAATTAGTTAAATTAGCCTCTCCGCATAAAGCAGTACCTAAATTTCCTACTTGACAGGTGCAACTGTCTTTTAGGTTCCATGGGTCAACAGCAAGCTAGACTATCAATGGTCAGGAGCTCACTGGCTTCGAACTCATGACCTCTCAGTCAGTAGTGATTTAATGCAGCTGGCTACTAACTAGCTGCACCACAGCCCAGTCCCTAGGTTGTAGTTTGAGCCTTAATGGAGCTGTCCATGATGCTGAATCATATCCTACCAAATATTTTCAGCATGTTGGATAGTTCCTTGAAACTTCAAACTAAAGGCTGACATTGATGCTATCAGCTGCCACTAGTTTTTATGGCCTCAAAGTTTCATAGAAAAATTGTATCATACAGTGGTCTTCGGCACTGCACAGCTTGTAAGAGTTCCCAATTTAGACTGCAGTTAATAGCGTAACATGATTGGATTTGTAATCCAAAAGGGGAAGGCTTTCAAGAGTGGACACCAACCACTAAATGTAGTGGAAACTGTTAGGAATGTTAGTGGGTTTAAAAGCAGGCACACAGCCTGCTCCTATGCATGTTTATTTGGTAGTAAGGCTTGAGTTGAAGGTAATTTCATCAGAAAATATGTACGTCTGAAATATTGCCTGAAATACAGACAGATTATGATTTGGCCTACCACTTGTATCTGTTGATTTAGGAGTAAGTCCTGTGGAATTCAGTGGGATTGCCTTCTAAATACTCGTGCATAAACTTACACAGCAAAGATTTATGGTTCAAATGTGAATCCTGTTGACATACCAACACTGATGGAGTACTGACAGCTGATGCCCTGTTTACAATGGAGGGGAGGGGGAGTAAATTATTAGCTGTGTTGGACATTTTACAGATAGGGTTTTCTTGTCTTCTTGCTGTTACTGATTCATCAGAGTTTGATGAGACTTTGGATAAGACGAGAGTTTTAAAGTACAACTGTGGGAAAGCTGGCATCTCTGTCCAGACATGTTTTTCAGTAGTACTAATTTCTAAACTGTCTTTTCTTTGGTGCAGTATTTTACTTGATTCCATTGCAGCAAAATAATAACTCAAATTGCAGTGCAAAGATTGCCAGCCCAAGCATGTTTACTAGCATTTGGGGCAAATAAGCATGTTTCCCCAAAAATAAGACATTGTCTTAATATTTATTTTTTCCTCAAGAACATACACTATGGCTTATTTTCAGGGGATGTCTTATTTTTTTAAAGTGTTATACAACAGTCTGCATTTATGGGATAATCTCTCTGGGCTCAGTAGCAGACTGCTTGCTGAAGCCTTTCCCCTATCTCCTGGTGTTTGTGTGGGGTGAGAGAAACCCACAGGCTGTTGCTGGTCAGTGCTGGGAGCAGCAGCTTTATTGGTGTTTGTGGCGCAGCTGGCTAAGTGTCAGCTGCATAAGATCTCTCTGACCAGTAGGTCATGAGTTCAAGGCCTGCCCAGGTTGAGGTGGGTGCTCGACCTCAAGTGTAGCCTGCCGTCAACCTTTGCAGCCCGAAAGACAGTTCATTTGTCAAGTAAAGGTACCACATTAAGTGGGGAGGCAAATTTTGACTGACTTATGAGGCCATAAAGAACTCCAGGAATTGCTGAGGAATGCGGAAGAACAACAAAGGGACGCTGGAAAACGCTGCGAGAGATGAGGAGTGCGTCAGGTCCCTCTGGTGGCCAGAAGTTTGCCTCTGTTCATCTATATATGTCTAAACATGTAATATATGTTGTCTATATATGTTGAACTGCAGGGATTGTCTGTAAGCATGTGTACTGTAATCCGTTCTGAGTCCCCTTCGGGGTGAGAAGAGCGGAATATAAATAAAGTAAATAAATAAATAAATTTGTTGGAGGTGACAGGGACCCACAGACTGTTGCTGGTTGGTTCTGAGGGAGAGAGACCCACAGTGCTGAGGAAAACGGAAGCCACAGCTTTACTTCTTTCCCCTGAGGACTGAGTGTGTCCCCTTGAGGACACACTGCACTGAGGAGGCATTTACTTCCACTTTCTATGTTTCCCTCTACGCCTCAGCTTGCAGCATGCACAGAATGACCAGGACCTGTCAGGGGGAGCCAACCTTGTAAGCTGCATAGCCACAGTTATTATTAATAATAATAATCTTTATTTATACCCCGCCACCATCTCCCCGATGAGGACTCGGGGTGGCCCCACATGAGGCCAGGCCCAAACAACAAATACAATAAATAAAAATCAAAAACATCAGCAGCAACACAATAAAAATACAGACATATAAATAAAAACAATATACAGATAAGTATTTCAAATCATAAATGACAAGGCGGGCCGCATGCACAAGATAAAATGTTAAAATGTTAAAAACTCAGGGTGAGATAACAGGAGTAGATTATTTGCAAAAGAGAGCTCGTATAACCACAGGTTGTGAGAGGCCTTGATGTAATGGGGGAGAGTGGACTCCAAAAACAGGGGCATTGTGGAGAGCAATGGTATGTCTTATTTTCAGGATATTGCTTATATTTCTCAAACGCATAGAAATCCCACTATTGCTTATTTTATGGGTATGTCTTATTTTCGGGGAAACATGGTAGGAATGCCTTAAACACACTTTTGTGGGAACAAGACAGTTTTTATGTCTTATTTTAAATGTATACATTGGTACTGAAGAAGTGAGGTCAGATTACACTAGAACACAAGGGTATGGGACTATCCTAAGATCTGGAGAGTGTTCACATCCAAAGGATACCATTAGTTAGGCAAGATTCTGTCCATCGGCAGTTTCTGTTTCTTTTCCCCATGTCAGGAGTGACTTGAGAGACTGCAAGTCACTTCTGGTGTGAGAGAATTGGCCATATGCAAGGACATTGCCCAGGGGATGCCCTGATGCTTTACCATCCTGTGGAAGGCTTTTCTCATGTCCCTACATGAGAAACTGGAGCTGACAGAAGGAGCTCACCCACTCTCCAGATTCAAACCACTGACTCTTCAGTCAACAGTCCTGCCAGCATAAGGGTTTTACCCATTGTGTCACCACCAACGTCAACAACAACTGGTGAACTAAGGTTGGGAATCATTGCTGTACTACTGCTATGGTTGTTATCTGAGATGGGGCACAGGATTAAATCAGCTTTTCAATGTAGTCAGTATAAAAGCATTTATTATCAAATTGAGCCATCCCTTTTAGGCTCAATATCAACCCTTGGTTGCACAATTGGTTCCATAAATTTAAGGAGAAAAGATGGGGAAGGTAGCGTTGCACATTGTATTATTAAAGAATGCAAGCTTACTCGCTCTCTGTTACTCACTTCTGCCTCCTTTAGAGAAGAATGTAAAAGCTGCCTTATTCCAGGATCCATTAGTTCTACATTTAATCCAATAGTCTTTATTCTAACTGGAAGCAGTGCCGCAGAGTTCTGGGCAAGCTTTTTCTTTACTTGATCCCTGATTATTTTTCACAACCATGGTTTGAACCAGAAATATTCTGCAACCAAAAGGACTAAGACTGTTGCACTGAGTTTTATCATAAGGGTGATAAGAAGGGTTTATGAACCCACAAGTGCAAAAAAGGCAAGCTATGGATGAAATTATAACCTTGGATGTAATTTTAGCGGAATTACTTCCACACATTGTAGGTAGGTACCATTAGTGGCTAATGGATTCAGTGTCAGTTAAGTGATGGTTTTGTTTTGAATTTCAGTCCAGACTAAAATAAATCTCTATCTAGGGGCCCTTCCAGACAGGCCCTATATCCCACAATCTGATCGCAGGTTTTCTGTTTATCCCAGATTATCTGGCAGTGCGGACTCATATAATCCAGTTTAAAGGTGAAAATCTGGGATCAGATCCTGGGATATAGGGCCTGTCTGGAAGAGCCCTTAGGTACCAAACTCTTAAGCCCAAAATAAATTCTGAGTTTGGGTAAGTTCTGACTAAAACCCAGAACTGCTTCCCTGTCATGGAAATAGCCTCTCACCTCTGGTCTGTACAACCCCTTGATGTTTCTCTTTGTGATGATGGAAGCTGAAAGAGTGAACTGTCCCCATTGGAAAGCAATGGGTTGAATCATAACTTAGCTATACTTTAAGTAGTCCCATTGAGTTCAGTAGATCTTTTTTAACTATTCTGCAACCAGATACATACTTACCACTTACTGTTGTAAGTATGACAAACAAATTGTGTTTGTGCTGAAGTGAACATTTCACTTGGGTTCCCATTGATAACCGGAGGTGTTGGAGTGTGGAAGACGACATAGACCTGTTCTGTGGAAGATGGAATTTCAGCAGGTGGGCTTGGATGTCCTTTTCAGTTTGGTTGAATTGTAGTAGTGTGGCACACACCAATTTAGCAAGATTTCAAAATAGCCCTTTAATTCTTATGCATACAAACTCCCGTAAAAGCATAGGAGCTTTTACAACCCTACACTGACTTACTTCCAAGTAAGACAATGTGGGATGCCCACTAGTTAGGCCGGTGTTTTTCAACCTTTTTTGAGCCGCGGCACATTTTTTACATTTACAAAATCCTGGGGCACACCGCCAACCAAAATGACACAAAGTGACACTCTAACACAGTAATACATATAGTTAATATGTTTTTAAATGTATTTATACACTCAGTGTGAAACCTGGGCCTGTTTCGATGAACACAACGTTGTTCATGGCAGAAAGACACAAACTTCCCACACAGAACTCCCACAGCCAAGAGAAAATACTATAAGAGTTTGGTGGGCATTGACCTTGAGTTTTGGAGTTGTAGTTCACCTATATCCAGAGAGCACTGTGGACTGAAACAATGTTGGATCAGGACCAAACTTGGCATGAATACTCAAAATGCCCAAATGTGAACACAGATGGGGAAAATAGACCTTGACATTTGGGAGTTACAGTTTCTGGGATTTATAGTTAACACACAATCAAAGAGCATCCTGAACCCTTGCAACAATGGAATTGAACCAAACTTGGCATATTGAACTCTCATTACCAACAGAAAGTACTGAAAGGGTTTGCTTGGGAATTGACCTTGAGTTTGGAAGTTGTAGTTCATCTACACCCAGAGAGCACTGTGGACTCAAACAATGTTATGTTATGTTGTTGTTTGTTTTCTATCCAGAATCACAATGTTGGAAGGAGGCTCACCACTTTAAGGTCCCTAAAACAGGCATGGGAAAACTTCGACCCTCTGGGTGCTTTGGACTTCAACTCCCACCGCCTAGCAACCTGAGGCTCTTTCCTGCTTAAATGGCTGAGGGGAAAAAAGGAAAGGAGCCTGAGGCTGCTATGAATGGTGAGAGTTGGAGTCCAAAACACCTGGAAGGTCCAAGTTTGCCCATGCTAGCTTTTGACAGACCTCATCCTCCCCCTTCGCACCCTTTCTTCCCCCTCCTTCCAATCACTTACTTTTTCTTCTACACTGCCGCTTCTGCTGCCATTTTGATCCGAGGGGGCAGCGTGAGGGGGAAGAAAGGGTATTGGAGGTTCCAATTTCCCATGGCACACCTGATGATCGCTCACGGCACACTGGTTGGGAAACACTGAGTTAGGCAGTGATAATGGCAATTAAAGCTTGAAAGATCAGGGGTTTGTGTGGGTAAGAAAACCTGTAATAGTTGTTACAGCTTCTGTTCAGATATGTCTGAATGTACTCACTTGTTTAAGTCTTCTCAATTCTGCATTTTACCTAGTTTCCTTTCTTGCGCCTTCCAGTGTCATTAGTCGGCAATGTTAGCAATAAGATGGAAGGTGTCACAACAAATAATATTTACAGCTTCAGACTCAAGGAACTGATCTTCCTTTCAGACACTCAAGATGCTTGAGACTGATATTGGCTTCAAATTCCATTTTTCTATATCCGTGAATGCTCAAAGTTAGTTCCACATTAGCTGTGTGAAATCCCCAGCTTGGCAGTGGCATGGTTTTGCGAAATCTTTCTCTGCCAAAAATAAATTGCTTGCCTACCTGAAAATAATTCACACAATTTAATTAATGCAGCTCAAATAAACAGAAAATATTGAGCATGATCTTATTAAAATAGGGCCCGTGTAGGTTTGTGGAGATTTGATATTATGACTCAAAATAAAGCCTATCCATTGTTTTTTCCACTGATGAACTGCAGCTTCCTGGGCACAAGATTGATTTTTGTAAGTAAGATGGTACATCAACAACAGAGTGGGTAGCAGGTTGTTTAAGGATCCTAAGATTGCTGTTTGTTGTTTGTTCTATACATGGCTCCGAGCATAGATGTCATTTGAAAACTTTGCATCAAAGCCTTTTCTGCGGGATGTTCTACTAAGTTGTTGAACAGTTCACATTTCAAAATAATTTATTTTGGAGGCATGCATGTTTTTGAACCCACAAACTGGAGTGATACATGTAGCGAGAGCCTTGCTATCTCTTTGAAGTAGTAGTAAGCAGACTTATCAAATAACCACCCACAAATATGAGGGTGCAGTTCATGGGTACGTTCAGGTAGCAAAGCTCATTACAGTAAAGAAGAAGAATATCCTCATTATTATGGCACAGGTTTTCTTGTGCCATTCATTCCTCCATGGAACATTGTGAAGGGAGTTCCAAAACCTTACGGAGAAATATTTTGTGGTGCAGATCATTCTGAAAGGATAAGAAGGATAAGGAACTTTCCTTCCATGAACATTTGAAACTTATCTTAATTAAACAGCATGTGCCATCAGGTCTAAAGGCATTTCTAAGGCAACTCGAACGTGAAACAGAGGTTGGGCTGCTGTGAGTTTTCCAGGCTGTATGGCCATGTTCCAGAAGCATTTTCTTCTGACGTTTCACCCACATCTGTGGCAGGCATCCTGGAGGTTTATTGGAGACTAGGCAAATGGGTTTTATATATCTGTGGAATGCCCAGGGTAGGAGGAAGAACTCTTGTCTGTTGGAGGCAAGTGGGAATGTTGTAATTGGCCAGCTTGATTCCATTGAATAGCCTTGCAGCTTCAAAGCATGGCTGCTTCCAGCCTGGGGGGAATCCTTTGTTGGGAGGTGCTAGCTGGCCCTGATTGTTTCCTGTGTGGAATTCTCCTGTTTTCTGTCCAAATTTTACAGGTTTTTTAAAATAAAAAAAATACTGGTAGATTTTGTTCATTTTAATGGTTTTTTCCAAGATTTATTCAGAGAAAGTTTGCCATTGCATCCTCTTCAGCTGAGAATGTGTATCTCAAACCACTGGACTATACTATTTGCCTCTCTTTCTATGTATCGTATCTGTCTTAGATGCCATACCATTAATCTTGACTGCACAACAGGTCATATTTCAATGGAACCTTTGAATTATTCCATATAATAACCATGTAAATTATTTCTGGGAAATAACTATGAACTATTTCTACACAATAGACATAACTTAACATTGCTTCACTATAGTCCTTCCAATTGATGTAACCATGTGTAATGTGGTTAACTTCTTTAGAACTCCAATATTAGGCATGGTTAGCAATGCTTCGTAATAAATCAACTGAATTGTGAAATGATGGCCATTTGAAGGTGATGCGATTTGCTTTATATCGATCAATTTATTTTCCATTAATTTCACTTAATCTGTTCTAAATTTGACTTAGCCTGGAAAGAAGTTAGTATATTCTTCCTTTGTATATTCAGCCATCCTTATCCACAAATTCTTTATCATGGATTTAACCATCCATAGCTTGAACATATTTTAAACATCCAAAAATCAAAGCTTGATATTGTTAGAAATAGCAACCTTCTTCAAGCCTCTGCTAGTTATTTGTTTGTATATAATTCAGATTGCTTACTTATTGTGTATGTATATATAGGTATGCCATTTTCCTTAACATTGTGTTGTGGGGAGCACTGCAGACCATGTGATCAGAACTGGGACTATTCAGGACTCAGACTCCATTTTAGAAACAGCGTGCTTTCAGACACCAGTAGAAGCAGAAGCCATTAGACTTTATTTATTTATTATTTATTTTATTAACTTCATTTATACCTCGCACCCATCTCCTCAAGGATCCCCAAAGATCATAATATCTCCAAAAGATATTGCAGTTTTTTGGGAGGGAGACTATTTTACTATGCCATTGTATATAATGGGACCTGAACATCTATTGAGTTTAGTATCCATGGAAAGTCTTGGAACCAAACTCCAGAAGATATGAAGGAACCAATAAATATTAGTAACACATTTGTGTTTTTTTAACTGATTTTCACCTCCCAATAATTAATCCCGCTCATTATTTCAACTTTAAATTAGAAAGCAAAAAGTCAAATAAACCCAATGCCACAGATGCCGTGCATTTTTAAAGTATTATAAATATGTACCATTTGCTACATTGTGATCAAATGTACAACTAGATGCCAACATTTTGTGTGAGATCCTTTGCTGCTATCTTGGAAGCATTGAGTCATATGTGAGATTGGGTTCTATCAATGGAAATAATCTACATAAGTTTGCAATTCTAAACATGTCTATTGGAAATTCAGAGTGCAGTCCCACATACCTCTAACTCAGACATAATTCCCTCTGAGCTCAATGGGAATACAGCTACAGTAAGGTAATAAGTATAAGACTGCAATTCCCCTGAAGTTTCAGAACATAGTGTGCATCTCTTCAAAAAGGGATGTTGAATTTGTGGCTTCTGGCCATTTCCAGACTCTGGCTCCTCTAACTCCCATGGTCAGTGAATGGGAATTATGGGACCTGTGGTTTAAGAACAGCTGGAAGGCAGAACACATTGTGTATTAACAGAGGTTTTAAAAGAACTGAAACCTGTCATTAGAAATTTCTATTTCAAAATGCACAACACAAAAGTAGTACTCTTCTGGATGCCTACGCAGAAAGAAAATCCAACTTAATCCAATGGGACTTACTCCTAGGTGAGCATGTAGGAACTGAAGCTGCAATATATCCTGTTCTTTGAAGAATGTCAGGATGTTCTAGGACTCCACCACTTTTAATGTTTCTGTCATACCTTGGTGAAATTTTAAAGAAAAAATGTTACACAGCAACCAAGAATAATCTGTTAGACATTTTCCTTTCTAATAGCAAAGTGAGATGGTGTAGGGAGAAGATAGAAGTGGGTGAGTTGCAGTATTTGAGTCTCAATTGGTTCAAAACAGCAGCAGAAACTACCCTCCATCCCATTATATTTACAATATTAAGAGATTTTGAGATAACTATGAGTGTATTTTCATGTGAAGGGAATATGAGTCCCATTCAATAAAAAAAGAAATCATGATTGTAAAGAAAATAAACAAAAGTAGTTAAAAAGGGAGAGCAATGGAAAGTACAAAGGATATGAATGCAGACTATGGATGACCATTCTTAAAAAAAAACCAAAACACCCCCCCCCCAAACATTCTCTTGAAGCCAAGGTTTATTGAATATAAATATAATGCTAATTTTATGAAAGTATCCTAAGGGTATACAATGAGATTTCTCAGAGAAGAGACAATATTTTTTGTCGCGATGCAGACGCCAATTAAAGACAAGCCCAGATGTAAAAGGGGATAACAAAAGGTTTATTGAACAAGGAATTGGAATGGGACTAACAAAAGACTAGCCTAACCGGCAAAACCCCACAAAAACCTAGGGAAAGCCTAAAAAATCACCATAGGAGGATCCAAAACAAACTCAGGACATCCTCTGTGATGTCTTTCGAGGGATGATCCAAAAGCGTAGCCAGTAACCGGTTCGGAGTTGAAGGCAGGAGAATGACGGAGGAAATGAGGAGACAGTCCAAGGTCCAACAGGAGAAAATGTCCAGCGGAGTTCAAACCCCGCCACTAGGAACACATGGCTGTAGGAGTAAACTGGATCAGGAACACGATGCAAGATAACAGGAATGCCAAACAGGATACCAGAAACAACTCCTTACCCGCTGCAGGAAGTCACTCCCAAAAACCCACATTATATAACCCTAAAGATCAGACTCGCCCGAAGAAGAACACTCCCCTTGATCAGGGTTTGCAGCTGCTTTCCTCTCTGCAGCTGACACTCTTTGTGAGTCCCTCCAAGCTCCCCAGCGTCTCTCAAAACTTAGTGTTTCCCAATCATTCTCAAAAGTTTCAAAGGGCCAGTCTTTGTCACTTTCAAATCCCATAAAAGTATCACTACTGGAGTCTGCATTACACACATCCCTAACTTCCTGTACCAAGGTCCAATCTAAATCAGAGTCAGTGGGAGACATAAGTATCTGCTGAATTCTCTTCCTTTTTCCAACCCTTCTCTGCTGGAATCGCTTGCATTCCTCTTTCTGCCTGCTCCAGTACTTAGATTACTCTCAACCCCTCCCAGTTGCATACTACACTCAGATGCTGATGACTCAGCATCTTCTGCAGCCCTACTATCAGGCAACACCGCGGTCTCAATTACAACATTTTTGGTTAAACACCCATCTTACGTATATTAATTTTTTTGCCTTAGGTATGGTTGGTGGATTTCAAGAACCAAACAAAATATAAAATGGTTCCTGCTATGTGCCCATACAATATCTTGAACATGAACAGCTGTTATTTATTATGTTTTTTAAACAAAAGAAAAAAAACAAGTTTGCTTTACTATAATTTTATCTAGAACACAGGAAACTGTCTGACATATAGTCAAGCCATTGCTCCATTTAGAGCAGCGATGCTCTGGTTTCTTTCCTAGCTCTATTTGGAGATAGTACAGGCAGTCCCCAAGTTATGAACAAGATAAGTTCTGTAAGTTTGTTCTTAAGTTGAATTTAAGAATGTTAATGTAAGTATTATGTAAGTTGGAACAGGTACATTTTAAAAGTGTAACTCCAGCCAAAAATTCTTATTTTTAAACTTTGGATAGCATATGGAAAGGTTAACACCCCTATGGTGCATGTTTTGCTGTCTGCGCCCCCATTCAGAAGATTTTACCTCACTTTCTCAATCAATCAATCAAAACTTTATTACGGTCACTGACCAGCATAAAGCGGGCACAAGCGCCCTAAGAGGGGAAGGACAACTCCCCAGTAAACAGTTATTTAAAATTAGATTAGAAATCAGTATAAAAATATATTTTAAAAGACAGGATATTGTAACAGGTATGGAACCAAAGGGGGAGGGGATAAATGGATCAGAATTATTATTATTATTATTTCTACCTCACCTTTTCTCTCCACGAGGAGACTCAAAGCGGCTTGTTGTGAAACAAGGATTGATGATAAAGCTTCAGTGGAGACACCTTTTCCCCATGATAACTTTCCCAGGAGTGAATTCCCCTTTCGAGGGATTGATTTCTCTCACTTCCTGTTGTCTCATACCATTCTTAACTATGAGTAATTTGTAAGTCAAATATTTGTAACTCAGGGACTGCCTGAATTCCCTGATAGCATCCCATCGAAATACAAATCAGATTTGAAATCAAATGTGATTGAATGCGTTTAGGTGCTGAACAGAAAGGCTTGCAGGATTTTCTAAGAGCATTTAGGGTTTGCTGAAAGCACAAAACATAACATAGTATCAGGAATAATGCCTTCTTAGAAAAGTGTGAGCAACTTCCATGGGTGGAGAATCTGCACGAGTCTTCTACC
Source organism: Anolis apletophallus (assembly GCA_030556195.1). Classification (NCBI taxonomy): domain Eukaryota; kingdom Metazoa; phylum Chordata; class Lepidosauria; order Squamata; family Anolidae; genus Anolis; species Anolis apletophallus. The sequence continues at coordinate 66,116,350 of JARBWK010000008.1, read as the reverse complement.
ACAATAGCGATTGTGCCTCCTGGTGTTGCCCACGTTACCAAATTTCAACCTTGTATGGATAGTAGCTAAAATTTACATTGCAACACGGTGCACAGAGAACACCAACATGATCCTGGCAGTACTAATCACTTGGAAAACAAGGCATGTGCTCTCCACATGCCTTGTTGTGAAGGCAAATTGCTGCTCTGCTGGCAACACTTGATGGTGTGTCAGCAACAGAAAGAAAGAAATCAGATATGTTTAAAAGCAAGATGTGCAGGCTTTACTTGCCTTGCTTACAATGCATTTAGACATTTGGGGAGTGCTAATCAACTAGAAAACAAGGTGAAACTTCCTCATGCACCTTGTACCTTAAACCAGTGTTTCCCAACCTTTTTAGAGCCGCGGCACACTTCTTACATTTACAAAATCCTGGGGCACACCACCAACCAAAATGACACAAAATGACACTTTAACACAGTAATACATATAGTTAATATGTTTTTAAATGTATTTTTACACTCAGTGTGAAACCTGGGCCTGTTTCGATGAACACAACATAGATATCCTGGCAAGGAATGCCAGAAAGACTGAAAGTACTGAAAGGGTTTGCTTGGGAATTGACCTTGAGTTTTGGAGTTGTAGTTCACCTATATCCAGAGAGCACTCTGGACTCAAACAATGTTGGATCAGGACCAAACTTGGCATGAATACTCAAAATGCCCAAATGTGAACACAGATGGAGTTTGGGGAAAATAGACCTTGACATTTGGGAGTTACAGTTTCTGGGAAGTATAGTTAACACACAAACAAAGAGCATCCTGAACTCTTGCAACAATGGAATTGAACCAAACTTGGCATATTGAACTCTCATTACCAACAGAACGTACTGAAAGGGTTTGCTTGGGAATTGACCTTGAGTTCGGAAGTTGTAGTTCACCTACACCCGGAGAGCACTGTGGACTCAAATAGTGATGGATCTGGACCACACTTGAAATGAATACTCAATATGCCCAAATATGAACACAGATGGAGTTCAGGGGAAATAGACCTTTGCCATTTGAGTTGTAGTTGCTGGGATTTATAGTTCCACTACAATCAAAGAGTATTCTGAACCCCACCAATGATAGATCTGGGCCACACAGAACCCCCAGGTGGCTCCCTTCCTGAATGGCTCTCTCTCTCTTCCACACCAGAAGGGAAGGCACTCACTTGGTCCGCAGTTGCCTGCCTTCCTTCCTTTCCTGCGGTTTGAAAGAAAAAGCCAGTGGACCTGCCTCGGACTGCGTTCCTCACTTCTGTTTCCGTTCCCCGCCCTCCCTCGATTGGAGGCCGGCTGGCTGGGGAAACGGCCGAAGGAGGTGGTGCCCCGGCCCCTTCCTCTTCACCACCCCCTCCTCCCCCAAGCAGCAGCAGCAGGAGTTTGGCAGGAGGGGGAAGAAAGGGGGGAAGAGAGGTTTTCCCGCGGCACACCAGGTGATCGCTCACAGAACACTAGTGTGCCGTGGAACAGCGGTTGGGAAACACTGCCTTAAATGAATATCCTGAGCCTTTATCTGTCTCTGTGAGCATAGGTCTTCCCAAACCCCTGACACATTTGATCGATTTTAAAGTATATATAGTCTCTATATGTGTGGATGAAGAGTAAGGAAAAGCATATTAGCTCTGTCTCCTCCATCATTCTCATTGAACTGTGTAGATGACAACTGTTGTGATAAAGAGTTGCCTCCACAAGATGGGCTTCCTTGTGTTTTGGAACTCTAGTTATTTATTGTGTCAGAAACGAACCAAAGTAGTTGTGTTGCATTAAAACAAACAAACAAAAAAACAAAACACAAAGTTTGCAGACTTGGTATTCTATTAGATGTCCTTTGACCAGTAGCTAGCCACTTGGAGTGCCTCTGGTGTTGCTGCAAGAAGGTCCTCCATTGTGCATGTGCTCAGGTTGCATTGCAGTAGGTGGTCTGTGGTTTGCTCTTCTCCACACCCACATGTCGTGGATTCCACTTTGTGGCCCCATTTTTTAAGGTTGGCTCTGCATCTCGTGGTGCCAGAGTGCAGTCTGTTCAGTGCCTTCCAAGTTGCCCAGTTTTCTGTGTGACATCTTGCCACAGCAGAGTTTGCCTAAGGCATTTCATTAGCTAAAATGAACCAGCAATTTGAGCCTAGTCCCCTTCTATCTGTCAACATGATTAGAACCTAGCACCAACAAAATATTTTACCAACCGAAGCAGAAAATTCCAGAGTCTCTCTCCATTCCCGGTGGTAAAAACAAAGCAATAATACACTACACAACCAGCCACTGGCTGCCTTCTCATTGCATCCAAATGCTGCTGTTTGATGTGGCGCTCTTGTTCTATCTCATGGTAGGACCTTCCCTTCACTATAGTATGATATCTCAAGTGGCAAATAAAACTGTGTGAACTGGGTTGCACTCTACACATCCAACAGCAGCTACTCGAAACTATTTCAGGCTTCAGCATGACTGCGGGTGATGCAATGGGTTAAACCCTTATGCTACTTAAAGGTTGGCAGTTCGAATTTGTGGGATGGGGTGAGCTCCCCCTGTTAGCCCTATCTCCTTCTAACCTAGCAGTTCGGAAACATGCAAATGTGAGTAGCTCAATAGGTAGTGCTTTGGCAGGAAAGGCAAAAGACGCTCCATGCAGTCACTCCAGCCACACAACCAGGAGGTGTCTATGGACAACACAGGCTCCTCAGTTTGGAAATGGAGATGAGCACCTCCCCCAAGAACCGGAGTTGAGCACCACCTCCAGAGCCGGAAATGAAAGAAGATGCCTTTGCCTTGTCTGTGTTTTTTGTGTTTTTACTGTAATAAGGCATTGAATGTTTGCTTATATGCTGTAATCTGCTCTGAGCCCCCTCGGGGAGAAGGGCAGAATATAAATAAAGTGTGATTATTATTATTACTATTATTATTATGATTACCACCTGCACAAAATAGTAGCTAAAGGAAGCTGTACCTATTAAGCAGTATCTCGCTCTCTGTGTGTGGGTGGTGGATCATATTATATGGCTGATTTGGAAATTAACTATTAAATATGCATAATGATATGGCCATTATGATTACAGTTTGGAGCATAATTAATCATGGGCCTTGTAACCAAGACTACGGAACTTGACCTAGCCATTTTTTGGAAATTCCTTCAAATGAGCTCCGAGACCTGTATTTATGTGGTATATTTGAAGAACTGAGCAGTTCTCAGCAGTGGGGCTCTCACTGCATTATCCTCAAGGAATGAAACACAAGCCTGCATCAGAATTCAAAATCAAACGAATCCCGCCTGCTTCATGAGAACTGTTTAGAGTGACAATAGTGTTCTGTGAAATTGTGAAAAGGTCCTTATTTGCAGAGGCTGGAAATGACTAATTACTTGCAGGTAATTCCAATAAGAAGGTAACAGCAGTGAACAAGCAGAGCATGTCTTTAATCATCAAACAGCAGTTTGCGTTTTGAGATAATTAAAAAGGGAGGCAGTTGAGAATCTCTTATCATGGTTCCAAAATTCAAAATAACCCCAAATTGTCTATATGGGTAGCTGAGATAGTGATTTCTTTCTGATGGTTCAGTACATGCCAACTTTGTATCATGCACAAAATGATTTTTAAAATACTGTTTGAATTTGCCTTTGGGCTATGCGTATAAGATGTTTATGAAATATGCATGATTTTTGTTGTGTTTAGATTTGGGTCTCTTTTCCACTATATCTCCTTATGTACATGTATGCAAATACGGGTAATACAAAAATCTAAAAGAGTCCAAAATCCAAAACAGTTCTGGTCCCAAGCATTTTGGATAAGGTATACTCAACCTGTAATTATTTTGGAGAGGTAAGATAATTTAGGAAAATTAGGTTTAGAAATGGTAGTCTTGATTAAAAAGGGAAGTTGAAAAATGCAACATTTTGGCTTTGGGAGAATTGTCAGCTCTGGGGTTTGAAGATGGTCCTTATGAAAATGAAGGAAAGGGTGCATATGAAAGGGTGTGTCTCTTCCAGGTGGCTAGTGAGAGGTGTAAATAGGCTGGCAGCCGCTGTTTGAATCCAGAGGCACAAGGGGGCACTAGAGCACCAGCATAAGCAATGCTTGGCAAACACAAAGGGAATTCCCTTCCCCCTTGTGTGATCTTTGCTCCAGGTATGTGTGTGTGTTGTGTGAAGTGGGGTTGAGTCTTTTAGCTTTGAAATGGTTGAACAAATCCCCCCTTCTCGCTTTGAGAAAGCTGTATGTAGCCTTTCCATTATCTCCCAGTATGTCAAACATTTGCACCTGGTGCATATTAAAGCTGGAGTTGGGGAAATCTGTATGTCTTGCTCTTCTCCTACCTTTTGTTGAATTTGTTGTGCCGGGGTATTTTTTTTGGCAGATTCTTCAAAAACAGACAAATAATTCTCTGTTTACACTTACAAACATTCAATCGCTACAGCTATCACCACGCTCAGCATGAAGATGTTTTTCCTTCCTTATAGTTGTTAGATGTAGTTAACATGCCTTCATGTTTATTCTGATTTACAGTAAATTTACCATAGGTTTTTTTTCTGGTCAAATTTCATCCAGAAGGGCTTGCTCTCAGGACCCTTCTACACTGCCATATAATGCAGATTATCAAATCAGATAATCCACACTATCTGCTTTGAACTGGATTATATGAGTGTACACTGACATATAATCCATTTCAAAACAGATAATCTGGATTTTCCTTGAGAATGTTGAAGGCTACCTCGGCTACTTTTGCACAATTAAAACTTGTGTGCCAGTTGCGCCTGTACTTTGAGAAGCCAGACTTGGCCCGGTGGTCCATGATGTTATTATATCCTGAATACACTACTGCAATGTGCTCTACATGGGGTTGCCTTTGAAGATTGTTCAGAAGCTTCAAGTGGTCCAATGGGCGGCAGCCAGATTCCTCACTGGAGTGGCATGCAGGAAGCACACAACCCCCCAGTTACACCAGCTCCACTGACAGCCAATCTGCTACCGAGCACAATTCAAAGTGCTGGCTTTAGCCTATAAAGCCCTAAACGGTTCTGGCGTAGCTTACCTGTCCAAACATATCTCCCTCTATTAACTATTTCAGAAGTTAAGATCTTCCAGGGAGGCCCTGCTCTCAATTCCACCTCCTTCGCAAGTGCGATTGGTGGAGCCTTCTCAGTGGTGGCCCCTTAGCCATGAAACTCGCATCTCGATGAAATCAGATCAACTCCCTCCCTCCTGAGCTTTAGAAAGAAATTAAAAACATGGATGAGAGACCAGGCCTTTGGACAGTAATTTTCAGTGCAATAAGTGAATACGGAATAGTTCAATATTTGACCAGAATGGCTCCTGGACTATGCGTTTGGATTGCCTGGTTTTAATAACTGGTTTTTGTTGGAAATAGCAACCTTCCAAGCCTCCACTAACTGTACATGTGTATAATTGTTAACCTATATTGTATGTACATTTTGGTTTGTCAGTTTGACTGTATCTCTTTGGTGTGCAAGGGGCCTCAGACACAGGACTCCATTTTTGTGAGTTTGACTACCTCTTTGGTGTTGAAGGGGCTTCAGACATAGGACTCCATTTTTGTTATACAATATGCTATTAGACCTCAACTGAGGTGGATGCAGTTTGTCTCCTTTCAGACTTCAGTGAGTACAGTTATACAGTTTGGACAATATCTATATGCTTAAAGACATTGGACTATGGACCAGTATGCTGAATATATACAAGAAGTTAGTAAACCTGAGATGTTATTTTTTCACAGAAGACCACTTTGTTTTGTCTCTTGAATCCTTTTTTAAACAAGATGTCTTTAAGGGAGAGTAGATGGGCAACTTCAAAGAAACAACCATCCTCTTCTAACCAGTATATTTTTGCAGTGGCATGTCTTTATCCTTGGCAGTTTAAAGCTGAGTTAACACTGAGTGAATGAAGGCTATACGCTAATGAGCTGGGCCACTGGGACTAGTACTGATTGAGCAAGCCACCCAAAAACACTATTACACAAATTATATCCGATTATATCAATACATATAATTATATCCACACTATGTGGAGAGTACAAACATTTTGCGGACTCACTAGATTGATTCACAACAATAATAGCGAATCATTACATATCAAACAAACTTCAGAACATTAAACACTGTAGCAGAGGTCTGTAACAATTCTATAATAAGATGCAAGAGAGAAACGCAGACTCCCCAAACGATATGTGATGGGGTGAGTCCTATAAAGAGTCCAGTCTCAAGGGCAATGATAGCTTACTGTCCAAGTGCCCGTACAATCAATAATCACATCCAATTTGTGTGGACTCACGGACTGGGAGAATCTGGAAGTCCCTAAAGAGGAGCCGGTATGCACCAATTGTAGGTAAATAGGGCTGGAAAAACTGCCAACGGCTCGATGTATGAAGACGCCACAATATGGCCGTTTCGCGCTGTATGGGCGCTTCCTCAGGGCGTTCCGCCGTTGGGACACTCCTCCTTGGTAGTGTAGTATTCACAAGATTAATTATTCTTTTTTTCTTTAACTAGAAGATAATCTAAACAAAGGTATAGCCAACAATGAGCATAAAAACATACCATGGATAAGCAAATACATTGTAAACAAGCAAATGAAATATACAGTACATACCATATGTAACAAAGTCTATGTCGCCACTGAAAGTTATCCTCTAGGGCTGGATACAGCAACGTGTACCTCCTTCTATACTACCTATATAGTGGTGTATTACAGGTGGATCCGTTTACCTGATGAGTGATTGGACCGATAGGGCCTCATTGAGGCCTCCTGGTATTTTGCTTGACAGTAGGATAATCCATTTTGTTTCAGCACGTAATAACAATTTTTGGTGGTCTCTATGAGCGGGGAATTTAACTTTTTCCAGTCCAATTACCTTGAGGGATTGGGGCGTAAGCTTAGCTTGTAGACAATAGGTATAGAAGGCGGAATCTTGTGCACCACATCTAATTCGCGATAGATGCTCAATAATGCAGGTTTTCAGAGGTCTGGAGGTGACTCCGACGTAATGTCGGCCACACCCACACCCGCAATGGATACAGTATACTACCCCCGTGGATGTACATATGATCTCATCTCTTAATTTGAACGTCCTGCCATTACTGCGATGTGACATCATGTTTACTTTTTCAGAAAGGTTATGGTGCAATTATTTCCAATAGGTTATGAAATTTCCAAAAGATTTAAGGTTGTAATGTTTTTAACATTTCGGTTTTAATATATATGTTTTGTTTTATTTTATTGTATGTACAGTATGTATATATGGCATCGAATTATGCCCACTTGTAAGCAGCTCTGAGCCCCCTTCGGGGTGAGAAGGGCGGGGATATAAATATTGTAAATAAATAAATACATAAATAATACTTTTAAAATGTTCCCTGAATATGACCTGCATTCCCTGTTATTCATTGGTTGCCCCCATTACTAACCAGATTTGACATTGCTTAGCTTCTGAGATCTGAAAAGATCTGGTTCCTACAGGGTATTTGGGAACATTTCAGAGTTGAATTCAGCAATAATATAGCTAAATATTCTGGGATTCAAAAACAGACTTCTTTGTTTGAAAGCACTGCACCTGCATGAATGAATCTGCCAGTTTCCAATTCTGCCCCATTCTACTTTTCCTTTTTAAAAAACCCTTAAAAACATCAGGATCTTTCAATCTCAAATCTGTCTGTTGATCACTCCCTTTGATATAGTGTAACAAAATAGATGACACTGCTTGATGTTTTATATGTAAATACTAACGAAGATGAAAAGCCTACCGCTTCAACAGGTTCTTTAAATAGAAGCATGCACTTAAAGTAGGAAGAACTCTTAGCTTCTTCCTATTTTTTTAGTTACCTTGATTTGGATCGTCATGCCGCAATACTTCAGCATTCAAAAATCACTAAGCTGCTGTGTTTGGTAAAGAAGAAGAGCTTCAACGGCTTCTATCCTCTGAAGTGTTTAGTGCTGAGCTTAAAACAAGCTCCTTCAAATGAGATGAAGCAAGCAAAGGAATACCTGAGTGTCCATCACTCAGGATGTTGGATTTTGTCATGGGTCACAATCTCATTTGTTTTATCAGCTGATATTTGTCATATATTTATATCATGCCACCACTCTAAAGCATATAGAACAATGAACGTGGTTGTATACCATGCACTTACATTGTCATCATAATATCCTTGTGAGGTTGGTTAGGTTGAAAATCATTATAAAAATAGTGGTATGGGAGTTCAAATTGAGCCCCTCACATCCTAACTAAATCACAACACCACACTGCATCTTCCATGCCAAATTATATGTTCATAGCCTCCTAATCTAATGAAACATATCCTTTCTATTTTGTGAGCAGGAGATGCAAACTAGAACCAAAGGAACTGATGGTATGGCATCATAGGCTAGATCTACACTGCCCTATGTCCTAGGATCTGATCCCAGATTATCTGCTTTGAACTGGATTATATGAGTCTACACTGCCAGATAATCTGGGATTAGATTCTGGGATACAGGGCAGTGTAGATCCAGCCATGGATAGCATTTTCTCTGTGCTTTTCCACACAGTCATATAACCCAGAATATCAAGGCAGATAATCCCACAATATTTGCTTTGAATTGGGTTATCTGAGTCCACACTGCCATATATTCCAGTTGAAAACAGATAATGTGGGATTTTATTCAGCTGTGTGGAAGGGACCTCTTAGAATCCAGTTTAAATCCGATAATCTGGGACAAGATCCTGGGACATAGAGCAGTGTAGAAGGGATCCCAAAGAGGAAGTTTTCTGTGTAATATGTGTACTGTATATAATAAAATAGGAAAAGTGGGTGACTTCCAACATGTTAAGAGCAGCCAGAAATTATTCTTTCGTTTCCCCTTGTTGGTTTCTGTATCCTTGTGTTATGTCTGTTTGTCCCATTAAGACTGTTGTGCACAGCAAACTTACACGGTAAACTACTGCAAAGGGGTTGCATCTGAATACCTCAGAAACTTCAGCTAGCATTTTTTAAAAAGACATACAATAGCATAGTCATTGGGGCTAGCTATATAGATTATGTTGCACCAAGTCTTGAAGTCCTAAAGTATCTGTATTGTCTGCCAGTCCATTACTGTTACAACTTAAAATGTTGGTATAGGCTGTATCTACATGGCCAGAACTCTGGATAGTTGCACTATATCACCCCTGATACTTTCCAGTGGATCTTACTCTTTAAAATTAGGGGAATAGAGAGAGCCTCTTTTAATTGTGGCACCCTGTTTGAGGACTCTCCTCAAAAGCTTGTCTGGCACCAATTTTGATGTCATTCAACCACTAGGCAAAGATGACTTATTCTTTGTTGTTTATTCGTTCAGTCACTTCCGACTCTTTGTGACCTCATGGACCAACCCATGCCAGACCTCCCTGTCACTGACACCTCTCCCAGCTCCTTCAACGTCAAGCCAGTCACTTTGAGGATACCATCCATCCATCTTGCCCTTAGTCGGCCCCTCTTCCTTTTTCCTTCCATTTTCCCCTGCATAATTGTCTTCTCTAAGCTTTCCTGTCTTCTCATTAGCCAAAGTACTTCATCTATCCTTCCCTCCAATGAGCAGTTGGGCTTTATTTCCTGAAGGATGGACTGGTTGGATCTTCTCACGATCCAAGGCACTCTCAGAACTTTCCTCCAACACCACAGTTCAGAAGCATCTATCTTCCTTCGCTCAACCTTCCCTAAGGTCCAGCTCTCACATCCATAGGTTACTATGGGAAATAACATTGCTTTTACTATGCGGATCTTCATTGCCAGTGTGATGTCTCTACTCTTTACTATTTTATCGAGATTGGGCATTGCTCTCCTTCCAAGAAGTAAACATCTTCTGATTTCCTGGTTGCAGTCTGCATCTGCAGTAATCTTTGCACCTAGAAATACAAAGTCTGTCACTGCCTCCACGTTTTCTCCCTCTATTTGCCAGTTATCAATCAGTCCGGTTGCTATAATCTTTTTTTTAAATGTTTAACTGCAACCCAGCTTTTGCACTTTCTTCTTTTGCCTTGGTTAGAAGGCTCCTCGGCTCCTCGCTTTTGGCCATCAAAGTGGTATCATCTGCATATCTAAGCTGGTTAATGTTTCTTCCAGCAATTTAACCCCAGCCTTGCATTCATCAAGCCCCGCACATCGCATGATGTGTTCTGCATACAAGTTGAATAGGTTGGGTAAGAGTATACAACCCTGCCATATGTCTGTCCCAATCCTGAACCAGTCTGTTTTTCCATGGTCAGTTCTTACTGTTGCTACTTGGTCGTTATACAGATTCCTCAGGAGAGAGACAAATGATTTGGTATGCCCATACCACCAAGAACTTGCCACAATTTATTATGATCCACACAGTCAAAGGCTTTAGAATAGTCAATAAAGCAGAAATATATGTTTTTCTGAAACTCCCTGCCTTTCTCCATTATCCAGCGGATATTGGCAATTTGGTCTCTCGTTACTTTGTCTTTTCTAAACCCATCTTGTACATCTGGCAACTCTCTCTCTCCATGTATTGCTGGAGTCTTCCTTGCAGGATCTTGAGCATTACCTTATATATTTTCAAGGATGACTAGAAAAGATACAACATTTCAGTCTGCCTGCTCTGCATCCTGGCTTTCGGATATGGCTGCTGTCAGTTTTTTTAAAATATGTCAGGGACCATCCCTATATTTGTGCTCATTGGATACAATTTTTTCTTTCTTTCCAGGAACTGGCAGTGGTTTGGAGACTATCACTTTGAATAGCACTGCTTTAGAGGATATGCCCTAAAGGAAACAATAAGCATAAGTTACACCATGAATATTAAACAAGGAAAGCAAAGACTGGAGTTGAACATTATTTATATGAGAATTAATAAAACGTGGCTTGTTCCAAAACAATGGCAAGATGTATTTAATTTAATTTTGTTTGGAAAAATGGCCAGAAGCTTCTCTTTCCCCCAAAAAAGCAGTAAAGCTACATTTTGTGACCTTCTGCATTTGTGTCTTATGAACCAAAATGAAATGGTTCCTCTTCTTCTTTCTCTGTATTACAGATATAAATGAGGTATACATTATTATTTACTAATCACTAGGTCTGCATACTACTTCACAAACCCAAATAATAATATATAATAATAACTTAATTTTTTTTACCCTGCCTCCATCTCCCTGGAGGGACTTGGGACAGTTTACATGGGGACTAGCCCGATCAACATAGTTAAAATATAACACACTAAAACAACAGCATAAAACAAAATAAAACAACAACATTATAACAGAATATAAAATCAACAACCAATCGACCTGAAATAATAGCCAGTTTTAAAGGCTAGTTTTAAAGGAGCTATCCATGGTGCCGAATATATTTAGGAATAAGATTCAGCACCATGGATACTTCTGTTAGAGACTAAGTCAACATAAATACAACATAAATTCACTTACTCATTGATGTGATTCAGCACCATGGATACTTCTGTTACAGACTAAGTTAACATAAATACAAGATACATTCACTAGTGCCTTGGAGGTGGTGACAGAACTGTCTTTCCCTGTCTCACCATCTCTGCTAGTCTCTTTGGTGGAGATGTTGAGTCTTTTTGGTGGCTGATCTTGGGCTATGGAACTTCATCCCATGGGAGTTTGGGACTGGCCCATTTACCTTTCATTGCCAGCAAGCAGCCTTTGTATTTAACTGGTTGCTACGGAAATGTTTACAAATGGAGAGTGTTGCAAATAGTTTTTCCGTATTTTAAAATTCTTTTTAATCAGTGTCTTTTGAAAAAAAGTGTGGTTTATTTTGCGATTTTAAAATACAATTATGTTTGGGTTTTATGCTATGAGTTGTTTTGAGTCCCATACTAAAAGAAAAAATTGGAAATTAAATAAATACATTCCAAATAGGCACACTTGAAACAGTGTATAGGGGATGGAGGATGGAATGTTAAAAATTAGGAAGTGCACACAGAAACATTTAATCTCATTGGCACAATGTTCATATTTGTTATGAAGCTATACAAAAAAAATTTCCAGAGAAAATGTATGCCAAGTCTCATAAGGATTTTGGGCAGACAAAACAAAATCCAATGCAGATATGAGGCAGAATGAATTTACCAATGGAGGAAAAAGCAAAAGCTCAAATGAAAATATGTTTGACAGATCTGTCAATTCCCAGTTAAAGATTTTTTTAAATATAAAAATGCTCTTATTTTTAAAAAGGGGGGAATGGTATCCATACTGTTTTAGATGCATTTCAGATCCCTGTATCAACACTTGCATTTATTATGAAAAAATGCAGATTGCTTATATTAAGCATTAAACATTCAAATGTTTAATACTTATAAACTAGTGGATAGATGGATCATACTACTTCAGTCCTATATGTCTGAACAATCCTATTTCCAGATCAAACTGAATTTTTTAAAATGTCTTAAAATATAATTTCAGTGTATACTTCCCCCCTTACAAATTGTTGTATCATAAAGGAAACATTTTATATGGATTTTGAGTCATAGAATCAAAAGGCATCCAAAAAACCGAAGGACACCTGTGCTTTAGTGTGCACATTATGAATTTGAATTGAATGAGTTTATCTAACAGTGCTTTGAGCATTCCTAGGTAACTAAAATACATCAAAGTGCTACTTATTCTGAGTTTACACTATTTGGATAGAAATAACATGAGCGAAGGGAGCAGATGGAGCAAGGAATCGGGAGAATGCTGTCAATGATTTGGATACTCCTCCTTCCATTGCCATCCACCATGATCAAGGAAATATCATTTCTAGTAAGAACAGGAGACCATGCACTTAGAAAAATGCATTAAAAATATCCCAACTCATATTACAAAGATGTGGCAGCAAAGGAACATATCAGTAAACTACTCTTTTATTCTGCTTTGGTGAGACCACACTTGGAATACTGTGTCCAATTCTGGGCACTGTAATTTAAGGGAGATGTTGACAAACTGGAATGTATCCAGGGGAGGGTGACTTGAATAATCAAGGGTCTGGAGAGCAAGCCCTATGAGGAGCGACTTAAAGAGCTGGGCATGTTTAAGCTGCAGAAGAGAAGGCCGAGAGGAGACATGATGGCCATGTATAAATATGTGAAGGGGAATCATAGGGAGAAGGAAGCAGACTTATTTTCTGCTGCCCTGGAGTGTTGGACATGGAAAGAATGGCTTCGAACTACAAGAAAGGAGATTCCACCTGAACATTAGGAAGAACTTCCTAACTATGAGAGCTGTTCAACAGTAGAACTCTCTGCCGCTCTATGGGGTGGAAGCTCCTTCTTTGGAGGCTTTTAAAAAGATGGCCATCTGTTGGGGTTGCTTTGAATGCGATTTTCCTGCTTCTTGGAAGGAGGTTGGACTGGATGGCCCACAAGGTCTCTTCCAACTCTATGATTCTATGACTTGGGGTCTGCCATCTAAAGAAAAATCCAATGCTTTGCTTAGAACAGTGTTTCCCAACTTTTTTTGAGCCGAGGCACACTTTTAACATTTAAAAAGTCCTGGGGCACATCACCAACCAAAATGACACTCTAACACAGTAATACATATAGTTAACTGACCTTGAGTTTTGGAGTTGTAGTTCACCTACATCCAGAGAGCACTCTGGACTCAAACAATGTTGGATCAAGACCCAATTTGGCATGAATACACAATATGCCCAAAAGTGAATACAGATGGAGTTTGGGGAAAATAGACAGGGAGCTGGAGGGAGGCCGAGAGCACCTTCGCGCACACCAAAGAGGAGGGGGAGGAGGGAGGGGCGGGGCCCTGCGGGGAGCCGTTCTCCCGGTTTGCGGCTCTGCCGGGCTTGGTGGGGTGGCAGCTGGGATGGGCCGGCTGGCTGGTGCGCGGAGAGAAACGGCCGAAGGAGGCGGCACCCCAGCCCCTTCTTCTTCACTGCCGCCGCCTGGCCCTTCCTCCTCCTCCCCCAAGCAGCAGCAGGCAGGAGGGGAAAGAAAGGGGGGGGGACGTTTTTGAGGCACACCAGATGATCCGTCACGGAACAGTAGTGTTGGGAAACAGTGGCTTAGAACACCAAGAATGTAATGCCCATTACCAGATTTTTATTATATTTATAAATGTTGCCTTTCTTATACAAACTAGGAGTCCAGGTTGATGCATGCAAAACGCGTGAATTAAAATATTACAATAGAACCAAACCAAGTATAATGAAGAAAAATGCTACACAACCAGTTGCCTAAAAATTTAGTTTTCTGGCCAAAGGACAGCATGCACTTATCTTGTTCACACATTAAATTTTGTTGCATTATCTGGTGATTGAGAACATTCCAAGTTAACAATGTGAGTTAATTAGCCTTTCAAAAAGAACTAGCCAAATTTCACTTGGCTTCACAACAGTCTTGGCTTCAGCTATCAAATACGCTATGTAAAAACATTTGAAAAAAATTCTGTTCCTGGTTTGAAACTGTTATTCCCATTTAATAGTGTGGTACTTATACTCCAGAAACTTGGTTTTTGTGGCTGCCACAAATTATGTTGAATTGCTTGAGACTCAATGAGATATTTATTTAAAAAACTATATCAAAATGTGCTGCAGGATGTCTCACAAAAACAAAGTTTTTGCAGTTTAATAAACTTTTCCCATGTTTTTTTAAATGATAGAACCAATTAGGAAATGACATTTATAACCTGCTGGGAACAAAAAAAAGGTGTTATATAGTGATATGAAAGATTTTTTAATCATGTCAGAAGCAACTTGAGAAACTGCAAGTCGCTTCTGGTGTGAGAGAATTGGCCATCTGCAGGGACATTTCCCAGGGGATGCCTAGGTGTTTTACCACCTTATGGGAGGCTTCTCTCATGTCCCTGCGTGGGAAGCTGGAGCTGACAAATGGGAGCTCACCCCGTCTCATGAATTTGAACTGCTGACCTTCAGGTCAGTAATTCAGCTGGCACAAGTGTTTAACCCTTTGCGCCACCATGGCTCCTCATATAAAGGAATTATTTGTTGTGCATATCAGGGACTCTTTGCACTCTGATTTCAGGGGATATTTTAATAGATCTGGTAATATCAATTCTAAATTTATATTCTGCCAGTTCTGCCACTGACAAACAGAAAACTTAATGAATGGAACCACTTTAAATGATGTTGCGGGAAATGATGCACATTTGTAATGTATTTGATGTTACACCTTCAGTGAATTCAATCTCTGTTCACTCTGAAAAGAGAATATGTAAGTGAAAATGGATGGTTATGCTTGAAACGAGGGGCTAATGAAATGTTGGCTAATGTATTACTCATTGGTAATTGAAAAATCTTCAAATAAAGTACTTTAACAAACTAGTAATATGGGCTGGTTGGGGAATTGTGGGTTTCGGTTTGCTGCTAATTAATTAGAAAATGTTCTCTAGGGAGTCTGAGGGGCTGCACACCAGGCAATGATTCAAGAGATGTCTGCCTAGAGAAAAGAGCTCGTATTTATTTTAAAAAAGAAACTGTCAAAATCAATGTAGTGTAGACTTTCATCAGATTTTATAACCTACATTTGAAGAATAGCAATCAGAAGAGCTCGGTTGACTTGTTGAGGTGTCTGTGGGACTGACTCTTGCATCATAAGATTTCTGTTCTCGTGGTTTCCCATGAATTGTGACCAAATAAATTGTTGTATTAAAGTTTTGAATGGGAAAAATCTGGCTATTGCTTGCAGGTTAGGATTGGAGTGTGCTCCGCTCCCTGGTCAGGGCCCTGCAGCCCCTCCTCAAGATACTAGGCTTGGTTTAGAATCCTAAAATCGGGATTCTAAAATCAAATGGGGGATTTTTTTTTTTTGATTAGTATATCAAAGACTTACAAAAAAATTTCCAAAAGTTCTAAAATGTAACTTAAGTACTAACGAAATTCTAAAGTGGTTCTAAAGTAGGAAAAGCAGGGAAACAGTCAAAAATCAATGGGGAACATTCCCCTTCAACTCTGCAGTGCAATTCAATGGATCTGTAGATGTATAACATAAATATAAGAGCTAGCTAGTAGCTACTAGCTCTCAGTACAATTGTGACCTTCTCTACCCTCCTCTTTCATTCCTTCCTTTGCTCTTTGGTTCCCCATCCCTTCTTTTCTCTTCTTCGCCCCTCTTTCCCTCCCCCCCCGCGCTCGCCGTTGCCCTCGCTCACCCCTCGCCTCTCTCTAGCCTCGATCCATGGATCGAGGCTAGAGAGAGGCAGAAAGCTGTGGGCCCTTTCCAGCTAAAATATAAGCCGACCCAAGCCTGGGTCGGCTTATATTTTAGCTGAAAGGGCCCCGCGCCCTCTGCTCTCTCTCTAGCCTGGATCGAGGCTAGAGAGAAGCAGGCGCGCGAGCCCCTTTCCAGCTAAAATATAAGCCGACCCAAGCCTGGGTCGGCTTATATTTTAGCTGGAAAGGCCTCAATCGGAGGAATTTCCTCCTGTTTCCCAGGCTGTCCCTCCGCTTCTGAGGGACAGCCTGGGAAACAGGAGAAAATTACTCGATTGGCTCGCAGGGGTTAAGGGAGGCATCTGCCTCCCTTAACCCCTGCGAGTTCTCAATCGGAGGAATTACCTCCTTTTTCCCAGGCTGTCCCTCAGAAGCGGAGGGACAGCCTGGGAAACAGGAGGAAATTCCTCCGATTGAAACCCCTTTCCAGCTAAAATATATAAGCCGACCCAGGCTTGGGTCGGCTTATATTTTAGCTGGAAAGGGGCCTCGCGCCCTCTGCTTCTCTCTAGCCTCGATCCAGGGCTGGGCTGTCATTGGCGAGAGAGGAGGAGGAGGCCTCGCTCACCCCATCCATGTTTCTTTGCCTCTGATTGGCTAAAGGAAAGGTGGAGTGAAGGGGGAGGTATGTCCACCTGGTATCCATCAGCCAATGGCAAAACACGCTTACTAAGGGCAAAGAAACCATACGAATGCTTTACGACCCAGATACAAAAATGGCGCCCCCAAGTGCCGTAAAAGAAAATCTACTTCCTGGTTCGCGACAGCGATACGTAAAACATCAAAAGTCCCATTACATACGAATTTCTAACGAATCCATTTAATTTCCGTTTCATTTTTCCCATGCCTACAAGATACAATAGTTTTCAAAACATTTTTTTGGGGAGGGGGCTCCCAAATACCTGCTTTTTGTATTGTCGAAGGATTTCATGGTTGGAATCACTGGGTTGTTGTAGGCTTTTCACGCTATATGGCCATGTTCTAGAAGTATTCTCTCCTGACGTTTTGAATGTGGCGCAGCTGGCTAAGTGTCAGCTGCATAAGATCTCACTGACCAGTTGGTCATGAGTTCGAGACCTGACCGGGTCGAGGTGGATGCTCGACCTTTAAGTGTAGCCTGCTGTTGACCTTTGCAGCCCGAAAGACACTTGCATCTGTCAAGTAGGAGATAAAGGTACCACATTAAGTGGGGAGGCAATTTTTGACTGAATTATGAGGCCATTAAAGAACTCCAGGAACGCTGAGAATGCAGAAGGAACAACAAGGGACACTGGGAACGCTGAGAGATGAGTGCGTCAGCTCCCCCTGGTGGCCAGAGTTTGCCTCTGTTCGTCTATATGTGTGTATGTGGAAATGGCAGGGATTGTCTGCTAAGTATGTGTACCTGTAATCCGCTCTGAGTCCCCTTCGGGGTGAGAAGAGCGGAATATAAATAAAATGTATTATTATTATCTATGGCAGGCATCCCCAGAGAATCTGCTTGTTGATTTTTGAGTAACTTGCTTTTTCAAAACAGGCTTCCCCTGTTATAACAAAATGTGCCTCCTGGAGATTTTTAGAAGGCCATTCTATTATTATTATTATATGGGGCAAAATGGGTGATGCAACTCTCCCAGGCCTTCTGATGCGACTACAACTACTATCATTGGCTCTGCCAACTGGGGCTGGTGAGAGTTGGAATGCCACAACATTTGGCAAGCTACAGGTTCTCACTTCTGATCTGGACTATTTTCTGCCAACTGCCACTTGTGATTTGATGTCTTTCATGATTTCTGCCATGAAATTCTTGGTCTTATTGAGACAGGAGACTAGAAGCAGTTTTGCTAAGCCTCTTCTTGCTTTTTCATCTTTGTCTCCTCTTCCTGTTCTCTCTCCTCTCCACTGCTTTGCTTTTTAGAATCAAGTGTTTTAACAGGGATGGAGACTGTAGTGCAATATAGTGTATTCAACAAAAATCGTTTTGTATTTATTGTTTGATTTTTAACACTGGCTATAAACTATACAGTCAAAATAACATACATTTAAAAAGTAATGGAAGTAAAAGAAAATAACATGAAAAATAAAACATATAACTAAGACACAGTAGGGGTTTGGCCTCTCCCAGCCATTCCCTACAAAGACCTGATTATCATGGAAATATATATAAAAGAAAGAGAAAAATAGTGTTCTATCATTACATTACAGATCTTGCTAAATAACCCTTCTAAAATTACTAATAAACCTTAACAAAATAGTATTACATCATTATACAAGAAGTATAATGCCCATAGACATCCATACAGTATTTTGAGTCTTTCATAAAATCATCAATTAGCTTACCATTCCAAATCCATGTTAGTTTGGCAATTTGAGCCAACTCAGCAACTGTAACGATCTGTCTTTCATCATCAATGTTTCTGTCCATTTCCAAATTTCCAATATTCTTGGTTCTGTTGTGATGTATTTAAGAAGTAATTCGTATATACGATCCATAATGGACAACTAAACTTTTCTAGCAGGCCCGTAGCCAGAAAATTTTGAGGACTTTTAAGGCCAGTATCTCCTGATCTGGCATGAGAACCCAACAAGGCCCTGAAATTACTATCATTATACAAAGGTTCTTCACAGGTAATAGGTCCTGAATCATTGCTTCCTCTTTAAGTCAGTTCTTTTCAGCCACAAAACACAATAGTTTCCACAACTGGAAAAAGTTTATTTCTGTTTCCTTTTGCTTTCTTCTTTTTTCCTTTATCATGATGATGGGTTACATCAAGATATTTTCCACTGTAAATTAGCAATAAGTTTTCAGCAAAGCACAGGTTGTTCTGATGGTACTGTTTTTTGGTGTCTATTGAAGGTTTCTATTGCATTTTTCCATTGCACAAATGGTTTAGCAACCGATGCGCCAAGCTTCTGGTGATCAACTTTGCCCCAGCTTCTCCTCCAAACACCACACAGTACTTACATCTTGTACATGCAATGAGTAGGCTAACCAGGGAAATCTGCTGAACCATTTGGGTTGAAATCTTAGATGCCTCTTCTTATCCACAGGAAATACATATTCTGGCAATGGAGTCTGTGGATTTTGTACTAATTGAACTTTTACTTGGTCATCAGACACAGTCTTGTTCATATAAAGTCCAAGGTCTAACAATTGAACAGCTTCTTCTCTTTGCTCCTGTTCCATGGTTTCTTTGGCAGGGCTTGGATGATGAACCAGTCAGTGGTACATGCCACAGTTTCCTCAATCCAGGTCAAATCCCCCCTCCCCAATGTCCTGTCCCATCTTTCATATGTTATACAACAGGTGGGGGCCGTGTCAATGTAGAGCTAAGCACTTAAACGAGAACAGTATGGACAATAATCATCAAATAAACACTTATTCAAAATCACGTGTTGTTTTATAATTAATATAGGTCAATAAACAGGTGAGTATTCACACACAATATACAATATACACATGAATGAATGCACAAGACGTAAATAGAACACTCTGGCAGCTGGGAGGAAACCACTGAAGGCCTCGTGGAAGGCAACTTTAAACCCACAAATTGGATGTGTAAAATCACAGTTCTCTAGGGTAAGAGTTCCATCAAGTACCAAGTGGATATGCTCACAGTTAGAGGCAGAATTCCCCATGGAAGCCTCCAAGTAGCAAAGAGTTCTTGAGGCCGCTGCAGTCCAGGAACGCTGCTTGTAAAATGTAAACAACGCTGGCTGGGGCTGCTGAGCGGGAAGCCGCTGCTCAAATTACAAACTGCAGTAAGAGTCCCAATGGAAATGAGTAGCAGTAAAGAGGTAGTTCCACACAATAAGGGCCGACGAGGGGGGCAAGTGCCCAGGCCTGATCTCGTTTCGACCTTCCCAGGTCTTTTTCAAGGCCAGGTGGACATCCAAAATATGTGGTATACGATACACATCAATAGCGGCAATCATATAAAGTCTGTAAAATACAACATGAACAAACAGAGCATACAATTCAGAATACACGGATACAATCAAAGCATGATATGGATATATGAGGAGCTGGAGGACTATACTACCTGGATGCTGAGGCTCAATAATGCAGACAGGAATAGTCTGATGGCAGGAGCAAAGATTACAAACATAGCTACCTATTTAAAGTGGTTGAGGTGATGCAATTCAGGTGAGTAAAGCTGTTACACTGAGTTTTTCATTGAGTCCCAATGGGATTTCTGTGCGGTAATCGATGATGGCCCGGGTTTCGGCCCGGATTAAAGCCGCATGCATGTAAGTTAGACATGCATCAGAAGACTCGCCTTTTTACATCCACTGCAAAACATTCTCTCATGGACCCGAGTCACTTAAGTTCTTTGGCATCAAAAAATTAGACCTTCCCCAATGTAGACCTGCATGCGGCTTTAATCCGGGCGAAACCCGGGCCATCATCGATTACCGCACAGAAATCCCATTGGGACTCAATGAAAAACTCAGTGTAACAGCTTTACTCACCTGAATTGCATCACCTCAACCACTTTAAATAGGTAGCTATGTTTGTAATCTTTGCTCCTGCCATCAGACTATTCCTGTCTGCATTATTGAGCCTCAGCATCCAGGTAGTATAGTCCTCCAGCTCCTCATATATCCATATCATGCTTTGATTGTATCCGTGTATTCTGAATTGTATGCTCTGTTTGTTCATGTTGTATTTTACAGACTTTATATGATTGCCGCTATTGATGTGTATCGTATACCACATATTTTGGATGTCCACCTGACCTTGAAAAAGACCTGGGAAGGTCGAACGAGATCAGGCCTGGGCACTTGCCACCTCGTCGGCCCTTATTGTCTGGAACTACCTCTTTTACTGCTACTCATTTCCATTGGGACTCTTACTGCAGTTTGTAATTTGAGCAGCGGCTTCCCGCCTCAGCAGCCCCAGCCAGCGTTTGTTTACATTTTACAAGCAGCGTTCCTGGACTGCAGCGGCCTCAAGAACTCTTTGGCTACTTGGAGGCTTCCATGGGGAATTCCTGCCTCTAACTGTGAGCATATCCACTTGGTACTTGATGGAACTCTTACCCTAGAGAACTGTGATTTTACACATCCAATTTGTGGGTTTAAAGTTGCCTTCCACGAGGCCTTTCAGTGGTTTCCTCCCCAGCTGCCAGAGTGTTCTATTTACGTCTTGTGCATTCATTCATGTGTATATTGTATATTGTGTGTGAATACTCACCTGTTTATTGACCTATATTAATTATAAAACAACACGTGATTTTGAATAAGTGTTTATTTGATGATTATTGTCCATACTGTTCTCGTTTAAGTGCCTGTCCCATCTTTCACCTTAAGCTTTGCCTTCTGGCTACCACATTTTGGCAACTTCCACTATGGTCACTTCCACTATGCCACCTATTGCTGTTATTGCAGTGCGAATTGGTAGAAACGTAAGTTCTTGTAGTTTTGGAGGAACTCTGATTTTTTCCTCCCATAGACTTGGCATGGGAATTTGGTCCCCTGGCTATTTCCCTGCATCCTCCTGTTGGTTGTGTCATAATGCTCTCCCAATCGCATAAAATAGCCAGCCATCCTATTTATTTATTTGACTTATTAGCTGCCACTCCCAGTGGCTCAGGGCAGCTTACATCAACACCACGATAAAATCACAATCTCCAATAGCATTAAAACCACAGAATAAAATGATTCCTAAAAGAAAACACAGACTCAGAAGATAGCATATCACAGCTCAAAGGCCTGCCGGAATAGGACCAACTTGCAGGCCTTCGGAAAAGCCAACAGATTGCGCAAGGCCCTTCTCTGTGTTGAAGTTAGGTGGTATTATTTAACGTTGGGCACGGCTAGAAGATTCCAATCTTCAGATCTAAGTGTTCTCATGGGACAGTATGGGGTTAGGTGGTCCCTTAGGTACACTGGCCCCAGACCATACAAGGCCTTAAAAGTCAAGACTAATACTTTGAAGGTGATCCGGTACTCAATAGGAAGCTAGTGCAGTTCCCGCAGAATTGGTGTAATGTGCGAGCAACCGAGCTGCGGAGTTCTGCACTAGCTTGAGTTTCCAGGTCACCGACAGAGGCAGGCCAATGTAGAGAGTGTTACAGTAGTCTAACATTGAGATGACCCTGGCTTGGATCACTGTGGCCAAGTCGTGTCGAGACAAGTAAGGGGCCAGCCTCCTAGCCTGGCGAAGATGGAAAAACGCCACTCTGCTGACAGCAGAGATTTGCGCCTCCATTGACTATGCGTCGTGAAAGAAGGAATAAAGTCAGCCCTTAACATTTGTGTGTTTCACTTTAGCAGATTTGATTATTTGAGAGTTTGTAGTGATTATTTAACCAGCACCAGTTTCTAATCTCAGCCTTTCTACTGGTCCAACTTTCTATTACTACCTTTCCAACAGCACCGGTCTCTCATTCCTTCTAACTTCCTATTGAAGGAGGAGGTTATATGGGGTCAGATAGGAAGAAGAAAAAGAGTGTGTGGGGAAGAAGTGGATGGGTGGAGAAGGCCTCTACATTTAGGCTGATACATCAGCAAAAGGGAGTGACTGGCCAGATGAAAGGAGTCTATAGGATAAATTTGGGGAAGGATTGCTAAAGGTATTTGCAATTGTTTTACTTTTGCAAGGACCCTGCACCCCTAATTCCCATAAATGTGGAGGGCTGACTTTATTTCATCAGTTTCTGATTAAAATTCATCTACAAAGCCAGTGAAATTTTTAAGTGGAGTTGCAATCTTGTCTTTGGTGTCTGGCAGCAAAATATCTTGAGCCCGTTCTGATTTGAATACCACATCAAGTGTTCCTCTTTCTAAAAATACAGCATGGTTTTGCAGTTGATGTTGTTATTAGCTGGCAATGATACCTGTTTCCCTAGTCTTGAAATACAATGTGACTGAATAGAAAGCAGTCTGTTATGTCCTTTCAAAAAGGCAACTGCCTGATGGGGCAGCTGTGCCAAAAAGCCCAAGCAAAGCTTCAGAAAAGAAAAGGCAGCTGGACAGAGAAAGATTGTCTTCATGCCTAAATGTTTCATATGGTATGAAAGGGGAGGAAAATCCCATTTAGTCAGTGTGTGGTTTATTTTAGAATGGTTGCTTTGCAACTGCTGAGGACGCTGCTGTCATTTCGCACATCTCCAGACGCGTCTCCCACCTGATTTCTCTCTCGCTTGCTTAGTTTGTATTATTTTTATTAACTAAAA
The DNA here is from genome assembly GCA_030556195.1 of Anolis apletophallus. NCBI lineage: Eukaryota > Metazoa > Chordata > Lepidosauria > Squamata > Anolidae > Anolis > Anolis apletophallus. Next base: position 66,093,006 of record JARBWK010000008.1, on the reverse strand, counting down.
GCCAAGAAAGAACACCTGCCATTTACAGAGGTGAGGCTACTTGCACTTCAGAAGGTCCATTTGCACACTTCACAAAGGCAATGACTCTCAGCCAGCATTTTCCATCCTGGTGATGTTTTTCCTTAAGCCTCATTGATTTCAAGGAGTGTCTTTTTTCAATATATGGGACTTAGAAAGAGCCTAAGCCTTCCTGGAAAGTGCCCCTTATTCATGACATAGGAAAGTTATTTTTTGGATGACATTTCCCAGAATTCCTCAGTGAGGGATGCTTGGGATTTCTGAATGTCATAGTCTAAAAGGCAGGGTTACCAAACTCTGGCTTCATTTGCAATGTCATTTCCTTTATGGCTTGAATGTGGACAGAAAGAGGTACACGACATATGAATGTACTATTCAGTATGAACCAGTGGTTTCAACTGGAAGCAACAAGTAAAAGATTGAATATAGGTGTCCATTTTAGCAAATTACTCGAGTGATCAAAATGGCAAGAGTTATTGATGAGGAAGAAAAGACAACTTAGAAATGGCCACAGTTTGGTTTTGCTTGTGCCTTTTGGAAATTTCACTGCTTCCCTTTTCTCTGGCTGAGTTAACTGAGTGCAAACTACTTTACACTAGGAACTCAGTGTGCACCAGGGGGATGTGGAATGTCTGTCAAGACAGTATGGGTAGAGTTAGTCATTTAAGGTAGTGTTTCCCAACCAGTGTGCCGCAGCACACTAGTGTGTCGTGAGCGATCATCAGGTGTGCCGTGGGAAATTGGAAATAGAAGAGAGAGAGAGAGAGAGAGCCCTCCTGTCCTACCGGGAAGCGCTAGCCAGGGCTTGATCCCTTGCCTGAGTCCCAAAAACATAGCCTTCTTTTGGGAAGCCTTGTGCCGCCGGACTCACCACTTGCCTTTTTGGGCTTCCTCCTCCTCTCTGCTCCTTCTTCGGCCTCGGAAGGGTTTGAGCCGAAAGGCGGGGACTGCATCAGGCGGAAAGAGCTGCACTGAGAGAAAGAAGATCCTGGGATGGGACTTCCCCGGGTCCCCCGGCTGCCTGGGGGCGGATCTACACTGTAGCATTCATGCAGTGAGGCACCCCATGGTCTTCCAGGGCTCAAGGCTGGGGAATCCCGGGATTTGTAGTTTGGGGAGGCTCAGGATGGTGTCAAACTACCACTCCTTTGATTCCCTTGCACTCAGCCAAGGCGGATCAAGGGGCGTTCGGGACACAGGTTTGAGGCATCTTTAAGCAGGGGCCGAAAACTAACAGGGTTTGCTCACTTAAGGCAGGTGTGGGCCAACTTGGGCCCTCCCTCCAGGTGTTTTGGCCTACAACTCCCACCATTCTCCCTTTCCATGTAGGCTATATGTGTTGTGTATGTATATGCATATATGTACTGTGTATATACATATTAACTATATGTATTACTGTGTTAGAGTGTCATTTTGGTTGGTGGTGTGCCCCAGGATTTTGTAAATGTAAAAAATGTACCGCTGCTCAAAAAAGGTTGAAAAACACTGATTTAAGGTTTCAGTTCTACAATTTGCTAGGTGATGCTAGATGCTAGCAGCTAATGGACTGGAATTCTCTCTATAGATCACATGCTGTGTCATTTTTCATCTCTGTTTTGGTTTATAACCAAGCCATATATAAACATTAAACAATTTATGTGTCTTCATTGAACTCCAGCATGGCATAGTGGTTTGAGCATTAGACTACAATTTCGAAAATTTAGGACCTCAACACATTGAAGTCCAAAACACAGGAGATAGCAGGGGGGATTCCATAGGGCAGTAGGGAAAGCATTTCCCCATGCCCTGAATCTCCCACATCGCCACTTTCCCCATCACATGAGAGGAAGTGTCACTGCCTGGCTTCCCCACATGCTGGCCCTGTTCTAAGCAATGAGAACATAAGCCTCCTGTGTTCTCTGGGCTCTGTCCTAGGATGCTTCTAGGACGGAGCTCTACTGGACGTAGCACCGCATTATGTGATTAGCTCCGACAGTCTCCGTCCTGGCTCCATCCTGGAAGTAACCAGGGATGAAGCCAGAAGGTAATGTGACAAGGTCCATAGAGTATGAATCCCTTCTTACCCATAGAAACCTGCTGGATTGCCTTGGATAAAGTCAGTCACCCTCAGAGGAAAACTAAGGTAAACCTGACAATTTTTTCCATAAAGAGCATATGATAAGTTTTTCTCAGAGGCACCAAAAGTTGGAAACAACTTGAAGGCACACAACAACGACAGCAACAGCAACGACAACGTCTTCACTACTTACTTTAAAATTATGTACCTTGTCTGTGGCCATTCTTTTTTTTTCTTTCCTAATGTTCAGCTGTAGCCCTGCTTTTGCACATTCTTCACTTCACTTTCATCAGTTGTCCATCCATGTCTTTACAAGCAATGTGTTGTCATCTTAAATTGCCAGAGTTCCTTCCTCCACTTTTCACACTTTCTCAGTTGAATCATGTTTGCTATATAATATGATATTTACAACAAATTAGACAGGGTGATTACAAATCCTTACTGATTGAAACCCATTTGTTTTCTCCAGATTCGGCCCTAATATTGGCATTTTACCTAGAGTGCTGATTATACATCAGGACAATCAGATGTTGTCTTGTACCTATTTTTGTTAGCTATAGTTTCTCATCATCTTCACAGTCAAAGGTTTTCTTATTATCTAAAAAGAATAGACTGAAATTCTTTCATGTGTTTCATTAGCCAATGTGTGTTTGCATCTCTCTCCCCCCCCTCCACACACCAAACACACACACACACACGCACACACACACACACACACACACAGTGGAAGCTCCTTTTTAAGAAGTTTTTAAACAGAGGGTGGATGGCCACATGTCAGGGATACTTTGATTGTGCTTTTACAGCATGGCAAGGGGTTGGACAAGATGGCCTATGTGGTTTCTTCGAATTCCATGATTCTATATATTAACCCCCCCCCCCTCAAATCATGTAGGCAAAGACCTACATGGAGACCAGTGCAATAATCTGATGTTTTCTAGAATTCCTAGTGTTCTATTTCTTGAGCGTTAGCATTTCCAGACTTTGTTTCACTTTTGATACTTGTTGGCCATTTTTTGTTAGAATTTGAAGTTTCTGTAACTTGAAGCATCTCTATTTGTGTGTTTTTACTCTTGATAATTCATTTCTTGGTTTTGCAATGAAAATGGAGCTTCTCCATGTACTCTGGCTTTATTTGCAATGTCAGTTCCATTAAGGCTTGGATGTGGACTTTCTTTATTTTGCATTTTCTTGGGGTTTCAAGGTAAAAAAAACACATTCACGGGTTGTTTTACCATTTCTGCCTCCACTGACATACTGAGAACAACTGAAAAGAACCTCTACCACTGTCATCCCCCACTACTGATGCTGCCCAATAGCTTCATGTCACCAGGCCCGGATTACCCATAAGGCCACCCTAGGCCATGGCCTCGGGCGGCACTTTTGGGGGGGGGGGCAGCAGATCCAGACCCCACAAAAAATAAAATAAAAATCCCCCCAAAAATTCAAAAAAAATTCAAAAAAAAGGTTTTTTTAAAAAGGGCACATACGCGGCCGCCCCTCCCTTTGCTCTGCTCCCCTTGGCTCTGCTTTAGGAGGGAGGATGGATCGGCTCCGCACCGGTGAGGAGGCGGGGGCGGAGCCGGAGGCAAGGAGGGGTGGAGTGAAAAGGACATGACAACGCAAGGGAGGAGGGCCGGCGGCGCGAATTCTCTCCACCTCCTCCTCCCTGCCTGGCGACGCCAAGCCAGGGAGGCAGAGAGAAGCCGCGCCACCGCCCCTCCTCCCTTGCGTGGCATGACAACGCAAGGGAGGAGGGCCGGCGGGGTGGCTTCTCCCTGCCTGGCGACGCCAAGCCAGGGAGGCGGGAGAAGCTGCGCCACCGCCCCTCCTCCCTTGCGTTGTCACACCACGCAAGGGAGGAGGGGTGGCGGCGGGTCTCCTCTCCGCCTCCTGGCTTGGCGCCGCCAGGCAGGGAGAAGCCACGTCGCCAGACCTCCTCCCTTGCATCGCGCCAGCCTCGCCGAAAAGGGGTGGGTGGCGCACAGGACGTGCGGCGGGAAGGCGCCTCTTTCTCCTCCTCGCCCTGCCCTCCTTCCTTCAATCCAGCGAGGAGGCGGAGCCGGGGAGAGGCGGAGCCGGGGGAGGGGAGGGGCAGAGCTGGTGAAGGGGCGGAGGCAGACCCTTTGGCCTTGGGAGGCAAAAGGGCCTGATCCGGGCCTGCATGTCACCACATTCAAGGATTGTGCCAATTCATTCTGGCTTCTCAGTAAAGCATAAATGGCTCAGGAGACCCTGTCTGGTGCCATTGCTACTAATTGTATATCTATTTGCCTCTGTGGAACACACACTTCTACCACCAAGATGAGGTGGCAAGACAACTGTTCGAAGAAAGGCCAGGTAGAAAATTCAAAAATAAGTATGATCATGCATTTTATAAGCGCTTTCAAAGATGCTGTGTGAGATTCTTAGAACTTTTTTTTTGCAAATCAGCCACTAGTAAACAGAGTCCCCTAGAAACTGGCTCATAGGAAAGAGTCAGCTTTCCAACCAGCACTTTTACTTGCTGCACACTTTCATCCTACAAGAGTATATTTATTGAAACTTGCTCTACCACAGTTTGTGCTTTCTTGATTGTTTGGGAGGTCAAGGCAGATTTGCTCCCTGCTAGCATTCTCCACTCCTTGTAATGCTCCGATTTAGTGTGGATAACTGCACAAAGTGCGTGTGGAACACAACAAGAGCCTGCAAAGTATTCTCAAGGACGTTACTCTTAAATCCTGAATCCTAGCAAGCAAAATTCTAAGTACATTACAATGCCATAGGACCTCTATTGCTTCTGTATAAGTGGTTTTGTTCTTTTCTCACAGTTAGAAACTAAATGTGTGACAAAATCTATTTTTTGCACCTACTTCAGCACAGATTGGGCATAATTTTTGGCACTCAATTCATAGGAACGTAAGTGTTTTGTATCATAAAACTAGCAGAATACCAATCTCGTCTTGAGGCAATAATGTCCTACGTATTCTCTCTCCATCTTTCTCTTTTAAAGATAAGTTAATAACTCGAGCTGCTTGTCATTTCAAGTACTTATCTTTGTTCAACTTATTTGTTTATTGAAGAATATTTTAATAGCAGCCAATCACAGCCCTTGAAATGCTTATATGTGGGGCAAGGAGGGAGAGTATAAAAAGACTTGGCTGTTTTAACTGTCAATCTTCCCTTACAGGAGAGCTGGTTTGTTTGATGTTGCAAGGATGAGCGGCGGGTTCAGGGAAAGTTTAGAGCGGAAACAATCTGTCACGTTAAAATACGTACAGAGCCCATTTACAAGTCTGATGTTCTGAAACTGTATGCTATTCAGTACAATGATCCCAAACCTAACTTAGAACTTGTTTCCATTTGGGATACCTAGGAGTGCTTTAAATGTAGTAGTCAAGGTAGGTGCCATAGGCCTTTTCTACACTGCCATATAATCCAGATTATCAAAGCATTTAATCCACATTATCTGCTTTGAATTGGACTTATATGAGGTTACACTGCCATATAATCCAGTTTAAAGCAGATAATCTGGATTTTATTTATTTATTTATTATTTAAAACCTTTATATTCCGCCCTTCTCACACCGAAGGGGACTCAGGGTGGAGCACATATAAGCATATATACAGCAAACATTCAATGACAGGACATGAATGCATACATAAAAATTAAAAACATTTATCTCAATATTAAAATACACTGTTTAAAACCATATTGATAATCTGCGTCAAATCTAATTGGCCTGGGAAGTTTTCCTATCGCTGCTGTCCCGAAAGCTTGGTCCCACAGCTAAGTTTTTACCATCCTTCTGAAGGACAGGAGGGAGGGGGCTGATCTGATCTCACCAGGAAGGGAGTTTCATACCGGGGGGCAATCACTGAGAAGGCCCTCTCTCTCGTCTCCGCACCTGTGACCATGGCAGGACAGAGAGCAGGGCCTCCTCCTCGGATCTTAATCTCCATGGTGGTTCATAGGGGGAGATGTGTTCAGACAGGTAAATTAGGCCGGGGCTGTTTGGCAGTGTAGGGGGTAAAGTGAGCAGCCTGATAAGTGTTTTCTGCACTTTCCATTATAATTAATCTGAATGGTAAAACAGTAAAACAATGATAAACAGCAAAATAGAACATTAGAATTGCTGGAAAGGTAAAATTAGTGATCAGGAAAATACCTGGGCAAACAAACTAGGTAGAAATGTCCCACTTGATCTCAAAAGAGAGGCCATTCCTTGTAAGGTCCCCACAGGAAAGAATGCCTTCCACACACCACCTAAAGGAGACACACAAAACCAAGACGAAGATGTACATAGTGTATTGATCTTGGAAACCAAGTCAAAGGCAGCAAACTTCTTTTGAAATGAAATCAAGCTTCCTCTGAATAGGCTTATGTGTTGAGTAGATGGAAGGTTTCTAATGAGCTATGAATTCGTAATAAGACATCAAATGCTATTGAATCGAAGGTGACAGCTACAGCATAGCTTGATAAACAACCTGCGAAGTGATTCTTTCGTATAGGACTATTATTATTGGGACATTGGCTTACCAAAGAGAATTATTGTATTTCATTGATTCTAAGGTGCACTTTTTCACATAAAAACACCTGGGATGCTTCTTAGAATTGCAGGTGTGCCTTAGAATCACAGTTGTTGATTTACAACAGGGGTGGGTATCACACAGTACAGGCAGTCCCTGAGTTCCAAACATTCTGTTTTGAAATGATGATTCATAGTTAAGAACAGGGGTGAGACAACAGGGAAGGGAATCTACCCCCAGGTAGGGAAATTCACCCCTGAAAGGGTTATCATGGAAAAAGGATGTTTCCAATGACACTTTCTCACCAATCCTTTTTTCTACAAGTCATTTTTTTTGGTCAAAATCCAGTTATCACAGTTGAAATCCTCTTAACAGGGGCACAGACAGCAAAACAAACACTACAGGGGTGTTAAGTCTTCCCTAGGATATCAAAACCTAAAATATATAACTTTTTTTGGCTGGAGTCACACTTAAAAATATACTTGTTCCAAATTACAAACAAATTCAACTTAAGAACAAACCTACATAACATAGCTTGTTCATAACTTGGGGACTGCCTGTACTTCAAATGTTGAGCTGTACATCTCAGCATCAATAACACTGGCTATTCTGACTAGGGCTGCTGTGAGGTCTAACCCAACCAAATACAGAGGACCGTATGGTATTATTTACCTTGTGTATAGAGTTATGGTGCATTTTACCTAAGTCACTTGTCTTCACATCTTTCCCCCCCACCCCTGAGTGAATCCATATTTGACCAAGCCAATGCCATCTAGATCTGTTGGATTACAGTTCCCATCAACTGTAGTATTGGCCATGTTCTCTGGGGAATTATAGAAATGGTTGTCTAACACATACTTGAAGGCAAGCAACTGGAATCTGAGAACAGTATTTGAGGTCCTTCCTAGTTTTACGATGGTCTGGTTCAGTGACCTGAGCTCATATCTTCACAAAACTTTCCATCCAGAGCAGGAGTGAGTAAACCCACTGTCCTTCAGGCTTCTAAGCCCATAGGCACAAAGTTGTTTCTGAAAGCATGAATACATTTTTTATCCATTTTGAACAGAAGCTGTTCCTGAGATGTTTATACAAATTGTTTGTAGTTTGATATAGTTCAGTTTCTCCCAGACATCTGTTCCCCTGCTGATTTCTTCTATTTTTAGCTTGAACTGCCTCCTGTTTTTTTTTATGATTTCTAAAATTAACTACCCTGATTATTGAAGTAGAATATGCCCCGCAATATTTCCAGAGAGGAAGCATTTGAAAGTCTTTATGTGTCTTTAATGTCTTAAGACTTTTCACAGTTTTTAGTGCGTTAGTTTTTTACTTATCACAATTCAGGAGTTGGACCAACAGAGTGATATCATATATAGCAGGGGAGACACAATGGGAGAGATGACACATATTAATAAAGTATTTATTGTGATAGCTTGTTTATTTTCCTTAGAAAATGCAGACCAGATGGCATAGGGTTCTCTGAGGTCATGATTAAATCACCCATTTCTGTTATTTTAGTTTTATAGTATTGTGGCAGTGATTGTTTTTACAGAATCATAAATTCAGAAAGGATTTAAAAATGTATATTATCTACGTATCTCCTGCTAAGGCCTGAAATTCACCATTATAGTATACCTGAAAGGTAGAGATAAGAAACAGTGCTTAAAACAATTTCACAGTGGGTGGAAACATGTGGCTCTTAAATGCTGTTGCACAGCAATTACCATATTTATTTATTTATGATATTTATTTATGATATTTATAGCCCACCTTTCTCAGCCATACGCGACTCAAGGCGGGTTACAGATTGGCATAATTCAATGCCAGGCATTCATAAAAGTGCAATTAAAAACAATCAACATGCCAATTTAAAACATATATAAAAACCATTAAAACATATAATCATCGGTATCATCCTGTTAAAAATGTTATCCAGTAACATCGTCTGGCCATTCCATGTTCATCATTCATAGTTCCGTGTTATCTATTCCGTTGCATTCTCAAAAGCTTGCTCAAAGAGCCAGGTCTTTACTTTTTTCTGGAAAGGCAGGAGGAGGGGGCCGATCTAATACCCCTGGGGAGGGAGTTCCATAGTCGGGGGGGGGGGTCTCTACTAAGAAGGCCCTGTTGTTTGTCTCCGCCAATCATGCTTGCAAGGCAGGCGGGAATGAGAGCAGGGCTTCCCAAGACGATCTTAAGCTCCTAGATGGTTCATAGCAGGAGATACTGTATGTTTGGATAGGTAAGCTGGGCCGGAATAGTTTAGGGCTTTATAGGCTAAAGCCAGCACTTTGAATTGTGCCTGGTAGCAAATTGGCAGCCAGTGGAGCTGATGCAACAGAGGAGTAGTGTGCTCCCTGAGTGCCGCTCCTCTTAGTAACCTGGCTGCCGCCCATTGGACCATTTGGAGCTTCCAAACAGTCTTCAAAGGCAACCCCCACATAGAGCGCGTTGCAGTAATCTATTCAGGATGTAACAAGAGCGTGGACTACCATGGCCAAGTCAGACTTCCCAAAGTACAGACACAGCTGGCGCACAAATTTTAACTGCAAATGTTCCCCTGGTTACTGCCAGAACTTGGGGTTCCAAGCTCAGCGATGAGTCTAGGATCACAACCAAGCTGCAAACCTGCGTCTTCAGAGGGAGTGTAACCCCGTCCAACACAGGCTGTAACCCTATGCCCTGTTCGGCCTTTCGACTGACTAGGAGGACCTCTGTCTTGTCCGGATTCAATTTCAATTTGTTCACCCTCAGCCAGATTGTCACAGCAGCCAAGCACTGGTTCAGGACCTGCACAGCCTCCTCAGTAGCAGGTGGGAAGGAGTGATAGAGTTGGTCGTCATCTGCGTACAGGTGACATCACACCCTGAAACTCCAGATGGTCTCTCCCAGTGGCTTCATGTAGATGTTAAACAACATGGGGGATAGTACAGAACCCTGTGGGACCCCACAAGACAATGGTTGTGGGGTCGAGCAGGTCTCCCCCAATAACACTTTCTGGGAATGACACTTTAGGAAGCACCAGAGCCATTGCAGAACAGTGCCTCCAAGGCCCATAGTCCTTGCTCTTGATTATGCTGGCTAGAGTTAATGGACATTGCAATCTAACTGCACCTGGAGGGCTATACTTCCTTTGCTAAATCGTATTCTTGTCCTTTGAATCTATTGGTTTGGGTCCTAATCCTTGAAGAAACAGAAGACAGTGACAAGCAGTGCTGTTGTCTCAACAAACTACAATTCCATGATTCCATAGCATTGAGCCAGGGCAGTTAAAGTGGCGTCAGACTGCATTAATTCTATTGTTTAGAATAGATGCACACTGTTGCTCAAAAGAATATGCACTAAAACATTCCATTAAGGAAGATTTAGTGCAGAAATTAATATTGGAGGAGAATTTATATAGACAGAGATTTGTGTTAGGATAAATGTTTACAAAGTGAATATTTGTAGCAGTCTTTTAAAACAAACAATATGGAAAAGAAGAAAAATAATTTTAAAATCCCCGGGTCAATGCAAGGCAAAACCCCAGTACAATAGGATCCCCATATCTGCAGGGTTACATTCCTGGGCTTTACCAAAATCATAGAAATAACAAGCCCTATTGAACGAATTAATTTCCAGTGGAAGCATACCATAGAGTCATGCTGGAGGGTCTGGGAAATGCCTGGAGAGGGCATACTTTGTCAGATATAGGTAAATGAAACCATGGGTCTCTGACCTGCAGATACAGGGGACATACTGTACTGTGGCAATGCAAATGCAAATCTGTTTAAAAAGAATGAATTATCAGAAGAGACTGTGCTATACTACTTAATATTTCCTCAATTTAACTTTACATATACTGTAAGTAAGGATCTCTGCCATCTGGCAAGAACAACTGCACAACAGGAGGCTACAAGGGTGCAGATGTTGCAAGCGGTATTAGCTTGCAATAGAATTCTGCAACTATCAAATTCTTTTATCATGTTAGGATAACATATTTTTCTGTATATTTGGTAATCCTCCAAGACTGTATATTCCATCAGCAACCTTTTGCTACAAATATTAAATGTACCAAAAAATAACATTAAAGAAATAGTTATAAGGCAGCGTAAATATCCTATCTGCCAGTATATGGTCTCATCAGATTAAGATTGCGTTTTAACCAGTTACCATGCACAAATGGTGCATGTTACTGTGATGATGATGTCCCTCTCCTTCCTTTCCCCCCTCCCTCTTCCTGCTCTCCTACCAACAACTAATTTCATTAGAAAGGGTTACTGTAAACAAAGATGTTGTATTTCATCCACACCATTTTGTATGGTGTTTCAGCACATGAATTCTTCTCCTCCTTAACACTTCTTAGATTTTTTGCATTCTGTTTAATGCTACTTCATTAGCTATATCTCAGTCCAGAAAAAATGTTAACACCATGCAACATATCCACCTTTCAGATGTTAAAGTTGAACTGACAGCTAATAGGACAGGTAATAGGGCATATTTTAATGGCTCAAGACTTGGCTTGGGGTCAATATTGGGAGAAAATTTAAATAGTACACCCAATCTTTCTCCCACTCTGGGATCCAAGGTATTATATCTATCTATCTCTATCTCCAAATTAAAATGGCTGTTGGGACATAAGAATGTGAAACATTTGCTGCTTATTTTGTATTCTTATTTTGATGATATACTAGGTAATTGCAGACATTAATATAAACAACCATGAATTACCTAATTAAGAATTTTACATTTTCTATGGCTCTTCCAAGCCATCTCTACCCTTGATAAAGTGTGTGTATATGTGTGTGTGTTTGAATAAACTAAGGATCACTGCCATCTGGCAAGAACTGTGCATGTGTGGAAAGGAGCAAACCACAGATACTACTTACTACAGTGCAGTCTGAGCCCCACCACATGCACAGTGGACAACCTTCTTACAGCAACAACAGAGGCACTCTAAGTGGCCAGCTTCTGGTCAAAGGAAATTTAGCATAATACCACGTTTTTAACTTTGATTGTGGTTTTTCTATACATTATAACTGTATTTTCAGTTCACTTCTGACACAATAAATAAATAAAACCATAGCATTTATTGCATGATTTATGTTCACACTGCTCATGTACCTATGGTCACATAAATAATATTTATATGAAATCACTAAATTCAGAGAATGTTATATGTTTTGGACTTCAAAATGCACAGAATTATGAGATCTGACTGCAAAGTTGTGTTGTCTGGCATACAGGGAAATATATGTTTGCAAGTTGCTATTTGCAGAACTCTTTGATAGGGGATGATACTAGATTTACGTACACATGATTGTCATTTAAGTTATGCCTTGTTGTCATAACAATCCTCCTTGTGTGATTCATATAAACTAAGTGCAGCTGCTTTCTTCTCTCTTTGTGTTGGAAGTTATGCTAATACGATGTTAAAATAATATATAATCAGCTTGGTGTCCCATTTTCACTTCATCGTTGACTATACCAATGTGGCAAATAAAAAAAAGTGAAAGGAAGGAAACCAGCAGGGCTCTTCAACACAGCCAGGAGTAAGAAACCCTGGGAATATCATTTATGGATGAAAGTGTGTTTAGGATACAAATGCACTGGTTCACTGCACATCTCTTGGTAGATGAATCATGTAGGTAAACACCTTGATAATTGCTTGCTATATGATGAGCTACCACTTGCTGTGTTGCTAATTAAAACACCTCGTCTACACAAGCCCAAGCAAAGCCACAGAGATGACCCTTTTTATAGATCATTGCTAGAAGGCACACTTTCTTTTCTATTGTTGTAATTTGTAATAGTAAAAGGAAGACTGTTGATTACAAGGTGGCCTTTGCCTCTTGCAGTGCTGTAAGAATTCTGAATGTGAGTTGGTTAAATCAGAGGTTTGAGTGTTTCCAGAAATGCACAGAGCTTGGGATGTTACTTTTTTAAAAAAGTACTTTTTTACCTAATACTGGGAATAGTCTATAATTCATGCCAGGATTCATTTTCATAGTTAAAACTGTTGACTCAGGCTCCATCTACACTGCCATATTCTATATTCATTTTCGGCAAGCGTTTGGAGTAGGATAAACTACAGGCGCTGCTATATGTTACCTCAGCCATGCTTGTACCTTGTTTCAGCCTATGGCACTATGTTTTTATTGTATTTTTTTAGATGTATTTAACCTTGTTTTTAACTACTGCTTTCTGCTTGACTGTTTATATATGCTGTGAGTCGCCCCGAGCCTTTCGGGAGGGGTGGCCAATCAAGTATGAATTAATAAATAATAAATAAATAAATATATATATTCTAGATTTCAATAAATTTATTAATGCTTCGACCAATGGTCATCTGCATTTACACCAGTGGTTCTCAACCTGTGGGCAGTAGCCCATGAGAACAAAAATCTGGTCCATGAACCTCCTTCCATTTTGTTTTATTTTATTTTATATTCGGTCCATTTCGCAGAGCTAACCAGCCCCGCCCCTTTTGGTATCAATGTTGGAGAGTGGTCCCTGGTCAAAGTGGTCCCCATTCAAGTGGGCCCTGGTCAAAGTGCGCCTTGGTCAAAATGAACCGTGGTCAAAATTAACTGTGGCCAAAGTGGGCCCTGGTCAATGTGATCCCCATTCAAGTGGGCCCTGGTCAAAGTGCGCCTTGGTCAAAATGGACCGTGGTCAAAATTAACTGTGGTCAAAGTGGGCCCTGGTCAATGTGATCCCCATTCAAGTGGGCCCTGGTCAAAGTGCGCCTTGGTCAAAATGGACCGTGGTCAAAATTAACTGTGGTCAAAGTGGGCCCTGGTCAAAGTGAGCACTGATCAAAGTGGTCCCTTGTCAAGTGGCCCCTGGTAAAAATGTGCCTTGGTCATTGTGGACCCTGGTCAAAGTGGGCCCTGGTCATGTTAGCCCTGGTTAAAAAAAACCTGTTGGGAACTACTGATTTACACCAACATAAACAACATCTCACAAGCATCTATACAAAACACTGTAAAACCCAACATTTAAAAGCAGGATGTAAGCAGGATAAAACAGAGTGTCCAAAATATACATTGTGAAGAGCAGTGTGCTAGGACCTGCACATTCACCATTAAGAAGTCAGTATAAAAGATCAGTCATGTTTAAACTTAAGTAAGAACCTTTAGGGGTAATCAACCTTACTCAGGCAGGATACAAGCATCCTGGTACAGTCGACTGAGATGTCCGCAGTCAGTCTTGCCCTGATTTTATTTGCTGCCAGAGTAAAAAAGAGAACCTTATAAGGTTTTATGGAGTTGTAATCGGATAAGAGGTATAAGATATTTTCTGCTGCAACCATGTTCAATTGTAGGTACCATAGAATAGGCCCTAAGAATTTATGTCTTGGTGCAGAGTATAGGGAGAAGGCAAAGAAGTAGTGGGGCAGATTCTCAATTTCTGGGGCCCTGCAAACACATAACTGACAAACCAAAGGAATGCCAGAGTATCTACCATCCGACATTGCTGAGGGAATAATTTGGTATCTTAGGGCTGTAAAAGGTTGTCTGAGTTTAGGGAATGTAATGTTCGTTAGGTACATAACTCTTTCATGGTCAGATTTGTCCAACTTGAACAATGTTGAGAATTTGGAGCTGTTAATAGTCTATCAGTCCATTTGAATGCCTTGATTATGAATGTATTTATACAGCTTGTCTCTTGAGTTCAAGATCGAGACAGGGTAGAGTATACTTCCAGCAATTTCTGATGTTTTGAGCTCCAGACTTTGCATTCTGATAAATGTTCAAAGCATAGTAAGGGTAAAGGTTTCCCCTTGACATTAGGTCCAGTTGTGTCCAACTCTGGGGAGTGGTGCTCATCTCCATTTCTAAGCCAAAGAGCCGGCATTGTCCATAGATGCCTCCAAGGACATGTGGCCGGCATGACTGCATGAAGTGCTATTACCTTCCTGCCGAAGTGGTACCTATTAATCTCATATTTGCATGTTTTCGAACTGCTAGGTTGGCAGAAGCTGGGGCTAATAGCGGGAGCTCATCCCGCTTTCTGGATTTGAACCACCAACCTTTCAGTCAGCAACTTCAGAAGCTCAGTGGTTTAATCTGCTGCACCACCAGGGCATAGCTTTGGGAAAACCCTATCTGAGGAATCTTTTATGATTCTCTATAGTAAAATAGGGGAAAGTGAATGCTGGATCTTATGGAGGGTAGACCACTGCCATATAAAATCCAGATTATCTGCTTTGAACTGGATTATATGAGTCTACACTGCCATATAACCCAGTTTAAAGTAGATAATCTGGATTTCATATGAGAGTATAGAAGGGACCTTCTGTAATCTAGTTGAAATCAGATAAGGTAGATTATCTGTTTTGATAATCTGGATTACAAAGCAGCATAGTTCTATCCTCATTGTATAGGTTATTTTTTCATTTCTTTCTCTTTCATTGGGAGAAAAACACGATTGATGAAAATAGCAACAAAAAAAAGCAAAACCCCAAATCATCAATAATTTATGTCAAAATTCATGCAAAACATCAGTAACTTTTTGAAATAAGTGGAAAAAGATTACTTGTTATACAGTATAACATGTATTGTTATATATTTCTGTATGTCTAGAAAATATAATCCAAAATCAGATGAAAAAACTTGGGTTGTTGCCCTATCTATAGGTCAATGTGAATACTGTATCTTAACTCATAAAAAAGGAACCATCTCTATCTCTGAGAACAATGGCAAATGGAAGGTGTCAGGTTCTGGGACCTCCTGAAATAAACACAGCTCACAATGTTCAGGAACACTGGATACACTTGATTCTTGGTCACCAGAAAATAATCAAGACGGTTTGCACAATTGAGATGGCAGGTTTTATAGACATTTTCACACCACTCTGCCTTCTCCCCATTCTACTTCCGATCATCCTTTTCTGGTTCTCAAAACATCAGCCAGGCCAGATGGCCTTATCAACTCTCCCTCTCTTCTCCCCACATTCTACCATGTTAAATGACCCATGTGGCCTATCCTCCAAGGCCGGCATTTGGCATCCTGACAGAAGAAGCTTAGACTGTCTTCTTGGGAGGACCTTAACAAGCACCAATCCCCTCTCCTCTCCCTGCTATGGTACTGCTTTTTGGCCTAAATGAATAAATAAATCAATGCATTTTTTTAGTATCTGGGTGGAGAAATAACTGTAGTGATCAAGGATGGATGTCCCCTAAGGAAGGAACTTTGACCTATCTGGAAGTCATAAAAATCCATAATTTGGCCCCAAACATACCCTTGATTTTTACGTGTGCTCATTTCCATGAGTATTTATGCCCACTTTGTTTCTACTTGTTATGTTTTGTTTGACTTCATTACCAAATAATGTAATTTCATTATAGTTAACTATCCTACTTGTTCTTGATTATCTTTAGGCTATGGTAATACCATGGATTAGTATTGTGGTTGAAAATGTATATTATTTTTTATTTTTTTCCTGAACTGGCTTGAAGCACTGGCCTATTTTCTGCTCTGCGAAAAATAGAGGGGGCAATGATGCTGAGGTGATGGCCTGTTGTAAAGTCAATTTCCTTCCCCACTGCCCCATGCGCTATGGTTCAGCTCTCCCTTGACTGGTCTCAGGGCTTCACTGTGGATAAGTGTGAGATCAGAACCGAAGGCTGTTGATTGAGCTGTCAGGTTCTATTAGGGAAAGGTGGCATTGGTGGCAGAAAGCCCATCCATGTGCCTGTCTCCATTATTACATGACCTATTATTTGTTTTATAACTTTCACAAGTTTTAACTTTTGCTTTGTTGCTGTATTTTCAAAGTGATTACTTTTTGCCCCGTGAAAAATTGTATTCAGTGCCAAGACTCAATACCTGAAAATGTGAAATGGGATAGAGGCTGGCCAACCAAGGCCTACATCCAGCCAACCCAATAATTTGTCATGGTGTCAATAATTTCCATGGCTCAAGCATCCAAGGAAGGTTATAGTGTGATACTTAGCTATATATGAAGTGCTCAAATTTCACTTTTGCTCCTTTGCTAAAGGTAATACAGGAGTTTCCAGACCTCATTCTCTTCTATTACAGAAAGTGAAACAAGTATTGGGCAGCAGATGACTAACCATTTTAATTTGCTGTTGTTTTTACAATGAATAAAGAGAAATATATACTTTTCTTTCTCAGGTGCCAAACAACTTGGGCCCCTTCTACACTGTCATAAGATCCAGATTATAACAGCAGATAACTCACACTATCTTCTTTGAACTGGATTACATGAGTCTGCACTGCCATTTAAACCTGTTCAAATCAGATAATCTGGATTTTATCTGGCTGTGTAGAAGGGGCTTTGGTTAGCTTTGAGAAATATGTTTGAATTTGTTGAAGAAGGCATTTCCACTTCTACATCAAGCAGCAAAATATCTTAGATCCCTTCTGCACTGCCATATAAAATTCAGAATATCTGCTTTGAACTGGATGAAATGTAAGCAACATATAGGCGAAAATGCTTGTTCTAAACTAATTGGAGAAATTTCGTTCTGGTTAACCACTTGTTTCTATGTCTTCTCACTGTATCATTGCGTTTTTGAGAACTTGCCTGGCTATGTTGTCATAGTGACGCTATCTGCCTCAGAAAATATCTTTTAACACTTGGGGGAAGTGATCTGATGGGCATATAAGAACATAAGAACATAAGAAGAGCCATGCTGAATCGGGCCTCAGCCCATCTAGTCCAGCATTCTGTGTCACACAGTGGCCCACTAGTTGTACACAGGGATCTCTAGCAGAAAGGAGGGCAGAACCCTCACCTGCTCCCGACCCCCCACAACCAGTACCCGGGGAAAATCCTGCCTGCCTCCATCAACACAGAGGTGGCACTTGGATGTCCATTTCAGTAGCTACTGATTCCCTTGGAATCCTGCCTTGAAGCTGTCCAGGCCGACAGCTGTCACAACCTCCTCTGGAAGTGAGTTCCATAACCCAATGACCCTCTGGGTGAAGAAATATTTCCCTTTATTAGTCCTAACTTTCCTACCTTGGAGCTTTAGGGAGTGCCCTCTAGTCCTAGTGTTGTGTGACAGAGAAAATATTTTTTCTTTATTCACCTTTTCTATCCCATGCATGATTTTATACACTTCGATCAAGTCACCTCTTAAACGCCGTCTTTCAAGGCTGAAAAGACCAAGGCGTTGCAACCTGGTTTCATAAGGAAGCTGCTCCATCCCTTGGATCATTTTTGTTGCCCTTCTTTGTACCTTTTCCAGTTCCGTTATATCCTTCTTGAGGTGCGGTGACCAGAATTGTACACAGTACTCCAGATGTGGCCTCACCATAGATTTGTAGAGAGGCAATACAACATTTTGCCGACCTATTTTCGATTCCCTTCCTGATCATGCCAAGCATAGAATTTGCTTTTTTCACTGCTGCAGCACACTGGGTTGACATCTTCATTGAGCTGTCCACCAAAACCCCATGTTGGGTATCTGCAGTTTCCTAATTCACAGTACATTGGGCAGGACAACAATAGCAAACCACTCAACACCCCCTGCCCTTGTAGGTGGTGAACAGTTGGATGAATCCACATGGCAAAGCTAGAGTGCTTTATATGGCCAGTGAAAGTTGCTACTGTAGTTACTCAGGTGTGACAGTTTAAACAAGGGATATTCCATTGTGGTTGAAACCACTTCATCATACCTTCTGTGGCGGCTCTCAGCGGTGAACTGGTTTGCTGCTGGGCATTGGGAAAGTACCGCCACATGCCCCGCTTTGCCGGGTTCCTTCGCATTCCTTTCTAGATTTGGAGGGCCTAAAAATGGTAGTGCACTGACTGGTAACCTCAAGATTGAACTTCCGCAATGCTCTTTACATTGGCATCTCTGAACCAAGTTTAGAAATTCCCAATTAGTTCACAACATGGTAGTCAGGCTAATTACATGAACATCCAGGAGTGAGCATATTATTTATTTAATTTATTTATTTAAATCATTTGTATTCCGCCCTTCTCACCCCGCAGGGAACTCAGGGCGGATCACAATGCACATATACAGGCAAACATTCAATGCCATTGACATGCAATATATATAGACAGACATAGAGGCAATTTAACATTCCAGCTTCTGGCCACCAGGGGGTGCTGTTGCATCCCTTCATTCTTTTTGTGTACTTCCTGGAGATTTTTATGGCCTCATAAATCAGTTAAATTTAGCTATTTAACTAATATTACACTACATATTACATATTATAATACTAGCTGTACCCGGCACGCGTTGCTGTGCCCTTTTTAGGAGATGCGAGAAAGTCCAATCATCCACGGTGTGCCCTCCTCTAAACTGCAGTTGGATGGAGTGTGGGTCATGGGGGGCATGGTGTGCCAAGTTGGGTCTTTATTGGTCTTGGTTCTGGGCCACAGTGGTCTGTGGGGAATGATGGGTTTTGAAGTACTACAAATCCCATTTTCCATGGTGGTACTTCAAGTCCCATCATGCATGGTCAGGGCTCTGTGTGCCAAGGTAGGTTACTGTAAATTCAGGCCATACACAATGTCCCATGAGCTGAGGCCTAGTTAGGAACAGCAAGTTAATGAAGCCTTACTGTCAATTCAGGCCATACACAATGTCCAATGAGCTGAGGCCTAGTCGGGAGAATCAAGTTAATGAAGCCTTACTGTCAATTCAGAGCGTAAACAGCTTCCCAGTAAGTGAGGGCTAGTTAGGGAAATCAAGTTAATGAAGCCTTACTGTCAATTTTGGGCGTGGTCTGTGTTTTTTGGGGTGTAAATTTTCGGTTGGAAGTGATTTGGGTGTTTGTTATGGGGATTGGCTCAGGCCTTTTCCTTATTTTGTTTTTGCAGTTTATTAAGGATCGGAATTTTCATGTTGGCTGGCTAGTGCAGCAGTTATGCAAATCCGCCCTTATTGGCAGCCAATCATGTTGTTCAGAATGTAGAGGCTGGGTGAGTCTTTGGCTGCCCCGGAGGATGCTGGTAAATGTAGTGGGGGGAGTTTCTTTGCTACAAACGTACCTTGCTTGAGGCCTATTTCTGTTGGCAAGTATTGTTTTTCTGCGTTGTAAGGTTTCTTTGTTTGAGGTATACATCACATGACGTGAACCCATTTATATAATAGATTACATATTACACCTATACTAAATTACTCCACTGACTGGAGTTCCAGTCAGTTACCAGGCAAAGTACAAAGTGTTGGTTTTGACCTTTAAAGCCTTACATGGTTTGGGTTCAGATTACCTACAGCACCACTTTTTCCTGTACAATCTGCCCCGAACACTGAGGTCTTCTGGGGGTGGCTACTCCAGACTGCCAGAACCCAACTGGCACCCATCATGCAGAGAACTTTTTCATTAGCTGCCCCAAGACTGTGGAATAACCTGCCGAAAGAGCTTCAACAACTAGATCAGCTATCGGAATTTAAGAGACAATTGAAGACCTAGGTCTTCTGGCAGGCCTACCCAGTCAATTTTATGGAGTTACTTTTAATTCTGCATTTCATTAGTGGATTTTAACTTGTATTTTCACTCTTTGTATCATTGCATTGTTTTAATAGCATTTTATCTCTTTTAACAATGATGTTGTACCCTGTCTTGAGCTCTAAGGTGAGGCAGGTAATACATTTATTATTGCCGTTGTTATGTTTTCTCTGTTTATATATTCTCTATCTGCAGTGGACATTTTTCAAGGGTTTGCATTTCCATTTGGCAAGGTTTCTTGGAGTTTTTTCCCCTATAACAACATAGTAGAGAAAATGCTACAAAGGCTAGGGTTTTCTCATCATCACAAAGTTATGAGGAACTTGTATTTTGTATAATACACTTTCTCTGTAGAAACCTATTTTCTGGGTAAAATGTGTTTCTCTGAATATCTGCAATGGGGAGTATTACCAACCACCTCTTCTGTTACTTCCAAAGCTGATATTTCATACACTTAATATTGCTATCATTTCAGAAAAGATGTTTTTTTACAAAGTTAGTTACACAGACACTATTCTCAGGCTGTTAGTCTCACTAAGGCAAGACAGAAAAGAGAAGATGATGTCTAATGTCTGCATGTCTGATACTGATTAAAGGAATGGTTGGTTTCCTTGATTTTTTCCCCCATCATGTCAGAAGCTACTTGAGAAATTGCAAGTTGTTTCTGGTATGACTGAATTGGCCGTCTGCAAAGACATTGTGCAAGGCACGCCTGGATGTGTTACAATACTGTGGGAGGCTTCTCTCATGTCCCTGCATAGAAAGCTGGAGCTGACAGACAGGAGTTCATCCTGTCTCATGGGTTTGAATCACCGACCTTCAGGTTAGCAATTCAGCTGGCAGAAGGGTTTAATCAATTGTCCCACCACTGCTCCGGTTTCCTTGGTGATGTCAGATATTAATTCCCGAAGGCCCCAACCAGCACGACTAATGATCAAGATTTGTGAATATGATCCAGTTACATCTGAGTCAACATCTGATAATGAAATCTTTAAAGAAGATGGATCACTGTTGCCTTAGAGGGCCCTTCCAGACAGCCCCAAAATGTGGGCTCTATTGGGCCTTTACCAGAGGTGTCCAAACGACCTCTCTGGTAAAAGAAGATTAATTTGGAATAACCATGGTTGTGCCAAATTAATCAAATTCCCCATTGCACCTGGGCCTTCCTGAAAGATCTGGGTACTCCCGGGGGTCATTCCCCACACCATCCCATACTCCTGGAGCCCAAATATGCAAGATGGCATTCTCCCCCTCCCCAAAAGTCCCTGAAATAATTTAAAATTAAATGTCTCCCCCCTCCCCTGGCCTTCTGGGTAGGCCTCATGGCAGCCCAGTAAGTTTTCTTTTTTTTAATGGCTTGGTGAGGGCGTTCGGGTTGCCACATGCCCTCCCGGAAGTTATCAGGAGGGCATGGGGACACCCAACCGGGAAAGCCTTGTTTTTTTTGGGTGGGTGTGGGGACTTAACCCACTTTGTGTGAGCTTTTGCCCATGTCTCGAAGTGCCCAAAGCAACATGGCTGAAGTCAAGATGAAATGGCTAAGTGACAGCAAAAAAATTAAGTTATTTATACATTAAGGAGCTGAGACAGGAAGTAGGAAGACCAAACAAAAGAGTATTCAAGTAGTCAATGTGAGAGATAACAGAAACGTGAACAAGAGCTTGAGTGGCATTTGATAAGAGAAAAGGGCAACTTTTTTCAATCATGTGAAGATGAAACTGAGAAGATTTATGCATTGATATGCTGTCAGAAGGAAATAGCAGCAAAGATTAACTTGGAGGTTACAAGTTTGAGTGGTGGAGGAAGCTGTAGTCTTTTGCCCAGCAGAAAAGAAAATGAGAATATAGGAAAGAATTGAGGATGAAGCTTTATCAGATTTTTTTTTTTAAAAAAATGAGAGGTCAGTCCAAAGAACAGGGAGAATATGTTCAGTAGAAGAATACCAAAATTGACGGCTAATTTACATCTCACAAATACACCATGTTCTACGTAGAATCTCATTTGGCGGGCCATAATCCATGACTAACTACATGGACCCAGTGGGCCATTTAACCATTTTCCATTTAATTGGCATATTCCATACTTTATTGTAATTTGGTTTTGTAAAAATGGATAGACCTTTAATTACATTTTTGGCACAATCTTATGCAATTGCTTTCATAGATTCTTTGCAAAGGGCACCCATTTGCTTGATGAAAACTCTGACCCTCCAAATTGCTAGTAATTTCTGAATCAGCCATGCTTTAGTTGAGCCCATGAAAAAACATTATCAATTCATGTTATATCTGTTAAGTACTTGCTGGGTTTTTTTGTTTGTGAAAAATCACTTATTTCCTCATAATATTTAAAATAATTTGTACCAAATTGTCATCCCTCTCTTGGGTAAACAACATATATGCTAGAAACATCTGGAGACTTAAACTACAATTTGAAATTGTAACACAAATGGAATTGCTCATGATTTAAATAAGCGAATTGATTTTTTTGTTGTTATTTACTGCTTATGGGTGAAAGAAATGAAGCTTTAGGTGGAATTTTGTCCATGAATATTGAACCATGCCTTGCTCTCCCTGCCAGATATGCAATGTATAGAGGTTTGGACTGGATTAAAATGATAGTTTCCCTTTCTCTAGGTCAATTAGTATAATTCTCTTCTTGGCGATAGAAGATAATTTTAATGCACCACAACATTTTATTTATTTATTGGACTTGTACACCGCCACTCCCAAAGGCTCGGGGCGGTTTACCACATAGTTCAATGAATACAGCAGTAAATAAAAAACAATTAAAACACATGCTAAAATCACAAACATTCGAAAGCCTGTCTGAATAAGTGCGTCTTGCAGGCTCTGCGAAACGTGGCCAAATTTCGCAGAGCCCGCGTCTCTGGAGGTAACGCATTCCACAAAATCGGGGCAATGATGGAAAATGCACTGCGCCTAGTCAAAGTCAGATGGAAAGACTTCACACTGGGAATGTCAAGAAGATTCTGGTCTTCTGAGCGTAGTGATCTCGGAGGGTTATATGGAATCAGGCGATCCCATAGGTATGCTGGCCCCAGATTATACAAGGCCTTGAAAGTAAGAACTAACACCTTGAAAGTGATCCGGTGTTCAATATGCAGCCAGTGCAGATTCTGCAGTATAGGTGTTATACGGCAACTCATGGGTTCCCCCACTTGAAGCCGGGCCGCAGCATTCTGCACTAGCTTAAGTTTCTGGATAACGATGAAGTGTAGGCCAATGTAAAGAGCGTTGCAGTAGTCGAGTCTTGAGATGACCGTGGCCTGGATTACAGTGGCTAGGTAGTTCCGTGACAGATAGGGAGCCAGACGCTTCGCCTGTCGCAGATGGAAAAACGTGGTTCTGCTAACATTGGAGATATGAGTCTCCATTGTCCAAATGGACACCCAGGCTTTTTACTAATGATGACGGGCATTCTGCCTTGCCATCCAGGGTCAGCAGTTGGATTTCCCTATCGGCCGGACGGCCCAGCCAAAGGATCTCCGTCTTTGCCGGATTGACCTTCAACCTACTGGCTCGCAGCCATCCAGTAACAGCTTCAAGGCACAGATGGAAACAATTGGGTACGGATTCCGGCCGGCCCTCCATCCTCAGAATGAGCTGAGTGTCATCAGCATACTGGTGACACTCGAGCCCAAAGCTACGTACCAGTTGAGCGAGTGGTCGCATGTAGATGTTAAATAACAAAGGGGAGAGGATGGCTCCCTGAGGGACCCCACAAGGCAAGGGGGATCCCCCAGAAGCCAGCCCACCCCTCTGCACTCACTGCTTCTGATTGTGGAGAAATGAGGACAGCCAGAACATGAATTTGGTTTGTATGCTTTTTGTTTTAGCTGCTATCTACGTAGTTTAATATCTCGGTCTGTGTCCTAAAAGCCTTGTTAAGGACACTGAGAAATTTGAGAGAATGGTTCTCCAATATTTCATTCTGGAATATTCTAAAATTAGCAGAATTGTGTGTGAGTAATGGGAAGTGTTAAGAAAAAAATGTATACTTTTTAATGTAGCCTTTGGAAACAGGGACAACTCATACATCACCTTTATCATTGAAAGCGAATGCTTTCCAATGTTGTCTGTAAGTTGACAGACTGAAATTTATGGTGACTAACACAGAATTGGACTGTGTATAAAGGACAGATATCTCCAAATAGCTTTAAAGTCTACCACCCCCCTTTAAAAAAAAGAGTGAGTAGTGTTTGATGGCATATAATGTGTTTTATGAAGTGAGAGTAAAATGTTTGACAGGCTTGAGGTTCTTCAATTACTTCAAAGTTCACTAACTGACATGTTTACCTGAACGAAATGGCAAATTTTCCTTTCCCCTTAATCCTATTACTTCTGCTATTGTTAAATGTTTGTATATACATTTGATTGGGATTAGCTAGATTCTGCTTGTGTACTGACTAGGGATAGGTAGGTTCATTCGGAATCTTATTCGGATTAAAATCGGAATAAATCCCTTTTTGAAGCAATTTCGAAGCGATTTGGGAACCCGGAAGTATCCTTGCCATTTTGAAGCCACTATCGCCATCTTTTTCTGATCCAGGAAATGAATCGGAAATGAATCAGCATGTGGAGGCAATCAGCTGCTTGCCTCCAGTCAATGAGGGGAAGCCACCTCGGGAGGGGCGGGGTTTCGGCATGGCAGCCATTGATCTTTAAAAAAGGCTGTGTATGCCTCGTGGGCTCATTGCGAGCAGGGGACATGAAAGCAGAGGGACTAGGGCAGGCTGCTTGGGTGGGAAAGGTCTTATAGGGTAGGTGCTGAATCTTCCAAGTCAGATTGGAGAATCTGTGGTTGCCGCATATGGTGATGGTGGGGCTCAAAAACGGCCATGGTTCCATCCCTGCCGTATGCAGTGACAGTATGAAAGCAGCAAGGGTGGCGCTGTACAAGTACGGTAGAAGAAAATCCACTCACCAGGATTCATGGAAAGAAGTGACTTAACACGGTCCTGATAACAAAGTGAGGGGCACCTCACCACGAAGGTGTAAGTGAAGGGCGGAGTAAGCTGCAGGCATCCGGGATGCCCGAGGTATGGAAAAAAGAGATAGAGCAGCACTGTGCCCAGAAAAACATGCCTCTTTCACCCATCTGGCCTGCCCTTGTATCCTATTACCATACCTCATTCTCTGCCTCTCAGATCTTGCTCTTGAGGACTGCAGTGAAGCAGCGCAGCGCACATGTGCAGGATCTGAGAGGCAGAGAATGACATGGGGAAATTACCATATTGAAATCACATCTGATGTTTTTTTTAAAAAATTATTTGGTGTGTGTTGGAAGAGGGGTAGTCTTACATTGCACGTATATCCCAAACTCTATATCTTAACTGGAACAGTTGGGGGTCATCGTATATGCCCAGTCTTCTTATTGTCACACTTCAAGGACCTCAGGCATCAATATTGCTTGAGCGGCACTTTAGCCATGACAGCTGTAAGGTACTTTCTAAGCCAGCTTGCTTAACTCCAGAGTTTCCCCCTGGGCCCCTCTGCAGTCCCCATGTGAAACCAGTCTTGAATGCATAGCATGGATAGGCCAAGGTTACTCAAACGAGCCTCCCTGATAAGTAGAGCGCCTTTTAGGTGCCTCAAGTTTGACTCCCTTTTGCCAGCTGGAAGTTGCTAACAAGCTATGCATTCCAGAGAGGCTGAAGTAACAAAACATATAGACGATCATCAATCATAGAGCATTGACACTCGACGCATGTAGATCAAAGCCAGGGAATACTATAATTGCCCAGGGATACCCAGTGGGGGTATCTCGTACCAACATCGCTTTGAGAGGATGCTTCTGTGAGAGAGGCTGCGTTGGGCCTTCCAGAAGCTGTGCCAGCCAGCCAACACCGGGCTGCCTTGTTCCTGCTTACCACCATGTCCTTGTGATGATCCTGAGCTGTTCCTGCAAAGACTTTATTGCTAATGAACTTTATTGCTACTAAGAAGACCTTCCCTGCCATTATAATCCAGTGGGGACCCTTTAAGAGACTTTCCATTGCATCCGGCTTGTTCCTGTTTTCCTCCGCTTGGATTCCAGCTAATGCGGATTATACACTTGCTGCACGTTCCTGCTGAATGCTGCTACCTGGAGGCCTTGAATTGCCTCAGGCTCTTTCCTATACCTACCCATTCTAAATAAAACCCGTTGTACCTCAGTAGCTGTGTGGTTTATCCAGGGAAGTCAGGTTCCAAGGGCCCAAGGGGGCGACACTTATACACTGGAAAATATGGGTAATTAATTTTTACCGGAGGCGTCATTTGGATGCTTCTGGTAAAAATCCAAGCAGGTCCTGGGATATGGGTCTGTCTGGATCAGGGCTGCCCAGGAAGTTGATCACGATCGACAAGTTGATCCCGGGACCGAAGGAGGTCGATCCCAGTTGGATGGGGTGCTTCTCAGAGGGGGCGGAGCCAATCCACACCAAGCCCCGCCCCTCCCCGGCTTCAGCACTTCCAGCAGCTTCTCCAGGCTTGAGTATGGCAATGCCAAGCCAGTGGTGGCATAGCTAGCACAAGGCTGGCATTGCCACTGCCTGGAGAAACTCCTCAAGCCAGAGGGAGGGGTGGGGAAGCCGCCCCCTCCCTGGTCCCAGAGCTTCTCCAGGCTTGAGTATGGCAATGCCAAGCCAGTGGTGACATAGCTAGCACAAGGCTGGCTTGGCACTGCCATCCTCAAGCCTGGAGAAGCTGCTGGTAGAGCAGAAGCCAGAGGGGGGCGGTGTCAGGCCACAGAAAGCTCCACCCCCGCCCTGCCCCTCTCCAGCCTTGAGGAGGTAAGTAGATCTTTCTGACTTGGTTTTATTATAAGTAGCTTGCATGCTGAAAACATGTGGGTACCCCTGGTCAGGATGGTCCTTTAGTCAACATAGAAAATATACTGCAAGTTACACCTAAAATTGATTGGATCCAGCATTTGACTAGGATCAGATCCTGGGATATAGAGGAGCATAGATCCAGCCTAAGGAATGAACCACTGTGGCCTGATCTGTGTTACCTGGTTGCATAACAAGCAACACCTACTGAACTGTCATCTTCTACATTAATGAGCAGGAGCCATCTTCAGTTTTCACTTTATTCACAGAGAAGGAGAATGTACACACTTGTGTGTATGTGCCTTTAGGAAATCTCCAATCTGTGAAGACCCTGTGAATTTCATAGACTATTCTTAGGCATGAAATACTCAGAGTTGTTTTGCCCTTGTCTTCCTTTGCATTTGGTATTCCTTGGCAAGTCCATCTCAGTACTAGCTAACCATAGTTAGCATCCGGAATATATTTATTTATTTAATTTATTTCGGATATTTGTATCCCGCCCTTCTCACCCCCTTTGGGGGGGGGGGGGGGGGGACTCAGGATGGCTTCCAGCCGACACATATTCGAAGCCCACACATAAAATACAATAAAATACACGTCAAAATCAATAATTAAATAGTTAAAACATTAAATTAATGCAGTAAAGTTTATTAAAAAGGGGGCCAGTCTGGTGAGTTCCATCGAGTTCTGTAATCTCCATTAAGCTTGCCCATAAACCATTTCCAAAGCAATTGTCATCATTGTCATCATTAAGTCTGCAAGATTAACCAAAGGCTTGGTCCCACATCCACGTTTTTAATCTCTTACTAAAGGAGAGGAGGGATGAAGATGACCTAATTTCCCCGGGGAGTGAATTCCACAGGCAGGGGTCCACTACCGAGAAGGCCCTGTCCCTCATCCCTGCCAACCGTGTTTGTGACAGGAGCGGGGCTGAGAGGAGGGCTTCTCCAGAAGATCTTAAACTCCTAGGTGGGACATAGAAGGAGATACGTTCAGAAAGGTATGCCGGACCAGAATCTAGTGCTTATTTATTTTAAAATTTTAACAGTCATACGTGGCCCGCCCGAAATGGTTTTAAATTGTCTGTTACTGCTTGTGTTTGAGTTTTATTGATTGTATTGTTTTTATAATTTGCTATTGCTGGTTATTGTGTGTTATTGGGCTTGGCCCCATGTAAACCGCCCCAAGTCCCCTTGGGGAGATGGGTGCAGGGTAGAAATGAAGTTAATAAATAAAAATAAATAAACAATAGTGTGTTTGGGGTGCTTATATCTTGAACATATAGTGTTAACTGCCATCAAGTAAAAGATTAAGGGCAACAATATGAATGAGAGACCTCCAAGGCCCTTTCTACACTGCCATAGGTAACGGAAAAGTTATTTATAATGGAGTTTTATTGTCTATGTTTATTAGTGTTGATAGTATGGCAAAGTCAGTCAGGAGTTAGTTACATTTGATTGGTTGTTGAGTTACGATTGATAGTAGAAATGTATCAATTGCAGTAGAAATGTATCCATTTGAGAGTGGCTAGCAAGAAAAGGGGTGGAGCTAGATAAAAATAGAGGGGGACATTTTATTTATTTATTTATTTAGCACATTTGTATACTGCTCCCTCTCAGCCCGAAGGCAACTCGGGGTGGTTTACAACAACATCATAAAAACAATATTTAGAACCGATTAAAAACATTAAAGCATTAATTAAAATCAAACAATAATAAAACATCAATACGTCTCTAATATTAAAACGTAGTCCGATCTCATAATCAAGTTTCAAATCCTTTGTCAGTTACACTGCTGTTTCAAACGGCTGTTCAAATAGCCAAGTTTTGACTTTTTTTGGGAGGCCAAAGGAGAGGGGCTGATCTAATGTCCCTGGGAAGGGCGTTCCACAGCCGAGGGGCCACCTCTGAGAAGGCCCTGTCCCTCATCCCCGCCAAACGCATTTGTGACGTAGATGGAGTCGAGAGCAGGGCCTCCCCAGACGATCTTAACATCCTAGATGGTTTATAAGGGGAGATGCGTTCGGACAGGTAACATTGGCCAGAACCATTTAGGGCTTTATAGGCTAAAGCCAGCACTTTGAGTTGTGCCCAGTAGCAGATTGGCAGCCAGTGGAGCCGGCACAATAGAGGAGTTATATACACCCTGAGGCCCGCTCCTGTTGGTAATCTGGCTGCTGTTCGTTGGACTAGCTGAAGCTTCCAAACAGTCTTCAAAGGCAACCCCACATAGAGCTTGTTGCAGTAGTCTATACGGGATGTAACCAGAGCATGGACTACTGTGGCCAGATCAGACTTCCCAAGGTAGGGAGTTTCTAGCCAGGAGCTAGAGGAAAGAGGATCAGTATTTAAGTTTGTAGCTTTCATTGTTATACTGAAGTAAAGGAAAAGCTAATATAAGTCTAAATTATTAGTTAAGTAGAACTGAAAGACAGATATTATTTTAGGAATAAGTTTTTAGTCAAAATATTGATGGAAGAGAGCGACAGTTGCAAGGAGTGAAAGACAGTTGCAATAGTATCCAAGTGGAACTGAAGTAAAGTACTTTGTAACAGGTAACCTTATGTGCCAAAGAATTCATAAATAAACATTTCTTTGTTTCAACATATATATTGAAGTCTCGTGTCAAGTTACAGGAATAAGCTATACAGCTGGAAGACAGTCTGTGATTACATTGAGGTAACCTGTGAGGAGAATTAGAAGCTACATATTGACTCCAGGTTTGGATTATACACCTTCTGCTGTCAAGAATTCAATGACTGCCCATTGCTTAAATCGCATTGACCAACCGTCTGCGCAGGGTTCCATACTTCGCACTTTAACAACACAACCATTCAATGCTGAGGCTTCCTGCCAAAATGGAACTGTAGAGGAGAGTCTACTGAACAAGCCAGTACCTGTCTTCATTTCGCAGAGCCTGCAAGACGGCTGTTTTTCGCTTGGCATTCTCAGCCGAGTAATTGTTATGCTCACTGTTTAGTTTTAGAAATATTTTAGTATTTTAGCATTAGTAATATTTTTAGATTAACTTGGTGTTTATTTGCTTGTTTTATACTGCTTGTTTTACATGGTTGTAAACCGCTCCGAGGTTCTAGAGGGAGCGGTCTAGAAACCGAAATAATAAATAAATAAATAAATAAATACCAGTACTGCCATCTGTTGAGGAGTTATGAAGGTGGAGGCATTACTTTTCATTCAACCCTCGTATATCATTTACACTTTTGGTTCTTGTGTAGTTCCTTCGTAGCTACCCTTTCAAATTCCAGTCTTTTTCTCATTTCTTGTCTGTGATCTCCATTCCGAGCCAAAGTATGAAAAATCCTGATCTATTTCAATGCCTTCATTATCGAAAGTTATGTAAACATCATTATTTTTGTTTTCTTAATGCTCAGCTGTAAACCTCCCCTTTCATTTTCTTGCTTGATTTTTTTCAATAAATGTTTCAGCGCTTTGCTCTTTTATGCTAATAGCATGGTCAAATGTAAAACCATTCAATCTCTCCGTATTTTCTCATAATAGTCGTATTTTGTCCTAAAAATAGCATATTGTCCCGAGTACAGGTTACGGGCTAATTTTGTGATGCCTGGAGTTTTTTGCTTCTTGAAATGCGACAGTTTTGGTAACAATTTCACAACATGTTTGTTTGAATAAAACTTCAGCCCCTTCCCCACAGCTGTATAAAATCCACATTGAACTGGATTATATGGCAGTGTGGACTCAGATAATTCAGTTCAGAGCAGATCTTGAGGATTATCTGCCTTGATATGTTGGGTTACATGGCTATGTGGAAGGGCCCTTCCAAAGCTAAAATTTAATGTGGATTCTGCTTGTTCATCTGGAACCTGAAACAAAATGTTGTGTGTGGCAATTCTGTTAAATGTTTTATACACTTAGACTTATTTATTTATTTATTTATTTCTTGGGACTTCTACACCGCCGACTCCCAGGGGCTCGCGGCGGCTCACAAGAACCAATGGCACAGCGCCAGAGGGTTAAAAACAGAACACTTAAAAACATCATTAAAACATGCAACAACAATAATTAAAACAAGAGCAGCAGCAATATAATGGCCCAGTGGATGTATAGACGAGCCTACTCACCGAAGGCCTGCCTAAACAAGTGTGTTTTGCAGGCCCGTCTAAACGGGAGTAGGTCCCTCAGGGCTCTGGCTTCGGCCGGGAGGGCATTCCAGAGCGTGGGAGCTATCACAGAGAACGCCCTCCGGCGGGTAGATGTTAAATGAGCCAGCTTCACCGATGGTATTACCAAGAGGTTGGCCTCCTCAGACCGGAGTGATCTCGATGGGCAATATGGAGTGAGACGGTCCCTCAGATACGCTGGCCCCAGGCCGTGAATGGCCTTGAAGGTAAGAACCAACACTTTGAAGGCGACCCGGTGCTCGATAGGCAGCCAGTGCAGATCCTGCAAGATTGGAGTTATACGGCAACCTGCTGGAGCCCCAGACAGGAGCCGGGCGGCAGTGTTCTGCACTAGCCTGAGCTTCCGGATCGGCGACATAGGCAGGCCAACGTAAAGCGCGTTACAGTAATCTAGCCTCGAGATGACCGTGGCTTGGATCACCGTGGCTGGGTCGCTCCGGGAGAGGTAGGGGGCCAGCCTCCTTGCCTGGCGGAGGTGGAAAAAGCAGCCTTACTGGCCATGGAGACCTGGGTCTCCATTGTCAGATGGGAGTCAGATGGACACCCAGGCTCTTCACTGACGGCGCTGGGTGCAGCGCTGCACCGTCAGGGTCGGAAGCCGGGCACCCACCTCGCCGGGCGGCCCAGCCACAAGATCTCCGTCTTCGCCGGATTCACCCTCAACCTACTGGCTCGCAGCCATCCAGTAACGGCCTCGAGGCACTGTTGGAAATTATCAGGGACGGACTCCGGCCTGCCCTCCATCCTCAGAATGAGCTGGGTGTCATCCGCATACTGGTGACAGACCAGCCCATAACTCCGCACCAGCTGTGCAAGCGGCTGCATGTAGATGTTAAATAACAGAGGGAGAGAATGGCCCCTGAGGAACTCCGCACACTAATGGGGAGTCCTCGGAGACCACCCGCCCCTCCTCACACGCTGAGACCGCTGGCGGAGGAAGGAGGTCAGCCATTTAAGGACAGTCCCCTCACTCCAGCCATGGCCAGGCGGTGGATCAAAAGATTGTGGTCGACCGTGTCAAACGCTGCCGTGAGGTCCAATAACACGAGCAGCGCAGACCCGCCTTGGTCGAGCTGGCAGCGGAGTTGGTCTGTGATGGAGACCAGAACAGTCTCCGTCCCATGCCCCAAGCGGAAGCCGGACTGGAAGGGGTCTAGCCATGTTGCATCATCTAAGAAGGATTGCAGCTGCTCCATTACTGCCCTCTCAACCACCTTGCCCAGGTACGAAAGGTTCGACACTGGGCGGTAGTTGAGGGAACCGCAGGATCCAATGACGGTTTCTTCAGTAATGGAGCTACCACCGCCTCTTTTAAGCACTCTGGAAAGACTCCTTGCTCAAGGGAGCTGTTAATGATATTCAACAGAGGCCACGTAGCCCCTCCAGGCAAGATCTAACAAGCCAGGAGGGGCACGGGTCGAGGGGAGCAGGTGGTAGGGCGAGCCGCAGTCACTATCTTATCAACAGCATCTGCGTCCAGTGGCCAAAACCGGTCGAGGGTGGGCCCAGCGGAGGGCCACGGGGTCTCTAGCTCTCTTACTGTGTCAACTGTGGCCGGGAGGTCCCGGCAGAGGCTCAGTATCTTGTCTGTAAAAAAGCTCTGAAAAGCACCGGCAGTGAGGGCCTGATCACTATTTTTTGGGACGGTAGGGACCGTCGTCAAGGATCGAATTACCTTAAACAGTTGGGCCGGGCGTGAGCTTGCAGACGCTATCAAGGTAGAGAAGTATTCATTTTTGGCTGCCTTGACAGCATGCTCATAGGACTCTTTAATTAGCTTATAAGCTGATACTGAGGCTCCCTCACGGAGTTTCCGCCACTCGCGCTCTAGCCGTCTCCTTTCCCGCTTCATGATCCTAAGGTCCCCTGTATACCAGGGGGACCGATGATTGCGGGGGCGGAGAGGGCGCCTGGGAGCATCCTTGGTACTTGATCGTTTTTATTAGTATTCCCCTCTTGTTTTTTTTCTTTCTTCTTCTTGTCATAGTTTTGTAGACCTTGGAAATTTGCT
Organism: Anolis apletophallus; assembly: GCA_030556195.1. NCBI lineage: Eukaryota > Metazoa > Chordata > Lepidosauria > Squamata > Anolidae > Anolis > Anolis apletophallus. Next base: position 66,060,009 of record JARBWK010000008.1, on the reverse strand, counting down.
GCTTAAGAACCAGTGCGCATTAAAAAAAACCAGAAACAAAAAGAATGGGTTTTTTTGTTTGTGATAGATTTTGATCCTACATTTCTACCACCCCTCCTCCTATCTGCTGGCCTTGTTGGGTTTTTTCATACCAAATATGTTCCACGATGTACTATAGGCCTTGAATGACCCGTAGTGAAAGGTAGTGACATTTATTTGAATTCACAGGGGGATAGTTTGCACAAATTATTTATAAAGATATAGTCCATTATTTATACTTTATTTTATTAACTATGTTTATATCATATTTGCACTCCAATGGCCTCAGACCTGTGACTATATGTGACTATCCTCTCCACATTTTGCTGTCAATTATGCTGCGATGCAGGTCAGGTTGACTGAGAGTGAATTGCCCAAAGTCGCTCAGTTTTATAGCTCACTGGGAAGTGGATTTCTCAAGACGCACTCCGGACTACACTTCACTTCAGTCTGGCAAAGTGAAAGGTAGTTAGATGACATGATAATAGCTAATTTTCTAGTTATCTTTTCATTGAGGGAATAAAACATAAATTATTTTAATTTGGACCAGGAGTTATTTAATTCTACAATTGCTAGAACATTGTTGTTTTCAAATTAATTCATGCTTGTTTTGAAATGTTTATTTCTGGTGCCCCCAAGTCAGTTTACAGCTAGCATGGATGGATTGCTCTGTGTACATGATCACGTTCTGCTCTTCGACCAACAGGTCAAATATACACCAATTTGCTCTGCTCTGCTAGAGCAGTCATTTGTGTAGCTGTCAGAGTAACGTGTTATGAAGGCTTGAGGGTCCAATTATAGTTTTTTTTAATGTTATGTAACACTTTAAGAAGCATCTAAAAATCTTAAAAACTAAAATGCATTTTGTTGAAGTTGTAAGCCAGCCATGTTTGATAGCAGCTATATACAATAACAGTCTGTGTGAACACACTAAATAGGAAAGCTTTTTTAGAAAAGCAGTTAGGGTTGAGGTACAGCAGGAGTGGTGTATACTACATCTGCTGTGTACTATATGGCCCATGGGCTGCATGCATTCACCATTCCCTATTTCGCTGTCTCCAAAGTCCTGAGCCAGTTGCTCAAACTGGAACTGGAAGGCTAGAAGTGTAGCCTGTGGGTAGGTAAAATTGCCCCCTGCGCAGTTCCCTATCTATGTCCTATAGCAGTGGTTCTCAACCTGGGGGTCCCCAGGTGTTTTGGCCTACAACTCCCAGAAACCCCAGCAAGTTTAGCAGCTGTTAAGAATTCTGGGAGTTGAAGGCCAAAACATCTGGGGACCCCCAGGTTGAGAACCACTGTCCTATAGGCTCTTTTTTGAAACTCAGCATCACAGGTGCACTCGGACTCCACTTCCTGTGAAGCTGAGTTTTGAAAAAGAGCCTGTAGTGTATAACATAGGTAGAGACCATACAGTATATAGCAGGATTAATATGAACCACTCCTGTTGTACGTCTGCCATAACAAATTAATTCTGATATGTGTACATTATTTCTAAGAGAATGTAACCCATTCTGGCTCAATGCTGTTTACCTATTATTCCCACCTATGTGCTATTTGCATTCATGTGCCTTCAAGTCTCCTGTGACTTATGATGACCATATATATTTCATTAGTTTTTTCATGCAAGGAGCACTCAATGAGTGGTTCTACTAGTTCCTTCTTCTGAAATATAGTATACAGTATCTGGGATTCATTGGTGATCCCCCATCTAAATGCCAACTAGGGCTGATCCTGCTTAGGTTCCAAGATAATGTGGGATCTGGTGTGCTTATTTGCTTGTTATTCAGAGGAACAGTCCATAGCTTGTGAGCCACAATTCAACTAAGAGAATTAGTACACACTTTTGGAAGATAACATTTTGACAGATTTCGACTTTTTAAAAGACACACAAGCTTTGAAAAGTCATATTCAAAAATAGATTTCATTCTCTATTATTTTTATAGTGTATGAAAAAGAATATTGATTTGTAGTTATTTCAGTGTTTTCCTGATTGTATCCTTTGGTGTTTACTTTGTATACCCCCCAAACTGGTAATCAAATAGGATATATCCATTCAACCAATGACTTACAGTAAATTCAATCATTAAGGGCCCTTCCAGGTTCTGTCGGACTTTTACTGAAGGCTTCCAAACAACGCTTCCAGTAAAAGAGCATTAATTCAGGACAAAGCAGTAAAACCCTGCTTTGTCCCGAATTAGTTTGATACCCCATCCTGAAAGGTCCAGGTCTAATGGGGTATAGACCTTCTGGGGACTGACGCATGAGTAGTCTCTCTCCACACAACCCATCTTGGTTCTTCAGGCCCTGTGGCCCCGGAGAACCGAGGAGGGCAGCCACCCTCTCCCCAACCCCTCTCCCCCCAAGCTCTGAAAAGAAATGAAAACTTACCAGGCCACCATGAGGCCTCCCCTGCAGACCTCCTGGCACATAGAAACAATGTGGTAGGAGATGGGGGCGGGGGGCAAATCGCTCCTGCTCCCCTGCCTTCTGCCATGTCATTTTTATGCATCAATAGGCCTGCTTTTTGGTTTTTTTTAGGTTGTCCCATGCCTTCCTGGAAGTTACTGGTAGTTCATGGGGACAGCCAACAGGCAAAGCCCATGGGGGAGTGGGGGAGCGGGTTTTCTAACCCACTCCAAAGTGGGTTTAAGTGTAGTCTGGAAGCGCCCTAAGTCAGTGGATCTTTTTTGAACCTGCAACTGGATTGAAATCTTAAATGCCACTCATGTTTTTGAAGGTGATTGCATCATTGTTAACAAAAAGCTTAACGTGCTATAGATGACTTTATCATTTGCAACTCATTGTTTTGAAACTCTAAGCTTTTTGAAAAAAACAAGCAAGAAGTACAATTTTAAAAAAATAACAAGAAAGAACCAATAGTTATGTGTATATATTGCAATGCTCATTATTCAAAATGATCATCTATCCAAATAACATTTCCCCACATATTTCCCTAGGTCAAGGAAGCTTGCTTCTACATGATTAATCTAGTTGATAAAAAGAAACAAAATTTCCGTAAATTTGTCCATGTTTTTGTCTCCATTCTAACTTTTTGCATTAGCTTTTCCATACCCGAGGATACAATTTGCTATCATCTGCCAGTGTTTTTTTTTAATTACAAGCTATTGATGGCCTAACCTCTAATAATAAATATTTAATAATATCTTTGTGGGATCAATTAACATTTGAACCAGAAAAAATGTTCAACAATGCCAAGCTAAAAATAGACCCAACCTATTGATTAGTAACATTAGCTATTGTTTCAAAGATGTCTCTTCAGAACACAGAAGCTTTATCACAACTACACCTGATATGAAAATAATTGTCTTAGCCACCTTCCATACAGCTTATTAAAATCTCATAATATCTGTTTTGAACTGGGTTATATGGCTGTGTGGAAGGGCTCTAAATGTCCAACATTCTGGAGAACTATGATGGGTGCTGTGTTATATTTCTATTAGTGATAAATACTACCTGTAGTTATATACATGTTCACTAGATTGTTCGGGGATTGATTTGAAGGGTTTCATCTTGCATAAACTAATCTACCCAGGTCTGAGCTTTGCTGAACCTATGGTCCAGCTTTTTTGAGATGTGTGTGCCCTTTGTTTCTTTCTAGTTCTACTTTGGCCTCTCAAGAAGTGTGCTTAGACTTCTCAGCCAGAGAGATCCTCATCAGTCTATCTCAGTGTTTCCCAACCTTTTTTGAGCCGCTGCACACTTTTTACATTTGCAAAATCCTGGGGCACACCACCAAACAAAATGACACAAAATGACACTCTAACACAGTAATACATATAGTTAATATGTTTTTAAAATGTATTTATACACTCAGTGTGAAACCTGGGCCTGTTTCGATGAACTCAACATAGATATCCTGGCAGGAATGGCAGAAAGACACAAACTTCCCACACAGAACTCCCATAACCAAGAGAAAATGCTATAAGAGTTTGGTGGGCATTGACCTTGAGTTTTGGAGTTGTAGTTTACCTATATCCAGAGAGCACTGTGGACTCAAACAATGTTGGATTAGGACCAAACTTGGCATGGATACTCAATATGCCCAAATATGAACGCAGATGGAGTTCAGGGGAAATAGACCTTGACATTTGGGAGTTGTAGTTGCTGGGATTTATAGTTCCCCTACAATCAAAGAGCATTCTGAACCCCATCAATGATAGAACTGGGCCAAACTTCCCACACAGAATCCCCAGGAGGCAAGAGGAGGTCTCTACTTGGGGAAAGAGAGGCGGGCCTTCCCAATGCCTGGAGGGGGAGAGACCAAGTAGACAACGGGTGGGGTGGGGGTGTTTGTAATTTTGTGCCTTTATCGAGGTAGGCTTCTTAGGGTTTTTATACTTCAACACACTAGACTCCCTCCCCCCACGAGGTTCCAATTTCCCACGGCACACCTGATGATCACTCGCGGCACACTAGTGTGCCCCAGCACACTGGTTGGGAAACACTGGTCTATCTATCCCATGACTTAAAAGGTTTCAAACAGTGCAGTTAAAGTGGAGTAATAGTGCTGTAATTGTGCAGCATGGAAGGGTCCCAGTTCAATTCCTTTGAAATCTCTTAATCCCTATCTTTTTCTCTCACCTCCTTTCCCAGCATTTCCAATTTACCAATCCCCAACTCTTGTTATTTCTGAGATTTATAAATCTGGTCCATTTTTAGCACATTCCAGACTTGTGGAGATGCACAAACATCATTTGCTTTCAAGTTTCACTCATAACTCATGGTTATTGCAATCACTGTACTTTTGAATTAATCTTCCCGATAGTTTTATATACTTTCATGCCTGCTTCATTTATGTGCGATGTGCCAACTCATTTCCTAGCAGAGGCTTCCAGTTTTGCCAAGACATTAAAAAGTTATTGGCAGCTCCCTCCTTTTTATATATATATTAAAAATGTTTTTAAAAATCTAATAAAACTTCCCTGCATCTATTTTGCTGAAATGTGGCAGAAGTAATTCCTTGCTATGGGGTTATTAAGTGAATTTTATCCAGCAAAGAAAAGTTATAGGTTTTTTTTAACTTTCCATGATAGTCAATGAGATGTGCAAACATTCAGATTTCCATATCTTGGCTCCAGCTTAGGAGGCAAGTCGAAGTGGAATTATACTGATTAGAAGGTAGTAATTTTCTGAAAAAGAGAGATTTTTGCACATCCTGATATAGTTATCATGGCTAATGTACATCCATAGACATATCTTCCCCAAAGCATAAAATGTTGCATAACCACTACCTGCCCTCACTTTGAGACAAGCTAAAATACACCTTGTTCTGATAGACATTGAATGTCTTTATTTTCCTCCAGTGTGACTCACCCCAATAAATGTATAGTTCAAACAATATGTTACATAGTAATCAGTCCTGTTAAAGTTGTTAAAGTTGGGTATCTTTCCATTTAAAAAGCTTGCACTTTTCTCTTAGACCTTCTACCTTTCTGTCCACCTGCATTAGTTGTAATATGAGTGTCTTCCTAAGTTTTCACAATTATGCAATGGGCAATTCTTCTCACGTTGTCATCTTGTGGAATGCATTTGCACTTCTCATTTTGTGATGAGCTCCCCTCTTTCCTAGATGTCATTTTAAATAATCATCCCTGATTGTTGCTTCCGCCACACAAATCTCAGCAATGGAGCAGGTTAAATTAATTTTTCATGCTCTTGGCCGTTTCTTTGGAAGAATGCAGCTCACCTCTTGCCTTTCTCTTGATAAGTGATAATATATAATCCATTTAGTGCTGACAGTTTACATTCTGTCCTCATTAACAGAGATAATTTTAATAGACGGTGGCCTGATCATCATAGAGATTGATCAGAGCTGGTCCATTAGAAAAAGACATTTTCATCTCCCTTTATATGGTTGTCACAAATAGTGGCTAACAAAGCTGCCATTCAGTGGATTTCATCTGATATTTGTGATAGTAAATGGTTGTAAAATAATACCTATCAGAGAGGAAAATCTCATTACTTTAAAGTACTTTGATAAAAACTGGAACAATATTAAGACAACAATAGAAATTAGTATGGCCTCTTTTTGAGTCAACATAGATAGGATTGTAGTATAATTCATAAAGATCATTTACAGCGGGCTGGGTAACTGGTTCCAAATGTTAGTGGCAGGCAAATCCCATAATCTCACAGATGATAGGCATGACAGTCCAGCATTATCTGGAAGATGTGTTGTTGAAGATTTTCATGGCTGGACTCCAGGCCCGGATTACCCATAAGGCCACCCTAGGCCATGGCCTAGGGTGGCAGCCATGGGGGGGCAGCAGGTCCGGACCCCCCCAAAAGTTTTTAAAAATCAAAAAAATCAAAGAAAAGTGCGCTCCAAAGGCTCTGCCCCCACCCTTGGCTCTGCCTCCTCGCCACGCTCACTCCCAAACCCTGCCGCAGGAAGGAAGGAAGGGTGGGAGGGAGGGAGCGCCGTGCGGGGGTTCCCTTTCGGGGAGGGATGGCCGCCCTATCGGGATGCATGCGTCGCCTGGGAAGGAGAAGTGCTTGGGCGGCCGGGCGGCCAGGAGGGCGGGGCCAGGGCTGGCTGGGACCACGTGGCCACGGACGCCCCACTCCCTCTGCACAGGCGTGCCTCCCACGTGCGCCCCTGATGCCAATGTGTCCAGGTGGGCCTTTCCTTTCTCCTCCTCCTCGCGCTGGCAAGGAGGCAGGGCGGGGGCGGGGCAGAGCCGGGGGCGGGGTGGGGCGGGGGCAGAGCCTTTGGCCTAGGGTGCCAAAAGGGCATGATCCGGGCCTGCTGGACTCACTGAGTTGCTGTGAGGTTTCCAGGCTGTATGGTCATGTTCCAGAAGCATTCTCTCCTGACGTTTCACTCAGAGGTTGTGAGGATGCCTGCCATAGATGTGGGCAAAACGTCAGGAGAGAATCCTTCTGGAACTTGGCCATACAGCCCAGAAAACTCACAGCAAGCCATTATCTGGCTTGCCATATTGCTATATTGGGACTCGAGCAGAGGGAACAAAGAGCTAGAAGAAAGTGAAGAGGAAGGGTCTCAAGTTAGGTGGAGTCAAAGGGCTCAAAGCAATTGAAGGTGAGGAACACAGATCTCCGGGTTCATGTTTGCTGCCTCAAGGAAAGGTAGAAATGGCAGTTGCTAGAGGATGGATTGGGAAGTAGGTGTGAAATGATACACAGTGGTGCAACAACAACACCCTTTCCACCCTGAGGCAGAACACCAAATATGTACAGCCACAGACAAAGACAATAAAACACAATGTAGTTGTAACTGATGTCTCAAAGAAAATATTTACACAGTGTACGTATTATTGCCATTTTTAAAAATGAGAAAAGACACATTACAAATAAAACTGTTCAAATCATATTTCTTTTCACATGTCTGTTATATGACCATTCCATGTTCTGATCATACTTTTAAAAAGGATATTGTTGAGCTAGAAAAAGTGAGGAAAGTGGCAACATGAGTAATAATCATCTATGAAACAGGGTTACAATATGTGTGTTGCTATCAGCTTAGGAGTATTATGATAGATGGAAAATTATTTATTATCCAGTAGGGACTGGAATTCTGAGATCCTACAGATATTGGTGAATTCCTCACTATTGATTATGCTGGCTAGGTATGTTAGAGGTTGTAGTTCAGTGAGATCTGAGGGGCCACACATTATCAAACCCTGGAATAGTGTTAGTTTAGCAGTGCTCAGATCTTAATAGAGCTGACAGGGGTGGGAGCTTCACAATTCCAATCCCCTGTGTAAATAAAGTAGATGTGAAGATTTTTCTCTCTCTTTCTCTTAGAATTTGAGGTCATCAAGAGAAGTTGAATTGTGTGTGATTTAGAACATGGAAAAATTAAGTATTCCTTCATACATTTCATAGTTAAGTGGTCACATCACTATTAGAAGAGGCATGAACTTAAATAGTTTTAAAAGGATAATTTAAATAGCTAAATATATTGATATCTGGTATTCATAAGGATATAACTGAGTTTAGGTCGAAATGAGAACTTTGGCCCTCCAAATACAAATTCTGTCATCGCCGCCCTCTGTGAAAATTTCATTCAGTTTTTTTAAAAAAACCTTAGTACTGCAGAGACAGACGCGAACATTGAAAATTGTTCTCATCTAGAGCTCATCTTAGCTGTGTTGTCATTCTTGTGCTTCCTTTGCTTGCCCCTTTTCTTTGTATGCCTAAGCTGTATTTCTAAATCAATGGTTCACAACTTTTTTTTTACTATGGTCCACTTGACCAGGGACCACTCTCCAAAAGGGTTACAAATCAGTTTTTGGTCAACTTTACATTCAGTTTGGTTATTTGGGGTACTGATTCAGAAAATTGCATTGGATAGACTACATCAGCTCTAGTTTCTGATACAGGACATATGCCATCCAGTAGTCACCATCTGCTCACCCACAGAAAACCATATTTAATAATCTCGAGCTGATGTGAATCCAATGCAAATTTCTGAATCAGCACCCCAAATAATCCCATGAAAATGCCTAAAAATGCAGACACCAAGGTGCCCCTGCTTTCAGGCACCACATGGGATGGCTCTGCTCAGGAGGAGGGAGGAAGAGGAGAAGCAGCCATCAGAAGTCTTGTTGTCATGCCTTTTGTGGATAGTTAGCCTCTCCCCTCCCAACATTCCCATTACCTCGGCACTATAAGAAGGTTTGGTGAGAGCAGTCGCTCTTGTTGCAAAGGTGTAGTAATGGTGAAGCCACAGACCATCTTTTAGTTCTTGGGACCACAGGTTGGGAACCACTGTTCTAAATGATCAACTAAAACTTTAAATTACTAAGATGTTATTAATTTAGTGACTGGAGGAAAATTTAATTGGGAGTTGGAGATTTTTATTTGGTAGCAATGTTCTTATTTCTGATACTTGAACTTATGAGTTACTGCTCAAACAAAAGGCTGGACTAGATTCTTGAATCCTGGTGCTCCTATCCTGATCTGCTATTCTTTTCCTTTGAGCCTTTTGCCTCATGTTCCCCAGATGGATTTATTGACATTCTCAGCTAGTAACTGGGTAATGGAAAGGCATAACTGGAGAGAAGTAACTGGGGACGGGAAAAGGAAGGATCATTCACCACCTCCTGCTGGCCACATTCCTTTTTTTATGAAGCAAGGTGAGAGGTTAGTGGTGTAGAAGATACTGGTTTGGCGTAGGTTTTTTGGGTTGTATGGCCATGTTCTAGAAGCTAGTCATACAACCTGAAAAACCTACAACAACCCAGTGATTTCAGGCGGCCAGGAAAGCCTTCAACATAAGGTGTAGATAAATCCTAACAGCTGGTAAATTGGCTGGGATTTCTGGGAGTTGTAGGCCAAAACTTGAATAAATCACACTGAATTCTAGATGGGACTCTCCAAATAGGAAGGAGGGAGGGAAGGAGGGAGGGAGGGAGGGGGTATTCTATTCTTGGAAGCAGCAAAAGAAAAGGAGGAGGAGCCCCCCCTCGCTCCTCGCTGCCTCTCTCTCACCCGATCCCGAGGGAGCGAGGGAGGAAATTAGCCCGGGAAAAGACAGCGTTTTCTGCTTGGGTGCACACACATACATATTCTTTGGGGGGGGGGGGTTGCTGCAGAATCTTCTCTATGAGGCCGGGATTCTGCAACAAATCCCTCCTCCCAAGAATATGTATGTGTGTGCTCCCAAGCTGGCTTTTCCCCCGGGCTAATTTCCGTTTGCACCGTTTGCACCGCATGAGCCCGTTTGCATGAGGCAGGGACCACTCAGAATACTTCGGTTTGAATTTTACCTCTTGTTATTGTTATTACTGCTGTATTATTGCATGTGCATGGAATTAGGTATGACCAGTTGGATTACTTATAATATTAGGCAGTGGCACTTACAGTAGCATTCATTCTATTATACATTAGGTTGGTTTCTCACCCCAATACTCTTTGATGCCTTCAAACCTGGCAGGGCAGGAGAGGCAGGGAAACCTGGAAAAAATGTAAACAGAGAGGATTACTCAGAAGTAAATCTGCAAGGAGGGCCCTTCATCCAAAGTGCCCTCCTTTGCAGATTTACTTCTGAGTAATCCTCTCTGTTTACATTTTTTCCAGGCTTCCTTCCAGCTGAGGGAAGGAGCGAGTTTAGGGCTTGCCTTGCCATAATATTGGCAAGGGAGGCGGGAGGGTGGTGAGAGAGAAGGAGGGTGCCCCCTTATGCCGCCTAGTAGATAGAAGATAGTCCTTGGAGCTAGCCATGGTGCTGAATCAGGGAGCTGTTTGTTTTCAGTAGTTGCTCTAAAGACATTCATTACCACACTATGCTTTTTCCATGCTAGATTGTGGGAGGGTATTTCTTGCTGTTTAGCCTTACCATAAAGGGACATTGCACACATCAAAATCCAAAAAATGCAAAACAAAACCCACAAATAACAACAAAATTGCTTCACCACCCTGCCTATAGTAATGTAATGTGGCAATTTGTTCGGATGAATTAGTTCACCTGCAATCTTGCAACCAAATAAAATATTTTTTCCTATATTGGTTTGTTGGACAAACAGAAATGCAACAGATGTAGAATAATCTGCTGGCGAAGGATTTCCTTTGAAGTTGGCATTTCTTTCAAAAACTTGAATGGCTAAACAGCCAACAGATTTGTGTCAAAGTCCCACAAGCCATTAGTTCAAGCCTCACTTCATTACTGTAGTAACTCTCTAACTGAATATGTATGTTTTAAAATCTTTGGAGCTCATTGCCAGTACATCCTAAAGTAATCTCTAAATATATGGAGAATGTGAACTTAAGCTCTTCTCATATGGCCTTTAAATAAACTGTTTAACCTCTGAGATTTGCCATCTGTAAAATGAGTTGACAGAAAAGTCATAAAAAGTAACCCTGGAAACTATTGGGGTGGGGGGAATCATCAGAACGTAGTTGCTTGCAACTCATTGTTGTACTATAATTACATTGAGAAGGAAATTGAAATGAACATTTGCTTCAGTGGATTTTAATCATTAGTATGCATGAAAACTTTGTGGCCTTGTTTTTTGACTGATGATCTAAACTCATAGCTGTATATGTTTATCCAAAACCCAATACAGTGAATAAGTAAAACATCCAGTGACATAATAGTCTAAAATGGTATGGCGAGTGAACAGGGTTATGGTAGTTTTTAGACAATCTAAAAGAAGAATCTTTCCTTTATGAACCTTCACTAAATATGTACTCATTATCTGCAGCTCATTTATATGTTCCACTTTCTTGAAAGTTGTAGCTCATTGATTCTCAAGATGGCTTTTCTGTAGTAGCACTTCAGTTTTGGAAACTCCTCTTTATTGTTCTTCAGTTAGCTGATTCAGACAGCATTTTTTTTGCAAGGCTGTGATAGTTAATGTTTCCCCTTGATTTTATGATTAATTCATGATTTAATATGTTGTCAAAGACTTTCATGGTCAGGATCACTGGGTTGCTGTGAGTTTTTTGAGCTATATGGCTATGCTCCAGAAGAATTCTCTCCTGATGTTTTGCCACATCTATGGCAGGCATCCTCAGAGGTTGTGAGGTTTTACTGCATTTATTATTTTTCCAATTTGTCTTGTTCAGCTTTTAAATGTGTGTGTAAGAAAGACAGGGCAGGGAGGATTTTAGTGTTTTTATCTTCATATTGTTATGAGTAGTCACTATGAAATTGGTTGTGTTTTTTCAGAGTTGTCGATGCATCACAAAAACACACACATCCACTCTTTTCCTTTTGACTTGGTGGCTGCAGAACTGTTCGACTCTTGAGCAACAGAGAGGTTGCATGAGGACTTGGTGCCTATTGAGTAGTTGATGATACTTATCTATATATATATAAAGAGACATGTCGTGGTGAGGGGCTTATAGACAGCAAAACCACATTATGCAGAAACACCAAATTAGGCCATTACACCCCCCCCCCACACAGAATGAGGTATGTTTAGCACTGGGAACATTCCAAAAAAATACACAAACAACAGTAAAAAACACAAAAAAACAATGGGACTACATTTCCCATGATCCCCCATGCTACAGCATCACTGCGCATGCATGGAAAGACTTCTCGCATGCGCAAACACCTTCTTCCTCCTCCCCCCCCCCTCAGCACAGAGAACAGAGGAAAACGGCCCGCCATCTTCCTTGAGGCCCAGAGCTCCACTGCTGCCTCTGGCCCGCCTCCCTCTCACCTGCGCCGGATCCAAAATATACCTTGACATCTGGGAGTTGAAGTTATTAGGATTTAAAGTTTGTATACAAACAAAGAGCATTCTCCGCCACACCAAGGATACAATTGGGCCAAACTTCCCACATAGAACCACCATGATCAACAAAACATACTGTGTTTTCTGGTGCTCTTTCGCAACACTTCCGACACCCCCTCACGACCCCATGTTGAGAAATGCTGCAAGCTCACCAGACTACACCACAGCCATGTGTCTACATCAATACTCACCAACGATTCACAAGTAATACTGTTTATCCACAACCATTACGAAATCACACTTATTACATACCACTACTTTCTCAGGACTTCACTTTTGAAACCACCACAGTGAGCCACAGCAACGCGTGGCTGGGTACAGCTAGCCATGTCTGAGGTGCTGAATTAGGATTGCCACCTTTTTTGTCTCACGGGCTCCTGAAACCTATGCAGCAAACACTGAGTCTCACCATTCTGAAAATAACTATCTGCTGAATTTGGTCATCATTGGGATTGAGAATTTCTTTCAGTCCATTCTTGACCAGGCCAACCTTATCCAAGCTCTTCATTAATAGCCTTGGGGAACTGGAAGTTAAATTTCAAAAGAAAGTAGGAGAAAGCAAAAGTGAAAGATTTCACTATCTGTAACCTTCCCCTCTCCTTTGCAGACAAAGAATTATGTTGTTTAAAAGCACATAAATCTTTGGAGAATGATTGAGTATCTTTTTTGTTTGAATTTAGTTAATGCAGTCATATAAAGGATACCATTAATTTTTAAAAAGCAAATATTAAAAATAAGCAACACAAGGACAGTATACCCAAAGTAATTAGAAGAAAGAAGGTACATGGACTATCCAGTGATTCAAAATTAAAAGGGGATCATTTCATTCCAAAGATTTGCATGTAATTCTGAAGGACAAATATTAGTGGATCTATCATTGACATCTTAAGTGAAGAACAAAAAACTATTTAAAACATTTTATTTCTAGGTATGTTATTCAGATTTTAGATTGAGTTGTAATGTTCTCCATTAGAACAAATTTCCACTTGCGTGGATGTGAGATATAGATATGGTTCTCAAAACATAAGAACATAAGAACATAAGAAGAGCCATGCTGAATCGGGCCTCAGCCCATCTAGTCCAGCATTCTGTGTCACACAGTGGCCCACTAGTTGTACACAGGGATCTCTAGCAGAAAGGAGGGCAAAACCCTCACCTGCTCCCGACCCCCACAACCAGTACCGGGGAAATCCTGCCTGCCTCCATCAACACAGAGGTGGCACTTGGATGTCCATTTCAGTAGCTACTGATTCCCTTGGTATCCATGAATCTGTCTAATCCTGCCTTGAAGCTGTCCAGGCTGACCGCTGTCACAACCTCCTCTGGAAGTGAGTTCCATAACCCAATGACCCTCTGGGTGAAGAAATATTTCCTTTATTAGTCCTAACTTTCCTACCTTGGAGCTTTGGGAGTGCCCCCTAGTCCTAGTGTTGTGTGACAGAGAAAATATTTTTCTCTATTCACCTTTTCTATCCCATGCATGATTTTATACACTTCGATCAAGTCACCTCTTAAACGCCGTCTTTCAAGGCTGAAAAGACCAAGGCGTTGCAACCTGATTTCGTAAGGGAGCTGCTCCATCCCTTGGATCATTCTTGTTGCCCTTTTCTGTACCTTTTCCAGTTCCGTTATATCCTTCTTGAGGTGCGGTGACCAGAATTGTACACAGTACTCCAGATGTGGCCTCACCATAGATTTGTAGAGAGGCAATACAACATTTGACGACCTATTTTCGATTCCCTTCCTGATCATGCCAAGCATAGAATTTGCTTTTTCACTGCTGCTGCGCACTGGGTTGACATCTTCATTGAGCTGTCCACCAAAACCCCAAGATCCCTTTCCTGGTTTGTCTCGGAAAGCTTTGACCCCATCAATTTGTAGGTGTAGTTGGGGTTCTTTGCCCCGATGTGCATGACTTTACACTTGTTTAGGTTAAAATGCATTTGCCACTTTGTTGCCCATTCACTCAATTTCGAGAGATCTTTCTGGAGCTCTTTACAATCAGTTTCATTTTTAACTACCCTGAACAATTTAGTGTCGTCTGCAAACTTTGCTACCTCACAATTTACTCCTACATCCAGGTCATTAATGAATAAATTAAAAAGTAACGGACCCAAAACTGAACCTTGGGGTACGCCACTTCTCACCTCTTTCCACCCAGAGAAGTGTCCGTTTATTACCACCCTTTGTTTCCTACAGTTTAGCCAGGTTCCAATCCAGGACAAGACCTGTCCTCTGATTCCATGGCTGAAGAGCTTATTTAGAGCCTTTGGTGAGGGACTTTGTCAAAAGCCTTTTGAAAGTCAAGGTAAACAATATCGACTGGGTCCCCTTTATCTATGTGTTTATTTACACCCTCAAAGAATTCTAACAAGTTAGTAAGACATGATTTGCCTTTGCAGAAACCATGTTGATTTTCCTTCAGCAATGCCTGTTCTTCTATGTGCTTAGTAATTTTTTCTTTAATAATGGTTTCCATCACTTTGCCTGGAACTGAGGTTAGACTAACTGGCCTATAATTTCCTGGATCACCCCTGGATCCTTTCTTGAAGATCGGAGTTACATTTGCCTCCCTCCAGTCCTCGGGTACAGTGCCTGATCTTAGAGAAAGGTTATATATTTTGGCTAGAATTTCAGCAATTTCACACTTGAGTTCCTTAAGAACTCTGGGGTGGATGCCATCTGGCCCTGGTGATTTGTTGACATTTAGTTTAGTAAGGCATGTGAGAACATCTTCCTTGTTTATCTCTATCTGGTTTAATTCATTTAATTCCCTCCCTGAAAAAACTGACTCAGCTGCAGGCATATGTTGTCTGTCCTCCTGTGTGAAAACGGAGGCAAAGAAGTCGTTTAGCCGCTCGGCAATCTCCTTGTCTTCACTTATTGTCCCTTTCTTACCATTTTCGTCAAGTGGCCCAACTGCTTTTCTAGTTGGGTTTCTGCTTCTGATGTACTTAAAGAAGTTTTTGTTATTTTTTTAATGTTCTTATCTATATGTGCCTCAAAATCTCTCTTGGCTTTCCTGACGGTTGCTTTGCATTTAGTTTGCCAGAGCTTGTGTTCCTTTCTGTTCTCCTCAGTAGGAAGAGCCTTCCATTTCTTAAATGAGTTTTTCTTCTTTCCAATCACATCTTTTACTTCATTTGTAAGCCATACCGATGTCCTCTTGGACTTTCCCGGCCTCTTTCTTATTTTAGGAATGCCCATTGGTTTGCAAATGATGGGTCACTTCAACCTGCAGGCTCAGTCTGAGATCATATTTTATTTCAGAACTGAATTTGCCTCAACTGAGTTTCTGAAATTGGAGATATCTACATTTATTATAGTGGGAACATCAGCAAAATCTTATGGTTTTTCAATTTAAAAAACCTGGCAAAACTTGCCAAGTGACAGAGTTTAGGCAACACCCTGCTGGGAATGCAGTTAGAGCAACATGTTACAGCTGAAATGCTACCAGACTCGCAGTGCGCCCCTCCCTTCCCCTTTAGTGCCTCCCACCAATGTTTTTGACCTCTCTCATCAACCTCTCCCCTCCCCCTTCGGTTCCATACCTGTTACAATATCCTGTCTTTTAAAATATATTTTAATACTGATTTCTAATCTAATTTTAAATAATTGTTTACTGGGGAGTTGTCCTTCCCCTCTTAGGGTGACTGCTTTGT
The DNA here is from genome assembly GCA_030556195.1 of Anolis apletophallus. NCBI lineage: Eukaryota > Metazoa > Chordata > Lepidosauria > Squamata > Anolidae > Anolis > Anolis apletophallus. Next base: position 66,044,099 of record JARBWK010000008.1, on the reverse strand, counting down.
GCTGGTCAGTGACCGCAACAAACTTTTGTTGTTGTTGTTGTTGTTGTTGTTGTTGACAGAGGTATTGGTAGTGTTTTGTGTGTGTTTGTACAGATAGGTATATGTATATGGAGTTTTCTGGATAATTTAATGTGCTCTATGAGTCTCATTCTCTCTATATACACACATGCAGACACACACATGCAATGTGTCCCAGTAGTGCTTCATGCAATTTTCCTCTGTTTGTGAAATAACCAGAGTTTCAGCCCATTCTTTGAGTGGGAAAAAGGGTATGGATCCCTCTGGATACTCTATTCAGAACCAGAAGTCCAGCTCATCAATGTAGTTACATTAAGCCAGACAGACAATGTGTCAGAATCCACATTTTCCCACAGGCAAGCTGTTAAGGTCCTTCTATTTTCCTTCTCACTCTCTTACTGTGGTTGAAAGAGAAGGGAACTACACAAATCATACTCCTGCTAAAATTATCTCTCAGTTGAAAGCTATGGAAACATATTCCTCTCAGACGATGATCCCCAACTCCCCCAAATACTACACAGTCTATGCTATCTGGGAATGATGGAACTTAGTTCCTTGAAGCTCCCAGGTTAAGAAATCCTACTGTATATGTTAGAATCTGCTCTTCTTTCTTTAATAATATTTCCTGCCATGATTTCTCTCACTGATTAAGAAGATATGCGTTTCTGAGGAAGTCCCTTAGTGACACGATGTGCATGTTCCTTGCTGGAAAAGAAAGCCAAATGGAATCATTGTGGTAGAGAATGAAAAATGCATGACAGTGTAACCCAGAGAGGATGCTGCCTTAGCTGACATAAGCCTGTCATCTTCCTGCACCATCTTCCACTCAGGAATCCCAGCTTGTCGTAGGGAAATAAACTGAATAAAGAGCCAGTCTATTTCTAAGGAAGCTCAGGGAGGGAGATAAAAGATTGAAAGTGAGAGAGAAATAATTTTGCATTTACATTGTATTAGTTTGCCCATCCATCAGGAAATTTTGGGTGCATCTGCAATGCAGAACTAATGCAGATTGACACCACTTTAACTGCTGCAACTCAATTCCATGTAATCTTGGGAATTATAATTTGGTAAAGTAGCAGCATGTTTTAGCAGAGAAGGCTAGAAACCATGAATACTCCCATGATTCCATAGTATTGAACCATGACAGTTAGGATAACCAGCAGCAGCAGCAGCAGCAACAACTTTATACCCCAACACCATCTCCTCAAAGGCACTTGGGGTGGCTCACAAAAGCACTCAAGTTGCAACACACAAAATACAATAAGTGCCTGAAAAATATCACAATAACAATAGCAGTAACTAACAGCATAAAACCAAAACCCCAACTAATTAAAAAATCAATACAATGCAAAAGTAGCAGCAAATATAAAACAAGTTGCAATCCAAATCTGTCTATATCAACTAAGCCCTCAGTATAATCAATTCTTAAATGAGGTCAAAGACCTGTTTGAAGAGCCATGCCTTCAACTTGGTTTGAAACACTTAAAGAGTGAGGGCTAATCACATCTCTTTGGGGAGGGCATTCCAAAGCCGGGAGCACCACAAAGAAGGCCCTCTCTCTCGTCCCCACTAACCATGCTTGAGATGGTGGGACCAAGAAGAGGGCCTCTCCAGCAGATCTCAGGGCTTGTGCCAGTTCATAAAAAGAGATGCGGTTTCGAAGATAAGCTGGACCCGAAGCATATAGGACTTTATAGGTGGTAACCTGCATTTTGAATTGAATACAGAAACTTATCAGCAGCCAGTGGAGCTATTTTAATAGGGGCATCATATGCTCCCTATAATTGGCCCCAGTTAGTAATCTGGTAGTGTGAAACTGCATTAATTCTATAGTATAGATATAACCCAAGAGTCAAGGCGCAAGGTCTACAACCTTATCAGCTAATAGAGTTCCAGAGGATCTAACAGATGAGTGGAGTTAGCCAAGACAAATGTCTTATCAGGGCTATCTCTTCCAGCAATTAGTGGATGAATCAGCCACAGTTCCGAGATTGTAGTGTCCAGTGATCTCCATGCCTGGCTGAGGTTTGTGTGTATGTGAATTGTTCTGGGTTTGCTTTAAAAGAAAACACCTCTTTCTTTCCACCAGACATCCTCTCTGTGATCTGGGGGCATGTTCTGGGGCCATCCTGGGCCCATAGAAGTCATGTGAAGCGATTAAAAAATTCCAAGGGGTCATAGACAAATGGAAATGCTCCACTTGCAAGGGTTCTTGAAACAGACACACACAAAATGGCTTTGGGGAGTGGAATCTACACTGGAGGAGGAGGAGGCAGAGTCAGCTATGTCAGTGTTTCCTGCCGCTATGTCGCGGCACACTACTGTTCCGTGACGGATCATCTGGTGTGCCGCGAAAACGTCTACCCCTCTTTCTTCCCCCTCCTGCCTGCTGCTGCTCCTTGGGGGGGGAGGAGGAGGAGGAGGAGGAAGGGCCGGGCAGCGGCAGTGAAGAAGAAGGGGCTGAGGCGCTGGCTCTTTCGACCGTTTCCCCTTGGCGCGCCAGCCAGTCGGCCCATCCCAGTTGCCAGGGAGGGCCTGGGCACCTCGGGGAGCCTCAGAAGAAAGGCTCCCCGCAGGGCACAGGCCCTGCTTGGGAGCCGGGTTTGGCCGGCTCCCAGGCAGGGCCTGTTCCCCAGGCTCTCCCTTCACTTGTGAGGGAGACCTGGGGAAACGGAGCAAATCGCGGGCCCTGGCTGCTTCCAAACCATGGTTTGGAAGCAGCCAGATGCATCTCCTCGAGTTTCCCAGGCTCTCCCTCCATTTGAGGGAGACCCAGGCTCTCCCTCCACCGCGGTTTGAAGCAGGCAGGTCCCGAGATGCATCTCCTCCGTTTCCTTGCGGGGAGCCTTTCTCCCAGTTCGCGGCTCCACCAAGCCTGGCGGAGCTGCAAACCGGTAGAACGGCTCCCCACAGGGTGCATGCGAAACCGCTCTCGGCCTCCCTCCGGCTCCCTGTCTATTTTCCCCAAAGTCCATCTGTGTTCACTTTTGGGCATATTGAGTATTCATGCCAAGTTTGGTCCTGATCCAACATTGTTTGAGTCCAGAGTGCTCTCTGGATGTAGGGGAACTACAACTCCAAAATTCAAGTTCAGTTAACTATATGTATTACTGTGTTAGAGTGTCATTTTGTGTCATTTTGGTTGGTGGTGTGCCCCAGGATTTTTTAAATGTTAAAAGTGTGCCTTGGCTCAAAAAAGGTTGGAAACACTGACCTATGTGAACATAATGACTATGAATAAAGCCAAGAGCAACTGGTCTGCCAAATCTGACTGGGAATTACATTTGCTGAAGTACACTTATATAATCAGAGGTTCTTTTGCTATGTTATTTTAAAAAGTATCCAGTACCTCCTTGTACATCGGTTATTTTTAGATGTTGAATGCCAGATGGGTTGCTACATTGATCATGGCAAGTGGTTAACAGAAACGCTGCCTCCACACCCATCATCCAGCTATCAGCTCTGTTTCTCTCCTGGAGATGCTTGCAGTTATACAGTTAAATATTACACTCTTCTGGTTTCAAAGAGCATCTCAATACAACTTTTGTTCAGCTTGCCTTCACACCTGAGATTTCAGTGACCCTTTCAACAGCTAGGCAAGACTGAAAGGGAAAGCTATTGATGTCACCTCCTGCACTTTTAGTTCTGAGAAAAAACACACCTCACCTTGAGAATCGCACATCTGCAAGGGTTAGGGGGTATTTCTTGAGAAATAAGGTGTGCACAAAACAGTGTATCTTTCTGCAAAGGAATAAAATGTGAAAAGCTGGGAAATCATCTCCAGGAACTCACCATAGGGAATGAGCAGAAGTTGTATAAAGTAAATATTAAAATAGTGCTGCCACAGGAACTGAGGAAAGATGGACTGCATTCAAAAGAAAGGTGGTGGCAGGGGGAAATAAGTAATGTAAAAGCGTACAAGAAGAAGAGACAGAAACAGCTGGGTAAGAGGGACAGAGAAAGTCAGCCTGCTGCCAAAGGCTATTGAAATGATGTGATCAGTGTGGAGAGAGGAGAAAGAGAAAAGGGCTCAGTAGACAGAGCAAAAACACAAGCCTAGATATGGAGAAAATAATAAAGGCTACTAGAAGCTACGGTTTCCCCTTTTGTGTCCTATCAGTATCCTGTAATTATCATCTATGGCAGGGTGATCATTATGTATTCCTGGCTGTTGTTGGACTTTCATAAAATCATAGAATCAAAAAGTTGGAAGAGACCTCTTGGGCCATCCAGTCCAACCCCCTGCCAAGAAGCAGGAAAATCGCATTCAAAGCACCACCAAAGAATGGCCATCCAGCCTCTGTTTAAAAGCCTCTAAAGAAGGAGCTTCCACCACACTCCGGGTCAGAGAGTGCCACTACTGAACAACTGTCACAGTTAGGAAGTTCTTCCTAATGTTCAGGTGGAATCACCTTTCCTGTAGTTTGAAGCCATTGTTCTGCGTTGTAGTCTTCAGGGCAGCAGAAAACAAAATTAGCTAGTCAGAGTACTGGTAATGGGATTATTTGCATTGTTTTTGCAGCAAGATTACAGGCTTCTTGTCCAGGCTGATAAGGTGAGTCTAGGTACTGTGCCAAACTGTTGTCTCTGGCACTTATCTGTTCCCCAAAGTTGGTGTGTTCTGGGGAGTATGTAGGGCTCAGTCTGTTTTCTGTAGGAGTCTGAATGGAGAAGTCTGAGTTCATAGAGGATTTGGGAAGGGCTTCGTCATTACTCACTTTGTTTTTGTTGGTTCTGTTGGCTCTGGCAGGTACGCATCTAGTTTCATCTGTTTGGCACTCAGGCCGTTAGGACTGCTTTGGCCTCTCTTTTTCCTCCTTTGGAGGCATTTTCTAGTTGTGAACTTGCAAACCTTGGTCTCCTGCAAATCTTCTGGGTTAAAAGCATTCGGCTCTATAGCAGTAAAACTATAAAACAATAAAATGTTGCCATAAAAAGGGGGTTAGTAAAAACAAGTAAAAACAAACAAAGTACAGGAGATCTGCCGGTGCTGCTGATGCCATCTTGGCTCCAACTCCAACTTGGCTCCATTAAGCAACGAATCCTGGACATAGAGCACCAATCTGACCTAGCCTGTTCCCCAGCCTTCATTGTTAGGGAAGTCACTAGATACCTCACCGCCCCATGGCATACCTAATAGACCTGGAGGTGCCCAAACACCGAAGGGCTTTTACCCTGGCAAGATGCCATGCCCTCCCATTGGCTGTATTGGAGGGGAGGTATCAGAAGACCCCCTTCAAGCAGAGACTATGCCCCTGTGGGTCTGGTCATGTGGAAACAACTGAGCACGTGCTTCTTCAATGCATATTCTACAGAGATCTTAGATATAATCTCATTAGACCATAGTTTTCAAAATATCCGGGGTGCAGTGAAAAATATTATTCCACCCTGCTGCTTTCGGACTCTAACACTACAATAACTTACAGTGTTGCTAAGTTCTGTGCTGCTGCTCTTAAAATCAGATGGTTGATGACTGATACCGTTAGGCAGCGCCCTGCTGGGAATGCAGTTAGAGCAACATGTTACAACTGAAATGCTACTAGACTCGCAGTGTGCCCCTCCCTTCCCCTTTAGTGCCCCCCACCAGTGTTTTCGACCTCTCTCATCAACCACTCCCCTCCCCCTTCGGTTCCATACCTGTTACAATATCCTGTCTTTTAAAATATATTTTTATACTGATTTCTAATCTAATTTTAAATAACTGTTTACTGGGGAGTTGTCCTTCTCCTTTTAGGGCGCTTGTGCCCGCTTTGTGCTGGTAAGTGACCATAATAAAGTTTTGTTGTTGTTGTGCTGGTAATGGGAGTTGCAGTCTACCCCTTACATATGGACTGAGGACGAATTAATTGGAGAGTTCCTGGAGTGTATCTTTATTTTATCCGAAACATACCTTAGTTGATAAATATGTGACAGCAATATACTGAGCTGATCTCAGTACCTGACCATTTCTAATCTGAAACTGGATCGTGCTGTGATGTTAATCTAATTCTGTCATCCATTTGCAGAAGCATAACATCTTCACACTGTAAAAAAAAGTTAGTGTAAGGAAGTTCTATACTCACTTGGGGTAAGGGAGAATGTACATTCATGTTTTATGGAAAGCAGTCGGTATATTTTCTCTGCAGTACAATGTATCCACAAAGGAAGCAACTTTGGGGGGAAGGGGGAGTTACACAAATTTCAATCTGTATTACACCCGCTGGATCAGAACTCAAGAAAATACAAGGTACAACATTATAATCTCACTTATGCACTCAGATGCTATTTCAGGCATTCAATCAAGAAGGTGATATAACAAATTACTGAAAACCAATCAGTATCTAACGTGGGCACAAAGGTCTCCACATCCTGCGGTTCACCAACTTTTCAAGGTTGTTGCATGTATTATGGAACTTTGAAACTTTGAAACAACGACACTTTGGCTGCACTTGTCATGCACCAATTAAAATATATTATTTTAAAGTAATTTCATCAACTTCAGTTTCATCTGGGCTGGATCTCTGAGGTTGAAGCAGAAAGCACAGTGCACAATCAGTATCTAACGTGGGCACAGTGAACTTGATTTCAGACTAAATAGGGGATTGTCTCTCTCTGCCCTTTTCGGATTTGGGTGGGATATATTCCAGATGTCAGTCAGATATATTCCTCTATTATATTTGAATATAAAATATACAGCTTGGACCAAAGCATGGATGCAGTGTTCACCTGGATGATCTCTAATTGACAGAGGTTGAATCCAGAAAGATGGAATGTAATAGGTGCTTCCAAGCTCTGGTGGTTGGGTTATCCATCTGTCTTGAATGAGGTTGTATTCTTTCTACAGCAGTGGTTCCCAGCTTTTGGACTTCTGGGTGTTTTGGACTTACCAGCTGTTAGGAATTGTGGGAGTTGAAGTCTAAAACACCCGGAGGACCAAAGGTTGGGAACCATTGTTCTACAGGGACAGGTGCATCATCTGAATATACTCTTAGGGACCCTTCCACATTGCCCTTATGTCCCATGATCTGATCCCAGATTATATGCATATCCCAGGCTATCTGGCAGTGGAGACTCATATATTCCGGTGTGAAGCGGATCATCTGTTCTTATTCTTATTATTTATTTTGTAGCATCATCAACATGAATGGCACTTTACAAATAAAACATCCAAAAACAGTGTCTTATCAAAGGCATGCAATAAAATATATATATGTAAATACACATACACACGGGAGAGGAAGGCAGAAATAATAAAACTATAAAAAATAATATAAAACAAAATGGTAAACCAAATTACTCAGTTAAAATGCAAAAGATGCAATATGACTTAAAGCAAAAGTACATATAATCAGAATCTACAAATATATATGGAGCCTCCAGTGGCACAGTGGGTTATTATTTATTTATTTATTTATTTATTTATTTATTTATTTATTTATGGTATTTGTATCCTATAGCTTCTCTCTTTTTTGGATAATTTTTATTTCAAGATTTTTTTATACATGCAAACAATAAAAACATTCTATCTAAGGATATTAGGGGAGGAAATAAAGGGGAGGAAAGATAGGGGGGACGCAGGGGGACTCAGCACGGCTTACATTTGCAGCACTACAGGCCGCAACACCACAATACAATATAAAAATACACCATATAATCAACATCATTAAAAAGTATTAAAAACATTAAAAAAACATTACATTAAAAACCACTACATACAACTGCTGGTTAAACTGCTGAACTACTGAACTTGTTGACTGAAAGGTCGCAGGTTCAAATCTGGGGAGCGGCATGAGCTCCTGCTGTCAGCCCCAGCTTCTGCCAATCTAGCAGTTCGAAAACATACAAATGTGAGTAGATTAATAGGTACTGCTCCTGCGGGAAGGTAACGGCACTCTATGCCGTCATACAGGCATCATTACCTTGGAGGTGTCTATGGGCAACGCTGGCTCTTCGGCTTAGAAACCCCAGAGTCGGATACAACTGGACTTAATGTCAGGGGAAAACCTTTACCTACAAATATATAAAACAATAATAATCTACATTTCTGAAATCTGGGAAGTTTTTGAGATTTTAAAATAATGACGGAAAAAGTAGTCTGCAAATATTAAGAGAGGCAATTCCAAGAGTGCGAAGTAATGAATGAAAATGAACAAAGTGGAAACCCTTGGTTGAGTGAGAAGCCTGGAATTCCTAGAATGTAGATCTTGAGTCGAGTGGTAAAAGAAAATAGGGCTGAAAAAATAGACAGGAGCTAGGTTTTATAGATAAACAAGAAGCTTGTTTTAATGTTCCATGCATTGGTAACATGATTGTACTACTATAATAGCCCTATGCAGAGCTGTCCTTGGATGGTCTGGAGGCCATAAAGGATGTGACAGGAATGAGTGACTAGATTGCTTAGTAGAGCCTACAGTTATGCTCCTAAAACACCTGTGTTGAAAGATCTGCCATATATGGGACTGTCTCCTATATCAATTTATTCTATCATTGCACTTTGAGGAAGCACATACTCTGCTTATGATACTCTGGCTTGAGAAAACTAATTTGCAATATAGAGGAGGAAATGTTTCCCTTGTGGCACCAATCATGTGAAATGATCTCCCATTGAGATTAGTTGGGGCCCTAAAGATTTGATCATTTCACTCCTCATTTTTCTGATGGTTTACCTGCTTACTAACATGGACGGTAAGTCAGCAACCACTGGGTTTTTAGTGGATTGTTTTATAAGGAAATATTTTATTGGGTTGCTGTGAGTTTTCTGGGCTGTATGGCCATGTTCCAGAAGCATTATCTTTTGACATTTCACCCACATCTATGACAGGCATCCTTAGAGGTTGTGAGGTCTCCCCCAGGCAGGAAGCAGACAGACTTTGAAGCGGCAAGGCTATTCAACGCTTATCAAGGTGGCCAATTGCAACATTCACATTTGCCTCCAACAGACGAGTTCTTTCTCCCACCCTGGACATTCCACAGGTATATAAACCTCACTTGCGTAGTTTCCAACAGACCTCACAACCTCTGAGGATGCCTGCCATAGATGTGGGTGAAACGTCAGGAGAGAATGCTTCTGAAACATACAGTCTGGAAAACTCGCAGCAACCCAGTTATTCTGGCCATGAAAGCTTTTGACAACACAAATATTTTATTATTTTTATTTGTATTATATTATTTTTGAGTAATTGCTTTTACTGTAATTCATTCTGTGATATTTTTAAAATTAAAAGTATTATTAAAATATTTCTAAATAAACAATGTACATTATTGTACCCAACATGGATATGAAATACTTATCAGTATGATTGGTAGCACCATTATCCCTAAAAAGTAATTTCTGTTTCTGATTGTATGCCTGACCTCCCTTGCACCACATTAAACATGATTTCTATATTAGGAATGCATCCTAGTAACTGGTCTGTTTCCAAGAATGTGTCCCTGCCTAGTACATCTAACTGCAGAAACAAATCTCATGAGTATGCATACAAAAACGAATTGAATGTTCTCTCCAACAGGTTACGAAGAAAATGAGCAACATCTATGAATCAGCGGCAAATACCCTGGGAATCTTTAGCAGCCCATGCTTGACCAAGGTGGAACTGAGAGTTGCTTGCAAAGGCATATCAGACAGAGATGCCCTCTCCAAGCCGGATCCTTGTGTCATCCTGAAAATGCAGTCTCACGGGCAGTGGTTTGAGGTAGGATATTGGTTAAATATGTCTTGGAAGCTTTCTCCAATGGTTAAGAGGACTGTATATATGCAGAGGTAGGCAGCCTTGTACATGCCCATATTGATTCAGTGTATTCCAAATGTTCATATAATGATATGCAATACCAATTTCTGTGCTTTGATCTGTTCTTATTTGGTACCCATATTGCAAGGAGGGTGAGTGAATAACCTGTCTTTGATCCACTTTTTACAACACATTCTCTTGGAGAATGGAAAAGCTCAAGCCCCATATAAAATCCAAATTATCTGCATATGATAGTGTAGGCACATATAATCCAGTTCAAAGCAGATAATGTGGATTCTATTCTTTGATAATCTGGATTATATGACAGTGTAGAAGGGGCCCCAAATTGTTAAATGTCTGGTTATGCGATGGATACCTCTCAACATGTCATTGGATAGCCGTAACAGTAGAGGGAGCATATGAATTCTCAGATATAGAGGAAGATGCTGATGGAGAACCAGGCTTTGGCTTCATATCAAAAGCCTGTGTAGCTGGCCAGCCAGAGTTGTGGCCAGGTCCATCTCAAAGGTCAAGACAAGGACCGTGGCAGTTCCAGTCCAGCAGCAGAAATTATGTGAGGAACTTAAAACATGGAAGAATACAATTTACAGAATCTGGCCATGCTGGCTGTTGAATTTCGATAGTCTTTAAAAAAATAATAACACTTCCAAATGCAGGATTGGGAAATGGACCATATAAGACAAGACTTGTTGTTGTTGTTGTTGTAATTACATTTATTTGTACCCTGCTTTTTTCACTGTGTTGAGACCCAAAGTGGCTCACAACCTTAAAAACTATATAGTTTAAAACCTATAACATACACATTTAAAAATAGAATTAAATATTATAGTTGTCAAAACAATTCAATTAAAATCTCACTAAGGACCTCATTACATGGGGGGGGGGGGATACACCACGCAACGTGGCAAATCCAGCAGGGCCCAGCGAGGGGCATGGGGAACCTGTCACCCCACAACTTGTATAGCCCACTTTGTCCCTCAACTCATCCCATGGGGGAAGCATCACCACCCGGCTCCCCTCAGTTGTTTCTTAATGCAACATGGGAAACTTTCAATGTTGGAGGTACTGTCTCTTACAATACTTCAACTTCACTTAAGGCATGAAACCCCACCAGAAGTAGATTGACATAATGTGATGGGATTCAGTAGGCTCCATGCCTCATGTGAGGTCAAAGTGTTGTAGGACAGGCAATTTTCCCCATCTGATGAGGCTGAAAATCAGATAAGTAAAAAATAAATAACAATTGAAATGCCATACAGTAACCCATTACCCATTCTGAAAACCTTTCTGCTTTCAAAGCCTGCCTGAATAAATAAATAAAAAGCCTGCCACTGAAAGGACAACAGAGAGGGGCACATTCTAACCTCCTTGGAAAGGGAGTTCTACAATCAATGGGGAGCCACTGAGAAGGCCTCCTCTTGAGTTCCCACCAATTGTGCTTTTAATGATTATGGGATTTAGAGAAGGGGTTTTCCTGAGGATCTCAGAGCCCAGCAGGTTTGTATAAGGATATGTGATCTGTCACCCCAATCATATAGGGCTTCAAAGATCATAAGCAGCCTTTTGAATTCTGCCTGGAAGGTTGTGCCATTTCCAGTTAACAATTTGGCCACAGTTCTTTCAAGCAGCTGAAGTTTCCAAACAGTCTTCAAAGGCAGACTCAAATAAAACACGTTACAGTAATACAAATGAGATGTAACTAAGGATTGTGCCACCATGGTCAGATCTGATGTCTCAAGGAATAGGTGCAGTTAGCACACATGTGCAAAGGGATTCCTGACCACCGCATAAGCCTGGGCCTCCTGGTTCAATTCTGAGTCCAGGAATATTCCCAAACCGTGAACTCATGTATTCAGGGGAAGTGTACCCACTTCCAGCACGGGCTGACTCTCTATTCCCTGATCTGTTATAATCTTCCTCCTCATCAAGAAAGCCAGGGAAATCTCTTCCCCAGGTTAGTGACTTACACGGAAGGCTTCAATTTAAAACAATTCAAGTGTTAGCACCTTAATGTCCTTAGTCTATGACAGTGTTTCCCAACCTTCTTTGAGCCGCGGCACACTTTTTACATTTGCAAAATCCTGGGGCACACCATCAACCAAAATGACACAAAATGACACTCTAACACAGTAATACATATAGTTAATATGTTTTTAAAATATATTTATACACTCAGTGTGAAACCTCGGCCGGTTTCGATGAACTCAACATAGATATCCTGGCAGGAATGGCAGAAAGACACAAACTTCCCACACAGAACTCCCAGAACCAAGAGAAAATGCTATAAGAGTTTGGTGGGCATTGACCTTGAGTTTTGGAGTTGTAGTTCACCTATATCCAGAGAGCACTGGAACAATGTTGGATCAGGACCAAAATTGGCATGAATACTCAATATGCCCAAATATGAACGCAGATGAAGTTCAGGGGAAATAGACCTTGCCATTTGGGAGTTGTAGTTGCTGGGATTTATAGTTCCCCTACAATCAAAGAGCATTCTGAACCCCACCAATGATAGAACTGGGTCAAACTTCCCACACAGAACCCCCCAGGAGGCAAGATGAGGTCTCTACTTGGGGAAAGGGAGGCGGGCCTTCCCAATGCATGGAGAGGGAGAGACCAAGTAGACAACGGGTGGGGAGGGGGGTGGTTGTAATTTTACTTCAACACACTAGACTCTCCCCCCCCCCTTCCTGGAGGTTCCAATTTCCCACGGCACACCTGATGATCGCTCACGGCACACTAGTGTGCCCCGGCACACTGGTTGAGAAACACTGGTCTATGAGAGCAACTTAAAGGAGGTAGTAGTTTTCCATAATGCAGGCCTTTTTCATATTGCTCCAAGTGAGATAATATGATGCAATTCAAGTTCATGACTACATTGCATTTATTGGGAAGAAGAGAACTATTTTTAAATTATCGAGAGATCCTGGTAAACCTGCATCTGGAGTTCTTTAGATCTGTGATTTTTCTATCACAGATTGGATGACAAAAATGGGAAGAAATTCTGTCTCACCACCCTTTCTGCATCATACTAGGTGACCAATTGTTGCTCTGCGTATTTGTGTTCCTCTGCATCTTTTTTCCCTTTGTTCTCAGGAAAGAAAGGCTCAGTATTGCCATCTGCGAGAGCACCAAAGTGTAAAGTGACCTTTAAGTTGAAAATAATTTTAGGATAACGGATAAAAATAAAACCAACAAAACTGATTAATCACCAACAATAATTACAGCTTTTTCTGCTGTTACAGAAGGCCACTCACTTCAAAACACATTAATTATGGAAACAAATTTCCCAGTAAAATTTGTCAGGAAAGAGTGCTTCTGACATCAACAATATGTCTTACAGACATTTATCAATGCCTATGTTCCATTTTTAAACACTTACATAACCAAAAGAAGTAATTTCAACCACTAGGAGGTATGACACAAACATCTTGAAATATTAAGTTGATTGCTAGTTCTCTTTTAAAGGTTGTTATAAATACAAGAGATTTGACCAAATAGGGGTCAACAGAACAAGTCCAGGGTCCCATCCAGACAGTACTTTTATCCCAGGAGCTTCTGCAGCAAACAGGAGGGTGGCCAGATGCTGTTCCCTGTAAACCCGGAAGTAATAGCTACAAAAGGCAAAAAATGTGAGATTTCCAGGTTCGGGAATATTGCGGGTATGTGCTGAATATCCGGATCTTCACATGTCTGTATGTCCCTGCAGTCAGAAATCATGGAATTTTTTATCTGGATTTGTTCCCAGGTTTTAGATGTTTGTTCCCTATTGGTTGGTTCCTATAAAAGAAGGTGACACTTGAGTAGAAGGCAAAAACTTTGTGTGCCAGAAATTTCATGAAACGTGTGGAGGGCACATTTTCTCTGGCCAGAACAATGTTGTGGCTCCCTAGTCAACGTTGGACATCCTTTCACAAGAAGAGCAATCAGGAACAGCTATGGAATAGCACCCTGTTGTTTGATGCCACAAGTACACCACCAAATCTGTCTGGACAGATGGCCAGGCAGCCAGGCTCCAAAAATAGTAGATAATGACAAATTTCTGTTCCTGGCTTAAAAGTGTGTGTTCCTGTTTCATTGTGTAGTGCTGACTTGGACAGAAGTAGTTGTATCCTGTAAACTTTGTTTGTGTGCCAGAAACTTTATGAAATGTGCGGAAAGCATAGTTTCTCTGGCCTGCACTTAGAATTTAACCTTTGTGGTGATCTGCATAACCAAATCTCTGCATGTCTGCATATCTGCATATCTGCATCTTGTGTTTGTTTTTTTTTTAAAAAATTACCAGTTTCTGACAGAAGTCCTACAGCAGCCATCTTGGGAGCCTCTAAAAATCAGAACAAAGCATCAAATCTGGACAATGGAGGCAGAAATCCCAGGACCAACAGATCTGTATGTGGACTTCTCCTGAAATCCCGGGATTTTTTTGCCCTTCACTAAAACCCATGATTTAGTGCTGTCTGGAAGCGCCCTAGGTAGGCAGCATTTGCATGGCAGAAAATAAACCAGTTTCCATCTCACATTGCAAAAGATGTTGAGGCATATTTCCTGCTTGCTCTTTCCCTTCTGCATCACCAGAAGAACATTTTAATTTGCGCTCTAGTTGGAATCAAGGAGAGGCAAAATATCTATATCAGTTGAATTGCTGCTTACAGTTTAATGGGTATATTCACTGACTGACTTCTCCCAGAATAGAAGGCAAATGACCCTGGCAGATGGCTGTGCCATCTCTCCTTGTATTAGTCAAACTGCTTCGCAAAACATATCAGGACTTGGGATGTCTATTTGGTGTTTGATGCCTACATATGGTTTGGATGTGAGCTCATCTAAGGCATAAGAGTTTGTTGGAGGAGGGGGAAGAGAAGATGATTCTATGTCCCTGCTGTGACTGGCTGCCAAATAGTGGTTATTCATGAAGTTGTTTTGGCTCCTCTTTTGATTTTTCAGAAATAGCCCAAGTTCTCACATTACAGGAATAATGTATACTCATCTTGGCAACATGCAGTCTGCGTATGATGTGTTTGGTTGTTACATACCATCAAGCCGTCTTCTCTTTATGGCATTCTTATGAATGAAAGACTATCAGGAGACCATGCTATTATCAGCTCTGCTCTGGCCTTACAAATTCAGGGCTGTGGCTTTCTTTCTTGGTTGCATCAGTACATCTTGTAAAGCCACCTTCCTCTTTTCTTAATACTTGCAGCTTTATGAAGCATTATCATCCTTGCCAATGAGTCCTGTCTCATACATGACAAGTATGACAGTCTCAGTTTAGTCATTTTGGCTTGTAGTAAGAGTTCAGGCGTAATTTATTCTTGGACTCATTTCTTTTCTTTTTTTGGTTGTCTGTGGGATCTGTAGAACTCTCCTTAATGTGGCCCACCCTGACTTTTGTGGCTCTGTGTGTGCATGTGGCTGTGTGTGAGTAAAGGAGAACAGTCACTCGTCTCCAGAGGTAACTGAAATTGGTTACACTTTATGGTTTTTGCAGGGTATGTATGACCTGTGGTGGGACCCGAAGGTAGACATTAGTTCTGGAAGTCTAGGTTTTGTTGATTCCTAATGTACTCATTGGAAAAATCAGAGATAGAGAGATTTGTCTTTTGGGATATGAATGCAGACACACTTACATTTACATGGAATTAAGCAGCATTGAACTAAAGAGAACTTAGGGGCCACTCTGGCACAATGGGTTAAACCATTGAACTGTTGAATCTGCTGACCTAAAAGTTGGTAGTTTGAAGCAGTGTGTTGATGTGAGCTCCCACTGTTAGTCCTAGCTCCTGCCAACCTAGCAGTTTGAAAACATGCAAATGTGAGTAGATCAATAGGTACTGCTTGACGGGAAGGTAATAAAGCTGCCCATGCTGCCATGCCAGCAAACAGTACCAGGAGTTGTCTACAGACAACAGGCTGCTCGGCTTGGAAATAGAACAAATGCACTTCCCCATGGCTGGAGTTGAGCACTGCCACCAGAAAGCTGGAGATGAAAGGGGAAGCCTTTACCTTTCTTTTGTGTATTTGTATGTCATTGTCATTTCCACGGTATTATAGGCATTGAATGTTTGCCTATCTGTGTATATGTATATTGTAATCCGCTCTGAGTACTCTCGGGGAGATAGAGCAGAATATAAATAAAGTGTTGTTGTTGTTGTTGTTGTTATCTCTGAGCAGGAGGCATGAGCTGGTTGAATGTTAACGGTGCTTAACATAAACCATTTGTAAGTCAAAAGTTGAAGATGGCCATTGCTCCCTGTTTCCCTTCATTAGGCTCCTGACATGAATGCTATATTGCTTAAACTGGAATATTAAAAAGTATGTTTTACAATCAAGTATAGTAACACCTACTTCAATCAGATTTGGAAGGTTCCATCAAAGCTTGGAAAGATTGCAACCTGTGGCTGCTGATGACTTCCATGTCAATGGGGCAGTGAATAGGGGAGTGTTCACTATGCTGAACCTCTTATTGAGTTGCAATTCATCTTCTAGGATAGCTATTTTAAAATCCAGACTATAATGGAGTAGAATTACTGCTGCAATGACCTGGAACCCACCACTAACTGCAACTCTCAAAATCCTCCATGCTGATTTCGGAAGTTGTAGTACAAGAATTAAAAAAGTAAAATTTCTAAGCTCTACGTTCTCTATATTAGTAGTGTGTCTTGAATAAGGAGTCCCATTGGAAAAACCACTTTCTGCTCTCCATCCAACATTGCTTCTAACATATACTAGCCCCAAAGCTTGGGGGTGCTTCAGATTCATGCTGCCCCCAGTGACATTTCTTTGACAAGTGAGCTATTTTGTGTGCATTTGCTTATGACACCAAGCTGCCGCCTCTATGGTATGTCTCCACATTTCAGCCAAAGATTTTGCTCCTGGTACATTAGGCTCCTGTTACAACGTCGGAGCTGCCATGAGATCTGGAAGTAAACCACTGAAGGCCTCTTAGATGCTTGATGAAATAATGTGTAAGTCTCTCACATTTTTACAGCATCCTAGATCTAAAAAGGAAACAAGGGGAAATGTGGACCTATGGAAGTTTGGTGCTTGGCAGACCACTGTGAATTGCTGATGGGCATAGTTAAGCTTGATAGAAGATGCAGATTGTGTGTTGATCTATCATACTAAGAGCAACATAAAGCAGAGCTTGTTGTATGTATTGTTGAAGGTTTTCACAGCCGGAATCACTGGGGTGTTTCTTGGTTTCTGGGCTGTATGGCCGTGTTCTAGCAGCATTTGCTCCTGATGTTTCACCTGCATACAGTATGTAGTGAATATTAACCGGTGGTGCAGTGAGTTAAACCCTTGTGCCGGCAGGACTGAAGACTGACAGGTCACACGTTCGAATCCTGGGAGAGCATGGATGAGCTCCCTCTATCAGCTCCAGCTCCCCATGTAGGGACATGAGAGAAGCCCTCCTACAAAGATGGTAAAACATCAAAACATCCGGGCGTCAACTGGGCAACGTCTTTGTAGACGGCCAGTTATCTGACACCAGAAATGACTTGCAGTTTCTCAAGTCACGCCTGACATGAGGAGAAAAAACCTGCATGTATTACAGGCATCTTTAAACGCCCTCTGAAGGTGCCAGCCACAGATACCGGTGAAACATCAGAATAAAATGCTACTAGAACATGGCCGTACAGCCCAGAAACCACACAACACTCCAGAGCTCATTCTATTGGACGGACGTTTGTACAAAATTTGATCTCTTTCTTCACATTTGTCTGACAGCGTTAACCATGTGTTACCTCACATTTGTGCACACAATAACCTGTCATACTTGTCCTGTAAATCGTATCTAATTTAATCTCACCCAAAATAATGTACTTTGAAGAAATGCTTATTATCCAGATTGCCTTCTTTGACTAGAGCAGAAAAAAATATTTTTCCTTTTTTAAAAAAGAGAGAGCAATTGAGAGATTTAAAAGATGGACTTCCCTACCATTTGAAAATGTCACTTGTCAGGAAAATAGGTTTTCTGGCCATTAGCTCACAGCTGGTAGATGCTGCCACGTCAAATCAAATGTCTTCTCAAAATAGGCCTCTTAATGCAACCTCCCCACTGGAAACTTTACACTGAGTGTCTAATTGGAATTGCAAATTATAAAAGACATCTCAGGAATCATCCCGCACAGAAGTCTTACATCCTGCTTCTTTTCTCCAGGTAGTCTATAAAACTGTTGTCCAGGCCAGCATCAGGATACTGTGCATTTATTACATTTATAGGCTGCCTGAAATGACTGCCCTTACATGGAATCAACAGAGAACTCCACAAATTTGACTGGTTTGCCTTAAGGCAAGATACACAACAACAACAACAACAACAACAACAACAGGTGCCCCATCGGTTTCCTGTGGAGAAGTCACCTAACATGCTGCTTGCAATATGCTTGTCGTGTCATGTACTGGGTGACCTAATGCCTATGTTGTTGTGATTCATAGGATTGAAAGGCCTGGAGGTGTTTTTTTTGTAATTAGAAGGATTGTTTATGTCATCTGCAAACAACATCAATTATTCCTAATACCACTGAGCCGCCTTCTACATTGTACTTATAACCCAGGATCTGATCCCTGATTATCTGCTTTGAACTGGATTGAGTCTCCACTGCCAGATAATCTGGGATAATCAGATAATCTGAGATCAGATCCTGGGATATAGGGCAGTGTAGAAGGGGCCTGATTTTTTTTTTAGCTCCAGTCCCTGTAATAAAGTTGTTGTGAGTGTGGTGGAGTGTATGGATTTTTCCAATATAAATACATTTCTTCTTCATGGTCTTTGTGAATGCACACTTATGGAGGTAATATATTTCTGTGAGCTATCCCTATTGTAAGAGCTAGTGTGGTGTAATAGTGATTTGAATGTCAGACTATAACTCTGGGAACCAGGTTTCAAATCCCCATTTTGCCATGGAAACCCACTGGGTGTCCTTGGGCAATTCAAACTCACTCACCCTCAGAGAAAAGCACTGACAAACTTTCTTACCAAGAAAACTCCATGATAGATTTGTCAAGGTCTCCATAAATCAGACATAACATGAAGTCACACAACAACAACACAATCCATGTGGTAATTCTGAACAGGCAAGTTAAGACTAAGGCCCCTTCTACACTGCCATATAAAATCCAGATTATCTGCTTTGAATTTGATTACCGTATTTTTCGCACCATAAGACGCACCTGCTGATAAGACGCACCTAGATTTTAGAGGAGGAAAATAGAAAAAAAATATTTTCGCTCCCCCTCTAAAATCTAGGTAAGTCTTATCAGCAGGTGCGTCTTATCAAAGCCCTTTCTTCCTCGAGGAAGGGGGAAGGAGCAAGAGGAGGAATGAAGGAGCTTCGCACCAGAGCCCTCTGGGGCGATGCTCCTTCGTTCCTCCTCTTGCTGCCTCTTCCCCCACCCTTTCCTCGAGGGAAGAAAGGGCAGGGGAAGAAAAGCAGCAAGAGAGGAATGGAGGAGCATCGCACCAGAGCCCTCTGGGGCGATGCTCCTTCGTTCCTCCTCTTGCTGCCTCTTCCCCCCCCCCTTTCCTCGAGGGAAGAAAGGGCAGGGGAAGGAAAAGCAGCAAGAGGAGGAATGGAGGAGCATCGCACCAGAGCCCTCTGGGGTGATGCTCCTTCGTTCCTCCTCTTGCTGCCTCTCCCCCCCCCTTTCCTCGAGGGAAGAAAGGGCAGGGGACGGAAAAGCAGCAAGAGGAGGAATGGAGGAGCATCGCGCCAGAGCCCTCTGGGGCGATGCTCCTTCCTCCTCCTCTTGCTGCCTCTTCCCCCTTTCCTCGAGGGAAGAAAGGGCGGAGGGAGGGAAAATGAGCAAGAGGGGGAGCGAACCAGCGTCCCTCCGCCGCCGCCATAACGGACCAGAGAAGAGGAGAGGCGGCGACAGGGTGAGTATACCGCCGCCGCCCCTCTGCTCCAGCGCCTCCCCCCCCCTTGCCTGCATCTTCGCTCTATAAGACGCAGCTGATTTTTCATCCCACTTTGGGAGGAAAAAAACTGCGTCTTATGGTGTGAAAAATACGGTATATGGCAATGTAGACTCATATAATCCAGTTCAAAACAGATAATGTAGATCATCTGCTTTGATAATCTGGATTATATGGCAGTGTAGAAGGGGCACCAGTAGCCTGGAAAAGACCTGTTCCTATAGAAGTGAAAACTAATAGTACTGTGATCTGTGGGTCAACAGTATCGGAGTTCTTTAAACTTTAAACACTTTTGGGCATTGTCATCATGAGTCCTCTGTCCTTCACAAATTTACCTCTACTGGTATATATTGCATCTGAAAACAGTTTGTGAAAAATTACTTCATCAATGTATTCAATAATAATTTTAAAAAATAGCTCTCTTAGGGTGTATCCACATTGTAGATTTAATCCAGTTTGACACCACTTTACATGCTATGGCTCAGTTCTATGGAATCCTGGAATTTGTAGCATGGTGAGGCATCAGCACTCTTTGGGAGAGATGCTGAAGGGCCTTGTAAAATTGAACCATGGCAGTTAAAGTGGTGTCAAACTGTGTTACATCTATAGTGTAGATCCACCCTACTTAGTCTTTGGGGGGGGGGGGAAGCCCAATTGAATGGACAAAGTGGCTCTGAAAATCTCATTTTGAGTGTGGAGCATTAGCTAGTGATTAGGGAAAACAGGAAAGATCTTTTGAGCCTTGATCTCCATAGTGATTATACTCAAAGCCCTTTTTGTGTGGCACCAATGGGTTCTTCCTAAATATGTCCATACAACATGAAAACCAGAGCTTTATGTTGGCTATTACTTTTGTGGTTCATTTTGAGCTACACAGAATATTTTATTCCTGTGCATAAATCTTATATATAGGCAGTGTTTGAGGAAGAAGGAAGCCAGTCAAATTCCATTTCCCCAATATAATTGGCAAATGAATGAGAAACTGCTTCATGAGATCATTGTCTTTTGCTACAAGCAGTACTTATTTAAAACCAATGCTTTTCTGTAACATGTTTCAGAACTGCCGACGTCAGCGTTATCATTTATTTGAGTTATAGCCCATGGTTCTTCAGAAGGCCGTGTCCTAGAAAGGGCGACTGTGTGGCATTGTATTTTTCCTGTTTGAAAATTCCATTCCAAACTCTGAGAAGGTATCAAAGATAACATCATAAGCTAGACCAGAGGAAAAGGTATTCTGTCTCGATTTATTTTTTGTATGACCTTGGAGGGGTTTTTTTAAAGCTGGGTTCACAATCCAGGATACATTTCCCATGGTATGAATACTATAATATAATAGAAAATGGCTTGTAGCGTATATTCCGTCATCAAAATGGATGTTCCTTTTATTGTCTCTTTCTTTGCCACTATTCAAGCACATATATGCATGGGTGAGAATTGCAGAAAGCTTTCTAATTTAACTGTGAAGGAGCTTGACTATGTGTTGCAACTGCCATGTATGAGCAACCCGAATGTGAGATAGATGCCTATTGAGAATTGTGACCATTTCTTCACAAGTTTAAGAGACTGGACAGAAACTGTACATGTGGTAAAAGAAAACTTGCTGGTTTCCTTTCTCCATTCTTTTTCTTGCCTTCTTCTCTCTTTTCTGAGCAGCTTACTTTCCTACAATTGAGGAAAAAGTTTCAGAGAAAATTACCGCATTTCATCAACTATAGGATACCATTGATTGTAAGATACACCCTAATTTTAGTATAAATACCCCAAACAAAAATACATAAGATACACCAGCAATGCTAAAACGCACTCCATTTTTAGAGGAGTAGGAAAAAACGGAGTCTTAGAAATGAATAAATCCAGTAACTCCAAGAGGAGTCAGCTAAAATGAAATAGGAAAAAAAATGGGCATGTAGAGATAGGGTCTGCAAAACTCTTATGAGAGCTTTAAAGTGAGAAAATGTTATTTTTTGGACTCTACGGACCAGAACGTCAACTAACCTAATTACTGATTGGAGAGTCTGGTAGTTATAGCCAGAAATAAGTTTCCCATGCTCTGGAGTTTCTGGTTAGTTGTCTGTTACATTGTCTTTGCAGTCAGAAGGGACCAGGTTAAATCTCGAATAGCTATTGTTGATGTTGCATTTGTTGGCTGCGGTAGCATAGCAGGGAAAACCACTAGCTGCAGGAAATCTGCTGACCGGAAGATTGGCAGTTCAAAGCCGCAAGTCAGGGTGAGCTCCCGAATGTTTGCCCAGCTTCTGCCAACCTAGCAGTTCAAAAGCATGCAATGCGAGTAGATAGATAGGTACCACCTTGGCAGAAAGGTAAAAGGACGCCCCATGCAGATATGCTGGCAACACAATCGGAGATGTGTATGGACAACATGCTCCTTGGCATGGAAAAATGGAACAAGAACACTCCCTGAGGCCAGAGTTGAGCATTGCCTCCAGACGCCGGGAATGGAAAAAAAGCCTTTACCTTTGTCTGTATTGTATGTCGTTGTTCACTGTGTGTAAAAGGCATTGAATGTTTGCCTCATATGCGCATTTTGTAATCCGCTCTGAGTCCTTCCAGGGAGATAAAGTGGAATATAAATAAAGTGTATTATTATTGGTTCAAAAAGATCAAATGGCAGAAAGTTAGAAAAACTTAGATGTGGGGTCCTGGAGAAGTGTTATAGTGAAGGGGGATGAGTAAAACCTATTTTTTCAATTCTAAGACACCATCGATTTTAAGGCACACCACACACTAATTTCAGTACTGCGAAATTACTCTCTCTCTCTCTCTCTGTGTGTGTGTGTGTGTATATATATATATATGTATGTATGTATGTATGTATGTATAAAAAACCCCATGAAGTGCACCATTTTAGAGATGTTTATATGAGGGAAAGGTATGTCTTCGAATTCAAGGAATACATTAGTTCTTTTTTGTTTTTCAACAAAAGAGTACTAAGCTCTTCTATCAAACTGTCTAAAATTGTAGTGTGGCTTTAATATCAAAGACAGTATAGACAGGGTTAACTTTCCCCTTGTCTTGGCGAATGAGCCTTCAACAATGAGCTGCTACCCGTCTCTAAAGAATTTCCACCTAGGCTTTGTCTAAAACCATGCATATTTATTGGCATATTATCTCGTTTTAAAGAAATTAAACTGCTTGGTTTTTAATGAATGCCAAATAGTAAAGTAATTGTCTCTTTATCAGTTTACAGCCTTTCCTTGTTCTTCCATTTCATGCAATGTGTTTTTCTCAAGTAGCCTAATCAGCCACTTAAATAGATAGAAATGAACTTTGCCGAGATACCGAAATATTGGGTTCTTCTAGGCCAGAGGTCCCCTGACACAATTAAAACACTCACATACATGCACACAGAGAATGTTGCTTTTCACTTAGCCCAGTAGACATGCAAACTATTGTTTTAAGAAAGATTGTGTGATCTGTCTTTTCTGGGCAATAATTGATTGGGTATCTGGAAATTTCTGGTGGTCCAAAGACCTACAGGCAGATTGTTAGTAGGAGGTGTTGCAACCCTCTTGTTGCAACAGCTCCACTGTTTTCCTGTTTGTTTCCAGGCACAATTCAAAGTTCTGTTTATGACCGATAATGCCCTACATGGCTCTGGTTCAAGCTCTTTGATTGATCAAATCTTCCTCCAGGGAAGTCCTTCAGAAAACTTTCATTATTGCCAAATTTTTCATTATTTATTTTTTATTATTTATTTGCTATGCTTCTATACCGCCTCTCTCAGCCCGAAGGGGACTCGAGGCAGTGAACAAGCGGCAGCGAGTGCCCACATACAACACATCATAATAAAATAAAAACAATCATATAAAACCATATAAATTAACAATTAAAACTACAAAATACAAATCTCAGCACCACAATCTTAAAAATCGGTTTCCGTTTCGTCGTCATACTAATCCTTGATCTCGATTAATTAAAGTTCGTCTACGAATGCTTGCTCGAACAGCCAAGTCTTGACTTTCTTCCGAAATGTCAGGAGGGAGGGGGCTGATCTGATGTCACTAGGAAGGGAGCTCCAAAGCTGAGGAGCCACCACTGAGAAGGCCCTGTCTCTTGTCCCTGCCAGACATGCCTGCGAAGCAGGCGGAACCGAGAGCAGGGCCTCTCCGGATGATCTTAAGCATCTTGATGGTTCATAGGGAGAGATGCGTTCGGACAAGTAAGTTGGACCAGAACCATTTAGAGCTTTAAAGGCCAAAACCAGCACTTTGAATTGTGCCCGGTAGGAAACTGGTAGCCAGTGGAGCTGGCACAACAGGGGAGTTGTACAGTCCCTGAGTGCCACTCCTGTTACCAACCTGGCTGCTGTCCGTTGAACCAATTGAAGCTTCAAAGCAGTCTTCAAAGGCAGCCCCACGTAGAGAGCGTTGCAGTAAACTATACTCTGCTGGTATGGCTGCTTCCCCTATCACATTCATTACCCCACCATTGAGCCATTTGGGGTGGGACCCACAAGTTTAAGAAACAGTTGCCTAGACCAAAAATCTCCGCAAATCGCACAATATACTTTCCATAGGCATTCACCCCACATTAGCCTCTCCAAGCTAAACCATTCCACTTTCAGCTGTAACCTATGGAAGCATCCTCAGGTCCATACAGTGTGGCTTCAAGAAGGGAAATGGGTTGCCTGTTCTGCAGTCTTTCGGGGCTCAATAGCGGAGAAATAAACCAACCTGGCACCAAAGAAAGGCAGTGTAGTTGTTGCTGAATTTTAGTAGCCACTAAAGTGGAAGCAGGAAAGGTAGTGGCCACTATCAGAGTTCCACTCCAATGATGATTTCTAGATGATCTGTTGTACAGTATCCCAAAATCTAAATTTTTTCATTGCTGTAGAATACCCATTGAAATCATTGGAGCTTATGTCAAAAACTGGATTCAGCTCAGTTTGTAATAATAGTGGCTGTAGAAACATTTCAGCCTACCAGCTACAAAGTGAAGACATATGATTGTAGGCACATCACAGCTCCTTAATTTTGGCTTCCATCTCAGAAAACTCTTGTTTCTCAAGAGAGGATGTCTAATTTGTTGGATGTACTTTCCTAAACTATCTGAAGTACTGGAGGGAATGAAAATCCATTTCCTCTTTAAAATGTTTGCTGTATGATGAGAAAAACAGATGCCAAAACCAATACTAAATTAATTTAGAATGAATTCAGTCCCATTATAAGAGGCACTTTTGAAACACATCTATTAAGCTGGTACATGAATAAGAATCAGTTTGCACTACAATGTCCTCCCATTTTTGCACACTTTGGACATATTGTCATTTTCTGATTACAGAAGGAACTTACAAATGGATCAGAGTTAACATAACTTTTTGCAAACCACAACTGAATGCTTTCAAATACAGCATTGGAAGCAGGCTTGCAATTAGGCAATTTCTGTGGAATAACAGGACACAGTTCATCCCGCTATGTTCATAGTGAAAGTCATTATAGAGACTCATTAACCTGAAAAATTATGTTCAATAAAAGTCTGAGGTACCGAACATTTGGTAGAAAATGAAGCAGGTTCTGTCATGCTACATATTTAAGTCATGTAGTTGGTGACACAGTTCGTAGCACTGTCTAAGGGTGTATTTATACTGTAGAATTAATGGAGTTTGAGATCACTTTAGGTGTCATGGCTCAATGCTATAGAATCATGAGTGGGTGTCTTACCAAACTACACATCTCAAGATTCCATAGCATAGTACCATGGCAGATAAAGTAGCGTCAAACTGCTTTAATTCTTAAACGTAGTGCACCCTGGGTTATAGGTCTGCACAGATCTAGCTTGTTCTACAGCCGTTTTGTATTTACACTCAGCCCTCCATATCCACAGATTTGCCATGCGGTGTGGCAAATCCAGTGGGCAGCAGGGGAAACTGTCACCTGCACCCTGCTGCCATGGCTGCTTCCCCCATCACATGGGGGAAAGCATTGCCACCTCATTTCCCCTCGTGCTACCCTCATTCTCTCATGTTCTCAGGACTCCATAATAGGACACTTCCAGGATGGAGCCAGGATGAAGCCCTGCTGGAAGTAGCCCTGCATCATGTGATGGGCTCCGTCGGGCTCCGTCCTCCCAGCATCCTGGAAGTGTCCTAGGATGGGGGAAAAGGTAAATGTGATGAGGTCGTATGTTCTCCCATTTCCCACCAGGATTCCCTATAGCAGGGGTGCTCACACTTTTTCAGCATGCGAACTACTCTTAAAGCAACCAAGTCCAAAAGATCTACCTGCCCCCGCCGCCATGCGCTCCCGCCGCCATGTGCTCTTGCCACTGCGCATGCTCCTGCTGCTGTTTTCCGCCCGCGCAGCGCTTCTTCCGCCTGCGGGGCATTGCAGGAAGGAGAAAGCACAAGGTGGGGCATCCAGAGGGAGTGCTCCACCCTGCCTGTCTCGCCGGCAACGGAGGCTGCACAGCTGCTTCTGGACGAGAGAGAGGCAGGGGGCTCCCCCCAGAGCCCTCGCCTTGTGCTTCCTTCTTCCTGCAATGCCCCGCAGGCAAAAGAAACACCGCGAGAGCGGAAGCCAGCAGCAGGAGCGCGCGTGCGTGCAGGGTGTGTGCGTGCATGGTAGGAGTGCCGCATCCGGCTGGTGAGGCCCGAAGATCACGTGGAAGAGGGTGGAAGATCTACTAGTAGCTCCCGAGCTACCTAATGAGCACCCCTGCCCTATAGTCTCTGAACTTCGTTCAGCCATCACAGTTAATGGGAAAAATAAATTTCATTAGCAGCTTGTCTGAGTGTCTCTTTTGTAATGCAGGGTATCTGGGAATGATTAGAAAAAGACAAACAGGGTAAGAATTGTGAGGCCCTATAGATCATTTTCATCAAGGGCTACATCAACCATATGATTGCCTTCAAAGGACAATTGAATCCATGGTTGGAGAATCTGTAGATACAGAGGGACAACTATACTTCAATGCTCTTTAGTTTTTCCTCAGTTTTGGTCTTCAGATGTTATTGAATGACAACTCCCATCACTTTTGATTATCCGCCATGTGGCCTGGGGAGGATAAAAGAATGGCAACTCAACAACATTTGTGGCTCTGAAGCTGGGGAAAGGTTAAAAGACATTTTAAAGTCAGACATCATAAACCCCACTATTCTGACCAAACAGAACAAAATGCAGCCTTCCAGGTTTTACTGTCTCACAATTCCCATCAACTATAGCAGGGGTCAGGAACCTTTTTGACTCAGATTTCAGTGAGAGCCATATAATATATTTTAAGGCTGAATTCAACTAAATTTGAGTATAATAAGCCTCTGAATTTATTCTTTTAAATAATGTTGAAATAACACTCACCATAATAATAATAATAATAATCATCATCATCTTTATTTATACCCTGCCACCATCTCCCCAAGGGGGACTCGGGGCGGCTCACATGAGGCCAAGCCTGAACAAATTACAATAAAATCAAATCAAAACAACAACAATAAAGAAAATAAAAATACATACATATAAATAAAAAAGTAATGCGACTTCTAGTGCTGCATGCATTTGCTGATTGTTTTGTAGTCTGGTTGGTACTTGGTGAGGTTAAGGTTCATGCAGGCGTTGAGGCTTTCTTCCGTTAAACGTGATCGTAGGTTGGACTTGATGCTTTTAAGATGTGAAAATGACTGCTCACATGAATGCGTAGATCCAAACATGATCAATACAACAATACTCACACGCTTCAGTATGTTGCATGTGACAGGAACCACGTTCCAAGTTTTGAGAATCAGCTGGTCTTCGAGTTGAATTTTTTCATTTCTGTCCACATGCGCTTGCTCACCAACTCCACTTTCTGTCGTGCAATTCCTTCCAAATCTTCATTCAGTAACTTGAACTTATTCAACCACATGTCTGAGGCCTTCAGGTCAGCCACTTCTGCTTCAAAATCTCTGAGGGAGACGTCAGGAATGTAACTCAGGTCGGCTGTGTTCAGTGAGCACTCATTTGGATGGGTGATGAACTAAAAAAGATGAGTGTACTCACGAAATTCTCCAAAGCGTGCTTTGAACGACTGTAGGAGACTGGATGTGAAGCCAGCTAGCTCGTGGAGATCAAAGTTTTGAGTCAGCTCACTTGCTGTGCATGCATCTTTAAATTGTCTCAGTTTTTCAAAATGTAGTAAACGACCTCTTTCAAGATCCATGATAAAGAGCTCCAGCTTGTTTTCAAAAGCAAAAACTAAGTGCGAGCTCTTCTCTTCTCCCAGTTAAACATCTTCTCTTCCCAGGAGCCGCAGAAAGAGCCAGATGCAATCATGAAAGGAGCCACATATGGCTCCCGTGCCATAGCTTCCCTACCCCTGAACTATAGTCTAATTATCAAGAATATAAGAGTTGTAGCTCAGCATCTGGAGGACTACATAAAATGACATGGTGGGCCCTACCTTGTGTTTGACACATGTGCTCTAGATATTGCGACTGCAGAAATGTAACTCTAAGCATTGGTCAATATTGACTTCTTCCACACAGCTGAATAAAATCCCACATCTCCCGCTTCAAACTGGAATATATTGCAGTGTGCTCAGATAACCCAGTTCAAAGCAGATATTGTGGGATTTTCTGTCTTGATATTCTGGGTTATATGACTGTGTGGGAAGGCCCTAAGGATTGCTCTACATTGCCTTATATCTCAGGATTTGATAACAGATTATCTGCTTTGATTTGGAGTATATGAATCTATACTGCCAGATAATCTGGATAAGAAGATAATCTGGGATCAGATCCTGCCTGGGCTATTGGGAAGTACAGATCCAGCCTGGGAGACACAATCCAACAATATCCGAAGATCGCATCATTCTCATCCTTACTTTTAATCCAAAGCAAATTACTTGCATTGGATCAGGATTTCTATACCTCAGTGTCCTGGTTGGAAAATTTACAGTTTGCACTACAACTCTATCCCAGCTGTATTGTCAGAAGAGATATTGTTCAACAATGTTATTTGCTTACACTCTGCACCACCTTAAGCATAGTTGATATACTCACCTTATTTCATACTGTTTCATTTACTGTAAATTTTCTTCAAGCTTATTAGAGTGGAAAGTTAGGAATAAGAAATGGTTTTAATAAGGAGCAGCTTTGCTAAAGCAACCACTTGGCAGGCAACCACAAACCAAAAGCAAAGTGTTTTGAGTATGGACATTAGCCCATTCATCACAAGGCTCCTGAAGCTGTGCTCTAGAGAATATGTACGGCAAGACATGACCTATATAAATCCAGAGCCTTGGGAGGGTTACATAAGGAGAAATGTGTGTTTATTGCTTGTATAGTCTCAAGACAATGGATTCAAAATTATTTTGATCATATTATCAAATAATGAAAACATACTTTTAAGATTTGGGACACAGTTGCCCTCCACCGGAGAAAAAATAGAACTACATTATACCATCCTTGTCTGCTCCACTGCATTTCTGTTTTTTAGTCTCCATCCCCACCCCCTCCTCCCATTCAATCTTTATTGAGATCACAGTTTATCTGCTGCTACTGGTGATAGGGAAATTGCAATCTTAGCAGCAGAGTCACTCAGGATTAGAATAGAACCTGGTAAAGTTATTTTCTTTGGACTTCATATCCCCAAAACAGACAGCCATTAGGGCCAGTGACCTTGGTATTAGGAGGTCCAGAAGTTGTAGTCACTCATGCAATTTTCTCCAGCCAATTGGGAGAGCTGTTCTTCTTTCTCAACCTGCAAAGAATAAAGAGTAATGCAATATTGTGTATATCACTTTTTTATATAAAAATAATAATCTATAGAGATTTCAAATTATACCATTTAGGTATGGTGCAAGGTGCAAGTATATATTCACTATACAAATTCACAGTGTTATCACAATACATTCACATTTGTGATAATATATCAATCATTCATAGTATGCATATAACAGTATCACAAAGTGGGTATCACAGTATCAATACAACATAAATTCTAAAGCAAGGTACTAGGTGTAACTATAACGAAACCAACATAATAAACCTGATCCAAAGATACCGAGGAGTCTCGATGCAGCCGATCGGTTTTGTGCAGAGTCGGACCATTTCAGGGGGCTCCTGGATGGTGGCGGGAGCCTGCGGTCTTCAGAGGCTGCACGGCGTTCGCCACATTGGCGTGTACTGCGTAAAGGAGCTTTGCGTCTGAGATTAAAGTACATAATGACTCGTAAATAGTCTATTTTTCAAAGTTTCATAATAGTATTAGAGCTGCTCGCCATGGATTGGATGTGAAAATATTCCTCCTGCAGCGGTATGTACTACATCCCGATGTGTCAGCTCTAATACTATTATGAAACTTTGAAAAATAGACTATTTACGAGTCATTATGTACTTTAATCCTCCAGACGCAAGCCTCCTTAGCGGGTACACGCCAATGTGGCGAACGCCGGTGCAGCCTCTGAAGAAGCCGCGGGCTCCATCCACCATCCAGGAGCCCCCCTGAAACGGTCCGAGCTCTGCACAAAAAACCGTCAGGCGAACCGCGTAGGACTCCTCGAACATCTTTGGATCCACGGAACCACAGCCTCCTAATCCACCTATACCTGCCGCCCCAACGGGGGACAGACGCCGAGCATTGAGCAGCCATACGGAACTCCAGTCAAGCGGCGTTTGCTCCTCGAGCGGAGAAGCAGCTTATTGTTTATATCCAGGGATCTCCCTAGCTACATTACATGCCAGAATTAGGGATGAAACTTACCCTACGGTGGAAATACAGGTTTATTATGTTGGTTTCGTTATAGTTACACCTAGTACCTTGCTTTAGAATTTATGTTGTATTGATACTGTGATACCCACTTTGTGATACTGTTATATGCATACTATGAATGATTGATATATTATCACAAATGTGAATGTATTGTGATAACACTGTGAATTTGTATAGTGAATATATACTTGCACCTTGCACCATACCTAAATGGTATAATTTGAAATCTCTATAGATTATTATTTTTATATAAAAAAGTGATATACACAATATTGCATTACTCTTTATTCTTTGCTAGCTCTCATAGCATGTTTTCAGTACTGTTAGCATTAGAGCCTTACTCTGTGTATAAGACTTCTTTCTCAACCCCCAGCATGCAGCCCCCACAACAATCATGGTTGAAATGTCTGTCTTGGCTATAACATTGCGAATGATACTAAAGGAACACTGTTTCCCCCTGCTATCCTGCTGAAGAAAGGGAGATAAATGCCACATTGGGAGTGGCTGAAGGATACATGTGGATGAGGGGAAATAGTTTGAATGTCAGAGTTGGGGTGTGTCTACACAATCTTTATTATTTATTTATTTATTTATTTATTTATTTATTTCGATTTATATACCACTCTTCCCAAAAAGGCTCAGGGTGGTTCACAACAATGAATACATATCACAACGTAGTTAAAAACCAGAATAAAAACAGATTAGGACCAGAATGGAAAGCACAACCTTAGAGATTAAATGCCTGGCGGAATAGGGTGGTCTTACAGGCCCTCCTAAAAGCCTGTAACTCCGTTATTGCTCGTGTCTCTGCAGGGAGGGCGTTCCACAGGGTAGGCGCTACTACAGAAAAGGTGCGCTGCCGAGTCGATGACAATCGGCAAATCTTGAGTGATGGAACCTCCAATAGGTTTTGGTCCATGTACTGTAGTGGTCTCTGGGAAATGTGCAGGGAGAGGCGGTCCTTCAGACACACTGGCCCCAGACCATGCAAGGCCTTAAAGGTTAACACCAGCACTTTGAAGGCAATCCAGTACTCGATGGGAAGCCAGTGCAAACGCTGGAGGGCTGGTGTGATCCAGCCAGCAGTCGAGCCGCAGCGTTCTGCACCATCTTCAGGTGCGAAACTGACAAAGGAAGGCCAATGTAAAGGGTGTTACAGTAGTCCAGTCTCGAGATGACAGTGGCCTGGATTACCACGGCTAGGTCGTTACTGGAAAGGTAGGGCGCCAGCCGCCTCGCCTGGCACAGATGGAAAAACGGCACTCTGCTCACGGTGGAGACCTGAGTCTCCATCGTCAGCAGAGGGTCCAGTTGGACCCCCAGGCTTTTAACCAGTGGCGACAGACTAACCACCTCACCGTCCATTATTGGCAGCCGGAGCTTGCCACCCCCCCCCCCCGGGATGACCCAGCCACAGAACCTCTGTCTTCGACGGGTTCACCTTCAACCTGCTGGCCCGTAGCCACCCAGTCACGGCTTCAAGGCACTGATGGAAATAATCGGGTACAGAGTCCAGCCGGCCTTCCATCCTCAGCACCAGCTGGAATGGAACTATGCACCAGCTGGGCAAGTGGACGCATATAGATGTTAAATAATAGAGGCAAGAGGCTAGCCCCTTGGGGAACCCCACAACTAAGGGGGACCCTTTCAGAGACCATCTTCTGTAACATATGGCCTGTGGCCCACTTGTGACCCTCCAAAGGATTTCAGGCAGCCTACAAAAAATGTAGATGATGTCAAGACAACTGGAGGGGAAAGCACAGAAGAGAGCATGACCTTTCTTCTTCAGCCAAACAAAAGGAGGTTTCCCTTAATGCACCCTCCTCCTTGTAGGAAGGAAATACACCACTTCAGAAAGTGCAGGTGGGTGTGGGGAAGCTTCTTTTCCTACACATGACTTTGGCTTGACATCATTCAAACATGGCAACAGTCCCGATTTGAAAGCGAGGTTAAGGAGTTCTTCTCTTCCCTCCATAGACTTGTGAGGAGAAAAAATGGGTCGAGAGAGAGAAAGAGAGAGTGAGAGACAGAGAGAGAACGAGAGAGAACGAGAGAGAGAGAGAGAGAGAGAACGAGAGAACGAGAGAACGAGAGAACGAGAGAACGTTTCCACTGTAGTTCAAGTGGAATCATAACATATAACAGTCTGTACCCCTATGGCACACTACACTGTTATAGTACTATGACCACTTGAACTGCCATGGGAATCCTGGGGTTTGGCGTTTAGTTTACTTTGCAGCAGAGACAGAAGCAAATGTTTTAATTCCAAGCAAGGAAAAGTGGCTACTGAAATAATAAGACTTACTATAGCAAAAAATCTTGATTAAGATTTGTGACATCCCTCTTCCCACATCAGTGTGCAACAGAGATTGTGAGTGTGTGGATGTCCATATAGAAAAACAACCACCTCATTTGTAAAGCTATCCAGCAACATTCTCTCTTGAAGCCCTTTGTATTCAGGAAAGCTTCTGCCTTCAACTATGTGCACCCAATTAGGACTGGGGTTTGTTTATTTATTTATTTTGGTGGAGTGGAAGTTCCAATTGCTTTCAAAACAATGAGAATGGAAAAATCTGCAGCATGTGTATATGAAAAGAAATATCCCAGCTCAACCTCAGAGGAAAACAAGGCACTGGGCCCTTCCAGATATGGCAGAAACCCAGGAGGAAGCAGGTTAAGATAACCCACTTCCTCCCAGGTTTCTGACCCACCTCCAAGCCAAACCTCGGGCTTTCCCTGAGGGGAGGATCAATGCCATCCTGGGTCAACCAAAAGCCCCAGGGTGGCATTCAGTCTCCCTCCAAACCCCCCCACCCCCAAACTTACTGAAGGCCCCCACCCCCCAATCTTGGCGTTCTATTTTTGCACACCAGGAATACTCTGTAGAGCAGTGTTTCCCAACCAGTGTGCCAGGGCACACTAGTGTGCCGTGAGCGATCATTAGGTGTGCCATGGGAAATTGGAACCTCCAGGAAGGGGGGGGGGGAGAGAAGAGTCTAGTGTGTTGAAGTATAAAAAACCCTAAGAAACCTACCTCGATAAAGGCACAAAATTACAAACACCCCCCTCCCTACCTGTTGTCTACTTGGTCTCTCCCTCTCCATGCATTGGGAAGGCCCGCCTCCCTTTCCCCAAGTAGAGACCTCCTCTTGCCTCCTGGGGGTTCTGTGTGGGAAGTTTGGCCCAGTTCTATCATTGGTGGGGTTCAGAATGCTCTTTGATTGTAGGGTAACTATAAATCCCAGCAACTACAACTCCCAAATGTCAAGGTCTATTTCCCCTGAACTCCATCTGCGTTCATATTTGGGCATATTGAGTATTCATGCCAAGTTTGGTCCCGATCCAACATTGTTTGAGTCTCTGGATATACAGTAGGTGAACTACAACTCCAAAACTCAAGGTCAATGCCCACCAATGTCTTATAGCATTTTCTCTTGGTTATGGGAGTTCTGTGTGGGAAGTTTGTGTCTTTCTGCCATTCCTGCCAGGATATCTATGCTGAGTTCATTGAAACAGGCCCAGGTTTCACACTGAGTGTATAAATACATTTTAAAAACATATCTATATATATAAAAAGAGAGTGGTCGTGGGATGTCCGTTATGCACGGCCAAACTATACGCCCCAGAAACACAAATCCCACGAAACACATTCCCCCAGAGCACGAGGTACATACATAGCACAAAAAACCCACCTCCCTACCTTGTAACCCCCCCAAAAACAGCCCCCAAAAACCGCCCATTGCCTCCCGTTCTGCGCTGGCCGCGAGCGCTGGAGGGAGGGAGAGCAATCGCGCAGGCGCACTCCGACCCCCCCCAACCCCCCAACCCATCCCGTCACCCTCTCTCCCCACTCACCGGGACCTTCACAGCCACACCGGCGGCGCCCTAACCGCCTCCTCGCCATCCTCGCCTGTGCCCGCACGTCCCCGGTCCCAGAGCAGCTCTGGGGCGCCGCACTACACTTCCCAGAAACCTCCGCATAAACCGGAAGTGGCCATGCGGGGCCTTCTGGGAAGTGTAGTCCGAAAGGCGGGACTTCCCGAAAGGGGCCTGATGCCACCCAGCACAGCCAAAAAGGGGCGGGACGCGTACGACGCTGGGCATGCATGCCAGGGCGGGAGGCAGGCCAGGAGATCGGCGATCCGCCTTCCGCCGTGTCCCCAGCGGTTCCAGCGGCCGCGCCTGAAAGAAGGTAAGCTCCCGGGCTTACCTTGCTTCAGGCACGCCCTTATTGGGAGAGAGGGAGGGAGTGAGAGAGACAGAGGGGGGGGCTGAG
Organism: Anolis apletophallus; assembly: GCA_030556195.1. Lineage (NCBI taxonomy): Eukaryota > Metazoa > Chordata > Lepidosauria > Squamata > Anolidae > Anolis > Anolis apletophallus. Next base: position 66,009,452 of record JARBWK010000008.1, on the reverse strand, counting down.
ACAGAGAGTGACGGGGGGGGGTAGAGAAAGAGGGGGGAGTGAGACAGAGAGAAAGGGGGAGAGAGGGGGAAACAGACAGAGAGACAGAGGAGGGGGAGAGAGGGGGAGAGTGAGACAGAGAGAGGGGGAAAAAGGGGGGGAATCAGACAGAGAGAGAGAGGAGGGGGAGAGAGAGGGGGGAGAGTGAGACAGAGAGAGGGGGAGAGAGAAAAGGGGTGAATCAGACAGAGAGAGAGAGGGGAGGGAGAGAGAGAGGGGGAGAGTGAGACAGAGAGAGAGAGAGAAAAGGGGGGAATCAGACAGAGAGGGGGAGAGAGGGGGAAAGTGTACATACACAGACACATACACACACATACATACACACAAACATACACACACACACATATACACACACACACATACACATATACATACACAAACACATATACATACACAGACACACATACATACACACATACATACACAGACACACACACAAACATACACACACATCAATACACATACACACACAAATACATACACAAACACATACATACACACACATATACATACACAGACACAAACACATACATACACAACCACATATACATACACACACATACATACACACACATACATACACAAACATACACATACACACACACACATGCATACACATACATGCACACACACAAACAGACACACACACACATACAAACACAAACACACACACATACATACACATACACACACACACACATACATACACATACATACACACACATACACATATATACACACAAAAAACTCATTGTCACATCATTTCCCACCCTTACATACCCACACTTCCTCACATCTCCTAAATAGGGCACAGCAACGTGTGCCGGGTTCAGCTAGTTAACTATATGTATTACTGTGTTAGAGTGTCATTTTGGTTGGTGGTGTGCCCCAGGATATTGCAAATGTAAAAAGTGTGCCGCGGCTCAAAAAAGGTTGGGAAACACTGCTGTAGAGTACTCTACCTTTAATCAAACAATTTCTTTAAAAATATTATTGGAAAGATATCTAGTCCATTTGGCATTGTGGTTCTGAAAGAGGTACATACAGCAACCTATAATTTTGTTGTACTTTTTAGGTTTAATGCCATCATTATCATGGAAGCCACCAAGTCATTGGATCTTTTTACAATCATCCATTGTTCCTTAATGAAAGTTGCATCTTCCCATTTTGACAACATAACTCTTATTGTCCTTATCTAAAAATAATTCCAGCTTGCTCTGGAATTTCGGGGGAAATGTTAAATGTAATAATTTAAAAATAGGCTTTGAAATTTCATTTTCTCTTTTGGCAATGTTGGTTGCTATGGTGCTCAAGTAATAGGTTGTGATTTTTAACGCTGAATTAATTACTACTTCTCACTCATAAAGAACATCTAATTATACATATTCATGCAAAACAGTGTTTGGTATTCCAGAGGGAGAAAGAGAAAGAGGGGTTTTTTTGTACTGTTTATATTGTATATATTTGAATGCATACTTCTTTTGCAGATCTTTTCTCCCCACTCAACAGTTCTGAAACTTTTTAGATCTCAGTTTTTCATACTTGGCCCAAGTGGTTTGGGTGTTACTTCATTCAAGAGCTGACCCAAGACCCTTTGTTGCCTGAGATGGGGAAAATACAGTGTCCCAGCATACCCTGGTTTCTGCTTATAAATAAGAATGCAGTAGACTACCACTGTGAGTTTAGGGCTGTAAATCATGAGTAAATTACTTTGGACACCTGCAGTAAAATAAAAAAATGAATAACCTATATTTTTCATTTCAGAAAATCTAGCAAAGATAGCACAGAATCCCTAGACTTGGTTTCAGATATCCAGATTAACTGCTTTGAACTGGATTATATGAACTTCCGTATAATCCAGTTTAAAGAAAATAATCTGGATTTCATATTGCAGTGTAGACGGGGCCCATGAGTTCTATCAGGTAGAGATTTTGGAGACTCTATGTCCTGGCCGTTTTCCTCTAGTTAGGGCAGGGGTGCTCATTAGGTAGATCACCATCTACTGGTAGATCGCGTAGGATAGGCGCCGAGGTACTGAGGATCCTTCCACGGATCCTATATTGCAGGCAGGGGCGGGAGCGGGAGGAAGGCTGTGGAACCACCCCTCCTGCCGCCTCAATGCTCCGTCCTATCAAACGACCTTGCCTCCCAGCACCTGGTTCCAATCTTCGTGTGAACTCCCCATCTGTTTCCCAGGTCATAGGTTTTCTGTGGTCCTTTCCACACACTTGAATAAAATCCCATCCCAGGCCAGGCTTTCTTTATCTGCTTTGAATCAGATTATATGGGAGTGTGAACTCAGAAAACCCAGTTCAAAGCAGATATTGTGTTATATGTTTCACATTTTTGTAGTGGGTAGATAGATCATTTTGACTTGGTTGTTTTATAAGTAGCTCGCATGCTGAAAAAGTGTGAGCACCCCTGGTCTAGATAGACACTATACTCCTATTGATGCAGGCCAAAATCCCATTGGCACTTTGGGATTCACATTCTGAAAAAGTGTGAGCACCCCTAACTGTTAGGGGGAGAAGCAAGTAATGATTTTCAGAGATAGAAGGAAAGAGGTGACTTCATCCCCCATCAAAATGATGACAGTTCCCAGGGTTTTATATGTAGGAACCATTTCTTTACTTTACTTCTACCCCATCTTTCTCCCCATGGGGACCCAAGGTGGTTTACAATAACATGACACAACCCAATAGATTTTAAAACATGGCATATTTACAAATTAAAAACAGTTAATTATTTGTGCCATGGATACAAGTTAAAATGCAGTTAAAATACAATAAAATACCCAAACAATTAAAATTATATTTAAACTAGATATCCTCCCCAAGGCTCTTGCTCCCCACAACCTCTCCAACAGCGTGCCCCTCATCCTCTCCCAAATGCCCAATGGGAAAGAAATGTCTTAACATGCTTGTGAAAGGCAAGCATGGATGTGGACATCCTGGTCTCTATTGAAAGAAACCAATTTCTATGAACAGTCACTATAAAGGCCCTCATGTTATCACCAAATGTGCTTGAGGGCAGGGGCGGGGGGCAGAGAGAAGGCCCTCTCAAGAGGATCGTAGATTTCTAACAATTTCAGAGAGAGAGAGAGGGTCCTTCAAATAACCTGGAGCCAAGCCACGACAGTAACAGTGCTGACAAGCCACTCCAACTAGATTTTGTCATGATCCTGTTGGCTGGCATCAGGAACTGCAATAATAGGGAGACAATCCTGAAAACTAACTGTGAAGAGTAAGGATAGCTTTCTCTGGTGATAGAAATCATTTTTTCCACTCCCCCACCCCCCATATAGCATAATTTTTATTTATTTTTATTTATTTATACTTCACATTTTTAGACCGCCACTCCCCGAGGGCTCGGAGTGGTTTACAGAATTGAAGAATAAAACATTATATAGTAAACAAGATAAACGTACAAACATCAATACAATACAATGTAACTACATACTAATTTGCACTAAACAAGGTAATATAGACAGTGGCACTATGCCCTTTCCCGAGTTAGCTCCAAAAGATCTTCCCCAATAGAATCTAAAGGAGCGGTCGGTCAGTAACTAGGGAGATTCCTCGCCCCAGCTTCCACGGCCTCAGGGTGTTTCAATTTAATTTTAGGGTTATGGGAGCCTGATCTGGCCCAGCTCCCAAAGCCCAAACCCTAGAAAGTCCTAGATTTGTGAACTGTTACATCACCATAATATTTTAATAGCATTCAGGTCTTAGTTACATAGCCAAGAAGGACCAGCCAAATACATTTTGCTGCAAGAGAAGTACAGTGTTCCCTCACTTATTGCTGAGGTTACGTTCCAGGACCTCCTGCAATAAGTGAAAAACTGCTATGTAGGGACGCTCTATTTATTTTAATATTCATACTTAATTTTAGTAGTTGTACACTATTTTAAGTCTTTATAAACTTAAAATAAAATGGAAGGAAGGAAGGAAGGAAAGGCCCTTCAAGGCTGGAGGGAGGTAGGACTGAAGAGGGAAAGCGCCTTGGAGAACGGCGGTGGCAAAACCCCACAAAACAGTGAAAATACCATGATACATATTTTAAATTAATATTTTTTTGAAATCTGCAAAACAGCAAGTCCGCAATAAGCAAACCGTGAAGTAGTGAAGGAACACTGTAGTAGCTAATTCCTATCTTCATACTAAGTGTCACAGGTCTGTCAGTCAAATTTTTTTAGCACCATCATAATCATCATTATCAAACTTTATGCCCTTCGTTGCAAAACAGGGATTCAAGACACGTTATAAATTAAAATTATTAAACTAATGTTAAAAACATGCAAAATACTAATAATAATTACTGTCTTTATTTATACCATACCTTTCTCCCCGTGGGAACTCAAGGTGGCTAGTCAACATTAAATTCAGCATTAAACTAGAATTAAACTAACAATATTATATTGTTAATATAGTATTGGAAATAATAATAAACAGCTAAAAAGCGCAATTTAAAACAAGACCCCACCCTTTCAAAGACATTATCATGTTGGTTTCATATCTTGGATTATGATGAAGATTATGATGACACCTGATGATAATAATACAATCCTTCCTTTTAAAACATCTTATCATAACATCTGCCTGAAACAACTACTTCACTTGTCCTAATGTTAGCTCAAGTGCTTATTTTCAGGATCACTGTTTCCTGAATTCAACAAATAGATGGTAGTACTTTCACACTAGCATGTGGGATTTACTGCTTCCCTATCCTTTTGCAGTAGGAGTGGGATATCTTTAGTCACATCTTTTGTAGTTGTGGAGGAATAATGCCACACGATCCAAGTGCCAAGTCATCCTTCTACTTTGTAATCTGCTATCTGTATACTGAGATAATAAAAAGGTATGTCGGTTTTGTACCATAGATCAGGAACATTCAGGTGTTACTTTTTATTTCTGTGGTACATAAAAACAGAATTAGCAGAAAAATATTAAATTGAATTTATTGTTTTTGACACCATCTACTTCTAAAGTAGCTTTCCTAGCTTAGTATTATCTGTCTGACACATTCCTGTAATCTGTTTTAGAGTGGATTACTTGGATTATGTTGTAGAAAACGTGCAATGCAGCATTTTTGTCTGATAGTGTTGTCCCCTTCTTATAGTGTTTGGACCCCTCTAATGCATCTAAATGGTAAAAGTGTTGTCTCTGATTAATATTTCAAAATGATGCCAGACATTAAATTTAATCCCACTTCAGTGTACTCAACAGTATGAGAGCCAGCTGCAATGAAGCTAGTCATTCGTTTTCAAAATGCTTTCAGGAGAAAAAGAAAAAAAAAGAAAAGCATTTAATTATATGTAAAAAGCCTATGTTGTACTTAATATTTAAACCAATAAGTGGTTATGTAGTTCAGGCTGTTAAAAACATGGTTTGATTGCATATTAATGCAATGAAAATTGCATCAGAATTTTCTAAATTATTCTCGTATTTACTTAAAAGGCAGTGTAAATTCTAAGCTTTTTCATTGTAAAAGGACTGAAAGCCTTTAGGAGAGAGCAGTGCTTTGTTTTTTAATATGTAGTCTATATCTTCATTTCCAGAGCTTTCCAAGATAGACCACAACATGAAAATCCACATAATCATAAAAGCTTTGTAAACATCTAGCAATATATAAATAATTAAAACCTTGAGAAACTGGAATAAAATCAGCTGAAATCAAATGCCCCAATGTACCGTCCCATCCATTAAAGATCTGCTCTGCAATGGCCTCTGTTACTCTGTTTGCTTTCTGTAACACTTACCGCATTTTAATAATATGTAAGCCAAACAAAGGCCTAGTTAATCCAATATTCTGTTCCCGTCTCTGCCAACTAGTTGCCTATAAGCATCACATGTATGTGATATAATCTGCCTGTTCATATTTTGTAATGACCACTGTTCAAAAATATACAGCCCCTGATGTCTCTGATGCTGGAGACGAGGTGGTGATAATAATATAAAGAACACCAGTCATTTGTCATTCATTATAATTTCAATGGCACCCTTCAGTGCTACAGATGTGTCACAATTCAGTGCTATGAAGGGGATCAGACTAGGCTGTGTGACTAGACCAATGCCATCCTTTGCACTTTGATTTACATCTGTGTCTCACAAATCCAGTCTCAGTATTATAAACCCAGACTAAGTTATGAGCATCACAAAACTGCTCCTCAAAACATCTCGGAACCCAAGGTATTGCATATCCCATGCCATAATGTAATCAAGTTGCAAAATTCCCCTCTTGCTTATATCAGCTACCAGTGATATGGCATGGGAACAAGGACATGATAGTTTAGAACATGACATTTTGACACAAGCAAAATACTACAGGATAAAGGAGGGGAACTGAAGGCAGGGATTCCACTTTTGACACTAATTTGATAGGACAAAGTTTGCCAGGGTCAGAGTGTTGGCAAGATTTACGCCCAGTGCTTTACCCACGATACCTCAATCTACCAGAACTTACCTCTGCTTTTCTTTGGCTCAGAATTTTTGAGAACTGCTGGATAGCTGTATCTGGCTACCATTACAACTTCTCACTTAATCAAAACAACGTGGAACCAAAACAATTCAATTTTTGATTATAATATGTATATATTCTCAGGATATTTCAATATTATTGCATAAGTAAATCATAACAAACTCACTGCAACCACTCAGTGGACTCTCAAACATATAAGGTATCTCCAGTAGCCGTAACAAAGTTCAAATGTGGGGGTCCGATAAAATTCAGACACCGCTATTTCTGGCAAGGAGTACTATATTCAAGTGTTCAAAAGTCAGTCATGTAGTTGTAAAAATCCATAGTCCTTTAGAAAAACGCACGATTGGATTTAATATATATGCCTCCTGCTTCCGTCTGTGTGTCTTTCTAAAGGACTATGGATTTTTACAACTACATGACTGACTTTTGAACACTTGGATATAGTACTCCTTGCCAGAAATAGCAGCGTCTGAATTGTATCGGGCTTGTGTTCTTAATATGTTTTAGCTGTTTTGATGTTTTAATGCGTTTTAACTGTTTAATTGCTTATTATTCTTGGTGCTCAGTCCACTGAGTGGCTCTGAGCTTCGGAGTGAGTTTGTTATGATTTAATAAATAAATAAATAAATAAATATCCTGAGAATATATACATATTATGATCGAAAATTGAATTGTTTTGGTTCCACGTTGTTTTGGTTACTCTAGTGTAACAGACCTTGCTCAAGTGTATGTGTTTACAACTTCTCACTTAATGTCACTCTCTAGAATTATGGGAAATTAAAAGGGTGGCTAGACTCAGATGCTCAGGGTTTCCTTAGAGTGTTCCCACCACACCCAGAAAACATGGCATTTTGCCTGGTGTCCGTTCAACTCAAGTTGAACTACATCTCCTAGAATTTCTTTCCAATATGGCCATAAATTCTGTGGGTTGTAGTCCAACAATATCTGTCAGGATGCTGACTGATGTTTTTGGGACTTGCTAGCCTTCTATGGTTCTCCACATGAAGAGACAAATGTCAGGATAAGCAACACTAGAAGAAGATAAAGAATTATTTTAAAATTTGAGGCAAGCACAGGTGGGCAACTACAGCTCATTTGGAGACTATTTTAGCTCAGGGAAACTTCAGGAGCAACATGTGCTTCCAAAGATGTCCATCCATCTTCAGACATAGCTAGTGGTTCAGTTCTGGCTTTACAAATGGCCATTTAAAAAGTTTTATACAATGGATTAGGGATGTAATGATTTGTTAGTGTTGGAGGAAGCAATGAATGGCATTTCCCCCTACTGTTAATAGTCTTTGAAATATGCATAGCTTCAACGATTATTCAGTTTGAAACTTACATTGTGCAAAATTTGTATGTATTTTTCTTTGTGCAGAAAACAGTAATTTTCTGTGCAAGGAATGACATTTTCTCCACAGAACTATTTTCTGCACTGAAAATGCTGTTTTTATGCTGAAAATGCTGATCTTTCTCAGAAAAAAAACCCATATGCTAATTTTACACTAAATAAATTCTAAGCTGGGAAGGTTATTGACTAGGCATGGTTTCGAACCCAAAAATAGGGAATCGAAAATCTAATGGGGGGGGGGATTTTTTATTAGTAAAAGAAAGACTTACAAAAAAAATTCCAAAAATTTCTAAAATGTAACTTAATTACTAACGAAATTCGTTAGTAGTTCTAAAGTAGGCAAAGCAGGGAGACAGGACTGATACTGTTTTAAGCACAGGCAAATCAAGGGGCAACATTTCCCTTGGTTTCCTTGCAGGAGATATAATGCATTAATATATTATTATTAATATTATTAAATACCTCTGGTGCAGGCCTTGCTAGAGTTCTCTTCACTCCAGCTTTTTCCCATTCCGTTTTACCATAGCAGTCTAGGACCTCCGTTCGAACTCTATGGCTTTTCTTGATTCTAAACTCTTCCTTCTCCTCTCCATGCTCTTTTCACTCCTGCTGCCCTTCTCTCAGCAGTTCTTATGTCCTTCTACCCTGTCCTTCTATCTAAACCCCCTTCCTGGGTGTTTAAATCACTTTTTTCCTCAGTCCTCCAGCCCCTCTAGGAGTCCCGATCTGGATCTCTCTATCGTTTCCGGCTCCTTTTTCACTTCCTGGAGGAGGCCTTTCACTCTAATTAGGCTTCAAGCATGGAAAGGCCCCGATTTGACTGTGAGTTATGTCTGCAAAGCTATTTTGGAGGGGGAAATTTTCCTGTTGGGGGCATCTGAAATATTTAATAATCTAACGAAATTTTGGGCCCAGGGGGTGCGGAAAAGAAAGTCCACTTCTGGGATTGGCCTTGCGATCCGTATAAACTTGAAAGTCCCATTACATACGAATCCCTTCCGATTTCTTTTCATTTTCATAATTTTTTCTCATGCCTATTATTGACAGTCTGCAATAGTCCTTATCTATACTTTTTTACACTCAAGAAATACATTGTAACCCTCTCCCCCTTTAAAAGTATTTTCAAATTTTCTTTCCACTGCTGTACATTGCATGTGAATCCTACAGCCTCTTAAAGTGGTGAAAAATGTCCCCAGCAGAGAGTTCCTGGGTGGAGGGCTGGAAAAGAGCAGCCCATAGAGTCTGAAATGGTAGAAAATTAAAAATAGACCTAGAGGCTGTGTGCGGTCCCAGGATTACAATTGAGCCATCTCTCTTTCATTTTCAGTTCGTACTAGAACACCTTGTCTCACTGGAAAGGTATTTCTATGTGTTGCATTTGTGCAACAGAAATGCATTCTGAAACCCACACAAAACAAGAGCATGGAGAGGTGACGAGGAGGAAAAACAGTGGGTACACTGGAGCCCATTGTGCCACTTGTAACAAGATAGGGAATGGAGTATCATGACTTATGTCTTCTTCTTGTTCTGACCTGGTGACAGCAGCACATGGACTAAAAAAAACCCTCTATGTGTCAGATATGCTGCAATATGTTATTTACAAGCCTGCAGAAAATTATGGCAACTGTTGTAGCTACTGAGAATATTTTCTGACTTGTTCAGCCACTTAGAAATTATTGGTTATTTCTTTTCCTGGCTCTGGATTGTAATATACCTGATTAGCCATTTTTATTCTGGTTATGGCTTTTTAAAATAGATTTTCCTAATGCTCATTTTCATGGCATGTTGACCCAGCAACTGCTCAATCTTGCTTACCTTGCTTTTGTGTCATCGGATGGACCCAACCCATGTCATTACAAACATCACCAACGCTGGTTTTGTGATTTAACTCTAAAAATATTTATGTTTTAGCCGTGAATGGGAAATTGCTGACCTGGCACCTACAGTGGGGACACAAGTTTAGAAACAACAGCTGCTATATTATTTGGCTTAAAACAGATCTTGTTCTGTCCTTATAGATTGTATTGTATTAGCCCACAAGTGTGTGACTCATTGGAGTCTGGGGCATGTTAAAGGCTTTACTTTTGGAAATGCTAATCAAAATATTTTCCAATAACAGTACTAATACATGTGTGTTGGTGTACAACATTTTTCCCCTTTTTGCCTTATTCCCATTTTTACTATTTCAACCCAACCATTCATTGCAATTCTTTTTGCTTACTAATTTCTGTAGTTGCCTCGTGAACCCTTGACATATATCAGAGGTGTGTAAAGCATGGCCCCAAAAGGCAATATTTGGAGACCACAGCCTCAGTTTTTCAGGACACTCCTTTTCTGGGAAGATAAAGGTGGGTTTTCTTCCTAGAAATGATCTAGTTTTTAAATACGCCAGGCATACACCCTTTCCTCCACTATTTAACATGCCCACTTTTTTAAAAAATAGAAGGGGACAAATAGACAAAATAGATATATTTATGTTTGTTTCTTTTAATCCATTCACTCAACTGAGACTTCAGGGTGGAAAGCTTGCCCTTGAACTTTGAAAGTTGTCCACTCAAGTATAAATCCTTGGTGCTGGAGCACTCTTCTGCACTTGCCTACACTATTGGGTACATTAGTGAGAAAAGGACTGGCCCTACTATTAGGCAGAGTAAGGCAATTCCCTCGTGATTCTGAGTATCATGCAAAGAGACCAAATTTATAACTATTTCATTTGTAGTAATATTTTTTATTGCCAGTGATGCTGATGGGAGATTGGAAGTGGAACATTTGTCCCAAGCTAACCTGAATAGCTTTCAATACTGTATATATTCAGGTGGATGGTTAGCGTTGTTTGAGGTCATGCAACTGAAGGTCTTTGGCCAATCATGGGATTATAATCAACAAGTAGAAAAAGTCTTTCTTTCTTTCTTTTACCATTTATTTATATAGTGCCATCAATGTACATTGTGTTTTAGAAGTAAAACAACCAAAAGCTGTAGATCTGAAATTCATGTGTATATAGAGGGAATGAATGAATAATAAAGCATAAGACTATACAAAATAATTATAAAACTACTTATCCCGATAAAATCTATCTATACACATCTTTCTATACACATAATAAAAGTGAAAAATGTGTATGTATGTATGTGACAGAGTTGTCCACTTACACAGACAGCCTCCGGCCTCCACAAACAGACTATAGTTCCAAGTGCTGAGAAGCCTCCAAGGCACTCCCTTCATGGACAATGCAGGTTATAATGAGTGCCATGAATATGTGGCCCAAACCCTTCCAATGTCCTCCACACACACTACGACTCACCATCCAAGAAATGCTTTCATTCAGGGACAATTTTAGCCTAGATTTTAGGTGTTCCCTCCACCACAGGCATGCATCCCAGGATTCCTTTCTCTTTTCATTTGCATCACCCCACCCACTGCCTCTCACTTAACCCTTTCCTACCCTTTCCTGTGGCACACAGCAGAGAGGAATTGATCAGCAACTGAACAGACTGGATGAGTTTGGGGGACTGATTCAACATGGTGGGGTTGTAGTTCACCTTGCATCAAGGCAGATCCCCTTCAATAATAGATCTGGATCACATTTGGCATGTAGAGCCCCAATGACCAGGTTTAGGGGGAATTGACCTTGATTTATAGGAGTTGCAGTTCACCTGCATACAAAGAGCACTGAACCCAGCGAACGTTGGATCTGGACCTAACTTGGCACACAGACTCAACATGACCAACTAGAGGGTTCGGGGGTGACTGCCCTTGGCTTGTGGGAGTTGTAGTTCACTCTTATACAAAGAGTACTAACCCCAGCCGACATTAGATCTGGACCAAACTTGGCACACAGATTCAACATGGCCAGCTGTGTATACAGGCCTGGTCTAGGGAGAATTAAGGTTCATCCACATTGTTATGTATTTTCTAATGGGAGCACTACTAAAAACTGAATCAAAGACTGGCTTTTTTCTAATAAATAATGTTACTAATTAACTACATGATATTATCTAACACCCCAAAACAAACAATGCCTTTTTACAAATATCCCAGGCACTGCCAGGTACCCTAATTAGTACATATAATAAAAGTCAGTGAACGTGGGTATGTATGTGTGTATGTGTCAGCTTTCTGATTCACTCCCACTTCCACCGGCCACTGTGACCCGCACGAATGACAGACCTGCACCAAACTTAGCACACATAACCCCCATGACCCACTTTACATCCTGGTGCCATTTAGGGGAGGATGAACCACAAATGAGGGGATTTGCAGGCTAAATCACAGAGAATATCTTCACAGAGAATTCATTTGCTTCGGCTCCCATAGACCACTGTGAAACCCACCAATGACAGATCTTGACCAAAGTTGGCACACAGAGCCTCCATGATCCACTCTACATCCTGGTGCAGATTTGGGGATAATGGAGAATGGATGATGGGATTTCCAATACCTTCACTCACTTCCAGAGACAACTATGAACCACACCAATGACTGATCAAGTCCACACTTGGCACACAGAATTCCCATGACCCACTCTACATCCTGGTGTGGTTTGGGGGAGGATAGAAATCGACAATGGGACATGCATATGGGAGCAGTAGTTCACCAGTATCCACTGAACCCTGCTGACTGTCACGATGCAGGGTCTTGGCCCAGCCCCTTAATCACACACACAGAGACGGTAATCAGCTAACTATTTATTGAATAATAAGAAACAGGTGAAAAGGTAAATTGTCCATTAAAAGTATCAAAAAGTTCAATCCAAAAGGTAAAGAGTCCGTAGGTAAAATCCAAAGGCAAACATGGCAAAGGCTCCGCAAAACTATGCGGATAAAGGACTTGGTCCGTGGCAAAGAACAAGGCAAAGTTCATGAGCAAACCCAAGAAACTTCTTGGCAAGGCTTGAGCCGGCAACTTGGCTCCGTGGAACTCCGCTCGCTTCACTCCTCTTAGAATAGACGTGGCCGAGCTACTGAAGATCCTTTCCCACGGATCCTATACTTAATCCCCCGACGCTCTAGGCTTCTGCGCCAATCTGTGCTACGGGATCTAGCGCCTCTCTGGCGCTCTAGGCTACGGTGCCAATCCCTCCTGCTGGACTCAATGCTCCGTCTCCTATCAAAGCTCCGTCCTTGCCTCCCAGCACCTGGGTCGCTATCTTCATGAGAGCCGAACTCCCTTTCAGCTTCCATGGGCTCATCCTCCACTGTTTCCCTGATCCTTTCCTGTGACCCGTAACCACCTGGTTTCTCATAATGATCAGAATCATCACTCTCAGGGTCAGCCTGAACTTCCCAGCTAGCATAGCCGTCAGGCCATTCATCATCCCAGGCCAAGCTCTCTGTGGGAGAGGAAGGCCCAGCTAACTCATCAGCCCCTTCCTCCATGTCCTCATCAACTGCAGCTGGCCCTAATTCAAGTGGGACCCCCGGTGCTGCCCCCTGCCCCCCAGGCACGAAAGGGAACTGGGTTGCTACACTGACATTGGATCTAGACTCAATTTGGATCACAGGCAACCAATGCCTTTCTCAAATTACCCGGGCACCGCCGGGTCCCGAAGCTAGTATAAAATAAAAGCCAACTGATCAATGCATACCAACTTGCCTGAGCGTTAAAATCCTCCTTAGAGGCCCTTCTCTCACTGCCGCCACCATCGCAAATGTGGTTGATGTCAATGAGAGAGAGGGTCTTCTCGGTGGTTGCCCTGACCCTTTGGAACTCTCTACGCAAGGAGATTAAAACAGCCCCTTCCATGACATCTTTTTAAAAACAGCTGAGGACCTTCCTGTTCAAGCAAGCTTTTCATGAAGAAATTTAATTTGGAATGACAGGAAGGCTAACTTTCAGTGAGTCGAGTGAAGTGTATTATTTGAACTGATGAGTTCCCGCAACAACTGTATCTGTTAAATGGTTTTAAAAATATTTATTTATGTTTTATTTTATAGTTGATTTTATTGTTATATGTATGGTTGATTTGTATTGTTTTTAAAATGTTGTGAGCCGCTTTGGTTCCTGTTTAGGGAGAAAAGTGGGATATAAATAAAGATTTTTCATTATTATTACATGCCACCAAAATGTACAAGATTATAAAAAAATTCAACCAACATTCCAAAAGCTTTGAAAAGCAAGAGTTTTAATTTGAAGTTTACTAATAACAAGAGAAGCTGCAATTCTCTCCCTATAAGAATTCTATCTTCAATAATATTTTCCTTTGGTCTTAAAATGTCTAGCATTGCATTAATTAAAAATTCAGTTGTGTATTTAGAATAGGCATGGACGAACTTTTTAAACTGGCCTGCATGGCAGGCTGCGGTGGGCCGGGATGGGTGCGGGGGAGGCCGAGGGAAGTTGGTACATGCAAGGAGGCCGGAGAGGTTGGTGTGGGGGGAGACTAGGAGGGCAGTTGGTGTGGGAGGGAGGGCTTGACACATGGCAGCCCTGCACAACCACATGCCCATGCAGGGCTGTCCTCTTAGCAAGAGGACACAGTGGCCCACCATGTCCTCCTGCCAAGAGTGGGACTTCACATACATCTATGCAGGGCTCTCAGAACCTCTGGCCAAGAGGAGGATGTGACATGTAGCTGGATCCTGGACTGGGTCTGGAGGCAAGAGCCCAAGGGGTTTAGAAACATAGTTTGGACATCCTAAGGAAAAAAGTTTGGACATCCTAAGGAAAAAAGCAGGCAGTGTCACCAAGGGGATGTAAACACAACAAATGTAAGAGTTTTAGATGTGAATGATTTTCAGTGCATCATTCTTGACAATGCTTCAATTTTGGGGAGCAAAGGAATTTTTCATTTCTGGGGAAGAAGTTCTTTGTGGGTGGGTGTGTATTTCCCCCTCATGTTGCTACACCTCTGAAATCATGTAGCACAGAGTTGTCAAACTCATTTTCACCCAGGGCTACATCAGCCTTCTGATCTCCTTCAAAGGGCTGTATGTAATTCTAATGTAACTCTGTTGCCCTGACATTGAAAGCATCATGGTCCCTATAAAATTATGTGGTGGTTCAGATCCAGCCTGCTGTCCTTGGGTTTATCATGTGTGATTTAAATAGGAAGCAGATTGGGGGGGGGTGTCTTTTTTTCTGCTGTTTTTCACCTTTCTACAAAGACTGGATTTCTCCCATAGCAACATTTTTTCCTACTTGAGAAGCATAGCAAACTATTCTATATTGTCTCAGTGATTCTGAGGTCATGCAACGGGTATTCAAAATTCTCAACAAAAATGGAATAAATATTTAATTTAGGGTGTATAAAAGAGTAATGTGGTCTGCAGCAGTGTTCTTAGAAATGCTCAGCTGGGCCTATGCACAGGTTTATCCATGAGTGAGGAGGGGTTTTTTCCACTGTACTAAAATCCATAGCAATTTAAACTTGCACTTAGCCTTCCCTGTCACTACCTTGAGACTATGGAAAGGAAAGGTTAAACTCTCTTGCTTTTGAGGAGTTGCTTCCTGGACGTTTTAACTTAATCGCCTGCAAATTTGTTTTGCCCATTCTTGTTCAAATAGATTTCCATGGAAGCCATGCAAGATGAAAAGCAAACAGCATTGCCTCTGATACTCATTTACAGCATCTCATTATTGTGGCTCCATTTCTTAAACCTGCTCATTTGCTTGTACTGGTTAATAATCTTTATTTTGAAAGAAATGGAAAATATACTATAAAGAAATGGAATACTAGAAAGATGAGAGTGGAATAAAAATAGTGCATTAATGGAACATATAACCATTTCTAATAATTGGGAAAGCAGATCTAATTTAGACAAAATTGATACACAGAAGAGGGAAAATGGCTTGAATGGTAAAGGTGAAGATATAGTCTGAGATGATAGAGTAGCTGTGCTATAGAAAAAGCACCTTCATACACTTTTGGACTGATAAGCTTCACAAAAATTATATATACAGTGTGTGTGTGTGTGTATATATATATATATATACATATATATATATATATATATATATATATATATATATATATGACAAAAAGTATTCAATGAGATAACATTGTTAGTCTGTTTTAGCACAAAAAGACATAAAGGAATCCAATTTCACTACATTCTTTGTTTTTTTTAAATGAAAGGCCAAGTCCCAGGAACCTCATTGTGAGAAGGAAGAGTGAGACAATAATCAAGCAACTAGCCTGTGATTACTAGTTAGGGAAGCAGTTCTTTGCAGCAAAAACTTTTTCAAAGAAACATCAATAAGTTAGCAATTTTCTTCCTGCTGCAAGAAAGTTTTCTTAAGCTACATAATTTTAGGAGGCTATCAGTAATTCCACACTTATTCTGTGTAGAATTTGTACTTTTGGGGAAAACAGCATTTTCTGTAATGTAACAGAATTTTCTGGGGGAAAAATTCTGTTCATATGGTGTTGCTTCCTGCACAGGAAAAGCTGTTTTCTGCACACACACAGAGGAATCAAAGGAAAATAAACCACAGAATAAGTCCCAAATGGTTAGGGTTTTCTAGTCAGTGTTCCCCACAACTTGAGATACGTATTTGAAATTTTTGGAATTTTCTTTTCATTGTTGAGGAAGAAAGCTTAACCCACCCCCCAGTCCTAGGCTAGGAATCCAACTAAGAATACATTCTAGTAGTGTATGCTAGAGATTTTAGAAACTCAGAACAAAAATTTTTGATTTCTTCTACCCAGTGCCAAAACACCTTTTCTCCATCTGGTTTCCTCCATACATGTTAGACTTCTTTCACCAGGCAGAATAGTCAGGCAGACTATAATAGAAGATATAATCCAGCATATCTGTAATGTGCAATCTTAGGGAAGTTATTTTGAAAGTATCCACTCTCTCTTTAACAGATGTTAATCAAATGCAAAGAAGGCTACTGAAAACAACAGGAACCAAACATTTAGCCAGAAATAGCCAAGGCATTCAGGTGCTGAAGCATTCTGACATCCTTTGGATTGTCAGCATTGTTAGAGAGAATTGTAGAGATGCTTCCTAGTCTGGTTTAAAAGACAAGAAATAGGCAGTTTGACAGTAGACTCTTGTGACTTCTCAACTTGGAAATGGAAAAATAATTTTCAATCACACATATGTAATTGTTCCAGTTATTGGCAGCTGCTGTCTTCTGATGGAAACATGGGATTGTTTAGAGTTTTTTCAGTATATCCTTTCAATCTGACAAGATATTCTCTGTGATTTAGTCTTTTTCATGATCCCTGAAATTTGCCCTGATTTCTATGCCAAGACATCATTCAGGGGAAAGTATTCACCCTTATTGATCCTCTGACCAGGAGACGCATATGTATCTACATGTGAAGCAAGTGTCTCCCTAAGACATGGTTGGAGAAAGCAGGATAAAGTTGGATAAATATCCCAAGTTATTAACATGTGTGAGAGTGATGTGGCAACAGGAGAAGGAGAATTGAGCAGAACTGAAATGGATACAATAGGGAATATCTCCAGTACTGAGGAAAAATATGCCTTCCCAATCTGTCTCCCAGTGTAAATGTGACTGAATACACACTCATGTTCATATCTCATGCATAGTTTTATTCTGACAGGATACTATTTACAATCCTTATTTATTTGCAAGTAAACATCTTTTGATTTCCAATTACGGGCCACCATTAATGTATTTGTTTTTAATTATTCTTTCATTAAAACATTTGCCTGGAGAGGAAGTAGGCTGTGGTTCACCATTGATCCAATTGACTGCCAATCTGTTCATTTATAAATGTGATGACATTTTGAGCTTTTGTGTAGTAAACAGAAGCACTCCAGGAAGTTCACGGCAGAAAGATTTCTTTTTAGAGATCATTAAGTGAGGCTAAATCAGTTTTCTCCTATACTGGTGGAAGATATTGCACTGGTTAAATCTGAGTGGGGGGCTCTGCTTTATTTAAAACAGCTATTTTCTTCACATGATAAAAACACACAGAAAAGTCCTTTAAATGCAAAATTCAATAAAATGTAACACATGGAGGATGAACAGAATGTGGTGCCTCACATGCAGAAGTCCAATTGAATTTACTCTTTTGTACATGAGATAAGGCTTGTAACCTTAAAGACAAGGAAATGCTTCAATTCATTAGGATATTTTGCTTTGTTGTTGTTGTTACTACTACTACTTGTGTTTTTAATTCTTAATCTGTTGTGTATTTTAAATGCTTCTATGTTGCAACGTGGCATTGAGTTATTGCCAAATCGAGTCCCCTTCAGAGTGGTGATAGAGTGGGGTAAAATGCACTAAACAATAAATACTGCTGCTGCTACTATTATTATTTTGATAACAATATTTATACTCTACAGCACTGGTTTTCAACCTGTGGGTTCCCAAGGTGTTTTGGCTTACAACTCTCAGAAATCCCAGCCAGTTTACCAGCTGTTAGGGTTTCTGGGAATTGAAGTCCAAAACATCTGGGGACCCACAGGTTGAGAACCAATGCTCTGCATTATCTGAAAGCGTCTGCCAAAAGCTCTTAGCCTAAAACAGTGTTGGAAATCATGCAGTCCACTAGATGTGATTGTACTGCAACTTCCAGCATTTGTCAACATTGGCTAAATTGGCTATAGTAAATGGGATTTGCAGTCCAATAGCATCTTCTTATTGTGTACCTTCAACTTATTTGTGAGGTATGGTTGTTACAGTATATGGAGTTTAGATAAGTAATTGTAGGATCTTCTTGTTTGAATGTGTGTGTTGAGGAGAAACACCTGGACAATGAAGCAATTAAGCTTGAGCATTGAGTAGATCATGAGGAGGGCTGTTCCTTGATACTGTGTGGGAAGACGGAGATCATGAAGACTGCCATGGATCTACCACAGGACTTGTCCTGGACCATTTAACAAAGGACTTCTTGCACCATCCAGGATGCAGATGATGCATGGTGATAATGCATTGGATCTTTGAGTAAGATATCTGCAATGGACTATGTTTAATTTGAATGCTGGTTTTTTGTTAAAAGCTGCTTACTTAAGAGTAAAGTTTTGCTTTCATTTACTCTGGCTCTGTGTGATTTAGCAGAGGTCTAAAACTGGAAAGACTACTGAGCTTCCGCACAGACTGACAAGCTGCAACAATGGTGACCCTAAGGCAACTTATCACAATGCTTTGTGGGACTGAGAGTGTATGAATTGCCCAAAGTCACCCAGTGTGTTTCCATGGCTGAGTGGGTAATTGAATCCTTATCTCCAGATTTGTAGTTCAATGCTCAAACCACTATTTCATGTTGGCTCTCAATATCCAAGGAGATGGGTGCGACCTATCCCAGAATGGAAGCAATCCTCCAAGTAGTAAAGCTGAGAGATGGATCACACACACTTGCTTAAGTGTCATTTATTTACACCTAGGTCCTTTTTTGGATTGTGTGCAGATGATTATCATTTTGCCCTTGTGCTCCATCCAAAACTTTCCCAGTGCCAGGCGGCTTTCAAGCCCTGGAGCCCAGAGATGTGAGATAGTGCCCACCCTCTCCCCTCCAGCCCACTATTTAGGCTCCCAAACTTACTGGAGAGGCCTGTTGGCAGCACAGGCGTTTCCCTACAGTTTTTCTGGTGTAAGAAAATGGTGTGTCAGCAGGTGGGGAGGGGAGAGGAAAGATTTTTCTCATCCCCCTCCCCCTCCTGGTGCATCATTTTCTCAATCTAGGAGGACTGTAGGAAGAGGCCTGTGTTGCCAGCAGATTTTGGGGCCTAAATTGAGGGCATGTAGCCACCCCTTCCCCTGGGAAAGCCCAGGGGTTGGGGGGTGGGGACTACAAACCGTTCCGAAGTGATTTACTTTAACCCGTTTCAGCTCCTGGTTTAGCCATGTGTAGAAGTGCCCACGTCCTGCTCCTTTGTAGGATCTCATGATTGTTGCCCTCTAACATCAGTAGGGTCTGGTTTTGCCTATGACTTTTCATCTGGCATCTCATGTCTTTTTTTTAAAAAAAAATCATAGCAATGCTTAACTTGTTGCTAAATTTCTTTCATATGTGAGACATTACCTTTAAAGTGTCAAAAAACCTTCTGGTGAATCTGAGGAAGAAAAGTAACTGAATGTACTACATGTCTGACTTTGAATATTAAGTGCTTACTTGAGAACATACAAATGACAATTTGCAACAGGATGAACATGGAGTGCAAAAACAAGTGCAGAGAATGTGTTATTTAGCAAAGATTCTTGTCACCCACATCACACTTTTGTCTATTTCAAACAATTTGGAATAGATACATAAGCTCCACAATTCAAATTTGCCAAGTTACACACATCCCCAAAAAGTCTAATTTTTCCAGGGCTGAGCAGCAAGTGACACTTCCCACTTGTGATGGTAAATCTCAATTGTGCTGGCTCTGATAAATGCCGAGGACCACAAATCAACTTCTTCTTCCTTTTGCTGGAGACACTTAGGAATACTTTTTCTGCTATGAAACCTGCACAGCTTGCCCAGAAAACTGTCTCTTTGCAGAACCAGTCTAGCTTCTCCCGAGATTTGTGTAGCCTTATTTGAAAACTGTCATTTTCATCATGGTGAGAGAGAGAGAGAAACTTTGAAAGTAATGAACCCCCCTTTAAGGGGAGATGCCTGCTTTACTGCCTGCTTGTTTTTACTCATTCTTGATGCTGCTTGTAATGTAGTGTGAATAAGCCAAATAGATAGCCTTACAAGGGAGACAAAGGACCATAACTCATTGTACCTGTGTGATCACCTATAACCAATAGAAAGTTATAAAATACGTAGTGTGTGATGTAGATGCTTGAAACCATATAAAATGAATTTACCTGCGTTGTTGTTTTGCGGCAGTCTGTTTTGATGTGTTTGTATAGACACATTACTGGCCGACCAAATGGATCAGTTTGCTAATTAAAGTGTTTTTGCTTGGATTCATTGGACTCTGTGTACTCTCTAAGATAAGGGGATCCACTCTCCGCTTGGTATCATCTTACAATGGAAAATGCAAGACACTTGTGCAAGCTTGGTTTGTGAGTGTTGCAAGACACTTGTCCAAGCTGTTGTGTGAGTGATAAAGTCTCTCTCACTCATGTATCTGCTGTTATTTTCCTATCCACTCAAAGGCAAACCTCTTCTGAGCAAATCTTCCAAAGAATAATCCCTGTGATAGGATTTCATTAGAATTGTCATTAAGTCAGATGTTATTTGAAGGTACACAACAATAACATCTACTCCTTTGTGTGTGAGAGCATTGATGATGGCCTATTGCTAGACATCAGAAATGTTCCTGGGGAAATGCTCCTAGACACATTTCTGCCACATAGAATTGCACATGTATTGTGCGTATATACCTTATTGTCCAGTCAATATGCTAGTTTGACACTTAGATGAAGGCCCTTTACATGTTCATTCTTTCATTAGTCTTGCCTGTATCATGTGACGATGGGAATTGAAACCCCTAAAATGCTAGAAACTGTCAGGGATTATGGGTTAGGTTTTCCAAAATATAAAACACAAACCTAATTTAGCAGAGTAAAACAAAATGCAGCAGCTTCAGCTTAGCCCAGAAGTAATGTGGTCATTGAGAAAAACTCCATACCATAAAGTCAACTTACTTTATTGTAAGTAAAATAAAATATCCATACAGGAGAGTCACAAAGGAAAACATCCACAAAGGAAGCCTCAAAAGGAGCCACAAAGGGAAGCCACAGAAGGTAGCCACAAAAGGAGCCACAAAGGGTAACTCAAAAATAAGCCACAAAAGAACCACAAAGGGAAGGATACAAAATGGAAAGGAGTATTTAAGGACATAACAATTAGACCCCCATCTTTCCCCAGGAATCTAATTGTTGAGCACCTCTGCTGTAACTTGTTACAACCAAAATTAACATCACTGAGAACACTTAAAGGTACAAATATAATTTTGTAACATAAAACTTTCAACAGAAACAGTACATTGTCTACACAGGGGCGGTCTAAGGTAATTTTATATGGTAAGCGAACATTATTTTGGCGCCCCCCATGTAAAACAAATATACAATTATAATATCACAATACCATTAGTAGTATTATATTGTATCAATGTATATACAATATATTATACCATACTCATACTATATTATATCATAATTATATTATACTACATTACAATATAATTATAATATATCGACATTATAATATAAGATAACATTCTATATTATTATTATTATAAAATAATAAATAAAATTATTTATTTAAATAAAATTATCCTGTACTAAATATTTTCATTACTCCTATAAAACTCAAATAACCCAAAATAAAGTAAAATAAAATATTATATATTACTATTTGCCTGCGCAGTTGCGCCTGTCTCTCCTTGATGCTCCATTCGGCCGGCTCAAAAGATCATAAAGGTGGGCGGATGTGGTAGGGTTCACACGTGATTGGGCCTGGCGAGGGAGTTTGCCTCAGCGTGCAGCGGCTACTTGCGGTGGCGGCTGTCAGGAGGCAATACGTCGCCAATACCCCTTTGGCTCCGCTCCCCTCTCCCTTTGTCTCCGCCCCCTGCCTGCCCAATTGGGTCACCATATTCGACGGCAGGGCGGAGACAAAGGGAGAGGG
Source organism: Anolis apletophallus (assembly GCA_030556195.1). Lineage (NCBI taxonomy): Eukaryota > Metazoa > Chordata > Lepidosauria > Squamata > Anolidae > Anolis > Anolis apletophallus. The sequence goes on along the minus strand of JARBWK010000008.1, from coordinate 65,987,088 downwards.
GAAGCACTCCCTGCCTGCCCGATAGGGACTGCTTTGCTTCCAGGCTTCTGCGCACAGGAGCTACATGCGCAGTTGCTCCTGCACTCAACTTCAGCTCCGGAGCAACTGTGCATGCCCAGAAGCGGCGTCGGAGCGCACAAGGCTGGGGCCCAAAAGCAGGCAGCCGTGGCGCTGCCTGAGGAACATCGGCAGGGCCAGGACGCTGTCTGGCACCGGCGCCCGGCGGGCGGGGGAATTCGCCCCTTCCCAGATGGCGCCCCATGCGGCTGCTTCCTTGGCCTACCTGTAGGACTGCCCCTGTGTCTACACAATATGCACACACATATATACACAGGGGGGAGTTTAATAAATGCCAGTTTGACAAGAAGCTAGTAAAACTACTCAACTTTATGGTTAATGCATTCACTGTATGGACCATCATGAACTTTTCCCCTCATGACCAAAATTAAAATATGCCGTTCACTATATTGCATATATAGAGATACAGCAACTGGGTATTTCATTTTCATTTCATTTTCCCCAAGTGGAGTCTGGGTGGTGGTCTCTGAAAGCTGCATAGCTTTTTGTACATAGTAAAAATATTAAACTCCCTCTTTCCCCAAAAAGCTGCACAGTTCCCTAAGCTTCTGTAAAGTTTGTGAACTCTACAGTTAATGTTGTTTGGAGACAAAAAAGCAAGCAATCATTGAGTTGTAGAAACGTTCAAATTGCTAGTTGGTTATTTTTTAAGTATCTGGAAGGGTCTACAATTCTTAATTCATCCTCAGCAAGGCATTGGTAAACTTTTATTTCATCCCCAACTCTCACCCACCCATCCAGCTAAATCAATACAGATAACATTTCATTTCAGCACATGAAATGCCCCAGTTTAGTCATCTTGGTTTCTAGGGAGAGTTCAGGTTTGATTTGCTGTATGGCCCATTTATTTGCCTTTTTGGCAGTCTTGCCACCTTATCACTCTTGGGGCTTTTGGCCCCTTTCTACACTTTGGGGACAGGGCATGTTGAGTGCCATCACATGATTCTAGCTTGGCCCTGCCCCATTCGTGCCTGAAGTAGCGAGGAAGCGTTGCAAGACACAGCAGGAAGGTAAGTGGCTTTTGGAGGAAAGGACAACATGCATTGCCACCCATTCCCCTGTCTGATGGAGACAGGGCGCCAGCACGCCTTATCCCATTACCCCCACTTGCCTAATTCCTTCATAGCTCCCTTTAGAAATCCTAGTCATCTTCCAATTTCTTAATTGCAGTTATCATTCATATTGATAACTAAGTAAAGGTATAGAGAATGTTTGACTATATCAGTGTGTTCATTGTCTACTTTGAAATTATGTAAATTATCTGTGTTCACCCCCACCCCCTAAATATTCAACTGTAAACTTGCCTTTGCACCTTCGTTCTTGACTTTCTTCAGGAACCATTCCAAGTCTTTGCTATTTTCTGCTAATAGCGTGGTGTCATTCGCTTATATTCAATTCTTGATGTTCCTTCCTCCAATTTTCACACCTCCTTCCTCAGAGTTGAATCTAGCTTGGCATATGATATATTTAGTATGGAAGTTAAACAGATAGGGTGATAAAATGCAGCCTTACTAGACCCCCTTGCCAATGGAAAACCATTCAATGTCTTCACATTTTGTCTTGATAGTGACCTGTTGTCCTGAGTACAGGTCACACGTTGGGATAATCAAAGGTTGTGGTATACTTATTTATTTAAAACCGATCTATATTTCTTTTTGAGTTATACATTTAAAGGGTTTGCTATAAGCTATAAAGCAGAGACCAGTTTTCTTCTAAATTCTTTAATGCACAAATATATATTTGCAATAGGATCCATTGTACTCTCCTCTTTCCAGTTTGGACATCAAACATTTCCTGCTTTATATGTGATAGAAATCTTTGATATTGATCTTTTGGTTCTGCATCTACATTGTAGAATTAATGCAGTTTGACACCACTTTCACTGTCATGGCTCAATGCAATAAATCATGGGAGCTGTAGGTTTACTACATCTTTACCCTTATCTGCCCAAGAGTGCTGATACCTCACCGAACTACAATTTGCAGGATTGCATACATCAAGGCATGGCACTTAACTGCATTTATTCTACAACGTATATGCACCCAAATACCTCTATCTTGCACTGGTGATTAATGTAATGATTATGTGGTTTCTTGAAGATTGAACTGTATGCTTATTTGTGGACCATTGTTTCATGTTCTATATTTGTTGACAGATGTCAGTTAAAATTGAGTCTACTCTGCCTTTGTTTCTTGAAAGAACTTTATTGGTATGCCATCTGTCCCAAGTTCAACTTCCACTTCACTTTTTAAAATTGTGGGTTCATTTTCAAGGGGTTCTTTCCTTGAATGAATCTGTCATCCTTTCACCTCTTTTATAGTTGTTCTTCAGTCTTGGAATTTATGGAAGAGATCTCTTGTATATTATGTGTATAACATTGAACTTGCCTTTTTCCTCTGTCCATAACAAAAGTCAAGTGCAGGCAGTCCCCAAGCTATGAACAAGGTATGTTCTGTAGGTTTGTTCTTACGTTGCATTTGTTTGTCAGCTGGAACAGGTGCATGTTGAAAAAAATTGGCTGTTGTGTAAACAGGGATTGGTGATAAAGCTTTCGCTGTGCTAACTCTTTCTGGAGTGAATTTCCCTTCCAGCGGGACTGCCTGTAGTGTTATTAGCCATAGCACTACTCATCCTCTGCTGTTCCCTGGTAACTCACTGAATGCCTTTTGACCTAGAATCTCATCTTCTACCACTATCTCTCTCATATATCTACACACACACACACACACACACTTAGATACAAAGCCATGTTTGTGCATGTTTTTGTATTTTAGCAGTTAGAGCAGGTCACCTGTCATTGTCTTTGCTCTCAAGCCATTTCAGTAGGATTTAGAAAGTTTCCCTGTTAAACAAAGAAAGGAAATAAAAGGACTTGTTTGAACATCCCATGCTATACAGATTTGGTCCAGAAATATACATATAGAAGGGCTGTATACTCTTGTATGAGCTTTCCTGGGCTCTGAGCTCTTTGGGCAAGTCTTGGGTCTTGGTCACCCCATCCACACAGGCATGACTTGGAGAAGGAGAATGTTAATGAAGTACTTGATAGAAGAGAAATTTCTGAGAGAAGTTGTAAAATTTCACATAACATCTTGGGGAATGCTAATGGAGCACCTCTTAAAATATAATTCCAACCTGTAAGACATTTTTAATTTGCCCAACAATGTCAGGAGAACAAGTCAATCAATTCAGTCGAGGTAACTACAACCCCCAAGTTTAAAAGAACTGGGCAAGGATGTGTACAACTGGGGCTCTTACAAGCTTCTCATTCATAAGGCTGCCATAACTTGAAGCTGATTTAATGGCAAATAACAACAGAAACAAATACATAATTACGTCAAATTAATAAATAGATATCCTGAATAAAGGACAGAGTGCTGGCCAGCAACAAATAAACATGAACAAGCTCTTAACACAATGAAAATGCTGAGATGGACACTTGGCTCAATACTTTTTGACCATGTGCCAAATGCTGACATCTGTCAAAGATTAGGAATAAAAGTGATCAGCAAGAAAATGCAGAAAGCAAGACTACAGTGGTACTCTGGTGTTATGAGACGAGAACCAAAATCAGTAGGACAAACAGCACTACATTTGGAGATTGCAGGATGATGATCAGATGAACGGCCCAAGAAAAGATTGATGGACATGGACACCATCAAGAAAGACATGTGTGCTGCCAACTTGAGACCTGAGGATGCCCAAAACAAAGCCCTGTGGAAACAACAGTCACAATGCTAACCCCTCCATGGGAAAATAGCTTAGAAAAAGGAATAAGATATCCTGAATATCCAAAGTTGTTGGCAAGTGGTGGGGTATATGTTGAAACTGGGTTCTTGCTGTATTACTTACTCTAGCACTTTTCTTTGGGTTGCACTAATGGAGAACTTACGTTTTAGTGCTAATTTTATTGGTTTAATTGTAAATCAGTGTCTGATCTCATCTCTGATCTATAGTTTGCTTTTTGAACATCACTCTCTCAGATCATCAAATGCACTCATGTTTTTGAAATTGTGTGCATCTGTTTTACGATTACGGCATTCATGCCTTGTCCCTGCAAGTGGCTGCCGAGTCAGGAGTCAGGTAACTGTTGTCAATGTGAAGTGCCCCTTGCGCTCTCTAGTTGCTGCAAAAAATAGGAATCCATCTTGAGGGGTGATTAATATAGATTAATCACAGGCTGAGGAGTGTGGTGTGATTTTTTTTTAAAAAAAGGATGAAGTTGAAAATAAAGGTGCCAGAGTTAAGGCTACCAATGCCATATGTGCAACAGAAGGTAATATACGAGTTAGCTGTTGAAAGGAGAGTTTCTTCAGAGTTTGAAAGAATGAGAAAAATGTCCTGTTCTCACAAATGCATAACTGATTGACCTGTTTCCTTCAGTTCATAAGGTCACATCTCTCACAAAACGAATGTTGCTTGGTATAAATAATCTACATTTCTTTAAAGGCACACATGAGACAACCAGATCAAACTTTAAGATTAAAAAGACACTAGATTATGCCTGTTTTTTCTTTTCTTTTATTCCATGGAATGGTATGCTTTGAAAACGAGTTTTACATTTATTAAATTCAGTGAAAATGTGAGGCTACAGAGACAGCCTCATTGAAAAAAATTACCTACTACATAGTAAATATTACTGTGAACTATTTTTGCAATCTAGTTGACTAAATATAGGGCAGAAGTTGGAAACATAGGGTAGAAGCTGAAAATGTCTCTTGGAATAAAGCACAGTTTAGTATTATGTCGTTGCTCGAAAATGGCAAGGGTGGGATTATATGACTCCTAGAACAAGGCAGGTATTGGAAACAAGTATTTATGTGTCGTGTCAGAAGCGAATTGAAGGTACAGTTATAATGTATTTAAAAACACAAAGTTAAAAACTTAACATTATACTAAATTCCCTTTGATCAGAAGCTGGCCACTTGAAGTGCCTCTGGTGTCTCTGCAAGAAGGTCCTCCATTGTGCATGTGGCAGGGCTGAGGTTGCATTGTAGCAGGTGGTCTGTGGTTTGCTCTTATCCACACTCGCATGTCGTGGATTCAATTTTGTAGCCTCCTTTCTTAAGATTGGCTCTGCACCTCATGGTTCCAGAGCATAGTCTCTTCAGCACCTTCCAAGTTGCTCAGTCTTCTGTGTACCCAGGAAGGAGTTTCTCATGAATCGAGGTTCTGGGTTTTCAGCTGCCACTTTTGGACTCTCATTTGCTGAGGCATTCCTGTGCATATCTCTGTAGATCTTAGAAAGCTGTTTCTTGATTTAAGACATTGGCATGCTGGAAACAAGTGACTCTCCATATATTACTGGGCTGCAACTCCATTCATGTTGTTGCAGCCCAACAACATTAAGAGAGCCCCATGGTTCGCTCCCCTGAAATAAGATATTACGACTGGCCAATTGCTTTTACTATATGTTAGTAAAAGAGTACTACAAAGCAATTAAAGCAAATAAATAAAATGTTAAAAATCCAAGTAGAAAGCAAAGAAGGGGAACTTCTTCACTACAGAAACAAGACAAACCACTTTATCACACTAGGGCTTTACCTTGTCGTAATCTGCAGTGGGATGCATTAAAATTTATATTTCATGTGGGCAGGTTATTTTGACACAAATACTGCTTCCCTGCTCTTCACAGGTGCCTACATTATTCAATTTGGGCCTGGAGTAATTTAGCCGCTGTATTTCTAGAGAATAGGGAGACAGCAAGGTGACTTTGAATGTGACTATATTTTGCTACTTGAGGCTAAGGACAAGGCGGTCTCCCACCTACCCAACTCCCACCATTTACAAAACTGGGAGTTGGACCTTATTTCAGCTTAGTGGTTGAGGACACGTTCCAATTCCAAAAGTTGAAATAAGGTTCAGTTGGCAGTTTTTGAATTTCTGTACATAGTCTGGGGACACGAGTTTTGTCCTCGGAGAGGAGCCTCCACTCCTCATGAGTACAGTATGATGCTTAGGTAATTCTGTCTTCCTAGAGATGGTAAAGGCCAGGGATTCGGAAACTATCTTTCTGCAAGGCAATCAAATGCAATCTCTAGGAATCAGGCAACTGTCTTCTAACAATTATTTGCAGTTTCAGGAAACAGAGCAGGCCACTCTGAGCTATTTCCATGCAAACTACTTAATAAAAGGCTTAAATTGAAAATTTCATTGTTCATTCTTTTATTCAGTCTGCAACTTGTTTATTAAAGTAATGTTTTGTCGGTTCCTGATGGTAAGATTCTATGCATTCTAATTCCCACTCAATAAATTACTCTAAGGGGTTTCAAAAACAGTACTTTTGGAGTTACATCTCCCAGAATCTTTCAGCCACAATGATGGGTTGGTCATTCTGAATTGATAATCCAAGAAATATTTTTTCCCAAGATCTGGCATTATATTATATGTAAATATTGAAATGTACAGGTCAATTACCCAGCAACATTTATCCTCTTAGCTCATAAAACATAGCATAATCTGAAATGTTATCCACTTGTTTGTCTGGCATGATATATTTCAAAAGGTTCCCGTTTGGCACAGTATATTTTGAAACCAGTGTAACCACAATTGCACATGCTGATCGATGTGGTGTTAATCCTTCTGGAAAGCTATTTGATGGAATAAGCCTATTTGGCTTTGATCCTAATACCAAACTGGATTAGCAGAAGTCTTCTCTCTTTTCTTAAACTGATTTTGAAATGTAGATAAAACAATTCACATGCCAGAAAGTGCATTACATTTTAGCCTGGTGTGGATTAAAAGGCTCAAGGCTTCCAGACAATTGCACAAGTATTTCCACAATATGACTATTAGAAAGCATTTAGAACCTGTTTGAATAATAATGGAATCACACTGATGATATAATATCCATTAATAGTGGATATTAGACACTGTTAACAGTTATCTTAATGTTGTTCGTTTTTTCTAATAGGTGTAGCTTGGATAAAAGAGATCCTAGTTGATTTCAACAAGTGTTCCTGTTAGGAAAGGTATTAAAAGACACGTAAAAGGAGAGAAAGTTTTATCATGTCAGAAGCAAATTGAGAATGAAGTTATAATGTATAGAAAAACCACATGCCAAAGTTAAAAACTTGGCATTATACTAAATTTCCTTTAACCAGAAGTTGGCCATTTGAAGTGCCTCTGGTGTCTCTGTAAGAAGGTCCTCCATTGTGCATGTGGCAGTGCATTGTAGTAAGTGGTCTGTTGTTTTCTCTTCTCCACACTCGCATGTTGTGGACTCCACTTTGTAGCCCCATTTCTAAAGATTAGCTCTGCATCTCGTGGTGCCAGAGCACAGTCTGTTCAGTGTCTTCCAAGTCACCCAGTCTTTTGTGTACCCAAGAGGGAGTTTCTCATCTACTGATTCAGATTCCGGGTTTTAACTGCCACTTTTGGACTCTCGCTTGCTGAGGTATTCAAGTGAGTGTCTCTGGTAGATCTTAGGAAGCTTTTTCTTGATTTAAAGCATTGGCTTGCTGTCTCATATCCGAACAGAGGCTGAGATGTCAATGCTTTGGTCCTTTCCTTACAGGCTGCTACTTCCCAACAGATGTCAGGTGGTGCAATACTGCCTAAACAGTATAATTTCTCTAGTAGTGTACGGCGTAGACATCCTGTGATAATGTAGCATGTCTCATTAAGAGCCACATCCACTGGTTTAACGTGGTGAGATGTATTCCACACTGGGCATGCATATTCAGCAGCAGAGTAGCAAAGTGCATGGGGCCAGTCAGCTTTCATATGATTTTTTTCTAACACCCACTTTTTGCTCCAGTGGGATTCCTTCCTGGGTAATCCTCAGAGCTTGGGATGCTTGTCTATTCCTAAAATGAAAAGCATGCATCTGCATTTTAGATGGATTAGGAATCAGCTGGTTTTCCCTGTAATAGGCAGTAAGAGCACCTAAAGCTTCAGAGAGCTTCTGATCAATCATTTCAGAAAGTGTTAGAAAGAATAGACTTAATTATTCCCTTTTTTATTTTAAAACTAGCTTGGGGACCCGGCGGTGCCCGGGTCATTTGAGAAGTGCAGCAGGATGTAGAGTGGGTCATTGGGGGGGGGGGTCCTGTGTGCCAAGTTTGGTCTTGATCCATCAGTATTGGGAGTTACAGTGGTATCATGAAATTACTGAAGGTACTGGAAGTCCCATCATCTGTGGTCCAACCTCCCCCAAATTGCAGTAGGATGTATATTGGGTCATGGGGGCTCTGTGCGCCAAGTTTGATCTGTATTGGTGAATGGATGAGGGTTGTATTGTTTTTAGGAAGTGAGTGAAGGTACTTCAAGTCCCATCATCCATGGTCCATCTCACACAGAACTGCATCAGGATGTTGAGTGGGTCATGGGGGCTCTGTGCGCCAGGTTTGGTGTTGATCAGTGATTGGATTAGGTTTGCAGCAGTCTTGGAAAGTGAAGGAAGGTACTGCAAGTCCCATCATCCATGGTCTGCCCTCCTCCAAACTGCAGCAGAATGTAGAGTGGGTCATGGGGGTTATGTGTGCCAAGTTTGATATTTATCGGTCTTTGTTAGGGGCCACAATGGTCTTTGGGAAGCAAAGCGCTTGGAAGTACTACAAATCCCATAATCTGTGGGCCATCTTTCCCAAACTGCACCAGGACGTAAAGGGCATCATGGGGGTTATGTGTGCCAAGTTTGGTTCAGGTCCGGCTGAGGCCTAGTCAGGAGAATCAAGTTGAGGGAGCCTTACTGTCAATTCAGGCTGAGGGCTAGTTTTTAAAATCAGCTGAAGGAAGCGTTTTTGTAAAGAACTCTGTCTGGCACCTTTGAGATTTGGGATGTTGGAATGCTGGCCAATCCATGGTCCATCCTCCCTCAAACTGCACCAAGACGTAAAGTGGGTCTTGGGGGTTCTGTGTGCCAAGTTTGGTTTTGTTGTCTCATTGTTGGGGGCTGCAAAGTGTATTGGACCTAAACTCCCACCATGCCTGACTGCCTCAGGCCTTTTCCTTACTTCCCTCTGGCACTTTTAAGTCTCGGAATGTTCGCGTTGGCTGGCCAATGGGAGTTGTTTATGCAAATAACCCCACAGTGGGAGCCAATCCGAAAGCTGCCACATGTCCTTCCGCCCTTCCACCCTCTGGACACATACAAACATTCAGCTTTATTAAGGTATACAGATACAGATGACATGTCTTTTGCTGTCTCCCAAAGTGGTTTGTATGGATTTCGGTTCCTAAGATTTATTTACCATCCTATAGCTAATGATTCTTGGGATAAAATGCAGTAAATAAATTACAAAAATCATATCAATAAACTTCAAAAACCAACAACAAAGCATCGGTTAAAATCAAGGGAAGTAAGAACAGGCCTTTCTTCTATATCTCAAGATATAACTGAACCACAGAAAGAAAAACTATATGAAAATACCACACAGCAAGAGAAATATACAGAGGAATTGGTTCAACAAAATTAAATGATATTTGCAGGTAGATATGCTATTAGCCATTAGCCACTCAGTCAGTCAATCACTGTACAAGTTGGTCACCCTTTATCCAAAATACTTGAGACCCAAAGTGTTTTGGATTTCATATATATTTCAATTTTGAAAAATTGTATGTACAAAATCACATATTTTGGAGATGGGTGGTTTATGTTTCATATCTATATATTATACAAACCGTCGGAAGGCTGTTTTATTCACAATTTTTTAAAAAATAATCTTGGGCGTGAAACAAAGTTTGTGTACATTGAACCCTCAGAAAGCAAAGGTGTTGTCATTATCTCAGCCGCCCAAGTGGACAATTTTGGATTTCAGAGCTCAACTCTGTATTCTTCCCTTTTTTCCTGGCATGAGCCCTAAGATGAGTCCCAAGTACCTAATTAAATTAAATCAAATCAAAAAATAGATATTCTAAATACCATACTTATTTATGAAATAATAAATCTCTGTCCATACTGAAAGCTGAGGATTGCAATATACAAGTTAATTGTATCTTATCCAACCATCAGAAAGCAAAGGTGTCACTATGGTCCCATCTATACTGCCTTGAAAAAACCAGATTATCTGCTTTGAGCTGAATTATATGAGTTTACACTGCTATATAATCCAATTCAAAGCAGATAATCTGGATTTTACATGGCAGTGTAGAAGGGGGTTATCTTTTCCACCCATTGGGATAATTTTGAATTTTGGAGTATTTCAGATTTCTGGAGAAGAGATGCTCAGCCTACATTTACATCATAACTTTTCTCCAAATGTACTCAGGGTGGTCAATATCTGCATGTGTTTATCTGTAGCATCCTGGGCTGATGTACCTCAGTCTGGTAATATGTTAAATATAGGAGATGAGAGCCTACTCTATTTAGGATATATGTATTTTAAAATGGATGTGTTACAAAGCATATTTCTATTTCACAAAAGCCCTTGCCTCTCAATCACTCTCTAGTTAGTAGAAGCTGTCAAAACAAAATGTGAAACATTGACTCACATATACTCTTTAGTGAAATAAATTGCTTAACTAGTACTGAGTCAGGTTATTTCAACTTGAAACGGAATTGCTAAGTGATACAGAGAGTAATTGAATGAAGCTGAAGTTGCTACAGTTATAGCTCAGCAAAAAAAGTTAAACTGCTGATATATATATATATAGAGAGAGAGAGAGAGAGAGAGAGAGAGAGAGAGAATGTACAGCCTCTTTAGGTATGTGACTGTTAAAAACATATGCTCTTTAAAGAGTAGTAATTTTTTTTGTTCAGTAGAAAATTATATCTACTTTCTTTACATTATTAAAAATATTCCAATACAACAATTTCTCCAGAAAACTTAGTGGCCAGACTGTGTCAATGCACTGCGATAGTGCAAAATTAATGTGTGAGTGATTGTTGCACTTTCTCAGTTCTGGCTTTCTTAAGCATCACTTTACATAATGCTGATTTCAGTACTACTAAGGGACTCGCTACTTGAAAGAGCTTGTCATTTTACTTGCATATATACCTCGCGTTGCCTGGGTGTCGGAGGGCCTGCTGCCTCCTTGCTTGCTCTTTTGTAGTCTATCTTTCTTTCCTTTCTCTCTCTCTCTCTCTCCTCAAACCTCTCCACCTTTCTTTTCTCTTCCTTCCCTCCTTTTTTGCCTTGCTTCCCTCCCTTCTTTCCTTTATTTCTCTTATTTTTCTTTTCCCCTTCCTCTCTTCCTCTTCCTTTCCACCTTCTCCTCCTTTCTGAGAGGACCTAACTCACAATGCTTCCATGGCAACATGGCTCTCTTCATAACTTTTTCATTCCTTCCTCCCTTTTCTTCATACACATGCCATCTTTCTTTCCCAGTGACATTGCAGAGGACCACTTCACCTTGCAACAGCCTTTGTGAGACATACATATATACAAACATACATTGACTTATATAGGGAGAGAGACTAGCTTGGGTACCCGGTGATATCCTGGTTATTTGAAAAAGTCATTTTTTTAATTTTAGAAAATTTGCAAGGTTGTGGGTGAACTACAACTCATATCATGTTAGGTTAACCCCTTATTCTCCATCATGTTTGGCATGCGTGTTGCAGATTTGCTCTAGATGTGTCATCAGTGGGGTTCAGTGTGCTCCCTGGCTGCAGGATGAACTCGAATCCCCACCATGGTGGGTCAGTCACCTCAAACCCCTCCAGTCGGTACAGTTGGTTATTATGGTTCTGTGTGCCAAGTTTGATCCAGGTCTATCATCAATAGGGGTCATGGTTTCTCTGGATGTGGGTGAACTACAACTCCCAAACCCCTCCAGTATTCAAATTAAGCCATATCAGTTATGCATGCCAAGTTTGGTCCAGATCTACTGTCGTTTGGGTTCACAGTGCTCTCTGGGTATAGGTGAAATACAACTCCCCCAAATCAAGGTGAATCCTAAAGTCCTCCAGTATTTTTTGTTGTGTGCCAAGTAAGGTCCAGGTGCATCCTTGTTGGGGTTCAGAGTGCTCTTTGGTTGTAGGTGAACTATAAATCCCAGTATATTAAGGTCAATTGCCCGCAAACCCTAGCAGTATTCAAATGTGGGCATATTGGTTATTTGTGCCAAATCTGGTTCAGATCCATCATTGTTTGGGATCACAGTGCTCTCTGGATGTAGGTGAACTACAACTCCTATATATCAAGATTGATTTTCCCCAAATCTCTGCAGCATTTTTTGTTGGTCATGGGGATTCTTGTGTGCTAAATGTGGTCCAGGTCCATTGTGGGGATCACAGTGTTCTGTCTTAATGCAGGGTGAACTATATCTTCCATCATGTTGAGATAGTCCGCAAACCTCTCCAGTATGTTCAGTTACTGATCAATTCTGCTATGTTTGCTGTGTGCCATAGAAAAGAGTAGGAAAGGGTTATAGGAGAGGCAATGAGCGGGATCATGCAAATTCCACACCAATGGAGAGAGTAAGAAACACTGAGATGTCTGTGGTGGAGAAAACACATAAAATCTAGGATGAAATTGTCCCCGTCTGAAAGCCTTCACTTGCCTGGTGGGCAGTAAGGTGTTTGTGGAGGACATTGGCAGGGCTCTTGTATATGTTCATGGCACTCACTGTAACCTGCAGTGTCATTGGAGGGAGGGCCTTGGTAACTCCTCAGAGGTGGAGGTGACTGAAAGGTCAACGGTTCAACTCTGGGGAGCTGGTTGAGCTCCGGCTGTTAGGTCTGCCAACCTAGAAGCTCAAAAACATGCAAATATGAGCAGATCAATATGTGCCACTCTGGCAGGAAGGTAACAGTGCTCTAAGCAGTCATACTGGCCATATGGTCTTGGAGGTGTCTATGGACAACGCTGGCTCTTTGGCTTAGAAATGGAGATGAACACCACCCCTAAGAGTTGGGCACGACTAGACAAAGTCAAGGGGAAACCTTTACCATTACTTTAGATACAAATAGATATAGATATGAGTCCCTGAAAATGTATAACCTGGACCACAATTTTTTATCTTTCTGAATAATAATAATAATAATGTTCTTACCTCTTCTTCTTGTGGCTTGAGGCAGGTCACAAAATAGTTAAAACCACATCATTATAAACATTCTATAAAATGAACATATTAAAATTTATTTTTATGAAATAAATATATTAAAATACACAGAACAAGGATCAAAATATATCAAACACAAGATGTGAGTTTAAAATTCATAGTTAAAACTGATTGGTTAGCCCTGCCTGAAAAGATAGCTCTTCAGACCGTACTCTGACCTGATGGTCTGCAAGCTTTTAATATGCCTGTGGTTGTACTAATTACTACTCCTGTGCATCTGAAGGAGTGGATTACTATCCACATAAATGTATGCTAAGACAAACCACTCAAATCCAAAAGGTGCTAGTGGATTCCCTCATACCTCCTCTTTTCCTTTTGTTTGTTTGTTGCTGAAACAGGGTAACCACAAAATATCTACATCTCTCTGAGTTTTTATCCATTTTTTCCCCACAATGGCTTTAACTTCATCACCTGTTTGATTCTGCTTCAGGGCATCACAATCCAAATTTCAAGTCCAGAATGTTTCTCCCATATTATCAGCCAAAGATATGATGATACATCTTTCCTACTGCACACTCCTAAAAATGTTAGCTGACAAAAGGTAACAAAGGATTAATGGCTGAATTGCTTTTAGTTTTGCTCATCGCCATTTTTCACTTTTGTATGGATAAAGTACATTTCACCTAATCTGCTCAGCTGCCTTATCTGATTGCTCCTGATGTAGGAAGAAGACAATCTCATGAAGAAAATAATAGGACAAAAGTATTGGGAGCAGTGGTTCTCTGTTATTAATAACAAGTGTAAAGGGGCTGGATTTGGAGAGGATTGTTTGAAGTCCACTTTTTGTATTTTCTTCTCCTGTCAGCATATCTGTGATGGGATCTCTTGCATTAGGCTTCTCTCTATTTGAAACTGGATAGCACAGTTTTGTCTATGTTAATTATCCCGTCATTCCCCAGGGTTGTATTTAGGATGACTGGCACTAAGACACTGGCTTGAACAATGTGCTGCACAGATTCTATCTAAGGCAGTTCTACCCACTTCTTTCAGACTTCCAGAGCCTTTATTCTTTTTCCCATCAGGCCAAAACATTTGTCTTTTCTCCTTATTTAACACAATGTCACACGATGAAAACATTAATCACATTTCCTGGTAATGGGCCGACCAGCAGCATTGTACTGCTTAATGCAGAACAAGTGACACCTCCTGCCAGTGGCAGCTGGTGGATTACATGCTAGTAGAATGGTGACTCCATTCTGGTCTTTGGTTTACAAACCTATTTTCAGATATGAATCTTGGCACTTTGGATAGCTCTGTACAGAAGAGTACAGTGGAAGAGTACAGTCTGTACTCTTCCACTGACATGGAAGCCATAAGACTCTACTGCCCTCATCCAGGACAAGGTGCAGAGTTCCCCTAGCAATCCTTCTCATCATCTCTGGGGATAAATACGAAATAAGGATTCATTAAGGACATTATTTCCTTTTATGATGTCTTCAAGATACTGTTTGAAGTGACTGTTTTGCTTTCCCCAATATTACATAGAACTGGCCCTGATCCTAGACTTGGGGGAGTTTTTATTTATTTATTTGCCATGCTTCTATACCGCCTCTCTCAGCCCGAAGGCGACTCGAGGCGGTGAACAAGCGGCAACAAGTGCCCATATACAATACATCACAAGATAAAAACAGTCATATAAAAACGTATAAAATTAACAGTTTAAAACTACAAAATACAAATCTCAGCTCTACAATCTTAAAATCGGTTTCCGTTTCATCGTCATAGTAATCCTGGATCTCGATTAAAGTTCGTCTGCGAATGCTTGCTCGAAAAGCCAAGTCTTGACTTTCTTACGAGATGTCAGGTGGGAGGGGGCCAATCTGATGTCACTAGGAAGGGAGTTCCAAAGCAGAGGAGCCACCACTGAGAAGGCCCTGTCTCTCGTCCCCGCGAGACGCGGCTGCAAAGCAGGCAGGACTAAGAGCAGGGCCTCTCCGGATGATCTTAAGCATCTTGATAGTTCATAGGGAGAGATGCGTTCGGACAGGTAAGTTGGACCAGAGTTCATCTACACCAGCATTTGCTTTATCAGGGATCACTTTGACCAGGGACCACTCTCCAACATTAGTACCAAAAGGGTTACAAATAAGAAATCCAACGGACTGGAATCTATTAGAAGAATACAAGAAAGCAAAATAAATAATTACTTAAAGACATTATTTAAACTATAAACTATAGGTTAAAAAGAAATAAAGGGACCTAAAATGAATAGAAAGGAGGAAACTAATGAAACTCTCCAGGAATAGGAGAGAGACGATAGAACATAAATACATTTTTATGGTTTTATATTTCCCACCAAGAAGAAGAATGGAAGTCAACATGTATATATATTGTTATGTTTTGTGTGATTTACATTTTTTTGCCTTTTTTTCTTTCTATTTTTAATTATTTTTTTAAAAAATCCCTTCCTTGAATATTCTACCTACCCTTCACAATAAGTATTTTACTTTTTTTCTCTCTTCTTTTTTCTCTTTTTTCTCTTGTTTTTGTTATATGTATCACATTATATTCACAAAATTCAATAAAATTTATTCAAAAACCCAAAAACAAATGAGCTTTTGCTCCAATTTAGATTTGGTTTGGGGGTGCTGATTCAGAAGATTGCATTGGATAGACTGCGTCAGCTCTAGTTTCTGATACAGAACATATACCATGGTCAGCGACAGAGAAGGAGTGGCACGTGGTGTGAAAGGAGTGGAAATAAATAAAATAAAACAAAGAGGAAGGAGGCTCGCGGACCAGGTTTTCATCCTTGTGCCCCACTGGTGGTCCACGGCCCACAGGTTAAGAACTATTGGTCTGCGCTGTAAAATGAAAGCAGTTTCACAGCATTTTAACTGCCATGGCTCAATGCTGAGGAATCATTGAGCCATGGCAGTTAAATCCATAAATCCATACTCTTCAGCAGAGAGGGCTAAATATCTTGTGAAACTACAACTCCCATTATTCCATAGCATTGAGCTATGCTAGTCAACATAATTTGCATGAATTTTACAGTGTAGATGCACCCTGTGTCTCCCTGCTCCCAGCCATGGGTTTTATTGTGCAGTTGCTCAACCTCATTCATGACGGGATATTGTCTTCTGCTTGATAACCTAAACATATTTTCACACTGTTTCCTTGTCTTTAGCACAGTAATTCGTATTGGAGGAAAAGCTACCAATATCTTTTGATTGAAATCACTGTCTAAAACACCTTGTGTTGTCCGCATAAATAGAATCAAACAGAGAGAGATTTACAGATATTGGGTCTCACATTCATTGTAATCTTTCCTTCTATTTTTTTTCCAAGGAAGGCCCTATCAGTCTACTATTATGACCATGCACTCCTTTGAAATTTATATCTATAGCCAAGCAAAGGTCATTTCCCTGGATTAATATGCTTTCTAACCTATGTATGGAAGACATGAGCTATGTCTCAAACTTCTTTGTTCCTTTAAGGGCAAGGTCTTGCTGGCTTCCAGTCTGTAATCATAAACTTTCCAACATTACATTGTTAAGGCCATGTGTCAAACCCAAGGGCCGAATCCCGACCACCCCATCGTTTTATGCGGCCCGCCAAATGCTGGACTACAACTCATGTATTTCTCATCATTAGACATCATGACTGGAGCAGATGAGAGTTGTTCTACAGCAGTGGTTCTCAACCTTCCTAATGTGGTGACCCCTTAATACAGTTCCTCATGTTGTGGTGACCCCCAACCATAAAATTATTTTCGTTGCTACTTCATAACTAATTTTGCCACTGTTATGAATAGTAATGTAAATATCTGATATGCCAGATGTATTTTCACTCATTGGACCAAATTTGGCACAAATACCCGATGTGCCCACATTTGAATACCGGGGGGGGGGGGGATTGATTGATTTTGTCCTTTGGGAGTTGTAGTTGCTGGGATTTATAGTTCACCTACAATCAAAGAGCATTCTGAACTTCACCAATGATGGAATTGAACCAACTTGGCACACAGAACTCCCAGGACCAACAGAAAATGCTGGAAAGGTTTGGCGGGCATTGACCTTGAGTTTTGGAGTTGTAGTTCTCCTACATCCTGAGAGCACTGTGAGCTCAAACAATGATGGATTTAGACCAAACTTGGCAAGAATATTCAGTATGCCCAAATATGAATACTAGTGGAGTTTGGGAAAAGAGACTTGATTTTTGGGAGTTGTGGTTGCTGGGATTTGTAGTTGACCTACAATCAAAGCATTCTGAACCCCACCAATGATAAAATTGGGCCAAATTTCTCACACAGAACCCCCATGGCCAACAAAAAATACTGTGTTTTCTGATGGTCTTTGGTGACCCCTCTGACACCCCCTCATGACCCCCTCAGGGGTCCTGATCCCCAGGTTGAGAAACACTGTTCTACAGTAACATCTGGAAGGCTGTAGTTTGTTCTGTTTAGTCAGGAGGGCGGGGTTTGAACTTATAGACAATGCTTGTGAATATGATGTTAAAATGTTCTTTAACCTTTCCCCAACCTCTGAGCCACACATGCTGTTGGGTTGCAATTCCCATTATCCCCAGTCCACAGGTCTCATAATCCAAAGTGCTGGGAGTTGTTCAATAACATCTGGAGACCCAAACTGGCTTAAAACCGGAGAACACTGACTGTTATGTAAAAAAAAAGTTGAATCTCTGTATCCATGGATTCTCTGTCCATTGATTCAACAGCCCTTTGAAGGCAATCATAAGACTGATGTGGTCCTCAATGAAAATGAGTTTGATTACCCTGACCTATACATCTGGAGAAGGGTTGCTTCTAGAGGTCTGTTGGACCTTGGAGAGCCACATACCTCCTGATTAATCCTTCCTATAATATTCCTTTTAACACATTCTTATTCACTTTGGAGAGATGTAGTGTCCAATTTTTGATGCTTCTCCCCAGTATGTGTTTTGTTTAGTGAGCTAAGGGGTCAGGAGGGCCCACAATTTAAGAAGCAGTCGTTTAAGGAACCATTTAAAGTTTTTCTTAAAAAAGGAAATAAGTGCTGGGGGTCATACTGGTTGTCCCAGTGCTTCTGTCTCCTTTGCCAACATTTGATACATCCATGTTACGAGGTATAATATAAAGTAAACACTTGTTTTAAATGCTGCATGGATTATGCTGCCCTCCAAATCCTGTTGAACTGTAGCATATAGCATTTCTCATGGTTGGCTATGCTGACTGGACTTGCTATGATACATGATTTGCACCTCTGTCTTAAGACCTTCCTCTGAGTAAACAGGCATAGGATCTCACAGTTCATGACATGTTTTTAGTGGGATAATCACTGACTGAAAATGATTTTTTGAGATTAGATTAACTTCTGCAGAATAGATTCTGAAAACGCAGGCCATCGTCTCCAAAACTTCTCACAGTTCTTGTGCCCATAATTACCTGCATCTTTGGCTTTTCCAGGTCTACCTTTAATGAATTTACATTTTCAAGGTAGCTACCACTTCTCAAGATATTGAAGGCTGAATGTTTGATCAGAACTCTTAAGGCATTTTCTCTTCAATGAAAAACTCTTCTAACCTCGTTCTTGAAAATATCACTAGATTGTATTGAGCTGAGAGGTTTCAGTCATGCCAACTAGTTGTAGGAAGTCCAGTTTGAACTGTCATCACTCAAGTAAATTTAGAATGCCTCGAATTTCCTTTTAATTGGTACTCTATTCCCAACCTTATTTTCTAAAAATCATTTCTAAAGGAAGGCAACAAGAATGTGAAACTTTATTTGATATTTATGGGACAGGAAGAAAAATATGCATGTGTTTAAGTGTGTAGCTACGAGGTGGGATGGGGAATGAGGACAATGCGCCGAAAATAAAATAAAAAACCCCTCCCATGAAATTTTCCACCAGTCACCACATTTCTAGCATTCCAGAGAGTGAGATATTGAAATCATTACTTTCTGGGCTACAGCTCCCCAAATCTCCCACACAGTATTGGCAGCTGTAGTCCAAAAGTGCCTGTTATCTAAAGGGGTGGTGGTGGTGATTTTTCACAGTACACAAATAAAGAGATCTGAGGAAGGCAAATGCAAAGGCCCTCTGAACAAATCCTGCCAGAAAAACCCTGTGAAAATGTGACTTTGGGGTCACTATAAGTCGGAAACAACTTGAAGGCACCAACAACAAACAGCTATTTCTAGCGGGGAGAGAACTGTCTTGTACTTTTCTGCTTAGGTGTTAAACTGAGGAACTTGTTAGAAGTAAAAGATGACAGTCTTAATTTGGCACTATAACATGTACCAAGCAAATGCAAACCAAGAGTTTGAGGAGTTTGGTTGATATAATCTTTCAATTTCATTATCTCCCACATTCTTTTTTTAGCCATCGGAATTTCCCCCCCCCAAAAGAAATATGTAATCTCACATATATCCTTTTGTGGGTGTGATAAATCTTCCATGAGCCTATTGAACTACACAATTATAACACTTTCGGTCCATTTCAATTCTACTGTAAATATGGATCTAGAGCGAGGTTGGGCATCCTCCCGAGATGCAGGGGCCACATCTATCCCTTCCAAAACCTCATTGCTTTCTCTTTGCTACACCCTTTTATATCTCCACACCCCTAGTCATAGATACTTCTGGCT
The DNA here is from genome assembly GCA_030556195.1 of Anolis apletophallus. Classification (NCBI taxonomy): domain Eukaryota; kingdom Metazoa; phylum Chordata; class Lepidosauria; order Squamata; family Anolidae; genus Anolis; species Anolis apletophallus. The sequence continues at coordinate 65,967,417 of JARBWK010000008.1, read as the reverse complement.
TTGAGATTGGCCATTTTATGGGGGATTTGAGAAGTGGATGCCATCTGCAGTGGGGAGCTTGGGGGCTTCATTTAGCCTATGGTCAATTTTTGTCCACCTCGGTCTAGAATACGTAAATAAGTCACAAGGATCTAATCCTCTCAAGACAACAGGTCCTGTCTGATCTAGGAAGTTAAGAAGAAACAGCTATGGTTAATACTTGAATGGGAGACTGCCAACAAGTATCAGGTTATATACTATAGTCCCCATATCTGTGCGGTATAAATTCTTGAACCTATACTGGAAACAGGAAATTGTGGCTAACAATTAATCCCATTGAGATGAATAATTTCTATTAAAAGTTTCCACAGAATCACTCTGGACAAGAAGAGGGATATCTTCTCTAGGAAGTTGCTATGACTGGATCTACACTGCCCTATATCCTAGAATCTGATCCCAGATTATCTGATTTGAACTGGATTATATGAGAATGTAGTCATATAATCCAGTTCAAAGCAGATAATGTTGATTACCTGCTTGATAATCTGTATTATCTGGCAGTGTAGAAGGGACCCAAGTCTACACTGCCAGATAATTCATGGGATACAGGGAAGTTTAGATCCAGCCTATGACTTTATGTTGACTTCCAGCAGAAGAAGACCGTAGAATTGCCTGGAGGACCTAGTAAATTCCTAGAGATGACGTATTTTCACAGATGTGGGTGAAGAAGGAAGTGGCAACAGCATACCCGAGGCCCCTCCTACACTGCCATATAATCCAGATTATGAAAAATAATCCACATTATCTGCTTTGAACTGGATTATCTGAGTCTACACTGCCATATAATTCAATTCAAAGCAGATAATCTGGATTGTATATGGCAGTGTAGAAGGGACCTGAGACTGCATCTACAATGTCCTATATCCTAGGATCTGATCCCAGATTATCTGTTTATCCCAGATCATCTGGTAGTGTAAACTCAGATAATCCATATAAACCCTATGAAATTCATTGGATTGCCATTAACCGTTATCTGACCAGAAGACACATACACATACGTACACATATAAGACATAGTCAACCCAGGCTGTTATACATGCTTCCTGCATGACTAGTGACACGTTAGCCTGGTTGACATTCCAGACCCCTGATCCCCTCTACCAGGGGTCAGGAACCTTTTTGACTCAGAGAGCCATAAAAGCAAAATATTTGGAAATTTATTTCAGTGAGAGCCATATTATATATATAAAGACTGAATTCAACTAAATGTGAATATATATGTACATACTAAGAGAAAAGGTTTCCCTTTTGCAGACCTGGCTCTGCAAAAGGCATGCTCAGGACTCTGGGAAGGAAGAGAAGATGAAAGGAAGGGGGAAAGAAAGAAAGACTGAGGACATAAAGGAGGGATGGGAAGAAAGAAAAGAAGAATGAACTATGGAAAAGGAAGAAAAGAAAAGCAGGAGAGAGACAAGGAAGGGAAAAGAAAGAAGGAAATGGAAAGGGAGGAAAGGAAAGGGAATGAAGAAAAAGTAAAATAATGAAGGGAAAGAAGAAAAAAAGAAGGGGGGAGAGGGAAGTGAAAAGAAAGGAAGGAGAAGGAAAGGAAGACTTGGGGAAAAAGAATAGAAGAGAAAGGAAGGAAGAGGGAGAATGGAGGAAAGAAGGAAGGGGAGAGGGTGGGAAAAGGAAGCAGAGAAGGAGAGGGTGAAGGGGAGAAAGGAAGGAAGGAAGAGGAAGGAAGGAAGAGGGAGAATGGAGGAAAGAAGGAAGGGGAGAGGGAGGAAAAGGAAGAAGGAAGGAAGGAAGGAAGGAAGAGGGAGAATGGGGAGAAAGGGGAAGGGAGGAAAAGGAGAGAAAGGAAGGAAGAAGGGGGAGAAAGAAAGGAAGGAAGAGGAAGGAGGAAGAATGGAGGGAGGAAAAGGAAGGAGAGCTGGGCGTCACTGGGGGGCAGCGACACCAGGCCCGCCTCCGCCGCTTCCCCCAAGGCCCATGGCGGAGCACGAAGAGGAAGACAAGGATGAGGTGCTGGGCTCAGGCATCCCCGGCGAAGAGGGCGCAGGGCCCCGAGAGCAGCAGGGGATGAGGAAGCAGCAGCGATGGTGGCATGGAAGCAGCAGTTGCGGCGCATTTGCGTCAGTCTTCCTCGCTGCATGCTGGGAAACCGAGGCCTGGGCTGCTCTGGAGAGCCAGATGCAATCATGAAAAGAGCCACATCTGGCTCCAGGGCCGTAGGTTCCCTACCCCTGCCCTATACTGTTGGAACTAGAAGAAATGATAAGCTTGGCAATTGAGTCAGAGATTTTGAGCTGAGGTCAGGACCTTAGATACTTATTTAAAATGTGGAGTCAAAAGGGAATCATATTGGAATACAATCCCAGGGGAGCTCCTTTCTATGGGCTTCATTTGAATGCTTTCATTTACCAGAGAGAAAATTGAAAGGAGGCACTGTCTGTTGCATCACACGTTACATAAGGATGCACTCTAATGCTCCCTTATCATTTGTAATGCCTCAGTGACATAATTGATTTGCCACTTGAATTATACAATTGAAAGTGAATTAATAAATCTCTCATTAAGAGCATGTCATTGGCAGATAGATTTCTTAAACTGACAGCCACACTGGATCTGTATCAATTGACGTGATTCATAAACCCATCACTGAGAATGAATATTAGTAATGCTTTGGTTACCTTGGTGTATTCATTGGGAGATCTTTTAATGGCTCGACTGGATTGCTATGTATAGGCAATTCATTAAACTATTAATTAAAGGAACAACGTAATGAAGTTTGCCCACTCCTAATCCACCAATGTCTAAATAGAAGATAAAGTTCTTCGTTATAATAACATCACTATATTAATGTAAATTGTGCTTTATTTCCAGTTGAAAGCCATATTTTCATTATTTTACAGTTGCTTTTTAAAGCCCAGCTAGCACTGAGAAATATTTTTAATAAGTAATTAACTATAGTAGGAGTCCCAATCCATTAATTATATTATATTTACAATTTTAAAACTGTTTACTTTTATGATTCAAAGATAACTAAATTAGTGGGGGGGGGGGGGATGACTCAAGTTTCTGGCCTGCAGTACAAAGCTAAACAGATTGTATAGTCATAAAACAACAAAAACTATTGCAGTTATGTCACAATTGGAATTTATAGAAACAACAAGATACTGCAGCCATGCTGGGTCGAAAATTCCAAAGTCATAATCAAAAGTAATAACTTTTACAAGCGCTGGCTGTAAATCTGTTACCTTTTAGTCATTACAAAAATATATTAATTGCAATATCTGATTTGCAACTAGGGTAACTACAGTGTATCAAAAATACTTTTGGAAGATGCATGCTTCCTGCAGATGTAGTGATGGATATCAAACAAGCTATGAAGGAAAATGCATGCCTGGTGGTGAAATCAGTGAGTGGGACCCTGTCTACACTGCCATATAATTCAGTTTCTGCATCCAGATTATCTTCTTTGCACTGAATTATATGGCATTGTAAACTCATATGATTCAGTCCAAAACAGATAATCTGGATTCAGAAACTGGATTCTATAGTAGTGTAGATCCAGCCTGGTAGGAACAATTTGGGTAGCAGCAATGAGCTTCCAAACAAGCTCCTGGACTTCTTGTGCACCTTATTTTAAAGTGGGAGTGCCTGATTATAAAAATGTTTTGTGGCTGCACTGCTAAATTTCTGCAAATTGTGAACATTTAAAACAAAAGTAGATTTGGTACTGATTCCAATGGGGTAGTGGTATTACAAACCTTTGGGGAGTCCACAACAATAACTAGGGAATCATAGATGAGGTATATGATGCCAACCCATGGTATGAATCATAGAAAGTTAGGAGTGCCATATACATGTTTTCTATGTGTCCCAATTTTGTACAGACAGCCCTGATTAATCCTCTGCCATCCCACTTTTAAAGGTGCTGTCGTAATGCAGAGACCAAGGAAGCCAGACCCAGGAGTAAAAGGGGATAACAAAAGGTTTATTGAACAATAACTGGAAAAAGGACGAACAAAAAAATAGCCAACTCGGCTCAAAAACACTCAAAAATCCCAGGAAAGAGTCCCACAAAATAAAGCAGCAAAACAGCCCAAAACAAACACCAGACATCCGTCTGCGAAATCCGAAGGGAGAATCCAGAAGAGTGGTCGCAAATCCGGTCCAGAAATCCAAGGCAGGAGAAAGGCAAATGAAAAGGAGGAGACCATCCAAGGCAATCAGGAGCTGAGTATACATGAATAGCACAAATCATAGTCCCCACAAAACACAATGCCAGCCTTCCTCCATTTCATACAATACCAGATTCTGTAGCAGGAATTCACGTAAACTCAGCAGAGACCAAGCCCCGCCTTAGGGACACACGGCAGGTAACTAAACAGAAAAGCATACATTGAATTCCAAACCCCCCACCTTTTCCCAAACATCAGCTAGAGCTGCCACAGCAGCTCACCCCAAGAACAAAGTGGAGAAATAGCCCATAACTCACTAGTATCAGGAAACAGGAACAAGGCACTTGATATCAGGAACACAGGAAAGTCATAAACAAGAACCAGACATCAACTCTTTGACCGCCGCAAATGCAGCCCCAAAAACCCATTTCTTATATAGCACTTAAACATCACTGTCTTCTGAAGACTCTCCTTGATGATGAGCACCAGCTGCTGCATCTCCTACATCTGCTGTGGTCTGTGCAGACCTCCAATCTTGCCAACGCTGTTGAAAACTTAGTATCCCAATCTGTTTCTGAACCCCCAGAAGGTCAGTCTAAGTCACTGTCAAAGCCACAGAAGGTGTCAGAATTAGACTCTTCGTTACACACACCCCTTACTTCCTGAACCAATGTTGAGTCTAAATCCATATCACTTTCCTCTGACCCCATTTCTTCTTCCCCAGGAAAACCTTGGAAGGTTTCTTTCCAGCTGCAGACTCTTGATCACCCAGAGCCTCACCCCATTCCATACTATTGCTTGATGCTTTTGACCCAGCATCTTCTTCAATACTAGTAGTAGTAGCTGAAGGCTCAATCAAAAGAGGCAATGGTAAGACCGCTGCTGAAGAAGCCGAATTTAGATCCTTTGGCTCCCTCCAATTACCGACCTGTGTCTAATTTGCCTTTTTTAGGCAAGGTAATTGAGAGGGCAGCAGCGGATCAGCTGCAGCGGATCTTAGAAGACACAGCTGGACTTGATCCCTTCCAGTCCGGTTTCCGTATTGGGCATGGGATGGAGACCGTGCTTGTCGCCATTACAGACCAACTTCGCCGCCAGCTGGACCAGGGCGGATCAGCCCTGCTTGTTTTGTTAGATCTAACAGCAGCATTTGATACCGTAGACCATGCACTGTTAGCCCACCGCCTAGCTGTGACTGGGGTCAGGGGGACTGCCCTTAAGTGGGTAACCTCCTTTCTCCAGGATCGGGGACAGCGTGTGGAGAGGGGAGAGGAGGTCTCCGGGAGGCTCCCATTAAATTGTGGTGTCCCCCAGGGGGCCATCCTCTCGCCCTTATTATTCAACATTTACATGCGCCTCCAGGCCCAGCTGGCTCGCGACTTTGGTCTGGAGTGTTATCAGTACGCTGATGACACCCAGCTTCTGCTGAGAATGGATGGCAGGCCTGACACCGTACCCGATTGTTTCCATCTATGCCTTGAAGCCATGACTGGATGGCTGCGTGCCAGCCAGCTGAAGGTGAACCCGTCGAAGACGGAGATCTTGTGGCCTGGTCGCCCTGGGCTGGATGAGTGCCGGTTGCCTACCCTGGATGGCGAGCAACTTAGCCCGTCATCCTTGGTTAAGAGCTTAGGTGTCCAATTGGACCCTTTGCTGACCATGGAGGCCCAGGTCTCCATGGTCAGCAAAATGTCATTTTTCCATCTACGACAGGCTAGGCGACTGGCCCCCTACCTGTCCAGGGATGACCTGGCCACGGTGATCCAAGCGACCGTCATCTCGAGGCTGGACTACTGTAACGCCCTCTATGTTGGCCTTCCCTTGTCGACAATCCGGAAACTCAAGCTGGTGCAGAATGCCGCTGCTCGCTTGCTGGTGGGAGCACCAGTGAGGGAGCACATCACTCCCATCCTCCGGCAACTGCACTGGCTTCCTATCGAGTACCGAATTGCCTTCAAGGTGCTGGTTTTAACCTTTAGGGCCTTACACGGTCTGGGGCCTGTGTACCTAAGGGACCGCCTTACCCCGTATGTTCCCCCGAGATCACTGCGCTCAGAAGAATTTGCTGGTTGTTCCATCGTCCCGCTCCTGTCATTTGTCCAGTACAAGACAGCGAGCTTTCTCTGCTGCAGTTCCTGTACTCTGGAATTCGCTCCCTGACCACATTCGAGCGATCCCTGAACGTGTCCCTTTTCGAAGGGCATGTAAGACTGTCCTTTTCAGGCTGGCGTTTGGCTAAATCCAATGTAATCGGTGTGCTCGCCCGAGCCAAAGAACCGTAATCCTGTCATCATTATGGTCATGTATTGTGTTTTTATTGCATGTTTTTATTGTGTGTTTTTATTGTATGTTTTACTGTATGCTTTATGTGCTGTAATCCGCCCCGAGCCTGCAGGGAGGAGCGGAATATAAAACTGAATAATAAATAAATAAATAAATAATAAATCAAACAGGTGCTCTAAAAATATCGTAGTTTCTTTCTCTTTCTCCTCTCCTTTTACCTTTAGTTTACCTCAGTTCTCACAAACTGAATTATTGTACATTTCTTTGAACTGAGTTCAAAGCTCAAAAGTAGTTTGTATTCAATGAAGGGAGTGAGGTGAGAGGAGAGGAGTGAGATATTTCCTTTCCATGTAGGCTTGGCCCAAAACTGCCAACTGCAATCTCGCTTTACTTGTGTTCTTCATCATTCAGTCCCTTCGGGGAGATGGCTGTGAGGTATAAAATAAAGTTGTTATTGTTATTATTATTATTATTATTATGTTTCTTATCCTCTCCATTGGTGCCCCCTTGTTGTGGGGGAGAGGCTTGTGTACTCTAGTGAAGTTGTGAGCTATGCTGGCGGTGGCATAATAGCCATCGGTAGGGCCTCCCATGCCAGACAGGTCACAACCGAAGGGTCTGACAAAGAGCATCAAAGGGCAGGGTGGGCTCTCTAGCCTTTTGGCAACCATCCTAAGAGAAGGAAAACTCTAATTTGAAACCCGGGCAGATGGTGCTTGTTTAACCCTGTAAGGTCAACCATCTAGAGAAGAAAACTCGAACCAAACCTACGACCTGAGGACCTCGCTGCCCCCGTCCCAGCTTGCTAGGCCCGGCAGACGAACCTTTGGTTTAAAGGGTGAGGCCAGTTTTGTGCATGCTGCGCTCCACCAGAAAAATCAATTGCACAGGCTCGAAGGACACATCCAACCTCCAAAGCATCAATGCACTTGTAGAAAGCGTGGGATGAGTCCTTCCTGAATCTTCGTTCACAAAGAAAAGCCAAGATATTTCTGATGTTTATTTATATCCTGATTTTTCTCTCCATAAGGAGATTTAAAGCAACTAACATTGAAAGCATTACTATACAATACAATTTAAAACACACAAATATCCGAATATTAAAACAGTATCAAACATCATTAGTATTAAGAACAATTCAGATTAAATCCATAAAACATCTTAGCCATTCTCTGATGTTGCTTGGCCATGCGTGCCTCATTTTTCAGCTGTGAAATGTTGGAATGGATAGATGTATGCAAATATAAGATGAGATAAGATATGTAGACAAATATGTGGGAAGAGGCTGGGGTTGGTACCATGCAATGTTTTAATTAAATGAGAGCAAGCAAGATACGTCTTATTACGTATTTCAATTAATTGCTATAGGCAACCTAAAAAAGATTGTTGTCGAGACTCAAACTATGATTAATGAAGGCTGTACATAAAAGTTGTGTTTCTGTGTGAAGCTAATGACCATTGATAAAATGGTCTTTGAAACTTTCAGCTGCTTCTCTTTTTTTCATCTGTTGCTGAGGTCTTTTGCGTTATACAATAATTTGGGGTTTCCATTTTTCATCTTCTTCTGTTATTCTTTGGGATTTCACTGTACAATGATAATTATGTATTTTTAGAGTTTTAAGTCACCCCATCAATCCTCTAGGGTGGATATCAAGTTGTAGACATAACCCACTTTTAAATTCCCATGTGCCAGAAAACATATAGCCTCTGTCCCTGTTTAATTTTCATCTGCAGTTAGGTATTTGCTAATAACCTTTTCTTCTCAGAACATAAGGATCCTTGAAAATAGAGGGCAATACGGAGCATCCATGTCCACTATGCCTACATTTTAAAGAACTTCGTATAAATTAGTAGGATACGCATGACCTTTCTTAATTTATTCTGTCAGGTGTCGTGGTCAAGAAACAGTCCAAGAAAGTAATAGAGACCTGTCAAACTTTATTTCTTGGTTATTGACTTCAGGCTGCCAGTAATAAACTGATCCATGCGAAGGTTTGCCTAAGCATTAATATTTGAAATAAAATATTATTTGAAAATACAGAGCACTAGATTACTGTGTTTTGATTTGTTTTTGGGTTTTGTGGGGAGTGCCCAACATACCGGATAGGATGTTATGGTGACTGGTACAACCCTATCTGCTATCCTCTCCTGGGCCTTTTCCTTTCTAGGAGCTCCTGGCGCACTGTGTGTTTTGGCGCCTGTTGGGCGCTCAACCAATCAGGACCAGACTCCACTCTGCACCCTATTTACCGCCACTAGCACCAACCTCAATCTGCAGCAGAAGATCTGGGAAAAGCTCAGCAGCCCTCAAACCAGGGCCTTCAAATTGCACCCTCCCTTCCACCCTGTAATTATTTAGCCTGTGTTGGTGTTATTGTTATTTCTCAGTCATGGTCTTTTGTCACAGCTTGGGGGAGTTTGGCATGGGCCCTGGATGTGGTTTGGAAGGGGGGAGCATCCAGGTAACTTATGAGGGGTGCAACAGTACTAGTGTCCCAGGTCAGAACTTGTTGGAAAACTGCCTGTGACCCCTACTACTGTTTTGGTTGAATTAAGTAGCAGCGGGCTATCTGATTCCTAATGCACGGTTGTCAACCTTGTTTGCATTGTTACTAATAAACAAGTTGTGGCCTTTAGTTGTTGTTATCTCAACAACTGTGTGTTCATCTATTTGTGCAGGGAGAGCGGGTGGAGGGCGGTCACCATGCCCACACAAAAAGACTCCTCGCCTTCCAATGCAAAGACCTAAATCTAAAAATAAATCTCAAACTTCTCTTTAATATTAACTTAAGATACTTTTCTTCTGGCTAAAAACAATTCCATATTTGTTAGCCATCAAAACTCATGAACAAAATGTTTTCTTTCTTCTTCATGTGAATCAAAAACAACTCTCAGTCGTTCAAAAATGTAGCCAACAACGTTTTTCTTGTCAAAGTAAATAATTTGTTTATTTCAGCCATTTCAAAACTCCTCAAATCTGTCTTCTTTTGTGGTGTGGTCCAAAGACTTCCTTTTTACATATCACATAATGGATGTTCCTGAATTAATACCATTCAATTGATCATTTGATATCCCCAATAGAAAAAAGTATTATCTTCACTTGTATATCTTTGTCTACAGTCTTTTAAGAATGACACGTCACACTCTGGGAGTAATGCAGAGCGCTAGATAGTTGTCCAAATCTGAAAGAAACACTTCCTCAACTAGATTTCACTCCAGATTATCCTGTTATGTTGTTGTGTTTTTAATAAAACTAGGAAACATTTCTCATCCACCCATCTAGGTACATAATGGTAAAGATACCGAGATGAACAGTCCAAGGCAAGTGGAAGAACTGTCCTTGTTTTATGCTTTGATGACTTTATACCAGGGAGTGGTAGATCATGGGAAAAACTTTTCTCTTTACTTTTCAGGAGCATTTAAAATGTTTGAGAATAAAGAAAAATAAATTATGCCAATTCAAGAGCTAATTTCTTCTCCCTACACACACTTCTCTGGGAATGGAAGCTTTGGATTCTAGCATCCCCACAACTATGTATCATGGTTTACCAGAGAGTCTGTGTAGTCTCATTTTCTTAGCTGCTTTTAAAATGTCCCAGTTTCTCTCTCTTCCTCTCTCTTCTGCCCTTCACTCTTGGTTGTTGCAAATGGGTTCAAATAAGGGAAAGTAGTTTGGGTTCAATGGGTAAAGTTAACACAGCGAGATGGCGAGGAGAGAAAAAGAAGGTGTAGAGTTTTGCTTTTCCTAAACTCAGTGCATTAATATGAGGATTTCTCTGCTTAATATAATAGTTTTGTATGATATTCTTTTATCACTGTTAGACCACACTCTTGACCACACTCTCTGATGTGGTTCAACTACACAGTTCCTGAATGTTCCATTGTATCTTCCAGTAATCCAGGACCTTTTCTCTTGTGCATCCAGAACACCTCCTTTTAATTTTCTCTGATGTTGGTATTCCTGTGTGAACCTTTACATTGCCACTCAGATGAGACTTCTGAGGTCAGGTGTCCCTGTTCAAAAACAGGTATCTCCACCTTTAGGCAGGAAAATTGAGAAAACCTCAAACTCTTCCAGGGACCATTGCGTTATTAGAGCATTTATGTCAAATCTTGAACTTGATAAAATTGGTAATGAAACATCCCATTGTATTGTGTAGTACACACCTGTGATTTTCCAAATACTTTTTTGATTCTTTGAATCATCTCTTTCCATCAACTTGATTGTAAGTGCTATAATCTATAGACAAAGCTGAAATCATCTGTCAAAATGAGCATTCTTAGTATGGCATTTTCTTGATTACCAGGATGAAAAAATGTCCAATGAACGAAACAGTATGATATACTATTATGGCTTAATATCCATTGTCATCTGTCTGCCTTAAAATATCCCATGCAATTACAGAGCAGTTCAAAAGACTGAAAATAATAATGATAATATCACCGTCATCATCATCATCATCATCATCTCTTGTGTGATCACTTGCTGTAATTGAATCCTCAATGAAACTTTCTTCACTGTTATCCTATATATGCAACTATTAAGTCAATCTCATGAACATCATCACTTGGGTAGCACGGGCTCCCCATAGGTCCCCCAAAAAGCATCTATAGTAATAGCCACGAATCTAACTACTATGGAAACCAGCATTGACCTGTGGATACATTGATCTAAGTTTTCAGAGTAAATTTTAGACCAAAACTTCTTAGAGTCAAATATATATGATATTTACATTGTATATGTATTTTATTTATGTATTTTAACGTATATGATATGCATTGAATTTTGCTGTAAAGCCGGTCTGAGTTCCTTTTTGAGGTGAGAAGTTGAACATGGTTAGAGTTGCCCAGAAATGGCAGTGGGTACCATAGTAGGGATTGTGAATCTATTCTTGGCTGTAGTATGAACTTTAAAGCAACTACACTTTCCATTCTCATGCAGAAATTAATGTTTATTTGTTTTCAATATTTATTCCCCATGCTTTACAAACAACATATTCAAGGGAGTTTACAATTAAAATAAAGCCATAAATCAAAATGATGTTAGGTCTCATGGCAATTTGCTTAAAATTTCATTAAGAGAATTTATTGTTAGAACAGTGCAGTTTGAACCTTAAGAAGACCATCAGAGTCTCCAAGCTATTTACAACAAGCTTGCCAGTTCCTAGCTGCCAAAATTCAAGAGCAAGTTAAAATGAAAGAATGAGTGCCATACAAGGACAGCATAATTTCCCCCCTGGTATCAGGACCCAGGTTCAGTTCTCAGCTATCTGTAAGGAAAATAGAAGTAATCCTCAGTGCTGATAAGTGCCCTAGTGAGTCAGTAGAAATGACTGTTTTGTGAAGGATATGGGAGTAATATCAGTACCGAAAGGGAAAAAATCCATTAATTGAAAGAAGGAGAGGAAGTAGAGAGAAGTGCTTAAGTTAAAGTTGTTCATGTATCAGTTTTCATACCTGTCTTTCTCAGTTCAACTACATGACCTCAAAATTTTGTCCTTGTTTCATCTCATACTTTAATGAAGAGCCACACTTCTTGCAGAAACTGTACAAGCCTCTGGAATTCAGGTCTTCTCTGAAGCAGCACATTTGAATATACTTGAAAAGATCTGCTCTCGAGAATACCTAATGATCACGATCAAGTGGCAGTTCAAAGAAAGTTAAGGCTTTTTTTAGCAGGAAAAAATGATCTGGCAGACTGAAGACTAGAGGACGTATGCTTATAAGACAGAAAAGAGAGCAAGAGAGAGAAAGAGTAGGTTTGGGTGGAGTGGAGATGGGAATGCTAAAAATCCTGAAATTAGTACAGGTGTATTTGCAATATGAGAGCCAGTTTGGTGTTGTGGTTTGAGTGTGGGATCAGCAATCTGACTCTTTTCACCTATATCAAAAACTGGTGGCCTCCATCTCAGTGGAAGAGTGAATCCACTTCAAGTTTTGATGTGAACTTTATGAGCTTGGTATCTATGAGCAGATTTTGAGATGGAGTTTAACATTGCAAATAGATTTTTAAAAATAGATTAAAGAACAGAGCAACTTCACTGATATCAACATGGAAATTACTAGCTTATATGGTTTGAATCTGCATGGAAGGTTTGTACTGAGATACAACCCTTTCACTACTGAGCTAACGTCTCTCTAATTCAACCCCTGAGACGTGGAAAGTACAATTAATATATACACTCAAAGTAAGGCTCTGTGAAGAGGAGTCATTCAAGGTTTTAACTTCTACTTGATGTATCCTACGTTTGTTTAAACACAAACATAGTAAAACCCATTTATTAAATCTCAAGGACTAGTCCTATATAAGACATATGCTGATTTGAAGAATTTACTTTACCAGTGGTGTCTATTTTTTTGGTGGATGGACTCAACTGAATTTCTTCCTTTGTGTTTATCCTCTGCCATGCAATCTGTGGTGCCTGTTTCACATATAAAATCCTTTATCTTGATAAATGTCCAGGGATAGACAGTGGTTTCCATGTCAGTGGATCCATTCTGAATCTTTGTTTGAATGTTTAAGAAGATATTCAAAAGGCTGAAACATCTTAAGGACAGACATCCGCACCATAGATAGCTTTGTCAAAATCCAGAGTATAACCTGAAAGAGATTAATTGTCTCACTGATTTAGAAACTATCTTTCTGCATATCTATCTGAGAGCGTAACCATACCTTAACAGAATGTGTCCAAGTAGACTTTTGAAATAATTGTGGACACATGATTGGTATCTATTAATTCACAGCACATCTGGAAAAGGATTAATTCTGTTAACTATTTATCAGTCTTTTCAAACAACTGATACTGTGAGAACAGTTACCATAACAAATGCTGACCTTTTTAAAATGCTGTCTGATATGGAGATGAAATCGTCTGAAAGTGCAGTTAATAAAAACTTATTACCAAGTGAAGTATAAACTACTTTGAGCTTCTACTGGAAACTTATGTAAATTATTACTGCTTGGAATGTTTCATCTATTAATTTCCATTTATTCAAAAAAAATTCAGAGCTCTTCTGAGCCACACACAAGTTTTTCTCTCATGGGTTTTCTGAATTTATCAATATTTAGGAATCGGGGGGAAATAATCAGATGCTCCCATATAGTAAAGTGTCTTTTAGGTGGGACATGTTCAGGCTGCTAACCTCTTAGACCCAGGTACATGGCAGTCAGCCTTTTGAATACAAGACCTATTTTCTGTAATATGTACAATATTGTGCTAGAGCAAATGCACTTCATCAATCACACATCTGCATTTTAGATCACATTATTCCCCTGTTGTTGTTGCTGTTGTTGTTGTTGTTGTTAGTTTTGTCCAATCCAGTACAAAAAGATTCATTTTATTTGTGAAAGATCTGTTGTCTGCATTTCAAACTGTCTATGGAGACTGCCAAACCTTCAGAACTTACTGCTACACCAGTGCGCTGCAGCAGTGAAAAAAGCAAATTCTATGCTTGGCATGATCAGGAAGGGAACCAAAAATAGGTCAGCAAATGTTGTATTGCCTCTCTACAAATCTATGGTGAGGCCACATCTGGAGTACTGTGTACAATTCTGGTCACCGCACCTCAAGAAGGATATAACGGAACTGGAAAAGGTACAAAGAAAAGGGCAACAAGAATGATCCAAGGGATGGAGCAGCTCCCTTATGAAATCAGGTTGCAACGCCTTGGTCTTTTCAGCCTTGAAAGACGGCGTTTAAGAGGTGACTTGATCGAAGTGTATAAAATCATGCATGGGATAGAAAAGGTGAATAAAGAAAAAATATTGTCTCTGTCACACAACACTAGGACTAGGGGGCACTCCCTAAAGCTCCAAGGTAGGAAAGTTAGGACTAATAAAGGGAAATATTTCTTCACCCAGAGGGTCATTGGGTTATGGAACTCACTTCCAGAGGAGGTTGTGACAGCTGTCAGCCTGGACAGCTTCAAGGCAGGATTAGACAGATTCATGGATACCAAGGGAATCAGTAGTTACTGAAATGGACATCCAAGTGCCACCTCTGTGTTGGTTGAGGTAGGCAGGATTTCCCTGGGTACTGGTTGTGGGGGGTCGGGAGCAGGTGAGGGTTTTGCCCTCATTTCTGCTAGAGATCCCTGTGTACAACTAGTGGGCCACTGTGTGACACAGAATGCTGGACTAGATGGGCTGAGGCCCGATTCAGCATGGCTCTTCTTATGTTCTTATGTTCTTATCTGTGCCCCTTTTAAAAGCAGTGTTTCTTGGTCTAGTTTCAACTGAGTCCAATGAATTGGCCTTTAATTAGGGGTGTGCAATTTGGCAAAGACTCGTGTCATTTTTGTCCAGTTTCCAGCTTTCTCTTTCCCGCCCCAGTTTTGTTTATCAGGAAGTTCCTGAAATTGGGAAGGGAGTTCTATTTTTGTTCTGGAAAGATTCGGTCCATTGGCATCAGTGGGGAAACTTTAGAGACTCTTTTCTCCATCAATCTTAGCCCTATCAGTATGAAACTCACCTCACTTGGAGGCCACATTTATGATTGCAAGCCTGCCAAGTTTCAGAATGTTTCACCAATCCACTGATTTTTGGAAGTGTTTCTTGGTCTAGTTTCAACTGAGTCCAATGGATTGGCCTTTAATTAGGGGTGTGCAATTTGGCAAAGACTCGTGTCATTTTTGTTCAGTTTCCAGCTTTAAAGTTTGTACTGTAACATTTTTAAAAAACACACCAGAGTGGGTTCTGGGAATTGAAGTCCCAAGCACACTCCACAAGAGGGGAGGAGAATAGACATAGTCAACCAGGCCTCTGATTGGCAAAGAAAGAAAGAAAGAAAGAAAGAAAGAAAGAAAGAAAGAAAGAAAGAAAGAAAGAGAGAGAGAAGAAAGTGAGAAACACACAAAGAGAACAACTTCAACTCTCATCATGCCCTGGGAGAGATCACAAGCCTCCTACAATGCCCATGCCACACAGTGTGCTGCTGGGAAAGTAAGTTCCCATTTGCCTCTAGCGGACACTGGGGGAAGAAGCTTTGGGAAGGAATGGAGGAGGCTGTAGGGGAAGAAAGTAGAGGAAGAACCACAGCTTGTCTGATTTGCGAAGCTGCCCACACACCACATCCGCCTCAGGAAGAGTGCCACTCAGCCCCATTAGATGGGAAAAAATCAGCCTGCTGTGATTCGTATCAGTTATGACTTCAGCTGGTCTCGCTAGGCTCATTTCCAAGGATTCGGCAGCTGAATCCCCCAAATCTGGTACACCAAAATGATATTGCGCACATCCCTAAATTTTCTTGATTTTATAGCCAAATCTCCTTTGCTCTCCTTTGTTTTCAAATTTCCCATTTGAAAACTCACAAGGAAGGGTATATCAAATGATACACATGCATGTTTAAAGGAGGGCTCAGTATGGTACAACTATATGCAACCAAAATGCTGTGATAATAAAGTTTTATCTACTCAACTCATTTATTGTCCATGAATGAAAGTCTACCTGCTGTGTTTCATGTGTTTACTTCTTTTATTGTCTTGGCCTGGCTCCCTAGGAAAAGAGCAGTGTTAAACGTCTTTCGAAGCCAGTTTCAATGAGGGGCAATATTGCTATATATAATCTCACAAAAATAGCAATAGGATTTTTTTAAAAAAAAATCTGGTCATTTTTAAAAAAAATAAAGAAAATGTTTTCTGTTTTAAACTGTAATTGTTCCCCACCATTTGGTGCCATCATTATGAAATCCAAAGGGATCAAACAGTCACTAATTTCAACTCTCTTTTAATTCACAGGTTGACAGGACAGAAGTGATTCGGACTTGCATAAATCCTATCTTCTCCAAGCTTTTCACAGTGGACTTTTATTTTGAAGAAGTCCAGCGGCTACGGTTCGAATGCCACGATATCAGCAGCAATCACAACGGGCTGAAAGATGCAGATTTTCTGGGTGGCATGGAATGCACTCTTGGGCAGGTAGGGATTGTGGCCTTCTTGGATTCTTTTTCTTCCTACATTGGTCAAATCCACAACTACAAGTAAAAGCTCTTGCTAACTCAATTTGATATCTTTAAGAGATGAATTTGATGGTTTCTTCTTAGACTAGGTTTGTGGTGACCACAGTAACTATGGCAGCTCTTCCTATTTAAAAAGAGCAACACTCCTACTCCAGAGCAAATGTACACACAGAGAGAGACCTCATAATGGGTTTTCTGATGTCACATCTAGTTTGATCCTCTTTGAATACAAGCAATTTACATCACATATACTAATAAGACAGATTTCACAGCATCATTTGGTTGTAAAACAATTATGTTATTGGGTAGGATCACTTGTGTTTTGCTCTCTTTTTCTTTCTGAACTAGAATTGATTAAAACTAAATTCAAGGATCCACAACCCAAATGAAATAATAAATTTATTTCATATTCTGTTATCTACTTTTTATAAAACATAACTTTTAAAAAGTTGTTTAATGTTATGGCTTCAATGAACAATTCAGTCCAGAGTTCTTAGAAATATTTTATGATTAAAACAGAAGCAAGTTCGGAAACCTTTTCCAGGCAGGTGTTGCTCCAAAGACCAATGCCCAAAGCCAGCCATTAATGGCCTAAATTCATGGGAAGGTGATATTTTAGCATCTTAAAAGATTAATTTGAATGTGTGGTGACTGTGCGATTCTTTACAAAACATCTTCTAATCAATCTCATCCATAATCTGAACATAAAAGTCAAGCAAGGAAATCTGCCTTCTCAAAGATGAGAGAAAATTAAATTATTTCATAGTGGTATTTCACTTGTAGGCGGTTGAACTGTATCATTTCCTTAATAACGGATTCATATTGAAGACCATGTAATTACACATGTATGTGTGTCGGGATGATGGCATTTTAAGGTGTAAGAAATATTTCTGTTCAAACCAGTTTTGGACAGAGATATCTCAAAAATAGGAAGGGCCTTACACACACACAAAAAACACCTTATTTGAATAATGTTTACTATTCCTATATTTGGATGTTAATAAGGGTTTATAACACAGAACTGCATTTGAGAGGAAGGCTGCTCAGCTAGAAATGGTCTTAGCATCGAAGAAGGGGAATAGGACCCATATTCACTACAACAAACTTAGCTTTGGTGGGAAAGTTCATGTAACCATTAAGAGCAAGAAATTACCAAGCGCAAAACACTTTTGATAATATCAGTAAATTTTAAGCCCCATCTTCCAATCTTTGGCGGTAATTTATTGAAAGATGATGATTCAAAAATATAATACATAGAGATCTGTATTAATATTTAAGTGTTCTTGTGTAGTTGATTTTTCATTTAATTTGCTTCTTTTAGAAAAGGAGATGCTAGCTACAATGTTGATTGTGAATGCATTAAATGCCTCTGTGAGTTAGATGTTGGGAAACAGGGGATTATTCATCCTCGTTGTTGTTATTTTTCTTTTGCCTTTCTATCTGAAACTGACAGGTAGCTCAAGACCAATACTACGCAGGCTCCCCCAATTGTCTTCAGACACACCTTCATTATCCATTTTGTGCATTGTTGTCACACATTGGTTTCATGCTCTTGAGCTCTTGAGATTGCACTTTGTAAGCTACACGAAGACCTTCCAATCTGCTGTAAACATGGTGTACATGCTAGAGAGCACAGCAGTGACTGAAATTCCTGGGAGAACCCTGTAGCATATTGGCGCATACGTTCCCCAGGAACCATCTGACATAGCACATTGGGAACTAAGGTCTACACAGCCTGTTTTGGCTTTGGGAAGTTAATTGTATGGGGCAAATAATAAGTTGAACAAAGTACCTGATGCATTATGCTGGCATGATATCCTAATAGCAAATATGTAGAACTTTCAAAACATCATTTCTCTGACTTTGAGCCAGGTTTTGGCTGGAATCCAGACGTTGCTAAATCACAGTATTTGCCATCATCAAAGAGGGCAGTCAGTGGCCAAGATGACTACATGTTGCAGTCCAACAATATCAGGGAATCCAATGTTAAAGAGGTTTTATTATGTAATAGCTGCATTGTTAGTTATTTCTGTCTCAGAAGCACTGTAATAGTGTATAGTGTTCCTATACATCAGTAACTATAAAAGAAAATATTACCTTGGAGGGTAATTCTGCTGGTATCAATGTTTATTGAAAAGCAGCCACTAGAGGTAAACTTGGAGCAGAGATATAAAGAAAGCTGGCAAAATTTCTTGCTCTCAAAATAAGAGGGGGAAAAAGTCTAATAGTCTGAGAAATTACTAATCATTGTGAGCTTTTTTCCATTTTGGGAGCCCTTTGCGAATAATTTGTGCAGAAAACTTGTTTTTGGCCAACATCTTGGGGTTTGTTGCATGCAAAACACTTTCTTCACACTAAATAGTATATTTTGCACAAAATGTCACATTTGCTATATAAAAACATTCCTAAGAGTGAAATAATCATCACAAAATGTGAAGAAATTGTTGTAATCTTCTCAAGTGGGTGAAAACTTTTAAAATGATAATAACTTTTAATAATAATAATAATAATAATAATAATATCCTGGTTTATCTCCCCAAAGGGGACTCACACCAAGCTGATAATTGAACCCAAAAATCAGAAACTCAAGTGTTGCAGAGAAATATTTCAACATTTCTGCAAAACAAGTTACAGCACTTCCTGCCTCATAGAGCCCAACAACTAGTCTAATTAGGTAGGGCTGACCTGCGCTTTCCTTAGTGTCATAAATATACTCTGAGCTGTAGTCCCATTAACTCACTACATGGTGTAGTTGCCCACAGAACCTAAGAATTTCTGACATTTTGAACAGTTGCAAAAACTCAGATTAGCTTCTGAGATTTGTGTGCATTAAAGATTACCTTTATCCATGCATCTGTTCCTC
Organism: Anolis apletophallus; assembly: GCA_030556195.1. NCBI lineage: Eukaryota > Metazoa > Chordata > Lepidosauria > Squamata > Anolidae > Anolis > Anolis apletophallus. The sequence continues at coordinate 65,948,149 of JARBWK010000008.1, read as the reverse complement.
ATCTTAGCAATGATCACTAGAGAAAAATCTGAGAACCATCTTCCAATCAAAATGGCAGATGCAATCTGAGCTACTGGAAAACTAGTTTATTTGTGCACACTGCAAGCAGAGGAATCAAACTTAAAACTTTCAGGTAGCTTTTAACAGAAATCTGCCAATTCAGCTATGTCAGAGTCCTGCCATGATGCCTGCCTGACCTCTGAACAGTTGATATTTTAGGATCTGCTGTATATTTGATATACCGGTTGCTTCTAATACCTCTCAGTTCTGCTTGGTTGCCATTTGCTTGCTTGGGAGCCAGCAGTCTCTGTGATATGCCTTGGTAGGGGATTTTTACACCCATAAATAAGCAATAAACATGATTTATAATTGATGGCTCTTTCCAAAAGGTGACTTGTTAAGAGGCACATCTTAGAATGCATATTCAAAGGGCAGTTTAATGCCAGTAAAATTGATTTCCTCTCAGCTATATGAATGATGTCCTGCATTGCATAATTATTAATTATTCTTGAAGGCATTTAAGTGCCAAATAGATGTATTTTATTTCTCATTTGTTTATCTAGTAGCGTACAAATGCAGTATTTCTTAATAAAAAGTGTTGGCTATGAGAGAAACATACACTAACAGCATACAGAGTAGCATTTCTTTTAATTTGAAGGTGAAATGGTTGTTGTTATGTGCCCTTAAATAATTTTTCATTTCTGACTTACAGTCACCCTAAAGCAGTGGTTCCCAACTTTGATCAGGGACCACTTGACCAGGAACCACTTTGACCAGGGGCTGCTCTCCAACATCAGTATCAAAAGGGTTATGAATCAGTTTTTGGTCAACTTTAGATTTGATTTGGTTATTTGGGATGCTGATTCAGAAAATGGCATTGAATAGACCACATCAGCTCTAGTTTCCGATAAAGAACATATACCACTCGGTAGTCGCCATCTGTTTGCCCACAGAAAACCATATTTAATAATCTAGAGCTGATGTGGTCTATCCAAGGGGGTGAGGCAGGTCAATGATAGGGAAGGAGTGGCAGGCAGCATGAAAGGACTGGAAAAAAATAAATAAAGAGGAAGGAGGCTTGTAGACCGGATTTTCATTCTTGCCGCCCATTGGTGGTCCATGGCCACCAAGTTAAGAACCACTGCCCTAAAGCAGCCACAACATGGGGTTTTATGAGATTTCGAATGAGCAACTTGTCCAGATGATCCAGTGGGTTTCCATGGCCAAGTGCAGATGCAAACCCTTTCAGAAAACAGGTATTATGTGGGCAGAGATAGTAATGATTAAAATACCATTAGTCCTCTTTCACTGCTCTTTATTGTACAGTTTCCTTTATCATCTATCGGTCCTAACTTTTTATAAAGAAACTCTTAAGCCTCATCACATTTTATCCTTGCAACAAAACTGTAGGTTAGGTTGAAATGAGATAGAAATTTCCCAAAATGTATGTCCTAACTGAAAAAAGGAGATGAGTTCTTCCCCTCATCTCCCAATCTTCTGCCATGGATTAGGGCTGCCAGACTGAAAATGGAAGAGGGCTCCTGTCACGGTAATTATTTAATGATTCCGTTAAAGATGGAATTTCAGCAGTTTACTACTTGCCATCTGATTGCATGATGAACAATACCTCTTGAAATTCCCCCTTTTCACAAACATTAAAAGTATAGGGATGTAATCCTTCACTAATTTTCATCCTCCATGTTGTTGAAGCCTATTCACAATTCAGGACTTACTATGTACAAAATTCAGACCTGGTCATTTTGTGCAGAAACCAACATGGAAAGCATTTTCTGTGTGAAATATAATATTCCCGTGCAAAAGTATTATTTTCTATGTAGAAAAACCTGGTCCCTGTACACAAAATGCTATTTGATATTCAGATCCACCACCTGTGACTTTTACATAGAATAGGTCTCCAGTTGCAATCTTTTTTAAAAACAGAAACAACCTTTTTGAGCAGAAATGTTATTTTTTGCACAATACTGTAAAGGAAGGAAAATGATGCATCCCAAAAATATGAAATATAATAATTATTTCAGGAAACATAAACTGGGATGCAAAGTGTGAGTAAGGGACAGTTTTGTGAAATCCCTTGTTCTTTGCCAGATCTCCTTGCACCTCCTTTTGAACCAAAAGTGTTGTGAAAGGGATACTTTGCTCCCAGTAGGCAATTGTTTCTGTTCTTTGACATTTGCTTCTACAAGGAAAATACATTCATCTCACATGAACAGCTAACCATGTGATGCTAAGAAGCTGACTTTCTGAGGTGCAGTGAAATCCCCTCTAGAATATGCTCTAAACTGTAAATAAGTTCTCTCACTTGTCAGACCCTACCCTCATGGTGCATTCTGATTAAAACCTGGAACAGATTCACAGCCCCCCTGGGGACTCTTCCACATAGTCATATAACCCAGAATATCACAGCAGAATATCCCACAATATCTGTTTTGAACTGGGTTATCTGAGTCCACACTGCCATATATTTCAGTTCAAAGCAGAAAATGTGGGATTTTATTCAGCTGTGTGGAAGGAACCTGAGAACTACCAGCAACCACTAACCTGTTTTAGTTAATTATATGGTGAAGAGAAATACATGTTCCTTACATGAAAACTGCATCTTCAGCCTTGAGGCCCTGTCATTTTCTGATGTTCCTTTTATCTTTTTGTACAGATTGTTTCACAGAGAAAACTCTCAAAATCTTTATTGAAACACGGGAACACAGCGGGGAAATCTTCCATAACGGTAGGTCCATCTGAAGTGCTGTTCCTTCTCCCCTTTTACCTCAGAGGACTTCAGCAACATACACTTTTTCTGTCCATGTTTAATTATAAATGCTTCATTTTTGCTGGAGTGTGCCCCTTTCATTCTAAGAACTGAGAGTGATGATATATAATGGAAAACCACATTCTACCCATCAAAACAGGAGTGAGGACTTGGTGAAAGACTAATCTGGAAAGGGCTTGGGGGGCACATTTCACTAGTGGGTGAGTCTAAGGATATGGTATGGTGCCAAAACAGAGTAGATGGCGTCATGACGTTTAAGACACTGGTCCTGATGTTTAAGGCCCTGTATGGCCAGGGTCCGATATATCTCTGAGACCACCTTTCCTCTTATGGCCATCAGTGGTCACTTAGACCCTCCCGACACAATCTGCTTTACATTCCAGGCCCAAGAGAAGCACGTCTTACTAATACGAGGCCTTTTCTATCTCTGCCCCGGCACAGTGGAACTCTTGCCTCCGTATATGAGAGCAATGCATGATCTGCGCCCTTTCACCCAGGCTCTCAAGACCTGGCTCTTCAGTAAAGCATTTGATATGTAATTTTAACTTCTATTTTCATGATCCGTGTATGTTTTATCTGGTTTGACTCTTTCTGTGTAAATCGCCTGGAGCATCTTGATGGAGGGTGATTAATAAGAAATAAATTGATGATGATGATGTTCAATTTGTACCAAGTAGGACATTGGCACAGCACATGAGACAAAGCAAAGCTCCCCTCCATTCAAGAAAAAACAGAATAACCTTTAGTGCACATGTGGAACCCAGGAATATTAAACATTTGCAAGAGTATTTTGTTCAGAATTTTATGTGAAAACACTACTATCATTTTCTTGACTAACTAAATACAGGCAGTCCTCAAGTTACTAACAAGATAGGTTTGTTCTTCAGCTGAATTTGTTTGTCGGTTTGTTCTGTCGGTTTGTTCTTCAGCTGAATTTGTTTGTAAGTCAGAACAGATACATTTTTTCAGTGTAACTCCAGAGATAGATAGATGTTGTTGTTTATTCATTCAGTCTCTTCCGACTCTTCGTGACCTCATGGACCAGCCCACGCCAGAGCTCCCTGTCGGTCGTCACATCCCTCAGCTCCTTCAGGGTCAGGGTCAAGCCAGTCACTTCGAAGATAGATAGAGAGATAGATAAGCTTTGGATAGCATAAAGAAGGGTTAGCACTCCTGTTGTGTTTATTTTGCTGTCTATGCCCCTGTTCAGAAGATTTCACCACATTTTCTGTCTCCGTGATTATTGGATTTTGGAAAAAAAGGCTTGTTGTGATAACAAGAATTGGTGATGAAGCTTCCGTTGAGACACCTTTTCCGCATGATAACTCTTTCAGGAGTGAATTTCTTTCCCGAGGGGTAGATTTCGCTCACTTCCAGTTGTCTCTGTCCTTAACTGTGAGTCATTTGTAAGTTGGGTGTTTGTAACTGTATTACATTGGCTAAGTATGTTTTTTACAGTGTGAAGTCAAGAGGTCAGTTATTAAAACAAGATGGTAACACATACATCTAAGGAAGTGAAATGTACTTAATGTCATGCTAAAATAAACCTGCTAAAGAAGGGGACATTATTCTTTGTTGTTTAATGGAGCTCCCTCATTACTTATGGTAAGCATCCGTGACTGCCATGTGTTTCTTTTAAGGATAAGTATAGCTGGACTTAGTTACCTAATTTTTAATGAGGAAGCAGACTGTTTTAATTAGTTTGGATTCAATTACCCCTTTTCTGATTGCTAACTAACCAAGCAGATGGTTTTTGGTCAAGGTGCCACCTTTAGTTTATATAAAGGCAAAAAGCAAAAATGAGGCAAATCTGTCTTGGATCTCACTATTTACATCTCTTAGGGAAATATTATTCTTACTCATGTGAAATTTGGAAATGGTCAACAAAATATGTAGTCTGTCATGGAATTACTGGCAGATCTGTCATCAAAAAGAGCTATTTTCTTTTCTTTAGTTTCTAATTACATAGCATAAGAAATTATCAAATCATTTTTATAATATTATAACGTGGCCATAACATGTAACATTAAGCTTCTCGGAAGTTGTAATGAGATATACAAGGATATATAACCTAAATAAAAGAAGCACGTTGATTTGTAGCAGACTGTGCAAATAGGATTAGCATGTATGAGCTGGCCCATTTGCTTGGAGTAATAGATTTATTTAAACCAGAAGGAGCAGTCAAATGTTCAGTAACAATACTTACAATATACTGTATAAATGAACTATAAGAAAATAGAACCATACATGCACAAAATATAGAAAATAGCAAACTTTAATTTTGAAACTTTTATTAAATTCTTATATTTTAAATATACTTCACACATTTCTGTACTCCAAAGATAGATGTGACCTTTTGCTGTATCCTGCCAAACTGAGTTGGTTTTCAATTCAGAATCGTTTCTTTTTGGTCCAGGCACAGAAAAACAAATACTGAAATGCTACATGAAATGTCTCCAGAACTGAATTGCCACCATAATATTGAGAGTTGGGTGAACTCCTCTGTAATGTGTCCAGAGGAGGGTGGCTAAAATGAGCCCTATGAGGAGCGGCTTAAAGAACTGGGCATGTTTAGCCTACAGAAGAGAAGTCTGAGACATGATGGCCATGCATAAATATGTGAGGGACAGTCATAGGCTTGTTTTCTGCTGCCCTGGAGACTAGAGCAGTAGTTCTCAACCTGTGGGTCCCCAGATGTTTTGGCCTTCAACTCCCAAAAATCCTAACAGCTGGTAAACTGGCTGGGATGCCTGGGAGTTGTAGGCCAAAACACCTGGGGACCCAAAGGTTGAGAACCACTGGACTAGAGCATGGAACAATGTCTTCAAATTACAGGAAAGGAGATTCCAGTTGAATATAAGGAAGAACTTCCTAACGGAGAGAGCTGTTCAGCAGTGGAACTCCCTGCCCCAGAGTGTGGTGACGGCTCCTTCTTTGGAGGCTTTTGAATGGCCATCTGTTGGGGGTGATTTGAATGTGATTTTCTTGCTTTTTGGCAAGAGGTTGGACTGAATGGCCCATGAGATCTTTTCCAATTTTATGATTCTAACTCTATAACTTGATCAACCATTTTCACCTTCCTTGACCCTCAATGGGCCATACCAGTGCACCCAACAGTGACCAGGAGTTAATTTTGAACTTAATTTTATTTCTTGTTGCTTGGAGGTAGAACCTGCCACAAAATAGTATTTACTATAAAACAACATACTCTTCAGGGGTTTTTTTTGTTTAGCAAAAAAAACCCCACATGTTTATCTTTCAAATGGGATATGTATGGGGATCTGGATGGGCCAAGGACTGCAGATAAATTGCATGATTTGCATTCTTGTAATGCTGCATAAAGATGACCAGGAATGAGAGTAATATTTCAAAACATTAGAAATGTTCAGCTATTTAAATGGGTACGTGGGCAGAATGCTACACCCACTGGTAGCATTCTAAATTCTGAATATAAATAACCAAGTTATAAGAATTTGTAGTGTGCTGTCATTTTTTAAATTATTTGGGAGTCTAACTATTCTTAAATGGATGAAGAGGCAGTGAAATGTACTTGCTAGCCACATTTCTAGTTTATGTGCCTTGAGCCTAACAAATTATAGGGCCAGTTGGCTAATTGGCAGTTGATGCATTATGTGTAGCTTCCATCACCATTTTATCGGGCTCCATGTGATCCTTTAAAACATTAATTAAAGTGTATTTCTTTAAAAATAGAAACTCTCTGTTTCAATAATAAATTATATTGGAAGTTTCAAATGGTGTATGTGAGCATTTATTGGGCATAAAGATATGGTGGTTAGGTGTTATGGGTGTTCTGAGTCCCATTCAACCTAGGGCCCATCCAGACACGGCCTTTATTGTGGGAACAGGGGCGGTCTAAGGTAATTTTAAATGGTAAGCGAACATTATTTTGGCGCCTCCCCCAAAACATAGTTGTGGTCGCCCCTTCCCTCCGCGCATGCCCAGAAGCTCCTGCGTAGGGTCCCATCTGCCCTACTTTTACCAGTAATCTTGATAATGATGCCATAGGAGTAAGCCCACAGCGCCACCGCAAAGGCATTGTTAACACAGGCACGGGCAAACTGGGGCCCTCCCTGCAGGCTTTGGACTTCAACTCCCACCATTCCTAGTAAAACGTAAATACAATACATTATATTATTGCCAGAGCACGATATTACTATTATATATTAACATTGTATCATAACATTATACTGTAATAGTATTAGTAATATGACATGTAATATAAAAGATATCCTTATAATATCTTATTAGTAGTAGTAGTAGTAGTAGTGTTATATTGCATTCCATGACACAGGCCCCTTCCCATCCCTTTCCTGATGAATCGGCTGAGGGGGGAAAGGGAGGGCCCTGAAGCCCTGAGGGATGGTGGGGATCGCAGTCAGGGAGGGAGAGGGCCCAAGCCAGCCCGTGCCTGCCCAAGGAGAGCCTGGTCCCGGGGGGAGAGGGTTGGGAGAAGGCCTTCCGGGGCCCAAGGAGCCCCCCCAGGCTGGAAACACGGGCTGACTTGGCTTCCCACTGAGCAGCGCTCTTCCCTGCCCCCCCCCCTCCCCCAGCCACCATGTTTCCCATCTCGCGAGACTGGCCGGGAAGTGGGCGGTGGAGGAGGCGGAGGTACCGAGGGAGGCAGGCGGGTGGGCAGGCCAAAAGCAGAACATCGGCCGGACGCTGTCTGGCGGGCGGGGGAATGCACGCTTCCCAGATGTCGCCCCACGCAGCGGTGTCCTTTGCCTACAGGTAGGACCGCCCCTGTGTGGGAACTCACGTAATAAAGGAGGGGCTGTTCAGACAACATTCTGGACAGTCCCGCATTAATTCACTACGAACAAGGAAAACGCTGGTTTGTAGTGAATTGTTGCGGCCTGAACAAGACTGGACCCTTAGTAAACCAACACACAGCTGCTGCAGTTAAATGCTTTATTTAGAATAAGTAAAAGGTAAAAGAAAGGCAATGAGTATAGTCCAATAATGCTCTCAGCATCAAAAGATAGCAAAACTGAGTCCTTAAAAAGATTTCAAAAGAAAGCAGGAAGCTTGGTGCCACAAAGGCTAATTCACTGGGCCTTGGATCCCAGAGTTGGCAAGGCTTAAGTCTCTGGCAAGCGGGACCTCCAGGTCCAGGCGAGGCTTCTTGGAGCTTGGCAAGGTAGCTGAAATGTTGGCACGAGATCCAGAATGGTGTCTGGACGAAACCTTTATAGGTTTCGGCTGCATTGATCCAACAAGCGCTTACTTCGCCGAAGTTCTCCCACGGGAACAGGCAAAGAGCTCCCTCTTCCCACAGTATCTGAATCTCTGTGGAATGTCAACTTGTTAACGGGGCCAGCTGTGCCGGGGAGAGGAGCACCCGCTTCTTGGCACCAGGTGTTCTTATCGGCTTGAGAAACCTCAGGGCTGCGCCGCTCCTTGACTGCTTCGGGTTCAGCTAAAGGTTGCGGTACAGGCCTGCTTTCAAGCCTCTCTAAATCTTGGGCCTGAACATGGCGTCACTCTGGCCTGCTATGAAGACCTGGCTGAGGTGTGACATGAATTAATTTAATAGTGGATTTATTCTGCGCTTTCTTAGAAGGCACAGGATAAATGCACTATTTCCAAGTCTGCGCTGCAGAATACTGCAGTCCAGACAGTATTCCCACAGTTTACTGGGCTAAATAAGCCTGGTAAACTGTGGGAATACCCACCCCCCCCCCCAAGCTCCTAGATCCCTTAGAAAACTAAGAGAAACTTATGTGGTCTCCATTAGAAGCCCTGGTGAGCAATCCCGGCATGTAGAAATGATAGGCCAGGAAAGCGGGAGGGGGGCAATCCCCCGCCTCTCCTGGTGTGTCATTTCTATGTACCAGGAGAGCTCGCCGGAGCTTAAACTACAAGGCAGTACATAGAGGGAGATACGTTCGGACAGGTAAGCTGGGCCGGAACCATATAGGGAACCATATATTATGCCTTAGCTATAGCTCTTGAGGACATATCCTCCACTACTATGAAGCTCTTACTGCTAGTGGATGCCCTATTTATTCCAGAGTCTGCATCAGTGAGGATGTCAGTTTCTGTCAGAATTAACTTCTGTAGACTGTTGTCTGGGAAACAGTGGCGCCCAAGAGTACAGATATTGGATCTCCCTGCTTTAAATTATATTGGTATTTGTGTTTTGTTTCTGGCAAGAGAGCTGTCACATTTCAGCAGCCTGACAGAGCTTCCTATTCTAGCTTTTCTGTACTTGCACATTAGTCAATGGCACTGTTCCAGATTTCGTTCTCCCCTCCACTTAAACAGAATTGTGTTTCCCCCTCACTTAGGTGATTGCTGAGGAGTTATCTGGCAATGATGACTATGTTGAACTTTCCTTCAGTGCACGGAAATTAGATGACAAGGTAAGCCGGCAGTTTGACGCTAACTTTACGGAAAGGCATAAGAATGCGACAAATGTGATTTAATATGATTTAGTAAGACGTTCCCTCCAGCAGCTATTTTGAGATGGGCAATGTTATTAAATAAAACTGAATATCTCAGATCAATGCTCATAATGAGGCTTTCCTCAAGTTGCATAGTAATTAGGGAAAGTCCCAAAGGAATGTAATTAAGACCAAGACAATTTAATTATGCTGAGACCTCATGTATTTAAGATGCCTCCAATCACACAAGTCTGTTTTTACAAGCCATCAAAGACACAACATTCAAGGTTGGCATCTTAGAATATAAATTGGGGGACACTTGGGAAATAGTTTTGAGAGTGGGTTGTTGTTTTTCTGGGAGGTGTCGCTCCTTGAGTGTGTTTGGCAAAACTTTTTGTCCTTCAGCCACAAAGCTAAATTAAGAAAAGGGCCTTCTATTCAAGGACATACTTATTTGTTCTAGAGTTTGGCAACTGTTTTCACATGGAACTTTGGAGAATCAGTGCACATATACATACACATATTAGCTGAAATTCTACATCTGTATGAAGCTCCACATATGTATTTTTACATCACCCATAGTAAGGAGGTGCATGTGACACTGTTGCTTATTGCTAGGGAAGGGAATGAGGTGGGAGGCAATTCAAACCATGGAGAAGCAGCTGGTCTTGGTGTGTGGGGGCGAGAAATGAGGTTGCACTTTCAAATGGAGTGCACCTGCCTTTTCTTCCCCCTAGGAGCCCAGAGCAGCCAGGTCTGTTTGTTTACCTCCCCTTCTTTTTCCTCTTCAGCCGTATGCAATAGTAGTATGACAGCATGACAGCTGTATGCAATAAAAGGTGAGAGAACAGCTCAATGCTTGCTTACGATTCCAAAGGGGACTTCTGGGCACATTAGCTGCATTTACACATGCTTATGTCACCAACAGGATTCCAGCCAATCTTTTTCACTGGAGGCTGAACTACTTAGTGCTAGGTAGGAGGATAACAGACACCGCCCATCCCTAGATTGCCTTACCGGCAACCATCAATAACCAATGGACAAAAGCTGGGCCAATGCAAAATTCATATTTGAAGCAAGGATATAAAACTCTCTCCATCTCAGGTTTTTTTTTTTGCATGTGTTTCCATCCTGCACACATTTTCTTTCCAGGCTTGTTTCAAATTTGTTGCAAAAATCTAGGGTTGTCCCCTCCCCCCACTCCTCCATTGACCTCAATATCAATTTTTTTAAAGGTTTTGCCCATTTGCTGATGCTAGTTTGCCTTTATTTTCCAACTGTACGTTATTTTATGGGTGGTTTTTTGTTTTTGTTTTGGAAACTCCCTATAAGGCTTGCAAAATGTGCAATTGCTCAAGATGAGGTGTGTTTTCTCCTCATATCAAGCTTAGTAGATATGGGAAACCTATTTTTGCTGAGATTGTAAAATCCAAGGAAATTCTTTTCTTACCACCTCATCACACTGCGGTTTTTTGGCCCCTTTTTCCTCTTTTGGATGGGGCCTGCTGAATACCATCGGATGTCACTAGCATGGCACTTCTCCCATTCCAGACCCATGACTGAAATGTAAGTGGGTTTTGGATAGCTCTGATGGAGCTACCACATTTTTGGTGCCTTTTCCTCATCTGATAGGGGAACGTTTGTCACCTTTTTCCTGTCTGATGGGGATAGGGACAGGGTGCCAATGCACCTTGTCCCATTGTCCCTGTCTGGTGGAGGAAGGAGGGAGGGTGTGCGGGGCATCACAATATGCCCCCCCATGCCTGCTGCTTTGCCAACAATTGCCAGCATAATGGAGCAATGTGTGAAGAGGTCCTTACTTCCAGTTACTTCCAAATACAAATAGGAATAAATAGTAGCTAAAATGTATATGAAAGAAGAGGCGACTCCTCTTTTTTGTCATCTGAACTTTCTCCATGGCTTTGGTGTTTCCAGCAATCTTTGATATTTAACCTTATTTTATCAACTCACTACTGTCTCTGTCAGAGTTCTGCCTCTTAGTCATGTTAATGTGATGTTCAAAGTGTGACATAATTCTCTGAAATTGATTTGATATACACAAATCAGATCTACCAAGGCTGTTTTTCCAGCTCTCGGTTCTTCCAGATTCCCTTGACCAATCTCTTTTTTCTGGAAAAATGATTTATTGCTTTTCCTTTTTAAAAAAAACCCAACCACATCATGTAAAAAGATAGTAGGGGGACGCACTGTTTAATATTTGTAAAATATTTAGAGACTTCTGGGCACCTTATAAAAATCAGGTGAATTTTTGCAATTTCCAGTTGTGGCTGGATGAAAGCTGGTGGTTGTGATTTTGGGTACAACCTCCCACCCCAAGATTGAAGGGATCTTGAGGGAATGACCAAGCTTCTAGGACTCCCACTTTTTCCCACTGGGGTTCAACCTACTCTAAGTAGCTCTTGAAATTGTCAATCATAATACATTGTATAGAGAGAATTTAAATGTCCTGTAAATTAAGAGGAACAATGCTATATTGCCAAGTATTTAACTAGTGGCTTTCAGAAGAAATATTTAAATAGTGGCTTTCAGATGAACACTGCTGTAGTTATTGCTCACCACTTGAACTAGATAAGTCCATTGTGAGTTGTTGAAATACAAGGTGGGCTAATTTATTAAGGTACCCATCAGACCTGCTGGTTGGTGGGATGTGTGTTCTGAAACAAGTGACCGGAATCAGGCAGGCCTCAGATATTTTTAGCCCAGTATTTCTTACCATTGACCATTCTGACTAGAGCTACTAGGACATGCAGTCCAACTATATCTGAACAGCCACTCTTGGCTTAAGTCTGTTTCTGTTAAATAGTATTTATTTAAATATCGTAATATGAAAAACAAAAACACACAAAGAAACAAGAAAGAACATCCAAATATATAAACACCATAATAGAGTCTCAATGGAGAAACTGTTTCATATGGAGGCCCTGAAGGGGCTCCCACTTGTAAAGCTGCCATGGGCATCCTATCACCAGGCAGCAGTGCCGGCCTTTGGAAGGGGACTCCGTTCGCCATGGGCCGAAATGGGGTGGCCCCGGGGCTGGGCCCTCCTCGCAAAAGCCCACCGTCTCCGGGCCCCGAGGGAAGAGGGACGCCTGCTGGAGCAGAGAGCGCCATGGAAGGCAGCCTCTCGGGCGGCAAGGCCAGAGGGAAGTTCCCGCTGCACCCGGCCATGGGAGGACAGGCCAGAGATGCGTCCTTCCTTAGTCGGAGGCAAATATAGATTAACCACACCAATTGTGTGGTTTAAGCAAAAAAGTATTAAAAGATCAGAAATACGAGTAAAAGAAATAAAGAGAAAAATAGAATAGAACAAATAAGACTTCCATCCTTGTTATCAGCCCCTTATACACTTTCTATAACACATTTAATGTTATCACTCTAAACAAAATCATAACCGATCTTCTATAATTATATCACCCTCCTACTTAACATTCTACATTAATCAACCAGTCTATCTTATTATGTTTTAAATAATCTATAACCGGGGCTTAAGTCTGTTTCAGTGCACCTACCTATAAGCTCTAGTGGAGATGGGAAAGGTTACTTTTTGGACAACAGCACCCCAAACCATTAATTCTTGAGGTCAAAACAGTAACTTTTCCAGGCCTTGAATCAGGAATCATATTGACTGGAGATTCAGGTATACTTACCTTGAGAAGTATGTGCATTGCAGTCATAGGCAGCAAGCACTTACGGAACCTGAACCATTGGGAGGCAAAATGAGTTCTGTTCACATGGGAGGAATTATGAATACACGCAGCATTTGCCTGCATAGGTTTTATGTGATTAGCAGTAGCTAATCTAATTAAAGCTGCCAGAAATATTTAGGTTGGCAGAGTGTAATGGATTTGTAATTTAACTAGGGTGTAAAGGTTAATAGCATCCCTAAGTTGGGGATCCTTAATCACTCCAAATTTTAGGACCTTGTTTTGTTTCTCGATTGAAAGGCAAATTGGGAAGAGAACTTCTTGTTCTTGGCCTGTTTGACTTTTCAGAGGTGAGTTTAAGCAGCTATATTTAGGCATACTTTAAAAAAACAGAGTACAAAATAATAGTAGAATACCTTCTGGTCTTCTGGTTATACAAAAATAAAAGTGCCTCTAAATACAAAGGAGCAGGTGCTCTAATAGTTTGTTTCTACAATAAACTCCAGAAACCGGGAGGAATAATGCCCTAGCAGGCAGATGGTTATCATTTAAGTTCATCAGTGTCATGCTCTTTCATATTTTAGGGGGACCTCTACACAAACAGCACTGAAATTGAGTCATGTGTACATCAACAGCATTGTAGAAGAGTGGATCCATGCATTAGCTTCATTTAGCCAGTCTCTCCTTTCAAAACAATGTTGTAGTGTACCCTTCTTTAGACTGTATCAGCAGAGCCTTTTGTGTAGGATAACCTGACTGACAGAAGCCAAAGTGGAAGTACATCATCCATCAACCCCTCCCAGCATGATATTTCAGGGCAATGAAAGTAGTAATCCAGCACATCTAGCCAGTGCCAGGTAATGAGTATAGTTTAGTATGACCTCTTTATCCACAGGCTCAATATGCACAGTTTCCCTTTCCTACCCTCCAGAAGACATTCCTCCTGAAAGTGTTTTGGGGGGTGGGTGTCTCTCTAGGAGTGCGTGTTCTTTAGTCTTCTCTGTCAAAGAATGCTGGTGCCTCATTGCCCAAGATTTCATTACATTGAGCCACAGCAGTTAAAGTGGTGACAAATGCATGAATTCTACAGTATACGTAGATTTTATTTATTTATTTATAGCATTTTTATCCTGCTCTTTTCAGCCTGAAGGCGACTCAAGGTGGCATACAGATTGGCAACAATTAGATGCCACAACATACATACATACATCAATTTAAAACATTTAATATCGCATAATAAACATTCATATAAAACCATTGAAACTATAATCATCACCTTGGTTTTCCACTACAATTCTATGGTATTATTCCAGCCCAAGCATACTATACAATAGCTCTGGAGGGCCTAGAGAGGCATCCTTCAGTGAACGATGGGATCCATGAGCACTGTCCACTTCTCAGTGGTGCTGATGTCCATGCGTACATATGGCATGAGTCAAACTAGCAATGGAGCAACAAAATAGACAGCAGATAATAAATGGTTTCCCAGGGCAACTATGCATGTCACTATACATGACAGGATAGATATATATAGCAGTACGGGCGACTTGTCATAAATAGAAGATGTGGATTGTAGTTATTTTGTACCAAATGCCAAATCCTGTATGGATGTTGAATCACAAAAGACATACTTTTTCTTGGCAAAATTTCCCCTGAATAGAAAAACAAAAAAAATCATTAATATCGAAATAAAAGCTGATATATCGTCACAGTAGTTTATTCCATTTTAATGTCACTATGGCTTTCAGACTGAAATAAGTTTTTCCAGGTTCTTATTGCAAAAAAAGTAATCATTGTGCATCATATACATTGACGTTTCATTACTGACATGACACTATAAAAACATCATTAAAATATTACCCTGATAAATCCTTTATTTCTGTAAAGGAAACCCTATCAACACAGTATAAAGAAACATAGCCAAAGTTATTCATGCCCGTTTTACCATCTTATGGTATGAATTGAAACTTGCTAGATGAGAATAAGCAAATAAATATTTCTTTAAGTGCGAATTGTTTTGGATTGGTACTACGCAATAATTGTGTAAGAAACTTTGACAATAACAGTATTCTAGAAACTACTTGTTACACCAGAAACAGCCAACATGCCTTTAATTTGTTACATAAATTTTCAATATAATCTTACTGTGCTGCCCCCACCCCCATATGTAACTTTGTTATTTGTAACTAGTTATTTGTATACTCTGTTCTGCTGCCCTGTAACAGGGTCTAAGTATTTAAAATGAACATATGATTGCGGTTTCTCAGATGAAGGCTTCATATATTCTTTTAAATTTGATCAATAATGTCATATTCCCTCATTAACTGACACATTTAACTTTTCCTTCACACTTTTTGTGATAAAGAAGAAACTTCAGTTACTTGGTGAGAGAATGTGTAAACATTTTTTCAGTCAAGTATATTTCACAGAACATAAAATCCTTCTATCTTATGCCAGGTGGCATATGACTAACGTCAAGATCATAATTCTTACAGTATACATGTGAAAAATATCTTACAAAGTCAAGGACTAATATCTTAGTAAGTAGTGTGTTTGAACTAAATGGCCAGGTTTGCAATTAGGGAATAATCAACTGTGCTGATAATGAGCCCCTTACATTTTTTTCAAGGCAGAGAGCAACATGAGAAACATGCATATGGATAAGTAAGGACCTCATCAGAAAGCCCTGGCAAAGCATCCCACTTCACCGGGCTTCTGGTAAGGAAAGAGAAAGCACCAGCGCAAATCTGTCACCCCGCGCTCAGCACTCTCTTGGCGATGCTTTTCCCATCACATGGGGAAAATGTCACCATTGCAGGGAGGTCCTGTGCTGGCTCCTTTGTTGGGATGGAAGCCTCCGGCTACGCTTTCATCCTGGCTGGAGGCAGGACCTATGCCAGATGTCACAGAATGTTGTGTGATCTCCAGCATCAGTCTCTGTTCCCTGTCTGATGAGGTTGTAAGTCTTCATGGAGATGCAGGCATTCTCACCTTTGCCTTCCACTACAAAGGATATGGATCCCTTATATGGCCTTCCATTTGCAGAGATGGGCAACTTACAGGAATCCTCATCACATCTTCACTTAGAAAGGGAAATAATTGCATTAAGCATTCAGTGATGGTGTGTTAGAGAGGCTTCATAGAACTTAAACAAGTGGAGCTTGAGAAAAAAATGTTCCAGTGGCTCAGACTTTTTAATCAACATGATCCTCTTCCTGGATATTATGATTTCTCAGTTCCCTCACCTTCTCACTAAGACAGTATTTTATCTATGCCCACTGAGCTTCCATTCAGGACTATTTTAGGAGGTCCAATGAGATGCCCAAAATGATTTTTTTCTTTCCTAAATCTGTTTTGTTGTTGTTTACTCATTCAGTCACTTCCGACTCTTCGTGACCTCATGGACCAGCCCACGCCAGAGCTCTCTATCGACTGTCACCTCCCCCAGCTTCTTCAGGGTCAAGCCAGTCACTTTAAGGATACCACCCATCCATCTTGCCCTTGGTGGCCCCTCTTCCCTTTTCTTTCCATTTCCCCCAGCATAATTGTCTTCTCTAAGCTTTCCTGTCTTCTCATTTTATGACCAAAGTACTTCATCTTTGCTCCTAAATCTGTATCTATAAGCAATCACTTGTGGCCAAGTATGATTGTTTTGTAAGGGATTCCACCATAAGTATGATTGGTAGTAGGTCCATAGATGACTGTGAATACCTATTCTGGATCCACAAGGTCTTTCACAGTGAGGATATAGATTTACAGGTGGAAGGCAATCACAAATGTTTGCTTGACGTGCCATCCTCTTGGTACATTCCTCCCTTTTGCCCTCCATTCATGCCTCTTCAAAATCCATAGCACTGTTGTTAACAACTGACCTCTCATTAAAATGCTCATGTGCTAGGGCTTCTGAGTTCTCTATTTTTATTCCACATTTTGAAAGTTAGCTTTAAACTTCTTTGGTGTCCACCGACATTCCATTTTCTGTTCTTGAATTGAGAATAAAATAACTGCTTTGGGAGACGGTGATGGGGCATTTGGACAACGTGACCACTTCATCAAAATTTTCCTAAATATATTTTGTGCTTCTCTAAACCTTCTGAGTTTATACTGATGTTTCTCTCTTCTGTATTCATCATGCCATCTTCTGGCACTAACAAGACTGAGATAATTGTACATACAGTATGTATGATACAAAATAGAAGAAACAAGTTTCTGGCTGTGTGAGCGAGGACTTTAGCAGCTTGAGAACACTTGGCTGTATCAACGAAACGGCTCATATGGCAACAGCTGGGGAGCCAATTTAAAGTATCCTATATATCAAGGCATTTTAAATAAGAGTTATTTGTCACCTACTAGAGACAAATGAACACACAACTTAATCAATGAACCGAAAGTGTGGATTCAGGTTGGAATCTATGTTTCCTAAAACTATCACATAATGAATGTAACTGTAATTGTATGTCTATATATGTCTGAATATCAGGATCTTAAGACAACACAGGCCCCACGTACCATAGTTTCATTATGCAGATAGTTATATAAAAATTGTTTAACCAGTTTGAAACCTGGACAGTAACTACACAAACTGCAGCGCATTGATGAGCATTAAGGGTTTTATTTCCTGTATTTTTGTTGTGTTGACTGCTGCAATTTGAAGCTAGCTTTGAACTGTATTAAATTATCAGAGTAGACGTGATCATTGTGATATTGTGATACAGAGCTGTTCATAATTCTCACTTGTCTATGGAAACCTACTGGGTGACTTTGAGCAACTCACACTGTCATGTTCAGTTTGCTCTCCAGATACAAAGCTAATGATGGGCAACTTTGTAATAAATTAGACAGCTCTTTATAGAAAAAACATATTTAAATAGTTTCCACAATTTGAAATGTAAGACACAACCATCCTGCCAAGGTGTTGTGAATAAACAGACTCACAAGGAAGTAGATATTTTCTGAGAAAACAAAGAAAAATGAATATTTATTTTTCTACAATAGGTAGGGTTGCCACATTCCTTATTTGAGGTCTAAAAAGATGATCCTTTTTCAGTCTGGCAGGTGTCCCTTGTTATACGGCAAATGTTTGAACAGGTTTTTTTTTAGTTTCACATAGACTGAACAAGGTACCAAAAAAGCCTGTATTTCGAGGTGTGAGGCTTTCATAAAGACAGGACACTGTGTGCATTATGGAATTTATGAATGTGGAGAATATGTCATCTTACAGAGAACCTGGCTATGTGAATTGAAATAAAACTTGCATTTGGTATTTAGGTAAAGGTTTTCATAGCTAATTCTTGATTGTCATAAATTTTGACTGTCTTTTTTTGCTATTTTGAAAGTCTGGCAACACTAACAGCAGAAGAGTACAGGCATTGTGTGGATAAAAACTGTCAGGCCTCAATAATGAGGATTGATATATTTCAATTTCAGGATTTCTTCAGCAAATCTGACCCATTTCTGGAAATTTTCCGGATGAATGATGATGCCACCCAACAGCTTGTTCACAGGACTGAGGTAAGCTATGGATCAATTTTGCACTCAGGCGGATACATCTGTGGCCTGAACCAGCAATAGTAATTTTGAAAATTCAGCATTCCAAGCCACAGAAAATGTCTTGTGTTCAATTAGTTATTTTGGGGACTCAGCTTCTCTCTACATAATCTTACACAAAGATACAAACTTCTACTATTAATTTATTGTGTCAGAAGCGAATTGAGGGTATTTTAAAACACAAACAAAGTTAAAACCTTGACATTATACCAAATGTCCTTTGACCAGAAGTTGGCCATTTGAGAGTGCCTCTGGTGTCGCTGTAAGAAGGTCCTCCATTGTGCATGTGGCAGGACTCAGGCTGCATTGTAGTAAGTGGTCTGTGGTTTGCTCTTCTCCACACTTGAATGTCATGGACTCCATTTCGTGATCCCATTTCTTAAGGTTGGCTCTGCATCTCATGGTGCCAGAGCACAGTCTGTTCAGTACCTTCCAAGTCGCCTAGTCTTCTGTGTGCTCAGGGGGGAGTCTCTCATTTGGTATCAGCCACTGATTGAGGTTCCAGGTTTTAAGCTGCCACTTTTGAGCTCTTGCTTGCTGAAGTGTTCCTGTGAGTATCTCTAGATCTTAGAAAGGTATTTCTTGATTTAAGTCATTGGCCAAACAGGGGATGGGACAGAGATGTCACTGCCTTTGTCCTTCATTATTGGCTGCTATAAACTACTAGTAGTACTACTAAAAACACTCAGACATATGAGAGAAGCCTCCCCGCAGGATCGTAACACATCCGGGCATCCCCTGGGCAATGTCTTTGTAGATGGCTGGTTTTCTCACACCAGAAGTGACTTGCAAACTACTACTAGTACTACTAAACACTCAGAAAGAAATTTCTTATTTGATGTTCAAGTTGTCATTTCAGTTTCTGTCCTGATAATTAGAAGGCTCATTTTACTCATCCAAGTTGTTTTCTTTGTGGTCTTTATAAGAGAACCTAATTACAAAAATAAATGTATCAAGAGCCATTTTGTATCAAGAAGTACACTCTAATTACATTAAATCAATTGACATTGCTGAACATAATCTCACCTAAAAACAACAACGAAAAATTTCCCATACTCATTTGTAGAAAACTTTATATAATACACCATCATTTGTATGCCATTTTTATTATTAGTTATGTTGGATTTGAATTATGTTTATGTTTCCTTTCTCTTCTTTCCTAGGTGGTGATGAACAACTTAAACCCTGCCTGGAAGGCATTTAAGGTGTCTGTAAATTCACTCTGCAGTGGAGACCAGGATCGCAGACTAAAGGTTTGTGATATCTGTTCATACAAGAGTTTGCATCTGGAAGTGTATTCTTCAATTAAAAAGTGTTGTTTTTAAAAACCAACATCGCTTCCTTCCATGTTTCTATTTAAGGCACATCATCTTGCAGATTTATATAGACTCTATCTGAACTAAATATTCACACAGCAATGTGGTGCCTTAATGTTTCTGCAAAATTATTGTAAAGGTCTTTCAGTGCAACAGCACCTCAGACTAAATAATTAAAATATCTCCGAAAGCAAAAAAGAAAAAAGAAAAAAATGATTCCCTGCATGTTTGGATAGGGATTTGTGAACAGGCATCTGAAAACCAATTTCATTCAGACCAGGGAGCGGTTAGATATAATAACTTAGCAATCTTATCCTATCATTTCATCTCTAACCACTTTAATACAAGAACAGTATTCTTGATACTCCATCTGGTGAAATTTTTTGAAAACAGCCAAGCCCTACTGATTCAACTATTTGGTTTTGCGTGTGTATGGGAGATACACCTCCCCCATATTACCAAGAAGACATCGACACAAGTATTTGAAGTAAAATTGGCCACAACTCATTTATTGATAACAGGAACAAGGGTTGGCAGCCATTGGTCAGCTGGCTCTGGTGGCAGGAAAATCTCCCACCACCCAGGGGGCTTCTGGGGAGAAGCCCCCTCGCGAGACATAATGGTGGCGAGGACACCCAGCACCAGGGCCGTAGCCAGGATTTTGGTTGGGGGGGGGTGAGTTTGGTTCGGGGGGGGGACTGAGACTGGGTGAAAGAGGGTCTACCCTAGCAAACCTTTTGTATTGTTATCCCAACAACCCCATGAATGTGGGATATAATGAGCATGGTGATCAGATCATGATATGAATAAACATAACAGTTTAAATAATGTGCCAGTAAGGCCTTCTCGCGGACCACCCTGAGAATTTGGGGGGGGGGGCTGAAGCCCCCTAAGCCCCCCCCCCCCCGGCTATATGCCTGCCCAGCACCGCAACCTGCTCGGCCCAGTAAGTCAGGCCAAGCCATTTGTTGTTAGTCCTGCCATTCCCTGCCCTGCTGGCTGAGGTGATGGGAGTTGCAGTCCAACACACTCAGATTATATTAATTTTGGAAAGGCTGTTTCATTTATTTGTGAATATAAGGCATCGCTCCTAAGAATGAAAACTGCTAAGAAACATAGTGTGAACAGCCATGCATACTTCTATATGTCAAGTGTAAAGTCTTGTCTACCTTCAGGGATGGGCAAAGGAGATGCCAAACCAATGAACTACTTGTTTCACATCAGGTGGAGCCTTTGTGCCGGATTATGTCACTAATTTTGAAAAAAGCCCCTATCTCTTCCAGTAGGCCTACCCAGCCAGATTTAATCTCAAATTTTAAATGTGTGTCTTATCTTTAATCTTTGTTCTATGTATTTTAATATGTATTTTGTAGAACTAAGTTTTAATATGAGTATTTTATATAATATTTTAGATTATTATGTGTTTTTAGCAATGTTATAACCCACCTCAGGCCATGAGGAGAGGCGGGTAAGAAATAAAGTTATTTTTATCTTCTTCTTCCTCTTCTTCTTCTTCCTCTTCCTCCTCCTCCTCTACTTCTTCCTCCTCCTCTTTCTCCTCCTCTTCCTCCTCTTCTTCCTCTTCTTCTTCCTCTTCTTCTTCCTCCTCCTCCTCTACTTCCTCATCTTCTTCCTCTTTTTCCTTCTCTCCCTCCTCCTCCTCCTCTCCCCCTCCCCTCCTCCTCCTCCTCCTTTTCTTCTTCTCTTTCTTGTGTATTCACAAGCCAAATCTCAGAATCTCCGAGATACAGAGTAGGGTCTCTCCTCTTGATCCCAGTTTTCCCATGTGACAATTGTCAGGCAGGTTCCAAACTCTTTCCCTATTAATAGGATATTTTTGAAAACTGTGCAGTTTTCAAAGACACTCTTGCAGTCTGGCATTTACTCAATGGCTCCGCCACTTTCCTCTTTGTGGCTTATCTTTTCATCTATATCTCTCACCACCACCACCACCACATTATTAATTAGACTGATCTGGGTTCATTTTCTATTATTATGAAATTTGCATTTTGGTAAGGTATAGAGCTCTGATATTTTCCAGACAGTATATGATAGCTCTAGCATATAATGTTTCCCAAAGTACCAATCCTAGAAATCCACTTTCCATTGCCTTCTGGGGCAACATGCCTCTTCCAGGTGCCAGATTGAATTCTTGCCTGCCTGCAGAATTGGCTGTTGAGTATATTTTTCATCAGGGCTGAGGGCTGGAGTTTGCTGTCAGGATTTCTCAATGCTGAAGAAACTTATTTTCCATTCCACACCCCACTCTGGCCCCCAGTCATGCCTTCAATTATCATTCCATCTTTATGATAAACCTTGAGAAACCTTCTTCAATTTTGAAGAGAAGACTGTATCACAGTTCATTGGATGTTGGGGCAGCAGATTTTGCTGGTTCTGAAGTGCAGTGTAACATCAGAAAACGGTAGTCTCATCACTCTTGGCTTGGAAGAGGTTGAAGAAGGTGTCTCATAACAAGGTAGTCTTTGATGTAAGCAGATAGATTTCTTCTGTGAACCCCAGTGTATAGTAAATTATGAGACATTCTCCCTACCCTCTATATGTCAGGGTTTTTTTTACCAGTCATATCCAGAACTATGCCTGGCAAGCAGTTCCATCAAAATATGTGGTCTCTTATAAATTTTTGATGTCCAAATTAGTTGTTGATAGAGATAAAGAACTCACTGTTTCAAATCCTATAATCAAAAAGCTTTCTATATTTTATGTGCTCTTGTCTTCCCATCAAGCTTTTAATGATATATAAAAGAGTGGATACAGAAGGGATCAAAAATTAGACTTAGTGCAGTTATGTAACACCCCCCCCCCCCAATGTTGTTAGATGTCAAGCTCCAGCAGCCTAAGACAGTTTAGCCAATATTGAGGTATGCTGGGGATTGCAATCCAAGTACAGGCAGTCCCCAAGTTACAAACATCCAACTAACAAATGACTCATAGTTAATTTTTTTATTTTATTTATTTTGGGATTTATTAATCACCCATCCCAGATGGCTCTGGGTGATTTACAGTAAAAACACACAGGTAATACCTAAACATCTAAAACATCTAAAAGTATCTAACATCTAAAAGGAATTAGCATCTAAAAACATCTAATGCACTCTCAAACAGCCACGTTTTACAAGCTGCGCAAAAGTCTTTTAGATCACGGGTGGCTCTGATGTAAAGAGGGAGGGCATTCCAAAGTGTCGGGGTGATCACCGAAAAGGTCTACGCTGGGTTGATGTCAAATGGGCATCCTTAGGGCCTGGGACCTGTAGTATATTCTGATGGTCTGATCGAGGTGATCTCAAGGATCGACACAGAGAGAGGCGTTCCCGTAGGTATGCCGGCCCTTGACCATGCAAGGCCTTAAAGGTTAGAATCAGCACCTTGTGAGTAATACGGAACTCGACCGGAAACCAGTGCAGTCAGTATAGAACAGGTGTTATATCATTCCTCACGGGGGTTCTCATGAGGAGTCTGGCCGCTGCATTCTGCACTAGTCGAAGTCTCCGGGTCACCGACAAAGGAAGGTCAACATAAAGAGCATTACAGTAGTCAAGACTTAATTAGGGTGAAACAACAGGAAGTGAGAGAAATCTACCCCTTTGAAGGGAAATTAACTCCTGAAACAGTTATCATGGGGGAAAGGAGTCTCCACTGAAACTTCCTCACCAATCCTTGTTTCCACAAGAAGCCAAAATTTTCAAAACTCAAAGCACAGTGCAGTGAAATCTTCTGAATAGAAGCACAGTCATCAAAACAAACATTACAGGGATGTTAACAATTCCTTGTCCAAAACTAATTCATTATATATGTGTGTGTGTGTGCGCATCTTGAGTTAACACTTTAAAAGTACCTATTCCAACTTACATACAAATTCAGCTTCAAAACAAACCAACAGAACCGATCTTGTTTGTACCTTGGGGACTGCCTGTATACCTAATAGGGCATGATTCTCGCCTCTGGGCTAGATGAGAAAGAAAAGCATCTGAATATAAAATTCCTTTAGGTGATGCCCCAAATTTCTATCAGTTTCAATTAGGAGGAAAAACACTGCCCCTTCTGTCATGAAAATTGTTATTAAAATTCCCATATGCATTGCAAATAATGGGTCAGATTAATTAACGCTATAGATTCGGGTCAATTAGTATGCATCTAAAATACTTTGAAGATGAAAGGACTGTGTAAGTGATGTCTATTAATGGTTCTAATAGCTTGGATTTCTCCAGAGAGGTTCTATCAAAGAGATAAAATAGCTGCAGAGTAACGCGGTTCACTTGGGTTCTCCAAGGACTATTCTGTTTTCAAACACCAGCAGTTTGAAGGCAGCAGGCTGCTCGGAGAGGCTACTACCCCTGTCAGGATGAGGGCATTTGAAGGCATCACACTTGTGTTCTCGCTCGTGCTCTGCTTGGATGCCTTTGCAGGCTAACAGGTATTTTCAGCCTGACAGCATCTTTTTCTTCAGTTCACTGACACAGGCATGCTGTGTTTCCAAAACATGGCAGTTACAGCCTCTTGATATGGTGAAGAAACAGAGGCACATGGGCAAAAACTGCAGGAAGTAAGCAAAATGATTGGCATTGGACTTCTCATGCCCTGAGACTATGAACCTTTGAAAAGGCCAAGGGATTCCAAATGTAGTTTCTGATCTTGGTTTGCTTTGGGCACATGAAGAAGAAACCAGTGTTCAAAAGTGAGCGCATTAGGATAGCTTCCTACATAAAAGTTGGAATGCTTCTGCCTTAGATTCCTTCTTAGCTTTATTGGGATATATGGGTGGGTAAAGTCTGTCTTACAGGCAATGTAGAAGTGGAGAAACACACCCGTAGCACAAGTCTGTTGTAGTTGTACTGGTTATAAGCAGTGATGGAAAGAAGTGTGGTAGTTATTAATATTGTAATCTATTTTACACCATGGTATCCAGTGAATGACTAGTGAATCGGTGGCTGATTTTACTGTGTATTTTTGTTGGCTGCTCGAAGTTGAATGAGATCCTATCCCTTAGCCTGACCTTCCCGCAGTGGCGCAATGGGTTAAATCCTTGTGCCAACTGAACTGCTGACCTGGAGGTTGGTGGTTTGAATCTGTGAGGCGGGGTGAACTCCTGTCTGCCAGCTCCACTTTCCCATGTGGGGACATGAGAGAAATCCCCACAGGATGATAAAACACCTGGGCATCCCCTGGACAACTTCCCTGCAGACAGCCAATTCTCTCACACCAGAAGCAACTTGCAGTTTCTCAAGTTGCTTCAGACACAGAGAAAGAAAGCCTGAGCTACCGAATTTGAAAGGAACATTCAGAGTGGATTCACTGTCCCTCATGCCATGGATCCAGTGCCTGCCCTTTCATGCAACTTCAGAGGAAATGTATTTATTTATTTATTTAACGATATTTTTATGCCGCCCTTCTCAACCCTGAAGGAGACGCAGAGCGACTCACAAACAAAATGCAAATACAATAAACTATATTATTGCAACAGCACATCAATATTACCTATCACATTGTACTATAACAATATCACATTGAACTATAACAATTATATCACATTATTATTAGTAATATTGCATGTAACACAAAATATATAATTATAATATCATATTATTAGTAGTAGTATTCTATTGCATTACATTACCAATATTATATGTATACACAATATATTATACCATAAAATGTAATATATTATACCATACCATATTAAACTATAATATATCATACTATAATATACTACACTATATTATAAAATAATAAATAAAATTATTTATTTAAATAAAATGATTTTTTCAAATATAAAATTAACACAATTAAGCAAATAAAGATAACCTACACAAACCATCAATTACATTCCAAAACCCTACACAGACCTTCAATCACATTCCAAAACCATCAAAACCACAAAAAATAAAATGAAACTCAAGATGATGAGGTGCAGCAGGAACCAAGATGGAGGCCGTTGTCCTCGGGAGAGGAAGGATCCCAAGATGACTTCCCAGGGTGGCGAGGTAGCCAGTTGACCCAGCAGTGATTCTTCAGCTCCTTCCTGGGGGGAGGCTCCTCGGCGGTGGGAATGCTCTTTTTCCCCCAACCCCCGATTCGGCGATCCGGGGGGGGGGGGGGGGTCCTCAATGGCAGGAAAGCTTCTCTCTCCCCCACCCTCAAATGGGGAAATATAAGTGAGATGATACATTGGGAAATGTACCTGAAAAAAATAGAGAAACAAAGGCAAATAGACAAAGGAGTTCTTTAGTAAATTGCAGATAGTAAAGCATCTGGTAGGGATGCTTGCTGAGCAAGGTACACCTCAATTTCCTAAAGACTGTGCATTTCAGTTCTTTGTTTGTTAGAAAATAGTACCAGAACTAATTTAAAGCTGACATTAGAAAGAGAGAGGGGACTACATTTATTACTCTGGAAATAATGGATATAAAAATATATATGGCAGATGTTTGATGTGAGATTATTCTCATTCATCGCTTTTCATTTTTTTAAATCCAAAGATGACGCCTGACAAAATCTCCTTTTTCATGTAGTACTGGGACCTAAGGCCTTTGTGCTCGCTGGTATTTCCTGTTTGAGATATCACTGATATAATCTTGAAACAGAAATGATAAAGAAAGTTTCTGCTTTTAAAATAAGTATCTTTTAATGCCTGTGGAATCTGTCTTTATCTATTTCTCTCTTATAAAGCAAAATGGAAAGCCCTTTATATCTTTTTCTCTCAGTTTGGTTTATGACAGTGTCTTGCAAAGGACATTTTCAATTGTGACTATAAGAGTGCAGGGAGGGTTCCTACTTGGTTTCTTTTCAGCAACCTCAAACAAACATAAGAAATGGCAAGCCACCTGAACCCTATCAGTCCTGCACTTACTGGAGCTTTGTTGTGAATTGAAATGGCTAGAATCAAGTGGGACGTATAGCCTGGGAAAGGCAGCTTTGAATGTATGTGGATTGCCTATTCTCATTCTTCCATTCTATCAAATGGACACCCCACTCCCCAATTAGTCAAATCTTACATTCATTTCCAAGGGTCTGGTGACAAGGGCAGCAAAACAAGGGTATTGCTCCCTAAATAGGAATTTTGACGCAAGCAACTATTGTTTTTTTACTTTAGTTGCTCAATTCGTAGTAGTACAAAGAATTGAAAATAGTTTCTCGATTGATGATATTTGTTATGTTAACATTACCTTGATAACTTTCCTTGCCCTTTTGCGATGAATGTCCAAAGCAATGGTTCCCAACCTGTGGGTTCTCAGATATATTTTTTTGGCATCAATTCCCTGAAATCCTAATAGCTGGTAAACTGGCTGAGATTTCTGGGAGATGTAGGTCAAAACACCTGGGGACCCACAGGTTAAGAACCACTGATCTAAACTGTATTTCAGAGTACTCAAGTAAAGTTTTATATTACTGCAATGCTAGAAATCTGGAAATCAAAGAAACATTTCTGAGGGGAAATATCTTATTTGGGAGGGAGCAACATCTTTATTTATTTATTTATTTAAAACTTTTGTACCCCGACCTTTTCACCTCTATTGAGGGACTCAGACCAGCATAACAGCAAAAATTCAATGCTATACAATTTAAAAACAACTACAACAACATATTAAAATACATTAAAAACCCAGCATAAAACCACATCGCCATTAATTTGCCTACAGCTGAAGTTATGCTCCTGGTTAATTCAGAGGTGGTAAGGTTGCCAATAAATGCCAGGTTCTATAGGCTAGATTTCAGAAGAAGTAACACAAAATCATGTCTGGATGTTTCCTTCCTAAGAAAACCTTGTGAAATACATTGGGTTACCATTCGCCAATATGCAACTTAAAAGCACATAGCCCTATTCTGTCCTATTATGGAGGCAGAGCAGGCTTCTTGCCAAAGTTGCCAAGTAGCCAGAGTCAGACGTATGTTTGCCTTTCCCCCAAACTCCCACAACCAACCCAGGATTGCTAACAGAACTAGGGCAGGCAGTCCAAGATCCACCCAAAAGTTTTGACTTCATCTACAGAAGTCTGAAAGAGCAGTCTATGATGAAGCAAAGGTTAGGTCACACAGGACACATGAGCCAAAAATTCAGAGCTGGGTAGTCTCTTCCTCCATGAACGGCAATCTCCTAGGGGTACAGTTGTTAGATTTATAGTCCCATAGCATACCACAGATTTCTCCTGATTACTAAGCATTTCTGATAAAAGTGTTGTGATCTTCTGATGCCCTCCCCATCTTGTCGGTGCTCCATGTTTTCATCTTGTGGCTGTTGAGCATAGTTACTTTCTGGGTGAGAATCTAGTACTTCATTCATTCATTCAATCAATTTAATATTTGTTAATCGCTCTCCATCCCAGATGCTCCGGGTGATTTACATAAAGACACAGCATTAAAACAGACAAGTATTAAAATCAGAATTATAAAACAAAAGCTCTATTAAAAAGCCAGGTATTAAGTGCCTGCGCAAAGGATCGCAGATCACGCATGGCTCTCAGATAAGGGGGCAGAGAGTTCCATAGAACAGGAGCAGTAATAGAAAAGGCCCTGCATCTCATACTATCAAGACATACTTTTCTGGGACCTGGTACATACAAAAGATTTTGTTGAGTGGAGCGAGGCGACCGTTGATGGTGGAGAGAAGAGAGGCAGTCTCTGGGGTATACTGGCCCCTGGCCATACAAGGCTTCCAACTCCAAGTTTTGTGGCTGCTGGAAGTTGTAATTCTCAGGCCCAAGTGCTGTCACTTCCTCCAGATCTTCCCCTCCACTCTCCAAATCCTTACATAGTCAATCAATCAAAACTTTATTACGGTCACAGACCAGCACAAAGCGGGCACAAACGCCCTAAGAGGAGAAGGACAACTCCCCAGTAAACAGTTATTTAAAATCAGACTAAAAATCAGTATAAAAATATATTTTAAAAGACAGGATATTGTTGCCTTACGATGTCAATCATCACCCGTCTGATATTAAGGGCAGCAGCACAGAACTTAGCAACACCAAATCCTTACAACAGATCATGATATTACCCACATAAGTTTGTGACACTCCGGAAATTGCTGAACCACAATTATCTAGGCTGCTAGAAGCTATAGTACAACATCTGGAGGCCCACACCAGATTAAGTGGTGACCCAAACCCTTTTCTACAAAAGACTGGGAAAAATATCAGAAATATTATTTCTACGTAGCTCACTTACATTTTATATTGTTATTTAGTAATATCTTATTATTTTTGTAATACTTTTATTGTACTACAAGCATCACCACACATCATACATTTCAAAGTATCCACAATAGCTAATTATCATTTATCAGATCCTCAGCTTTTACTCAAACTAGTATATATTAGTATTATACTAATAATATAGTATGTTTTTATGTAGATATGACTTGTAAGCCGCTCTGAGTCCCCTTCGGGGTGAGAAGGGCAGCATATAAATGTCGTAAATAAAATAAAAGAAAGAAATATTTGATGTCTACCGAATAGGACTGGTATGCATTCAGGTGGCAGGTACATTTGGGTTTACAGGCTTATCAATTCTGAATGCCATCTAATAAGTTATTAATTAGATCTTCCAGAAACAAGTTGATATTTAATGTTCTCCTCTCCTCAGTTCTAAAGGTTATGATCTTTCATTAGATAACCTTTCTAATGACAAAGGTCTCACATATGCTCAATATGTGTTACTTAATGAGTAAATTAGGATGATTGAAGAGGATCTTGGGATCTTCCTTCTATGACATCTTTCAAGACAAGTATAGCTTTTACATATACATAGGGAAAGGTTAGATATAGGTCATAAAATAAAACAGAAGTACCTTTCCGTGTTTTATATTTAACAGAACAAGATTAGACCTTTAAGATATTAATTTTGACCATCATCACAGTTACTTGAGGGGTTTCTCAAAACAGACACGATGAAATCAGATTTGAAGTGCTATTGGTACCTAGAAACTGAGCTATCTCCAATAAACATTAAATTATTGCAAAAGGTAATTACATGTGACTAATGATATAAAAAATTGGCTATAATAATTTAGTAAAATGTTGTTCCTTCAGCTCTGCTTCTTCCCATGTATGATTTTTATGTTCAATGTCACCACATTGGGAAAAGGAAGAAGCTTCCACATGGGGTAAAATAATTTATTTATATCATTTATATTCTGCCCTTCTGACCCCGCAGGGGACTCAGGGCGGATCCCAATGCACATATACAGGCAAACATTCAATGCCATAGACATACAGCATATATAGACAGACAACGAGCTACACAATTGGTCGAGAGCTCACCCCAACCCGGGCAGGCCTCGAACTCATGACCTGGTCAGTAGAGACCTTATGCAGCTGACTCTCAGCCAGGTGCACCACATTCCCAGGGCGTAATAAATAAAACTGTAATAAGTGCCTTTGTATGTATAAGAGGGATTTGTGTTTGACAAAAAATAGAAGACAGTGAAAGTAGATGTAAGGAAAACATTTTTATTATTGAGAAGTTTTAGGTATAAGAACTATAAGTTGTTTAGATAATTTAAAAGCTATTTAAAATATCAATGTAATGCTGTACCTATATTACTTATACCAAATAATAATAAAAGTGTGTGTGTGTACAGACAACTGCAGTGCATCCTGTTAGAATCCCTAAAATCTGAAGGAAAGCAAGAGTGATATCCATCTTTAAACCAGGCAAAGACTGTAATGATCCAAAAAAACTATTGACCAATCGCCTTGTTGTGCCATGTTTGTGAAGCTCTGGAGAGACTTATCCTGCACAGCATTATGGAAAAATAGACTCATTTATGATCTCACAGCAAGCTGGTTTCAGGAAAGGCTAAAGCTGCACATCACAAGCTTTGAACCTTAGAAGATGTGCTTGAAAGGCAGCAGATTACAGGAGCTGACTTCATAGACCTATCAGCAGCTTATTGTACTGTAAATCATCACCTTCCTCTGAGAAAAATATATAATATCACAAAGACTACCATCTCACTCGCTTCATAAGAAATCTGCTACCAAACAGCACCTTTTTGTTGAGTTCCAGGGCCAACGAAGCATATGGCAAAAACAGAAGAATGGCCTACCTCAGGTGAGTTCTCTTGCTCCATCAATGTTTAACATTTACACAAATGATCAGCCACTGCCAGAAGGGACAGAGAGTTTCACCACACAAGCAGGGAACTTTGAAATGCTTGAACAGGAGCTCTCTTAAGCTTTATGTGCTCTTAGTGCCTATTACAGGGAAAACCAGCTGATTCCTAATCCATCTAAAATGCAGGCATGTGCTTTTCATCTTAAGAACAGACAAGCATCTTGAGCTCTGAGTATTATCTTGGAAGAAATTCCACTGGGCATGCAGAAGACTCTCTCCTGGGCACGCAGAAGAACTGGGCAACTTGGAAGGCGCTGAACAGACTGTACTCTGGCACCACAAGATGCACAGCCAATCTTCAGAAATGGGACTATAAAGTGGAGTCCATGACATACAAATGTGGAGAAGAGCAAACCACAGACCACCTACTACAATGCAGTCTGAGCCCTGCCCCTTGCACAATGGAAGACCTTCTTACAACGATACCAGAGGCACTCCAAATGGCCAGCTTTTGCTCAAAGGACATTTCCAGGTTTTTAACTTTAATTACCCTATAACTGTATCCTCAATGTGCTTCTGATACATATATATATATGTGTGTGTGTGTGCGTGTGTGTGTGTATCAGAAGCACATTGAGGATACCCATGTTTCATACCCATATAGGAGAATAGACTGTATCCTCAATGTGCTTCTGATACATATATATATATGTGTGTGTGTGTGTGTGTGTGTATATATATATATATATATATCAGAAACACATTGAGGATACAGTCTATTCTCCTATATGGGTATGAAACATGGGCCACCTATCGCCAACACCTATGACTCCTCGAACGCTTTCATTAGCTCTGTCTTTGCACAATCCTAAATATACACTGGACCGACTATGTGACAAATGTTGCTGTCCTTGAGCAAGCAGGAATCTCCAGCATTGAGACCATGCTATTGAGAACACAGCTGTGCTGGGCAGGGCACGTCTCTAGGATGGAGGACCACCGCCTCCCAAAGATACTACTCTATGGTGAACTCGCCACGGGTCAGCGCAAGAGAGGCACCCCCAAAAAGAGAGATAAGGACTCCCTGAAACAACATCTCAGGCTCGGCCAGATTTATCACCAACAATGGTCCACCCTGGCCTCACATCGGGAGGCATGGAGACGCACTATCCACAATGCTGCGGCCTCTTTCGAGAAGATACGCCGAACGGGTCTCGAAGAGAAACAACAACACAGAAAGAACCGCAACTTGGAAACAACATCACCCAAGGAGACTTTCTGCTGTGCTTTCTGCAACCGAACTTGCCTATCTCAGATTGGCCTTTTAGTCATCAACGCGCTTGTAAAAAGCATGGGATGAGTCCTTCCTAAGAATCTTCGTTCGCGAAGTAATGCCGAGAGAATAAGTGCCATAGCTCAACGTTGTGGAATCTTGAGAGTTGTCGTTTGGTAAGGCACCAACCTTCTTGGGCAGGGAAGGCTCAAGTCCTTGTGGAACTACAACTCCCACGAGCGAGGGCGCACGCACACACACACACTGCAGTAGATTTCCAATTGCATCTTCCACTGGCAATGTAATCAGAATTAGGTTTAGTCTCCTGGCTGATTGAAACTTCTAGTGTAAATTTATGTAGCAGTCAGTATGTCTCCACTGCATATATTATTCAGATGTGTTTTTTTGTTATCATTGTAATGCCTGGAAAACTGTATGTTAAGCAGCAAAATGGCTTTAAGAGCCAACTTTAACTCAGTCTTTTATTTCACACCTGCAATTATTCTGAGCACAATTAGTCCTATTTGGCAGCGTAGGTACCTACCTGTTAAGATATTCAAGACAAGCAGTTAAACATCTAAAAGAGCTGACCTACTTCCTCTTAACTGTAATTACAGGGTACAATTTGGATACTGGTGATTAAAAAACCAGCTCTCTTGAAACCAATACTTTTCTTTTCTTTTTAAAACAATTCCCTCCGAAATAGTTAATGACCAGAAAGCAATTTATAAAATGCAGGTGCGATGATTTTTTCTCTTTGAATCCAGTGACCTACCTAGAGCTTGGTGGCATAAGCAATATTCAGACAGTGTATTGTGGCTTTCTATAGATTGCAGTCTGTCACATTATCAGTAGGAGAACAGCATTATTCTGATAAGCAATCATATCAATATTATAGTTTCAGTGCATATATATATATATATATATATATATATATATATATATATATATATATATCAGAGATATCTGGGGCAGTGAACTCTATTTCTTCAAATCTTGGTGGGTCAATATTTTCTGCAAACTGAATTAACATCAAAAATTGTGAAGGGTTGTGATGACATGGAAAAAGTCCATTTAATGTTTATTTTAGTACACACCCTCTATTTGCCATTTGATAAGGTGTGCATCTACCCCAATAACCAGGTTTAACTGAAATAAGGGAATAGTAGAATCATAGAGTTGGAAGAAACCTCAAGGGCTATCCAGTCCAACCCTGTGGCATGCAGGAATACATAATCAAAGCACTCTTGACAGATAGCCTTCTAGGCTTTGTTTAAAACCTCTAAAGAACAAGACTCCTCTGTGCGCCAACCACAGTCCCCCTCTTTCATGATCTCCCCTCTTCCTCTTGAGATGCTGCGACCAACTTCTCCTTGGGCATTTTTTTGGCTTTCCCCAACTCCAAATAAGATGTTAAAAACCCTTCAAATTGTACAGCAAAGCATCAAGTTTTAAATATATCCATATTTTTATTTAGTATTTTTATAATGCCCCCACCTTTTGTGAGATTTATCCATTGTAAACACAGCATTTTAATGATAAATGTTAAACTTCCACTCTATGTCTGACTTTTGTTTTGTGCTTTTTAATGTGTATTTTGTGGAGGTGTGTTTAAATATGTGTATTCTGCGGAGTGTTTCTAAATGACTATGGGTTTTAGTAATGTTGTAACCCACCTTGAGCCATAAAAATAGTTGTATTTTTATGATGTATACATTGCAAGCATCGTTGATGCCTATGTGAGGCCTCCCTGAGTCCTCCTTGTGGGGAGAAGGGCGAGATAGAAGAATATGAAATAAATAAATAATAAATAAATGAGGAGAGGTGGGTAAAAATAAAATTATTATTATTATAGTAGTGTAGTAGTAGTAGTATTCATGAAGTATGTGAATATGCATCACAACTAAACTCTCTACAATTTGGTTGGGCAAGCTCTTATCATTTCAACAGTAAATCAATAATTTCTGATCCAATTTAAGACTCCATCTGTTTGTGATCTTTTTATAGCCCAAGCCTCTGAGCTAGTTTCCCTCCCAACATCCTATTAACCTCCCCATCCCTTGCTTCTATTAACTATTACCATTTATCTTCCACGAGTCTCTTATCAATGGCTTTGTCAAAATCACGTTCTCTACCAAATTTCCCTTATCGGCTATGAGACTTAATATTTGGGGAAAGGTCCCAGGAAGAGTTAAATTAAAATCTCTGCCTGTTCAGACCTTTTATAAAAGATTACATACCAATTAAATGATAGTGACAACTCTGCTTTTTGAAAGCCTTGGACCTACGCTATGCAGGGAACAAGTGGCAACCGGTGTGGTCTGTTGGACAGCACATTTGATCTTGGTCTTGGGAGATTTTCCATCCAAAACTGGATTTGGGTCTTTATCCTTTCTGTCTTCCTTTATTATCCAAATTGTGGTTTCCATATATGCTTGAGGCACTCTTCACTCCCAAAAGAATAAGATCAATCAGAACCATAAGAGAATATGAAGCAAAGTGATTTTAGCTGATTGCAAAGAGCTCAGCCCCTCTGCTCTCCAGTCTTTATTCATATATGACAATGCTGTAAAATTTCTGAAGTAAGACAAATAGTGGCCAAGGAAGGGGGACAATGGGGAACTCTCATACCTTCTGTAATCCCTGTGAAAATGATCGGCTCAGATATTCGGCAAAACCAAATTGTCCTGCTCCCAGCAGCTGATGTAAGGAGACTGACAGTCTGGGTGATAAAAAAGGGGACAATAATATAATTAATAATAATAATAATAAAAACACTTTATTTATACCCTGCCACCATCTCCCCAAAGGGACTTGGGGCGGCTAACATGAGGCAAAACCCAAGAATTACAATGCAGCAAAGTAAAATACAACAACAAATAATAATAACAACAAAGTAAAATGCAAACAAACACAAAATAAAATGGTGGAAGAGGCAGGGTAGCAACTGACCTTCATGTCAATAGTGAGATGAATCCACTACGAATAAAGTATTAAGACTGGCTTTTTATGAGCTATCCAAGATGCTGAACTCTATCCTTTAAATAGCATAAACACCTTGGATAGCTCTTTTAAAATTCAGACTAAACCCCAGAATATAGTCCCTATCCCTGATACTTTAACTCAAGTGAGCCATGAGCTACTATTGGACTGAGCTGAGAAGCCAAATGTCTCAAACAGAGCAAGAGGCGATGGATAAAGCAATAAGCAAACAAATCAGGTACCCCTGGCCCAGAGTTTGGTAGTACCTAGAAATAACTGCATTAAAATCATTTACTCGGGTGTTGTTTGGATGTTTGGCTGTATGGCCATGTTCTAGCAGCATTTTCTCCTGATGTTTCGCCTGCATCTGTGGCTGGCATCTTCAGAGAATCATTTACTCATATTTACATTTTTCCCCCTGTCTGTATTGGACATATATAACTACTGTATTAACTCACATATAATGCTCACCTTTTTTGGTGTTCTAACACAATTGTTTATAATAAAGGAATTCCAAGCAGGCAGAAATAGTAATGTACTTATGGCCACATTCGACAGCAAATACTACATTTTATTTCAGGGTTTTGAAAATGGAGGTGTGTATTAGATTTGATAGTGCATTAGACTCAAGTGAATACGGTACCTTCCATTATGACTGTAACCGTGAGTCATTTTCCTCCTTTGTGGTGCCACTTTTATAGTTGTATGATATAGATTTATAAAAATGTAGGTGGAATATCGTCTGACTCAAGTGTTCTCTTGTAGTGCTGCCTCAAGGCCTGTTGTAGCTGTTGAAAAGAAACAAAGCAAACAGGAAGGAGAGAGTGTTTTTTGTGCCATCAACCAGCATTTTGTAGCATTTAGATTTTTTTTTAAGTCATTGAAAGCAACAGTTTTGGAAACAGTTTATTCCAACAGTCTTCTACATATAGGACCCCTGTCCAAAAATCTACAAACTTCCTCTGTCCATACTAACTCAACAATGATTTGTTTTTCTCAAAGGAACAATGCTGGGTCCTGTCATCTGCTCCATTTATGGCATGGTGACTTCCACCGGAGAGCCTGCTTTGTTTCAGATTGGAGACAACTGGCAGGACAGTTTCTTAGAGATTTCGGAGTGCTCGTTTTGGCAATTGTGCTTCACCCTGTGACATTATGTGCCTTAACTACTGGGGTCTTTCCTCAATTTGTCCCTAAATGGATCTTCAGATTCTTTCTGAAAAATCTCTCTGATTCTAAATTATAGCTTAGTATTACAATCACTAGGCTGAATCAAAGACAAAATATCTCTCTCCTGAGACAGGCACCTGGGTATATCAAGTAGCTCCGAAATAAAAACAGAAACAAATAATATAAAAAATATGATTTGATGTTTCTGTTAGAGAAACCAGGCATTAAAGACAGAGTAATGATTGTAGAAATTGACAAGATGGTTTGACAGCCTTAGCAATTGAGCGCAAGAGACTTCGAAAGCAGTATTTGCAAAAGTAGCAATCATACATATGTTGCTTTTTGTTATATTATAAAAACAGTGGCTTGTTTTGCAGAAAGCTATACAACAAAATATTGATTCACAAGGCCAGTTTCCCATTTGATGTAATTAGAAGAATGCTACAAATTATTTGTCACCTGAAGACTCCTGAAAAGGCATATTGCTAGTACTTCATTTCCTATGAGGTTCTTCTATTTCAATCTGTTTGGATATTATTTAATAGCATTCTTTTTAAAATTCCATCTTAGCAGGTAGAAATCTAGAAAAGTTTTGCCAATCAATAATGTAGAGAGCCAGAGGGCTACAGCTTGACTGTCCAAATGTATCTCCCTCTTTGAACAATCTCTGAGGTTAAGGTCATCTGGGGAGGCACTGCTTGCAGTTCCATCTCCTTCACAGATGCGGTTGGTGGAGATGAGGGACAAGGCCTTCTCAGTGGTGGCCCCTTGGTTATGGAAATCAGGTCAGCTCCCTCCCTCCTGACCTTCAGGAAGCAAGTAAAAACATAGCTCTGGGACCAAGCTTTTGGCCAATAGTGCTGTGCAATAAGTAAAGTAGACATGTGCAATAACGACCGAAACAGCCTTTGACTATGTCCTTGGATTACATGATTTTAAAATTGTGTTCAATGTGTTATTATTTTTAATTTGTTTTAATGTACATGTCTATTTTCTATTGTCTGTTGATGGCATAAAAATGGCTGCCAATTGTAAGGCCGTTCTGAGTCCCCTTCTGTATCCCTGAATTTTGCCTCCACAGATCCAACCATCTACAGCTTGAAAATATGTATTAAAAATCCAAACTTTGATTTTGCCATTTTATGTAAGTGACATCATTTCCTACACCATTGTGTATAATGGGACTTCAGCATTGATGAATTTGGTATCCCCAAATTATCTGAGTTCAAACCCCTATGGATACTAAGGGCCTGCTATATATTCTTAAATTTAAAAAACTAAGACACTGTCAAATCAGGTTTTGAAACTCCACTGAGACATGGAAAACTGCTGGGTGACTTACCTAAGGTCTCAGTCTCAATGACAAACCTCCTCTGAACAAATCTTGACAAGGATTGCCATAAGTAGGAATCAACTTGAAGGCACACAATAATATCAACAACAAGTAATAAAGTGCAGCAGTGGAGAACTAATGGAAATATAACCCCCACTCCCAAGGGCTACATGATGTCAGGGGGCATGGCCTTCAATATTACTCACCCCCTGGCTTCTGCAGTGAATGAATGAAGGAGTAACAAAAATGTGTTCCCCGCTCATCTATGTCCCAACCAAGCCCATAGCCAAGCGGGTAGTTTAGGGGAACAGACCTCCCCTGAAATTTTTGAGGTAAACCCTCCCTGTTTTGCTCATGAATTTTAACTGGTTAACCATATCCCCATGACAAGTATATGAGAAGCAAAAATTAGAGTTCCTCTGGAACTGCAACCACTATCTCAACCAAATTTCGATCAGTCACACTATCATTATCTACCTTTCTACCAATTTACATTGCAACAACAGCAAAAGCTGACATAGAGGAAGTGACCAAGTTGGTCTACCCACAACTGGCAGGCAAAGCCTAAGGATATGTAGTAAGCAAAGTTTATGGATTAGTCCACTGACCGTATCAACATTAAAAAGAAAAACAAAAACGTACACAAGTAGACACTAATCACTATCCTAAAACTCCTGTAAAGTGAACTAACACACATTAAAACTTGATTAAGTTAAAATATAGTTAAAAATATCATCATTAAAATGCCAAGGTAAAATTACATACCACAAAAGTTAAAAATGAAGGTTAAAACAAAGGCTAAAATAGACCAGCTATTACACAATCCCAAGGAGATGTCCTTCCTGTGGATAAGTAGCTGCATCTAAGATTTCAACAGAAATGGTTAAGCAAATT
Organism: Anolis apletophallus; assembly: GCA_030556195.1. NCBI lineage: Eukaryota > Metazoa > Chordata > Lepidosauria > Squamata > Anolidae > Anolis > Anolis apletophallus. The sequence goes on along the minus strand of JARBWK010000008.1, from coordinate 65,909,707 downwards.
TCCCTGGTTAGACTTCTCATTTCATGTACAAGCTGCATGGTGTTTGGAGGAGAAGTTGGGGGTAAAGGTGGTCATCCGAAGCTTGGTACATTGGTTGTTAAGCCATTTGCGCAATGGAAAATACAATTGTAGTCTTCAATAGACATCAAAAAACAGTATCATCAGAATAACTTGTGCTTGACTGAAAACTTCTAGTTCATTCACAGTGGAAAAGTCTTTATTTAACTTATAATGATAAATAAGTAAATTATTTAACTTATCATAATGATAAAGAAAATAAGAAGAAAGCAATAGAAAACAGATAGAAACTTTTGCCAATAGTGGAAACTATTGTCCTTTGTGACCCACAAGAATTGATTTAAAGAGGGAGCAAAATTCAGGACCTATTACCTGTGAAGAACCTTTGCATAATGATGGTAATTTCAGGGCCTTGTTGAGATCTCGTGCTGGACCAGGAGACACTGTTTTGAAAAGTCATCTGGGGGGGGGGGTGTCAACCCCTCCCAAATTTATTTTCTGGCTACGAGCTCCCAATTTAAGGGTATAGGTCAAAACTAGCTGAATGTGGTTTGTTCCCCTTGCCCTCCCCATATATGGCATAAGAGTCTGGGATGCAACTGACTGTGTATAGCCAGATGTAAATGTCTTACATATTAGGCAGCTATAATAAGCCATCTGAGAAATTATTTTGCCCTCACCCTAATTATAGCCATACAAACAACTTTGAGATAATAATGGTTTCTTCTTTACATTAAATTGTTGATACTAAGAATGGTTTTGCTTCTGAAAAGATAAAAGTTAGAAGGTCACACAAATGAAGTAAACAACCAACTTGGTCTGTATTAACCTTGACCTTGTTAAATGTAATTTGACTTTTAATGATCTCCAATTAAAATTCAAACCTCAAATAATCCAAAACATTCCTTTCTTCTTCTGAACAACTTTCTGATACTATAACGAACTGCAGATAATGAACAGGTCATTAGTGCAATCGTGATTCTTTGTTCTTTTTCTTTAATCAGCAACCCAGCTGTTGTGTATGCTTGTTTTAAAAAAGTGAAACAGAGTAGATGAAGGAAGGGTTGTACACTGCAGGTGATAAGTTCATGAAGAAACAAAAGATATCTAGTTGAAGACTATGTATTTAGGTATTTCCTCTTCCATAAGGAGAATAGAAGATGAGCACACAGTAGAAACTGAGCTATTAGCTGATCAAATGGCTAAAGCAAGAGACTGGATTTCTTGATTTAGCATCTTCGGGAAAGCTTGGCTCTATTCCTTCACAAGAAATATTACAATTTATTGGTGCTATTTAGCAGTGATAGAGAAGAGCCACACAAGTCAGTAGGAAAAAAAACATGCTTGGCATGCCTAACATACCAATATCTATTCCTAAGATCTCTGGATACAGTCCAAACAGCTCCCTAAGAGATCCTCTCATATTCCCTGTATACACCAGAGATGAGAAACATACTGCCAAAGACCCTTACCATTTGCCATGCAGTATGTGAGTTGTAAGCAAAAACATCAGAAAGCTAGAACTTGCCTTCCTTTGATGTAGACCGTGAACAGGAATTTTGTAGTCTCAGGATCTAGACCAGTGTTTCTGATTTTGGGGGTTGGGACACCTGGGTGGGGGGGGGGGTTGCGAGGGGATGTCAGAGGGGCAACCAAAGACCATCAGAAAGCACAGTATTTTCTGTTGGTCATGGGGGTTCTGTGTGGGAAGTTGGGTCCAATTCTTTCATTGGTGGGGTTCAGAATGCTCTTTGGTTGTAAGTGAACTATAAATCCCAGCAACTACAAGTCCCAAATATCAAGGTCTATTTTCCTCAAATTCCACCAGTGTTCACATTTGGGTATATTGATTATTCGTGCCAAGTTTGGTCCAGAACCATAATTGTTTGAGTCTGCAGTGTTTTCTGGATGTAGGTGAACTACAATTCCTAACTGAAAAAAAGTAACATTTCCTTCTTTTTGTCTTTCAGTGCATAGTTTGGGACTGGGATTCAAATGGAAAACATGACTTCATTGGAGAGTTTAGTTCAACATTCAAGGAAATGCGAGGAGCAATGGAAGGAAGACAGGTAAGTTCAAGTGTCTGCATGCCATTCAAAAGGCACTGACACTCTATCATATGGAATCCTGGGAGTTGCAGGCTTATGAGAGAGACTTAGAATTTTCAGCCAGAGCTCTTCAATGTTTGACCAAACCACAAACCACAGTAATGCAAAGGATGGGACTATGTAAAAATAGCTCTGTAATTGTAGTAGTGTGAATGTGCTTTGGGTATTTAAGAAAATGTTCAGAACAGTAGCTTGGACAAAGAGGGATTCATGTGAGCATCCAAAAATTCTAGACTTCCATATTGTTTGTTTGGAAGAGAGAAAAATAGGCATGGTTTCCCACACCTTATCTGTAGACTGAGGGATTGAGGGTCCTTTGCCACTTTTCATCTAATCTGGATTCTGTCCGGGGTCCCATAATCACCTACGCATCCAACTCATAATGATGGTAGAAATGAGACAGGTAGAATTAACATCAGTACTCTGTTTAAGTATTCCTAAGTGTTGGAATTGCAGGATATTTATATGGGAAAGTGATCAAGCTTTTCAGAAATCTTTTAGGCTGCATAGTTATTAGATAAACAAACATTTACATCTCCTTTTGGGAGAAACATGACTTACAGTGTCTGTGCACATTACTTGCATTATAATACATGGCATATATGATAGCACACATCTTATTGAATCATCAGGGTCTTCCATATTTTCCATAGTGTCCGTTGTGCCATTATATAGACATTTCACAAAGGTGTTGACTTTTACTTATTTGTATTACTTGTATCATAGCCACAACCATCTAACCATCAAGGATTATAATTTCATCTGTTGAGGCACTACATATATCTAAACAGTTATCCAAGAAATTGATATCCTTGGGCATTATTATATCTACAAAACTCCTATCTGAACAAAGGACAAAATGGAGATCTTAAACATGCTATCACTCTGGTACTCATTTGAGATCATATAAATAAATAGTTTATATTAATCTTGGCTTTGGTCTGCCTTCCATTGGATTGTATCAGCCTTTGCATCTACCAGGAAGGGTGTTAGTGGCCAAGTCTACTCAATATCTCCATATCAATAGAAACGTTGATGCTCTCCTTCTTTGTTTTTTCTGTTCCTAATAACACACATACACTCTAATGCCCATAGCTTTCTGCATTAGATTTTATACTTATTTTCTACACTGTACTCCAGGGGTGCTCATTAGGTAGATCGCGATCTACTGGTAGATCGCGAAGGGCATCCTAGTAGATCGCATGCAGGGTGGGAGGAAGGCTCAGTCCCGCCCTGCAGGCTCCCGACGCCGCCCTAGTGCTGCCAGCCCTGGCTTATCTGAGGTCCTTTCCACACAGTTGAATAAAATCCCATGTTATCTGCTTTGAATCAGATTATATGGCAGTGTGGACTCAGAAAACTCAGTTCAAAGCAGATATTGTGTTATATGTTTCACATTGTTGTAGTGGGTACGTAGATCATTTTCACTTGGTTGTTTTATAAATAGCTCGCATGCTGAAAAAGTGTGAGCACCCCTGCTGTACTCTATATGTATATTTCCAGTCCCCATAATTTGCAATCAAATAAGCCTGGCCAGAAACAGAGTTTTAGTTGCTTTAAGAAAGTCCAGACTTATTATCAATTTGTGCTTTCAGAACTATTGTGGTAATTGTTAGGCTGGATGTTTCTGCATTTATGTGGTTGAGAACATATATGGGACTCAGAAACATATCTCACACACATTCTTTCCCACAAGACAGTAGAAACTTGTAAAAAAAACTGGGGGGGGGGCTCCTGAGATTAGAACTTCTGGTTGATCCAGGTGAACATGGAGGGATAAGAAAACCTGTGCTATATATCACAAAACACTGTTACATTCTTGTATTCCATAAAAAGGTTACAGAGGAGATAGCAAAAATTTTTGCTCATGCCTCAAAGACCGAAAGAGCATTTTATTTAAAGAAAAGTAACTAAAGAGAAGCTGAGAAATTTAACTACAGCCTTTATGCGATCATAACTGTAGTACACTAAATAGTAGAAAACTACACAGCTCTAGATATTATTAGCCTCTAAGAGATATAAATTTTAAGACCAACAATTTTAATATGCGTACATTTGATAACCTGTATTGTGCTTTATGTGTGACTTTTATTTGTATTATATTTTTTGTATCTGCCTAAGGTTTTTTAACTGTAATCAAGGCAGTTGATTGATTGATTGATTGATTGATTGATTGATTGATTGAAATCCAGGGATTTGTAGTTTAGCAGGAGACATTTATGATTCACTGCCATAGGGTTTTTGGACGCCACTAAACTACAAATTCCAAAATTCCACAGAATGTTTCAATGACAGTCAAAGTAAAATATAGTGCTACCACAGTCCAGATAAGGAGTCAAGAGGAAACAGTGGAACCAGCAATGCTGAGGTAGAAAAGGGGCAACTTATCTGTTGACCACATCAAGAAAATTTGCAGTAGTTGGGAAAGAATGAGACGGCAGCACATTACTTTGGGATACTAAACCGTTCTGGCCCAGACTACCTGTCCGAACGTATCTCCTGCCATGAACCATCACAAAATTTAAGATCTTCAGGAGAGGCCCTGTTCTCGATTCCCACCACTATTGCAAACGCAGTTGATGGGGACGAGAGACAGGGCCTTCTCGGCAGTGCCCCCCCCCCCCATCTGTGGAACTCTATCCCCAGGTTGGCCACCTCCCTCCTGTCCTTTAGAAGACAAGTGAAGACTTGGCTCTGGGACCAGTGTTTGATTAACGGACTGCGGCAATTGGAAAGAAGACTCAGGATATTTATGACATTGAATCTGCCTAGACTTGGATTTAGTTTTACTGGCATGTATAGTTTACTGCAGTGTTTCCCAACCAGTGTGCCGTGGCACACTAGTGTGCTGTGGACAATCATCAGGTGTCTCTCTCTTCTATCTGAGATAGAAGAGAGAGAGAGAGCCCTCCTGTCCTACCGGAAAGCCCTAGACGGGGCTCAATCCCTTGCCTGAGTCCCACAAACACAGCCTCCTTTTGGGAAGCCTTGTGCCGCCGGACTCACCACTTGCCTTCTTGGGCTTCCTCCTCCCCTCCGCTCCTTCCTTGGCCTCTGAAGGGTTTGAGCCGAAAGGCGGGGACTGCGTCAGGCGCACGGAGAGAGAGAAGATCCTGGGATGGGACTTCCCCGGGTCCCCCGGCTCCCTGGGGCCAGATCAACACCGTAGCATTCATGCAGTGCTCAAGGCTGGGGAATCCCGGGATTTGTAGTTTGGGGAGGCTCAGGATGGTGTCAAACTACCACTCCCGTGATTCCCTCGCACTCAGCCAAGGCGGGTCAAGGAGCATTTGGGACACAGGGTTGAGGCACCTTTAAGCAGGGGCCGAAAACTAACAGGGTTTGCACACTTAAGGCAGGCGTGAGCCAACTTGGGCCCTCTCTCCAGGTGTTTTGGCCTACAACTCCCACCATTCATATATGTGTGTGTGTGTGTGTGTGTGTGTCACGGGCTGCAAGTCCAGAGCTAACAGGCCTCCATCCTTGGGATCCGTGCCAACAGATTAGGACCAGGTGCAGGTCTGGGAACTTGGCCGTAACAGCTTTGGCGCCAAAACCCAAGGGATGTTAACCCAGTGTTTGATTGACGGGGCTATGAATGTAATTCCTATAAAGGGGTTGTCCTTCACTGTGTAGCCATCTTCGGCTTTAAACATGCTTGGCATCCTTTCAGTAAGGTTTTGGTCAAAATCCAGATGTCTCTGTGAGTTGATTCTTAGCGACTGGGAGTGAGCCCTCACACACACACACACACACACACACACACACACATATATGCTGTATAAATTTATTAGCTGTATCCGCAACGCATTGCTGTGCCCAACCTTCCCTCCCTCTATCTCTCCTTCCCTCCCTCTTTCCTTTCCTCTTTTTCTTTTCCTTCTTCTTTCCCTTTTTTTCTTCCTTCTCTACCTGTTTCTTTCCTCCCGTTCTTTGCTCTTTAGTTCCATTCTTCCTTCTCTTTCCCTTCCTTCCCTCCCTCCCTCCCTCCCTCTTTCCTTTCTTCTTTTTTTTCTTTTCCTTCTTTTTTCCCTTTTTCTTTCTTTCTTATCTACCTGTTTCTTTCCTCCCTTTCTTTGCTCTTTGGTTCCATTCTTCCTTCTCTCTTCCCCCTCCCTCCCTCCCTCCCTCCCTTATTGATGCATAAGAACACAGAGAGAGAGACTGACAGCTGTTGAGCAAGAGCTTTGTGTGTGTCTTTCTGCCATTCCTGCCAGGATATATATGTTGTGTTCATCGAAACAGGCCCAGGTTTCACACTGAGTGTATAAATACATTTAAAAACATATTAACTATATGTATTACTGTGTTAGAGTGTCATTTTGTGTCATTTTGGTTGGTGGTGTGCCCCAGGATTTTGTAAATGTAAAAAATGTGCTGCGGCTCAAAAAAGGTTGAAAAACACTGGTCTACTGTCTAGTGATGTTTAGTGTGTCTTAATGGTTATTAATGTTTTGACGGTTTTTAGTGCTTTTGTTGTACTTCGAATTGTTTGCTTGTTGACAGCATTGTATGGTGCTTGTGTGAGGCTGCCCTGAATATAACAGTGCATGAAATAAAATAAATAAATAAATACTTGGCCAGAAGAATGAGTTATGGATGGAATAAAGAGAGGCAGGGAAGGTGGAAGGAACTAACCAAGCTTTACTAACACACCGGTCAGGCAAAATTTAGCCTAACAACCCTTTCTGTGAGGGCCTTTCCAAAAACACCCGTAGGTAGCTTGATGGATAGCCCAACCCAGTCAATAGTCTTGACTTCAGCATATGGAACCTGCTAAACACTGTCTGAAAGTGGCTTCACAGCAACAACATGTGGTGCCATTGGAATAAACTCTGCTGTCTCCACTATATGGGGCTAAATTTATGTGTGATGAGGAGTATCTGGGGCACTTGCATAGACAAGGACATCAGCTATAGCATCTGTTTTGGTAAATATCTGAACAAATGGTGACAGCATTATTATATTTTTTAGATTATTTTTTTCTATAGAATGTGTACAGCTGTTCTTGCTGCCCACCCACACATCCTTCTTTGTTTGGCATCCAAGCTGTGTTAAAATGTCAATGGTGATTTCAATAGGAACTGAGGCTGAGCTGGATTTTAATTGGAATTTCTGAGTAAGCTGCTTACTCCTCTTTGGCTAACTGACCTCCCACTTGGTAAAGTCAACTTATTAGCAACATTGAGATCCAGAATGCTCTGTTCACTTCTAAAAAGGATATTGAAACTTCTGATGTTACAATGATATAGTATGTTCTATTATTCTGTGGTATTAATTACATATTATTAGTATCCCTCCTTTGTCCCACATTCACAGAGAAGGCAGATTTACCATGTGATACTTATTGCGTTGTATGACAAAGAATGAAAGTTCTTCTTTAAAGAAAGCAGAAAATCTATCCCAGGGCTGTCCAACTTCTACCGGACCTGTGGCCGGAATTCCGGTTACTGATGACCTGGGGGGTCGAAGGGTCTGCCTCTGCCCCCAGCTCCACCCCCTCCCCGGCTCCACCCCTGCCCCGCCCCCAGCTCCACCCCCTCCCTGCCTTGGAGGTGTCTGTGGAGGACACTGGGGCTTTGACTTGGAGATAGAGATGAACAGCAAAATCCCAGTCTCAAGTCCCAGTCCCTGCTTTGAACTGGATTATATTGCAGTGTGGACTCAGGGCCCTTCACACAGCCATATAACCCATTTTATCCAGGCAGGAATCCCCACAAAACCTGCTTTGAAGTGGATTATATTGCAGTGTGGATTCAGGGCCCTTCCACACAGCCATATAACCCAGAATACCTGCTTTGAACTGGATTATCGGAGTCCACACTCATATAATCTGGTTTAAAGCAAATAACATGGGATTTTATTCAGATGTGTGGAAAGGAAGTCAAATAAGAAGCCAGGGCCCTTCCACACAGGCCTATAACCCTGAATGATAAGGCATAATATTCATTCTGCCTCTGCTAATAATAATAATAATAATAACAACAACAGGTTCCTGGAGTAGGAGACCTCCAAGGGCCATCCAGGGCCATCCAGTCCAATCTCCTGCCATAAGGGGAAAATACAATCAAAGCATTCCTCACAGATGACCATTCAGCCTCTGATGATGATGATGATAATAATAATAATTACAATGGGTTCCTAGAATAGGAGACCTCCAAGGGCCATCCAGTCCAATCTCCTTCTGCCATAAGGGGAAAACACAATCAAAGCATTCCTCACAGATGGCCATTCAGCCGATGATGATGATGATGATAATAATATTAATTAGAATGGGTTCCTAGAATAGGAGACATCCAAGGGCCATCCAGTCCTACCTCCTTCCCCTATAAGGGGAAAACACAATCAAAGCATTCCTCGCAGATGGCCATTCAGCCTCTGATAATAATAATAATAATAATAATAATTACAATGGGTTCCTAGAATAGGAGACCTCCAAGGGCCATTCGGTCCTACCTCCTTCTGCCATAAGGGGAAAACACAATCAAAGCATTCCTCACAGATGGCCATTCAGCCTCTGATGATGATGATGATATTAATTACAATGGGTTCCTAGAATAGGAGACCTCCAAGGGCCATCCAGTCCTACCTCCTTCTGCCATAAGGGGAAAACACAATCAAAGCATTCCTCACAGATGGCCATTCAGCCTCTGATGATGATGATAATAATAATAATATTAATTACAATGGGTTCCTAGAATAGGAGACCTCCAAGGGCCATCCAGTCCTACCTCCTTCTGCCATAAGGGGAAAACACAATCAAAGCATTCCTCAGCCATGTTGAATCAAACTTGGCAGACTAAACTCTCATGAGAGCAACAGAAAGTACTGAACCTTGAGTTTGGGAGTTGTAGTTCTCCTCCATCCAGAGAGCACTGTGGACTCAAATAATGATGGATCAGGACCAAACTTGGCACGAATCCTCAGAAGAGGAGGAAGCCGGAAAGGGAATGGATGAGCACCCCCCCCCCCGCACGCTCCGAACTTGGCCCCAACCCTTTTTCGCTCTGGCCACGCCCCCTCTCACTCGGTGCACACTCTCTCTCCTTCCCTCTTTGTTCAGGTGGTGGAAAAGGGAAGGAATGAAAGGGGGAAAGAGAGAGAGAAGGAGGAGGAGAGGGGGGAGGAGGGAGAGGGGAGAGGAGGAGGAGCCTGGGGCCCCTCACCCCGGTACGAAAAAAATAAATAAAAAATAAATAAAAAATATTTAAAAATAATAAAAATATTTTTAATCTTAGCCATGTCAAAATATAGTAGGAGAAATAGCAGCAGTAGTGGACACAAAATGTATGTTTTAGTTCAGAAGGGGCGAAAGATATAGCTGAGAGCAAAATGGGGTCATGGTTATCTGAAAGCAACAACAACAACAACAGCAACAATGATTTTATTACACGCTTTTCCCTGCAGCTCAGGACAGGATAGGTAAAGGTAAAGATTTTCCCCTGACATTAAGTCCAGTCGTGTCTGACTCTGGGGGTTTGTGCTCATCTCCATTTCTAAGCCAAAGAGCCAGCGCTGTCCGTAGAAACCTCCAAGTTCATGTTGCCAGCATGACTGCATGGAGTGCCGTTACCTTCCCGCCGGAGTGATACCTATTGATCTACTCACAATTGCATGTTTTCGAACTGCTAGGTTGGCAGAAGCTGGGGCTAACAGCGGGAGCTCACGCCAGTCCCCAGATTCAAACCTGTGACCTTTCAGTCAACAAGTTCAGCAGCTCAGTGCTTTAACCCACTGCGCCACCAAGGGCTCCCGGTGGGATACAACATCCCGCATCAGGACGGGATAGAACATCATTAAAACAAGAGCTAGATCACTATTAAAAGACATAAAACCAAAGACACAGAGTTAAAATAAAACCTTTTTATTCAGATAGGCTTTTAAAGAAAAAGGTTATAAAGATCAATTCAAGAGGTGCTCTTGTCTTAAACTTTGAACTTGTTTTAATGACTTTTACTGGGAATTTTTTAAATACTGTTTATATTTAATCCTGTTTCAATGTTTGCGTATTTGTATATTTTAAATTGTATGCTGATGCTTTTATGTTAAGCCGCTTTGAGTTTTCTGAGGGAAAGATAAAGCGGGATATAAATATAAGAATAAGAATGATATCCAAGTTAAAATCCACTGAGAAAATCAGATTAAAAGTCACAATTTAAAATTGACCGAGTTGGCCTGCTGGAAGAGATGGATTTTGAATTGTGTTTTAAATTCTGACAGTTGAAGAATTTAGCTCCCATGAAGTTTTCTAACATTTGGAAGAATGGGACACTGAAATTCTTTCACATCTGTTGATTACAGTTGCATGTCCTTGCTTGCACCTTTTCTTTGTTTGCCCAAATTGTATTTCTAAATGGTCAGCTCACATTTTAAGTTACTGCAATGCTGGAAATGTTGAGACTGGACAAACAACTCATTATGGAGACAGAAATCTTATTGGGCAGGAGCCGATAGCCTCATTTTGTTTCCCTTCTGATACAGCATAGTTCCCATGTCTGAAGAAGAGTAGATTTACTAGTCACATTATTGAGCTCAAATTATTTCTACCCGTTCTCCGCGGCACAAATAAACTACATTGGATTGAGCTCTTTTTATGTAACAGAATATTTATGTTTGTGTGATATTTTGCTCAAATTCGATGTGTTCACAGGGCCACAAAGTTATGTGCACTTATTTCATTGGTTTCCTGTCAAGCGGAACGACATACTTAAATAGTAGTATGAATAGCCATTTCTGGATATATAAACTAGCAGATCTATTTTGCTTTCTGAAATGTGCACAATATTTTCATCATTAAAGAAAGTACAAACAGAATATCAAGTATATTCTGTTGAATGCATGTGTTAGCTCATACACATTTTGATTTTCATCTGTAATGTAGATATTTCCACATTGCCGTGTCTAAAGACACATTCAGGCACATACAGAGTCTGTAAGATCAGGAACCCGCCTTTACGAAGATTCACAGTCACCTCAACACTAACTATATTCAAACAAACATGTTTACACATCTACTACTTTCATGCTTAATATGAAAAGAACTTATTTTCAGGTGTATGAAAATAGTGGTGAGGTTGGATTTATTTGTGCACCCTGTTTCCGGTTTCAGACTTATAGGTTGTCGTTCAAACGCCTAAGTAGAGCTTTGAAGTACACTGGGATTTGTGTTGTAGTTAAGTACTTCCGAGTCTCGGCCAGTCATATCTAGATCTGTAGTTTCATTAAACGTTCTAGAAATCATTAAAAGAAAATTCTGTGATTAAATGTGGCGTCCAGTTTGATTTAAGTGAAGGCGCATGCCTTATGTTGCAATTATATCATTCTGTAATTACTCTAAACGAAGAAATAAATGAATCAAAGTGTACAAGGGGGAGAAAGCCTAGGAGCCCAAGGCTCATTCATGTACTACCACAGCAATTTAAAAAATCTAATTAATCTAATTAATTTTCCCATCACTAGTAATGAATTTTATGCCAGCTTGCAGATCTGAACCCATTTTTCCTTGGTCAGAGTCAAACATTCTAGTCATTTTGTGCATTTAAGTCTGGCTTCTGACACATTTTTTTCCAAAAATATAAAAATAAAATAAAGATCACATACACACATGTTTTCAGCACTTCATCTTTCCACATAAGAGAACGAAAATGCTAATTTCTGGGCCATATCAAAGCTGACTTTGGACACCATCAGTGCTACATGACTCTCAAAACAACCGATTTTTCTTTCAGGTTTTGACAAAACAAGATATTTACATATACACATGATTTTTATAATAAATTTAGATCAGGCCAAACAGAAAGTGCTAAGGGAATCCCTGAGCTCAGCTAAAAGAAAACCAGAGGGATTTAAAAATAACCTTAAAATGAAGATACACCTGGACAATTAGCAATGGGGATGTTATGTAACTAGAAATCTGTTTCCATTACAGGAAAGGAATGTTTAGACATCCTCTTACCTGTGCAATCTCCATGGAAATGTCTATATGGTGATGTTATTTAATGTGGGGTTTTTTTTATCATGTGTGTATATTGTGTGATCTCTAGTAATTTTATAGACAAAAGATTGGATGCAGCCTAAACTACTCAAACTGCAATCCTATTGAATCCAGTGGGTCATGTTTACTACAACTGATTTAAGTACCACTAATTTCAATGCAACTAATGTGGTTCAAAGCCAATTTAGTTGCAGTTTTAACTGTTAATTTATATGGTTTTATATGACTGCTTTTATCTTATTATGATGTGTTGTATGTGGGCACTTGCTGCCGCTTGTTCACCGCCCCAAGTCGCCTTAGGGCTGAGAGAGGCGGTACAGAAGCATAGCAAATAAATAAATAAAATAAAATAAATTTAAGGAATTGGGGGAAAAAATCTGTTGAGACAATCAAAACTAAATCATGTTAACTGTATTTAAGTAGGTTCTATATAACATTCTTATCTATAGGAACTAGCCATGTTCTGCAAATAGTACATCGGCCAAATTCAATATATTTGAGGATCACATTTATATTGCTTTGGTAGTATACAGTGAAAATTTGTATCTTCAAATGCCTGTATGTCCCTGCACTCAGAAATCACTGGAATTTTTAATCTGTGTTTGTTCCTGGGTTTTAGATGTCTGTTCCTGATTGGTTGTCTCCTAAAAAGAAGGTTGAGTAGGTGAAAAATTCATGAAACATGTGGAGGACACATTTTCTCTGGCAAGGAAAAATGTTGTGACCCCCTATCAACATTGCACATCTTTTCAAAATAAGAGCAATCCGGAACAGACATGTATAACCCAGGAACAACACCCTGTCTGCACAGATGGCCCTCCAGCTTATATAACCCAGCAACTGAACTTTTACAACTCTTTGAATATTTGAATCTTTAGTTTTTGTTTAATAAACCTCCGAAGTTTCTGGCGGACATCCCACAGTGGCCATCTTGGGGGCTGTAAAATCCCACAACAAAGCAGCAAGTGTGGACAATGGAGGCAGAAATCCTGGGACTATCAGGTCTATATCTGGATATCTTCTCAGGTCTTGGTTTCTTTTTGCCCCTGACTAAAGTGCGCAATTTGGTTCTGTCTGGAACCGCACAGACTTCACCGAGACTTCTTGTAGGCTATACTGATACTCTATGAACACCAAAGTGTTTGTGGACATAGAACCAGGAGTGTTTCATAATACTTGAACAGCCACAGCCAGAAAGCACACAATCATATGAGGTAGAATTTATGTTTTAACTAGCAAGTTAGCCCTCCTTGTTTGCAAAATGAAAAGTAACTAAGACAAATACTGATTTATTGGGTGAGTTTCCCCTAATCATTTTTCTCTAATAAGCAAGTATTTAGAAGTTAGCTGAACTTTAGCAGTTAGCTGAAACAGGTAGCTGGGAATATTTTTTTAAAGTTTTTCACATGGTGTTAGTACAAAACACTGTTCTTATATCTCTAGTTTAGTGTGAGTCCATCAACAAACCATGACTCTGGGAGATAAAAATGTCCCATCTATCTGAATGAGGGTTGCAAACAAAGTAGGATATAGTACCAAAGGGCATAGCTGACACATTCAGAGATATTTTCAGAAGCAATTGTTAGTATCTTATTTATTTGAGGAGTCTTTTTCATTGGAAGCAAATCATAGTTATGTAGTAACTTCATATGCTCTGTGTATTCATTTATATTTCAAGAACAAATGTACCAGTTTACCAATAATTATCAATTTTGGGGAGAATATAGTTCATTTTTAGCATGAGATAGCACTGTCAAAACACTAAAATATGTCTTGGACATTTAAAAAAATTGAGTTATGAGACCTTTGTGGCAATGGGCAGCCCTTATGTCTCGCACATGATTGAATCTCAGTTATAAGATTATCTCTGCCACTTTTATTACCCCAACTACATTCTGGGAAGCCATCATTTTTTTATGTCAGGATATGGAGCAACGCCGACTGTCAATTTGATCAAGCATGCAAGTGAACAGGAGGGAAGGAAATGTTGGGAAATTTCCCAGACATATGTGGTCCCATGTCTATCTGTTTCCTCGAGTGGAAAAAAAATTCACAAGATGAATAATTGAGCTGCAGGGCATTCTAGGCAGTGTTCAGGTGTCTGGGATGCACACAGTTGAGAAGTATATTTCTTGTTAGATTTGTCTAGTTATCAGTTCCATTGCCAGATTCCAAGATGACAGGGTCGAAAGTTCTGCTTGGAGAGCACATTTTCTGCTTTTGGGGTTGGCGTGTACGAGGCATTAAAGCAGCCTCAGAAATGTTACACTGCAGTCAGTGGAAGGATGAATTATCCTAAGAAGATGTCAAGAATGTCAGAAGAAGAATATGAAATGCTTCACAACATTCACTTGCCATAAAATGCCTTTATCTTTTGCCCTAATTCTGAAAAACATCAGCGGAGATGGTAACCTAGGGCCTCATCACATTGAGGTCCACAGGGTGAGCAATAGCGGGGGAATTCGCCATGCAAATCTGGTGGGCAGTGTGAGGACCCCATTGCATTGCCCACATCGCCCCTTACCTATCTCATCTGGGGAAGTGCCACCGCCACACTCGCCCTGTTGTAGGCAATGAGAACACAAAAAGCCTCCTGTGTTCTCATTGCTTCCTCTTACAACGATTTCACCACAGTTCAGAGACGAAGCCCTGCTGGCAGTAGATATACGTCATTTGATGGGATCCGACAGGCTCTGTCTCTGAACTGTGGTGAAAGTATTGTATGATGGGTAAATTCACCCATGTGATAAGGCTGCTTGCTTCAGTGGTAACTATGTTCAAACTGTGCATATTCATATGCAAATGATTCCATCATAGTGTTTTTAAAAAAATACAAAAAGTACATAGAAAAATATGTTTCAGGAACAACAGGCTCTAGCATATTATCCCCCTTGCCATGCAGTTTTTGATTTAGGGGAGGATTTGTTTGGCATATTCTGTTATGGTCCTCTCTATCCCTTTACAGTAAAGACCAGAAAGTTTGCCACCATGTCTGTTACTTTTTGAGAGTTTGTATTTTACTTATTTTAAGTTGTTAGAGTCTTCCTTGAGAGAAGCAGAATAATGTGTTGCAATTAACTGCCATCAAGACATTGATTTCTGACAACACTTTGAAGATGACTGTGCTCAAATCTTATAAACTCAAGGTGATTGAATTTCCTTGATTGAGTGTATCTGTTTGCATACAATCGTCCTCTTTTCCTACTGACTTCTGACATACCAGGCATTACTGACTTTTCTCCTGAGCAGTGTCTTTTCATGATACGGCCAAAGTAAAACTGTCTCAGTTTGGTCATCTTTGTTTCTAGGGAGAGTTCGGGCTTGATTGGTTAAGATAAAGGTAAATATAAAAGTTTCCCCTTGACATTAAGTTAGTTGTGTCCGACTCTGCAGGGTGGTGCTCATCTCCATTTCTAAGCTGAAGAGCCGTCATTGTCTGTAGACGGCTCCCAGGTCATGACTGCACAGAATGCAGTTACCCCTCCCACCGAAGCGATATTATTGATCTACTCACATTTGCATGTTTTTGAACTGCTAGGTTTGGGAAAGCTGGAGCTAACAGTGGGAGCTCACTCCACTCCCTAGATTTGAACCACTGACCTTTTGGTCAGCAAGTTCAGCAGCTCAGCAGTTTAACCCGCTGTTCCGCTGGGAGCTTGATTGGCTCAGGATCCATTTATTTGTCTTTGTGATACATTTCAAATGAATTTATTTTCTTCAGAGTCCAGATTTCAAAACCACACATAGAAATGAAAATACAATGGCATGGATAATCCTAACTTCAGTATTCAATAATATATTTTAACTTATCTATTTTCTTTATAGCTACTCATACAAGTTTGAGTGAAAATGGCAGAAAAATGGCAAAATGGTTGGCTCGAGTAACTGTGACGGCACGGTGGGCGCCACCTGCATAGAAAATTTTGAGTTCTTTAAGGTTTGCATTGTTAAAGTGTGTTTCTACAGCCTGCACAGTTTGCAAGAGGTTTAGTTGCACTGATTGGTCCTTAGCACCTGCCAATCTTCATTTGCAGAGCCCAGTTGAGTTTGTTCCGCCCCTTTTTCCAGGGATCTGGGGAACAAGCCATTCTTCATTCCAGAGGCAACCAGGACCTCTCCTGAAAGGACATGTTTAGAAGGTTTGCCAGACCAGGCCCTTGGTCAGGCCATCTTTCAATACCAGTCTGATTTCCTTGGAATTCATGCAGAAGGCTCAGCATATCGGAAGGCTGAGTAACTCTGGGGAGTTCCAAGTGCCTCCAAACCAGTCATCTGGCCTCAAGAGGAAAACTTCGTGACTTCAAGTTCGGCCATCTGACTGGGGCTGCGAGCGTTCCTACCTCAAAGCCATTGGGAGAGAAAGAACTCAGAGAGCTTTTCAGCTACAGCTTCTTGGACCAATACAGCAAGGGAACTTTAAAGTAAAAACTTTTCAACCTTATTTTGGAAACTACATAATCTGTTGTTATTTTGGGGAAATTAAGCAAAGTGCCCGAGTGAAGTTAACTCATGTAATGGACAATAAAGTGTTTGAGTTAACTAAAGTGTGCAGTTTGGTCCTTGGAGCCCTGAGCCTTTAAAGGGAGGCCAAAAAAAAGCAATCCCCCGGGATAGATAGGTCACGTCCTTGCCCTTTCACAAGGCATTGATAGCCCGGGAGCAACGGCACAGTAACAGTCACCCACTTCCACCATAAGCTCAAAACTATGAGTAAAATACAATGAAAAGAGCAGCCATTTTCCTTAGCCAAAAAGCAACTTTGGCTAATGTGTTGCTGCAAATCACGCAGGCAATAGAGATGAAAAATGGCCTTTCCCCACTGTACATATCCCTGCTTTAAAATAATGAGTTTTTAAAATGTGCAAATTCCAGCTCAAAAACAAAGAAGGTTCTCTAATTAGAAACAGTAATTATGCATCCCTCTCAATGATGTTAGATTGCAGGTCCCATTAGCCCAACATAGCCAGTGACAATGAGCATTGGGAGCAATGAGCAATACAACATCAGGAGGATCCACACCATCTTGCCCCCCCCCTTCTATACACACACACACACACTCTTCATTGCTAGACACAGGTTTAGAGCCATATTATATCACTTTAATCATATTTAAACAGAGGTGAGCAACCTGTAGCTCTTGCTGGATCTATTCCATTGCTTCCACTATCACCGCTGACAGAAATATAACACGTCTTTCTGCTGGAAACATGATCACACTCAGAAGAATCAAATTATTTTTCTAGAACTGGCAGGAAAAATGGCAGTAACATGGGGAAATGATGCAAGGAAGAGCCATTGTTGAACTGAGGATGATTGATAAAGCATCCGCAATAGCACTGACTTCATCTTTACAAAACAATCCAAATGTATGTCTCTGAATGCGGCAAGTTTCATTCCTGAAGTGGAAATAAAACTGATTAACAGTGCAATTCTCTGTAATATACTCTGAATTCAGTCTGATTGAGTTTGATGGCTGCACTCCCATGTTAGTGGGAATAAGATGAGCCGATTAACTGAACATTAGCCCAGATAAACTGTGTAAGGCTTTCTTCTGAGTGCGTGTAGAATTGTACTTTGAGTGTAAAGTGTCACTTTAAGCAATTTGTGATTTCAGCACCAACAATTTGCCCAAGTGTAAGTGGCTGATTATTTACCCTCCACGGAATATTGTCAAACCTATTAAAGAGCGTAACAAAGATAAATGGCTTGCAAAAGCCAACAAGAGCGCTAATGGACTATAAGCACTGAAGGGTGATCACATCAATGAAATGGACATTGAGAGAGAGAGAGAGAGAGAGAGAGAGAGAGAGAGAGAGAGTCTGCAGACAAAAGGAAATCACACTGACTTAAATTAGACAGTGTTGAAAACAGAAACGTTCTGGCTTGCATGGTTTGGGGAATGAATCCTAAAGCACATCCATTGCCAGTGGATAATGGCATAAATAGCATTAATGTGATTTGGAAATGTATCCAAACATGAGTAATCAATTTCAATGTAAATGCATTTCTCAGAGATTAACCTGTATATGTAAAAGTGTTATGAACACATAAAATATTAATTATTGGCTTCAGTCTCTATTTGTTAGTGTTCGGTAATGCTGCTAAAGCAATTTTGGCAATGAAACTGGGCCGTGCAATGGAAAGAGTCTTGAACCTGGGTCCTATGAAGTCAGATGGCAATGTGCTCTTACTGCTGTTGCATAGTTTTTTCAGATGTGGATGCTGCTGGCTTAGTGTCCTGGCTTGCATATAGATATCATCACCCAATGTTGATGTCCAGGAGATGTGACATATAATATGCTCCATAATTCTCAAAGAATGATCTGGAGTCGTTGATCATCACTTGGACCTATTTATATATCAAAAATGGTTTTGTCAATTTTAAAAAATATTTTAAAAGGAAAATGCCAGCCCTAATTTCGCATTATAAACTTGGTTAATGCACTATTGAATACATGAACATTTATTGAATACACATATAGCCAATTATCCCCTCAAAATCCTGGTTCTGGATGAACACATCTGTCAATTTCAGATTCTTCTGACATTCTAGCATTTTTAATCTAAAATTCTTGACTATAAATAAATGCTTGTATTTTAACAAATTCTTATTAAAAAACAAAGCAAATTGAAATTCTTACCCATCCTAAATATTGGTGTTGCCAGATTCCTTGCTCAAGAATTGAAGGAGGAACAGATATCCCCTCAATTTGGGGAAGTACATTTCTATAATAACCAAGTAGAAAGCAAGCAACAATGGATGGCTTATGGCAGAAGATTGAACTGCAGCCCAGATGCTACATTTGGCTTGATCAGAGTCAATGTACCAGCTTGCAAAAAAAAATGCTGCCTTTCTTATGAAAATACCAGATTCCATTAGATCTTGGAAGCAAAATAGGGTTAGCCTTCGTTAGTATTAGATGTGAACCTGCCTATGAATACCAGATGCTGTAGGTTATATTTCAGAGGAAGATACTGGAAAAACCATCTCTGGGTATCCCTTGTCTTTTAAAAACCATGTGAAATGTTGGACAGGTGACTTACGACTTTAACATACAGGCCACCGGAATCACCATGTACCAGTTCTGTGATAGTTTAGCCACGGAGTCCCATTGGAAGTAGTATTATATTGTGGGGTGGGAGCCGACAGGCTCCGTGGCTAAATTATCTCCGAAATAAGCCCCATGTAATGAGGATTGTGTGCTTGTATGAAGGTACATACAAGAACACAATCCTGTCTGAGCTATTAGAGAGAGGAATTCTTGCTATCCCTGATCAGTGATCAGATATTTTGGAGATTCTTTTATTGGCTTTCTACTGGCTTTTTCAGGGACATGCTTGGTTCCAGTCAAGACTCAGCTATCCCCTGAAAAAGCTGGTCATTCCTCCTTCTCCCGCTTTCCCAAAAGAGGAAGATGAAAAATGGGGTCCTAACCAAATCATGAGGTTGATGCCAGTGGGGTTGGGCATGCCCCTGATCTCAGAAAGGGAAAACTGGGGGGGGGGGGGAGTTGATACTCTAGGTTTTGGCCATTGCCAAAGTGCCTTATTTGTGGGTGTTTCACATGCAGGATAGTGTTTGAGACTGAAAGATAACAATAAAAGACAGGTGGGTAACTGATGGGGGGATTTTTTTGACACTTGTATTCCTATGGCTACCCCCATTTTCAGCTAAAAAATCCAACCAGGGGTCACTTCCAGTTGGTGAGAGTGCATGGTTTCAGTCCATGTGGCACTCTTTGAGGCCTCCAGGAGTAGCAGCAGACCTTTGGGGAGCGGTTTCTAAGCCATTTTCAGGGGACGGGATGAATGGGAGGGGATCAGGATCTGTGGAGCCTCAGAAATTAGGGTTGTAGCCAAATAAAGCCCTCAAATCTACCATGTCTTTATCCTAGTATTAGAATTTAGTTGGGGCAGGAAGGGCCTTGCTGCTCCACAGAAGGCTTTCGGGGAGCATTAGTTCAAACATCTCCACTATACCGCCCAATATCTTCTCATATCTAAATCCCTTTGCAAATGCATGTGACAAATCAGTATTTCTAAGCATAGACAATTTTGTATAATTGATATTTTCACCCGACCCTGGATTAATGCTAAGTCTTTCTTGATTGTCTGGTATTTAGATGACTTTAGCTTTGAATTTTTTTGTATGTTTTTTTGTTTTTCATCTTCAGAGCGCACATTATGCAACCAGAATAAATTATTCACTTCCTTACATGAAATGGCTTTCATGCTCTGACTTGTGTTTTCACAGGTACAGTGGGAGTGCATAAACCCCAAGTACAAAGTAAAGAAGAAGAATTACAAGAATTCTGGCATCGTCATTCTTAATCTGTGCAAGGTACTGTCGTTTAAACAACATTTCAGTCATTAAAACTGGACATTGCTTTCAAAATCTGTTTTTAAAAACCGTATGTCATAGAAATTCATTATAGTGACGGACTCCCAAAGGTAGCATAACAGATGTTGCTAAGTCAAGCTGGATCAGTGTATTCATGGGATGACAGTTGCTGCTTAGAAATGTGGTTGCTGACCCTTACAGATCCATTCTGTTCTCTGGGTGTATCCAAAGACATATTTGCTCCGTGCTGTGCTGGTTTTTAAAATTCTTATCACAGAAGCAAATGTGGATAGAAGCTAACCAGATGGTGAATTGGATTCTGTAATACACACATCATTTTATTGTTCCCAATGTTCTGTGGTTTACATAGAAGCTGCCAAATGCTTAATTGAAAGATATGAACTTTTGAGTATTGGGGAGCAAGTTTAATTCACTAGCTACCTATCCTGAAAATATGGTGCAAACGACCATTATTTATTTTATTTATTTATTTACTTCATTTATATTCCGCTCTTCTCACCCCAAAGGGGACTCAGAGCGGATTACAGTACATATACATTGCAGACAATCCCTGCAGTTTAACATATACACATATTGATGAACTTAGACGAACAAAGACGAACAAAGAGGCAGTTTTCTGACAAACTTCTGGCCACCAGGGGGAGCTGACACACTCCTCATCTCTCTCAGCATTCTCCAGCTTCCCTTGTTGTTCTTCCGCATTCCTTTCAGCGATTCCTGGAGTTCTTTGATGGGCTCATAAATCCATCAAAATTCGCCTCCCCACTTAATGTGGTACCTTTATCTCTTACTTGACAAATGTACTGTCTTTCATGCTGCAAAGGTCGACACCAGGCTACACTTAAGGTCAGGTACCCACCCCGACCCGGGCAGGCCTCGAACTCATGACCTACAGGGCAGAGAGATTTATTTATTTATTTATTTATGGCATTTTACCCCGCTCTTCTCAACCCCCGAGGGGGGACTCACAGCGGCTTCCAAAAGGCATAATTTGATGCCTACATCACAATTGCAGTATAAAACACAATATAAAACCCAGATCTTATGCAGCTGACACAGCCAGCTGCACCACTTTCCCAGTGCATATTGAAAATCCATGTAGGGAGCAAGTGCTTCAGTAGCTATAGCAGGGAAGAGGAACCATTTAGCTGGAAGTTTATTTTAGTCTTCAAGTGAACCCAATCAATACTGGGAAGGGTTGAAATTTTACCTTTCCCCTTCCCTAAATCCTTCTCTTGCCCTCCTTCCCAATCTCATTACTTTCTTCATCAGACATTGTCTGGCATCTTACTGCTGACATATACAAGTCCAACTTTACTCTGTGTATCATCTCCTCTAAATATTAATAATAATAATAATTCAAAAATACATCACACAGTCCTAGACGCTTGGGAAGTGTTCGACTTGTGATTTTGTTTCATGAAATCCAGCATATATATCTCATTTGCTGTGACATACTGGGTTTTTGTGTCAGTGTGATAATAATAATAATAATAATAATAATAATGCAGAGGGCTTCTGCAAGTGAAACAAATGGTAGAAGAAGAGAAACATGCACTGGCAGATTATGTGAAAGGCATTCAAGAACCAGCATTGAGGGAAGTCAATAGTAGTAAACTGCTTAAAGTGGAAAAGACAAAGAGTGAATACCGTAAAAACACAATCCAGAGAAGAAGAGAAACTGGCGAAAGAAGGTTCTCCATGGACAGTTCCTGGGGAAAATTGAGACCCAAACTGACAAAGAAAAAAACATGGCTGCGGCTCAGAAATGGAACTTTGAAAAAGGAGACGGAGGACCTGATTCTGGCAGCCCAAGAACAAGCCATTAGAGCAAATGCCATCAAAGCCAGAATTGAAAAGTCAAACAACATGGATATGTATAAAACGTAGAAAATCCCAGAAATATCACTTCTAGTCTCTGGTATGAATAAAGCACATACAGTATTATCTTAAACAAAATATGTCTCTACATTCATTGAGTGATACATATCAAAATACAATAGACCATAATATGGTTGACTCTCAGGTCTAATCACATTAGTAGTTACTGTGACCAAATAGTCCAGTATAAGGGGATTTATATAAAAATCCTACAGGGTCCAGAGCACCTTAAAATGGAATTCTACACAAGTTATACACAATACAACGTTCTACACAGTTAGGTCAGTTTAAGCAAGCGATATCATGTCCTACACATTCCATATTTCAACACAAGTAAAATAGTCCAAAGAGCAAGCACAATAGATGCTTCAATAGATGCAGGCAGTAAAACAGTTCACAGATTGCGCCCGGTAGACTCACAGTCACTGTCTTCCAATAATAAGAGGACAGGAAGCAAAATAACCACCAAAACTGCGTGGGTAGAGCTGGATATACGCCAACGGCTCGAAGTACGAGGACGCCACAAAATGGCCGTTTCGCGTGATATAGACGCTTCCTCAGGGCATTCCAGATCCTCGGGACGCTCCTCCTTGAGATTATACAGCTGTCAATAACATCACAATCCTTTTTAGGAAAAGAGGACCATCTGTACAGATACATATCCAACAGTAAGCATACAGTACCATGGGAAATTACATAAGCAGCAGCACATACAAGATATAAAGTACATACCGATTCACAGCGGAACAGAAACTTGACTAGAAGGAAACCTCTAGGGCTGGATGCAGCAAGGGCGGTATCAAACTCATCTAGCTAAATAGTGGAGTGCACAGGTGGGAGTGATTACATCATGAAAGCTGAAACTGGGAGGACCTCACTGAGCCCGCCTGGGTTTTCGCTGGAGAGTAGGACGATCCATTTTGTGTTATTTCACTTGGAAATCCTAGTAAGTGGGTATGCATATTATTTCTCTTGTGCCAGCTTTGGAAAGTCATAGCAATGAGCTATTGTTGCCATACCATACCACAACACTTTGTGATTATATCATCCTTTTCAGACCAGCTCCTTTATTCTCCGTGATGACACAGGGAAATATGTTTTCTTCATGTACAAAAGTTTGCAAATGGAGGTGGAAACTATTGTTCTTCATTTCTTTTGAGTCTTGCCCACAGTGACATGTTCTTTCAAAATATAAAGAAAACCCCAAATGTCCTCATGTAGTCTGTGAAATTAAAAAATATTATGTGCTGATTAGAATGCTTGTATCTCTTTCAGATTCACAAGATGCATTCATTCTTGGACTACATCATGGGTGGTTGCCAAATACAGTTCACAGTAAGTAGCTTTAACATGATTTTCCAGTGGGCAGATGGGAAAATTTTACAACACAGGTTTTTCTTATATGTAGCTGCATTTCAGTAAACACCATGTACTGTTTTTAATATATCAAGTACTGTATTCATATAACAGAGAGAATGTGAAAAAAAGTCTTAGATTTGTATATATCATCCCCCATTCCAGTGATTCTCAACCTGTGGGTCTCCTGGTGTTTTGGCCTACAACTCCCAGAAATCCCAGCCAGTTTATCAGCTGGTAGGATTTCTGGGAGTTGAAGGCCAAAACATCTGGGGACCCACAGGTTGAGAACCACTGTTCTATTTAGAAGGCGTATTTTAGCTGATAGACCTCATCGAATTTGATGTGAGTGTGTTTGTAACTAAAACCTGAAATTTCATGTGGCTACAAACCACATTGACATTCATAAAGATAACAAGCATGTGGTACACCCAGTGATGTCATTTACAAGAATAAATACTATTAATTTTTCGGACTTTAACAGCACTTGTCAATGTATATGGACAACAGAATTGGGCAAGCTCCAGGGATCCAGAAGCTACTTTCCATCTTGGGACTGACACAGGCCACCTCTAACTCCCACAAAACCCCAAAGTAGGCAGTAGTCCCTTCTAAATATTGGTTTAGTAAAAATACACTGGAAGAATCAAAGTTGGCATGGTGAGGAGGAGATATGCTTTCTCCTAGAGCAGTGGTTCTCAACCTGTGGGTCCCCAAATGTTTTGGCCTTCAACTCCTAGTAATCCTAACAGCTGGTAAACTGGCTAGAATTTCTGGGAGTTGTAGGCCAAAACATCTGGGGACCCATAAGTTGAGAATCATCACTGATCCTAAATAATTTTATGTGCCTCAATGCTTCTCTTTTTTGGTGGTTGTGAGATCCTATGGAGGCTTGGGCACAACAAGAATGGTAAAAAGAGGATTGCCACTTGTAATTTAGAGTCCTTGCTTTGCTGTTCAAATTTTGTTCAACTAGGAAGGCTTGAGAATTTATTCAGTACATATTCTGTAGCTATATTTATCTTTCTGATGTTGCACTTCATTCATTCTTCAAGCAGTTTGAGCATTAAAATATGCATAAAGTCCTATAAAATGCATATTTTATGCTAAATACTGTTAAAAAAATAACGGTGTTATACCAATGTGTATATGAAATGTATCCAGGTGTTTATGCAGACCCTTTCCTCCCCAATAATTACCGATTAACTCATGTATATTAATGGAAGAGACAGAAGACATGCCCAATTGCAGTAGATTGAAAATTGAATGATCTGGACATCCTTATATGAAAGCTGTCTCTTTATATCAATCTGAAACTATAATTTTTCTCACTATTGTATTTTTCGCAAGTTTTAGAAATAATAACTTTAATAATAGTAAAAAAAAAATGCATTCCGTTTTATCTCCCCAAGGGGACCCAGGGCGGAATCCAACTCGCAAAACACAAAAAGGCAAACATTCAATGCCTTGATAAACCATAAATACCGATAGAATAAAAGAAAACCACCCAAAGAAACTACTGTAAACTACTTCAACAAGAAATAGAAGCTCTTATTCATGTTTCCATAACATTTTCCTTATGATCTGCCTAGTAAGCGACCAGTCCTCTTGAAAGCATTTAATCACAATGTTCAAGAAAAGCTTCAGGAAGGATATGTTTATCCAAGATGTAATCAAGGGAGTTTGTGGCCTTGGAATTTCACTATCATCAGTAATCATCATGGTTTTTAAATAGAGGCTGGATGGCCATCTGTCAATGATACTCTGATTGTGCTTTTCCTGAAACTCTGTGATTCTAATAAATATGATGATGATTTTATTTTTTACCTACAAGGAGGTTGGAGTCCCATGCATACTTATCTGCAAGATATCACACTAAACATTTTCACTTGTTAAAATATTTCAATGTCACACTTCTTTTCAGATGAAATCTGTAAAGGAAATGAATGGAAATACAATATTAGAATTGTAAAATTATAGAATTGGAAGGGACCATAAGGGCTATGTCAACCAGCCCTTTGCCATTCAGGAATACATACTTAAAGCATCTCCAAAAGATGGACATCTGACATCTCGAAAAAAAGCATTGGGAATTTTGAGGGGATACATAAGGAGCTCTGGAGAACTGTACTTTGGGCAACTGCAGATAGCACTGAAGTGTGCAGTTCCAAAGAGAGGAGACGATACTACAGAGTGGACCCGATCACAGACACAATATTAAACAGAGCTTGAATAAACAATGGTGGGAAGAAAGAAATCCAGCGGAAGTTTTTAAAAAAACATTCTGTGATGCGTTGAACCTCATATGCACACACGCAAATCTTTATATTTCTATTGAGATAGTTGAATGTGCGCATATACAGTCAGTGCATAATGAAGTGATTTTTAAAAACCCTTCAACCGGATGTCCCCTTTCTGTCCTCCATCTTATTTTGTTCCAATACAGAGGAAGCCTATGAAAACGGCGGGGGCCCCAATCCCGGAACTAGCAGGTCTGTGTGGGGACCTGCCGTCAAGTCTGGGGATTTTTAAATCCCCATTTAAAACCTGGATTTTGGCTCTGTCTGGAAGTGTCCTATGTCACCTACAAATAGAAATCCACACGTTGTAACATACACAATTGTGAAAGTGTCTGAGGAGTTAGGGCAGGGGTGGGCATCTGTGTGTGGGGGGGGGGGTTAAGGGGTGTGTTAACCCACTCCATTTCATAAGGACTTGGAGGGTCTCATTGTTTGTGCCCCCAAAAGTCCTTTAGGGAACTTAGGCATTTGCTCATGTTTTGAGGAGCAATTTCTGGAATATCTGCAGACATTTGTGTTGACCCCTGGGAGGGCTCTAGGAGGGCTCCAAATGTGGTAGGAATGTCCCCCACACCCCCAGAGAATGTTTTGGAGAAAAAGAGAATGATTTTTGTTTTCACATGTGGTCTGCACATTGTCCACCACTGGTATAGAGAAATGCATTCCTAAAGGTAAAATCCCATTGCTTCAGAAGTAATAGTCTGAAATATCTTTGCCTGACCTGCCCCGTTATTTTGTGGAGGCTACACACAGAGTAAAAGAGAAACAAGAGAGTGAGAGAAAGCTCTACAGTTACATTTTGCTGCAGGATTTCTGGCCATTTCCACAACAAGACAGTAGGCACCACAGCTTGGACGGTTCAATGCCAATTAAGGGATAACTTTTGTAGTGACAGAATTTCCACAAAAGCAGGTGCAGATTCTGAAGTTGCTTGTAAGTCAGCCCACTGACTTGTTGTTTTCAAATTAATTATGTTCCTATTGAGCTCAAGCAGGGCGTAGACAATACAATGCAGCTGTGATCTGAAAGGCCATTTGATAAGAGGAGGGAGTGAGATACTATGCATGGTTTTGGGAACAAAAAGCTATGGCATGAGGTACCTGCTAATTTGAAGCGCTAATGAGAGCTTTTGTAATATCATGCTGTGTGTACTGAAGATACTCTGCACGTCCTTTTTGGCAAGAAAATACATATCAGATAAATAAAAACAAGTGCTTGGTCCTTATAGGTAGATTTTTTACTAAACCTATAATCCTTTTATGTGCAGAGTACTTTTTTAAAAAAAAAATCAAATACGAGATATTGTAAACAGGTTCCGGTCTCAGCAGGGCCATGACAGAGCATTTCATTGGTATTAAAAGATAAGTTAAAATGAGGCTTGCCTTAGTGTAAATACTTGGATTGAGTTGGGCAGGCAGCAATGGCAGCCCCTTGTAGATTCTCCCTGTTGCCTTTTTTATGTTCCAGGCTCCCTGTTTTGCTCCCACACTACACTGCTGCCAGTAATGTAACCAGGGGTTTCGTGGTAAAGGCTTTTCTCCAAATAAGAATTCTGCCCCTTGTAAAATTTTCCTTTGGTCCCCACACTTCTAGCTGAACATTTATGTATTATTTATTTACTTTATTTATATTCCGCTCTTCTCACCCCGAAGGGGACTCAGAGCGGATTACAGTACACATACTTGCAAACAATTCCTGCAGTTCAACATATGGCATATAAACACGTGACATTTATCACAGTACAGTACAGTACATACATTTTGACATATCACACACATATATAGACGAACAGAGGCAAACTTTCTGGCCACCAGGGGAGCTGACGCACTCCTCATCTCGCAGCATCCCTTTGTTGTTTCTTCCGCATTCCTCAGCGATTCCTGGGTTCTTTTTAATGGCCTCAAAATTTGCCTCCCCAATTTAATGTGGTGCCTTTATCTCCTACTTGACAAATATAACTGTCTTTCGGACTGCAAAGGTCAGCAGCAGGCTACACTTAAGGTCAAGAACCCACCTTTGACCCGGGCAAGCCTCGAACTCATGACCTACTGGTCAGAGAGATCTTATGCAGCTGACACTTAGCCAGCTGCGCCACATGACTCCCCACATTTGCAGATTTATCTTTTGTGGATTTGAGTACTATCATGTCTTTAGGAATGTCTAGAGACCTCTTCATACTTATTTTTGGCAGCTTGACAGTATTTCAGAACTTCAGCCACAGAACCCGATGTCTCCCATCAAACAGCGGCTAACTACTTCTTGGACAGCTCCATGGCTAAAGTTCTGCCTCCGCCAAAAAAAAAGACAACAGCAGAAAATGTCAGGCTCTCTGTCTTTCCATAAGGAAAGATGTGTGGAGCCGCTGACAAAGAGCTTCCCCACATGTAATGAGGAAGCGGGGAAGCCAGAACTGAATGGGGCATGAGGTGACAGGTCCCTATGCCTCATGTGCAACTGCCAGCAGGACACAGCAATCCGGGACATCTTCAGCGGCCCGTGTTACAAAATCGTAGGTCCTTCAGTGCTACCCTATAGTCAACTTTTGTTGAAAATAGAGTCATGCTAGAGATTCCTTGTGGGGTATTTTCACCAGGAATCACAAGACCATCTATGGTCAACATCCAGCAGAAGATTTCTAGAGAAATGTGTTTTTTTGTTTTGTTTTTTCTACTTTCATGGCGATCCTACACTAATGTCCATGAACGTGGAGGCCTTACTTTACCATTTTGGCACCCAAACAAAAAGTGACCACAGAGTGCTAAAGAGATACAAACACAAAAAATATGAAAAATTCTGGTGTGGAGAATATTATAATAATCTCCATAGTGTTAGAAATGTGGGGACTGAAGAAAAATCTCGTAACATAGGAAATCCATATTTGAAGAAGTCATTGCTCTCATTTTGCCCTCACTGCAGTTGAACCCTTAGCTACTGCTGTCACGTGCTGTGGTGATGTATCCTACTAGCAAAGTAAGATTCAGCTGTTGCTAAACTTGGCATCTATAGTTGGAATTGAGCAGTGTGTATCTTATATTTGGCTTCGCGCATCAAAAGTTCTTGGTCCAGTTCTATTAAAGAGTGTTTGACTGGCTCAAAATCTCCCAGCTTAGTGGAGCACCCCAAATTCCAGTTCGGTGACCTGATCACTGCATCCCAGCTCTTTCTTCTTAAATATACTTTCTTTTTCATTATTCTTCTAATCTTTATTTAAAGGGTTTTTAAAAAATAAAATCAAACTACACAGAAATACTAAATAAACAGGAGGAGGGAAAACTGC
The DNA here is from genome assembly GCA_030556195.1 of Anolis apletophallus. Classification (NCBI taxonomy): domain Eukaryota; kingdom Metazoa; phylum Chordata; class Lepidosauria; order Squamata; family Anolidae; genus Anolis; species Anolis apletophallus. The sequence continues at coordinate 65,880,411 of JARBWK010000008.1, read as the reverse complement.
CATAGAAAATATGGAGAAATGGAAGAGATGAGTGAAGAAGAGAAAGAAATGGAGCATTTCCTCTGTAACTTTCCAGCAAGTTCTCTTGTTATCAGTGGCTGGCAAACTCATTCTCTCTTAGTTCACAACTGCATGACTTTCCTCCTCACACTGCTGAGTCCCATTCCATGTTTCATCACTTCAACTCATGTTATCATGCAGTTTATCTTTCCTGTTTGTCTTGGATCGCCGAGGAGAGTGATGACACAATCCTGTTTTCGGTGATTCAAAAAAACCCACTAAGCATCTTTTAGAAGGGGAAACTGTCAGTTTGTAAAAGTTAAGTGTAACTTTTCTTCTTCTTCTTCTTGTTCTTCTTCTTTTGGTGCCAGATGTATCTTATTACTTGAAAAAAGAAAAAAAACAGGGCAAGTTGTACCAAAATCTGTTCAAAGCTCATGTTTAAGGTTTACCTCCAGGCTCACCTACCTCTCATCTGTAATAATTAATTGACATCTAGAATTATTTGGGTATGGAAACTATAGTACTAATTATTGGTTTAACAGCAGTCATCATGACAGTTAAACAATAAGAATAAAATGGAACATAAGCATCTGACATTGCCTGGAGTTTCAATTTATAGATACAGTGTACAACATTTCAGTCTTGCTATGATTTTATGCTAGACAGATGTGTGAACCCGAAAGCACCTGAGTGTGGGTGGATTGGATTAAATTAAGCTCTGATTGCTTAGAACTTATAATTAGACAAATGAACATTGCAATATAATTGGAAGAGACAGCGTGTTTCATTTATTTTACTGTGCTAAGCTTTGTGGAAACAAATTTAGTTTTATTCTCATGACAAATATCTCAAATATCAAGTAATGATTTAGACAATGCTTGAATTATTGTGGATCCTGGTGCTTTCCCTAAACTTTTGAGTGGGGTTACTATTTTAGAGTGGTGGGGCAAGATATCCACTCTAACAATTACTCCCTTGTGTGAGCACCATGTTACTCCTAGCCCCTGGAATCCACCTCCACAACTAGACAGAGTTATCAATTGACAACAAAATAGTGGCCTCCATTAATACTGTATTTCTTCATGTCTAAGATGCCCTCCCCCCCACCCTAGATACAATATTCCAATTTGTAATGGTCATGCTTTTATCAAAAAGAAGGGTGCAACTATTATGAGGCTTTGAGTCCTCCCCTGGGGATGAGAAAAGTGATATAGGAATACAGTAAGTAAGTAAGTAAGTAAGTAAATAAATAAATACAATTACATGGTAAAAACTTTTTTTACAGCTATGGGGCTACCCTTGGCTTCCAGCAAAGGGGCCCCATGGCTTCAAAGGGCGCAGTGATATGGGCAAGTGACACCTCAATGCCCACACGCCTGCCCCTAGGAGCTATGGGGCTTCCCTTCCCTGGGAAGACCCATAGCTCTGAGGGGCAGGTGAAGCCTCTCTTGCCTAAGTATGCACCTGCACCCTTTGCAGCTACAAGGGTTCCCTTGTCTGGCAGTCGAGAAAAGCCTTGTAGCTGCAAAGGGCAGGCACCCTTCATTAATTTACCTGGGCAAGTGTGCAAGCGGGTGAATAAATGCAGTAGCGACTATTATGTGATGAAATACAGTAAACATCTTTAAAAATTGGGTGCGTCTTAGAACCGCATATGAATTATATATATTTTTGGTGGTGGTACTGAAATTAGGGTGCATCTTACAATCAATGACTTCTTACAATTGAAGAAATACAGCATATATGAGAGCTTAGTGTGCAGGCAGGGTGCATGACACACACAGCTCTGCCTTTCGGTGCCTTGTCACTATTTCTTAGAATCTGCTTCTGAGGCAATTGCCTCTATATGCAGGCATGCCTGAGTTAATGTCTTCTACTCTGTCACAGAGGTATTGGATGGACGGAAAAATAATTTAGAAGAAGAAAGCCCTCAATCCCATCTCTACTTTCTCAGTTGATCATTGTACAGAATCCAGATTGTAATGTTGCACAATTAGAGAAGCATAGCTCTATGCTAGAAAGGATCTTAAATTGCCGCATTTAAATCTTCTTTCTCCACTGTAGTTCTTCTTCATGGGAAATAGTGAGCTACTTGAGAGAACTCCAGTGAAGATGAATGGAGAATGAAGTCTGTTCCCATTAAATGAAGGCAACATGGTGCATTTATTAAGAGCTTGTTTTTTTCCAATTGGCCTTTGATTACTGAGATATCTTTCTTCCGTTTGCTGTGCTTTTAGCTGCTATCACTTTTACTTGTTTATATTTTAGTTTCAGAGTGAATTGTGTTATTTCTTGCTTTTTTTCTATCTTAGAGCGCATCTACACTGTATAATGAATGTAGTTTGATAACTCTTAGCTGACATTGCTGTTGCCGTGGAATCATGGCAGTTGCAATTTTACAAGGACACTAGTCTTCTTTGCCAAGGAGTGCTGGTGTCTCACCAAAGGCCAAAATTCCATAGCATTTAACCATGGTAGTTGAAGTAGTGTCAAACTGCATTAATTCCACAGTATAGAGCCAGCTTCAATTGTCTTAGGTACTTCCAATGGAAAGATAGGATACATATGATTATTATGTATATGACTAAAGTAGTGTTGATCAGTTTTTATTGCTGTTGGTGTTAACAAAAAGTATTGAATTGTAAGTTGGCCTTGGTTAATGTTTTAGAACAGGGCTGTCCAACTGCCGGCCCTGCAGGTGTTTTGGACTTCAACTCCCAGAAATCTTAGCCAGTTTACCAGCTGTTAGGATTTCTGGGATTTGAAGGCCAAAACACCTGCAGGGCCAGCAGTTGAACAGCCCTGTTTTAGAAAACATTGAACCATAACTTTTTAAACACTCAACATTTAAAATTAAATTTTATTTAATTGTAATATGTGTAGTTGATTAAAAATCAGTTGCAATGCATTTTGCACATGTGTATTTGCAACCTGTTTTATAAGACACCCAGTTGAATTAGGGCATGAAATGCCTGCATTGGGCAACTATTATTATAGGGGATCACTTGTGACTGAGTATGATTGTCTTCCAAGCGTAGAGTCATGGCGATGGGTACATAAGTGACTGTAGAGACATATTCTGGATCTGCATAGAGTGTCATAATGAGGAGGACATGGGTTTCCAGGTGGAAGGTGGTTCCAACAAGGGTTTGCTTGATGGGCCTTCCTCTTAGCATGTTTCTTTCTTTTGCCCTCCATCCATGCCTCTTCGAATTCCACAGCACTGTTGGTAACAGCTAGCCTCCAGTTAGAACGCTCAAGGGCTTCCCAGTTCTCAGTGTTTATTCCACATTGTCCACAGATAATTGTGCAACTACCACTTTCTCTTCACAGCCTCTGTTTGCAGTGTCCGTCACCATTCCTATGACAATGGAAAACAGATTTATAGCAAAGAAGGTACATAGCATAACATATTCTTATTTTCTTTCTTTTCCAGGTAGCTATAGATTTTACAGCCTCAAATGGTGATCCCAGGAATAGCTGTTCACTCCACTACATCCACCCTTATCAGCCAAATGAATACTTGAAGGCTCTGGTAGCTGTCGGGGAGATTTGCCAAGATTACGACAGGTGAATAATATTGACATTTGTTTCAAAGTAGTTTCTAGATGACATTCAAGTACTGCGATAACGCTGGGGGTTAGATCCTGATCACGGTTAAATAATAGAGCCTGCAGTATTGAATCTCCCTGAGCCGTACATAAATGAGTGATATACAGTGTTCCCTCACTAATTGCTGGGGTTAGGTTCCAGGACCTCCCGCAATAAGTGAAAAACTGTGATGTAGGGACACTCTATTTATTTTAATATTTATACATTATTTTAGTAGTTATACACTATTTTAAGTCTTTATAAACTTAAAATAAAGTGAAGGAAAGGAAGGAAAGGCCCTTCAAGGCTGGAGGGAGGGAGGACTGAGGAGGGAAAGTGCTTTGGAGAGCGGCAGCAGCAAAAATACCATATTATTTATATATATATATATATATATATATATATATATATATACATACAGTATATATATATATATATATATATATATATATATATATATACTGTATATATATATTTTTTAAGTCCGTGAAACAGCAAGTCCGCAATAAGCAAACTGTAGTGAGGGAACACTGTATAGAACTTTCATAAATGATAAAGTAAGTAGAGGCTTCTGAAGCTTTGACAAAGAATTATCAAAATGGAGACCAGAAATGTAGATTTTAATCAACCAGTGCTATGAAATTCCTAGCACGGCCGTTGCTTAAATCCAGTTGTCATCCCCAACTAGAGTAGACATGCTGACTGTGTGGAATTTACATTAAATATTGACTTACCAAATTCCCCTGATTCATTAAATTTATTCTAGTTGGAACTTTCAAGTGGATTTAAGCTCATCGTCTCAACTAACTATTCATTCTCAGAATTAGAAAAACATAACTTTTTAGAATACAGTTCCCAGAATTTCTCAGAGTTCACAGGATTATTGGTCATGTTGGCTGAGGGTGCCTTATTTTAAAAAATAACTTCTAAAAGCTCTACTTGAATTGCTTCAATCTGCCTTTCAAAAATAAAAGGTGCATGCTTACATCTGTCAAAATAGTACATCTGTCTGGTATAGCTGGTACATATTCACATTCTTGTTAGAATTTTTTGACTTTCAAGCAGAAACCCTTCGTTCTGAACTTAGTCTGGTTCCAATTCAATATTGCAAGTGTCCAAAATGGATTTTACACAAATACTTTGTTGCAATTCAGATGACGGTGACGTTGTTCATTGGACAATCCTTGAACCATGATAAGGAGCTGATTGAACCAACCTGAAAGTTTGTATGTGTGCATGCTACATTCTTCTCACACACTAGATATGTAATAGAGCCAAATCTTGTTGATTTTGGATAGGGATGTGATGACGATGATGACGATGACGATGATGATGATGATGATGAGTTTATTACCCGACCCTCCCTGCAGCTCAAGCCAGGACACAACATCATTAAAACAAGAGATAAAACACTACTAAAAGACATACAACAAGATACACAGAGTTATATTACAAGTTAAAATCCACAAATGAAAGGCAAAATAACATTCACAACTTAAAATTGACTGGGTAGGCCTGCCGTTGTGTTTAAAATTCCGAAATCTGATTTAGCTGTCAAAGCTCTTCCAGTATGTCATTCCACAGTCTTGAGGTAGCTGATGAATTTGATCTTGATTTTGTTAACTCTTAGACGGTAAATAGGAACCCCTCAATTTTTGTTTTTGTTTTGCCTCAAGATGCCAAGATTTGGGAGGCGCAGTATGTGTGTGTATGGTGTTTTGAGACTTCTTTTTTTTTTGCATGTATATAAAATGAAAACCCTGAAAAATACAATAAATTGGAACTATTTCCCCATAGGAAATACTAGTAACAATAACAGCACTTATTGGTTCTTTGTGTCTTGATAATTAAACCAGACTTCCTTTTGCGCTCATTGCATACATGTGTCCAATTCCATAGAAGGAAAAGACACTAGTGTTATAAGTTGTGATTTTGCAAGGATAGAAAACATGATGCGGGCTAGGGAGATCTGATTTTTAGCTTTGCACTAGAGCAGTGGCTCCCAAACTTTTTAGGCCATGGAACATTTCAGAAAGCATTTATTTCCTGCAGAACCCTAATCAAAATATATATTCTGGATAATTTTGCACCAACTCAAATACATTTCCCAAACTTAGTATGGGAGTAAATTTTACTGTGATATTTTATTAATAATATCCCAAAATCCCAAAATGTCTTTTGTCTCAAAAACTATACAAGGAAGAAAAGCAATGTGGAAAATAACAACATATGAATCATTCTTGTTCAGATGGCAAAAAATGTTGAAATGTGAAGCCAATAACTTGCATACTTAGTAGCAATAGTTGTAGCACAACATAGTCATTATTGAGACTGTAAATCAAATTTTGACCTTGTGTGATTTTTGTTTTAAATCTGTTTTAAATTGGATTGTTAATATTTTTGCAGAACCTCTATGATGCTTATGTGGAACTGCAGAACACAGGCTGGATTTACACTGCCATATAATTTATTTATTTATTATAATATCCATTTTCTGAATTCAGATTATCTGCTTTGAACTGAATTATATAAACCTACAGTGTTATATAATTCAGTTCAAATCAGATAATCTGGATTCAGAAACTGGATTATATGGCAGTGCAGATGGGGCCACAGTTTGGAAGCAACTGCATTGTAGGAGAGAGCTGAAATGGGAGTTGGATAATTCTTTACTCTTTGGCTCACCATGTTGGACATCCAGTCTCAAATCAAATTCTCAATAATGGCATGATTTTTTCACAGCCCCATTTGATTTCCAATGACTTAGGCCTTTCTTAATTTTATTTTATTTTTTGGTCATGTCAGGAGCGACTTGAGAAACTGCAAGTCGCTTCTGGTGTGAGAGAATTGGCCGTGTGCAAGGACGTTGCCCAGGGGACGCCCATCCTTGTGGGAGGCTACTCTCATGTCCCCACATGAGAAGCTGGAGCTGATAGAGGGAGCTTATCCACGCTCTCCCCGGATTAGAACCTGCGACCTGTCAGTCTTCAGTCCTGCCGGCACAGGGGTTTAACCCACTGCGCCACGGGGGGCTCTGGCCTTTCTTAATGACAGTATTCTAGTTTGCTTCTGTGCACCTCTCTGTTGTGAAAAAATATGATTTCCCATGTGTGTGGTGGTATCTGTCATACTTACCAGACAGAGAAATGTCTCTTATCGAATTGTCAGTGAGTGCCTTGTCCGTCGGATGCTAATTATGCTTCTGGATCCTTCTTGAAGAGTTTACTGCTGTCTTCCATGTATAACACTACGGGGTGCAGTCATTAGCCTGCTTCAAAGGATTGTTATTTACATGGTAATTAAATCAGCTTTCAGCGAGAAGGGAAGTAGTTTGAGTGGAGCAGTGCTACAGGAGTGTAAATGAAACTTCTGCAAAGTGGAATAAAATCCTTTATGTGTGAATAAGTAAAGGGCTAGGGTACAAACTGATTAGTACTAAATGCCTTCATCCATCTTTTTCTCACAAAATCATATGGTAGTGTTTTTCATTATAATTGCAGGAATGGGAAAAAAACATGGAAGAGAAGAATGAAATACCAAAACCTAAAAGAAAATGTTTACAAAATGCACCTGTGATGGGATGGGATGGCTGCCAGTTTGCTTCTGGGCACAATTCAAAGTGCTGGCTTTAGCCTATAAAGCCCTAAATGGTTTTGGTCCAACTTACCTATACGAATGTATCTCCCCTTATGAACCATCTAGGATATTAAGATCTTCTGGGGAGGCCCTGCTCTCGCTCCCACCTTCTTCGCAGATGCGTTTGTTGGGGAAGAGAAACAGGGCCTTCTCGGTGGTGGCCCCTCAACTGTGGAACGCCCTACCTAAGGAGATAAGATCAGCCCCCTCCCTGTTGTCTTTCCGAAGGCAGGTGAAAACCTGCCTTTTTGAACAGGCTTTTCCGAGCACAGCATAGCTCTATGAATTTACGGAATGACCCGATGATGAATTGAATGGTAACACGACATGGTTAACGCTCACAATAATGTTTTTAGGCTGTACGTTTTTAAATATTTTGTAATATTTGAAATGTTAAGTTTATACTGTATATTAATTGCTCAATGCTTTTTTAGTTGTTTTTAATTGTTATTGTGTTGTGGCATTGAATTATTGCCAACTGTAAACCGCCCTGAGTCGCCCTAGGGCTGAGAAAGGCGGGTATAAAAATGTTGTAAATAAATAAATAATAAATAAAGATCTCCCTCCAGAGAGACTAGCCAAAATATATAATTGCACCAACAAATATTGAAAAAGTGGGAAATAAAAAGGCACATTTTACCACACATGGTGGACTTGCAACAAAGCAAACAATTACTGGAAACAGAGTCATGTATATCTTGAAAATATCTTAAACACGAATTTCAAAATGACGCCATAACTGTACCTTTTGAACACGTCAGATAAAGAACTAGAAATAAAATTTGGAAAAAAATAATTTTACATAGCAGTGGAAGCTCGAATAGTATGTGCTAGGTATTGGAAAACCTCTGAGATACCTCCCTTAGAAGAATGTGGAAAATACATTACAGTCTTGCTGATAATGGATAAAATAACTGTACTATTAAGAGGAGAACTGTTAGAGAACTTTGTTAATGCATGGCAACCAATGATTCAACATCTCAATGTAAAATTAAACTAAATATATATAGAGAAAGAGCATCCTATGAGACTATAGACAAGGAGGAAGTGGATATTCAGTTAGAGCCTACGATACCTTTATATGTACTATTTAAATAGAATACTGTGATCCCTTAAAGAAATTATATTATCTGATAAATGATTATGGAACACGAATAGCTGGAAAGTATTGCACTGTTCACAACATACACTTACAAATGTATATCTATTTGAATAAATAAATCTAAAAAATAATAATTGCGGGAATTGCACTTTCAGCTGGTAGAAAAGTTCTTTAATTTAGAATGCATGAAACACGGAATGGTTCCAAGGGGAATGAGAATATAGTGCATCCTGAGTAAATTACTCTCTTGACTATGCATTCCCTGCTTCTCTTTCTTTGTGATATAGAGTCTAGTCATAATGTTTTGAACTGCTGCCTTCCCCCCACCACACACATTAATAGACAAGAAAGCTTCCATGAATATTTCTCATTATATAGCAGCAGTATTGAAATATTATGTGTATAAGAGGCTCTGTGTTTGTGTAAAAAATGGATAAATTAAAATAATCACTAAGTAAACCTCTGTTCAGTGGAAGTTACTCCTAAATATGTGTGCCTAAGCTTTTAGCTGGGAGCTGCTGTGGTGCTGCGGGTTAAACCGCTAAGCTTTAGAACTTGCAGACTGGAAGGTGAGCAGTTCGAATCTGCAGGACGGGGTGAGCTTCCATTGTTAGCTCCAGCTTCTTCCAACCTAGCAGTTCGAAAACATGCAAATGTCAGTAGATCAATAGGTACCACTTAGGTGGGAAGGTAACAGTGCTCTATGCAGTCATGTTGGCCACATGACCTTAGAGGTGTCTATGGACAACCCCGGCTCTTCAGCTTAGAAATGGAGATGAACACCACCGTCCAGAGTCGGACACGATTAGACTTAATGTCAAGGGGAAACTTTTACCTGAGCTTCAGTCAAATTCTATGTTATTTGTGTAGCATTTTGGTGTATGAAGATTTAAAGAAAACATAAATGAGAATAGTGTTTCAATATGTAACCCCATGAGAATGAGTTATCAGTTCGTAGTTTGGTAATGATGATTTTAGGTGCCTTATTCTCAATGGTTATAACTGCTTTGACTTTGAAAGCTCCTTACTCATTTTTATACTTCTTTTCATGAAAGAAGTACTAGTATCTAGAGAAAAATAAAGCTGCAAAGCTATGCATACTAACTTAGTAATAAGACCCATTGAAGTCTATGCAGCTGGCTTCTGCATAAAAAGATTGAACCACATATAGTATTTGACGGTGTGTGGGGAATAGTTTCATTATATTTTAATTCGGGCTTTCCTTTCCTCATTTATATTCCATCTTTCAGGATTAACCGATCCAGGGAGTCTCGTGAAGTATTGAACACTCAACAGTATTGCACTCAACAAAAAAGAACAATAAAAGGATTATGCCAGCATCAATTTAAAACCATATCAATTGTATAAAGTTCTACACATGTAGGGCTTTATCACAGTAGGGTTTAGAAGCAGCAAAATAGTGTTCCTTCTAAAAACACTATGCAATTGGGATTTCTCCCTTTCCTTTTGCATCTTGGGACCTATCCTAGAATTGCATACCCACTTTGTGTAGGACATCATGTCTCCTTTTTTTTTACTAGTTTACATATGTGTACACATGTGCCCAAATCCCCCACATAGAAATATAGTAGTAAACATTATATTTCTTATATTTCAAAAAGTTTTTTTCCAGGAGGAGGACAGATCAGGATAGCTTTATAACTATTTTAAGCTTTTAAACAGACTGGATGGCCATCTGTCAGGAGTTCTTTGATTGTGCTTTTCCTGCATGGCAGGAGGTTGGAGTAGATGGCCAATGTTGTCTCTTCCAACTCTATGATTCTGTTATTCTATTTGCTGGAAGATACGAGCCAGCAGCTATTTTAGTCAGAATGTTGCTTGTTTACTTTGCCAGTTGAAAGAAAATGGAAATGTCCATTCCATCTGCTCCTATGATTGCTAGCATTGAATACACTGACCACCCAAAATAAATATGAAGTGCAATTGAACTTTTGCCCTGAAAATCATAGTAGAACAGTTGTAGGAATGGAGTTCATTTATTTACTTTATTTACTTTATTTATATTCCACTCTTCTTGCCACGAAGGGGACTCAGAGCGGATTACAGGTACACATACTAGCAGACAATTCCTGCTGTTTTTCACATACACAACATATAGATGAACAGAGGCAAACTCTGGCCACCAGGGGGAGCTGACGCACTCCTCATCTCTCAGCATCCCTTGTTGTTCCTTCCGCATTCCTTAGCGTTCCTGGAGTTCTTTAATGGCCTCAGAATTCAGTCAAAATTTGCCTCCCCACTTAATGTGGTACCTTTATCTCCTAGTAGACAGATGCAACTGTCTTTCCGGCTGCAAAGGTCGACAGCAGGCTACACTTAAGGTCGAGCACCCACCTCGACCCGGGCAGGCCTCGAACTCATGACCTACTGGTCAGAGAGATCTTATGCAGCTGACACTTAGCCAGCTGTGCCACATTCCCGGTGTTCATTCACAGATATCTTGTGTTATTAAGAAAGAAAAACTTTCCAAATATTCTCCCACAAACAACACTAGAGAGATGATGTTATGTAATAAGTCTCAAACCAGGACACTTCTTGTACTGATATAATCATGATTTATCTGCCTCGTATGATAAAGCCCATGAAACAACATTCACAATAAAAGAGAGAAAGGTTTTTAAATAGCTGCAGTTCAGTACAGAACACTGAATTATTTTCGAGGAAGGCTGTTAAAAGAATTGTTGTAGGTCTCCTCCAAATCCAAGGCATGACATGTAAGTTATTTAATTTGCATCCCACCTTTTTCTTGATGCAAGTTTCAAGGCATCTTATAGCATTTTTTAAAAAAAATTACAACCAAAATGTTGTTAACCAGAAGTAAAATTATTATAAAAAAATAATTGCGTGACTGAATAACACCACTGGGACATAACAATGTCCTCATAATGATACTATATTTAGCTTCCAATTGTCCTGGCTTAGTTAAGTCAATCATATTTTTTAGAACCCTCTGACTTCAAGGTAATGAGAGAGAGAACACATTTCTCTCATAATCCCAGCTATAATGAGGCAGCTTTATTACATTCATATTATATTATATTATTGTTAGTAGAAACTGTAACTTGAGGAGTAAGTGTCTTGAAATGGCTGACATTTATAAAACAGGTGTGGACAAAGTGTGCCCTGTGAGATCAGTGTGGTCTTCAAATTGATTTTTCTATTCTTCTCAGACCCAATGTTTCCTTCAGCAGCAGACTGATTTTTCCAACTCTTGGAAGCCTCCGGGAATGAAAAGCTTCACATTAAAATGTTTCACATCTCTGAAGCCAAACCTACCCAAAATCAAAATCAGAAATAGAGTTTTGGTCTCTTCCAGCATTTTTAAAAATAAAAAATAAAATGTTTGTTGGAGATGGGACCCAAGTCTAAACATGAAATTCATTTTTTGTTTCCTGTACAACTTATAGCCTGACGATAATTTTAAGCACACACACACACACACACACACACACACACATATATATATATGCGCACACACATACATGAAACAAAGTTTGTTTACACTGTACATCAGAAAGCAAAGGTGGACTTGATTTTACTTTGGCGAAAGGCTTTTTAAATGTATTTATTGTATTGTATTTGATTATTTTATTGTAAATTTATGATGTTTTTAGATTTTAAATGTTAGCATTGAACACTTGCTGTTTGCCGGTCTGAGTCCCTCTTCGGAGGTGAGAAGGCCGGGTTATAAAAGTTTTAAATAAATAAATAAATTACTATTTCAGCCACCTATATGGACAGTTTTGGATTTTGGAATAATTCAGAATTATCAACAAAGGATGCTCAACCTGAACTGGTAATCCAGGCTCCTTTGTGCACACTCCATCATGTACAAAAGTATCTCTATTCTCACCTGAGAAAGGTCAAAAGATGTATTGCAGCTAGAGCCAAAAAAGGAACACAAAGACACAAAAGCACATACAGAAAGTTTAACAGAGCCTTTTATTTATTTGAAAAGTGGGGGGAAAGGAGAGTTCAGTATGTTGTCAAAAATGTATGATTTCATACTTTCAGTCAAGCCAGAAACCATAAACCAACAATAAACCCTGCTTCGCAATAACAAGCCAGGAAATATACTGAGCTTTCAGTGACTGGTTGGCTTAGCCTCTTTCGCTTACTGCATCTTTGTGGTTACCCTACATGTTTAAGGATTCATTTAATGGAGTTGTGGAAGAGTGAGCTGGTTTTTATTTTGCTTTTGCCAGACCAGCTTCTTTTCGTGCTAATCAGTAAAGTTTATGGAGATAGTATTTAGATCCAGCGTTATTAGGTAATTCATTAGTGAATACCTTTCAGAAGTTAGCTTCTGGGTACGTGTATTCCCCACGTTCATTAATTATTCCTCTTGTAGGTAGCAGTCTTGCACTTTTTATCTTCATGCACTTAAAGCTCAATTATAGACATGTATTTCTTCATAGTCAGCAGATAGCACTTCCCCTATGGCGCCTCCAGAGCAATTTGTTTTTCCAAAAAGTAAAACTGACAGAGCAGTAATTAAAGTGGGTGCATATATTTAAATCTTGGTTTAAAAAAAAACTCTTGTGATCTTGTGAAATAATGTTCACTTGACAGCCACTGTCTCAGCATAGTTTTTACAAAATTCACTCAGCTAGTTTAAATATGTAATGATGCAGGACCTCCTTGAAACTGGAACTACCACACGTTTTTAAATAATTTTTTTTTTTAATCTGAAGATCACTTCTAGAAATCTCTAGGTTCCCCATAACTTCTGGAGTCATACTGGAGGATCTAGAGATTCCTAAAGAGACCATATTAATCAAATCTACAAAAGTTAAATCTGCAAATATAGATTGTCAATTGTATTTAGGCACTAAAAACCTGCTGTGCATTATGAAGGCAGCTCCCTGAAATGTATTGATAAAGTACATGAAAAACCTGAAGTGTGTATGCCCCATGTGGCTATTGGTTGTTCCAACTGGCACTCACCATGCCTAGTTAATCCACCAAAATGACAAAAATAAATATTTGGGTAAAGGGTTACTCCCCTTATTCCAAAGGGAGGAAAAGCAGACAGGAGTCACTAAGCCTCATGTGGTCATGAGTGTCATATTCTGTGGGAATAGGCTGGTTTTCTATATCATCTTGAAAATGTGACAATTTTGGACTATAGCTCTCAAAATCCCACAATTACCATGACCACTGACTTCCCTGGTTGAGCTGTTCTAAGAGCTGTTGTCCAAAAACTTACTTTTCCAAACTCTGCAAATATCCAACTATCACCCATACACAAAACTTTTTGTCATCATTATCTCAATCAGACCCAATAGACTAAGCTAAATGCTGTCCAAAAGGTCTGCATCATAGATAATCAAGTATAAACCTATTTCTGCTGCCTTTTTGCAAGCAGTGGAGGCTGTTGGCTCAGATTAGTGAGGCAATAAATCCACTCCAGATTTTAGTTTCAAATGAATTATCCAATGTACCAACTCTATCTCCTAAACAAGTTCAGCACCTTGGACAGCTTTATGTGCACAAGAAGACTACTCCGCTACACTGGAGCCACCAGCCTCACACTTGCAAACACAAAACCTCACAGGAGGCTGCCGAGCATCTCTCAGGCTGCAATACATAATTATGCAGGCATGTAGCCAGGGGGGGCTAAGGGGGCTTCAGCCCCCCCACCGAAATTCTCAGGGTGGTCCGTGAAAAGTCCTTACTGGTACATTATTTAAACTGTTATGTTTATTCATATCATGATCTGATCACCATGCTCATTATATCCCACATTAATGGGGTTATTGGGATAACAATACAAAAGGTTTACTAGGGTAGACCCTCTTCCACCCAGTCTCAGCCCTCCCCCCCCTAAACAAACTCAGCCCCCCGAAACAAAATCCTGGCTACGGCCCTGTAATTATGGATTAAGTTTGGTCTGGCTATAATAAATTACTCTTGCCTGATGCATGTTTGTGTGAAATAGTCCCACGTGCTTGAATCATTACAGTCTCAGGTAGCTATGTGCCAGTGAAATGTCTCCATATGAGTCGGGCAAAAACGTTTCCATTTGAAAGAAACTCATAATCTTTGTCTTGCCTGTGGAGGTCCAATCTTCCCAACATAGTAAGAGAATATAATATTGAAGAAATCGAGGTTCATGTTGACCCTTGAATAGTTTTTTCTAGTAATTTAGTGGATTCATTATGATTTAGTATGCATGGTTTTGTTTCTTTTAGATACCAGTAGGAGAAAACATTGGGGATTTTTTGGTCTTTTTGTATTATTAAACTTTAGCAGAATTAGCAGTAGAACTGTACCAGTAGTAGTAGTGAAAGAAGGGTTACATAATCCATTTTGATCATATTGGAAGTTAAGTGGGATATAAATATAACTAGTCAGTTCTCCATATCCATGAATTGCACATTCACATTCACATCATGGCTGAAAAATATTACGTACACAAACACACACACACACATATATATATATATATATTCTAAAAGAAAACCTTGATTTTGTCATCTTATATAAAGGAAATTGGATTTGAGAATCCACAAATGTTGTTATCCATGTGGTGTAGTGTAGGCTTATAGAACAAAACCACAATGGATACTGAAGATCCACTCTAATAAAGAAATGCACGTGTATTTTATAGCAGTGGCATTATACTGACCAATAGCTTAAACTCTTCCTGGTGGTATATGTTCATAAGAGCTTTTGCAATAAACAAAACAAATAGCTGATCAAAGATATTTTAATCCACTGTGCCTTAGGAATACATCAGCCACACGACTGAGACTGGTTGCAGTTAACTAAATTTGATTATAAATGAAATAAAATTGTAACTTTCCCTTGCTATAGTTTAACAAAATAGCATTTAACCTACATGTTTTATTGCATTGCAGTTGCATGCACTGGCATTTTTGTCAATATAGCTGCATGTCTAATTGTGGAATCTTTCTTGAACCACTCTGTTTCCTTCTGCAATAAAAGGGGTATCTAAATCCCATTTAGATTTCTTTTTGGCAGACCAGAGTTTCAAGTCCTTTTGATGCTTTTCTTTTGTTCTAAGTTCTCATCTTCTTGAACAATCTGAATAGCAATTTCTGATGATTAAACAAGGTTTCCCTGCTTCTATCAGCACTTATTCAAAGAGAAGGCAATCAGCAGGCAATTAGCACAAAATTAAGGTTGCACCCCCCTCTTTGTTCCTGACATCCCTTGTGAAAGATGGCTAGTGCCTATTTTCAAGACTGATCATCAATATGCTACAGCACTACAAGGCATTTGTTATGATTTGTGCAGCGAATTCGTGTCTCAGAAACACTGCATTCTGCTGAGCATATAAGAGCTGTGTTTACACATAACGGGCATTAGCTTCACACCAGTGGTCCACAAGTAATAAATGTGGATGTTCTTGCATTATGCTTGCACCGTGGTCTATCATCTAATATTGATTTTGTTGAAACCGCTATGGTTGCAAGCCAATGTTCACTTTTTAAAATGTCATCATCACAACCCAACAGTGAGTCCAAGATAAGAAAGGAGACTGATGTGTTGATCCATATTCTAACAGCCCAATTCTAAAGATTTTCAACAAGATTTACATGGGGCATTATTTCACTGTAACTCTTGATTACACCAGCAATTGTTTCTATTTCAACATTTGCATAAGGAAGCATCCAGTGCAAGCTGCTTCCTTTGTGAATTAGCATGTGAGTACTGTTCTGGCTGCTTTGAGCCTCCTTGTGGAGAGAAAAAGTGGGGTATAAGTAACATAATAACAACAACAACTAACAACATACTTCTAGCTGAAATGACCATGAGAAAATCCCATTCTTTATTTCTGCCATAAGTTTTCTTTTGCCTATTTAAGACCAGGTCTCTTTGAATTATAAACAGGGACAACTCACAAAAGTGTGTTAGTGCTGGGAAAATCCATTCTCCTATAACTCCAAAAATCCAGTAACCCCAAAGACTTTGAGGATTGTAGATCAACTCACAAGAAATATGAAAGTGTACAGGGAATAACTGTGTTATTGGCTTGTCTTGAGAACACTCCCTGATTTTCAGAAGGGATAAATGAAAAAAAAAGTAACGATAAATTAGTTTTCTGGATGGGAGTTCACACTAGCAATCTGTTCTGAGTCTCCTTGGAGAGATAGGGCAGAATATAAATAAGGTATTGTTTTTATCATTATTATTATTATTATTTGAAACACAACAAGATGAGTCCACTGCAGACCAGATCACTCTGCTGGCTGTTGTATTGGATCACATGTCGGACACTTCCCAAGTGTGTAAGACTGTATGATGTATCGGCGAATAATGCATGCAGATCCCAGTAGGGTGGTCTTCTGCAGCTGGCAGATGGTAATTTTGTCAGCGCTGATTGTGTTTAAGTGCAGGCCAAGGTCTTCAGGCACTGCACCCAGTGTCCCGATCACCACTGGGACCACCTTTACTGGCTTGTGACAGAGTCTTTGCAATTCAATCTTTAAATCCTCATATGGTGTCAGCTTTTCCCGTTGTTTCTCTCCAATCCTGCTGTCACCTGGGATGATGATGATTATTATTATTAAGTACCATGCAGCTAATATCCCATGATAACCCAAAAAATCAGAATTGGTGGAGAAACAAGAGAAGTTTTTGAGTGGAGGATGCCATCTGAAGCATCTGTAAAATTCAGGGAGTGACAAGGCTAGTCCAGGGATTTATCACTTTGTCTACCACCCTATGGAAACCTGTGATTTGTAGTTTTCTAAGATTTGAATAGTTTTCAAATTATGCATGCATGTGTATGTATCATATTAAAGATAAAGTAAAGTCTCAACCAAGAAATCCTCTCACGTGTTGTCTTAACTTCACTAATCTTATTTAATGTTTCTGTTTACTATGCTTGGATGTTCCTGTATCTTACTTGATCTTAGTGGTACTAAAGACTATTAACTGTTGTAGTTGATCCATACTGCACAGTTGCAGTGCTTTGATTCCACATTCTTTGGCTTGGCTCTACCTTACTGGAATCCTGTGATTGATAGTCTGGTGAGAGACTTTGAATTCTCTATTGCTCTCCCTTAAATGACAGAATTAGAAAAGTAGGGAACTTGAAGTAACTTGAATGCATTGTTTGAGCAGAACTTACAGTTCCATTTATTACAAGAAAACCTCCCTCCATGGTTAGATTAGGATGTAAAGTTTTACAAGATTCACTTCAAGAACCCGAAGAAGAAAAGTGGAATCTATTGGAATCTTGTCCTGTAAAACTGTAAGGAGGAAAACAAACATAATGAAAAAATGCAAAACTTTACATTACAAACCTTCTGCTGTGTGGTGTATATGTGAAAGTGAAGCAGACACAGGGCCCATCCACACTATATAATTATAGTGTGCTATGATTTCAGTTGAACTGCCATAGAAACATCCTATGAAATTTTGAAATTTACAGTTTGTTATTTTTTGGATCCAGAGAGGACTATGCCACTTCAAAGTGTATGTTACGTGATTCATAGAGTGCACCAATGGCAACTGAGGTGAAATTATAGTCCCCAAAATGTGCAATGTGACAAGATCCTTAATGTGTGTATAACAGGGTATCATTCTGGATGGGATACCCCAATAAAACCTCCTGTATTTTGTTTACATTTCAGTGATAAAATGTTCCCGGTCTATGGTTTTGGAGCCAGGATACCTCCGGACTATAAAGTAGGTGTACAGGTGAATCTTCCTCATTCTTTTGGTGGACATAGGACAGTATATAGGTTGCTGTTACACAGATATCTCATGAGTGAGAACAGGACATGGAAGGTGGAGGGGGGACTGATGAGAAAATAGCAGAACTCAGCAGGAGAGACGGATGAGTGGCAGAAGCAATTTCCAAATCACCTGAGATGCCGAGACACTCTGCTCAAATGATATCACTATATGCATAGTTATGAGCTCCAGACCAGTGAAAATAATTTGAAAGCCTTTGGCTCTTCACATAAAATTAACATATTACAGAGTTCCCATGCCACTCAATTTCCCCTCCTGTTGTGACAAATTTTATTTTTAGAAAACAATATTTTGGAAGCATGACCACCCAGGCTAAATATCAAATAGAAGGAATTAATATAGTGGATTAACAAGAATACCTTTTTAATGAATACGTTTGAAATGAAGCAGCTATAGTGTTGGATTCATTGATGGGGTGAAAGGGGTGGTTAGAAATTAACTAAACGGTGGAGGTACACATAAATTGTACCTGGCGAAAAAATGACAGAGAATAGATTTATTAAAGGACAGATCCTGTTAAGGGTGTCTTGCAAAATAGCCCTCCAAATCCTTGGAATTGGTGTTATTGGAAAGATTCCTTGCTGTAGGTTGTGCTTTGAACTGTGGTCTTATTTGGTACATAGATTATTTACTGGGCTGGATGTCTGACTCATTATACAACCATAGGACATAAGATTGTTTCAACTTTAGTCCATTGTTTGGGAAAGTTGCCTTGCACATTAATGCATTAATATTAATAAACTTTGCCTTCTTCCCCTATTATGTATTTCATAGTAGCAGGGGGTTGGAGAAAGTAGTTTGCTTTATTACCTCCTGGAAAGATGCTCCCTTAGGCATTAAGTAATCACAGGAATGTTAGGTTGCAGCTCCACTGTAACACCACTTCTCTGCCGTGGCTCAATGCTATGGAATCAATTACACTATTTGTTACATTCCTTCTAAGCATAATTATGGCATACAATGGCCAGACAAGCCCTATGAAACAGCTAGTTAGACGGGGAAATATGTTGATTTTCTTTTGATAATTTGAAATAAGTGAGCAATAAGAGAAATATTATATAATCCAGTTCTGAAAAGGCTGGGGAAATTGTTCCTTGAATACCAAATTCTATTTTCTCTTGATAGACATCTAGCTGGAAAGCTGTATAGCTTCTCATTACTGTTAAGTGCTTAATTGTAAGGGCTAATATTTTCCCAGAAGGCTTCACTGAACATTAAGGTTACACAATATTTTAAATACACCAGATCCCCTCTGAATTCAGACTGATTAATATTTAGATGGGAGACTGCCAATGAATAGCAGGTACTCTATATTTCAGAGGAAGGAACTGACAAAATAACTTCTGATTATTCATTACTGTATCTAAGAAAACCCTATGAAATTCCAGAGCTCACCATAAGTTGACAGGTTGGATTAGCTTGTCTCAAACTGGGAATACAGTAAACAGTGTGATAATATTGCCATTAATTTTGAAATCTTCTCTTATCAGTAGAAGATACATTCCAGTATCTAAGCTCTGGGCAAACACATTCTGCTGATCCACAATACAAATTTCACAAGTGGAAGGCAAAGAAATATACACTCTTAAGAGAAATATTTTTAGTGACTAGACCAGGGGTGGGCAATTACCGGCCCTCCAGGTGTTTTGGTCTTCAACTCCCAGAAATCCTAGCCAGTTTACCAGCTGTTAGGATTTCTGGGAGTTGAAGTTCAAAACACCTGGAGGGCCGGTAATTGCCCACCCCTGGACTAGACAGATAGTCATATCTCCGTCTGCTGCGAGAGATGAAAGTGAGTCATTTTTCTGATCTAAATTTTTTTGTGGGGGGGATTTTGGTCATATCACAGGTCTCACATGATTTTGCAATCAACTTTAATGAAGACAACCCGGAATGTGCAGGTAATAATTCTAATATTAGGGGTGGATATCTCGGGCTGGAATACTTTGATATCCGTTAATTTTTTGTATTTAAAATTATTTTGAGCCAATATCGACCCTCGGCATCCAACCCGGAAGTGACATTTCAAAACCGATGCCCGTGATCATCATTTCTGTAAAGGGCACGTTTTAGGTCGTTATTTCCACCCTTGCTTCTGAGGTGGCGGGATGGCTTGCATCCACACCTCCCTTCCTTTCCCCGCCACCACAGAGGAATCCCGGGTTAAATATAATGCAGGATGCCTCTGAGCTGGCGGGGGAATTTAATTTAATCCGTGAGGCTTCTGAGCTGGAGGGGAGAGGGAGGAAAGAGTGCAGGGCTTGCCCTCCATTCTTCCCTCCCAGCTGGCGTAATGAGCAATAACGAAAATTCGTTATTAATTACATTTCAATTACGAAATGTCTCTCGGCATTACTTCGCGAACGAAGATTCAGGAAGGACTCATCCCACGCTTTTTACAAGCGCGTTGATGACTAAAAAGGCCAATCTGAGATAGGCAAGTTCGGTTGCAGAAAGCGCAACAGAAAGTCTCCTTGGGTGATGTTTTTTCCAAGTTGCGGTTCTTTCTGCGTTGTCGTTTCTCTTCGAGACCCATTCGGCGTGTCTTCTCGAAAGAGGCCGCAGCATTGTGGATAGTGCTTCTCCATGCCTCCCGATGTGAGGCCAGGGTGGACCATTGTTAAATGTACTTAAACATTTTTGGAATAATTTCTATAACAACCCAGCAACGGAAATCCCCCCCCCCCCCCGGAGTTTAGAATCAAATTTTCTATGGATCAACCACCCCTATCTAATATGTAAGACGAGTTGACTCATCACAGCTAAGCTACTTCTCCCTATATACAGTTTATTGTATTTAGTAATTTTTAGATTACCTCGAAATATTGTATAAGGCAGTGGTCCCCAAAGTTGGATCTCCAGATGTTGTTGGACTTCAGCTAGCAGAAGCACCAGCAAGCATGGATAACTGTGAAAGATTCTGGGTGTTATGATTCACCAACATTTGGGGGAGGCATATATTGGGAAACATCTGTATAAGGTATGGAATGGACTGAAACACAGGCTGGAATGGCATATAACCAAACACTTATGCAAGTGTTTGGACTTCTTGCCAGGTTCTGTAAAGAGGCTTCCGTTATGTAAGAATCTACTGGATTTCCACCGTGCTTCTATAAAGATATGCACCCCACATCTTCCTCTGCCAGTTTGAATGTGTCTGTTCCCTCCACAATCCATGGAGTAACGCTATTGTAGCAGTATTCATTACTATTTATTTATTTACTTCATTTCTACCCCACCTTTCGCGACCCAAGAGAGGACACAAGGCGGTTTACAAATCCGGCAAAAATTCAATGCCGCATTCCATTGTCTCAGCTCCCAACAGAATTATTCCACCCAGAACTACACATTTTAGGCACCTTCCTAATGAATGATGAATAAATAGATTTTATCTGCCCTCATTATTATAAGATTATATCACATTACAAGTTTTTATTATAATCTTATATCTGCCTACTTACAGATCAATCCTTTTGAATTTAGAGGAACTAATTTATGAGAACTCATTTGTAGGATTATGCTATAAATCCTTGTTTCTGTCAGCTAGTTCCTTAGGTAAAAAGCAGCTCTGGTGAAAGCTCATGTGACTGATTGATTGATAATTATTATTCCTGCATTCGGACAGTTCCAGGTTCAATTATTGTCAGCTTTGAGTCAAGGTTGTATAATATCCTGGAAAAGTCCTGCCTGTTTCTGTATACTACGGCTGAGGATTTGTGGAGCCTCCTGATACTCTGGTTTCATATTCCGTATTTCTCAGCCATCATGATCTATAAGAGATGATGGAAATTATTGTCCCAAAATTCGAGAGGGACAAAGATTTTCCTACCTCTTTTAGGTCCCCTTGTAAACAATACCCTTAGTGACAATACTGAAATATTTATTTATTTATTTATTTCATTTCTATTCCACCCTTCTCACTCTGCAGGGGACTCAGGGCGGATTACAATGTACATGTTATATTTAGACACACACACAAACACACAAGACAGACAGAGGCAATTTAACATCTGGCCACCAGGGGGAGCTGTCGCATTCCTTCATTCCTCAGCGTGTTTTCTGGAGATCTTTTTTATGGCCTTGTAAATCAATTAAATTGAGCTTCCCCACTAAGTGGTACCTTAATTTCCTACTTGACAGATGGAACTGTCTTTTGGGTTGCAAAGGTCGACAACAGGCTACACAATAGGTCGAGAGCCCACCTCGACCCGGACAGGCCTCGAATTCATGACCTTCTGGTCAGTAGAGATCTTATGCAACTGACACCCAGCCAGCTGTGCCACATTCCCGGTGGATCAATTATCTGGATTTAATGCAATTAAGCTGCTTATGGAATCATTACATTATTTGTTTTGAATGCGAGTTGTACTGAGCACACTGGAAATGTTCGAGATCAGCATTTCCAATGAGATGTAAAATTCAAAAAGCAAATCATTTCATAAAATTCAAGAAGTATTATTTTTCAGATATCCCCAGCATGGTTCTTTTAGAAAAAATCTCTTTAGAAAATGACTTTTTTTTGCTCCCTTCTTTGCTTCAGTATAAAAAAAATATTTGATTAGGAGCAGCAAAAGAAAAATAAACCTGCCAAGAAATCTATAGACCTCAATATATTGAGTTTTTTTTATACCCAAATCATTACTGAAAGCCTCTACTGACTATTAAAATGGAATGCATTTGCAAAGTGTGCTAATATCACACAGTGCAGTTAATACTGGCAATATGCACAGTTAAATGCTGCTGGTGAGAAGGAAAGCTAGGCTCATGAATTATATATGGCATAACATCTAAAAGAGGTCAGGTCAGCAGGGGAGAGCTGCTTTGAACAAATCCTTCAGAGTCGCAGCTGTGCAGAATAAATTGGAGAATAGATCACTTGTGTGAGGAGGAAATTACAGGAATCACTTTTAAAATTTATTCAGAGGGAACTCTGGTCCTCACAAAGATGACCCTGCCATTAAAGCATCCACGTAAGACACGTGATGCGGAAGGGTAAGAGGCTACAACGAGGCATTGGAAGGCAAGATGATTGTATCTCAAGGGGATGCTCTGTTCCCCAACACTGAACTGTTGTCTCCAAATGCAATAATAATTGATGTAACTGTTTTATGTGTTTTAATTATCTGTTTTTAATGTAGATGTTTTTACTAATTGTTTTACTAATATTATTATTATATCTTATTATTATTATTGTATGTTGTTAAGGCATTGAATTGTTGCCAATCTGTGAAGCTGTTCTGAGTTCCCCTCAGGGTAGAAAAGGGCAATATGGCAAATTAAATAAATAAAAAAGTGTAGGAAAAGATGCTGCATCCTTAATGTATGGCTGTCTAGTCTCCATTTAAATACCTACAGAAAAGAAAAACCTCTGCCTCGCCGTAGCAATCTTGAAGCTGTCATTGCATACTTTCTTGGAATGGTTGATCAAAAGGCTGACTCCTTTGCATCGTCTCCACTAAAGCAATGGAAATCATCATCATTCAGCAATTGATTCAATGGGTCCACTGTAGTCAAAAGTACAAGTAGTGAAGAGGGAGGGAGCATGCATATTCCTAATGCTGCTTTTTTACCCTTCCCTGCTCCAAACTCCCCCATACTGCCAACCGTCTGGCCAGACCTTAAACCGGTGCTTGGCTGCTGTGTCGGACTGGATGAGGGCTATCAAATTGAAATTGAATCCAGACAAGACAGAGGTCCTCCTGGTCAGTTGAAAGACCAAACAGGGCATAGGGTTACAGCCTGTGTTGGATGGGGTTACACTCCCCCTGAAGACTCAGGTTCGCAGCTTGGGAGTGATCCTGGATTCATCACTGAGCCTGGAACCCCAGGTCTCAGCGGTGGCCAGGGGAACTTTTGCACAATTAAAAGTTGTGCTCCGGCTGCGCCCGTACCTTGGGAAGTTTGACTTGGCCATGGTGGTCCACACTCTGGTTGCATCCCGAATAGATTACTGCAATGTGCTCTATGTGGGGCTGTGTAAGGCCTCAAGCTTCGGTTTCCCTAGTTGCCCCAGAACCACACTGCAGCCATGTTGGCTTTCAGAAATCCTCTAAGTCTGTCTGCCTTTCCCAAGAGAATTAAGTACGAGGCTGGCCGGTTCAAATAGTCATGGCCGTGGCTGCTACTCCCAGTGATTAGCAGAGACGGTGGAGACCAGAAGTTGGGTAAACTCCTTCGCACAGATGTGGGCACTAATTGGCTCACATACCTTTGCTGCTGAGATCAGCTAAACAGTAGCTGCAGCCCATCATGGGAACCATGACACTCGACGTAACCACGTCGGACAGATCAAAGAGTTAGAATACTATAACCGTTTGGTCTTGGAAAGGCTAATCATCTCGAGCCAACTATTGCATCCCTTGATCATGGACTCTTGAACAGGCCTTGCGGCCTCCCTGCTCAAGACTTTACCGCCAGCTTGCTGGTTCCTTGGATCTAGCCCAATTGGGCCTCCGTTTGCCTTCTTGCTTTGTTCCTGATTGCTACAGAAAGACTTTACCTTTTGTATCCTGCTTGATCCCTGGTTGCCACGGGACTATATTCAATTGCTGCTACTATTGAACAGTGCTGCTACTTTACCGGTGCCACTTTTAAAGCACCTTAGCTTGACTTCTAGCCTCTTTTCTATCTTCAGTTATTCTAAATAAACCTGTTGTACCTCAGCTGAATGTGTGGTTTATCAAGGGAGGTTTTCCAAGTGTCCAGGAGGGCGACAGGCTGCCTTTGAAGACAGTTCAGAAACTTCAACTAGTCCAACGGCCAGCAGCCAGATTACTAACTGGAGTGACATACAGGGAACATACCACCCCCCTGTTATGTCAGCTCCACTGGCTGCCGGTCCATCTCCAGGCCCAATTTAAAGTGCTGGTTTTGACCTATAAAGCTATAAACGGTTCTGGCCCAGTTTACTTGTCCAAATGCATCCACCTCTATGTCCCACCTCGAAATCTAAGATCATCCGGGGTGGCCCTGCTCTCGCTCCCGTCAACAGCTCAAATGCATCTGGCGGGGATGAGAGACAGGGCCCTCTCAGCGGTGGCTCCCCGCCTATGGAACACACTACCAACGCTACCTCCCTTCTGGCTTTTGAGAAGAAGTTAAAGGCATGGTTCTGGGACCAGGCTTTTAGTCAATAGATAAAAGCAGCACTTTCAGGAGACGAACTGGAATGATGATATGAATGACGAGACTGGTTCATTGGTTTTAATGATGGCTTATGTATGGTTTTTAATTATGTATTGTTTTTAATTATGATATGTTTAATTTTGTGTTTTTATTATTGTAATTGTTGTTATGGCCTCTTAACGGGGTCCAATTGTAAGCCGTGCTGAGTCCCCCTTCGGGGGTTTAGAAGTGATGGGATAAAAATGCAGGAAATAAATAAATAAATAAATAAATAGAAGGTGAGCATGAAGCAGCTACCCTTCAAAAAAGCATCCCTTGCACTGTTTACCATCCCAGATTATTTTACAAATTCAGAAATGAAGTAATGATATTTTGTTTTTTGTTTTGTTTTGATTAACTTTTGTGTTTTCCTTGTATGTGGAATCAATTGATGACTCGACCCCCAGATCTGGCTACCCTAATTGCTAACTTCGACCAATAGAATTAATTTCCCCAAATTTGCTTACTTATTGCTCCCAACAAAAAAGCAGCATTGGGAAGATGCATGGTCCCTCCCTCCTCACTACTTGTACTTTTGACTATAGTAGACCAATTGAATCAATTATTGAATGATGTGTGAACCAAATTCCATTGCTTTAGTTGAGACTATTCAATGGAGTTGGCCTTTTGATCAATCATCTGTCATCTGTAAATTAATTCCACCATACCAGTTTGAACTGGTTCCCTTGTTTGTACCTGAAGTGGAGTGATTGCTAGGAAAGTGGTATTGGCTAAAACCTCCATGTAAACAACACTGAGCTAGATGGATTTAGCTTTCTGTATTCCTAGGGCAGCTTTTTCGATTCTTAGTTTCAAGGAGAAACTAAGGCAAAAGTGTGACCTGCCTTGCGTCCCTTTCGGGGTTGAGAAGGGCAGTATACAAATACCGCAAACAAACAAACAATCACAGGTTCCAGCCTACCCTTCTGGAGAAACAGAGAATAAGTCTGCTCTGTCTCCTATGTGATCGCCATTGACTCACTTGAAGGCAATGATAAGATTAGTTGTCAGTCTGCTCAGAAAAGATCAGTAGTCAGTCTGCTTAGCCTATGTAAGTGGAATGAACAGGCACCATCTTTGTAGTTTTCTTCTCACACAAGGAAACAGACCTATGAACCATTGCGTTTTTGTTTCATGACCACCTTTAACACTATTTGCTTCTTATTATTATATTTGTCCCCATTACCTAAGGGATCCAAGGAGTGGTTGAAGCCTATCAGAATTGTCTCCCGAAGCTTCAACTTTATGGGCCTACAAACATTGCTCCCATCATTCAGAAGGTGGCTAAATCAGCATCAGAAGAAATCAACACTAAGGAAGCATCGGTGAGAATTGGAAATATTGCAAACAAAACTTAGCCTCTTCTGGGGGAGAGGGATCCGCTGTCTCCTGACAATAATGCATATTAACTACCTATTAGTATATTCTAACCTCCCACACACTCATTTTCCATGTGTTTAAAGACATAAAAGGATGGATTTCCCACCACTCTTTCAATGTATACATTGAAAATGCCTCTTTTTGTGGTGATTTTCATTGAGGAAGCAGGAGAAGGATGGTATGTACAGCATATACCACAGTTGAGTAGCTATGAAAGAATATGGTCATCTATATGTAAGGCAAAAACAGTGTGCCTTGATTATAGCAGTACTATACTGTGTTCATTAGGCATGGTTAGGTCCGGTCGGAATCTTCGTAATTCGGATTAAATTCAAATCAAATTCCTTTTTGAAGCGATTTCGGAGCAATTTGGGAACTCAGAAGTATCCATGCCATTTCGAAGCCACTGTCGCCATCTTTGTTCCGACTCAGGAAGTGAATCGGAAAAGACCCAGCGTTTGGAGGCAAGCAGCAAGTTGCATGCTGGGATGTTTGCCTCCAGCCAATGAGGGAAAACCATGTGGGGAGGGGCGGGGTTTCGGAACAGCAGCAATTGCCCTTTAAAAAGACCTGCGCATGCCTCATGGGCTCATTGCGAGCCGGGGACGCAAACGGGAAGGGACTAGGCAGGCAGCTTAAGTGGGAGAGGTGCCATGCCACCACTTTGCAAGGGAACCACAGGGTTGGGAACAAATTGGGGAAACTGGCTGAAAGCAGGCACCTTGCCTGTGAGGCTTCCTTGTGTGTGTGGGGGGGGAGAAGGGCGTGGCAGGGCAGCTGGGAGAAGTGTTATTTTGCCTGCCACTGCCAATTTTCCTTTTTGAAGCAGTGGTTTTAACTTTCAACAGACCTTAATCCCTTTGGGTTACACTTTGGATTTTGGGATCCCAGAAAGTCCCTTTGGACTTTGGAAAGCCCATTTTCTGATAATAATTTCCTTTGGGAACCACACCATACCACTTTGGAGCTCCCTTTGTCTGCTTTAGGTTTCACGTTGTACTTTTGGAAACTAGAAATCTCCTAATCTAATCATTTCCTTATGGAAACACATCATACAACTTTGGAGCCCCCTTTCTCTGCTTGAGGGTACACGTTGTACTTTTGGAAACAAAAAATCTCCTATAATCTGCCAATAATGTCTACCACTGTGGCAAGTTTTGTCAGTAGTTGTCTAAAAAGGAGGAAATCCCCCAAGTTTTGCCTGTCCCGTTTGCAGTTTTTCACGCATTGCACAATCGTGCCCGCCATTAACAAAGTGATTCAGAAATTTTGGAAAATTCCAACCTTTTTTGGAAAATTCTGGAAATCACTTCAAAATTGAATTGCCAGCACACCCTACATCCAAAACAAGTTTTGAACCATTTTTTTCCTTGATCAAACAAGCCTAGTGTTCATGTAATCACTATTCCAGGTTTCTGTCCCTCTATAGTTGTATTGTTTCTTTATTCATTTATTAAATTTATATTTTGCCTTTCTCCCAACATGGGATGCAAGGTAGCATACAATATTTTACAAACACGATACAATTAAAATTGTTAACACAAAAGTTGAAACACAAATTAAATTTCTGTTTTAAAAAGTAAGTCATTCAACTGGATCTTCCAGGCAAAGTTCTCTTGTATTCTCACCAAATATGCCTATGATAGGATCAAGAGAAATCTTCTCCCTGTTGATCTTAGAGCATATACAATATAGGAAGATATGTTTTTCAATCAGTTGTGATGTGGCAATTGTATCTACACTGATTTGGGTTAGTCTTGAAATCATTACTCTTACCAGACCCTTCATTTCTTTATCATTTGGCCCAATAACAGAAGTGTCATCACAGAAGCCACCAGCTTCTATTTATTGTTTTCTTTCTATGGGCAAAAAGAGGGCTTGTGGAATTTTCTGTCTCAGAAGCCAAAATAATTTGGTGGTCAAGACTAGTACATGTCTTGAATTTGCGGGAGAGGGTACCATTTCCTATTATATGTAGAGGATCAAAGTATATCAGACCATCCTTGGAAGGAAAACTAAATATATGTGTGATGCAATCATTCTTCCTAAGGAAGCCAAATGTAGGATAAAGCAATTGATGGAAATTGAAGGAAATACAGCAACCCACAGTGATTAAAGAGTTACACGTGTCTTAGGGCCCTTCTAGGCAGACCCAATATTCCTGGATCTGATCCCAGGTTTTCTATTCATCCCAGATTATCTGGCAGTGTGGACTTATATCCAGTTTAAAGCAGAAAACCTGGGATCAGATCCTGATATATAGGGCCTATCTGCAAAGGCCCTTAGAGACAGCAGCGATGATAAGGTTAAATAGTCATGCACTGACATAA
Organism: Anolis apletophallus; assembly: GCA_030556195.1. Classification (NCBI taxonomy): domain Eukaryota; kingdom Metazoa; phylum Chordata; class Lepidosauria; order Squamata; family Anolidae; genus Anolis; species Anolis apletophallus. Next base: position 65,851,452 of record JARBWK010000008.1, on the reverse strand, counting down.
AATCTTCTAACATGTTTGTTCATTTATTATTATTATTATTTATACCCTGCTTTATCTTCCCAAAAGGGATTTAAAGTGGCTTGATACCTAACCTTACTTCTCTGAGGGCGCATCCAGACAGTGCCTAAAATGCGCACATTCCCATGTTTTTATGTGGGGCGCCCAAACGAATTTATTACGGACAAAGCTGTAAAACCCTGCTTTGTCCATAAGTAATTTGATAGTGGATCAGATCTGGGTCTTCTTGAAAGAGTCAGGTCTAACCCACTATGGTCCCTGACTGGACTGCCCCCTTGGAAGTTCTGGGACTTCCAAGGGGGCAGACCACACAGCCCTCTCATGTTTTCCAGGCTGAATTAACCCGGAAAACCCAGAAGGCTGTAAACCCCCCTCTCCAAAACCCCTTAAAAGAAAGAAAATAGCTTACCTGCCAGGAGAGCTCCGTCCAGGTATGTTATTTTTCAGTTTTAAGGCTTTTCTGGGGGTTTGGTTTTGCTTCCGGGTCCCCTGCCAGAAGGTCCAGCAGTGCATCTGCACACGCACACACACCCAGGGAAGTGTGGATGTTGGGGGGGAGATGTGTGGACATTAACCCATGCCCAATCAAGTTTAAGAAACCTGATTGGGTGCAGGTTAAAGCCATGTGTGGATCCGCCCTGAGACACAGGCTGATATTCTTAAGAGATTACTCCACCTCTTCTCTCCATCTCCTTTTTTGCTTTCACTTTGCTCCAAAAATTAAAGTTAGTCCTGGTCCTCCTCTTAGTTTATACCCTAATGGGGTTCTTATAATACAACTTCAGTTTGTTTTCTTTAGCCAATGGTATTGATGCTCCTTAACCAGAATAGCTAGCTGCTACACACACACACACACAAACAATGAACAATATTTTTTCTTGTTAGGAATTAATATTTACTTTGTTGTATATCACCTTTTTAAAAAAAAAGTCATTTCCCCTTTCACCTTCATTAAGAGCACACCAAAAAAATCACTAGTGAGGGCAAGGGAGGAGATAGCAGCAAATCTCTGAAGCATTTATTTCGCTGACCGGTTGCTAGAGATGGGGCTTTGATTTTCCTTTTATAAAACCCTTTAGCAATATTTCATCTTGCTGATTCTGACGGATGGTGTCATCACAGACATGGCTGATACCCGTGAAGCCATTGTTCATGCCTCCCACCTTCCCATGTCGGTCATCATCGTCGGAGTCGGAAATGCCGATTTCAGTGACATGCAGATGCTAGATGGGGATGATGGCATCCTGAGGTCTCCCAAGGGGGAGCCTGTGCTTCGCGACATTGTTCAGTTTGTGCCATTCAGAAACTTCAAACATGTAAGATTCATTTTCATGGTGTTCTCTTTGGAAAGTGACTGTTTCTTTGTCCAGGGATTCTAACACTGGATTATGTCCTATCTCGCTGTCATGGCTAAGATGCATTTTTCTACTTAGGTACAAGGCACGTAGCCAGGATTTTGTTCGGGGCTGAGTTTGGTTCAGGAGGGGCTGAGACTGGGTGGAAGAGGGTCTACCCTAGCAAACCTTTTGCATTAATGTGGGATATAATGAGCATGGTGATCAAATTTATGAATAAACATAACAGTTTAAATAATGTACCAGTAAGGGGAATTTCGGGGGCTTTGGCTACATGCCTGGTACAAGGGTTTGTTCATTTTTGATAAATGTAAATTGCATTGCCTGTGATTGGCTGGTAATTAATAAGATGAGAGCAGCAGTGGATGGGAATTTAATGCATTCCTTTCCTGCTTGGGTCCTAAGGAAAATCCGTAATAGAAATTGGAGATGCTTCCCAAGATCCATCCACAATTTCTTCTGTGAATTTCATCAGATGCTCACCTGTTTCTGCTTTGTTTGTCCTGAGAAAAATGCCCATTCTGAAGCTAATATTTACTATCATGGAGGAAATCCTCCTTTGTGTAAATCTATACAATTTATTAAAATATAAGCTCCACCAAATTTAGCACACAGCCAGGAAATAAAAACCTTTGGCCTTGAAAGTCATAAAAGTAGAGGACCAGTGAACTGTTCGGATGGTATCAAACTATGTGATGATTAATAATAACATTTTCTATAACCGACATGTATTTTGCAGAAGTATTTTCTCTCCTTGAATTTTTCACTGAGGTCATTAGAAAATACATTAAAACCTGTGTAATGTTGCCCAGCAGGAGAAAATACCTTTGAAATGTGTTATGTTTACTAGTGAGAAAGAAATAAACAAAGATTTATATCACTAGTCCTGTGATGCGCCACTTGAAAGAAAAAAATACACACTAAATTCTACAGCACTTTCAGCCAGGCCCCTTCCACTCAACTGAATAAAATCCCACATTATCTGCTTTGAACTGGAATATATGGCAGTGTGGACTCAGATAACCCAGTTCAATTTAGATAGTGTGGGATTTTCTGCCTTGATATTCTGGGTTATATGGCTGTGTGGAAGGGTCCCCAGTCTCTTGCCTCTGCAGTTTTGTCCCAGAATTAAAATTACTGCCTCCTTTTATCAGCATGAAGAATTTGCATATTAAAGACATATTAAAGACAGACAGATTTATAGATGATGCTCTTAATCATATTCAATAAAAATGAATTCAGTAGGATTATTTAAAGTAAAAAAGTATGAGTATGCTATATTCCCCAATATAATAATGAAAAGGCAAATTTAATATTTATTGTGTGAAATTATCTCATTTGTATCATATTTCCCATATTTATATTTTAATAATTCAGGCATTGAAATGAATTGTAGCTACAATCATATTTGGGGAACAAGTTGTTTTCATTTGAGTGGGGCTTACTTTTGAGTAGACATGGACAGGATTGCAGCATAAAGCAGTCTTTAAACATGGGTAAAAAATTGTTGTAGCAAATGGAATATATTTTTATGCCATGTTCTCTGACTCTTTATGTGTTTGTGTGTTTTTTGCCTTATATTTACAGTCAACATTGTATCAACAGGTTCAAACATTGATAGTGTGAATACCTACCACTTTATATAAGGGACATGCTTTTATTACACTATTGTATATAAAGGGACTTGAGCATCTACGGATTTTGTTAGAGACATCCTGAAACCACAACCCTAGAACAAAGAGGATGGGCAGTCAACACAGCTGCCAATTCACACTGCAGCCTCAGGCTTTGGGAGGTGGTTGTTGTCACTACAACAGTCACTAACCCTCCTTCCTGCAGAGTACAGAGGTGTTAGATGAATGTGCACATAGGGCCTCCTGGCTTCAAGAGGTAATTGACAGTGATGGTGATCCCTTTTTCTGAATCCCGCAACTCCCATAAGTACATTTAGATAACTGCCTAAAACCTCAGAAAGAGAGGCTGTGGTGGCGCCTGGCCACCAAGTCTGCACTGCATGTGTTCCCTGGCACATAAAGATAGGAAATACAAACTGTGCCAAAGTTTAGGGTCCTTAACTAAATATGTACTTCTATCACTATGGTCAAAGGAACCGAATGAAAGCACTTGAGGCAACAAAATGTGTGTTGGCCAATGTAGCAACAAGGCAAAACCTGCACATTCACATGGAACAATTAAATAAGAAAGCTCAACTTTAAAATGGTAGAAGCACAACGTGGTGGCATGATGATCATTTTCTTCATAATGTGCTTATTCCAGCCTCCCTCCCTTGCTCTGTCTCCCTCTCTCTATTGAAGAAGCCAAACATACCAGGAATAACAACTACACAAAATCAACTAACCCAAAGTTCCTCAAAGCGAACAAGAGCAAGCAGACAGCAATCTTCCAAAGCAGACAAGAGCACAAGGCATGGAGGCAGCTTTCTTAAAGTCTTAAAGTCCTGTACTTTTGCACTAGCGCTCTCTCTGATGCTAGCGCTCTCTCTGCCTCTAGCTCTTAATTCAAAATGCTCTTATGACAAAGCAAAACCAAGCCATAGGACAGCTCTTAACTCAAAATGCTCTTAAGTTGAGATGCTCTTAAGTAGAGATTCTACTGCTCAATAGTTTTCAAAAGACTTATAAAATACAAACATATTAATAATAAAATATTAGCAGTAAGAGTACAGAATATATTTGATGACTTCTCTATAACCACATAATTTAGAAATATAAAAGAGAAAAGACAGATGCCGTGAATTTAGTTTTAGAATTGTGTATTAATGGAGAATTATAGGATTCTCAGTTACCAAGGACAGTCTGGAAAGCTGAAACAAAAAAAGCAAGATGAAAATCAATAAATGCTCAGAGCATAAAAACCCTTTGTAGATCTGTAAAGGTTTTCCATGAATAGTGATTATAATGGTAATGACAGTAGAAATGTTTGTGTCTCTAGACAGCTGAGCAGCTGAATATGACTACATGCTTAACTGAAGTTAGACCATTGTGTGAATAACAAAGTGAATGCCAAGTGCCACATGCTTCATAGAATGTGATAATATTACAGCACATCATTTTACTGGGCAATCTCAACAGAGTTGCGATATTTGGCATATCCACAGATGCTTGGCTAGACTCAAATGGGTACCCAATATCATTAGACATCACCACAATGTTGTTGTGATTATCTTTGCATTGTTGATTATGAACTAGTTGGGATCCGATGCCCAAAAGGGAATTAACAAATGTTGTTTTCTACCGTTTCCTGCAGGCATCTCCCGCTGCGTTAGCAAAAAGTGTTTTGGCTGAAGTTCCAAACCAAGTGGTGGACTATTACAATGGGAAAGCGATTAAACCAAAATGTATGTCAGAGTATGAGTCTTCCAGGACACTAGCTCCTTGAACTTCCCCTGGACACTTTTAAAGAGTTCAGAAATGCTATTCCTTACAACTCCTGTACTTAAATGAAAATAGCACGTTTCGGTGATTTTTAACTCAAATAATTTTTTGCATGTGTAGCCTAAAGGCTTGCGGGTAAAGATTAAGCAATTGTACTGTTGAAGACTTTTTATGAGAAAAACAAAATTATAACTCTTGACATTACAGCATGTCGCCTTGAAATGAAAAGTTATCTGTATCTGTTTTTTATACAGGTTTGTTGAAATTTTGCTAAATTTCTTATAATCTTTACACTGTAAAGCATTTTGAAACATTTATTGGAAGTTGATAGTGAAAACGTATTTGGGTTTATCTGCTATGAAATGAAAAGATTTTTTTTCAAAACGGCAGATGCATGGACTGTATTTTGCATGTTCCAAAATAAAAACAACAGTTTTGCAGTTGTTGTGTTTATTTCTAGTCACAAAAGTGCCTGTTTGAAAATTTCCATCTACAGTTCCATTCTCCCCACACCAAATAAACCACTTTAGAATTTTATACTCCCAATGCATGAATCTATGATGTGTTTCTAACAAGCATGAAAACAATGTTTAAATGAGGGACCCAAAAAGGTTGTTAGGAGACTCTGTAAAGTTCATACAATTTCTGTAACACCAGGAAATTGTAGCTGTTGCAATACCTAATGTGTAGGTCAAGCCTGCACAACATGCAGCACAAGGACCAGATGCAACCAGCACAAGGAATTGATGCAGCCAGAAGAGCAGTGATACCCAAACTTTTTTTGACAAGGGACCACTTTGATCAGGGACCACTCTTCAACATTAGTACTAGAAGGGTTATAAATCGGTTTTTGGTCAACTTTAGATTCAGTTTGGGGTGCTGATTCAGAAAATAGACCAGTGTTTCCCAACCGCTGTGATGCAGCGCAGTAGTGTGCTGTGACGGGCCTCCTGCTGTGCCGCGAGAAAAGCTCTCTGCCCCCCTTCCTTCCCTCCTCCTCCTGCCAAACTCCTGCTGCTTGGGGGAGGAGGAGGAAGGGCTGGGCGGCGGTGAATAAAAAGAAGGGGCCAGGGTGCAGCCTCCTTCGGCCGTTTCCCCAGCCAGCCTCCAATCCGCCATGACTCCCACCATGACTCTCACCCCTCGCTCGCTGAAGCCGTACAGAGGAGGAAGCTGGGGGGAGGGGGAGGGGCATGCCGTGGCCTAGCTCCGCCCACTCCCCTGGCTTCAGCTCTCCCACAGCTTCTCCAGCCTTGAGGGGACAGTGCCAAGCCAGCATTGTGCTGGCTCTGCCACCGCTGGCTTGGCACTACCCCCTCAAAGCTGGAGAAGCTGTGGTAGAGCTGAAGTCGGGGGAGGGGGCGGGGCAGGGCATGGCGCAGCCTGGCTCCGCCCCCTCCCCCTGGCTTCAGCTCTCCCACAGCTTCTCCAGCCTTGAGAGGACAGTGCCAAGCCAGCATTGTGCTGGCTCTGCCATCGCTGGCTTGGCACTGCCCCCTCAAGGCTGAAGAAGCTGTGGGAGAGCTGAAGCTGGAGGGAGGGGGTGGGGCATGGCCTGGCTCATCCCCCTACCCTGGCTTTGGCACTCCCAGCAGCTGCTCCCAGCAGGCTACCATCCCCCAGCCGTTCTTTACTGTGTTAGAGTGTCATTTTGTGTCATTTTGGTTGGTGGTGTGCCCCCAGATTTTTTTAATGTTAAAAGTGTGCTGCGGCTCAAAAAAGGTTGGGAAACAACCTTTTTTGAGGAAGGAGGCTCACAGACCAGATTGTCATCCTCGAGGCCCACTTGTTGTCTGCGGCCCACAGGTTAAGAACCACTGCCATAGAGAGGAAGCATAAAACAGCAATCCTAATTAATCATTCATTATACTTTTACTTGGAAAGTGACATGCTAAAAACCCATCTGTGGCCCCAAGTGATGTAGCCTATTTAATGTTGATCTTTTACTACTGCCAAGTTGAGCGGGCCTGATATTGGTATTGGTCAGTAGGACTACATGCCCTTTTATGCTGAAAGTTATACCGGTAGTCATATTAAGCTATTGCAAAATGTGCTGGTCAAATTTTGGACACATCCCAACGTTTTTCAATTTTGCTCTGAATATCTATTTAGAAAACTTTCAGGGGAAATTTTGCATGGCTTTATTTCACACAGCAGGTCACCATCACACAGACTGCTGCTTATATGCTTCACCTTCTGTTATTCTGGTGTATCGGAAGTGAAAAGGCAAGTTGCATCACATAGTAGAAAGTTTTCAAAGGGGGCAAAATCAACTGGGTTTTCACGGATAGGACTGCAAACAGTAATCTTACCATAAAAAAATATTTATATAGCCAAGATTGTGTTAGAAGTGCAATAACATTTAGCACTGATCAACCAAGAATGCCTTGGAGTGGAAAGTAATAGTAGGGTTAAATAGTATCCTATCCCGACTCTTCCATGATGTAAGTTGATACTTTTAGGGATACTTTTCCATCTCTTTTCTTTTACCAGTCTTCTCACACTTCTTCCCTGGAATGAAGCTAGTTTAGATTAGGACCCTGAGTAACTTTCCTATCAGAGAATGAAGTTGCTATAATAAAGTTGTTAGTTTGTTTCTCCAAGGCATTGGTGCCTTTGCTCCTTAATTGGGCTCTTGCACAAAAGTAGGGTGCATATGAGTGAATAAAGTTTAAGTAGTTGTTTACCACGGAAATGTGTCATCCTGTTTATAACATCTAAATTTCTAGTGCTTTTCAAATCAGACACCGCGTGCAGATCAGCATCTATTGTTTTCACAGTTTTTGACCATTCACTACAATGCATGCTTACTCAGATGTTAAGTCCTGCTATGGTCAATGAGGATTTTTTTTCTCTTCAGTCATTTGAAGGCATAAGTGTCAGAGAGGCATAGCAAAGTGGGTGAGAAGTAGCTGAATAAAAGGAATATCACTGGATGCTTGGCAGGATAATCCCACTGCTGCATACATGAAGCTAATTATCCCCCTGTTTCCCGTCTTGGGAAAACATTGGGAACAGCCATGTGAGACCAGATCAAAAGATAATATATTCCAGTACTCCCACACGAGGCATGTTTTGCCCTGAAAAGCAGTTCAAAAAGTGCTTTAAGCAACAAATAAATTAATAACTGTTCAGGATTGTGGTCTAAGACGTTATTAGTGTGCCTAGCAGAGCTCATCTAGACCACTGCTTCTAAAACTGTAGGTCCCAGCCTCAAATGGGGTCCCCTCTTAGATCAATGTTGGGGACTGTAAAAAATGGCCACAGGGTAGGTTTTCTGAACATCACGTAGTGGCTGTTTTAAACATTTATACAAATCTCTTGTGCAGTGCTGACAGTGGACTCTGCAGAAAATGCTTCAGTTGTATTTCATAAAAAGGTAAATCGGTCTGTTTAGGAAGCCTTGCAAATGCTGATTTGTTATCAGTATCCGTTTGGTTTTTGTACCTATTTTGTATACCTATATACCCAGAGTCATGTAAAAATTTCTCAGGCCAAAATGGGTCGTAAGTAACAAAAGTATAAGAAGCCCTGATCTAGACTAGCAAAATACATAGGGAGATCCTGGTTTTTACCCTGTAATAACAGCTTCTGTTTCAGAGATCCAGACCAAATTTTGATAATTCCAGGACATTTCAGGTTTTCCACTTTGCTTTTCTGTTCTTCCCAGAGGGTGGTTTTAAGTTGTATCTGTCTTCCACACAGGGGCGGTCCTTCCAATTCCGTGACCTACGCGGCCGCGTGGGGGCCCTACCGGCTGGGAGGGGCGCCACCGCGCCGCCTCCCGCGCCCCCGCCGCCGCTGCACTGCCCTGTGCCGCCGCTACGCTGGTGTGCGGGTGCGCTGGGCGCGCCTCCACAGCCGGCCCCACCGGCGCGCAAGACGCGCTGAAGCACCCCAAAGGCGCTGTAGCACCTGTAGGCGTTTCTGCGCAAAGCAAACATCCACACACGCACACTGCCTCCCGGCGCACTTGCCGCTTTGGAGCCAGTGCGCATGTGCAAACCTGCGCGCAGGTGAGCTGGCTCCAAAGCGGCAGGCGAGCTCGAGAGGCAGTGCGCGGCGCGGATGTTCGCAAGATGCGGGCGTTCACCGCGCCGATGGGGCCGGCTGCGGAGGCGCGCCTGGCACGCCCGGCGTGGCAGTGGCGGCGGCGGCGTGGCGGCGGAGGCGGCGCGGCGGTGGCAAGTGATGCGGCGGCGGCGGGGGACAAAATTTCCTTTGCGTACCCCCGGATTAGGTTAGACCGCCCCTGCTTTCACATATACACATAGGAGTAAAAAGAAGGAAAAGGGAAGAGTTGTCCATCCTTTCCTATTGTTTTGCAAAACTGCTTTGAGTATAGAAAGGCAGGAAATGCAATTGTCTACTCCCTCTTTAGTTTAAGGTACTAGTAGACTTAGGGTTGCCATTTTTTGATATAAGAAATAAGGGACATTTACGGGATTTTTCACAAAAATAAGGGACACTTCATTAAACTCAAACATTAGGTAGAAATTGTTTTATTAACAGAATAAGATAATGATTGAAACTCACAAAAGAAACTGACTTACACCCTCTTAACAGTACATGGTATGTTTCTGCATGCTTTGTCATGCAGAAAAACATTATTAGAACTACCTAATTTTCTCCATCTGTATTTAGTACTTGACTTTGCTGACTTTAAAAGTGCACTGTCTAAACATTAAAATAAAATAAATTTTATAAGACAGTACATCTTCATGATTATTATGTCAATAGTTAATGGTATAGTATAGTATGAGATACACAGCATTATATAGTATTGGGATGCACAGCTAGGCCTATTTTAAGAGTAACTCTCAAGCAAGCAGAAACTATCTTTAACCAACATGATCCAACATTCCCCTTGGATAACGGTTAATTAGTCTACTGTACTTTGAAAAAGTCCTGTATCGCCTCTTCCTTCCAACGGGGACGCAGGCTGCCCTGCGAGTTGGAATCCCCGGGCAGGCATTGCCGTGGAAACCGCAGCGCGCACCTTCCTCTGGTCAACCCCGCCCAGTCCTGTCCTGCTAGTCAAAAATAAGGGACAGGGCCTGAAAATAAGGGACACAAATTTTAGGGCCGAAATAAGGGACGTCCCTTAGAATAAGGGACATATGGGAACCCTAAGTAGGCTTGTGTGGCAGGGTGGGTTTGTGAACAGAACAATCATTAATGAGGATGAGTTTAAAAAGAGAGTGTGTGAAGATGGTAATACTGATACGACTATACATTTGACTGAATCAACACAATTCCTTATGTCTGGATGAGCCTATAAATTAGGGCCATCGCTGTTGACAGTAACCATGATCGTCCTAGCTAGGGTGTGTTTGGAATTTGTAGTGTCCAGAAGTAACTTTCCCAAGCTTTAGAGTCATAGAGTTGGAAGAGATCACAAGGTCCATCCAGTCCAATCCCATGCCCTTCAAGGAAACACAATCAACGTGTTCCCAAGAGATGGTAAGATCTCTTTCCCAGTGGAATATGCTGTCTTTGAATGTAATGGAATCTCCTACTTTAGAGGGTTGTTTTTTTTTAAAAAAAGCTGGATAGCCATCAGTCAGGAGTGTTTTGTTTGTGTATTTCTGCATGAGAAAGGATTGGGTTGGATGACCCTTGTGATCTCTTCCAACTCTGTGCTACTATGATTGCAGTATGACATATATTGTGTGCAAACAAAAAAAACCCTCAGGTTTGAATCCCTGATATTTTTAAGTAGGCCTAGGTAGATCCTGGAAAGTCCAGTCTGAAACTTGGAAATATGCTGCCAATCAATGTAGACACTGCTGAGTTTGATGAATCGATGGTTTGATTGGTGCCTGGCAGCTCTAATGCACAATGGCATTCCATGTGAGAAAGAAGTTAAAGCAAAAACGCTGGCATGCAGCTCTTCAATCACCCACTGCATATTGCTAAAGTCAAGATTTTAACATAAAAGACAATGGCATAACTGGATGTAAGTAATGTATGAGGTGATGTGAGACAGTGTGTTCAAAGCTTAATGGAGTGTGGCACACAGGGTTTTAAAGTCAGATTTGAAATTCATTGTACGAGATGGAATGACTTAATTCAGAGACATCCAGTACTAAAGGTTTGGGTAATGAATTGTTAAATAGAGACAGAAGCCACAAAGGAAAGGTTTTCCCCCACCCTTCCTGATCTTTCTCTTACTAGATTTCTTTTCTACCTGCTCTGACATTAGACTGGCGAAATTAGAATACTTTTCAAAGTAAATCTATAGCCCACAACATAAATGGGCTACTGTAAGATTGAGGTCCTCTGTTACGGTAGATAATGTATCCTGACTACATAAAGGAAAGCAAATCTCCCTCTTTTCTTCCATCAGTTAAATGCTTTTCTGTTATATCGACACTTTCAAAACCAGATCAGAATTAATTAGCCAGACTTGAAAGAATTAATGCAGTTCCAAATTTGGCAGAAGGGGCAATGAATAAAATCAGCAAAAGGTGTATTCTTGTATATCCTAAATCAGGGCTGTCCAACTGGCGGTCCTGGGGCCGTACACGGCCCCCCAGCCTGTTGGACATGGCCCCCGCTATGCCCCCGGCCGCCATTTAAAATTTTTTTTAAAAAAATCTAATTTTTTTAAAAAAAATGGTGGCCGGGGGGGAGGGGGAGGCGGGGCAGGGAGGAGGAAGTGAGCCAGCTCCTCCTCCCTGCACCGCCCCCTCCATCCCTCTCTCCGCGCCACCGATGCAAACCGGATCGCATCGGCGGCGTCGAGAGAGGAACAAGGGGGCGGTGTAGGGAGGAGGAAGAGAGCTGGCCCCTCCTCCTTCGCCCCTCCTCCTTCCCCTCCCCCCACCGCGGCTCGCGATCGGAGCCGTGGCGCGTCCGCGGGGGAGGAGGAGGGGCGAAGGAGGAAGAAGTCAGCTGGCTGCCTTCTTCCTCCTTCTCCCCCTCCTCCTTCCCCTCCCCGCGCCGGCACTCGGGATCGGGGCAAGGGCGCGGGACAAGAGGAGGAGGAGGGAGAGTTCTCCCTCCTCCTCCTCCTCCTCTTCCACCGGCACCGCTGTTGTTCTGTGCGCCGCGGCGCCCGGGAAGAGGAGGAGGAGGAGGAGGAGGAGGGAGAGTTCTCCCTCCTCCTCCTCCTCTTCCCCCGGTGTCGCTGCTGTCCCGTGCGCCGCAGCGCCGGGGAAAGAGGTGGAGGAGGGAGAATTTTCCCGGCGCCGTGGCGCACGGGACACCGGCTGCGCCAGGAAGGGCAGGAGGGTGCGAGGAGGTGGGCCTCCTCCTCCTCCTTCCCAGCGCTGCTGGTGTCCCATGCGCCGTGGTGCCGGGGAAAGAGGAGGAGGAGGAGGGAGAATGACAGTTTAGGAGGGGGCTGGGGGCGGGGCTGGGGGAGGGGCCTGGGGTGGGGCCTGGGGCAGGGCCGAATGGCCCCCCAGGTCATCAGTGACCTCAATTCTGGCCCTTGGCTGGTTAGAAGTTGGACAGCCCTGTCCTAAATCGAAGCCCAGTTTTGGGGCCAAAATATGGATTTTACTTTGACCTATGGATATGTTGAGGGTAAAACCTCAGGGCATACAACAAAGGATGTCAAGGATGAAGCACAGGAAAGAATGCAAAAAATCCCAACATGAACAACTGTTTACGCTCACCCTCAAGGTTGTATGGATGCGGAGAAAACTACAGTAAATAGTTTCTGTGCATTGTGTTGGAGAAGCAATCAGATGCAAGCAGGGCTAAAAAAAACCTGCAGATCCATTCCACAGAGAGGAAAAAGATCCAGCACTGCCTCAGATCCCTTCTACACTGTCATATAATGCAGATTATCAAAGCAGATAATCTACATCAGTGTTTCCCAACCACTGTGACGCGGCACAGTAGTGTGGCATGACAAACCTCCTGCTGTGCGGCGAGAAAAGCTCTCTGCCCCCCTTCCTTCCCCCCTCCTGCCGAACTCCTGCTGCTTGGGGGGAGGGAGGAAGGGCTGGGCGGCGACGAAGAAAAAGAAGAAGGGGCCGGGGCGCCGCCTCCTTCGGCCGTTTCCCCAGCCAGCCTCCAATCCACCATGACTCCCGCCCCTCGCTCACTGAAGCCGCATGGAGGAGGAGCCTCGCCCACTGAAGCCCGTCCAGCACTAATGCTCTTCCTCCACGTGGCTTCAGCTTCAGCTGTGGGAGAGCTGAAGCCGGGGAGAGGGGGCGGGGCATGGTGCAGCCTGGCTCTGCCCCCTCTCCGGCTTCGGCTCTCCCAGAGCTTCTCCAGCCTTGAGGGGGCAATGCCAAGCCAGCATTGTGCTGGCTCTGCTACCGCTGGTTTGGCACTGCCCCCTCAAGGCTGGAGAAGTTCTGGGAGAGCTAAAGCTGGGAGGGAGGGGCGGGGCATGGAGCGGCATGGCTCCTCCCCCTCCCTGGCTTCGGCACTCCCAGCAGCTTCTCCCAGCAGGCCACCATCCCCCAGCCGTTTTTTACTCTGTTAGAGTGTCATTTTGTGTCATTTTGGTTGGTGGCGTGCCCCCGGATTTTTTTAATGTTAAAACTGTGCCGCGGCTCAAAAAAGGTTGGGAAACACTGATCTACATTATCTGCTTTTAACTGAATTATATGAATCTACACTGCTATATAATCCAGTTCAGAGTAGGGTTGTTCATGGATCCATTTTTCAAAATGGGCTCAAGTTGTTTCAGTCCTTTTGGAACAGGCTCTGCCGCCATTTTTCCCAGCCACAACAGACCATGTGGCTGCCGAAAACAACTACTCTCTGTTTCTTTTGGTTACATGTGGAGTGCGGAGAGGCAGCTATGCACCCACACAGTTTTCCTATGAGCTCTGCCTGTTGAACCAATTAAGACAGAGGAAAGTCATGACGTGTCTGTTAGTCAAGCGGGGCTTCCATTTTTCTGTTGTGAGCAGTTTTCTGTGAGAGACGGATTGCTGATCTAAGTTCTCAGTGCCCCTGGCAGCTCTATATGGCTTGGTTTTCTTTTTGACTCAAATAGCAATAAATAAGCAATTTACTTTCTACACACTTAAGAAACTCCTACCGATGGTATCCTTTACACAAGACAAGCTTCACATGTGGGGTACCATTTCTAAAGCCACCATAAAATGAGGAAGTAATGTTATCTTCTTTAAAGAATGGCTAATGCTCCTTCAGCATTAGCTGAAATAAGTGTTTTAAAAGGGTGCCTACCTTAACTCAACTTCATTAAAACGGTGTTGAGGGCAAACGATCCCAGAAAGGTGGTTTCTTAAGTCTGATGCTTTTAAACCAGGTCTTATTGAAGGATATAAGGAGAAAGAATCCCAGAAAGGATAGGAGGCTTCCCATCTTCCATAAGGAAAAATGTGTTGGGCCAGCTTAAAGAGGCTTCCATCCATATAATGAGGGGGAAGCCAGGACGGCGTGGGCCGCCTCTAGCAATGTGAAACCCATGTTGAGGAAAGAAGGGAGAGTGGAGGGAGAAATAGCCAACTTTCTCTTAAAACCTGAATGCACCCAACTTGAGGCTTGAAGGAAGAAATTGCCAGGTCTCCTTTCACTTAAAACCTGAACCAAACGGCTTGAGGCTTGAAGCAGCTTAGAAAAGAAGGGTGAGTGAAGGAGAAATAGCCATGTCTCCCTTTTTAAAGCCTGAATTCAGCTGGCTTACTAAGGCGAAGGTTGCCCTCCATGTGTTTCCTTCCATGTGATGAGGGAGAAGACAGGATGGTGCGGGACATGAGGTGGGCTTGAGGTGCATGTAAAGAGGTCCAAGGAGCATGGGAAGAGGTTCAAGGAGAAAGGATCCCAGAAAGGATGGTTTCTTAAGTTTGATGTCTTTAATCCAGGTTTTCTTGAATGCTATATGGAGAAAAGACCCCAAGAAGGGTGGCTTCATAAGACTAATACCTTAAAATGATGGAAATGGGAGCCACGTAGTTCCCAATTACCGCCAATGGGCTGGCTCTTCCTGGATCTCTTGGTTGCCAGATCGAAAAATTGATTTTTCCCCCCAACTGAATTTGGGAGTTTCCCAAAAAACGGATCTGAGTATCGACCAAAATCCGGATACCAAAAACAGAAGAGGTTTATCTGAATTGCACACTCCTAGTTCAAAGCAGATAATCTGGATTTTATATGGCAGTGTAGGAGACTCAGGAGACCAGCCAACCAAGCATTAACACAGGTCAGAAGTGGTGCTGCAGCCAAGAGAGTAGAGAGGATCGTTGCTTCTTTTAGGTTCTCCCAGAATAAAATAAATCTCACCTTTGGTCAGTCAGATAAGGAGATTTCCTTTTACCTAAGGGTTAAAATACAATACTTACACTGACCCATGCATAAATGGACCCAGGCTATTTGGGCTGATCTTTTGGGCAACATTTCTAGACTTTTATATGAGAAAGTATATATAACTAGCTGTACCCGGCACGCGTTGCTGTGCCCTATTTAGGAGATGCGAGAAAGTCTGAGTATGTAAGGGTTGGAATTGTTGTTAGTTATGGTGTTGTTGGAGCCCTGGCTGTGTCTTTGTGGGTTGTTCTGGTGGGTGGGATGTTGAAGTCCTGGGGAGTTGTTGGTGTGTGGTGTTGCTGGCGTTCTGCATAGCTTGTGGATATACAATGTTTTTTGTCTTTCCGTCTGCTGTGTTGATGTAGAGCAGTGGTTCTCAACCTGGGGGTCGCGACCCCCCAGGGGGGTCGTTTGGTCATTTTCGGGGGGTCGCGAAGCCCCCTTGGCTGGCCCCGCCCCCTCTAAAATGGCTGCCGACCCCCTGCCGACTCCACCGCAGCCGGCCAAATGGCATTCCTGGTAGGCTCCTTCTGCTGTTCTTCCCACCGACCTGTGGGTAGTCAGGAGGAGGAGTTTTGGAGGCAAAGGCACGGGCGGGGGAAGAAGATGCTCCCTCTGTTCTCGCCTCCTGTCCCGCACGCTATTCCCTCAGCCTCCTTCCCTTTCCCCGGTGAACCCTGAGTGCCGCCTCCTCTTTGCTCTGCTCTGCTGGGACCCCCATCTCCCTGCCTTTCTCCCTCTCCATCGCATCCGAGCTCTGCCTGAACTCTCGCTTCACCCTCCTCCTCCTCCTTTTTCTCGCTAGCCCAGAGCTGCAACGTTTAGCAAAGACACAGCAGAACCCTCATATAAAAAACTAGAAGAGAGCCTCCCTTTCCCTTGTGTATCTATCTGTCTCTCCCCCTTTCTCTTCCCCAGGAAGGAGACGGGGAAAAGAAGAGCCCAAAGGCAGGGAGAGAAGAGGGAGACACACACACACTACCTCGCTTTCTCTCTCTCTCTTAACACACACAGCAGGAGGAGGAGGAAGCATTCCCCCCCCCTCCTTTTGACCGGGTTGAATGAGAGAAAAAAGGAGCCACGGCGAGAGGTTGGAAGGAGAGGAAAGGGGGGGGGGGAGGTGCCTGGCTTGGTTGCCTTCTTTTGGGTCGCTCGCGCGCACCTTCCTCTCCCCAGTCCTTCCCACTTCCCCCCTTCCTACTCCAGTTTTCCCTTTCTTTTCCAACACCCCTTTCCCACTCCTGTCTTTCATTTTTCTAGTTTCCCCCTTCCTACCCCAGTCTTTACTATACCCAGCCCCTCTCCCACTATTCCAGCTTCCTTTCCACTCCAGCCTATATATCCCAGCAACTCCAAAATGCCAAGGTCTATTTTCCCCAAGCCTCTCCAGTATTTTCTGTTGATGATGGGAGTTCTATATGCCAAGTTTGAGTCAATTCCATGGTTGCATGAGTTCAGAATGCTCTTTGATGGTAGAGGAACTATATATCCCAGCAACTCCAAAATGCCAAGGTCTATTTTCCCCAAGTCTCTCCAGTATTTTCTGTTGATGATGGGAGTTCTATATGCCAAGTTTGAGTCAATTCCATGGTTGCATGAGTTCAGAATGCTCATTGATGGTAGAGGAACTATATATCCCAGCAACTCCAAAATGCCAAGGTCTATTTTCCCCAAGTCTCTCCAGTATTTTCTGTTGATGATGGGAGTTCTATATGCCAAGTTTGATTCAATTCCATGGTTGTATGAGTTCAGAATGCTCTTTAATGGCAGGAGAACTATACATCCCAGTAACTCTCAAATACCAAGGTCTGTTTTCTCTAAGCCTCTCCAGTATTTTCTGTTGATCATAGGAGTTCTGTATGCCAAGTTTGAGTCAATTCCATGGTTGTTGTAGTTCAGAATGCTCTTTGATGGCAGGGGAACTATACATCCCAACAACTCCCAAATGCCAGGAAAATAACCCCAAACCTTTCCACTGTTGGTTATGGGATTTCTGTATGCCAAGCTTGTTCAATTCCATTTTTGTTGGAGTTCAGAATGCCCTTTGATGACAGAGGAACTATAAATCCCAGCAACTGTAGCTCCCAAATGTCAAGATCAATTTTCCCCAAACTCCATCATTGTTCAAATTTGGGCATATTGAGTATTTATGCCAAGTTTGGTTCAGATACATAGTCATTTGGGTTCACAGTGCTTTCCGGATGTAGGTGAACTACATCTCCCATAAATCACTGTCAATTCCTCCCAACCCCCTCCAGTATTTTCTGTTAATCGTGGGAGTTCTGTGTTCCAAGTTTGGTCCAGGCCTGTAATTCGTGGGGGATCTCAGTGATCTGTGGAAGTCAGAGCTGAATTGGTTGAAGATACTGCAAATCCCATCATCCATTGTCCATACTCCCCCAAACATATTGTTTTTGTGATTAATCACTATGCTTTCATTAGGTTCAATTTGTAACAATGAAAATACATCCTGCATATTAGATATTTGCATTAGAATTCATAAGTGTAGCAAAATTATTTATGAAGTAGCAACGAAAATATGGTTGGGGGTCACCACAACATGAGGAACCTTATTTAGGGGTCACGGCATTAAAAAGGTTGAGAACCACTGATGTAGAGGTTGATGCGTGTGCGGGTGGGGTACTTTGGAAGTGAGTGGAGGTACTTGAAATCCCATTATCCATGGTGTGTCCTCCTCTGAACTGCAGTCGGATGGAGTGTGGGTCATGGGGGACATTGTGTGCCAAGTTTGGTCTTTATTGGTCTTGGTTCTGGGCCACAGTGGTCTGTGGGGAATGATGGGTTTTGAAGTAGTACAAATCCCATTATCCATGGAGGTACTTCAAGTCCCATAATTCATGGTCCACCCTCCTCCAAACTGTAGTAGAATGTAGCGTGGGTCATAGGGGCTCTGTGTGCCAAGGTAGGTTACTGTCAATTTAGGCCATACACAATGTCCAATGAGCTGAGGCGTAGTCGGGAGAATCAAGTTAATGAAGCCTTACTGTCAATTCAGAGCGTAAACAGCATTCCATTAAGTGAGGCCTAGTCAGGGAAATTAAGTTAATGAAGCCTTACTGTCAATTTTGGGCATGGTCTGTGATTTGTAGGGGTGTAAATTTTCTGTGGGTAGTGAATTGGGTGTTTGTGTTTGTGCCTCAGCCCTTTGCCTTATCCTCCTCTGAGAGTTTATTATGGGTCGGAATGTTCATGTTGGCTGGCCAGTACAGGAGTTATGCAAATCCGCCCTTATTGGCAGCCAATCATGTTGTCAGAATGTAGAGGCTGGGAGAGTTGTTGGCAGCCCCGGAGGATGCTGGGAAATGTAGGGGTTTTTTACTCGTTGTTTTGGGGGCCTTTTAGGTTTTGGGGGGGAAGTTTCTTTGCTACAAACATACCTTGCTTGAGGCCTATTTCTGTTGGCAATTTTGGTGTTTCTGCGTTGTAAGGTTTCTCTGTTTGGGACGGTCGTTCCATGACGAGAACCCCTTTATATAATAGATAATTGAAGTCCACTCTGAGACAGAATCCATGTAAAAAGTGATACCATTTTCACTGATCTGTGGAGGGGGAGGATGTGTTTATTTCAGAAAAATACAGTACACTACACTTGATCTTAGCCAAAAGGCCAAGAAGCGACATTAATGCAGATATCTTAGTAAGACTATTTTAAGTATCATACAATTAAACTTGTACAAATCTAAAAATCAAACAGTAATAACATGCCCTACAGTTACTTTGGGGAAACAAAATCCCATCCAGAGCAAACTTTGCCAACCTACCCATCTTTTCTACACATGTTGAAGCTTTTCCCCAATCTTGCTGTCAAGGAATAGTCTTGCAATCCTCTAGACTTATTAGCTGAAATTAAATGCCTTTTCTGATGGAAAAAGTATTAATTAGTGGCATTTTGTCAGTTTTTCTACTTCAGCACACATACAAGAGTGTTAAATAATGCTATGTAACAAAAATTGAAAATAAAATGTCTATTCCTGGTTTGAAAGTGTTATTTCCAGTTTAATTGTGCACTGCATACTTATTTTGAAAATAGTTGTTATGCTCCAGTTGAATTGGTTGAGACTCTATGAGATAGTCATTGAAAGTGATAACAAAATGTGCTGCAGGATGTCCCGCAAAAACAAAAATTTTGCAGTTTAATCAACTTTTTCTATGTTTTCATGATAGAACCAATTAGGAAATGACACTTATAACCCAAGGAAAAATGTGTTACATAGTGTAATCTAATTATATGCTATCATCTTTTATTTGCTTCTAACCCTAATCCTGACCCATCCCTTCTCTTTGTCTGATTTTTAATAGCTTGAAAGCATTCAATTCAATCTGGGAAGCTTTTCACATCCTGGGTGCAAAAAATATATCTACTATTGACTTTTCACATAGTCAATTATTCATAATTTGATTCCTATTCCAATCTTGAGGGAGCTGCAACTCAACAGCTATGAGTATGTGTGTGCCTTTATAGTTAGACAAAAGTGCACAGAAAGAGTGATATACAAAATCTCATGTGCCATGCAGGATGTGCACTGAGGCCTGTTGTCATTATTATGTGACATAAATGTTGACTTATAAGCACAATGAGGAGACTGGGCTGGCCACAGAAGTTTTTCACTAGAACTATCATTCCAGAAACTACACATGTACTGTCTATACTCATGTACCAGGAATGTGGCGCAGCTGGCTGGGAGTCAGCTGCATAGATCTCTACTGACCAGAAGGTCATGAGTTCGAGGCCTGCCCGGGTCGGGGTGAGCTCTCGACCAATTATGTAGCTTGTTGTCTGTCTATAAATGTTGTATGTCTATGGCATTGAATGTTTGCCTGTATGTGTTCATTGTGATCTGCCCTGAGTCCCCTGCGGGGTGAGAAGGGCGGAATATAAATGAAGTAAATAAAATGTATAAGTCTAGACATCATAGTCAAAAAGATCAGTCCATGTACTGTATGTACTCGACTCTTAAGGAGTATGGAGCCATTCCCTTCTTCAAGTAGAGAAGTGAAATGCGAGACCTTGTCTGTTTAGGAACAACCTAAAAAAAGCACCGAACCCTTCTATTCACTCAGTTCTTCTCCGAAGGGAAGCACCAAAGAGCCACCCCTGCCATTTTCCCACCTAGGCATTTTTAAAAGCTAGAAGTGGTGAAGAGAGTAGAGGTACTTGGTGCTTCTTTTATGTTCTCCTGGGAATGCGTTAAGGTACAGTTGTATTACAAAGGGATTGTCTTTTTAAATGTCTGTTTAGGAAAATTGAGGTGGTGGCACCCAGGCTTTCCTCTTTTTGTAGGGTGAGCTTCAACTTGTCCACAGGTCATATCAAAATCCAGCCAATCAGTGTGCATGGAGAGTCAGCCCCTCAGCCAATAGACACAGGCTGGCTTTCAGGCTCTGGACCAAATAGGAGCAAGGGAGGAAAATTTGAATGGAACAATGTAAGTGAATGGAGAACTACTGTATGAAAAGACTCTGCGTTTATGCTTGTACCTTTTGGCATCTTAATGATGTACATAACATCCATTCTGCAGAGTGAATAAAATCTCTGCTGGCCTTCAGCCTTTATTTGGCTGAAAATCATTTTAATTAGCGTTTCCTGACAGGAAAGTCTTGGCCCTTTGGGAGACTACAGATTTTGGCTACATAATGAAATGTATAGGACACAATGTAACTCATGGAAACCCTTCAAATTTTTTAATGTACTGCTTATTTCACATGGACGCAAACATTTGTTAAGTTTCTGCCACAACACACAGTTTGGAAAGCTCTGATATAGAGCATAAGTTCCATGTGCTAAGGAAATATGTCTTAAGATCCCTCCACCCTGGATACTGAAACTATGGATAACATTGAATCCTATATTTTGACTACACTTGGGCCAGAAGCATACAATAAAATTGCACTGGAGGACCAGAAGTGACCCACAGATATTTCTGAGAGAGGGATATCTTTTAGCCCATGGGTATGTGAAAACACGGATAATATGGTCATACTGCATATGCAAAGATGCCATATAATTCGGTTTCTGAATCCAGATTATCTGCTTCGAACTGTATTATATGGCAATGTAGACTCATATAATCCAGTTCAAAGCAAATAACCTGCAGATAACCTTCATTGGTCACCTCGCCGGATCGAGACGAGGTTATGCTAGGAATCTCCTATACTATGGACATGAACCTTAATATGGACATCTAGCCTTGAAAAAGATCACGAAACGGTAATACAGAGGCCCCCATGCATTTTGGATAATCTTCCGTCGGCTTGCTTTCTATCGGACTTCTTACTAGGAGCCTGGATTTGCGGCTCTGGTTCCTTTTGTTCTTTGGTATTGGATTACCTTGGCTTACTCATTTCCTTCTACCTGTGGAACATTTATATGAACTTGGATATATTATCATTTTCGGGACACAGACCTTCATTTGAGAATTATATGTTATGGACCTTGCGTCTTCCTGGCTGCGCCCCGGATACGGTAGAGTGGAATATGCTGTTTAATGCTATTTTGTATACTTATACAGATCATTTACTTATGACTAATAGAGATACATATTTTGAATGAATTTGTGCTGAACTCTTCTTTACACTGTGTCAAAGGGGTCGCCAAAGATAATCAGAAAACACAGCATTTTCTGTTGATCATGGGGTGTGTGTGTGTGGGAAGTTTGGCCCAATTCTATCTTTGGTGGAGTTCAAAAGGCTCTTTGATTGTAGGTGAACTATAAATCCCAGCAACTACAACTCCCAAATGTCAAGTCTATTTCCCCCAAACTGCACCAGTGTTCACATTTGGGCATATTGATATTCATGCCAAGTTTAGTCCAGATCCATCATCGTTTTGCGTTGAGAGTGCTCTTTGGATGTAGGTGAACTACAACTCCAAAACTTAAGGTCAATGCCCACCAAACCCTTCCAGTATTTTCTGTTGGTCATGGGAATTCTGTGTCCCAAGTTTGGTTCAATTCCTCCATTGGTGGGGTTCAGAATGCTCTTTGATTGTAGATGAACTATAAATCCCAGCAACTACAACTCCCAAATGACAATCTCTCCCTCCAATCCCACCAGTATTCAAATTTGGGCATATTAGGTATATGTGCCAAATTTGGTCCAGTGAATGAAAATAACATTCTGCATATCAGATATTTACATCACACTTCATAACAATAGCAAAATCACAGTTGTGAAGTAGCATTGAAATAATTATATGATTGGGGGTCACTACAACATGAGGAACTGTATAAAGGGGTCACAGCATTAGGAATGTTGAGAACCACTGGCTTAAGCACTCAAGCTCCGGTCCAGGCTATTGTTTTGAGTCTTGAAATAACATCCAATCTGGCCCCGAAATGCCAGTCCCATTGTCTTACAGTCATGAAATATTGACCCATTGATGAGAGTTGAGAT
This sequence comes from Anolis apletophallus, assembly GCA_030556195.1. Taxonomy (NCBI): domain Eukaryota; kingdom Metazoa; phylum Chordata; class Lepidosauria; order Squamata; family Anolidae; genus Anolis; species Anolis apletophallus. The sequence continues at coordinate 65,829,029 of JARBWK010000008.1, read as the reverse complement.
TGGTTTTGGAGATAGGGAAATGGCACAGCGCGCGCGGGGGACGGGGGACACTCCCCTGTTCATCGCAGATGGGGAAATGTCTTTTGTGCTGAGTGATTCAATATATCCAGAGGCTTCATTGTCCTGGATGGTCTGGACATTGGGATAACAATACCAAAGGTTTGCTAGGGTAGACCCTCTCTCACTCAGACTCAGACCCCCCCCCCCAATCAAAATCCTGGCTACAGGCCTGCTTGTTTCATATTTTATACAGACATACATACATATAATGTATAGGGACATGGGCCATATACAGAGTTTTATATGAGAAGGGGGAGGCATGCAGAGTCAAGGGAAAATTCATCTTTGTCACCTGGAGTTCATGTAAGATGATGCAAAGCTCATTGAAGCACTGAACCATGCATAAAACAGGAGTTTCATTCATAAAAATTCATAAATAATAGCCAAATTGGTCAGATGCTGGTTGGGGTTACAGGGGCGTTGCCATGTGGGGCCATGGAAAGAACCTTAGGTTTCCGCATGGGGGAGAGATAGGGGATTATGGGATCATTCCAGCCTGGTGTTCTTGGCAAAACTATGAATTCCCTGATTATGAACTATCTTTTTTCATAGAGTCCAGGGGGAGGGGGTCCACCTCTGATTACAATACCCACAAAAGAAAAATGATGTCCCAGAATATCAAGGCAGAAAATCCCACAATATCAGCTTTGATCTGGTTTATCTGAGTCCACACTGCCATATATTCCAGTTCAAAGCAGATAATGTGGGGTTTTCCGCCTTGATATTCAGGGTTATATGGCTGCGTGGAAGGGCCCTCAGTCCACACTGCGTATATTCCAGTTCAAAGCAGATAATGTGGGATTTTATTCAGCTGAGTGGATTAGGAATCAGATGGTTTTCCTAGATATTCATTGAAAAACTAAAAGCAAAATGTTCGGCCCAATGTCCCGCTAAAACACGCCTGGGCAAACTTGGGCCTTTCAGGTGTTTTGGACTTCAACTCCCACAATTCCTCACAGCCTCAAACTTGGGCCTTTCAGGGGTTTTGGACGTCAACTCCCACAATTCCTCACAGCCTCAAACTTGGGCCTTTCAGGTGTTTTGGACGTCAACTCCCACAATTCCTCACAGCCTCAAACTTGGGCCTTTCAGGTGTTTTGGACGTCAACTCCCACAATTCCTCACAGCCTCAAACTTGGGCCTTTCAGGTGTTTTGGACGTCAACTCCCACAATTCCTCACAGCCTCAAACTTGGGCCTTTCGGGTGTTTTGGACTTCAACTCCCACAATTCCTCACAGCCTCAAACTTGGGCCTTTCAGGTGTTTTGGGCTTCAACTCCCACAATTCCTCACAGCCTCAAACTTGGGCCTTTCAGGTGTTTTCGGACTTCAACTCCCACAATTCCTCACAGCCTCAAACTTGGGCCTTTCAGGGGTTTTGGACGTCAACTCCCACAATTCCTCACAGCCTCAAACTTGGGCCTTTCAGGTGTTTTGGACGTCAACTCCCACAATTCCTCACAGCCTCAAACTTGGGCCTTTCAGGTGTTTTGGACTTCAACTCCCACAATTCCTCACAGCCTCAGGCCCCTTCCAAAGGAAGGGAACCTGAGGCTGTGAGGAATTGTGGGAGTTGGAAGTCCAAAACACCTGAAAGGCCCAAGTTTGCCCAGGCCTGCGCTAAAACAAAGCGCTGGCAGTTTCATAAACTTTTTCCATGTTTTTTTTAATGACAGACCCAATTAGGAAATGACACTTATAGCTCAGGAACAATAATAGTGTTTTATGACAGTGTAGGTGGGGCTAAAGACAATATTGGAAGCCTTTTGTGCTCTAAAGCAGTGTTTCTCAATTTTCTGCCTCAGGGAGGATTTTTTGGACTTCAACTCCCAGAATCCCTCAGTATTGGCTAAGCTGGCAGGGCCTTCTGGGAATTGAAGTCCAAGTCCCCTTCCCCATGTTTGCCTGATGGTAGGAACCAAAGGCGCCCGGAACTAACGTTCGCGGGCGGTGAGGGAAGGCTTTGGGAAGCGGGCGGCCTTCTTCCTCGGCTGCCGGTGCTGTCATGGCGGCGGCGGGGCTGTTGTGTCGCCTGGGGGGCCGCCTATTGCCCAGGGGAGGCCTGGCTTCGGCTCGTGCGGCAGCGGAGGCCTCAGAGGCCGTGCTTAGGAGCCGGTACGGGGTGTATTCTCTCCTGGAGGGCGGGTGGGCTGGCTCTTCTGCGGAGGAGGCCTTGCGGGTTCTCTGCCTCCACGCCTTTGAGAAGCAGGGGGAAGCGAGCCAGCCTGGCCTGGGAGGCGCTTGAATCCCAACAGAGTGCGGCTTCAGGGAGCATTGGGGCACTCTGGCGACACTCTTCACTGCCCTCGCTGGTGGGAGTTGTAGTTTCACAAGGACTTGAGCCTTCCCTGCCCAAGAGGGTCGGGGCCTTACCAAACGACAACTCTCAAGATCCCACAACGTCCAGCCATGGCACTTATTCTCTCGGCATGACTTCGCGAACGAAGATTCTTAGGAAGGACTCGTTTCACGCTTTTTACAAGCGCGTTGGTGACTAAAAAGGCCAATCTGAGATAGGCAAGTTCGGTTGCAGAAAGCACAGCAGAAAGGTCTCCTTGGGTGATGTCGTTTCCAAGTTGCGGTTCTTTCTGCGTTGTCGTTTGACCCATTCGGCGTGTCTTCTCGAAAGAGGCCGCAGCATTGTGGATAGTGCGTCTCCACGCCTCCCGATGTGAGGCCAGGGTGGACCATTGTTGGTGATCAATCTGGCCAAGCCTAAGATGTTGTTTCAGGGTGTCCTTATATCTCTTTTTGGGGGCGCCTCTCTTGCGCTGACCCATGGCGAGTTCACCATAGAGTAGTATCTTTGAAAGGCGGTGGTCCTCCATCCTAGAGATGTGTCCTGCCCAGCGCAGCTGTGTTCTCAATAGCATGGCCTCAACGCTGGTGATCCCTGCTTGCTCAAGGACAGCAACATTAGTCACATAGTCGGTCCAGTGTATATTTAGGATTTTTCGAAGAAAGTGCTGATGCAAGTGTTCAAGGAGTCGTAGGTGTTGGCGATAGGTGACCCATGTTTCAGACCCATATAGGAGAATAGACAGTATGATAGCTCTGTACACACTGATTTTGGTGCTTTGCCTCAGGTGCTTGTTGCTTGTGCTTGTTGCTTAAAGTGGTGTCAAACTACAGTCATTGTGCAGTGTAGAGCAAACTTTTAGCCAAGCTGGTAAGGAGCTTTAGTTTGACATGCTACCAGTATGCCGACGACACCCGGCTCCTCCTGCTCTTAGAACCTGGGATAACCACAGTTCCTGATAGTTTCTTCCTGTGTCTGGAAGCCATGATAGGTTGGCTACGTGTGAGTAAACTTAAGGTGAACCCAGCTAAAACTGAAATCTTATGGCGTGGTTGGCCCCTGGAGCTGGCCTGCCTGCTGCCCACCTTTGACGGTGAATCTCTAATGCCATCCGCAGCAGTGAAAAGCCTTGGTGTCCTACTGGATTCCCAGCTATCGATGGAGGCTCAGGTCTCCGCCATTAGTAAGCAGGCTTTCTTCCACCTCCGCCAAGTGAGGCAGCTGGCTTCCTATCTTCCAACTGAGGCCCTTGGTGATCCATGCCACTGTCACCTCGAGGCTGGATTACTGTAATGCACTGTATGCTGGTACCCCTCTTTCAGTGATACAGAAGATTCAAGTGGTTCAAAATGCAGCCACCAGACTACTCACACGGACACCTATTAAACACCACATAGCACCGGTGTTGCAACATCTTCCAATTGAACATCGGGCTTCCTATAAGACACTGGTCTTAACATTCAGGGTCCTAAATATCTCAGGGATCGCCTTTCATATGTTTGCCATCAGTGACCACCAAGATCAGCCCAGGAAAACCTACATATCCCCAGCCCCAGGGAAGCACGGCTAGGCTCTACAAGGCGTAGGGCAGGGGTGCTCACACTTTTCCAGCATGCGAGCTACTTATAAAACAACCAAGTCCCAAAGATCTACCTACCCAGTACTCAGAGAGCCATAAAAGCAAAATATTAGGAAATTTATTTCAGTGAGAGCCATATAATACATTTTAAGACTGAATTCAACTAAATGTGAGTATAATAAGCCCCTGCGCATTCCTCACAAATGGCATGGGAGCCATACACACTGTGCCTGCGATCTGCCTGGGATCTACCAGGATGCCCTTCGAGATCTACCAGGATGCCCTTCGAGATCTACCAGTAGATCACGATCTACCTAATGAGCACCCCTGGCGTAGGGCCTTTTCAGTCCTTGCTCCAACCCTGTGGAACTCCTCGCCTCCATATGTTAGAGCCATGCCCGATTTGTGGTCATTCACCCAGGCTCTTAAAACTTGGCTCTTCGTTAAAGCTTTTAACTTGTAATTATGTGATGATATATATGTATGTTTTATTGCTATTGTAAGTTGCTCGGAGCACTTCGGTGGAGAGCGACTCATGAAATAATAAGTTGAAATTAAATTGAAAATGAAATGAAACTTCAGCCCTCCAGGTGTTTTGAACTTCAACTCCTACAATTCCTAACAGCCGGTAGGCTGTTAGGAATTGTGGGAGTTGAAGTCCAGAACACCCGGAGGAACAAAGTTTGCCCATGCCTGGTGTAGAGGCATCCTAAGGCATCCACACATCCACACAGCTGAATAAAATCCCACATCTGCTTTGAACTGGAATGTATGGCAGTGTGGACTCAGATCACCTAGTTCAAAGCAGACTGTGGGATTTTTCTGCCTTGATATTCTGAGTTATATGGCTGTGTGGAAGGGCCCTAGGTCAGGACCTGCATTAACATCAGTCTTAAAAAGAATTTGGAGAGCTGCTTCATTCTTTAAAGATAGGATTTAATCTGATAGTTGGTACAACTGTTTAACCTTTCGAGTACATCATCTTTTTTAGCATCCTTACAGAATTGCATACCAGGGATCAGTGCCAGTACTATGAGTAAGGACTGAAAAGTTTCCATCCTACAAAAATCATTGGTGTATGCCTATTTCAAGCGTTTGTGGTAAACAGTCTGAACGGAAGAAAAAGAAGCTAGCTTCTTTCATTTTTTAAAAGCTTATCTTGAAAGAGGCTGTGATTTACTAAAAGAAGTGGCTATTCAGAAGTGCCATTGTGAACAATACATAACAAGTCTGTGTAGGCATCAGGCTTGTGGGAATCTTTATTGTTTTTAGCTAAAAGTAGTGTACTAACCAGAGCCACATGGAAAACAGGGATCTGGATTGCGAACACATTAGTGACTTAGGGGAAGATCAGTTTTTTCCCCTGTGTGCTGGGATTGATTCAATTTAATAGTATAAATCTACATCCCAGTTATTGTATATCAGCAGTTTCTAACAAAAGAACTTGTGATTAGAATTGCCCAAAGACAAAGTAAAAGCATCCAATTAGTCCTCAGATCTTAGCGATTATGAACTTAGAGAAAAGTGACTAGAGGTTGAGTCTTCCGTATCTGAAATGGTTAAGACTATGAAACTTTTCAGATTTTTGATTTCTTTCAGATTTTAGAATACTTGAATTTAAATGTGCATAGTGAATGTGGGGCAGGAGGTTAGTCACACATCCAGTGCATGTTGAAACTCTTGTTTCTCCATTTGGGCTGGAGAGGTTTTTTCTCCAAACAGTTATTGTGTGTCTTCAGATTCCAATCGCAGGCATTTTCAAACCAATATTGAAGAAAGTGGGTTTGCGGTGCCGATCACTACAAGCAGTCCCCAAATTACAAACACAATAATATCTATAGGTTTGTTCTTAAGTTCAATTTGTCGGCAAGTCAGAACAAGTACATTTTTAAGCTCCAGCCAAATTGACACCTATATTAGCTTTGGATAGCATAGGGAGGGTTAACACCCAGGTCTGTAGCCAGAGGTTGTTAAGGTTCCTACCCCCACCCCACAAATGCTTCTGGTTTTTTAAAAACTCTGATTTACTCATGAATTGGTTAATCAGTTAATTCACCCCTTGTGGTGTTTGTTTTGCTGGCTGTGTACTCTCTTCAGAAGATTTCACTTCACTTTCTGTCCCTGTGTTCATTGGGTTTTGAAAAAGAAAAAGGGTTATTGTGGAAACTAGGATTCGTGATACAATGTGTTGTTGAAGGATTTCATGGCCGTAATCACTGGGTTGATGTAAGTTTTTCGGTCTGTATGGCCATGTTCCAGAAGCATTCCCTCCTCTGACTTTTTTCCTACATTTATAGCAGGCATCCCCAGAGGTTGTAAGGTCTCACAATCTCTGAGGATGCCTGCTATAGATGCAGGCAAAACTTCAGTTGAGAATGCTTCTGGAACATGGCCGTACAGCCTGAAAACCTTACAGCAACCCATTGGGGATACAGCTCCAGTTAAGACACCTTTTCTGCATGATACCTCTTTCAGGAGTGAATTTCCCTTTCTGGGGGTCGATTTCTCTCACTTCCTGTTGTCTCTCCCCCATTCTTAACTATCTCACCCCCGTTCTTAAATACGAGCCCTTTGGCAGAGAATGCTGAAGATTTCTCTTCCTGTCCTTCTCTTCCTTTTTGGAAACAGATGGTGAATCCTCCCACCAAAAATGCTCCTTCGCTGTGATTTTTCACCCTTTCAGCTGGCCTTTCGGCCAAGGGGAGGACTGTTTCTGAGACTCCAAGTGAGGAGGGGTGAGCAGGGATGCTTGGCACATGGCAGCATGGTGCACATTTGCAGACAAGGGAGAGTGTGTGAGGTTGGAGAGAGGCTCGTACCAAGTGAGTCCCTCCAAGACGTGGGGGTTCTGTGTGGGAAGTTTGGCCCAATTCTATCGTTGGTGGGGTTCAGAATGCCCTTTGATTGTAGGTGAACTATAAATCCCAGCAACTACAACTCCCAAATATCAAGTCTATTTTCCCCAAACTCCAACAGCGTTCACATTTGGGTATATTGAGTATTCATGCCAAGTTTAGTTCTAGATCTATCATTGTTTGAGTCCACAGTACTCTCTGGATGTAGGTGATCTACAACTCCAAAACTCAAGGTCAGTGCCCACCCTTCCAGTATATCCTGTGTGCCAAGTTTGGTTCAGTTCCATCATTGGTGAAGTCCAGAATGCTCTTTGATTGTAGATTAACTATAAATCCCAGCAACTACAACTCCCAAATGACAGAATCAATCCCCCCCCCCCCCAACAGTATTCAAATTTGGGCGTATCGGGTATTTGCGCCAAATTTGGTCCAGTGAATGAAAACATGTCCTGCATATCAGATATTTGTATTACAATTCATAACATTAGCAAAATTACAGTTATGAAGTAGCAATGGGAATAATTTTATGGTTGTGGGTTACCACAACATGAGGAACTGTATTAAGGAGTCAAGGCACTAGGAAGGTTGAAAAGCACTGCTCTATTGGGTCAAAGAAGTGCATGAAGTGTTACATGCTCATATGATTTCAGATGTTTTCAAGATATACATACTTAGCAGAAAATTCACACACTTTCTTGGAGCTTTTGAGTAAATTTGATCTCATAATAGTAATTGTGTTTCAGTCTCCACTTTTATCTCTTGCTTACTGAACCTATTTTGTGAGAAAGTCCAAAGACATGAATCTTCAGGCTTTTCTCAATTTTTTGAACTGTCACAAATGTGCACCATGAAAATAACCAGATTGCTCTTATTTCACTGTCAAGGTACAAATAATGTAGATAGTATTTGGGCCTCCAATGGTAGGGCATTCCACTCATAGTGTTGCAAATGAGATCTGAGATTCCAACTGCTTTGCTTTTCAGGAATGTGTTACAGGTGTCCAGCAGTCATGCATTTCTTTTTTAAAGATCTCTCTTGGCTTTTGATGAAATATTGAACACTAAACAATTTTAGAATAAAACACTTAAGAATGTGACAGTATATTTTATTTATTCAAGGATTTTTCTGTTTGTGTTTCAAGGGGCCCATGCTGGATTATAGCCAGGCACATTAATAACAATGCTACATGGTGGGATGAGCATCTTTCAGAAGAAAATTTGAAGGAACTTAGGACATTTGTGAAAGAAGAAATCCAAGCTCAAACAGCCAGTAAGCTTTGCCCACTGAAAGATGAACCTTGGCCTTTGCAACCATGGCAACCAGGTGTGTATATAATTGAATCAAGCAAATATAATAGGGAACAAAATCCATGATGTTGCATTTTGAGCCTGCCATTATTTTTGTGTTTAAAATCTATGAAGTTGGTTCAGTACATTCTAGACCAGGCCTGGGCAAACTTCGGCCCTCCAGGTGTTTTTGGACTACAACTCCCACAATTCCCAACACTGAACTGAACTGAACTTTATTATTTACCAGCTTGGGGACCTGCCCGGGTTATTTGAGAAGCGCAGCAGGATGTAGAGTGGGTCGTGGGGGCTCTGTGTGCCAAGTTTGGTCTTGATCCATCATTATTGGGAGTTGCAGTGGTATCATGAAATTACTGAAGGTAGTGCAAGTCCCATCATCTCTATCCCCCCCCCCAAAGTGTAGTAGGATGTAGATTGGGTCATGGGGGCTCTGTGTGCTAAGTTTGGTCTGTATTGGTGAATGGATGAGGGATGCATTGTTTTTCGGAAGTGAGTGAAGGTACTTCAAGTCCCATCATCCGTGGTCCGTCTCACAGTAAACTGCACCAGGCTGTAGAGTGGGTCATGAGGGCTCTGTGTGCCAGATTTGGTGTTGATCAGTCATTGGAATAGGTTAGTAGCAGGATTGGGAAGTGAGGGAAGGTACTGCAAGTCCCATCATCCATGTTCTGTCCCCCTCCAAACTTCAGTAGGATGTGGAGTGGGTCACTGGGGCTCTGTGTGCCAAGTGTGGTCTTTATCGGTGTTTGTTGGGGGCCGCAGTGGTCTGTGGGAACAGAGGGTGTGAAAATACTACAAATTCCATCATCCATTGTCAGTCGTCCCCGAACCTCACCAGGATGTGAAGGCAGTCATGGGGGTTCTGTGTGCCAAGTTTGGTCTCAATCAGTAATTGGATGAGGGTCGCAGCAGACTTGGGAAGTGAGTAGAGGTACTTAAAGTCCCATCATCCATGGTCCACCCTCCTCCAAACTGCACCAGGATGTAGAGTGGGTCATGAGGGCTCTGTGTGGCAAGTTTGGTGTTGATCAATCATAGGATTAGGTTTGTAGCAGTCTTGGAAAGTGAGGGTAGGTACTGCAAGACCCATCATCCATGTTCTGTCCCCTCCAAACTTCAGCTGAGGACCGGCGGTGCCGGGTTATTTGAGGAAGGCATTGTGTGCCAAGGTTGGTCCGTATCAGTTGTTCATTTGGCTCGCAGTGGTTTCGGGAAGTGAGTGAAGGATTATGGACCATGGACCATAATCCATGGTCCATCCTCCTCCAAATTGCACCAGGATGTAGGGGGTTCTGTGTGGCAAATGTGGTCTTGAACAGTCATTGAATGAGGGTCGCAGCAGTCTCAGGAAGTGAGTGGAGGTACTTCAAGTCCCATCATCCGTGGTCCATCCTCCTGAAAACTGCACCAGGGTGTAAAGTGGGTCATGGGGGCTCTATGTGCCAAGTTTGGTCTTGATCGGTCACTGGATGAGAGTCGCAGCGGTCTCAGGAAGTGAGTAAAGGTACTGCAAGTCCCATCATCCATAATCCGTCCTCCCACAAACTGCACCAGAATGTTGAGTTGGCCATGGGGGCACTCTTTGCCAAGTTTTGTCTTTATTGGTAATTGGATGAGTGTCGCTGTGGTCTCAGGGAGTGGAGGTACTTCAAGTACCATCATCCATGGTCCATCCTACTCGAAGCTGTACCAGCATGTAGTGTAGGTAATGGGAGCTCTGTGTGCCAAGTTTGGTCTTGATCAGTCATTGGATGAGGGTCGCAGCGGTCTCAGGAAGTGAGTGGAGGTACTTCAAGCCCCATCATCCATGCTCTGCTCTTCTCCAAACTGCACCAGGACATAGAGTGAGTGGAGGTACTTCAAGCCCCATCATCCATGCTCTGCTCTTCTACAAACTGCACCAGGACATAGAGTGGGTTATGGAGGCTCTGTGTGCCAAGTTTGATATTTATCAGTCTTTGTTGTGGGCCACAGTGGTCTCTGGGAAACAAAGCGCTTTGAAGTACTACAAATCCCATAATCCATGGTTCATCTTTCTCAAACTGCACCAGGACGTAAAGGGCATCATGGGGGTTATGTGTGCCAAGTTTGGTCCAGGTCCGTCACCCGTGCTGGTCAGAGTAAGTGAGTGAAGGTACTGCAAGTCCTTCAAACTGCACCAGAATGTAGAGTGGGTCTTGGGGGGGTGTCTGTGTACCAACTGTAATCTTGTTCTGTCATTTTGGGGGGCCTAGTCAGGAAAATAAAGTTAAGTAAGCCTTTCTGTCAATTCAGGCTGAGGCCTAGTCAGGAGAATCAACTTGAGGAAGCCTTACTGTGAATTCAAGCTGAGGCCTAGTATCGAAAATCAAGTTGAGGAAGCCTTACTGTCAATACAGGCTGAGGCCTAGTTTGTAAAATCAGCTGAAGGAAGCCTTTTTGTAAAGAACTCTGTCTGGCACCTTTGAGATTTGGGATGTTGGAATGCTGGCCTATCCATGGCCCAGCCTCCCTCAAACTGCACCAAGACGTAAAGTGGGTCTTGGGGGTTCTGTGTGCCAAGTTTGGTTTTGTTGTCTCATTGTTAGGGGCTGGGGGCTGCAAAGTGTTTTGGACTTAAACTCCCACCATGCCTGACTGCCTCAGGGCTTTTCCTTACCTCCCTCTGGCACTTTAGAGTCTCGGAATGTTCGTGGCTGGCCAATGGGAGTCGTTTATGCAAATAATGCTGCCACATATCCTTCCTGGCCTGTGAAAGTGTCTGCCACATATCCGCCCTTCTGCCCTCCGCATACACACATACAAACATTCCGTTTTATAAAAGTATACAGATGAGTCACCCTCCACAAGTGTGCTCCGGGTGACTTACACAGCTATCAATGCAGTACTAGAGTATTAAAACATTAAAATATTAAAATATTAAAAGGGCTAAAAATATCAGACTCGGAAGGTCGCTGGTTGTCGTATTATGCATAGGCTTTCCTAAATAGCCATGTCTTAAGTGCCGCCAAGAATTGGGGCAGGTCAGGACTGGCTCTTTGGTCTGGCAGTAGAGAGTTCCACAGGACGGGGGCTGCAACAGAGAAAGATTTCTGTCTCGTGGACTCCAGATGAGCCTCTCTCGGACCCGGGATACAGAGGAGGTTCTCGTTTGCTGCCCGTGGTGCTCTTGGGTGGGTGGGTAGGTTCAAGCGGTCTTTTAAGTATGAGGGACCCTGGCCCCGCAGGGCCTTGAATGTCAGGGTCAGAGTCTTATAAAGGACTCTGTGTTCAACTGGCAGCCAGTGCAGACGCTGCAAGGATGGTGTGATGTGACATCTCATTGGTGTCTTTGTGAGGAGCCTGGCGGCAGCATTTTACACAGCCTGGGTTTTACGGGTTAATGACCGAGGAAGGCCCACATATAAGGCGTTGCAGTAATCCAGCCTTGATGTAACCGTGGCGTGGATTACTGTAGCTAACGCCTCCGTTGGTAGGTAGGTTGCCAGTTGCCTCGCTTGGCGTAGGTGGAAGAAGGCCCTTTTGCTCATAGAGGCAATCTGGGCCTCCATCGTCATCTTAGAGTCCAGGATGACACCGAGGCTCCTCACAGAGGGGGATGGGGTCAGCGGTTCTCCTTCGAAGGGGGGCAGTGGGTTGACTAGCTCTGACGGACAGCCCGGCCATAAGATCTCAGTCTTTGCTGGGTTTATTTTCAGCTTATGGGCCCGGAGCCATTTTGCCACTGCTCCTAGGCACTGGGTGAAGTTTTCCGGCACCGAGGTTACTCCAGGTTCCAGCTTTAGGAGGAGCTGAGTGTCATCAGCATACTGGTAACATCCCAGCCCAAACCTCCGAGCTAGACCAGCGAGAGGCCGGACATAGATATTGAACAGCATTGGCGACAGTATGGCACCTTGGGGTACTCCACACTCAAGGAAAGCTTTCCCAGATGTTTGGCCTAGCCATTCTACTCGCTGGCTACGTCCTCGCAGGAACGAGTTGAACCAGGTTAAGGCCGATCCTTGGATCCCTACGGCGGCTAGTTGTTGTATCAGCAGATCGTGGTCTACCGTATCAAATGCGGCGGTGAGATCTAGCAGCACCAGAACTACTGAGCCTCCCTTGTCTAGTTGACGGCGGATGTCGTCCGAGATGGCCACCAGGACGGTCCCGTGCCCGGGGCGGAAGCCTGATTGAAAAGGGTCCAGGCCATCTGAGACCTCAAGGAATTTTTGAAGCTGGGCCGCTGCCGCATGTTCAATCAGCTTGCTGAGGAACGGGAGGTTTGAGACCCGGCGGTAGTTAGCTGACGTCGCAGGGTCCAGGCTGGGTTTTTTTAGGAGGGGGCGAACCATGGCTTCTTTTAAAGTGTCCGGGAAGACTCCCTGCTCCAGGGAGTTGTTTATTATGTGCATCAGAGGAATCAGAAACTCCTCTGAGCAGTCCATAACCAGCCAAGAGGGGCAAGGATCTGTGGAGCAGGTAGTTGGTCGTGCTGCAGAGAGGATTTTGTTAACTGCCTCCAGATCCAACAGTTCGAAACGAGCGAATATCTGGTTGGTTGGAGTATGTATTTCTTCTTCTCTCTCACTCACAGCCTCGGACATAGATGGTAGTTCTTGCCGAAGGGCAGTGATCTTCTCTATGAAGAATTGCTGGAATTTCTCTGCTGAGACGGCTAGAGTGTCCATGGTTCTTGGTTGTGGGTTTGTACTGACCAGGCTTTGGACAATCCTGGAGATCTGGGCTGGGCGCGATCTCGCAGCTGTTATTTGGGAGGTGTTGTAGGCTTTCTTGGCCTCTTTTGTGGCTAATTCGTATGTCTTACGGATGTTTCTGAAAGCTAGTCTCGAAGTCTGGCTGGGCTTCCGTCGCCAGGCGCCTTCCAGCTGTTTTCGCTTGAGCTTCAACAGCCGCAGTTCTTCGGTGAACCATGGCGAGCGAAATCTGCGTGGCCGGAGGAGACGTTTTGGGGCTATCTGGTCAAGAGCCGTGGACAGGGCTGTATTCCACCTTTCTACCTGTTCGTTGAGAGTACCTCCGGGGATTCCTGGGGACTCAACAGCCGACGCAAATCTGGCGGGGTCCATGAGCCTCTTTTGACGCGCTAGAATAGGTTCTGGGTCTACCCTCAGTGGCAGTGGGGTCTTGATACCAACTTTCAAGGTGAAATGGTCAGACCAAGGGACCTCTGTTACTACTTGCGGTGTTATTTGTATCCCGGTACCGAAAACTAGGTCTAATGTATGTCCGGCCCGATGCGTGGGGCCGGTTTCCATCAGTGAGAGCCCTAAGATATCCATGGAGTGGATAAGGTCCTTGGCTAGGGGAGGTCATGATCATATCCGCATGGACATTGAAGTCTCCTAGTACAATAAGTCTCGGCAGTCTTAGTGTCCAGTCCGCAACGAGATCGAGCCGTTTGGAAATGCTCTCCTTCGGGGCTCCAGGTGTTCGATAGATTAGTAGGATCGTCAGACTCTCTTTGATGTTTAGTGTAATTCCCAGGCATTCAGTACCAGTGATTTCTGGGATCTGTTTAGTTGTTGTAGGGATGTAGTCCCGGACCAGTATTCCCACTCCTCCTCCCCTGCCCCGGTTCGAGGCCAGTAGGCTGTTAGGAATTGTGGGAGTTGTAGTCCAAAACACCTGGAGGTGCGAAGTTTGCCCAGGTCTGGTCTAGACCCATTGTGGGTACAGTTCACATAACACAGACAAAATTATGTTCCATTTATTGCCCACCCATTTTCCAAAACCAACATATGCATGCCCATTCAGCATGCTGGGCAGCTAATGTTTGTTGGTTACATTTATCTCCTTTCTTTTCAGTGAGTTTATAGTTTCTTTCCATCGTACTTTTCCTTAACAATAATGTGGGATTGAGGAGGCCAAGAGATATTGACTGGTACAGGCAAGCAAAGTGAATTCCATGGCTAAATGGACACTAATCTATAGCAGGGATGGCCAACGTGGTCCCCAAGGTCTTTTCTGACACCAGGATACCCCAGAGATTGAAAAAAGGCATCAAAATGTCCTTTGGGGCTGTGAAGGGTATTCTCATCACATTTAGAGGCTCCCTAAGTTTCCCACCATTTTGAAACTGGTTTTACTGTAAAATGTTCTCTAGAGGTTAAAGGACACATTTCCACCATATTTCTCCATAGGAGAGATATACTTTTTTGAAACACAAAGTGAATAGGAAGTGGCTTGTACTTAATTTCCTGTTTAAAAAGCCTCCCGTGTGCCTCAAAGGTCCCATGAAAGTTTCAGAACATGTTGAAAATACACCATGTCCCCTAGATGGCATTTTTGGGCAATTAAAAAAAATGCAGAAGCGGTTGTCATAAAGGGTGCTGCTGCTTTCTAAGGTCTCCTGGGGGTAATTGCCCTGCTGTACAGCACTGTGGCTCCAGCCTATAACCAAAATGGAAGAGAGGATAGCACCACATCATTTTAGACAAGTGAAATTACTGACAAAAAATTACCGAGTGAGTTACATTGCTCAGCAAAGGACTGGAACCTGGATCTGACAAATTATCATCACTCCACTGATGATAATTTGATGGTAAACATGCATCCTATCTAGCTTTTCCTTACCGCCAAGCAGCCCCAGTCCAGTCAAACTCACAAATGTTTTTTGAAGGGATGGAAGAAAATATGAGAGGTATGGCATGATAAATGGGTGCATAGCACAAAAACTGGGGTATCAGGGTTCTGTTTTCCCATTTAGCAGTTTTTTTCTGCCTGAAGAGGATTGATGTAACTTTTAAAGTACCCTTTGTTATTGTTACGTAGTAGGCTAGACGTTTTAGTAAGTAGGAATGAATATGTTATATTTTCCTTCTACTATTCCTTATAGGTTCCAGAAGAGTTGGTATTATTGCTGTAAAGTTGGGAATGATGCCATTGTGGACCAAGAAGGGTGAAAAATTACCAGTCACGTTACTTCAGGTAAGGCAAATTCAATTCTAAACTGTTGTACAAGCTTTCTGTTTTCTACATTTGCTGTTCTTTAATCTTGAGTTATGTATTGCCTTATAGTAATCTTACAATGCTTTTCACCAAGCAAAATCTCAAGCCAGTTTAATAGAGTAAACTCAGTAACTGTCGAATCTTCCAGATAGGTCCAAATTCCAGAATCTGATCCCAGGTTTTCTACTTTAAACTGGATTATATGAATCCTCACAGCCAAATAAAAAGAAAAGCTGAGATCAGATCCTGGGATATAGGGCCTGTCTGGAAGGGCCTGGATTAAACATCAGTCTTAAAAAGAATTTGGAGAGTTGCTTCATTCTTTAAAGATAGGATTTAATCTAACCGTTGGTACAACTCTATAACCTTTCAAGTACATCATCTTCTTTAGCATCCTTACAGAATTGCATACCAGGGATCAGTGCCAGTACTATGAGTAAGGACTGAAAAGTATCCATCCTACAAAAATCATTGGTGTATGCCTATTTCAAGCATTTGTGGTAAACAGTCTGAATGGAAGAAAAAGAAGCTAGCTTCTTTCATTTTTTAAAAGCTTATCTTGAAAGAGGTTGTGATTTACTAAAAGAAGTGGCTATTCAGAAGTGCCATTGTGAACAATACATAACAAGTCTGTGTAGGCATCAGGCTTATGGGAATCCTTATTGTTATTTTTAGCTAAAAGTAGTGTACTAACCAGAGCCACATGGAAAACAGGGATCTGGATTGCGAACACATTAGTGACTTAGGAGAAGATCAGTTTTTTCCCCTGTGTGCTGGGATTGATTCAATTTAATAGTATAAATCTACATCCCAGTTATTGTATATCAGAAGTTTCTAGCAAAAGAACTTGTGATTAGAATTGCCCAAAGACAAAGTAAAAGCATCCAATTAGTCCTCAGATCTTAGAGATGATGAACTTAGAGAAAAGTGACTAGAGGTTGAGTCTCCCGTATCTGAAATGGTTAAGACTATGAAACTTTTCAGATTTTTGATTTCTTTCAGATTTTGGAATACTTGGATGTACAGGTGCATAGTGAATGTGGGGCAGGAGGTTAGTCACACATCCAGTGCCTGTTGAATTTTTCCTGGAGGATTTCTGATGGGGGGAAGAGAAGAGGGGGAAGATGGGGAGGATTCTGCTTACAAAAGGCCACTGTAAAACGGAGACATTCCAGACACTTCTATCAACATCCTTTTTGCCCTTTTAGTAAAGTGGTCAGGAATGGAGGGGAAAATCCTCCCTTCTCCTGTGAGTCTTTTTCATTATCTCTGGGCTGAATACAGGTGGGAACAAATGGGGTTGCTCTACGCTTGCCCTCACATCCTGCTTCCAGGATGCCTGCCTCATGGATTACTACCATTGACAAGCATTAGATATGTGACCAATCCCTTTTCTCGAAGGCAGAAGTGGGGGGGGGGGGGGTCTAACAACAAACAATTTAGGCATTTGCAGTATTCTGGATTTCAGATTTCCACATAAGGGAAACTCAAGTTGTAGTACACGGCCAGCTATAGCAGAGGTAGGGGATTTTACTGGTAAATTTCGATTTTCCCATTACCTCTTATTTTACACTTGATTGAAACTGAGTCTTAGAGAAAACTTACTCTAGTAAATATGTGCAGAAGTGCATCCTTTTTATTTGTACTAAAACACTAAAAATCAGGAAAAAATACTGATCTAGTCACTTAGAAATAAGTCTGTTTTTATCAACCTCTCATTTTAAGGAGGAAAACCTTTTTCCTTGATGCATTTATCTGCCAATTAAGATCCTCTTCAGAATCTCTTTTCTTGGTTCTTCCATCTTCTGTATTTATGCATGTAGTTGCTGAGATGGAGTCTTTTTCTGTGGTTACTGTTATCTGAGAACATTAATTTTATTTGTTAAGAATTGTATTTTATTGTATTGTAAGCAATTGGAGTGTTAGTTCCTTAAATGAGTGGAAGCATTTAATTTCTCATTAGATTATAAGTTGCCAAATGTTGAAGTATTTGACATTTTCTGTGTCGGCATTACCCAATTTAGTACCTGCTACCCCCTTCATATATTAGGACTAGAGCTTCAATCCTTCTTAACCAATCACCATGCCTGGATCTTGCACAAACAAGTCTACTTATCAGAGTCCAAAACATCTTGAGGGTGTTCTACAGTGACCTCTGCATCACTCAGTGGCATCTTCAGTTATGTGTTTTGCTTTGGTGACCAACATAAATGGGGTAATATAACATGTTTACTCTCATGATTTATCTTTTGAAGGTTCAAGACTGCCATGTGATACAGCACATACCAAAAGAAGAAACTGATGGGAAATACCCTGGTCTAATTGTTGGAGGGAAAAATGGATCTCAGTTTCATGTAAGTTGATTATGTAGCTTTTAAAAAAAACTGGGAAAGTATTTTTTTTTCTTTACGGTGCATTCATAAGATACATTCCAAGGGGATACATTCCAAGATCTCTCATCGATACTTGAAATTGTGCATAATAGCAAACCTTATACATGTTGGAATTCAACCCCACACTGATCAAGTCTGCAGTTCTCAATGAGGAACAGTTAGTTAGTTTAGGAATAGGCAGAGGTAATCCCTTCCCCCTGACTTCTGAATGACAGTTGGAATGTATCTATTGGTTCTCTCTTCTCTTTTGCTCTCATTCTGATTGGTTATGTAGAATGGAAACTTTGCAGGTGCATTGCATGCCTTTGTTTCAGTGTTCTGCTTTTTACATCTGCGTATTGAGACCTCTCTCTGCTTGTGTGTGTCAATAGATTTTTCCCTCTCTTGGAATTTTTTTCCTCTTTTAAACCCTAGAGAGATGTAGTTACTGTGATACAATAATTATATCGTGATGTTATAATTTATATATTTGTATTACATGCAATATTGCTAACAATATTGCGATATGTTGCAATGTTAATTGTTGTTTTTTCAGTTTGTTGTAAGCCGCTCCGGCAATATTGTTATATGTACATTGTAAGCCACTCTGGCAGTATTGTTGTTTGCTGTAAGCCACTCTGAGTCCCCTTCGGGGTTGAGAAGGGTGGCATATAAAAATAGTAAATAAATAAATAAATAAATAATAGTTAGAGCAGACCTGGGCAATTGCCGGCCCTCCAGGTGTTTTGGACTTCAACTCCCAGAAATCCTAGCCAGTTTATCAGCTGGGATTTGAAGTCCAAAACACCTGGAGGGCCGGCAATTGCCCAGGTCTGAGTAAGAGAGTAGCTCAGACCCAGTTCTTTACTATAAAGATTTTTTTTTAAAGTTGTAAATAAATCTTTGCAATTTTTATAGATTGAACTCTGCATCTTTGCCTCCGATGCTCTAAATTCTTTTCCAGCCACAACACTTTACACTCTGCTTGCTGTGAGCTGAAGGCTATGAGACCATGTTATTACTCTCATGACTTGCTTGTGGGATTGTTCAAGTCAGGTGATAATAGAGGTTCCTCATCCTGTTGGGGGGCCAGATTATAGTTGGAAAAAATCATGAACGCATTCCTATGCACACTGCATATGTCTTATTTGTAGTACAAAAAAACCATGAAAGAACAACACAATATATAAAACAAATAATAATTTTAACCAACATAAACATACCAGTCTTTCAGTGGGAAGTGTGGGTCTGCTTCTGGCTGGTGACAGATTCAAGTTAATTAGGATTGTTATTGTGTGTCTTCAGCTCATTTCAGATAGTGGCATATGTTGTGAGGGCTTTGATTGTGGTGGGGGGGGGGGCGTTATATTTACTGCCTGGCTCTCCCTTTTTCTTCCCAAGTGAGGAGCCGCAGAGAAGGGCAGCCTTTTTGGAAAACACAAGGTGGTGATGGCACTGAACGGAGGCAGGGCAGAGGAGGAAGCGGGGGAGGGAAGCCAGGCGGGCACTCAGTCTCCACGGCCTGCCCTTCCAGGCCATGCAGCAGTGGCACAGAGTGTCTGGGGCAAGAAGGGCAATTGGGGAGTCTTCCTTTGCAAAGAAATAAATAAAAAATTGCAAGGTAAGAGAGAGAGAGACACAAGGGACCACTGAGATGGAGCCACTTGAGGAGAAGAAAACACATAATCAAGGTGAAGGGACTCAAGAGGCCACCATCTCTCTTTTTCTCCTCCTGAAGAGCCCGCCTTTTCCAGGGCCCTGATTCCCAGGGGGGGGGGGGAGAAATCGAGGGAGAGAAGCCTGGAGAAAGAGGGCTGGTGGAAATTTGAACAGGGGTCGCAGTTGGCTCCTGGGCCAGACGTTGGGCAAACTAGGACAGTCATTTGGAGTCCTAGTTTGATCCTTTTTTCTGAGAGTAAATGATCTTTGTTTCTCACATTTCATATAAACTTACCCTTCATTCTGTATGTAATATTTTGAAGATTCATTCTGTTGATCATAATGGATATCAATGTCAGAAAGTGTAATTAGGGTTGGATAGTTATTTCTTTTATATTACTGATTTCTAAGTGTGTAAGAATCTCTAAAATGTGACAGTTCAAAAGCAATTTTTGGCTATATCTTCCTACAGAATTGTGAATGTTGGCTAATATTATTTAATTAGGTTCAAAACCAGTAGTGCAAACATTTGTACGATGCTACGCATACACTTTATATTGTTTTCATAAATTCATTCAAACATTCAGGTGGGCATTTTCCTTCGAAAAAGGAAAATTGTGGATGACTTCTGCAACATGAACTACCAGGTGGTGATTATTCAAGTGTATCACTACTGACAGTCACTTAAATTGCTTTCTGAAGGGTATCCATTTGAAGCATAAAATTCAGATATACGGCTTTATCTATTTTCAGTTTTTATTCATTTAGCTTCTATTTAGTTAATAGGACGAGACGTAAACTCAAGGACATTTCCTGAATTAATCCTTATCTGTATTTGGTTAATTTTAAAAGTACCTTTTATTAAGGATTAGTGTTCCTGGTACGTTCAATTAATATTACAAACTTAAAGGAATCACTACATTCTCATTTTTGTTCTGACTTTGGACTTGTGCATATATTATTGAACTCAGACTTTCCACATTAGTGTATTTTTAAACAATAGTATTGATATACCATGGATCAAGCTCTCAATGGAATTCCTGTAGGAACTTTGGCCCTCTACTTACTGTTATGGATGCCCCATATTTTGATTTTGTGTTATTTTATTTGTACATAGTATTTTAGTAGATTTTTAAACTATTGTTTAGGAGAAATTATCCTCCCACGTTGTTTTATAGTAGTCATTAAAACACTATAAGAAGGGTATCCAAAACCAGTATTAAAATAGTGTTGCTAAAAGAAAACATAATAACAAAGCAATGATGAGTACATACATCAGAAACAATGAGCATAAAAATAAGAAAACAAATAAAAACAACATTCAAATAATGTCAGCACAGCAAGTGATTGTATCACCATAGCAGTATACATAGTACATGGATGATGCTGTATAAATAAATGATGCAAAACCTGCCTAGAGGGAAAGATCTTTAGAGTTAATTTAAAAACCAGCAAGGATTTTTTAAAACAAATTAAAGTTTTACAGAAGTATCTGAAACATCATACAACCATTTTATAATGTACATATATTACACTAGGCTTTGTTTACACATAACCCCGATTTAGAGTTATAACAACAAGTCTATGAAAGTTTCAAACATGCAAACCTTCCTTAATCATAGCCATAATCAACTAGAGACTAGGAGATTGTGTGCTAAAATTGAGTTTTATCATCCATTTTATTGCTATATATGAACCCCAAAACTATTGTTAACCATGTGTTATTGAAGGCTTTCAAGACTGAAATCACTGGATTGCTGTGAGTTTTCTGGGCTGTATGGCCATGTTCCAGAAGCATTCTCTCCTAACGTTTCACCCACATCTATGGCAGGCATCCTCAGAGGTTGTGAGGTCTGTTGCAGAGCACTTGATGAACCCACCTGGACACAGCATATTACGAGGGCGGGTCAATGAGTCCGTGACTTTTTGAATGAAACGCAGGTTTTTGGATAAAAATTTTTTCAATGTAGTCTCCTTTGAGCTCTATACACTTTGTCCAATGTTTCTCCAATTTTTTTATCCCTTCCAAAAAATAAGATTTGTCGAGGTCACCAAAATAGGTATTTGTTTGTGAGATGATTTCATTGTTGGAGTCAAATCTCTTTCCGCCGAGCCATTTCTTCAGGTTTGGAAACAAGAAATAGTCACTTGGGGTTAAATCCGGAGAATAGGGCAGATGAGGGAGCAATTTATATCCCAATTCATGGATTGTTGCCATGGCAACTGCACATGTGTGCACCCAATTAAAGAGGATTTTTTTCCAAATCCTCTTTAAATCGACCAAATAAGTTGGCATAATATTCGCCATTGATTGTTTTACCCTTCTGAAGGTAGTCAATGTGGATTATACAGCGTGCATCCCAAAAAATGGTTACCATGACTTTATTGGCTGACAAACCCACCTTGGCCTTCTTTGGCCTTCTTCACCCTGAGAAACCCACTGTTTTGACTGCTGTTTGATCTCTGGTGTGTTGTGGTGGATCCACGTTCCATCCACGGTTACGAAACGACGCAAAAACTCGTCCATATTGCAGTTGAACAACGCCAAACACTCCTGCGAAATTGTCACACGAAAGCGTTTGTGGTCGATTGAGAGCAAACGCGGCACCCATCTTGCAGAAAGCTTTCTCATACCCAAGTGATCATTTAAAATTGAAACCACTGAGCCATGTTAGATGCCTATGGCTTCCACAATCTCTCACACTTTCACCATATCGTGAATTTTTGCAATTGTTTCAGGTGTAGCGACCTCAACTGGGCATCCAGAACATTTGGCAACTTCCGTGCTTGTACGGCCACAATGAAATTCAGTAAACCACTTTTTTACCATTGAAATTGATGGTGCAGAGTCCCCATAATATTTATCAAGCTTAGCCTTGGTATGAATGATGGTTTTTTTCCACAAAAAATAATGCTTAATGAGCACACAAAATTCACTTTTTTCCATTTTCTCTTCAAATCACGTGGTAGTCTGCTATCAATGGCTGTCAAACACAAACTGAATGACACAGCTTGTTCAAATTTTGACAGGAGTCAACTGACAGATGCCTGTTGACCAGAGCAGTGTTGCCCTTTCAGTTAAGAGGCGGGAAATTCAAAAAGTCACAGACTTATTGACCTGCCCTCGTATTTGAGAACACAGAAATGCTAGTCCACTCTAACAACCACCATGTCAGACTGCACAGAGAAGCCATTAAAATCCACACGCATGTGGAAAATTTCAACAGAAAGGAGGAAACAATGAAAATGAACAAAATCTGGCTACCAGTATTTTTTTATAAAACTCTAAAATTAGGACAGTAAATTGAGAACAACACTCAGAAAATGGGGGAATTTCAGACAGGAAACAATCAGGGCCAGGCAACACCTCCCAACAAAGGATTTCCCCAGGCAGGAACCAGTTAGACGTTGAAGCTGCAAGGCTATTCAGTACTAATCAAGCTGGCCAGTTTTAACATTCAGACTTGCCCCCAACATACAAAAGTTCTTTCTCCCACCCTGGACATTCCAAAGGTATATAAACCCTTGCCTAGTTTCCAGCAGACCTCACAACCTCTGAGAATGCCTGCCATTGATGTGGGCAAAACATCAAGAGAGAATGCTTCTGGAACATGGCCATACAGCCCAGAAACCCACAGCAACCCTATTATTAACCATATTTTACTAAATTGTGCCAGCTTTGAAAAAACTAACCAAGTACAGTTGCTACAAACTGTAATTTGGCAGGTCTAGATGTTATGCTTAAGCTTGATTTGATTTTTAAATATAGATTGAAAAGCTTCACATTCCTCCCAGATTGGATGAGGGGGGTAACAGGTTTATTCTTATAACTCCTAAGTTACGATTCGTTATGTTGCTGAATTATGATTTAGCTTTATAGTCGGCCATCCAGTTTGCAGGATTCATCCCTATGGTTTTGATGGTTCCCAAGTTTGTATTATGCCACCTGCCTCCTGAAGTTGGAACTGCCATACATACAGTTAAGTAGGTCTGAGAGTTTCTGAAAACAATGAAAATTTCAAATCACAGGATGGTGCTGTTATATTATTGCAACGTATAGTCCATGAGTTCTTTAGAAAAGATTCTCTTTAATTATTACATTATCTTTTGTTTGATACTTGAAATTAGTATCAAAACTTCTTATGCTTCTTTATTGTCAGAATCTAAATTCTAGAAATATTGCTTTTTAAAAAAATGGTTGTGTTTCTTTCAGAAACATGAGTCTGTTCTCGAGATGTACCGAGCAGTTGGCCTCCCTGCAAAGCAGAAAATTTCAAAATTTCGAGTGACAGAAAATGCTATCATTAAGCCAGGTAATATTTGCAGAATGGAAGACTTTGAATATAATGTTGGATAATACCGGTATTTGCACAGCAGTTCAAAAGCATGCCTGTATGTTTTAATATCCAGGAATAGAGGGGACTAAATCTCATACATATAAAATGTTGTATTCCATAGGAGGATAAAATTACTGATATTGTCCTATATGCTTAGCTGGTTTTTTAAGTGCTTATTTTGAAATGTGACTTTTAAAAAATTACTTTTTACAATCAAAGTGGTATGCAATCAAAAATCAATCAACAGAAAAAAGGAAAGGAAAAGAAAAAAATAGTGAAGTTTCAAAATCCCAGTAGCAGGCTGTGCAGAACCAAACAAAAGCAGCGAAAACAAACTAAAATAGAAATGCACAAAAATACATTTTTCCAAAGTAAGACGAAGAAAATCAAACGGAAAGCTCTTTTTTGTTTTGCATTGGGTTCATCCACTGTTTTCACTGCATATATATCTAACCTGTAGTCCATATACTACAGGTTAGATATATATGTAGTGCAAACACTAGCCAAGATCCTGGATTTTGCTACAATGATGTACTTAAAATCCATCTCCTCACCTGATCCCCTAAATTCCCTGTTGCTTCCTGTCATCACTACTTGTCACACTGCAAATTGCTGGTGACAGGGCACTGGTGGCGTAATGCTGCAGAATTTCTTTGGCTGCTACAGCTGCCTCAATTTAGGGTGGAGTCTGGGGGCATTCGTGATTTTGGCAACAGTGTATTGACCATATGAACAGCAACATTGATGAGTTTGTAAAAGTTACTTATGCCATTTTAAATTCTGGACAGATTGCCAGTCAGCATTTTAATGTAACTTGAGACTGACTTAATTTTTGTATTTTCTCATGCTTAATTTTTGTATTTCCTCATGCTTAGTAATCACTGATGCTAATGAGTTGCAACTTCATGCATTTACTTAATTTTACTCTCCTCCCCTCCCCCAAATCTATCTTCAGGCACTCCTCTTTATGCAGCCCACTTTCGTCCTGGGCAGTACGTGGATGTCACTGCAAAAACGTACGTGATATGCTGTTGATATTAACATGTTAAAATGAGCAATCCATGGTGTGTGTTATGTTTTCTGGTACTTTAATTTGTCAGGCAGGCCCCATCCCCCTGGTCTTTAGAAAAATGCTTAAGTTGTGACTATGTACGCAGGTCTTTGGTGAATAGGATATTACGGAATTAGACTTCCAACAGCCTGAATAATGACTGGATTTTGGAAAATGACTATGGATAAATATGAGATCAAGACTTGGTGCTTTACATAGTTTTAATCTGTTTTATTGTTTATGTGTTTTAATTGCTCATATGTTTTGACTGTTTTTATAATTTGATGGGCTGTGTTTAATATTATGTCTATGCGGCATTTAATTTTGCCAGAGTTTGTAAGCCACCTTGAATCCCCAGCAGGGTGAGAAAGGCAGGGCAGAAACAAAATAAATAAATAAAGGCCTTCTGGTACAGCTTTTTATAGTTATATACTGAAATATAGAAAAAAAAGCATGAATAAATAGCACAGATGAAATAGTAAAACTACAGGACAAAAAGTTTTTTAAAATCTGAAGACAAAAAGAGGACAGATGAAATCCTAAGAACAGGACGAAGAGTGGATAACCTTTGATTCTGCAGATGTTATTCATCTGGATTTCTTTCATGTCGTCTTTCCCATATAGCCAATGGCATGTGTTGTTAGAGTTTCCTTACAGTAATGTAGGCTGACCATTCCTTATCTAGAATTCTAAAAACCAAAACCAAAATTGCATGGGTAAAGACAACATTAGTTTTGGTGGTTCAGTGTTTACAAACTTTGCCTCATTTTTTGTTTCATATTTTTAAATTATTTAAAATATTGTATATAAAATTACATTTATGATCTGTGTATAAAATGTATCTAAAATATCAATGAAGTCCATGTTTAGACTTGGGTCCCATCTCTAAGATTTCTTAATGTTTACTTATATACAAGTGTTCCAAAATCTGAAAACTAAAACATTTTTGGATTAGGGATAATCAGCCTTTATTAGGATAGTCACGACTCCTCTTCCAACTAAATGGTTCATTCCTGAAGCGAGTAGCATTTCTTCAGTTGGCTAGAGAAAGAGTTGGAATTTTCTCTTTTCTATTGGAGATGAAAGTCAGTTTCTGTATAAGTGCAGTGAGTGTAGAGAGTCTTGTGGGATTCGCCATATTTCGCTGCAGCACTTCCCAATGCTCAGCAGGAAAGCAGCACTTTGACTTTTAAAACACTACTCATCTACTCAGTTCTTTTGGCTTCTACAGTGAAGAAAAGCCTATAGCTATTTGTGCAGGTTTATATTGCATCTGCTCATCCTTTGAGTATAATTCATATTCTTTTATTGAATTGCTGGCTGCCCTATGTATCCATGGATTCAACTGTGTATGTTTTTTTGTGTGAAAAACTTTACTTTGATATTTTGTACAAGGGACACCATTTCATTGTACTCAAGGAGACTTGAACCTCCATGGTTTTGATATCCACAGAACAGGGGTCTTGAAACTCAACCTCAGTAGATACTAAGTTGTCTTTATATATGTCATGGTCAGGTTTGGAGACCAAATTATGAGTTTTGATATGACCAATACATAAGTCAAGGATCATTTCATGGAGAGTGGAAAGGGCCAGAGTCTCTTCACGGGAGCCTGTTTGCTGCTATTGCCATTTTTCAACCCAGGCATTCAAACGGGCCTTTTGCCACTCTAAAGATAGCTCGTTTTCTGATAGAAGTCAAGTATGGTATTAGGAAGACTTATAAAAAAGGAAGACTTGAGCAGTTGGTATGATGTCTCTCATTCATAACGGTCCAATTTGACTTAAAGTTAAATTTATGCTGTGGTCTTGACCTTAGCTTAGCTAATACTTTACTACCATTTTAATTAAATACTTTTTAGATTCCCATGTTTTGCCACAAAATTCATGATTTGTTTTGAAACATTTAGGGATCGGTGCTGTGGTGGTAACTGAGGCATCTTCTTCATTGCAAGATCAATCTCCACATGTAAATAAATGTCGAATGACTCACTTTGAGCATTACCTTCTGTGGTGACAATGAGAGAAGTGGAAGCACATAAGGCCAAGATTTACTCCTACTCTTAGCAGCTTGTTCGTAGGTGATGAGGGTTGGAAATATCATCTAGAAAGGGTCAAAAGCCTCCACATAAATTCCTTCCAGGGCAGGAGATATTCCTTGTACATTCTGAAGGCTGTGCAATACAAGCATTGGCTATAAATGTATGGCGTTTGGTGTATTTAGAAAGAGTGTATTCATGCTCGGTTGCAATAAACAACCAGAAATTTTCACATTGCCAGATATTTAGATCTTGTTAAAAACTAAAGCTGGCATTGAGGAGTTGGAGGAGAAATTGTGCAGAGAGGTGCAGTTTCTTACACGTATGCAATTTGTTGTGATGAAATTGCTTTTCGATTTTTATCTCTTGAAAAGCCCAATTTCTGTGTAGATAATGCTTCTTTTCCCTTTAAAAAGGGCCATCTAGATGAAATGCCGGAGTGGGTGCTTAGTCTTATGTCACAAGGATTACACTGGTTGATTAAAGTTGACAGACCTATTTTCTCTGAAGTTAGGTGCCTGCAGGTCATGAATTGTCACTGTAGGGCTTTCCCTCCACCCCACTCTGCAAATTCCATTCTATATTTAACGCATTCATAGCATCCCCATTTCTATTGTATGTGGTCAGTGCTCCAAAACTGAATTTTGGCATCTCAGGTTCCAGCTTCTGATTAAACATGAATTAGTTTTTTAAAAAAATACTATAATAAATACCATATTGCTGGTATTTGTGGTTGTTGGATAAGTCAGCTACATCATTTGATGTAATTGCACCTCTCGTGTAAACATTCATTGCACTGAATCATGTCATTTTCACTTTGTTGTTTTAACTTCACATTTGTATTTTAATATGAGAGAAGAGAAACAAAATTCAGCCCTTTCAATTAGGTATGTAATAATGGCAAAGAGACCCTATGTATAGTTTATGTATTGTTTACAGTTTGGCCATGTTTACAATAGCTTACCGCCACTGGTTTATGACCTCAATTTTATTGAGCCTGGGTTGATATTTTTCTATGTGTATGTGTTTTATTTTATTGTATTTTATATTGTGATTCATTTTTATGTTTGTTTTTAGGCAGTTTGTGCCACTCTGTAAGCTGCCCCGAGTCTCTTCGGGGAGATGGTGGCGGAATATAAGAATAAAAATATTATTATTATTATTATTTAAAACATGAGTTGTTAGCAGTCGTTCAGCCCTCCAGATGTCATTGTTAGCAGTCATTTAGCCCTCCAGACATCACCGGTCTGCAACTCTTCATGTTTAGTCAGGATAAGAAATCATGAAGAATGCTGGGAGTTGTAATCCAGCATATTGAAGACCAAGACAGTTTTAAACAGTGTATTTTAATATTGAGATGTTTTTTAATTTTTACTTTTTAAATCTACTGTACATTTTTCTTTTTTTCTCCTTTTCCCCCCCTCCTCATATTTTGATTCCCTATAGGGAACACCCACCCCCATCCCAACAC
Organism: Anolis apletophallus; assembly: GCA_030556195.1. Classification (NCBI taxonomy): domain Eukaryota; kingdom Metazoa; phylum Chordata; class Lepidosauria; order Squamata; family Anolidae; genus Anolis; species Anolis apletophallus. The sequence continues at coordinate 65,801,068 of JARBWK010000008.1, read as the reverse complement.
CCCCACCCTTCCCCATCCCTGGATTCTATCCCCTTTCTACCAAAAAAAATTCAATAAAAACTATTTTTTTAAAAAAAAAATCTAATGCTCATATTTTTGGAATAACTACTTTCCCCAAATGCACACCCAAACTAGGGTGTGCATTAAATTCGAATGATGTGGTAAATACTTCTTTGGGTTTCAGAGTTTTGAAAATTGTGCAATAGATTCGATGGTGTATTAGACTCGAGTATATACAGTATTCCAAGCTTCATCATGTCTCAGGCATACTATAGCGTAGGTGCTGAAGACTTATAGTTCAGCTTCCTTACCACCTATTTTGCTTCCTTTTGTTACAGTTCAGTGCAGCTTAATTTGTTGTGTGTGTGTGTGGGTTTTAATGTTATTTTTGCATTAGCCTTGAGTGATTGATTCTCAGCAATTGTGGTATAATCTGTCCAACAACTTTTTGAGAAATCCATTATAGTTTGAATGGTCAGTCGTGAAACATTGTGGCTGGAAAAACCAGCTTTTCTCTCCTTGTTCTAAATTATTTGTGTGTGGTTATAAAAAGAACTTAACTTTAGCTGGATTTATGCCCATTGTGTTTTGGAGGTATTGCAAAAGCCATATGAACACCTGCTGGGTATTAGAATTTCTGTTTATGTGGCAGACTCTTGCTTCCATAGCTACTCTAGGAGGGCTTAAACACGTGCTTGCTTTATAGTATTGCGCTGGAGCAATACTTAAGTCGTATTTGTATTGTATAACAAATTTGTTCTAAAACACTAGCTTCAGGGATAATATATATTTATGAATGAATGAAAGCTGTAATTTTGGAGTCAAGTAATATGCAGGTTTTGAGTTACTGATATTCTTTACAAGACACAGAAAATGTTTTTTTTAAAAACGCTGAAGTATTGAACATTTATAGCTCCATTAGTATTCATATGCAGAACTAAAGCTCCACCATATGTTTAACCAGGCTAAACTAAAGCTCCACCATATGTTTAACCAGGCTAAACTAAAGCTCCACCATATGTTTAATCATACTTACCTGAGTGTGCAGATAAGTATGCATAGAACTGCAGCCCCAAGGCATGCTTTTCTGTGGTTACTTATACATTCCAGTGAAAACATTACAATTTTATTTTAAATAAACATTCCTTACACTGTGCTGTAAGTACTTTTAAAGCTTTGATTCAAGAAACCAATAAAGCTATTACATAGGTAAATCCAGTTGATTCAGTGAGGCTATTCTAATTAAGTCTAACAGCAGATTGCCACCACAAATCACCCCTAACTTGAAGGGTTACTTGGAAGCAATTGTTTGATTTTTAAACACAAAATGTAAATGAAAGCTAATAGGGCATGGAGTAGCTGGTTGGAAATTAGAATTTAATGTAATTTTTAATTTTAAAAAACATTTTGTGTTGTTCTCATTTGCTTGAACAAATGTTGCAGAATGATAGGCCTGTAATAAAAAGTAATTGTGCTGATAGCTAAGGAAATGATCATACTTTATGGGCAATTTGCTTGTTTTCTGTTTGAAGGGTATCTTTATGTTGGTTTGGTTATATATACTCAAAAATATTACTCTTGGTGGGTATGTGATTTAAAGTACATCAGTGTTCATCCTTGAAGATGACTGGCTTGGCTTTGAAGGAGCCGAGGGTGGCCACAGCCAACAGGGAGCTCTGGTGTGGACTGGTCCATGAGGTCACGAAGAGTCGGAAGTGACTGAACAAATAAGCAACAACAATGTTCATGCTAAATATATGAAACAACCAGATAAAACCAAAGCAATAGCGATAGAAAGTCCAATTAGCAATGAACAAATAGGAAATATTTCCATGGCAATTGAGTTATTTTTTTATGACGGGAAGGTTTCCCTAGCTGATTGTCCTGTGCAAGATATTTCATGAGGATCTCCACAGAGAGAACCATGTTTTTTTATAGAACAAGTTGTAATCAGTACACAGCCTGTTACATGTTTACTCAAAAGTAACTTCACTGTATGCAATTGGTCTACCCCTAGGGAAGTGTGCGTAGGATATGTAACTCCTGTGCTTAATCCACAGAAGCATTTTTGAGCAGCATTCCTTGAGCTATATCTAGCATTCTGATGGCAAAACATTTTGGACTTCTTTCTGTTTTTCTTAACCCGCGCACTACCCAAAATCTGTCCATAGAACCGTAGCATCCACTGATTCTATGGTTCTACCAGAAAACATCATTGATTTTGTTTCATATATTGAGCATGTAGCCAATATCGGCTAGCTTTCTGGTCATAGAAACGCATGGTACTTTCAAAATTGACTTAGTTTGGCTTTCTTTGTTCTCAGGATTGGCAAAGGCTTCCAAGGAGTCATGAAAAGATGGGGATTTAAAGGCCAGCCTGCTAGCCATGGTCAGACCAAAACACACAGGCGACCTGGAGCAATTTCCAATAGTGTAAGTACTCCAAGCTTTGTATATATTGTCCAGTAAATCATTTATATTTTACAATAATAATAGTAATAATAATTTTATTTGTTACCTACCTCACCTCACTGCTATCTTGTGATGCAATATAGTCACAACACATTAACATAAAATACATGCAACAAAATAGATATGCCAAAATACACCATTATAAAAGATCAAAATGCAACAGCAATACTAAAAACACTCATGGTTCAAAGTTGACTGCTCTACTCTTATTTTAAAAGCCAGTGTGTTGTAGTGGTTTGAGTGTTGGACTAAGATTTGAGGCAAGGGTTGGAATCCTTGCTCCAGTATGAGTAACCTTGAGCCATTCACATCCCACAAATCCTTCCAAGAAAAATCCATGACAGGTTCACCTTAGGGTTGCTATAAGTCGAAAACGACTTGAAGCCACACAACAGCAATTCTAAAAATGGTTGTAGTTTGATCCAGACTCTGAATCAAAACCAAAAGTCCATAAACCAAGGACTTATTGGAACATTAAGTAATTGCCTTAGCATGCAACCCCTTCTCATTTACCTAGAAGAAGCTCCACTGGACAAAATAAAGCTTGCTTTGGAATAAATCTTTATAGTTCTGCACTCAAAGTATAACTCGTATACTATGTAATTTATGTTTAGCCCTGAAAATGCTCTGTATACTGTAGTTGCATTTCCATGAAACACAGGCACTCCCCAAGTTACAAACAAGATAGGTTCTGTAGGTTTCCTCTTAGATTGAATTTGTATGTAAATTGGAGCAGGTACATTTTGAAATGTAACTCCAGCCATGTGTGTGTATAAGCTTTGGATAGCATAGGAAAGATTAATACCCTTGTGGTGTTTGTTTTGCTGTCCCTGTTCAGATGACTTCACCTCACTTTCTGTCCCTGTGATAACTAGATTTTGAAAAATTTGGCTTGTTGTGGAAACAAGGATTGGAGATAAGCCTCAGTGAAAACACTTTTTCCCCATTATACGTAGCTCTTCTTGGAGAGTATTCCCCTTCTGAGGGATTTCTCTCGCTTCCTGTTGTCTCATCCCTATTCTTAACTATGAGTAATTTGTAAATCAGATGTTTGTAACTCGGGGACTGCCTGTATATCTAAATCTCTCTCTGTCTCTCTCTTCTTTTTTTTGGAGACAGAAAGTTGCCAAAGTCTTCAAGGGAAAGAAAATGCCTGGGCAACTGGGTAACTGGTACAGGACAACAAAAGGACTAAAGGTGAGAATTAAGTGCATCGGATAAGGGAGAGGCTGTGTAGGAATGTGTGTGATACTTGGGCCAGTTTGATAAAAGTGAAATCTGAATATAGAATTATCTTTGAGACATGCTCAATGGAACTTATAGACATGAAGCTGCCTTTGAAAATAGTTTTGAATTTGCAACTAGTGCAAAACATACTTGTGAGATTGCTGATTAGAATATCACCTAGAAACTATATAACTGTTTGGGTTGCTGTGAGTTTTCCAGGCTGTATGGACATCTTCCAGAAGCCTTCACTCCTGACGTTTTGCCTCACACCGTGGTTGTGAGGTCTTTTACAAACTAGGCAAGTAGGGTTGTTATAAACTTCACTGGCCTAGTTTCTAACAGACCTCACAACCTCTGAGGATGCCTGCCATAGATGTGGGTGAAACGTCAGGAGAGAATATTTCTGAAACATGTCCTTACAGCCCAGAAAACTCACAGCAACCCAGTGATTCTGGCCATGAAAGCCTTTGACAACACATGTATATCTTGTCTTAAGAGAATAGCACTGGTTTCCGCAGTCTGCAGCAGCCTTCACATTGAAGCTTTACACACGAGGCCTTCAACCTGGGGCTTCTCTCACCGAAATGTTCTCACCATGCCTTCTCACACCAGACCTGTCACACGCTGAGGCCTTCTCACGCTGAGGCCTACTAACACTGAGGTTTAACTCACACTGAGGCCTCTCTCAGGCAGAAGCCTCTTCATGCTGATGGCAACTAACACTGAGGCATACGAAGCTATAGGCACATCTGTTTATATCAAACTGCAGCATTTGCTTAGTCATTGCATCCATTTAACCCTTTCAGTGTTTGACTCACATTTTTGTAATTAAAAATACCTATTTAGTTTTTAATATTTCTGACATCTCCCTATGTGCATTTGCCAAAAGAATGGTCTACTGAGGAGCCCGCCTTTGTTTCTGGACAGTGAGAACAATACGAGTTAATTTTCAGTATTGTGATGCCCAAGTTTTGGGGCAGTCTCTGTTTAGAGGTCCTCTTGGTGGTTACATTGCCTTATTTTGGCACTTGAGCATGTTTGAAACATGTCTTATTTAATACTTTTTAAAAAACCACCTGTGTTAAACATGTCTTATTTAATACTTTTTTGGGGGAATATTTATCAAAACATCGTTTGAATTGAATTTGATAATTTCAATTTTTCAGGTGTGGCGGATCAGTACAAAGTTCAATATCATATATGTACACGGTTGTGTTCCAGGTCATAGAAACTGTTTAGTAAAGGTAAGCTTTATTCTTGAATTATTTCCTAATGTAACACAGTGAATACTTTGTAACATTATCATCATCATCTATTTATATAGTGCCATCTATATATATGGTATTTTACAAGGAAAAGCAATACTGTTCCCTGTCTTCAGGCTTACAATCTAATTAAAAATGACACAAAAGGAAAAGAGGATGGATGTGTGGGAAAGGGTTAAGGATGTACATTTTTGGAGCACACTGCCTGAATAATTTTACCTTTAATGCTGTTTTTAAAGAAATAGAACTATTCTTTCAGCTCGATACGAGCTACTATCTCTCTGTATATTTCAGCACAGAAAGGATATTGATCTTTGTAGACCAGAATTATAGTTTCATGAAGATGTTCTTAGAATTACAGTTCAAAGCATTTGTACCTATATGTACCCGAAGGAATTGTTCAGCATATATAACAGGCAGGTATTGAATTTGCCAACTTTTACCAGGTTCATATGCCACATGTAGGTCAAATTATTCAAGTATTTCCAGTACTTTAAAATGATGTTTATAGAAGATTGTTTATAGTCAAACATTTATAGTCTCAAGTTTTTGTCTGCAGTCAGACAGTATCATCTTCACAGTTTTTATTTTATTTGACTTTTTCCTTAATCCTAATGAAAGTATTAACCTGGTACTAGATTTAGACATTCTTCTTTCAGACCAGTAGGGCCTTCTTTGTTTTTTTCATGAGCCATTATTAATTTGTCCAAGGGGTCTTTTTAGCATGAAGTTGTAAACCACACTTGAAGCTGAGAAGTAGAGATCTTAGACAGCCTGTGACTTTTACAGCTTTGCAAGGAAGCATTCCTCAAATGTAGGGACAAGGATTATAATTTACCCAAGAACCTCCATACATATTAACCACAATTTTCTTTGTTGTGATCGTTGTGCCTTGCCAAGTGGGTTTTGCACCTGTGCAGAGTCTTCCTTAGAGCTAAAAGATTTTTGGTGAGAGTTGTATTTTCACCTCTAAGTGCTCAAACCACATACTACCAAGAACGTGCCACAATTTATTATGATCCACATAGTCAAATGCTTTAGAAGAGTCAATAAAACAGAAATAGATGTTTTCCTGAAACTCCCTGTTTTCCACCATCATCCAGCAGATATTGGCAATTTGGTCTCTGCCTTTTCTAAACCCAGCTTGTACATCTGGCAACTCCCTCTCATAATAAACTGTTGTAAGTTCTTGGTGGTATGGGGACACCAAATAACCATGTCTGTCTCCTGAGGAATCTGTATAACACCAAGTGGCAACAGTAAGAATAGACCACGGAACAACAGACTGGTTCAAGATTGGGAATCGAGTATAGCAGGGCTGTATACTCTTACCCAACCTATTCAACTTGCATGCAAAACACATCATGCAACGTGTGGGGCTTGGTATGTCCAAGGCTGTAGTTAAAATTTCTGGAAGAAACATTAACAGCCTTAGATATGCAGATGACACCACTTTGATGGCTGAAAGCGAGAATGAGCTGAGGAGCCTTATAACCAAGGTGAAAGAAGAAAGTGCAAAAGCTGGGTTGTAGTTAAACATCAAAAAACCAAGATGATGGCAACCAGACTGATTGATAACTGGCAAATAAAGGGAGAAAACGTGGAGGCAGTGACAGACTTTGTATTTCTAGGCGCAAATATTACTGCAGACGCAGACTGCAGCCAGGAAACCAGAAGACTTCTTGGGAAGAGAGCAATGACCAATCTTGATAAAATAGTGAAGAATAGAGACATCACACTGGCAACAAAGATCCGCTTAGTTAAAGAAATTGTATACCCTGTAGTAAAGGGGGACCATAAGGAAGATTGAGCAAAGGAAGATAGAAGCTTTTGAACTCTGGTGTTGGAGGAAAATTCTGAGAGTGCCTTGGACCTCGAGAAGATCCAACCAGTCCATACTCCAGGAAATAAAGCCCGACTGCTCCTTGGAGGAAAGGATATTAGAGACAAAGATGAAGTACTTTGGCCGCATAATGAGAAGACAAGAAACCTTGGAGAAGTTAATGATGCTGGGGAAAATGGAAGGAAAAAGGAAGAGGGGCCAACCAAGGGCAAGATGGATGGATGTTATCTTTGAAGAGACTGGCTTGACCTTGAAGGAGCTGAGAGTGGCCACAGCTGACAGGGAACTCTGGTGTGGGCTGATCCATGATGTCACGAAGAGTCGGAAGTAACTTAGCAAATAAACAACAACAAAAAGTGCTCAAGCCCAGTCAAAACATCTGCTCAGCTTGACTTCCAGCTGCATAGTAATATTATACATAGGACTGTCTCTCATTTCTCCTTTGGGAACTTGTGATGAAACCTTGGTCTCATTTTTATATGTCACAGAAAGCTACATTTTCACAAGAACTATGCCTTTTATTCATGTAAACAACATGTTGAGGCAAGCCGCTCTGAACAGTGGGATGGTTTAAAATGTGTGCTGTGGTTTATCATGCTGTGCCCTAGCAGGAAGATCGCTCTGGGTTCATTTCCTTCCCACAGACCCAGAAACATCACTATCAAACAAAATGGGGGTTACACTATGTAACACCATGTAACATGATTTTTGTTCCTGGGTTATAAATGTTATTTCTTAATTGGTTCTATCATAAAAACATGGAATATGTGTGTAAACTGCAAAGACTTTGTTTTGAAGACATCCAGCAGCACATTTTGCTATAGATTTTAAGTAAATGTCTCGTAGAGTCTCAACCAATTCAGCATAGTTTGTGGTAGCCACAAAAATGAAATTTCTGGAATATAGCAACTGCTTTCATAGTACAGTTAAACAGAAAATAACACTTTCAAACCAGGAACAGAAAAAAATGATTTTTTGTTACATAGTGTTATGTTGTGGAGGGCAGACTCATCCACTTGCTATGGGTGGGAATCAGAAGTACAAACTTCAAGTGACCTGTTGTTTCTTGAGTGAGAGGAGGCCAAAAAGACTTGCCCCTTGCTGTTATAATGATCAGGGCAACTATTTTGATGAAGTATTTATATGTGTACAAGGAAGGGATTTCCATCAAGTTTGTTTTCTTTGTATCATAGACAGCAAAGGACACACAAAGATGTTTCTTAGGTTTAGCCCTCACTTTTTTCATATTCTCTCTACAAAGCTGTCACTTTCAATTAGATTACCTGCTGTTTCCAGTCCTGCTTTGTTCTAGAAGGTCCCTGGTAGGGAAATTGGACCACAAAGTTTCAGGAGTCTTTGATACATCCCTGCTTCAGTCAGCAAAACTACAAACACAGGAAACCGAAAACCGCTGAGCCAACATGTTTTGTTGAGCAGCTAGTCAAATATGGCTGGATGAAAAGAATTGAACAAGACCTTTTTGAAGGAAGCTGTCATAGGCATTTCTTTCATTGCCGTAAATGTCAACCCCAGCTTGTTATCATATCTGTTTCAGTGCTATTGGATATACCCTGTGGATTATAGCGTTACATTTTTCTCACATTTTCCACATTGGTGGTTTCAATGTGAGTCCCATAGTGCCATGTGTAGGCTGTCTGCAAAGCAAGAGAGAGTGTAGTCATCTGCCTTTGCTGTATGAATCAGGCCCTTCTGCGTAAAAACCACAACTGTAAAATTTAGTTATCTTTTTAGTGCCTACCTGTTGTCATTTCTATACAGATAAGTCCAAATTGATGAAATTCTACATGCAGTACGGGATTGGTTTTTTTCACATCCTACAACATGCATAGTCTACATGCAAGAATGGTGTGAAGTGAGCTTTGTTAAAGTTATTCAGTGGTTTAGATTTCAGTGGTAAAGTCTTTCTCTACAGAAGGAAGGTAAACTTTGGACCCAGTCCACTGTAATATTATTTATTTATTTATTTACTTTATTTATATTCCGCTCTTCTCACCCCGAAGGGGACTCAGAGCGGATTACAGTACACATACTTGCAGACAATCCCTGCAGTTCAACATATACCATATAAACATGTGAATTGATCACAGTACAGTACATACATTTTGACATATTATACATATATAGACAAACAGAGGCAAACTTTCTGGCCACCAGGGGGAGCTGACGCACTCCTCATCTCTCTCAGCGTTTCCTTCCAGCGTCCCTTGTTGTTTCTTCTGCATTCCTCAGCGATTCTTTATGGCCTCATAAATCAGTTAAAATTTGCCTCCCCACTTTAATGTGGCACCTTTATCTCCTACTTGACAAATGTACTGTCTTCCGGGCTGCAAAGGTCAGCAGCAGGCTACACTTAAGGTCGAGAACCCACCTCGACCCGGGCATTGGGACACAGGTATATCTTCCCAAGTTATGTATCTTTTCTTTCAACTGTATATATTCTACTGCAATTGTTGTAGAATTGTTGTAAATGATTTATCTGAACGTGAGCTGTTGTCAATTTCAGCCTGTTTCTTCCATTACGGCATCCCACTAATGCTTCTCAAGAACTGTGTGAAAGCTCATAGTTAAAGAAAACAACCATAAATGTGCCACAAGACTTCTATCCTTCCTATCCTTCCATTAACCCCCAGCCCCTTAGGACTCCCCAATGGCACAATAGATTAAACCCTATTGCTAGCAGGACTGAAGACCAACAGAGGTACGAATCCCTAACTAAAATATTTCAAAATCATTAGAGTGCATAGGAAGCTCATATAGTCAACCACAACGCATTGAGACATTTTTTCCTTTAGCCACATGTTGGCAGTACCTCTCATAAGTGCAGCTATTTAGGAAGATGTTTTGAGCTCTTACGTTAGCTACACAGTGGGACCTCTAAATCCTCAAATTTAACCAGCCATGAATGCTGAAACCTTATATTATTTTATTCCTGCAACAGGAAGGTGGACACTGAAGCATTCATTTTGCCACCACTTAGTAATATATGAAGGGACCACTGTGTATACCAGATTTTATATATTTAATCCATTAAACCATGTTGACATTCACTGTTCTCAAGTAGCACAAAATATAAAGGAGAAAAACAGACAAAAGTTGGTCTTTTGAATCAAAATGTTTCTAAAATATTCTGGTTTTTCTGCTTGTTCTGTATGATTGCATTGTTGACTAGGGACAGCCATGCTAGGGAATTGCAATGATTTCACAATGGGGCACCATGCAAGATGTTCCACTGGGCAGCAGGGGCTCCCACTGCATGTTGGGACCATTGCACATTACTTTCACTTGCCTGTTGATCCCAATGGCATAGTTACATCTCTCCTTCTGAGAACAAAAAAAATCTGCAACAGCACAATTTTACTTCATGCAATTGTAACTTGGTTTATGTTGTAAATTCCTTATAGGATACCAGTCTGTATTTTTAATTAGGGTGTCTTTCCAATGCAGAATAAGGAAAAGGTTGTGTTATCTTCAGATCTTTTTCGTTAGTTCGAAAAGGGGTATGGTACTCTTTTCATCCCATCTCTTAACTATCATCCTCAAGGATGAATTCCAGTCTCACATATCCTGCTCGAAGGCACTGCATTTATGAACCAAAATGTCTTAATGGGATGACTATAGCATAAACAGAAAGTAGGACAACCTAAGCCTTTAGTTAGATCCAGCATAGCTCTTTAAATGTTTGGTTCTTAGAAAGTGAATCCTGTTTCTGAGCTCCAGCCAGCATCGATTATGATCTATTGACTCACCATCTTGCCGGAACCGGGGTGAGGGGGACAGTCCTTAAATGGGTGTCCTCCTTCCTTCGGAACCGGCTACAGCGAGTGAGGAGGGGCGAGGTTGTCTCCGGGGGTTCCCCATTTCACTGCAGGGTCCCTCAGGGGGCAATTCTCTCCCCTCTGTTATTTAACATCTACATGCAACCACTTCCTCAGCTGGTACGTAGCTTTGAGCTTGAGTGTCACCAGTACGCTGATGACACTCAGCTCATTCTGAGGATGGATGGCCGGCCCGAATCCACACCCGATAATTTCCATCACTGCCTTGAGGCCATCACTGGATGGCTGCGAGCCAGTAGGTTGAAGGTGAATCCGGCTAAGACGGAGATCCTGTGGCTTGGTCATCCGGGCGGTGGGATGTTCAGCTTCCGACCCTGGACGGTGTGACACTATGTCCATCATTATCCGTTAAGAGCCTCGGGGTAACTTTGGACCCTCTGCTGTCAATGGAGGCTTACGTCTCCACCGTCAGCAGAGCGGCGTTTTTCCATCTTCGCCAGGCGAGGAAGTTGGCCCCCTACTTGTCCCGGCATGACCTGGCCACAGTGGTCCAAGCTGCGGTCATCTCGAGGCTAGACTACTGTAACGCTCTGTACATTGGTCTTCCTTTGTTGGTGATCCGGAAACTTAAGCTGGTACAGAACGCTGCAGCCCGACTCCTTTCAGGGGTCTCAGCAGGCTGTCACATCATGCCGATCCTGCGCGAACTGTACTGGCTACCTGTAGAATGCCGGATTACCTCCAAAGTGTTAGTCTTGACTTTTAAGGCCTTACATGGTCTGGGGCCAGTGTACCTGCGGGACCGCCTTATCCCGTATCATCCCACTAGATCCTTACACTCTGAAGAGCAAAACCTCCTGGTCGTTCCTGGTCCTAGGACATATCGCCTGACTGCAACTCGTCGTCGGGCTTTCTCGATCGCTGCTCCAGTACTTTGGACGCGTCTGTGTACAACACTAACTCTTCAGCCTAGAAATAGAGATGAGCACCATCCTCCAGGTCAAGGGAAACCTAAAAAACCTTTAAAAATTAGAACAGCGTTTTCCAAACATTTTATGCTAGTGACACACTTGTTAGACATGCATCATTTTGCAACACAGTAATTCAGTTTTCCTAGCAAACCAGACATTAAACCAAACCTTTATGAGATACGGACACACATAAGTCCATATCTCATAAGTTGTGATAACAAAATGTATGGGGACACAGTGCATCTTATGAAAACCTTTAATTTATATATTTTTAAAATGTATGATTTGTAGGATAACATACATTTCCAAGGTATGTTTGTGTGACACACCTACATTGTGCAGCCGACACAATGTTTCATGACACACAGTTTGGAAAGCTCTGATTTACTACTTTGGATCAGAACGTTTTATAGGTTTTTCTTTTGTTAAGACATTTCACTCAGTTTAGCCGAAATTAATTCGCTGTGAAAGTGTTGCCGCTATCTTGTGTGCATAAAAAAGCACAGCGGCCCTCTTCATTGGTTGCTTGGCAACCATTAAGCCATTATGCACCTTGGTAGATGTACATTTATAGAAAGCACGCTTCCCAGTAGGTGTGAAATGGGGTAAATGAGTGGTATTATGGTATTAAGGTATAATCCTAATGACAAAGTCCCTCCTAAGTGAATACTGATATCTTTCTAATTTAATCAGACATACCGCATTTCATGTAGTGTTTTCTCTTAAGCAGGAAAGTTAATCCAAAAGCATGTTTTAGTTAATACACAATTGCATTCGTTTTTTAAACAAAGCATCTGAATAAGAGACTCTCAAATTCTGCACAGGAGCAGTTTTAAAGGTATTGGCAAAAATTAATACCATTTTAATAGCATCATTTGTACTTTTGATTTTACTTATACAGTACTTTTGATTCCTAGCTCAGACTCAGCAAAGCAAAAATAATATTCAGTGTGCTCTCTTGTTCCTGCCCTATGGTTTGTTCTTTAGTGGTCATTATCACCGAGGGCTGTAACTTCTCATTTATTTCTGGATCCATAGGAACTCCACCTGAGCCCATCATACAGGAAATAAGCTTTAGAAATGCTTCATTATTGTGGAGTGTGATGCTGCAGGCTATTTGAATCTAATTGGACAGGAAGCCATGGTGCACATGATGTTGGATTTCTTCAGAACGCGATCAGGGCATAACCTTTTTCTTTCCTTTTCAAATTCCGGAATCCAGTGTAGTTAAACAATGAATCTCCGCTCACACATTGTTGTTAAATTAGCATAAGCCGCAGGATTGGGAAACGATGGGTCCGGAAAGTACATGAAAGTCATCTGGGAGAACATCTTCTCTCCAGCAGGCTGCGCTTGTACCCAGTAACCATTGTCAGAGGAAGAATTGAGAACAATGAAGTCCTGCAGAAATGTATTCAGTGCATGACCCCCATAGCCTTCTGATTATCCAAAACATTCCTAGCGAAGCAAAAAAGATCCCTCTCCTGCACTCTTTGTTCCTGCAATGTGAGTGTTTTGCAGCTTGCTACAGATAGTATAAAAGTACTGCCACAACCCAGAGTGAACTTCAAAGTGGGTTGTGGCATCAGCTTATTTCTGAGAATTCAGCTTGCTACATGCTCAAGAAATTTTAGCTGATTCTGTTCTGCCCGTAGTTGTTCTGACTTGAGTGCTGTGCTTGCTGACAATAGCACAAAGTCTTTTATATGTGTTTGTTTAAGTGTCCACAGTGCATTAATTTGCCCCTTTTTTGATACAACCTAGTAGTTTTGGCTTCTAATAAGCTCATTTTCAAATCTATGCTGCTTGACATTGTATAAGGATTCATGATACAAATTCAAAGGCAATACTGGGATATGCTGGAGCTGTGATTTAAACAGTTCTGTCACCATAGGTATCATATCTAAGCATCTATGATTTGATGATGTGTTGGAGAATATTCTGTATTTAAAAAAGCATCTTCTTGGTGGGAAGCTGTTTTGTACATGTGTTTGGTTCTGCTGTCAACCTTAACCTGGTCATCAGTACTGCAGTGCGGAAGCTGGGTAAAATGAGCCACTTCTGGCCTGCAGTTTGAACATGGGGTGATAATGTATCACCAGTTTTTTTCACTTTTTCAACAAAAACAGTCAGCAGAAAAACCCTGGTAAAGATCTATCTTACATAAAAATGTAATGTTCATTTGTGGGATTAACATAACTCTACTAACTAACTAACTAATTTTATTATTTACTAGCTGTACCCGGCACGCGTTGCTGTGCCCTATTTAGGAGATGCGAGATGTAAGGATTGGAAATGATGTTACTTACGGTCTTGGTGGGGTCATGTAGGCATGAATTGCGCACTTTCTATGTGTGCTCCAAATGATGTCATCTGGAAGCATGAGTTGTATTGTCTTATATAGCGGAGGAAGTGTTTTGATTCTGGAGTGTGTCCACTCAGCAAAGTCTGTAGTGGTTGTGGAGGAGTGGCAAGTGGTGGTAGAGAGACTTTACCGGCTAGGCAGCACGTTCCTGTTGTTTCTGCTGGGTATTTCAGGGCTTTGCAGTGTGTGCAGATGTGCGTTAGGGTGCCAATGTCGGCCTCTGGCACCATGCTGTAGTCTTCTGCAGCGTTGTATCTGAAGGCTAGGCAGTGGAATTGGTTGTGGTGTTTTTTGAAGTTTGTTTTCTGTGTTGCGACGTCGTGTTTCTGCGCTCCTTGCGCGCTGCTGTTGTGTTGCATTTCTGCGTCTTTGTTGTTCCTGACTGCGTGCTTCTTCTTGTCGTGCAGTTCTTTACATTTGGTTCTCAGCTGTGCGTCGTGCAGTGACCTGTTGTCTGTGTCTCTGCTGCGCAGTGTGTTTCTGTTCTGGCGTTTGTTCTGCCCTTTTTTGTTTGATGTATGTAGCGTTGTGAGTGTGTCGTCCGATGCTGTTATTTTTATAAGGCATGGCTTGTCTTTTGGGTCAGTTTATGTCTGTGTGGAAGGAAGGAATGGTTTTAGTTTGTGGTGTTTGTAGGTGTTGTGTGTACGGGGTCCCGTAAGGTTGGTGGGATGGGTTGTGATTGGAAGTTGTGTTGTGTTGTGTGGGTAGGAATTTGCTGGAGAATTGCTCCCTCAGAATTTGGTTTTGGCAGTTTAACCCTCAAACACCAACTGAAATCTCTCAGCATTCTATCCTAGCCTTGGATGGCTCTTGCCAGCGTTGCTATGGTTACAGCAGTTATGCAAATCTGCCCTTATTGGCAGCCAATCATGTTGTTCAGAATGTAGAGGCTGGGTGAGTCGTTGGCTGCCCCGGAGGATTCTGGGAAATGTAGTTTTATTTTTACTCGTTGTTTTGGGGGCCATTTAGGTTTTGGGGGGGAAGTTTCTTTGCTACAAATGTACCTTGCTTGAGGCCTATTTCTGTTGGCAAGTATTGTTTTTCTGCGTTGTATGGTTTCTTTGTTTGAGGTATACGTGAACCCATTTATATAATAGATGAGTCGCCCTCCACAAATGTGCTCCGGGCGACTTGCACAGCTAGGCATCTGCAATACTAAAATATTAAAATTTTAAAATATTAAAATTTTAAAATATGGGAATAGAGAGGTTCCAGGTCACTGATTGTCACTTATGCATATGCTCTTCTAAATAGCCATGTCTTAAGTGCCGCCATAAATGAAGGCAGGTCGAAGATGGTTCTTTGGTCTGGCGGCAGAGAGTTCCACAGGACAGGGGCCACAACGGAAAAAGATCTCTGTCTCGTGGACTCCAAATGAGCCTCTCTCAGACCCGGGACACAGAGAACCAAAAACCACTGGACAAATTGGCATGAAATTTGGACACATTACACCTATCAGGTTGATGAGTGACCATTACTCATAAAAACATTGAAAAACACAACAGAAGGGACTTAATATGCCAAAAAAGCAACAAAAAAAAGATGCTACAGAGAATGCACAAAAACAACTACCCCTGGCAAACAAAACACACAATAGCATAGCCACACTCTCTTTCGGACTACAGCTCCCAGCACCCCCTAGACCAGGCCCTTTAGGAGAGGAGGATGATCCAAATGCACTGCTTTCAAGCTGCAAGCTTTCTTCTCCTTGGATTAAAAAAAAAATTCTCAAGTCGCTTCTGACACAATACAAAAAATTAGGGATATTGTAAGGTTGAATGGGAATAAAGGTATTCATAAACACAGCTAGACTTTCACATGCCACAGTTGGGTCTTAGTTGCATACCTGCCTGAGAATGGTTGACTTTTCACTCCCATGGTCTTCTTTATGCAAAGAAGAAGCCGAAATAACCCTGCAACAAACCTCTTCGAGAGTTTCTTCAAATTGTGAAGATTGTACTTGAGATTTAGTGTTTTAATCAATTTTATCCTCTGGCTAGACAATGGTGAGATGTGTAGCAAGTGTAAATAATAAATCAATGCACAAGTGATTTTAAATCATTTACTTTTTCTTCATTGATTCACTTACTCATAGAACATTCACTTATAGAAGAACATTCACTTATAGAACAAAGCAAAGCAAAATTATTCAGATGCCACTTACTTTAGAGAGTGCCTATTCTGACAATATTTTTGTGCTTCATTTTCTTTGCCTCCCCCATCCATTTCCTCCCATCAAACTCTGTCACTTTTGTGTTCTAGGTCAGTGATTCATCTTTACCCGCTTACCGAGAAGACTGTAAGGACTTCCCATTCCCAACATTTTTTGCTGATGGCGAAGAGGAGCTGCCTGATGAACTGTATGATGAGGAAGTTTTCCAGTTCAACGAGCCCTCCATTGCATTCAGTTAGCTACTGACATCCTGACAATTTTCCTTCATGAATGTCAACTTGAAGCCACAAAACAGGAAATTGTCGGAGAGGTGGGCTCTTGCCGTCATCAACTTGCCCAAAAAACCTTAAGACAGCTGATGATTTTCTGAGGCATTTTCTCCAAAACAGCAAATTCTAAAATGCATATATTTAGTTTAAAACTAGAGACTGAAAAATGATGAACCACAACCTTTTTGTTTTTTTTAAAAAAAATGGCAGAACCTTTCAACTTAAAAATGTTATATCTGTAAACTGCTGCTTCAATCAAACTATGAAATAGAATGACACTTCTGTTTGTTCACTCTTGAAAAATGAATATTTCCAATTATTTACTTAATAAAAAGCTATTATTAAACTTTCTCTATCATCTTATAAGGCAGAAATGTCCAGTACTTTGAATGGGGGAAAGGTTTGTCACTGTTGAGTGGCATTGCAATGTTACTCTGAAATTTTGTCTGTCCTGAAATCACATCCAAAAAACATGCTATGATTTCAAGGTCTGTTCAACATAAATTAGAACTGGGAAGATGCAATTTCAGTATTCATTTCAGATTCTTTCCTCTTCCTCCCTGGAAAGTTAACAGGAAGTATATTGCATGGGTCCCATTTTAATGCTTTGGATCAGCTTTCAAATGAGTGAATGAAATGAATGAAACTTTATTTATAGACCCTCTTAACTCCCCGAAGGGACTCTAGGTGGCTCATAACAAAATATATAATAGCAAATATTCAGTGCCAACATAAATGAATCAAGAACAACTCAGTAAATTATAAACCAACATAAATGAAAAAAGTAAAATGAATACCCATAAATACTATTTAAAATCTCTAAAATTAGGCTAAAATTGTTAGGGGGTAGATGGGGAAACAACACGTTAACAGATGGATGCTAGTAGCTAGGTAAGTTGCAAAATAGATGTATTTAAGCCTCCTTTCCGTAAGCTAAATTGCATTAATGTGTTTTAAATAGCTTTTTGAAGGAGAGAATGTATAGGCCATTTTTAACTCTTAAGGGAGGGAGTTCCAGAAGTGGGGAGCGATCGGGGAGAAGGGTGGGACCGAGAGGAGGGCCTTCTCTGACCACAGCACTTGTGTTGGTTTATGGAGATGTGGTCTTTGAGTTTATAAAATATGTGTACTTAGTTAAAAAAACAAACCCTGAAATTAGAATAAGCAATTTCAATATGAATGAAAGGGTTTTGTAATTCTTATTCTGAGACAGCCCTATCACAGGACTTATGGCTTTGTCTATATCAGGGCTATCCAACTGGCGACCCGGGGGCCGTATACGGCCCCCAGCCCCTTCCCTGCGGCCCCCTAAGCTTTTTAATAAAAAAATTTAAATAATAATATTTTAAAAAATTACCCACTTCCGGGTTCCGGAGCAAGTATCACGAGACTACGGAAGCCACACGGGATTTCACTCTCAACGCGAGATCACACCTGAATTGAGAGCGAAATCCTGTGTGGCTTCCATAGTCTCACGATACTCCTGTTGCCGAAATCTTGGCTACTTAATCCCTGCGGCCCACGCAGGCGCGATTTGGATCTTCTCGGCTGCTGCCTCGGTCGGTTGTCGCCTCTGCTCGTGGTCCGGCTACTCCTGGATCCTGCGCATTTGGGAAGGTAGGCTAACCTTTATGTTATTATTATGTAATTGTGTATGGATGCCCCTTATGTATTCCCTCCCTTCATTTCCCCTTAGTAAAAGATTATATTTGATTGTATGGATGCCTCTTATGAATTGTAAGTAAATTGGAGCTGGGGGAGGGGCGGAGCCAGGGGCAGGGCGGGGGTGGAGCTGGGGCGGGGGCGGAGCCTTCGGCAGACCCTTCGGCCCCCCAGGTCATCAGTGACCAGAACTCAGGCCCCTGTGCCGGTAGAAGTTGGACAGCCCTGGTCTATATGATAGGTGTGAATTCTATCTTATGGGGATGTTACTGACATATCCCATGAACATCACTGAGGTTGTGAAAACATCCTTAAGATGTGGAGATAGTTTTAAAAAACCTTCAAAGGACATGACCATGGAAGGTAAATGCATAAATACTGGTTGGCATTCGGCTGAGTGGATACAAAGATGTAAGCTAGACTTAGATTTGTAAGCAGTCAATATTCATATTTATGACAGTGGTCCTATTGCCACAATGCCCTTCCAACTTACTTCAACAGTCAACAAAGCACACCATGCAAGGCAGCTCTGTTCTGCCATTAACCTTTAGGAATGAAACACCCAGGATCCAGCATATCCACTGAGAATTGCCATCCACAAAATTAGGGCTACATGAGGAATCAATAAACTGAAAAGGAACCCTACGGCTCCATTTGTGTAAAGAAGAGCACTCATTAAATGCTTCTGTTTCTCAAAGTTTGCTTCACTTACTTGTGCTTCTTTATCTTTAATGTAGTGGTTCCCAACCTGTGGTCAAACAGGCGGTTTGAATCCTTTGACCGTTACGCTTGCAAAGAGTTGTTTCAGAAGAGAAATGTGCCTCATTTCATTAAACAATGGTTCCCAACCTGTGGTCCATGGACCACCAGTGGTCTACGAGAACTAAAATATGGTCTGCGGCCTCACCATTACTACACCATTGTAACATGAGTGGCTGTTCTCACAAAACCCTCTTATAGTGCCGAGGCTTATGTTTTTTTGTGGGCGAGCAGATGGCGACTAATGGTTGGCATATGTTCTGTATCAGAAACTAGAGCTGATGTGTTCTATCAAATGCAATTTTCAGAATCAACCCCCCAAATAACCAAACCGAATCTAAAGTTGACCCAATACTGATTTGTAACCTTTTTGGTACTAATGTTGGAGAGTGGTCCCTGGTTAAAAAAAAAGAGTGGAACCACTGTTTAATAAAATGAGGCACATTTCTCTTCTGAAACAACTCTTTGCGAGCGCAACGTTCAAAGGATTCAAACCGCCTTTCTTGGTTCAAGAAACATTTTTGTACACATAAAAGGAAGCCACTTGACAACTTCCTTGATCACTTTTGAAGCCACTTTCTTTAATGGAGCACTAAGTTTAGAATTGACTGTAAAGGCAAGCTCACAGAAGGGGTTGCCTAAAACTCCAGAATTACATACACCATCCTACAAATCCCAGGATTCCCTTTGCCTCAACAAGTGAATCGGGATTCGGGAAGGTAGTAAATACATTCTAATGTCTTCTGAATTTGATGAACATGTATGCAGGTTTTCCTGCATTCTCAGGCACTAACGCAAACTTTCTCCTTAGTTCCCCTAGCAACAAGACTTAGAACAATTAGGGGGGGGGGATTCAAGTTGTCCTGTTTACAACTCAATGGCAAGTCTAGTTTTCCCTCCAATTAATCCCCTCCCCATCTCAAAAAAAGCACTTACAAGAGCAATAATCATTCTCCATCACTGCTCATCTCTTAACACCAAATCCTTCACTTTGATAAATGTTCTAACTGTCTGATTTGATCAGGATGAATATTGGCTCTCTTGACTGAATATAATGTTTATTGGCCACACATCAATTCTTATCAAAGCTAATACTTTTAATATGAATTCTTCATTAATCATGTCACATGAGATGCTTTATCTTGTTAAAAATAATTGCTTACTTATAGGCATAATGGGACTTTAATATAAAAATAATTCCATTTAAAATTCCACATATTAAATTTAAATGATGTTTTGAAACTGTATACCTAACTCATTAATCTGGAGTTAAGAAACCCCCATATCATTTGATTTTAGTTCTCGTCATGCTAGTTTACTAAGCACTTCGTTACCATGTCACATAATTGTGAACCCCCCCACAAACATAAGCACATTTGCTTAGCCTTTCAGATTCCTACCAGAAAATGTGGTAATTCTAGATCAGGTGTGGGCAAACTTCAGCCCTCCAGGTGTTTTGGACTACAACTCCCACAATTCCTAACAGCCTACTGGCTGTTAGGAATTGTGGGAGTTGTAGTCCAAAACACCTGGAGGGCCGAAGTTTGCCCATGCCTGTTCTAGATAGTTCCTGTGGGGAACTATTTTTATTGTTTTCCAAACAGCAATGAAATTAGACCCAAAACTTTAGTGATCACGGCATTCCTTTCTTAATTGCTTACTGCTCTAGATTTTCTTTCTCGGTAATGATTTTAGGCTGACAGAGAAATAGTTGTTTTGGTTTTCTTTTTCCCCATTTTGAGAACAGAAGTTCCAGCAGATTGGAGGGGGGCAACATATATTCTCCTCCAATCTGCTGGGACTTTTGTTCTCCAGGACTTCTTAAAGATTATTCTTGTGTTCTCACTTGGTTCCGTTATCCATCCCCTATTGGTCTAATTGTTTAGTATCCATCAAGCATCTGCATATCCATAAAAAGCTGCTATGTTATTTCTGCTAACACCTCTATTTCCCTGATAGATCCTAGAACAAGCATGCCTTGTTTATATTTCCAGAAAAGAAAGAAATTATTAAATGTGTAATGAGTCCTGTTTGATTCCTTGGTGGTAATCCTCAGATTTACAATGTTGGTTGCAAATAAACTTGTGCCTTCCAAGCTTTGAACTGGATGCACCAAATAAGCTCAATGGAGTTTATGCCTCATCCTGACAAAGACTTGCACACAGTCTCTAGAAGCATTCCCCAAAGCAAACTCAGAAGATTCGCTCTGAAAGTTCCTGAAGTGGAAACCAATAGCTACATGATGTGTGGAATTCCTTTAAGATTACAAGGCAAAAATCTTGCATTGAGCAGGCAGAGATTAATGCTTTACCCACAAAGTTCTGCTCCCCTCCCTAAAGTTATCAATACCCTTCAAGTTGTCTGCAATTTATGGTGACCCTAAGGCAAAAATTAATAATAATGGGTTTTCTAAAAATGTGCAACTTGTCCAGTCACCCGGTGGGTTTTTTTGTAGCCAAGAGAGGATTCAGACCCTGGTCTCAAAAGTCATCGTCTGTTATGGTTCAGCCAGATGAAGATGAAGGGTTTGGGGGTTCAGGGCCTGAAGGTTCTGTAGGTGAGCAAACAGAGGAGGTTTTAGAGCAAGATGGTTCTGTATCTGAGGGAATGGAGGGGGTTTTGGAGCAAGATACTGTTGCTAAGAAAGTGGAACTCTTTTGGAACCCAATAAGCAGGGAGAGGAGGATAACATTAGCTCATCTGAGGAAGAAGCTGGCTTAGAGGTACCAGGCTGCTTCCAAGGGGACAGAGCTTCAGATTCAGGAACATCCATGAGAAATAGAGGCAGAAGCAGGCCTCTCAAGGTCAAAGGAATGTGTTCGTGTTATGCAGTCCTTAAATTAGTGAGCTATTAGGATTTTAGATCAAGCAACGTCTACTGGAATTAGGAACTCCTGGAATTAGGAACTCCTGTCTCTCCTGTCATGCCTTAGTTAAAGACCCAAGATTCATGCACAAGTTTTACTCCTTGTTTTATGGACTTTATCTTTGGATTCATGCCCATGTTTTGCTCCTTGTTTCCTGGATTCGTGTTTATGTTTTAACCATTGTTTTCGGGATTTACCTATTGCCTTTGGGACTTGCTTCCTTTATTAACTCTTGGATTTTTATACTTCTATTTGCTTAAGGTGCCTTTAGCCCTTTTTATATGTGTTTTTATCAATAAACTCTTTATTACCACATTTGGTTTCTTGGTGAGTGCTGTGAGCAAGGTGAGCTCCTGCTGATGTGCAACAGAAATTATGATTGTCAAGCAGTGGGTTCTGGCTCAGCAGGACAGAAAAAAAATACCATTAGGGATAGGGTGCATCATTCTTTTCATTCCCCTCAAAGCCCAGAGCAGTCATATCTTCATCATCTTCATCATCTACAATATGTCCATATTGGTAAGCAGCTGGTCCCCATGGATCTTGAAAATTGCTGGGTGCAAGCTTTTAAAGAAAGTGCAAAAGGCTAGAGATGGACATAAAAATAAGCCACACACAACACTTATTTACTGTCTAACATATATATCTCAAAGGTGGTGTCTGCCAACATCAGTTTTCTCCTGCCTACATATTCACTCAGCATATCTCCAGTAAAAACTTCAGATGGAGGTTACAGCTATTGATGTAAGTCCTCGGGTGTAAAAGGAAAACCAGTTTTAAAAGTCATTCTGTTCTGCCTTTCCTTGAATCATTCTTTCAGCTAGGTTTGAAAAATTAACTACAAAATGATGAACTACACTATATTCAGCACAACGGTTGGGCAGTTGACATTTCAATATGCTTAGGCAGCAGTAAAGCATCGACCAATTGTGAAGGAAAATGTGCTGATATATATTATTAATAAAGTTAGAAAGGTCAGGCACACAAGCCCTTGGGTCAGTGGGGGCAATCCAATTCTTCACAGTGCAGCTGCTGGAGCATACAGATTTCAAAGGCGTTCTTGCCAAGATCCTGTGGTGCACAACGCAACAGTTGAGGTCCAAAAGGAATTCCAAAACAATCTGGCTGACTTCTGAAAATAATGGAGACTGTATCATGTTTGAAATATTCACCACCAGTTACAATAATGTGATAGGAAGGAAGTACTTCCCCATCTCCCCCCCCCTCTGAAAAACATACACATTTCTGTTTATGTTGTTTGCCTGCGTGTATTTATACTTTCTTTGCTAACTTTTGACAAATGTCGCCCCCTTGGGCCTTGGGACCTGACCTCCCTGGATAAACCACACGGCAGCTGAGGCACAACAAGCTTTATTGATTAATAAGTTGAGTAAATGGTTTGGAGGCAATCCTTATGGTGCCTCCAAATAGCAGCCAAAGTCAAGGAGTAGCAGGGAAGTGTGATCCGTAGCAACAGGATCACAAGCGGAGGAAAACGGGAACTCAAGCCGGATGGAAGGAAAGTCTTTCAAAGGAATCCCAGCCGGAGTAGTGAGGCTGGGTTGGTTTAAAAGCAAAGAGTTCTTTAGGCAGCAAAGTCTTTCAGGAACAATCACCGGGTCTCGACGACGAACAGGAACAAGGCAGGACGCTGGATCAAGTCAGCCTGGTGTAGGCTGGCTGGCACAAGCTTGGCTGGGAGGCCCACTGAGGCCTCTTCTCCTTAGCGTCTCTTTATTGCGGCGTTGGTACGAGATACTGGCAATGCGGCATCTCTTGGCAATTATAGTATTCCCTGGCTTTGATGTAGCTGCGTCGAGTGTCACTGCCCAATGATGGATGGGTGTCTATATGTTATGTTACCTCAGCCTTTCTGGTATGCACAGCTCGTTAGCGGCTACCATCTGGACAGAAGGGAGTTGTTCTCTCAGTTCCTTCGGAGCGTCTCGCTATCAGGGAGGCTGGATGGCCTAGCCTTGAGCTGCCTATGTTATGCATTCATCCCTGGTTTCTCACGGGAAAAGACGGGAGGCCCTGGGCAAGGTTTAAGAGTAAAACAAGCTGGCTTGGACAGCACCTTATTGCCGCCTTGGCTAAAGTCTTGCTCAAGCCCTTGAGGTGTGACAACAAATGAGCCACAATTAAAAATGGGGAGAAAGGGGGAGCAATGGTGAACCTTGTCCCCATGTAAGTTGCTAATGGGAGTGGGGTACAGGGAGCGCACAATGCCCTTGTTACACCAGCTCCACTGGCTGCTGATTAGCTTCCGAGCACAATTCAAAGTGCTGGTTTTAACCTATAAATCCCTATACGGTTCCGGCCCAGTTTACCTGTCCAAACGTGTTCTCTCCTACGAACCACCAAAGGATGCTAAAATCATCTGGAGAGGCCCTGCTCTCGGTCCCGCCACCTTTGCAAGCGCGTCTGGTGGGGACGAGAGACAGAGCCTTCTCTGTGGTGGCCCCTCGACTATGGAGCTCTCTCCCAAGTGAGATCAGATCTGCCCCCTCCCTCCTGTCCTTCAGGAGGCTAGTGAAATCCTGGCTTTGGAAGGAAGCATTCCCAGAATAAAGACCGAGGTTGAGTTAATGACCACATTGGATTTAGTTGAAGTTGATTTTATCTGGCGATTTGGTTTTAAATGTATTTTAATATTTATATCTATGTATGCTATTTATGTATTTTAACGTGTATGACCTGCATTGAATTTTTGCCGTAAGGCTGGTCTCAGTCCCTCTTTCGAGGTGAGAAGATTGGGATAGAAAAGTTTTAAATAATAAATAATAAATACGTCGCCTTGAGTCCCTTCAGAGAGATGGAGGTGGGGTATAAAAATAAAGTTGTTGTTGTTGTTGTTGTTACTTTAAAATCAGAAGACATCATAAAACACAAACACAAAAAGCAAAGTCATCTTCCAAGGGGTGACATCTCAAAAGTCAAGAAAATTAAGAAATGTTAAGAGCCTTTTAGAAAGCTGAAGAATTGTCTTGGATGAGCAAATGGGGTGGACCTTGGGACCACCTTTCATTAATGAAACAGCTTAGTAGCCCAGTAGTTCGGGGGTGGACAAAGTCCAGCTCTGGGGTTCTATATAGCACGCACGCATGTTTTATAGCCTTTTAAAAAAACCTCCAGACCCTTGAAGACATCCAAGTAAATAAATATATAAACAAAGTTTTGTTTTTCCAAATCCTGTTTTATACACTTTACCTTTCCTGGTTTTTGTGGAGACAGTTCCCATTGATCCTCTGCCCTCCAGCTTGTATACCTGCTTTCACAATGTCTCGGTTTCTCTCTCCTCCAATGTACTTCAATTCCTACAAAACAAGTTGAAAGTGCAAGTTGTAGTCAATGAACTCATATTTATTTATTTATTTATTATTTCAGCTTCTAGACCGCTCCCTCTAGAAAGCTCGGAGCAGTTTACAGCAGTGTAAGCAAGCTGTATATGGGAGGAGAAGGGGGGGGCACCATCTTGCCATTCCCAGTAGGCTCAAGGAAAAGCAGACTGCTGTATCTTCCCTAACTTATATGTTTTCTCTCACTAATAACTTTTGCAATGTCAACATCTTCTGAGCTCATGATATGTGTGAACACAGGAGAAAGCGAGGAGAAACACATGGAATGGGATCTGTCAAATTTGCCCTGGTTGAACTGCTTCCTTGACGTGGAGTAAGGGACATTCCTATGGGTGGTCTCCTACCAAGCATTGACATTTCTCTCCCAAAATCCTACATTATGAGCCTGGCATGGTGATTTTTTAAAATTAATTTTATCGATAGAAATACTAAAATTTCAAGATATCACCACTTTGTTTTTCCTGTCCTTTCTCCTTCATAGCAATCTGAACCCTAACCTTTACAGGGGTGGTGGACTCATTAAGATGGGGACTTATGGATCCAGATGGACTCCTGAGATCTCTATGGGATCTTCCTGACCTGGAGTCTGACGATCCTGTCGACGCCCTGGTTGATCGCTATAGTAGCGAGATTTCTAGGGTGATTGACATGAATATATTTCCCATATGCAGTCTGTTCCAACTACTGCTCCATCCTGATGAGGCACTTTCCCCCGTTCTTAATGAAGGTCTAACTCTACTGTTCCAGTCCTTTTGTGTTCCTCCCTCAGAAACACGTTCTACATATCTCATCCAGAGTTTTATCAATTTTATTCCTAGTACATTTGGCCTGCCCGCTGTATTCTATTTCTCTATCATGTTATTTTGAAACTGTTTATTTTGTTATTTCATGTATTTATGTTGATGGTATTTTTGCTTCTTGCATTTTATTTTGCTGTACTGTCATTTTGGGCTTGGCCTCGTGTTAGCTGAGCCGAATCTCCTTTGGGGAGACGGTGGCGGGGTATAAATAAGATGATGATGATTATTATTATTATTGGCTTTCCAAAATGTGCTACTGCTAGCTTTTTAACTTTGTTCCAGTCTTCCGCAACTGACAGTAAAGAGTTTGGCAGGAAAAGGATAGGAGCCCAGGGAAAGGGGATTTGTTTTAAGGCTGATGTCACCTATCCCCTTGGGAATACAGACATTAAGAAGGAGAACAGAAGAGCCCATGGGAAGAAATGAGATTTGCCTTAACTGCACTCGCTCGTGCAAAAAAATATATCTGAAAACGGATAATGTCAGGAGAAAAGGCAAAAAACACCACATGATGGGTACTGCTAAATGATGTAGCTTGCTTTTTAATGCAATGGAGTCCCATTGCATTAAAAAAACACAGTAATATCACAGTAATATGACACCCCCCATGGGATGAGGTCCTTAGATTCCCCTCTGATCTCCCCTTCCTATTGCCTACACTTGCACTAGTGCAAAGAGAGCCTTTCACATTACACGGTTCAAGATTCACTTGAACTGTCATGGTTCCATCTTATGGAACCCTGAGATTTGAAGTTTACAAAGAAATGATTCAAATTCTCACCCAGAGAGCTCTAGTTTTTCTAATGCCCTCTCGATTGATTGCCACCTTGTTGTGGTGAGGGGGCTTGCATGTCCCAATGAACCTGCAGGCGTAACCACTGGAGTCATGCACTCCCAGGAAGGGGAGAGGCACAGGAGAGGTTCCAGACCGAGCACAATCCAAAGACCTCAACAGTGGATCAGGCAGAAGATAACATGGTACATGTTGCAATGGCTGTGAAGGTGGAAGAAGGCTGCAACAGATTGAGAAGCCACCGTTGTCATGTTAACCACGGCACTGGTTGGGACCCTCACTCTGTGAAGACTTGTGTTGACCGGCTGTGCACCAACCTTCACACATTAAAAATAAAGTCAGGCAAAGGCATCTTCCAAGAACTTGGAAGGCCATCATACTCGGATAACGAGGAATCACCAAAGTAGTGCTTCAACAAACTAGAAACCATAGGGTGGCATTAAGGGGCTAGAATTGGATAGTGTGAAAGGGCCTCAATAAGTGTCTGCATAGCAAATTTGTTATTTTCAGCAAAAAAAATTCCAACTTATTTCATGTATTCTGTAAGGCAGAAATTGCTTGAACTATGCTCCCAGTTCTATCAGTACTGGAAAGCCGTGAATTATTTAAAATCCCTTACTACATATTGTTTTTTTGTTTTAAAGTGAATTAATGGCATTGAAATAGGCATGATAATGCAAGAGATTTTAAAGAAGTGTAAATAAGAGGAGGACAGCTGCTATTTTCTAGGTGGAGCTGTGTGCCTCTGTACCTTTGCTCGGCTCTCTGGATGAACAGACCATCAATTCAACCAAATTCTATACTAGTTCAAAAAAGCAAAAGGAAAGATTCAGAACTTCTGAGGGTTTTTTTTTTTGCTAGCTGTACCATGACGCCCACCAAAACAGAAATAGATTTTGTTGAGACATGAATTAGAATTAGATAGAAATTCCATGGGTTGAAGAAAGGAAGGAGTCATAAACAGTTAAACACCCCAAAACATGCAAACCACAAAAGAAAGAAAAACTTTCTAAAAGCAATCTTAAATGCCTTATCTATTCATTCCGGTTTGTCCCCAGGAAGGTCTGTGGAGTCTCTGAGCACACAGCAGAGCTTTATTATAATTTATCTACTTTTCTTCTCCCAACTACGTATCACCTAGACCAGGTCTCAAGGTGACTCACAAGATTAGAAGGAGCTACAGATAAAATTATAATGGAATATATAATTTTAATTTAAAGTATTTTTGTATCACCTCCCAATCCATTAGCCATCCCAAGGACAATGAACAAATAAAGATAAAAACATTTTTTAAAAAATACATTAAAATACACTTTAAAACTCCTAAACTCCTAAAAGTAGTCTTCCTTAGAAAACATATCAGTAAAATCACAAATGGACACATGTCACAGATCAAAATCTGGACACATACCGCCAAACAATATTAATAAAAAAGAACAGACAAAATAGGAGAGGCTGCAGCTGCTTTCTTTTGCCTAAACATACAGGAACGGCCAATTTCTGTCCCCTCTTCTTTCTTACTCACCCATTCATCTCAGTTTGCAGCCACTGAAAAAAACCTAGATTGAAAAGTGAGAAGAGATCAGAGAAAAGTGGGACATTTCTAAAGCATCTGGTTTTATAAATTTATTGTTGATTGCAGTGATGTTTTGTAAACCGCCCTGAGCCCTCGGGGAGTGGCGGTGTATAAATCCAAATAATAAATAAATAAGATTAGTTGAGTCTTGCCAAATTAGGACCCTCAGAAGTATGTCTGAGGACCTCATCACATGGAGAAATTTCCCTGTTGTAGGACACTTCCGCCATTTTTCAAGCAAGGAGAGTCACGGAGCCCATCACATGATGCTCTGACCTGTCATGCATAGCTCCCCGTCCTTGAAATGCAGTTGAAATGTCCTATGAGGAGGGAGCTCTGAACACAGGTGAGCAATCATGTTCTGAGCTCCTAGCGTGCATCAGATTTGTGGGATGGGAAGTGTCTAACTTGCCCATTCCATTTCATTATAGTGCTGTGATGTTTTGAGGTGCGTTCCGGTGGGGTGTCATAAGAATGGGACTTGGGAAAGAACAGCCCATAGATGTGGCATTTTGAGAATGATGCCTTGCATCTCCTATAAGTGGATAGTTGAGCTAGAAGCAAGAGGAGGTTTCCTGTGTGATGGGGTAAGTAAATTCTCCGTCTTCTTTAAAGGGAAGATTTTCCCTGGAGAGGGCAGAGAAAAGGCTTCCCGTGTGATTATTTGGAACCCAGGTAACAATGGAGAAAATTTGAAGATACGTGTGATGGGAAGTCAGACCTAAAAACAGGACAATTGGCAATCAAAGGGGACTATTGCCTTTGCTAGACATACGGACTGCTACGCTTCTCAACATCCGTGTGATGAGGTCCTGAAGCTG
This sequence comes from Anolis apletophallus, assembly GCA_030556195.1. Lineage (NCBI taxonomy): Eukaryota > Metazoa > Chordata > Lepidosauria > Squamata > Anolidae > Anolis > Anolis apletophallus. Next base: position 65,772,046 of record JARBWK010000008.1, on the reverse strand, counting down.
TGTCTTACAGCCAGTCTTGAAACACACTTTCCAGGCTCTTGCTATAACACAAGATAAATGAAGCTGTGCAAGTATTTGGACATTATCTGCAGATGCATAATTCTGGAGACCAGCGAAGTCAATCATTCTGGGAATATGCACACGGCCCTCCACATGAACATCTTTGCCTCGATAAAAGCAGACAAGTTTCACCATTACACAGTGGGTGAGCCTGAGGCCAATCAGTTGTGCAGCTGACATCTAGCATATTTACGGAAACGTCTCAGAACAGAAAGAAGAAAACTGCAAGGCTAGTCAATAGATTCAACAGGACAATCCAGAGGAGGGTGGGGAAAGTGCAGTTCTTGGTCTGCTTGTTGCAGGGTTTTCCTGGGGTATAAAAAAATAATCTACCAGGCGGTAAATGGAAAATTGACTTCTAAGCCTTTTTTGTTGGAAAATGCACATTCTGGGCCTAAAGCAGACCAGGGGGCAGGGGGAGATGTCTCTAAAATTTGGCACAATCACTCTCTTTCCCACAGAGAGCATTTGAAGAAAGAATTAGATTTTTTTCAGGGATTGTAGGTGACACAACCTTCTGAAGTGTCCTAGGGCAGTGTTTCCCAACCGCTGTTCCGCGGCATACTAGTGTTCCATGAGCAATCACCTGGTGTGCCGCGGAAAATCTCTCCCCCCCCCCTTTCTTCCCCATCCTGCGGTACCAGAAGGGGTGGTAGAGCCAGAAAGCCCAAAACCTACCAGGGTAAACATCAACAGAATTAGTCCACTCTTCCTCCGTTGAGCGTCATCATCACGCTCATCATCATGCTCAACGGAGGAAGTATCCGCGTTACAGAGCGACAGCATCAGTGGATGCTAACGCCTCTGCGTCATCACGTACTACAGAGGATCCATCTGCGCCCACACACACTTCCTCATTACGCAGCATACCACGGTTTCTTCCTGCTTGGATTTTAGCGTCACTTGCACATGGAGCGGACTAATTCTGTTGATGTTTACCCTGGTAGGTTTTGGGCTTTCCGGCTCTACCACCCTTTCTGGTACTGCCAAGGGGAATCACCAGTGGGACACTGAATCTTGTCTAGTCAGTGAACTCTTTCATGTTTACATTATTTCTTGGTCATATGCAACGAGCTCATAGACTGTGTTTATTATTGTAGTAGCTGACCTTGCAGATTTTATGTGATATATTGTGCTTATTCTATGCTAGCTGCTTTGAACTGTTTTTAGATTCTTGAGGTAGTTGCCCAGTGTTTTGGTATATTGAGTATACATTTCAATAAATCAAAACTTTATTACGGTCACAGACCAGCACAAAGCGGGCACAAGCGCCCCAAGAGGAGAAGGACAACTCCCCAGTAAACAGTTATTTAAAATCAGACTAGAAATCAGTATAAAAATATATTTTAAAAGACAGGATATTGTTGCCTTACGATGTCAATCATCACCCGTCTGATATTAAGGGCAGCAGCACAGAACTTAGCAACACTGTAAGTCATTGCAGTGTTAGAGTCCGAAAGCAGCAGGGTGGAATAACATCTTTCACTGCGCCCTGGGTACTTAAAAAGCCATGGTCCAATGAGATTGGATCTAAGATCTCTGTAGAACAGTATTCATTTCAAGTGTGGTCCAGATCCATCATCATTTGAGTCCACAGTGCTCTCTGGATATAGGTGAACTATAACTCCAAAACTCAAGGTCATTTTTTTAAAAAAACAAAACCTTTCAGTACTTTCTGTTAGTAATAAGAGTTCAATATGCCGAGTTTGGTTCAATTCCATTGCTGCAAGAGTTCAGGATGCTCTTTGTTTGTGTGTTAGCTATAAATCCCAGAAACTGTAACTGCCAAATGTCAAGGTCTATTTTTCCCAAACTCCATCTGTGTTCACATTTGGGCATATTGAGTATTCATGCCAAGTTTGGTCCTGATCCAACATTGTTTGAGTCCACAGTGCTCTCTGGATGGAGGTGAACTACAACTCCAAAACTCAAGGTCAATGCCCACCAAACTCTTATAGTATTTTCTCTTGGTTATGGAAGTCCTGTGTGGGAAGTTTGATTCCATTCCAGCATTGGTGGAGTTCAGAGTGCTCTTTGATTGCGGGTGAACTATAACTCTATGTGGTGTTCATTGAAACAGACCCATGTTTCACACTGAGAGTGTATAAATACATTTAAAAACATATTAACTATATGTATTACTGTGTTAGAGTGTCATTTTGTGTCATTTTGGTTGGTGGTGTGCCCCAGGATTTTGTAAATGTAAAAAGTGTGCTGTGGCTCAAAAAAGGTTGGGAAACACTGTCCTAAGGGACCAATGCAGCTTCCAAGAGTTGCCTTTGGTCCTCTGTAAACAGTATCTGGTAGTTTCATGGTGCATAGCATGCCACTTCTGAAATTTTAGATCTTTATTTAGTATGCCTTCTCTTCTTGTTACATTGGTTGTGCTGGACAGCAGTGAACTGGTCATTTGCATGCAGGTCTGATTCTTTCCTCTGTTGCTCGCAACTCTCATTTAACTCAGGCTGGAGTCAGAAATCTCCCTGCCTGTCTCCCATCCTCCCCCGCAAGTGTTTCACCAGATACATGTCAGTGTAAATGATAGAATAAACCTGACCCTAAGGGTTTGAATCAAAGCTGAGAGTCAGTTGTGCAGAACAAACCAAAGTAGACAGGTGTGATTCCCAAATGTGGGGGAGGAGGACAGGGGAGGGGAACTGAATTGTGTGGACAACAAGCTAAAAACACAGCAGTGAACTTTTTTTTGCGAAAAATCAAGTGGAAAGCTGCTCACGGATACAGTCGAAAGCACTTGTGACAGGCCGAAGGGTAAACCCAAGAGAGGGAAATACTAAACTCAGTGGCTGCCCAGAGAACCAAGAATAGGAGACGGAAAGAACAGGAGAGTGCAAGGAAACAAACTAATTTCTTTATTTACAAAAGAAATCTCTGTTGCAGAATGCACAAAGGAGTCGCAATCCGCTACTTTTTAGATCTTGCGCAGGGAGGTATGACATCTCTCCTTCCACAATGTTACATATTTCTCAAGCTGTAAAATAGTGTTCTTCTGCCCTGAAAATAATAGTCATCACCTTCTTCAGAATATCATCATATGTTTAGATGTTTTAGATGTTTAGGGTTAGGGTGTGTTTTTACTGTAAATCGCCCAGAGCCATCTGGGATGGGTGATTAATAAATCCCTAAATAAATAAATAAATAAATAAATAAATAAATAAATAAATAATAACAATAACTTTATTTATATTCCACCCTATCTCCCCAAGAGGACTCAGGGCGGATCACAGTACAGTGTTCCCTTGCTACTTCGCGGTTTGCTTATTGCGGACTCGCTGTTTCGTGAATTTAAAAAAATATTACTTTAAAATATATATTATGGTATTTTTGCTGTTTTGTGGGGTTTTGCCACCGCCACTCTCCAAGGCGCTTTCCCTCCTCAGTCCTCCCTCCCTCCAGCCTTGAAAGGCCTTTCCTTCCTTTCCTTCACTTTATTTTAAATTTATAAAGACTTAGAATAGTATATAACTACTAAAATAATGTATAGATATTAAAATAAATAGAATATCCCTACACCGCAGTTTTTCACTTATTGCAGGAGGTCCTGGAACCTCTCAGAACAGAGAAATACTTTGGACTTTGACCTGTTAAGATTATAAGAAAGATGCCTTGTGTTATCTGCACAGAGAAACTACTTCAAATCCTATCTGTAACTGGATTGTTATGCAAAGTACCTGTATGCTGAATACATGAAGTTTGTGAGTACACAAAATAAGACTTACTTATTTTTGTCTCTTGAGAGCATAATTTAAACCACGATGTTTTAAGAGAGAGTAGATGCTTTTTTGGGCAACTGCAATAACACTTCTGAAACTCTACTGTTGTTTGTGCATTGACATAACAGTTCAGAGAGATTTGTAGGTGTATCAGTTTAACAGATGAAAAACCTAATTGCCTTGCATAAGCACATATGAATATATTTACTACTAAGGAGAAGGCTGAATATGGGTGGATCCAAACAGGCCGTTATCCCAGAAGAATCCGCGTTTAAAAAATGTGGATTTTCCTGAGAGCCTGTTCACACCCACCCCAGAAAGTGTGCGCTTTCTGAGGTGGGTGTCCAGACATTCTCCCAGGACTAGCCCAACAGAATGTCTGGAGGCCCTCCCCCCCAAGCCCCAGACGCTTTTGAAAAGTAAATAAACCTGAGCTGCTGAACTTGTTTATTGATTGATTGATTGATTGATTGATTGATTAGTTCCACTTAATATACCGCTCTCTCTGGAGCCCAGAGCGGTTTACAGAGTTAAAAGCAATAAACATAGCAACAAACATGAAGCACAATAAAACCAGTAAAACCCTAATTAAAATCCCATTCCCCACACTGCAACATACAGCAGGAGTAGGATGGCGGCGGATGGCAATGGTACTAGACGGCATTGCTTATGGGCCGAATGCCTGTCTGAATAGCCAGGTCTTAACGGCTCTACGGAATAGCAGCAGTTCGCAAATAAAGGTCACGGGTTTGAATCTGAGGAGTGGGGTGAGCTCCCACTGTTAGACCCAGCTTATGCCAACGTAGCAGTTTGAAAACATGCAAATGTAAGTAGATCAATAGGTACCACTTCTGGAGGAAGGTAAAGGTGTACCATGCAGTCATGCTGGCCATATGACCTTGGAGGTGTCTACAGACAACACCGGCTATTCGGCTTAGAAATGGAGATGGGCATCACCCCCACAGAGTCAGACGTGACTAGACTTCATGTGTGGGGAAACATTTACCATTACTATAGTAGGCTATACCAGGTTAATTATGTTCTTTATAACTATATGATTTGGCTGCAAAGTTGGCAACTGTATAACATGGTTGTAACACCACCCCTACACAGATATCACACCAGGGAACTGAGATTTTAGCACTTTGTTTCTGTTTAGAATCTGTATTATCCATCCTGCTTGAAGGTCTGTATTTTTCTCTGTCTATTCAGCTGCTCCTAGGATGACTGCTGTTGTCTTTTATTCTTCGTATTCTCATTACTCCTATACCTAATCTCATCATCAATCCTGCTTGTTTTGCTGCTGTTAAGGTACATTAAACAACTCTGAGCAATGTATACAGATTGTAGAACCAGATGAACATTACACGGAGAGTACAGGGCTCAAGGGACAATTCTGTTCATTTAGCCAGTTTTTAATCTGCGATGGCATGGTACAGCAAGAAGAAATATTTTATTTGATGAACAAGTTCATTTTCTGAGGGACTCCTGCTGCCTCATTTTCTCCTCCCCACCAGATATGATTTGTTTTGTTTTGTTTTTTGGATGCGTTGCTACATCAAGCAGAGTGCTCAAGGCAATCTGTCGACACTACCTGAGCAGGAGGAGTGCCATGAGATTTGTATCACAGCAATTGGATGACAGTAACACAGCAACTGCAGTGTTGGGTGGCAATAAATGCAGGCAATAAACACCGAAATACTGTACTTGAGGGCCTCTTCTTCCGTCACCCAATCAAGCCACTGAGAAGATTCCTAAAGACAATCTGTCGGCATTCTCCCTGTATCCTCATCCTTCTATTTTCAATTTGATGAGTCTCTAAATGTGCAATATGTTTTGTCAGTGGCTTCAGATTTTTAAAGCAAAGCTGAAGGAGGGAAAATATAGAAAATATCAATATTGTGAATAGGTATGAAGACTTTATCTTGAGTATTAAGCTTTCATGGGATTAACAACATATGTGAACGTTTAGTCATGCATCTGACAGGCTGTTAGATCTTTGTTGCTAAGCCCAGTCCCTATGTCGTCGGATAGTCCTCTTTTTCTGCACTTCATCCACTTCCCTAGCCTTATGATATGCTGTTTGCACTATCCCTCATCCAGCCCTATTCTGAGGCTATTGTAATAAGATTCAGAAATAACCTACTGGGTGTTCTCTTTTATTGTAGGCTGCTATGTGGTTTCTGCATATGTGATGTGGCGAGGCGTCAATGGGGAAGGTGTGAAGTTCAGGTAGGAGTCATAAATATGCATGTACCTTTAAAGAGATGGTAACCTTTACAGTTTCTAATTGTACCAGAACAACAAGTGCTTATGATAGCAATTCTTCTCAACTCTTTATGGAAACAGAGCAATGTACAAGGGTTGAATGAAAAGTAATGCCTCCACCTTCGTTACTTGGGTTTGGGTGGGAATATTTTAATAAATCAAACGCAGAAATAATCCTTAGAACAGTGTTTCTCAACCTTCCTAATGCTGCGACCCCTTAATACAGTTCCTCATGTTGTGGTGACCCCTAACCATTATTTTCATTGCTACTTCATAACTGTATTTTTGAGGGGATGGGGGGTTGATTTTGTCATTTGGAAGTTGTAGTTGCTGGGATTTATAGTTTACCCACAATCAACGAACATTCTGAACTCACTAACAATGGAATTGAACCAAACTTGGCACAAAAAACTCCCATGGCCAACAGCAAATACTAGAAGTGTTTGGTGGGCATTGACCTTGAGTTTGGGAGTTGTAGTTCACCTACGTGCAGAGAGCACTATAGACTCAACAATGATGGATCTGGGCCACACTTGATACTAATCCTCAATCTACCCAAATGTGAACACTGATGGAGTTTGGGGAAAATAGATCTTGACATTGGGGAGTTGTAGTTGCTGGGATTTATAGTTCACCTACAATCAAAGAGCCCCTTGCACCCCACCAATGATACACAGAACCCCCATCCCTCGAAGGGACTAGCTGGCGTGAGCCTCCGTCCCACCTCACACACTCTCCCTCAGCCCACACATGCGCATCATGTTGCCATGCGCCAAGCACGCCTGCTCTCCCCGCTTAGGTTCCCAGAAACAGCCCTCCCCTTGGCTGGGAGGCCTGCCAATCTGTTTCCAAAAAGAAAGAGAAAGACAAGCGGAGAGATCTTCAATCTTCTCTGCCAAAGGGCTTCCTAAGACCATCATAAATGGTCTTTTCTGATGGTCTTTGGCGACCCCTCTGAAACTCTCTCGCGACCCCCTGGGGGTCCCGACCCCCAGGTTGAGAAACATTGCCTTAGAATGTGCTCTTTAACTACCACTATTCACTTTTCCTCATAATCACCAGACAATTGGATACATTTCTGCCAACGATGAACAGGTTTTCTGAAGCCATCACGGAAGAAGTTGAAACTGTTTCCGCAACCAGCGTCTCACAGTTACCTCAACGTCTTCATCGGAAGCATAATGATGGCCCTGTAGATCTTCTTTCATTATTGGGAACAGATGCAAGTGAGACAATGCTAAGTCTGCACTATATGGAGTATGTCGTACGTTAGTGAGATCCAGTCTCTGAAGTTCTGCTGTGTACCCATCGTGCACAGATCTTCTGATAGCCAAGCAAAGCAATAATGTGACCCACACGTTCTTGTGAAATGCTGATTATGCTTGAAATTTCTTTCTGAGTGATACGACGATCATCCTGAATCAATCTATCAACCTTTTGCTTCTGAAACTCGGTGGCTGTTGTCATGCAAGTCAGATGTTCTCACCTCAACATCTTTAAACTTACTTGCCCAATCTCACACTGTACTCACATCAACACAAACACCATAAACAGCTTGCAATCTCTTAAGTCACATTGACCGACTGCATGCGTAGGGTTCCATACTTTGCACTTTAACAACACAACTGTTCAATGCTAAGGCTTCCTGACAAAATGGAACTGTAGAGGAGAGTCTACTGAATAAGCCAGTACCTGCCCCAAAACCAGTACTGACATCTGTTGAGGAGGTACGAAGGTGGAGGCATTACTTTTCCTTCAACCCTCATACATGTATATCTGACTCAGCTTTGCACTTCTGGAATAACACATGATGGAAGAATCTTACAAGAGTAGAGGTGAAAAAGATCTCAAGAGACATCTAGTCCAATCCCATGCCATGCAGGAACCCACTGCTAAAACAGCCCTGAGACATTCGGCATCAAATCTCAGAGCAAGGGATGTCTATCTCCTTTCCGGTAAGTCTATTCTGCTCTCAGAATAGTTCTTACGGTCAGGAGGTTATTCTTAATGTTTACTTGGTATCTCTTTAAATGTGATTTGAATCAAATCCTTCTGATACCATCCTCTAGAACAGAAGAAAGCACGCTTCCCCAATGACCCACTCGACAGCTCTTTATATATTCGAACACAGATATCATATCACCTCTCAGACTTCTCTTCTACAGGCTAAATAAACCCATTAACTGTTTACCATATATTTTGGTTTCCAGAATTTTTACTATCTTGGCTGCCTTCCTCAATTTATCAATATCCTTCTTTTAAAAAGATTGTTTCCAGAACTTTTTTGTGTGTGTTACTAATTTCATAGATGCAATGGTCTTCCTTGAGAGAAAATGCAATATATAAATAACACCCAGCAAATTGTTAGTGACAGATGCAGCCATAATTGAAAGTTACACCCACACATGACACTTATCTGATCATGGCAGATAAACTAATTCAACACCTCCATCACCTACGGCTCCCTCCTAGATATCCCTTCCCACAGCCATTCAATGGCCAAAGAGGATGTGGGCAGGTTGAGCAACAACTTAATATCCATCAAGTGCTATTGCTGCACCTGCCTAATGGAAGAGAAAGGCATCCTTCCCTAATGTTGAATGTGGGAACGGAAGACACACTTGGAGGGATAATCACAAATGGGGACAATTATGCCATTAAACATCATCAACCACATTTGCATAGCATGTCTTATTAAAAACAAAATAAACATGCTTAAGCAATCTAAAAAGACATATACAGTATATACATACATGTTTCAAGGCAATGCTCTCTAGCTAAAGTTCCTTCCTCAGGCCTGAAATCTGGGAAGCTTATTCCAGATATTGTTGGATAATTTTTCAGGACCCTTAGCCAGCATGACCAACAAAGCAAAATGCCTGCCAGGTGTTGTAGTCCAACATCATCTTGAGGGAAGCATGATTTCTCAGTCTCCAATAATGTGACAGCGAACATCCAATGCTCACCAATACTTCCTCTTCATTTGGGAAAAAAGTGACGAGCGGAGTGCCGCAGGGTTCAGTCCTGACCCAGTGCTGTTCAACATCTTTATTCATTACTTAGATGAAGGGTTAGAAGACATGATCCTCACGTTTGCAGACGACACCAAATTGGGATGGCAAATACTTCAGAATACAGGAGTAGAATTCAAATCGATCATTACAGATTAGCGAGATGGGCCAAATCTAACAAAATGAAGTTCAATAGGGACAAATGCAAGATACTCCACTTTGGCAGAACAAATGAAATGCAAAGACACAGAATGGGGGATGATGCCTGGCTCGACAGCAGTACATATGAAAAAGATCGTGGAGTCCTCGTGGACAACAAGTTAAACATGTGCCAACAATGTGATGCGGTGGCTAAAAAAGACAATGGGATTTTGGCCTGCATCAATAGGAGTATAGTGTCTAGATCCAGGGAAGTCATGGTATCCCTCTGTTCTGCCTTGGTCTGACCACACTGGGAATACTATGTCCAATTCTGGTCACCGCAGTTGAAGAGAGATGTTAACAAGGTGGAATGTGTCCAAAGAAGGTTGATTAAACAGGCCTTCGGCCCATAAGATATCATCAGTGTTCAGCTCGTTTAGCCTGCTCGTTGACTCGATGGGCTATATTGCACCATGCTGTGTGTTATTCCTTGTATCGCATACTGTGTTTTAACCTTTGATTTTTAGAGTTGTGATGTGTTTTAATTGTGTTTTACTGTGTTTTTATCCTGTTGTGAGCCGCCCCGAGCCTCTTGGGAGTGGCGGCCTAGAAGTCCGATTAATAATAATAATAATAATAATTATTATTATTAAAATGAGCAAGGGTCTGAAGAACGCTCCTATAAGGAGCGACTTAATTAAAGAGCTAGGCATGTTTAGCCTTCAGAAGAGAAGCCTGAGAGGAGGCATGATGGCCATGTATAAATATGTGAGGGGAAGTCATAGGGAGGAGGGAGCAAACTTGTTTTCTGCTGGTCTGGAGATTAGGATGCAGAACAATGGCTTCAAACTACAGGAAAGCAGATTCCACCTGAACATTAGGAAGAACTTATTGACTGTGAGAGCTGTTCAGTAGTGGAACTATCTGTCCCTGAGTGTGGTAGAGGCTCTTCTTTGGAGGCTTTTAAACCGAGGCTGGATGGCCATCTGTCGGGCATATTTTGAATGCGATTTTCCTACTTTTTGGCAGGAGGTTGGACTGGATGGCCCACAAGGTCTCTTTCAACTCTATGATTCTATGATCCACCTACACTTCCATTTTCCACTTCCAGCTTTTATGTTAGGAGAGGCAACAGATAGTGAAAAGAGCCCAGATATGTCATTTTCAGTAACTTAATGTTCTCCTCAGAACTTTCTAAAATTGCCTCTGCCTAGCTCAGCTTTCACATACAAGGCTATATAAATCGCCTACCCATCTTGGCTCCCAATGGCTCCTGCCTGCAGGGAGCAACTTGTGGGTATTAACTAGCACACGCTTTTAAGGGAAAATCAGGAAATCACTTTCCTTCCTTCTCTTCATCCTCCTGTCCCACCCTGGGCCTCTTCCTAGAGGAAAAAATAGCAGCTATTGTTACAATGAAAGGCAAATGATCACATAGTCTAAAATCAACCTCCAGGAAGAATCATGTTTTTACAGCTCCATTCTCCCCAGAAAAGGAGATGAGAACACTAGAAATCATCACTTTCCTTGCACTGCAGCAGTTAATTATCCCATTTGATGCCCAGATTGGTACACCTGGAGATTGTTACTTTTCTTTTCTTTTGCCCAATCAGAAAACATTCAGGAAGCCATTTCTTTTCTCTGCCACTGGCGGTGTAAATTTCACGTTGCATACGGAAACAGCAGCTCAATTGGCCAAGGAAACGGTTGTGTAGAAAGTTACCTGCTTTATCTTGGCCAAAAGTTTTAATCCATCCTCCAATTTATGTGGAGTTATGCCTGTAACTTCAAGTGAGATTTTAAGGTGGAAGACATTTTCCACACAGTTCCTGATAAGATACATATACCCAAATATTAGTTGCCACTCACAAGTTCTCCATGGTTCACTACTTCAGTGTTTGTTTCTGCACTGAAAAGACAGAAAAATGATTGAACTGAAAGGGAGCTGGCTATTATCCTTACCCTATCGTACAATTTGGCTCATCCATTTCGTTGGGGTTTTAAAAAGCATTTATTGTCAGGTTTTAATATATGTGCAAGTATAGTTTTGTTTAGAGATAAGATAGCGTATCAGCATGGAAAATGCTTCATTTATCCTTCTAAAAGGATTTCTCTGTGATCTTATTTTCCTCTGCTTAAATAGCTTATTTAACTGAATTTTAAAAGAAAACCAGGTGCTATATATTCCAATTAAGAATACTCTATATTAGGTCTACATAATTTTTTTCTAATTGAATTCATATCATTACTGCAGCAGATAATATTCTCAAGAACTTAATGTCATTTTACAAGGAAGATGAAAAACTGAAGGTTATTTTTTGTTCTTGGCATATAATTCTGGATAGCTACACATATGAACAACATGGTGTGGTGCAGTGGTTTTCAACCTTTGGGTCCCCAGATGTTTTGGCCTTCAACTCCCAGAAATCCTAACAGCTAGTAAACTGGCTGGGATTTCTGGGAGTTGTAGGCCCAAACAGGTTGAGAACCACTGGTCTAGAACATCTCCAGGTTGCCATCCAGCCTGTTTTCTGAAGGCAGCCAAAGAAGGAGACCTGACCACTTCTCTAGCCCAGGGGTGCTCATTAGGTAGATTGCAATCTACTGGTAGATCGCGTAGGGCGTCCTGGTAGATCGCAGGCAGGGCGGGAGGAAGGCTCAGTCCCGCCCTGCAGGGTCCCAACGCCGCCCAGGTGCTGCCGGCCCTGGGTTATCTGAGGTCCTTTCCACACAGTTGAATAAAATCCCATGTTATCTGCTTTGAATGAGATTATATGGCAGCGTGGACTTAGAAAACCCAGTTCAGAGCAGATATTGTGGTATATGTTTCACATTTTTGTAGTGGGTAAGTAGATCATTTTGACTTGGTTGTTTTATAAGTAGCTTGCATGCTGAAAAAGTGTGAGCACCCCTGCTCTAGGCTATTGGTTTCATTGATGAACCACTCTTGCTGTTAAGACTTTTCTTGGAATGTTCAATTGTCATCTAACTTCTTTCAACTTAAAACCAGTCAACCTGGCCCTACCTTCTGGGGCAACTGAGAAGAAACCTGTATATTTCTCTCTGTGACATTCCTTTATTTATTTAAGGAATACAATCATGTCACTCTTCAGTCTTCTCTTCACTGCATTGAATGTGCCCAACTCCCTTAACCTTTTCTCATATGTTTTGTTCTTCATAACTCTTATCACCCATGTTGCCATTCTCTGAACTCATTCCAACTTGTCTATATCCTTCTTTAAGAGATGCCCAGAACTGAACACAGTACTACAGATGGAGCATGATCAACACAGAATACAATGGGATAAGTATTTTCCTTGACTCAGAAAGTATGGTTCTGAAGGGACATGGGCCTGGACTGGAGAACTACAAGCCAGAACTAAGGGGGGATTTGGAGTAGAAAGCTACAAGCCAAAGCAGAGACCTCAGACAAATGGAAAGTTCAATGGGAAATGCGTAGTAGCAAGCAGGCATAGGAGGGGAGTGCAGGAGGGGGAATCGGTTGTTGAGGAAAAAGTGGTGCAGGAATACTGATAAGATTTGGTGACAGAAGACAACAAAGAAAGAGATAGAAATGAAGCATGAATTGGAAAAAATAGCCTGTGCACGTGTTCAAATTATTGCCCATAACACTGAGCTGCATCTCAGTCTTGTATGACACTTTCTTCTGTTCACCCGGTAGGGTGATTTGATCAAATAAACCTGCCGAATTATCTCCTTGTGAAAGGGAACCCCTAAAAGCCTCGGTCCCACAGAGCAGGCAACAGAATCAACAGCAAGCAGTCTCCTTGGTTGAAGCAAGAATCTTTTATTTCAGCGTGGCCACGCGGAGACGGAACAACTGAAAGACCAGTGTGTCTTCCAAAAAAGAGCTGACCGTCCCATTACAATCTTTCTGTTATCTTTTATACAATTTGTACTAGACCATGGTGTAACCTCTCTGGCCATATTCCTTATCCAATCAGGTTTTTAAAAACATGCTTTTCTCATTATTTTGCCATTTTGGCACTTTTAACTAATAAGCTCTACATATGTGGCGCCAGGATAGACAAACATTATATTATTTGTATATAGATAAACATTGAATTGTCAGGTCACCTTGCAAAATGCTGAAAAGTTAACTTGAAATAAAAGTGCCCCTCCTGGCAAAAGAGGAGCAGAAGATGAAAAGCCAAGGGGAGATTCTTCAAGATACATAATCTCCCCTTTTTCCAGGAGGGGCACTTTTATTTCAAGTTAACTTTTCAGCATTTTGCACTATTAAGCTCATTAACCCATTCACTTGCTTCAAGTGTTTAATTGAATAAAATACCCTGGAGATTTTTGTGCCATTTGTTTTTGTCAGTTCCTTCCTTGGAAAAATAATATATAGCACCTAGTATTCCTTGGCAAGTCTCTCACCCAAAAAAAATGATGGCTGATCCTGCTTAGCTCAAAATCAGAGGGTATCTGGTGTCTTTAGAGCATTTAATTCACCACATTAAAATACTGACTTTAAGGCAAGAAGAAGCAGTTTCCATTTTAATCGTGCACTCATGCTTGTGCTGTGATTTAAGAGAGCTTGAAATTTGAAAATGCAGGTGCTAGTATTTCTTTTGGGGGAAAAAAGTCTATTGAGCTCACTTGGTAATCACGCATAAGAGGGACACCTGGATTCCATGTTGATAGATTATGTGTTTACTCAGCAGAGAAAGAACAAAAGTAGGCATATCCAGCAGTGATATCTTGTCTGTATTTTCCCATTACAAACAATTCTATTGTTACATCACCCAAACATCTTTAGATATAAGGTGTGATGTAAGTGTACTTAAAATCCCTGCCATTATTTATTATTTTAAATGCACAATCTTTTACCAAAATGGCTGCTCTTTGATGGAGTAGTGCAGGGATGGGGAACTGTGGAAGGCCAGAGTGTCACACTTACCCTCAAGAAGAATTTGGAGGAAAAAATATATATAGTCCTGTGATTCATAAAAAGAAATTCAGTAAAGATCAATGTTCTGTATTTAGGCCACAGAAGCCAAATGCATAGGTATAGTATAGGGAATACTTGATTTAGCAGTACTATATTTGAAAGGCCCGTTGGGATTATTGCTGATCATAAATCGAACATGAGCCAGCAGTATAATGCTGCAGCAAAGAAGGCAGGTGCCATCTAAGCCTGCATTAATAGAACTGTGGGTGTGCGCTGCTATGTCTCTCTATTATTAAATGGGTGAAGACGACTGGTCCTCATCAGAGCTGTGCCAAGGAGACCTCTGGGATTGCCAGAGCCCCCACTAGGTATGAAAGATTTTTCTTCCTAAACTAATCTATCTCCACCAAGGAGTTTGTTATCTCCCTCTTTCTCTCCACTAGGTGTTTTTTTTATATCCTACTCTTCCTTGAGATCCCCTGGAACTTTCCTATGCTGCTGAAGACCCCTCAGCACTGGAGACCAGACCTCCCTGGATTCTTGAGAGTTGGGAATGCCAAAGGCAGTGGTTCTCAACCTGGGGTTCCCAGATGTTTTTGGCCTTCAACTCTCAGAAATCCTAACAGCTTGTAAACTGGTCTAAGGAGAAGTTAAAGAGGTCCCCTTCTTCCAGAAGGCAGTGCCCCCAGTGACCGATAGAGCACTGAATGGCCAATTTGAGAGAGGAACTCAGGCCAACCAAACAGCCCAACTCTTGGGGAGACCACTTTCCCCACCAGTCGCTGAGCACCCTTGGACCACCTCAGACCACCGAGGGGTTTCTCAGAAAGCCCCGGGTCCTGTTCCACTTAAAGCACAGAAGAAGTAACAACCCAAGGCTACAATGGCTATGAATGCACACATTCCAGATGTGAGGACAGTTGTGAAACTTTCTCAAAAGGAAATCTGGATATGTGGCAATTCTGTAGTCTTGGCATCAGAGAAAAGAGCTAAGAACAATTTACCGGTACATAGATTGCAGTTGGGCATCCCAGCTTCAAGGGTGTGTGTGTGTATTGGCATGGGAGATTTGCATATCTTGCTAGTTTTGCGTGACATTTACCAACTTTGAATATTCCTTGTCTTTAAAATGCTATGAAGTCCATGAGGTTACCAAAAGTTGACAGGTGGCTTGAAGACACAAACAAACACATTTTAAATCGTGAGACTATGAACTGTTTTAACGTAGAAAGGGCCAGTATGTATTAAAAGTGATGTGATTTTTTTTCTGTGTCAGGACCGACTTGAAAAGCTGCAAGTTGCTTCTGGTGTGAGAGAATTGTCTGTCTGCAAGGACTTTGCCCAGGGGACGCCCGGATGTTTTGATGTTTTACCATCCTTGTGGGAGGCTTCTTTCATGTCCCCACATGGAGAGCTGGAGCTGTCAGAGGGAGCTCATTCACGTTCTCCCCAGATTAGAATCTCCGACCTGTTGGTCTTCAGTCCTGTTGGCACAAGGGTTTAACCCACTGTGCCACCAGGGGCTCCTATGACATGATGATGATAGAATATACAAGCCCTGTGATGGCCTCCAGATTAAAATTGACTTTTGTAAATCAAAATGAATACAGGAGTACTGTAGTACCTTGCTGGTCCTCAGTGATTGTGGTGAAGGGGCTGGGCTGTCGAGTCTTGGACTTTAGCTGGAAGGCTCGCTCCAGTCCCATGCCCAGAATTGCCACTTCAGATAGCTTTTCTGATCAAGAAGACTGGTTCGCCTTCGAGTAACCTGACCTGATTGCAGTACAGAAGCTGGTAACAAAGCCAGGACTTGTGCAAGAGATTAATGAGCTCATCCTTCCTTGCTATCATAATGATACATGTTTCCCAGTGAGAGCAGGAATAATCCTCACTCTGTCCTCTTCCCTCTCAGAATCCAAATGCATATAAATGGTTTAATAAAGTTTTTACTGCGTAAAGAAAACTTCTATTGCAAAGCGGAAGCTGGAATTCCGTCCTTGGCTTAATCTGTTCCGGCACAATCAACAACTCTGTTTTTGTGATGTTGTGATTCCTACCATAGTTTTAACAGAGGTTGAGACTCCCATATCTGAAAATCTCCAAAAGCCTTTTGCCACCAGCCATCCACTTCTGCTTCAAGTCCGTGGTGCCTGCTGCAGTGCTCCTGTTTACTCATCTCTTAGGTCCCCAGTCTCTCTCCAGCCTTGTTAGAAAGATACTGAGGATCTGAGGGCCCTTCCAGACAGGCCCTATATCCCAAGATCTGACCCTAGGTTTTCTGTTTATCCCAGATTATCTGGCAGTGTGGACTCATATAATCCAATTTAAAGCAGAAAACCTGGGATCCGTTCCTGAGATATCAGGCCTGTCTGGAAAGGCCTGAGAGATGAATGAGCAGGAGCACCACCATTTCCTTGAAGGTGAAAATGTGAGGCTGGCAGGAAAATGTTTCATTTAACAGATTCCCCAGTGTCTGTCCAGCTTCCCACCTCATAAAACAACTCAAGTAACAAATGAATGAGCCACGAGGCTATTCTAAGAAGGTAATGTATTCCAAAATTTGAAAAAAAAATCTGAAATACAAAACACTAAGGATTTCAGATGAGGGACACTCAACCTGTAGTAGCCTTATCAGTAGGTTCTCTGAGGTTATAGGAGCTATCCAGGTCCTGAATCTGATTGTTAACATAGGCTCAATAGTTTCCATAATACTTAACAGTTCTGCAAACATCTGGAAAACCTGAGAAAGAAATTGCCATGAAAACAAAATACTTCATGCTGGTGTAACAGATAGCGATTTATTTTGTAATATATTACTCTTTCATTGTCCAGGACTTTTGAAGGTCTGGTCCAAAGGGATTTTGTCTTCATGGCCCTTTTCCTCTGCCCTGAAAAGGTACAGCCATTCCCAACATGGAATGGATACTGAACTCCCCTCTCTCCCCTATCTTTGTTTAAAAACTTAGGAAAAATAAATGGCAACCCTAATCTCCACTAACAGGGTAAGATATGCAAGGAGACAAAACCAGACTTTCAAGAACTGAGCAGTGCACACATATCTTGAGCCTTTATTAATCAGTTGGTTTTACCTTGTCATACATTCAAATTTTAAATTACCGTACTTTTCCATCCCAGATATAGAAAAATGCAAATGTTCTAAATTCTTATAAGAAATGAAAAATTCTCATTCACTCCTAATCATCACATATTATTGGGAAAGTATCTGTTATGCGTTGTGTGAAGTGTTGTTTCCTTTTATCCATTCTGTCAACCTCTTACGATACTTTTCACAGAGTCACCCAAATTCTAGTATTCAGCATGGAGAAGAAAGACTATATTTTTTTTTTACAGGCCATTCACATTCTTACAGACATCTATCAGTTTTATTATTTTCCCCTTCTAAATGATAACGCCCCAAGAACTCTAACCTTCTATTGAAGGGAAGATCAAACACCCTTCTCCCTCCTCCTGAACATTTTAGCTGCTCCTTTCCACACCTTTTCCAGTCTTTAATAAGAAGAGACAAAGTGAAGTGTAGGGTATATTTCAAACTAGAGTTGTACCAAAGAGGTCCTTTATGATACCACTCATTTTAGGTACTTGGTCTCCTTTTCCCTAATAAGACTCTCATTTTTGTTCAGTTTTATCGCTGCCCAGCAAATTGGTATTTTTAGTAAACTCACATACTTTGGCCCCTAGATTTTGGTGGAAGGTAGCAATACAGCCCATGCACACTTCTATTAATGCATTGCCTGAGATCCGAGAGTTCACAGATTACAATGAAAGACTCTGAAAGATTCTCAAAGGCATAATGAACAAAACATTCTGTGACCAAGGCCATGAAACCAACCCGCATGCACACCAGATTAATAGGGAAATCCCATTAATATATCAACAATGATATTGGAGGAAGAGCAACAAAATGTTCATGTTCACACTCTTGTGTGCATGTGCCTCCAAGTGGCCTGTCAACTTATGGCAATTTTATTAATTGTATAGAGGGGGGTGTATTTTTCTCCTGAAATATAACCAACAGTACCTGCTATTCACTGATGGGTTTTTTAAAATTGAAGTACTAACAAGGAATGAAATTGCTGTTTCCAAGAGTGTGTCCCAACACACCGTTTACATTGCAGTGGCTCTGGAGTAAAAGAGACCCAAAGCAGTGGAACAATTGCAACAAACCGTTCCTTTGAACAGTGGTGCCATCTCGATGGTCAGATTTTGCTAACTATCTCTGACTGCATCTCTTTCTATGAACCAGTGCAAGCCCTTGAATCCTTCCATTCTAGCCTAAAAACATGGATTTTTAAACAGGCTTTTGGCCTCGAGTAGGCTGAAATAGGCCTATATTAGGCTGACACTTTAGTTGTGTATTGATGACAGCTAGTTTGTTTATTTCATTTTATGCATTGATAGTGGCTGTTTATAACTTTTATGTGATGTTATTTTATACTCATGTACTGTTGATGTTTATACTGCACTTGCAGTGCCTTCTTAGCCAGCTCGTGTCCCTTTTTGGGAGATGGGGGTGGGATACAAATGAAGATTATTATTATTATTATTATTATTATTATTAGAAACACAACAAGATGAATCCATAGCAAACAAGATCACTCTGCTGGCTGTTGTGTTGGATCACACGTCGGACACTTCCCAAGTATCTAGGATTGTGTGATGTATCGGCGAATAATGCGTGCAGATCCCAGTAAGGTGGCCTTTTGCAGCTGGCAGATGGTAATTTTGTCAGCGCCGATTGTTTTTAAGTGCAGGCCAAGGTCTTCAGGAACTGCACCTAGTGTGCCAATCACCACTGGGACCACCTTTACTGGCTTGTGTCAGAGTCTTTGCAGTTTGATCTTTAAATCCTCATATTGTGTCAGCTTTTCCAGTTGTTTCTCTTCAATCCTGCTGTCGCCTGGGATTGCAACATTGACGATCCATACTTGGTTTTTTTAAATGATCGTGAGGTCAGGAGTATTGTGCTCCAAAACTCTGTCAGTCTGAATTTATAAGTCCCAAAGTAGTTTGACGTGTTCATTTTCTGTAACATTTTCAGGCTTGTGATCCCACCAGTTCTTTGTCGCAGGCAGGTGGTATTTGTGGCACAATCTCCAATGAATCATCTGATCAACGGTGTTATGCCTCTGCTTGTAATCTGTCTGTGCGATCTTCTTGCAGCAACTGAGGATGTGATCTATTGTTTCATCTGCTTCCTTGCAGATCTGATGTTAATTTTTCAATTCTGGCTTTGATGGCATTTGTTCTAATGGCTTGTTCTTGGGCTGCCAGAATCAGGCCTTCCATCTCCTTTTTCAAAATTCCATTTGTGAATCACATCCATGTTATTTTCTTTGTCAATTTGGTTCTCAATCTTTCCCAGAAATCGCTCTGGATTGTGTTTTTACGGTATTCACTCTTTGTCTTTTGAACTTTAAACAGTTTACTACTATTGACTTCCACCAATGTTGGTTCTTGACTGCCTGATTTTATGGGCAGGTAAAGTCTGTCGACATCACTATGTGGGTGTAATGAGTAGTGGATTGTCATCAGTTTTATTATTATTATTATTATTGCTATTTGAAACACAACAACATGAGTCCACAGCAAACAAGATCACTCTGCTGGCTGTTGTATTGGATCACACGCCAAACATTTCCCAAGTGTCTAGCACTGTGTGATGTATTGGCGAATAACGTGTGCAGATCCCAGTAAGGTGGCCTTTTGCAGCTGGCAGCTGGTCATTTTGTCAGCGCCGATTGTGTTTAAGTGCAGGCCAAGGTCTTTAGGCAGTGCACCCAGTGTGCCGATCACCACTGGGACCACCTTTACATTATTATTATTATTACCTACAATACATTGCCGATTTCAAACAGAATAAACTGATTGAATCAATAAACTTGCATGAATCCTGTTGACCTAGCACATTCCTGTTACTTTACGGGATCTACTATAATTGGAAGTAACACTTGTTATCTGAAAAAAAAGGATTTCCCTGGGTACTGGTTGTGGGGGGTCGGGAGCAGGTCAGGGTTTTGCCCTCCCTTCTGCTCGAGATCCCCGTGTACAACTGGTGGGCCACTGTGTGATACAGAATGCTGGACTAGATGGGCTGAGGTCCGATTCAGCATGGCTCTTCTTATGTTCTTATGTTCTTATGAAAACCTTCCTCCAAATTTCTGCTTGATTACAGAACACTTCTGCTTTCCTCTTCCATTTCCAGTATAGATAAAGAAATAAAGTTTGATATGGCTTCTTTTCTATTATATAAACCAGATGGATCAGAACTCTGGGAAGATAGATGAAGACAAGGGGAAAGGGCTAATCCATCTGGGGAAGCAAAACAGAGATTATAAAGCAACTCCATTACGGAGGAAAACAAATACTCCAACAAAAAGTCATTGACATTCTTGAGTGTGTGCAGGCTCACAATCAAGGTAATGATGATAACTTTCCACTGGCTTCTGCAATCACATCTGAAATGTGAAGGGTTTTGAAGAAAGGGGAGTCAGCCCACTTGTTTTCCAAGAATCTGCACTTTGGCAAAACAGACATAATACAAGAGGGACTGTTAAATGCACCTGGGCTTCATTTCAATTCTCAGATACAATTGTTTTGAAGCAACCACATTTCCACATCTGTATCTCAGCTCTCCCTTAGCACCCAAACATGAAGAAACATTTTGATATTTTCCATAGACTTTTCCAATTGCTGCCCAGAATGAAGATTTTAAAAATAGATATATTTTAGGTTTATGTACCTGGGAAGTTAAACAGAATTTACATGAAACTTTTCAAACTGGGTTGCTGTAAGTTTTACGGGCTGTACAGCCATGTACCAGTAGCATTCTCTCCTGACGGTTCACCTACATCTATGGCAGGCATCCTCAGAGATTGAGGGATATGTTGGAAACTAGGCAAGTGAGGTTTATATATCTGTTTATATATCCAGGGTGGGAGAAAAAACTGCGAATTTTGCAATTGTCCTCCTTGATTAGTACTGAATGGCAAACAGACCTCAACAACCTCTCAGGATGCCTGCCATAGATGTGGGCGAAACGTCAGGAGATAATGCTTCTGGAACATGGCCATACAGCCCAGAAAACTCACAGCAACCCAGTGATTCTGGCCATGAAAGCCTTTGACAACACAGTATTAACCTACAACTTATTTGTGAAAACTGTAACAACCAAATGTCTTTAAAGCAAGACTTCATTTACACTTCTCATATTTTTATGTATGTCATTGTGTTGTTATAAATAAAAATAAATTCACTCTAACAGAAAACAGTTTAGATCGTTAAATCAAATATTCAACCAGCAATGCAGATACTTTATCTTGGATTCAATGTAGCTGAGAGAATTTGTTTCTGTGCTCCTGGCTCCCTCCTGTGGTTGACTTACAGTTTTTAAAAGAATACACTTTTAAGTATTCATGATAATTTCTGGATTTAACAAGTTGTAAAGTTACTATTACTATTTCTATTTATATGCAGTTTTTTTTCTCTCAAGAGATACTCAAAATGGATTGGTGTAGTGGTTTGAGCATTGAGCTCTGTCTTAGATGACCAAGGTTTAAAATCATACTTAGCCGTGGAAAATCACTGGGTGACCTAGGGCAAGTCACACTCTCTCAGCCTCAGAGGCAGACAAAGGCAAACCCCTCTGAACAATCTTTCCAAGTAAGTCCAGTGATATGTTTACCTTGGAGTTGCCAAAGAAAGCTTGCCATAAGACTTGAAGACACACAACAAAAACAAAATGGGTCAAACAAGTTGTTGTTGTTATTGATATTATTACCCTGCTTTTCTCTCTACAAGGGAGACTCAAAGCCAACAATCTCAGCTTTTCATATAACATTCTAAAATATATTTCAGGTGTCAGTATCCTAGGTACTTATCGTGCACAGATATTCCGATAGCCAAGCAAAGCAATAATGTGACCCACACATTCTTGTGAAATGCCGATTATGCTTTAAATTTCTCTCTGAGTGATACGACAATTGTCCTGAATCAATCTGTCAACCTTTTGCTTGTGAAACTCGCGACTTGCTGTCACAGGATGTTCAACTCTTTGTTTGTCACGCAAGTTAGATGTTCCCACCTCAACATCTTTAAACTTACTCGACCAACGACGAACAGTACTCACATCAACACAATCACCATAAACAGCTTGCATTCTCTGATGAATCCCCTTTGGGGTGACACCTTCTGCTGCCAAGATTTCAATGACTGCACATTGCTTAAGTCGCATTGACTGACCGTCTGTGCAGGGTTCCATACTTTGCACTTTAACAACACTAATGTTCAATGCTAAGGCTTCCTGCCAAAATGGAACTGTAGAGGAGAGTCTACTGAACAAGCCAGTACCTGCTGCATACCAGCACTGCTATCCGTTGAGGAGTTACAAAGGTGGAGGCATTACTTTTCATTCAACCCTCGTATGTCAGGTGTGGTGTTGTGAATGTGCTTGTAGAAAATATTTTCAGCCCCAACAGATATACAAGTGCATTCTGTTTTTCGTTTTCATTTATTTGCCTATGTGTCCTCAACTGAAAATTGTCAGGTGACAAAGCTGGACCAGCATATGCTTTGTTGCTGGAACTGGACAGGGTGAGTGCAAATGACTATTTGTCCTTGGTGGAAACCGTGGTATGCAACTGCGGAAAGCTAGCAGTGGTCAAGGAAGATAAATGACGATTGACAGTAGGATCCAGAAGGAAGGGCTGCTTGAGTAAAGTCACAGAATATTAAAGATGACTTATGAAAATGTTCTTTTGAGTGAGATGAATTGGGAGATGTATTTGAACCCAGTTTAAGGTGTTCCGCTTCTTGGGCATGGATGAAATGTTGCTCAGTTTTTTCCCTTGTTTTATTTCACGTCAGGAAGTTTCATTGGCTATGAAAGATGGTGTCATTTCACACGGATCTGTTTGCACTCTGATACTTGCCACTGGGTTTGAGGATTTTTAATATTCCTGACTTTATTTAAGAGTTTCAAGACCAAGGCTCCTTCCACACAACTGTATAAAATCCCACATTATCTGTTTTGAACTGAGTTATATGGCAGTGTGAACTCAGATAACCTAGTTCAAAGTAGATATTGTGGATTATCTGCCTTGATATCATGGGTTATATCTAAATCAAATAGCTAAATCAAAAGGGAAGAGACGGGAGCGAGGAAAGGAGAAGATGGCGCCAGTGGAGGAGCAGCTTTCCGGAGCGCCCCAATTGGGCTTGCCTGGCCTTGCTGATTGGACCTGTCAGGGAACCAGAGGCGACTTGGGAGCGATGGAGTTGGATCCCCAACTGCAGACGGCAGTTGAGTGTGATCCTCTGTCTCTTGGGAGATGGAGGATTGATGTGATGCCACAGCTGGACCCTCGGTGTATGACGATGCTGGAGCAAGAGCCGGGGAGAGCCGAGAGACGGGGAGTGCTGAGAGACGAGCCGGCTGGGCACTGGGTCCTCCGTCTGGTGACTGCCGTGACGGCAAAATACTTGAGGTCCCTAAAAAAGAAGGAGCCACTGGTTCAGACACCTACGATGTAGAGGAGTCTGGTTACACCAAGTTTGGCCCCACCAGTTTCATATAGGAGCTCAACTCAGCCAAAGTCAGGGCTGCATCTCGATAGGAGCGATCAACTTGCAATTGATCACCTAATCAGAGAATATGACCGGCTGACACATTGTTTCACAAACTTTGGCGAGTTATTGAGAAGACTGAATATTCTTCAACCTACTCATCCTAGACCTGAGCCTCGAATCTCCACCCCTGATCCCCCATGGCATGAATCCTCAGAGCTATACTGGGATCTCTCCTGGGATCTCCCAGTTGAGAAGTCCATAGAAGAACGGAGAGCTGTGGAGGAGAAGCCTTCAGAGGAGGAATGGAGAGTAATGGAGGAGTCACATACCTTTACCGATCATCCGGGAGCTGAGGTGGAGTTGGCTGGGCCGGTTCTGGAGGCCCCGGACTAGAGACTCTTGACATCTCTGAGATCCTGAAGAAGGACTGCGATCTCCCGGGGTCATCCCGAGCAGTAGGAGATCTCTACCGGCGGAGCTATCTATCCCATGTGGAGAGAGAGGCCCCGAGAGGCTCCCCCAAGATAGTGCATGTCCTTGAGAACGCTGAGATGGAGATTGCTCCCAGGGCCGATGTCACTGGACTGACCCCCCCCCCCCCCGATGGATGTGAGATGCCTGCGCAAGCATGGACGCCGAGCGGGGAGGAAGCGGAAACGGCACCATCCCACCTCCGGCATGACTTCTGGTGAATGCCGTGGAGGAGCTCTGGGAGCTGGCACCAGGGCAGTGGAGCCTTCCCAGGGTGTTGAGGGGACGGCATTGGCTTCCTTTGGACACGGATCCCAACAGCGCAAGGCCCGCCAGTGACGATTCCGTACAAGAACTGTTTGGGGGAGTAGGCTTTGGGAGTTGGAGATGAATGGCAATACCGCAGTCTGAAGAAGGTGAACTAAGGAGGCGAACGACTCCCCTATCCATTAGGATTGAGAACTCCTTAGATCACCCGTCCTATGTCTTGCCCCTTCCTCCTGGAAGATCGACTCTTCTTGGGGTTCCGGGTCAGCCCACAAGATTTGGAGGTCTTCCCTCT
Organism: Anolis apletophallus; assembly: GCA_030556195.1. NCBI lineage: Eukaryota > Metazoa > Chordata > Lepidosauria > Squamata > Anolidae > Anolis > Anolis apletophallus. The sequence goes on along the minus strand of JARBWK010000008.1, from coordinate 65,747,302 downwards.
TGGACCTCACCTTCCCCTTTGGCTCCCCCAAACATTGATGGGCCTCACCTGAACTATGGACTCTTGTCCCATTGTTGTAATTCAGTGTTATGTGTTTGTAGTTAGTATTAGGTAATGATCTCTTATTATTATTTATATTGTAATTGTATTTTGCCTTTTTAAAAAAAAATTTATTGGTTTTTTCCCTTCTCCCACCCTCCCCTCCTTGTACATACAGTTTATACATCCAACTACAGAGGTTACATTTGAAATATCAGTCTCAGACTTAATTTTTCTACTCCACCTCTTAACACATTTTCTAAATAATTTCTAACTGGTTCCCACATCCTCTTTGTTATTATTATCTTTTCAGTTTTATCTATATTATTCCATTTACAATTTGTTATTTCCACATTTAACATATTAATTATATAGTTATACCAGTTGGTCAATGTCCATTTTGTTTTATCCTTCCAACCCCTCACTAAAACTATCTGTGCACACGCTATTAATTTATCAATCATTTTTTCTTTTTGCATACTTTTCACTCCTATTATCCGTGCATGTAATACATTTCTATTAACTATTACAATATGTAAATCTAACATTCTATTGATTTCTCCTTCAATCATTTTCCAGTAATCTTGCACTCTATCACATTCCCATATCATATGATTGAACACCCTACTTTGTTCACAGCCGTGCCAACACTTATCTTTCATCCCTGGTACAAAGCGTGAAAGTTGTGCAGGAGTTCTGTACCATTTTTGTCACATTTTCCTTCTGGTTTCCCTTAATGCATTATACTTTTCTCTTGTTATATTACTTATTTCCCTCTGGATGTCTTCCCTCTCAATTTCCATGTCCAATCTCCATGTCTGGAAAATTTCCTCTATTATTTCTTCTTTTACTGTTATGATTTGTTCGTACAGATCTCCTGCTACTTTCTTCTCCCCTCTCAAACATTTCCTAATCACCTTCTCAAATGGACTATCCCGTTCTCTTATTTTTCCCCTTCGTCTGAAAATTTCCTGTCTTATGGCCCAGCTTTGGATCCAGTTCCCTGACCCAATCCAGTTCTGAATTTCTTTTTGTTCTACAGGGTTTCCATCCTCTGTGTACAGATCCTCCACCAACCTTTTTCCTCTACTTTCTATTAATCTCAGTGTTCTACCTAAGCTTACATCATTATTATAATTCATTTGCCATATAGTTGCCACCTTGCTTTCATTGCCTGGGTTTAACTTCTTCTTTCTTTTTTTCCACACTTTTGCTGTTCCTTTAAAGGGTTCCTTAAATTCTGTTTCCTCTCTCCTCTTCCAATCCGTAAATATTATTTCTTTTCCTTTAATATTATTTATTATCTTTTCCATATTTACCCATCCCCCCGTGTATTGTATTTCCAACAATCTTTGTATTTGAAATGCATCATGGTAAACTTCTAAACTTGGGATCCCCAGCCTCCCTCTTCCTCTTTGGCATTTAACCATTTGTCCCTTATTCTGGGTCTTTTCCTCCAACTGCCCATGTTTTTATTCTTCTATCCCATATCTTTAATGTCTTCCTCTCTACTGCATTTGGCAATGTTTGGAATAGATATAATACTTTTGGTATTACGAACATTTTCAATACCCTTATTCTATCCACTCTTGCTAACGTTTTCCCTTCCCACTTCTTAAGTTGTTTCTCTATTATTTTCCATTTTTGTTTATAATTCTCCTCAACTATACTCTTTAGATTTTTATATATCCACACTCCTAAATATTTTATCTTCTTTAATCCTAATTTTAATCCCGATATTTTTCTAATCTCCAATTGTTCTTTTGGGGGGGTATTAAGACATAATATCTCTGACTTTTCAATGTTAACAAATAATCCTGATATGCTCCTAAATTCTTCCAATATTTTTATCATATCTTTTATCATAATTAATGGTTGGTTGGTAATAATCATTGCATCATCGGCAAAGAGGTTCAGCTTTATTTCTTCTTTTCTTCCTCCCTCCTTTTCTATTTTATACCCTGTCCACTTGGTGCTATTTCTGATACTTTCGGCTAGTATCTCTATTGCTATTACAAATAAAGTGGGGGATAATGGACACCCTTGTTTTGTGCCATTTAGAATAGGTATCTCTCCTGTCCTTCTGTTGTTCACTCTTACTCTTGCCTTACAATTACTATACAGTTGCTGCAATGTTTTACAAAAACTTTCCCCCATATTCAATTGTTGACATACATTTAACAGATATTTATGGTTAACCTTATCAAAAGCTTTATAAACATCCAATTTGAGTATTCCAATTTTTCCCTTATTCAAATTTGCATGGTTCGTTGCAATTACCACATTTTTATTGGATCCCCGATTTTTCTTCCCTTTACAAATCCATATTGATCTTCTTTAATTATTTTTGGCATTATCGTTTCCAATCTTTTTGCTAAAATTTTTGTGAATATTTTGTAATCCTAGTTACATAGACTGATAGGTCTATATGACCCTGGTTGTGTTAGATCTCTTCCCTTTTTTGGTATGGTGATAATTTCTGAAACTTTCCATGTTTGTGGGACTTTTTGCTTAATGTATATTTCATTAAACAACTCTGTTAGATGTGGTACCAATTCTTCAATATATGCTTTATAATATTCCGCTGGGAATCCATCTGGCCCTGGAGACTTAGCCCCCTTTAACCCTTTAATTACGTTTAATATTTCCTCTTGTGTTCCTCTGCAATTTTTTCTCTGATATTTAAGTTCCCTTGTGCTACCCCCTCCTCCTTATATAAATCCTTGTAATATTTTGTCATTGTATTTTGCCGATGTAATCGCCTTTATTCGACTTTGCTGTTCTGTGTTTATGTGTCATATTCTGTAAACCGCTCCGAGCCCTCGGGGAGTGGCGGTCTATAAATTTGAAGCATAAATAAGCATAAATAAATATATATATGGCTGTTTGGAAGGACTCCAAGTTTACAGGGTCATGGCTTATTAAGGGAGAGGGGTACCGACACCTTGTTTTATCAGTGGCATTATTAGGGTTTCATGTCACCCGGTGCAATGATTCAAGCTGATACCTCCACATATTTCCTGCCATACTAAACCATACTGTAAGATTGTAGTAAAAATAGGAGATAATTTGGCAAAATCAGCAGCTATTATAAAAAAGCAAGAATGAAAATAACTTGTAACTTGTGTAGACGTCAAACCAAGACAATACAAAGACTAATTATAATTGGGTAGTAATGACAGCTCTGACCAAAACACCTTATTAGAAGGATCAGAAAGTAAATTAGCATAGAGTTTTAGCCCTGTGGGTATATTGATATGGTACATGCAAGCTCCACTGGTGAAAAATGTTTTCATGACTGTATCTAATTATAGGGATATTTATACAGAAAGGTATTTTGGATGAAACACTCCACGCACATTTTCTAGACAGTCATTTTGGTGTCACTCCCCTCAGATGGTGTGCCCCCAGTGTGGTCTGCACCTCCCACACCTCCCTTGTGATGCCACTGTTCTCATAAGACCCAGCCAGTTCTCATCATGAATTTTAAACTTGCATCTTAGATTTAATCTTTGTTCCGTGTATTTAAATATGTATTTTGTAGAAATAGGTTTTCATATGTGTATTTTATAGAATGTTTTTAGATGATTGTGTGTTTTTAGTGATGTAAGACACCTTGAACCATGAGGAGAGGCAGGTACACCATATTAATGCATCTTGACAACACTTTAATTGCCATGAAATCATGGGAATTGTAGATTGGTGAAGACTACTACTCTTTGGCAGCAAAGGCTAAAGACCTTGTCAAACTATAATTCTCATGATTCCACAACACTATGCCATAGCAGTCACAATAGTGTCAAATTGTCTTAATTCTACAAGGTAGATGTACCTTTGAATTACAACTCCAATTGTAACTGGGGAAGAGGGAATTTCCAGTCCAGAGTATCTGGAAGAAAATGAGCTGGGAGAGTTTCATATGTGATACCCAAATCCATTAATGGTAGAAGCCTTTAGAGGCCGTTATTCATATTTCAACAAAAATGAAACAAAGACAAATAAATACATAAATAACCTTGAAAAATAAAAAGAAAGCTGTAATGAGATATAACAATAAAATGAAAAAATCAATAACTAATAAAAGATATGTCACATATATATACTACACAACAAGATACATGAAACATAAGCTCTACCAAAAAGTCAATATGCATAGAGTGTGCCGCCCCAAGGGGGCTTGAATATTTGTTTTGTGGGTACTTTCCATGTGGCTGTTTTTTGATGTTAGTTTCCCCCCTTCGCCATGTTGTTTTAAGTCATGTGACCTTTAGGCTTGTCATGTGGCCCCAGGGTCTCTGGGTGATCCACCCTCGGGTCCGCCCCTTTGGAGAGGTTATATAAAGGGGCCCTCGGCTTGCCTCGCTCTCTTCCAGCACCATCAGGACACAGAGCAAGTCTTAGAGCAGACGGCTCCAAAAGGGAACCGTTTTTACTGCTAGGTTAATCTACGTTTCCAACCAGGATTCCCAGTAACAGGAAGACCCGTCTTCAACAAGGACTGAGATTCTGGGGAGTGCTAAAGGACCCAGTTTGCCTGCACTCCAGGAGACAACAGGACACCTTTGGACTTTGACGAGAGGTACCGCCTTTGATGTTACTTGACGCATCGGGGCTGAAATCCCTTTTTGGACATTGCGACTAACCAAGCTTAAGCCATCAGTTTTATGCTGATTGTTCCAATAAATTTCCTTTTGGCCCTCAGTTTGCGTCAACCATCCTTTTTGTTGAGGTCCACTGTGGCTTGTAGGTGGAAAGCCTAGCCATCCCATTTTCCCAGATTTGTGCTTTCCCTTTTAACCCTGGGAAGACGGAAAAGTAAAAACGGCCCTTGCGTTCAGCGCATTTGGCAGCCGGTTTTCCTCAGGTTTTCCTGCTGAAGAGTTTTGGCGCCAAAGAAAGCCAGGTTTCTTACCGCTGAAGAGTTTTGGAGCCAAAAGTTAGTCAGGTTTTCCTGCTGAAGAGTTTTGGCGCCGGAAGTTAGTCAGGTTTCCCTGCTGAAGAGTTTTGGAGCCAAAAAGAAAGTCAGGTTTTCCTGCTGAAGAGTTTTGGCGCCAAAGAAAGCCAGGTTTCTTACCGCTGAAGAGTTTTGGCGCCGAAAGTTAGTCAGGTTTCCCTGCTGAAGAGTTTTGGAGCCAAAAGAAAGTCAGGTTTTCCTGCTGAAGAGTTTGGAGCCAAAAGAAAGTCAGGTTTTCCTGCTGAAGAGTTTTGGCGCCAAAGAGCCAGTCAGGTTTCTCCTGGTGATCCGTTTGGCGCCAAAAAGAAAGTCAGGTTTTCCTGCTGAAGAGTTTTGGCGCCAAAGAGCCAGTCAGGTTTCTCCTGTTGATCAGTTTGGCGCCAAAAAGAGGGCGGTCGCCATCTTGGCTGTAGTTTTGGCCCGCCGCCATCTTGTTTTGTAGTTTTTGTGGGTTGTTTAGGCGGAACCTTCGACTGCCATCCTTCAGTTCTTGTTTCCACCCGAGCCTATTTCCTGCCGGACCAGCTTCCGGGGGAGGCCTTTCGGCCGGACAGGAAGTGACTCAGCCGCCATTTTGTTTTGTAGTTTTTGGAAATTTTCCGTTTTTCCATCGCATTGCTCTGGGAGGGCTCGGAGAGCTTCGGAGCGGCCGGGTGGCGAAAAGCTCCAGAGCGGCAGAGGCCCCCCCAAGTGGCCCAGAAGAGATCCTGCGGGCGCCCAGAGCCCCAGAGGACAGCATCAGCGGCGCCCTCCTGTGGTTCCCAAGCAGCGGTTCCAGTGGGATGTCCCGCACTTTCTCCTCCATCTGCTCCTGTGTCGGGCTGTGGTGAGCCTTTGGTCCTGAAGGGCCTACAGTCACTCGGGGGGAGGGGTTTGTGCACCAGCGGCCCTTTAGAGGGCCTGAAGAAAGAAAAACCTCTGGCCCTGCTTGACAGCCTTCTGAGGATCTCCTAGCAACTTTATGCTGCAAAGCCTTTCTAACTGTGATCAACATCAACATTGTGTAGCAGTGTGTAGCTTTGCTTGGTGCTTAGTGTAACTATATGTGATTAGTCCTAGGGCACATTGCGTGTATGTTAGCACATTGTAGTCACAGGCTTGAAACTTGTATTGAGACTGCTTTCTGTATGTATTCCAAAGCACTGTATGTCAACAGTTACATGCCATAGCTTAGCTCATGGAATGCTAAACTGTATTGCTAGCCCTAGCATTTATGCCTAAAAGTGTGCATGCCATTGCGTAGAGTGGATAGCAAGTAGCGCCAGTATACTTCTTTCAGTGGTGGTGCAATTTAAGCAGGGCTCTTGCATTTTCAAATGTTTAGAAGCCAGGTTATAGGGTGAATAAGGTTGCCATTGGCTTAAAGTTGCGCGTGGTCCCCACACCAAAGCTACTGCACAACATAACCTCAGGCATGTCAACACCGTCGCGGTACAGCGTACGATCTGTAAAGGGCTCTCTGACGTCTGATGGAGTACGCTTCGACCCTACGCTCTATCGGAACTCCAGCCAGAGGATCTGAGAATGCCAAGACTTCAGAAAATCAAGAGAGCTCCTTAAGCGCAGCCTATCAAGCAGGGCCCCAAGCTCCGGCGAACGATGGGGAAGCCCAGGCCTCAGCCACCCCAGCGAAGGTTTATGCTGCAGATGCCTTATCAGACGTTCGTCCCAAGACCCACGATTACAGTCTACGTTCGAGCCGAGACAGACATCCTACGGAGAGGTTCGCTGAGCAACTCACACAAAAGGAAGCAGATTTCTCTCGTGTGGTGGGAAAGTGCTGGCAGCGTATCGACGAGTTGGCCGCCACGCGTGGCAGTACAACAATGAGCCCACTAAAGAACAGTTCGAAGGAGCAATCAACGATTGGCTAATTGCGCCAACGAGTTTGCATCGGGTGCTCAGGGAGCTGAACAATCCCAGGCGCAGCTGAAGGCCGATGCACTCGCCAGAGACATGGCCAGGAAGAATGAGTGGTGCGGTGGAATTTTGGACTCCTTGCTTTCTGCCACCCGACCTCACATTCCCGAACGTTCAGACGCACCTGCTGCTCTCACCAGGCGGAGTTTGAGCCAAAACATGACTCGTGCCTCCAGCCTCAAATCGTCGCACAAAGTCCCGTCGCTGCATAGTTCAAGCGTTCAGCCCGGAGCCAGGCAAGCTCAGTTCAGGTCATCCTGGAAGCGGAAAGGGCTAAAGTAAGGGAAATCGCACTTCAGACTCAGGCTGCAGCTGTGGTCGCAGCTGAAGAGGCCATAATCGGAAAGAGCAGCTGCGCGTCAAACAACAAACGCTGGAACTCCAGCTTCAGCTTGATGCACTAAAGGTCCAAGGGAGGCGTCTAAACGGGCGGCAGAAGCTAAATTCTGGTCGGAAGCAGCAAATCAGGGCCTTTCGGAGGACGTGCTGGAGGCACTGGATCGAAAACGACACTAGAAAGGTTCCAAACCGCCCAGCGTTGTGTTCTCCTGGCTCGAAAGGCGTCACACAAGCAAAAGGGATGATGGAGACGCGACCAGCTGCCTGCAAATCCAAAACCCGCCGTTCCCGTCCGCCAAGACATGACCAGGGTGGATGGCGTCTTGCCGCACGCGCATGTCTGCATCGGGGACAAATGTCCCACCTAGACCTACCCTGCAAGAACTCCCAGACGATCAGCTCAACGAACCAGCCCGGCAATTCAGGCCCTTCAATCCCCTTCTCAACACAGTGCACAGGTCCGCCCGGCAGTCCATCTAACAGATCCGGCACCACGGCATCCCAGGAGAAGTCTAAAAGATCAGGGTGTGCAAAGGTTTCCGGACCGCGTAGAAGATTACTCGTGGTGGTCAACCTCCTTCCAAATGGCCGCTGATGACCTTCGTTGACCCCTCGCGAGGAGATAAACTTGCTCATTGAGTGGCTTGGCCCGGAGTCCTCTCAACAAGTCAAAGGGATCTTTGCGGCCAATGTCAGGAATCCAGCGAAAGCCCTCACACAGTTTGGGAACGACTTTATTACAGATAATGGGGCGGTTGCATGGTGGAAGCTCTCTGAAAGACAGGCTGAAGAAGTTCCCCTCTAAAGCCAAAGATAGCAAGCTCTTTTGGGACTTAGTGACCTGCTGGAGCAAATGCTTGCAGCCAAAGAGCATCCCGAAATACCTGGACTTGTCGACTGGACCAAAGTTCCTTCCAAAATGTCGCCCTCGACAAACTCCCCGGAGGTGCGGGAAACTTGGGCTGATATTGTCATGAAAGTACAAGAGGACACATCAACAAGCCTACCCCCTTCTCCCAACTAGCGAATTTGTAAAGGAGCTGGCCAAGTCTAGAATCCACCCAGAAACTCGGCTCTGTACCAAGGAACTCCCTCAGATGGACTTCCTCAAGGACTTAAAAAGCGTCCTAGGGAGATAAACGCTCAGCCACCGTTAAGGCTACCGAAACAGAACAACGTTCTCTAACCTAACATCAAGTGCCAGGAGCATACCTTGCCCTATCCATCTAAAGCCACACAGCCTGGCGGCAGAGTGTAGGAGTTCACCAACAAACCATACAAAAGAACGCACAGACATCGTAAAAAAGGCCAGAGTGTGCTTCAAGTGCTGCAGCCGTGAGCCTCACCTCTCCAGGGACTGTCAAGCTGAGGTCAAGTGTCGGCAATGCAACAGCCTGAAGCTCTGCACGGCCATGCATAACCAGAGGGCTTCTGCAAGCTCAGCGTAAAGACCCAGTCACCCAAGAGAGACTCAGAGGGAGGCGAAACGCCTCACATGGATTCACAGTCAGCCAGTGTGGCCTGCACCAAACTGAATCAGGAAGCACCAGACCCCGTGTCTGTCACCCCATCTGCCTCGCGGAGGTCTACCTCAGGCAGATCAGAGTTGAAGAGGAGAGTTTACGTGGCCTCGACGCCCAAAGCGACTCATCTTCGGCCACTCCAGAGTTCCTCAGCATGTTTGACACCGTACTCCGAACTGTGGACTACGAGGCGTCCACTTGCTTTGAAAGCGCAGGATGGGCAGAGTGGCTACAGACTTTGTTGTATCTCCGTGCGGCCAGCAGAGGTGTTTTGAGCTGCCTGACCTCGTGGAATGCACATCCATCCCTCGAGATAAGGGCAAATTGCTACCAAAGCAATAGTCAAGGCACATCCTCACCTCAAACACTTGGGAAGCAGAGCGTCCCGAATATTGAAAAGGATGTGGGGATCCATCTCCTCATAGGGGGGGCTAAAGCCTCTTCATCATAGAGGAACAAGTTATAGGACCGCCAAGGGCTCCGTTGGCTCAGAAGACGCCTCTTGGTTGGACGGGTGGTAGGGCCTGCGTACATCGACAGAATGCAGCCTTTCCCCTCTTCTTCCGGTTCAGTTGACAAAGACAGCCGCCCCAGCGACCGACCAAGTCAAGTGGAGAGTTGCCTGACCGTGTTTCAGAGCTCTGCCAAAGTTCAAGCTTTGACTGCAATCCGATGTCAACACTACCCAGCTGCGTGAGACAGCCTCAGGGGTGTGCGAGTTCACAGAGTCACCAAGGACAGATCCTGGAGCCAGAGTAAAGGGAAGCCTTTATCTCCTGCGAAGCTGACACCAGCCTCCGCGATCGACCACGCTGAGTCCACCAGCTTGCTCCATTCAGAGAAGAAGGTGTCAGCTAACCGGCCAAGGGAAGTTTCGCCGCAAGGCAGGATCACGCATCGGATGATCAAGCCAGAGTTGACCATCCGCAGCTCACAGAGAGTGCGAAGGAGGTGGCGCCCTCGCGCGGGCCAAAGATCTTGCCAACATCCAACCATGATGTATGGTTTCCCAAGAGGAAGGGACGGCGATATCTGCCTCAGCTAGCGTCAACGTCCAGCATGTGGACCACGGAGCCTGACATTCCAAAATGACAGAAGTCAGATTTGTCTGACGCCGTGGCCGCTGCAAGGTGGAGGCTAGAGTTTCCAGCAGGAAGAGGCCACCTGGTGGACAGATCCTTCCCCATAAATATAGTTTAGAGATAGTTTAAAGTGTTTGCATTTCTGCAACGTTATGCACATTGTTATTTGGATGATTGATAAAGTGCTATAATCAACAACAGGCCTTTTTAACTCCTCTCAGCCCGATCCTGAGGATCTCAAAGTGTTGACGCCAGCTTCCATTCCTAACACAGAAGACTCCAGGATGGAAAGATGTCTCCTACCCGTCCAGATGGAGCGCACAAGCAACAATGGAGGCTTACCAACGCCTTTTGGAAAAAGTGGAATGTCAGCTTAAGATCTGGCAGAACTCCCAGCCTAACCTACGTGCATGAGATGTAGTCCCTACTGAAAGATAAGGCCAGCCATTGAGTCACAGTGGCCCAGTCTCATTTTGCCCAGACGGGAAGGCAGAAAAGTGCAAATTAGGCCACGAGCCATGGCAAAAGTTACCTTATTAGAAGACCTGTGGGAGGTCATAGTTTTAATTGAGAATGTTTAAATATGCTATGTCGGGTAGCCATAAACAGTTCATTTGTTATTCCGTTCGGGGAATCTGTCGCTAGGGGCATGTTGTTTTTTAAGTGGCTGTTTTTGATGTTGTTTCCCCTCTCGCCATGTTGTTTTAAGTCATGTGACCTTAGGCTTGTCATGTGGCCCCAGGGTCTCTGGGTGATCCACCCCCGGGTCCGCCCTTTGAGAGGTTATATAAAGGGGCCCGGCTTGCCCCTCGCTCTCTTCCAGCACCATCAGGACACAGAGCAAGTCTTAGAGCAGACGGCTCCAAAAGGGAACCGTTTTTACTGCTAGGTTAATCTACGTTTCCAACCAGGATTCCCAGTAACAGGAAGACCCGTCTTCAACAAGGACTGAGATTCTGGGAGTGCTAAGGACCCAGTTTGCCTGCACTCCAGGAGACAACAGGACACCTTTGGACTTTGACGAGAGGTACCGCCTTTGATGTTACTTGACGCATCGGGGCTGAAATCCTTTGGACATTGCGACTAACCGCTTAAGCCATCAGTTTTATGCTGATTGTTCCAATAAATTTCCTTTTGGCCCTCAGTTTGCGTCAACCATCCTTTTTGTTGAGGTCCACTGTGGCTTGTAGGTGGAAAGCCTAGCCATCCCCATTTTCCCAGATTTGTGCTTTCCCTTTTAACCCTGGGAAGACGGAAAATAGAGCACTATCAAAAATATATAATTCCACATAAAATATCAGCTCAGAATGGATGAACACATTGTACCATTATCAGCATTTCACTTTTTCATTGTTAGCAGCTAGTAGGTTTGTGCCAAGTGTGTGCTGTATGTGTATTTATAAGAGAAATGTATATTTTACCTTTCTGCAGGAAGAGAATTCCTTGTATAATTCACCATATAAACTTATTTATTTATTGTGCAAGAAGTTAACTGAGAATATAGTTATAATGTACAGGACAAATCACAAACAAAGTTAAAAACTTGGCATTATACTCAATTTCTTTAGACCGGAAGCTGGCCACTTGGAGTGCCTCTGGTGTCGCTATGAGAAGGTGCACCATTGTGCATGTGGCAAGACTCAGGCTGCATTGTAGTAGGTGGTCTGTGGTTTGCTCTTCTCCACACTCACATGTCCTGGACTTCACTTTGTAGCCCCATTTCTTAAGGTTGACCCTGCATCTCGTGGTGCCAGAGCGCAGTCTGTTCTCATCAGGTATCAGCTTCTGATTGAGGTTCTGGGTTTTAACCTGCCACTTTTGGACTCTCGGTTGCTGAAGTGTTCCTGTGAATATCTCTGTAGATCTTAGAAAGCTATTTCTTGATTTAAGACATTGACTTGCTGGCTGATATCTGAACACAGGATGGGCCAGAGATATTTATTTATTTATTTATTAGACTTGTACACCGCCACTCCCAAAGGCTCGGGGCAGTTTACAATAGGAAGAGATAAAACACAATGGGTAAAAATAGAACAGTAGGTGGTAAAATTCAATAAAACACAACAGAGAAGGACAGAGTTATTCACAGGCAGTCAAAAGCCTGTCAGAACAAGTTTGTCTTACACGCTCTGCAAAATGCATTTAAATCGTGCAGGGCTCATGTCTCTGGAGGTAGTGTGTTCCACAATGTTGGCGCAATAATGGAAAAAGCTCGCCGCCTAGTCGAGGTCAGATGAAAGGATTTAACTGATGGGATAGTCAGGAGGTTCAGGTCTTCTGAGCGTAGTGATCTCGGGGGGTTATATGGAATCAAGCAATCCCACAAGTACACTGGCCCCAGACCATATAAGGCCTTGAAAGTAAGAACTAACACCTTGAAAGTGATCCAGTATTAAATTGGAAGCCAGTGCAGGTCACACAGAATTGGAGTTATACGGCATGTCGCGGGCTCTCCCGCGAGCAGCCGGACTGCAGCATGCTGCACTAGCTTAAGTTTCCGGGTCACAGTCAAGGGTAGGCCAATGTAAAGAGCGTTACAGTAGTCAAGTCTTGAGATGACCGTGGCCTGGATTAACGTGGCTAGGTCATTCCGGGACAGGTAGAGGGCCAGACGCTTCGCCTGTTGCAGATGGAAGAACGCAGTTCTGCTGACAACGGAGATTTGGGTCTCCATCATCAGCAGAGGGTCCAAATGGACACACAGGCTTTTTACAGATGATGACGGGCATAGTGCCTCACCATCCAGGGTTGGCAGTTGGATGTCCCTATCGCCCAGACGACCCAGCTAAAGGATCTCCATCCTCGCCGGATTCACTTTCAACCTGCTGGCTCGCAGCCATCCAGTAACGGCCTCAAGGCACAGATGGAAATGATTAGGTACAGAGTCCGCCGGCCCTCCATCCTCAGAATGAGCTGAGTGTCATCAGCATACTGATGGCACTCAAGCCCGAAGCTACGCACTAGTTGAGCGAGTGGTCGCATATAGATGTTAAATAACAAGGGGGAGAGAATGGCTCCCTGAGGGACCCTGCAAAGAAAAGGGGATCCCCCGGAAACCATCCCTCCCCTCTGCACTCATTGCTTCCCATTGTGGAGAAAGGAGGACAACCAGTTCAGAGCTGTCCCCCTCACTCCAGCCACGGCAAGGTGGTGCGTCAATAGATCATAATCGACTGTATCAAACACTGCTATGAGATCCAATAACACAAGCAGTGCCAATCCGCCTTGATCAAGCTGGCAACGTAGCTGATCTGTGATGGTGTCACGATGCAAGGACTCGGCCGGCCCCTTAATCACACACACAGAGACGGTAATCAGCTAACTATTTATTGAAGAATATAGAACAGGTGAAAAAGCAATTGTCCATGAGATATAGAAAAGTTCAGTTCAAAAGCAAAGAGTCCGTAGTATAATCCATAGGCAAAGGTCTTGGCAATAGGCTTGGCAAAAGCTCCGCAAAACCAAGCGGATCAAGAAACAAGGCAAAGTTCAATCAGGGTCCAAGAAACTTCTTGGCAAGGTACGAGCCACAACTTGGCTCCGTGGTCCTTTGCTCGCGACACCTCCTTAGGTTAGAAGTGGCCGAGCTACTGAAGATCCGTTCCCACGGATCCTATACTTAAACCTCCCGGTGGGGTCCCCGACGCTCTAGGCTTCGGCGGTAATCTGTGCTACGGGATCTAGCGCTTCTCTGGCGCTCTAGGCTGTGGTGCCAATCCCTCCTGCTGGAGTCGATGCTCCGTCTCCTATCGAAGCTCCGACCTTGCCTCCCAGCACCTGGCTCACTATCTTCATGAGAGTCTAACTCCCTCTCATCTTCCATGGCCTCATCGCCTATGTTTCTCCAAACTCTCTCCTGTGATCTGTACCCACCCGGTTTCTCATAACATTCATCGCTATCAGCACTTTCAGAATCGGCCTGACCTTCCCAGTTCTCATAGCCATCCGGCCATCCTTCATCCCAGGCCAAGCTGTCTGTGGGAGAGGAAGGTCCAGCTAACTCATTAACCCCTTCCTCCATTTCTTCCTCAGCTGCGGCTGGTTCTAATGCAAGTGGGACCCCCGGTGCTGCCCCCTGCCCCCCAGGCACAAAAGAGAACTGGGTTGCTACAGATGGAGACCAAAACCGTCTCCGTCCCGTGCCCCGAACGGAAGCCGGACTGGAAGGGGTCAAGTCCAGCTGTGTCATCTAGGAAAACCTGTAACTGCTCCATTGCCGGCTTCTCAATTACCTTGCCCAGAAATGAAAGGTTCGAAACTGGGCGGTAATTGGAGGGAACCGAAGGATCTAAACCAGGTTTTTTCAGCAATTGAGAGACCACAGCCTCTTTCAATCCCTCCAAAAAAACTCCTTGCTCAAGGGAGCAATTTATTGTGTTCGACAGAGGGTCACGTAATCCCTCTAGGCAAGATTTCACAAGCCAAGATGGACACAGATCAAGGGAGCAAGTGGTCGGTCTAGCTGCAGTGACAATCCTATCAACAGCCTCTGCGTCCAGTGGATGGAATCGGTCAAAGGTGGGCCCGGCGAGTGGCCATGGAGTCTCAAGTTCTCTCACTGTATCAATTGTGGCTGGAAGGTCCCGGCGGAGGGACGAAATCTTGTCTGCAAAGTAACTGAAAAACCTCAGCAGTGAGGGCCTGATCATCATTCTTTGGGATGGTAGGGACCATCGTCAATGACTGAATTATCTTGAACAGTTGTGCTGGGCGTGAGTTAGCAGACACTATCATGGAGGCATAATGTAATTTCTTTGCCTTCTTGATAGCATGCTCATAAGCATCCATAAACTGCTTATAAGCTGATTTTGACCCTTCATCACGGAGTCTCCGCCACTCGCTCTCTAACCGTCTCTTCTCTCGCTTCATATCAATGCCTTTGTCCTTTTATTGCAGGTTGCTACTTCCCAGTGGATGTCAGGTGGTGCAATACCAGCTAAACAGTCCAATTTCTCCAGTGGTGTAAGGTGTAGACATCCAGTGATAATGCACCATGTCTCATTAAAAGCCACATCCACTGTTTTAACATGGTGAGATGTATTCTAAACTGGGCATGCGTACTCAGCAGCAGAGTAGCAAAGCGCAAGGGCAGATGTCTTCACTGTATCTGGTTGTGATCCCCAGGTTGTGCCAGTCAGTTTTCGTATGATATTATTTCTAACACCAACTTTTGCTTGATATTCAAGTAGTGCAGGATAACACATTAATAATAATAATAATAATAATAATAAAGCAATTGGACCTCACTTGTTTTATCCATAAGATGATTTCAAGGAATCCACACTTCCCCTTTTTGCCCCCGGGGAGCCCAGGATAGGATTATCTTAGATCAGTGTTTCTCAAACTGTGCTCCTCCAGATGTTTTGGACTTCACACCCCACCCCACCCCCCTGAAACCCCATCCAGTTTACCAGCTGTTAAAAATTGTGCAGGCTGAAGCCCAAAACATCTGGAGGAGCAACGTTTGGGAAATTAATATATACTTGCTAACTATTTTAATGTATATGAATGTATTTATTATGTATCATGTTATATCATGTTTGGCATTGAATTGTTGCCTGTTTGGAAGCCGTTCTGAGTCCCTCCTCAGAGATCAAGTAGTATGGGGTATAAATACTAGAAATAAATAAAATTAAATTCTGTCTTACCACCTCATCACACTTACAGTTTACATTTTATGAGCAGCCACCATAAATTTCCTGGGAGTCACGGCGGGAGGCGCGCTTTGGAGCCAGTGCGCATGCGCGGAGATTTGCACATGCGCACTGGGCTCCAGAGCGTGACTCGCGCTCGGGAGCCACTGGGGGGGGGGGCGCAAATTTTTCCCGCTTACCCCCTCCCCCCGTAATAGGTAGGACCGCCCCTGCACACAATGGCTTGACATTAAAGTTGATTTGAAGTTTTATATTACCATATCTAGTGATGTAGCACCATCTCTTAAATCTGAAGCTACCTGCAGTCCAATAAAGCTACGTTTAGTGTGATACATTTGCTAGCTTTGAAGCTTTTTGTTGGCTTTACTACAGCAGACTCTCACAGTAACTGCTTTGGAAATGATCTCTTAAGCCCAACCTTTCATGTAGGAATGAAAGATTTTCCTCCTCATCTGTTCCAGTTTGAAACTGAGCTGGAACAACAACCAAGCAGGAAGAGCAGTGATAATAGTTTGCCCTCCGCAAGCTGTTACATCCCTTATCAACAGACCCATCCTCTGTTTGAGCCGCTCAGTCGCTATAATCTATTTACTTGCTCTTGTCATGAACACATCTTTTTCTGCAACGGTTCAATCAATGTTTGCAGAAAGCCTTCCTGTAATCCATGGATGAAAAACCAACCATATAAATGCTAATTTAATGTATTCATTCATGCCACGCTGAAGGTTTAGACGAAGGCCAGGTAAATTACACCCACACAGCAGACCTGTCAGCAGGAACAATGAGAAGCCATGGAATTAGTTTGGTGGGATTTTTTTTTTTGTGAATTCATGTTGACCATTTTTATTTCAGCTGTTCCTTTGGGATCATTGAGCATCACATCCTTCCGACTGAAGGGCACACTTGCTTTCCAAAGCAGGGCATAGGGCTTGTTGTCTTTCTCCTACGCTTTGCATCTCTCTATTAATACTGTGATTAAACTTTCTTTTGTGAGACAGGTTATCATTGTTTTGATTGTGTATCCTGCATCGCAGGGGATTGGACTGGAAGGTCCTTCCCAACACTATAGTTCTATATAAAATTCAAAATGAGAAGCAGAATAATTAAAATATGCTCTCCTTGTTCTTGTAAAAAATGTTAGCAACATCATTATGTAGCTGTTATGACTAACCTCACGATGCAGTAATGAGGTGAAAAATAAATCCTGAAGTGAACATTGTTTTTGTGTGCCTTCAAGTTGTTTCCAACATATCATGACCCTAAGGTGAACCTATTACAGAGTTTTCCATGAATAATCAAATCCACAAAAGCTAAAATGGCAAATGTGAAGGCATTATTGTATGTACATTTCACTGATTACTATAGCACTGTAACTTCTTAAAATTAAAGGCTGAGAAGAGAAGTGAACTTATTACTAGGTCTCAGATTTCAAAGAAGTATGCTTATGGGAAGGAATAAAATGTTGCAGCTGGTGTCAGAAAGTCCCCAAAATATTCTAAAATAACATTTGGAATTATGTTTAAAACACACGAATTACAGCAATATGTATTGTAAACTACAATAACATCTTGGATGTGTGTCCCATCAGGAGTGATCTAGGATGTAATTTCCAATGTTATATCCATCAGCATCGAACAACTGAGCGGGAACCTGACAAAATTCTTCCCCCTGGTCCCTTCAAAAACAGACCGTGGTGTATTTGGAAAGGAATACCTAATACATTATGATTACTAACTGGAGCACCGCACAGGGAGAGACCCACTCCCATGTTGCGGCAGCTCCACTGGTTGCCAGTGTGCTCCCGGGCTAGGTAGATACAAAGTGCTGGTTATTACCTGTAATGCCTAAAACGGCTCAGGTCCAGGCTATTTGTCAAATCACGGCTAAAGGTAAAGATTTTCCCCTGACATTAAATCCAGTTGTGTTCGACTCTGGGGGTTGGTGCTTATCTCAATTTCTAAGCCAAAGAGCTGGCATTGTCCGTAGACACCTCCATGTGGCTGGCATGACTGCATGGAGCGCCATTTCCTTCCTGCTGAAGCGGTACCTATTGATCTACTCACATTTGCATGTTTTCGAACTGCTAAGTTGTCGGAATCTGGGGCTAACAGCGGGAGCTCACCCCGCTCCCCGGATTCGAACTTGTGATCTTTTAATAAGCAAGTTCAGCAACTCAGCGGTTTAATCCACTATGCCACTGGGGGCTCATATAAAATCGCATCTCCTCATATAAACCATCTTGACCACTGCGGTCAACAGAGGAGGCCCTACTCTCGTTCCCACCCCCGTCTCAAGCACAGTTGGTAGGAATGAAAGAGAGGGCCTTCTCCATGATTACCCCCCCCACACACACACACACACCTCTTGAATGCCCTCCTAAAAGAAATAAAAATGTCCCCCTCCCTTTTCTCTTTTAAAAACTAATAAGAAACTTATCTCTGTTCAATGGCATATAGAGAGGAGGAGGATTAAAACTTTACAAGTAATCAATACATCATCTCCCTGATACTGCTATTGTACCCTAATCTTAGTTGGTCTTGGCTCATTTGGTACGGCTCAGTGGCTTTATTGGCCGTTTAATATTTTAATAACTCTTTCAATGATCATTATGTATGTTTATATAATGTACGCAAAATGCTTTTATACAAGTTGTAAGGTGATTTGTAGGTTATGTTATCATTTAATTTTTGTTCAATTTTGTTGTAGCTGTTGTTTCCTTTTGATGACATTTTACTACACTGCTGTATGTAATGGTAAAAACCACGGCAGATAACAAGAACCTAATGCATCTCTAGGATGCTGAGTGGATGCCACTGGGAGCCCAAGGGGCCACTTGTAACCCCTATCTTGCAATTCACCCATTCTTGAGTACACAGATGTACATTGTACATACATTTTATTGATTAGCCCATCGGCCGTATCAAGATATTTAACAAACACATTTAACACATACAGCATACAACTCACATTACAATCAAAGTCTTGAGTGCACAGACAATTCAGTGTCCATGTCATGGATGTCACACTAGTATGATAGTCTTTAATATGCTGCAAATCTATGGGGGTTTCTTTTTCCTGCTGCAATGTAAGAGTAAGCTGTAATACTTGCACCCATCACATATCTATTTCGGCATCCTCATCCTTATAAATTCAGTGTCTGCAGTTTTACTCACCTTCTTTGAAGACTGGGATGTAAACTGAACTCCACACCTTTCATCACCTGGAGTGTGATCTTTCTCAGCAGCTTTGTATCTAAGCGGGCTTTTAATGTATAAGCAGGGAAGCTTTTGACTGGGATCTATATTTATGTGTGTGTGTGTGTGTTTAAAATGATTTTATTGTTTCACATGTTGATTTTAATTGTTTTAACATTTCATAATTCTCATTTTCTTCTCAAAACAGATGATTTCTGGAAGCTGCCTTGAGATACGTATATCTGAGAAGCAAAACTCGTACACTTTGCTGGCATGGTAAAATTATTATAGATCTCAGAATGGCAAAGCAGAGCACAATCTTTTATTTAAAAGATGCCATCATTACAACAGCATGAACTCTAGGTATCAAGGTTCTGGGAATTAAGCCAAATACAGTAGCTGTGAAGCCTAGTAAAGCGGCACCATCATTTGCAGAGAAAGCCCAAGGCAAAGATGTCATTTCCTTCTGAACAGAAGTGAGTTCTTCATTTGTTAGCAGTATTACACTTCCATAGCAATACTGATATGTCAGAGTATATTTTATGTGATCTTTTAATTCAGATTCAACCTCACCCCGATCTCAGTAATAATATTCCTATCCCTACTGTTAGGCAGAGTAAGAGGGCCACGTAAGGGAGATGGTTTCAGATAATAAAACCCTCAGCTGAAAGCACCCTAAGTGTCACCAATGGACGGAAAGCTATTATTTAGGAGTTTATCACACAAGGCAGGCGAAGAGCAATTGTATCAGGACAACAAAATATTTTCCTTGGACTTATCACTAGGCGTGTGCAATCCAAGTGAACCGCAATCTGTTTTGATGTCTCAGATTTTGGTGGGGGTCCCAATCCGTTTTTCGGAAGCCTTCTGAATTCAGGAGGACAGAAATCCATTTTTCATCCGGGAAGCCTAAATATTCGTTTTCTGTCTGGCCCTTTGGTTGCAATGGGGGCGGGTGGACTTCCCAAAGGCTCCCCTTCCCATCATGTTAGGCATAATTAGTCTTTATATCCTTCATTAAGACCTGGATTAAAAGCATCAAAGTTTAGATA
This sequence comes from Anolis apletophallus, assembly GCA_030556195.1. Taxonomy (NCBI): domain Eukaryota; kingdom Metazoa; phylum Chordata; class Lepidosauria; order Squamata; family Anolidae; genus Anolis; species Anolis apletophallus. The sequence continues at coordinate 65,727,545 of JARBWK010000008.1, read as the reverse complement.
TCCTTCTTCCTGTGATCCTTTTCCAAAAATTCAGATAGTCACCACACCTGTTGAAATTGATATTTGTGTCAGGGCGAACCAGGAGTTAAACCCAAAAGGGGAAATATGAAAGACGAAATAATAGAGGGTTTTTAAGAGGTGAAAATGTATTCACTCATTCAATATTCAGTGAACAAGGACTTCACAATGCAGCAGAGAATCAGGCAGGCCGTTCATCCATTCTGTGAGATGTACCCGACAACATATATTGAAACACTGACTTCATGAATTAAGTCAAGAAGTCTCTCAGTACGTTTAATAAATGATCAATTAATTTTTCCCTTGGTTTTTAGTAGAAAGAACTTTTTATTTTAAAAAACGGTGTATTAAAGCACATAAAATAAATGCTTTGATCGATTGAGCCACCAAAATCTGCTGATGATAGTAATAATTTTAAAAACTTTATTTATTTATTTTTATTTGCCATACTTGTACCCCGCCCTTCTCTACTCCAACAGGGGGACTAAAGGTGGCTTACAATGGCACAACGTTGTGCCTCAACACAATTTATAGACCACCCTCTCTCCCCTAGGGGATTTCAGGGCAGTATATACACACAAAATGCAAACATTCAATGCCTAAACTCAAATACAAACATAAACAGAACGATACAAAAACAATAATTATAAACTTGTGACAAAGGGGAAATTAACACCAAAATGAGGACCAAATATGAATATCTGAATAAACCTAATTATACTAATAACATAAGTTAACCACTTAAACATAAAGCCTAGAAGAGACAATTAGAATACATTAAAATGACTATCAAGGTTGTTCTTCTCATGTAACGTAGCAGCAGTGGAATACAGATAGGTTAGCCAGCATTCCAGTTGAACTGAAATTTTCTAATCCTCCTTGAGTTCCGTTAAGTGCAATAGTGTAGTAAGATGGCACCCCTTATATAAAATAGCAAACAACTCAAATGAGTGCAGAAGAGAACCTGAAGATCTATAACATAGTGGAAAACAATAGCCAATATCAGTGCAGCCAGGTGCCACAGTGGCGCAATGAGTTAAACCCTTGTGCTAGCTGAACTGCTGACCTGAAGATCGGTGGTTCAAATCTGCAAGATGGGGTGAGCTCCTTTTTGTCAGCTCCAGCATCCCATGTGGGGACATGAAAGAAGCCTTCCACAGGATGGTAACACATCTGGGTGTCCCCTGGGCAACGTCTCTGCAGACGGCGAATTAAAATGTCTCTTCTGACACAATAAAAAAAAGTGCAGCCAACACATCCGTGTAGTGCTCACAGCCCATGGCTAAATCATTATGTACTTTTTTGGAATCTCCACCTGAATATGTTTATCTATTTATTTAGTGAATGTACTGTATATGTCACCTTTCTTTTCGGGTGAGACTCAAAGCAGCTTCCAAAAACAATATTTTAAAGTTGTGGTTGATTGAATCTATGGGTGCAGTACCCGTGGATATGGAGGGTTGATTGTATTCAGAGGTGATTTCACACTTTATTAGTATCATAATTAGGCACTGATGGTCATTGAGTTAATGGCTAACCTCAGATTCCCCATTAGTCCCAAGTCCAAAGGAACCACGTTTATCTGACTACAATTAACTTGGCTCTGGATATGTTAAGAGTATAATATCTTTGCCTCATTAACAAAATAGATTCATAGCAAAAACTGTCAGAGCCCCTTTTGCGCTTGGTTTATAATTAGAGGCTTGTGAGTAGGTGGTGGGGCTGGCTAATTGTCACTATTCTTTTAATATTGTCATCGTGCTGCACCTAATATTTTTGATGAGAGTATTACGTGGAAGAGCAGATGGGAGATGAGATAAACAGAAGTACTGAAGAGCAGAAAAAGGATGGGGTTACATAGAAACAGCATTTGCAAAATTCCCAAGGGATTTTTGACAACACTGGGACAACAGAAGGACCCAAGCAATGAGATGCTGCTGTTTAACAATGATGAGGACAGGTTATAATTTTTCACCCACTTACATAAATCACTTAAACCAGAGAAATTAAACTGCTCATCAGCAAGATGAGTCCTAGTCCTCCTTCCCATGTGGCATAACATAGTAAAAATAGACTCCTACTAAAGTACGGAGAGGAATACAGTTGCCAGCAGGCCCGGATTAACACCTTTTTGCGCCCTAGGCCACACTTTGGAATTACGTCCCCTTTAAGCCAACCTCTACCGCACCCCTCCCCCCCATATTCTTTCATCCGCTCGTCCCCCTTAGTCAGCAGCTGTACCGATGCTGCGCTTCTCCCCGATACCAGGGGCTTGTCGCGTTGGGCTTCTCTCCTGTACTGGGGTTTGCTCATGTGCCGTAGCCGGCAGTTGCGCTTCTCTCTCCAGTGAGGAGGAGTCTCCTTGTGTTGGAGGAGGAATACCAGCTTTCAAGGTGTTAGGGCATGCGCGGACTGTGCAATGGAGTTTCCTGTACTTGCACTGAAGGAGCCAGCAAGTGGAGGCTGTTGGCATCAAGGGAGTTAATTGTTCCTCCTGTCGACGTCGATGCCAGTATCGAGAGTCCCTGTGCATACGCCATTTGCACAACAATAGCAGAGGCAAGAGCTGGTATTCAGGAAGGGGCAGGGGCGGCACCAAAAAGGAGGACCTCCGGTATCCTTCCTTCCTCATCTCCATGCGCATCGCGTTTTTATTTGTTTCAACATTTTATTTTATTTGGTCCGTGATCTGCGCCCCTCCTCGGCTTGCACCCCTAGGCCATGGCCTAGGTTGGCCTTATGGGTAATCCTGGCCTGGTTGCCAGGTTAGGATAATCTAAGATCCTAAGCTTTCTGGGTCAAAATCTGAGATCTAGGCATTTTGCTGCATGAGGTATCCGCCATTTACCCAGGTCAAGGTGCATAGTATTCAAACTCAGCCAAAGTATTTTGTGACATAAAGCTGCTAAGTACTTCACCTTCATGATAAAAAATGCAGTAAAGAAGTAAATGGCCAATAACCTGTTGCCCTTTATAGTACCTGAAATGAATCCCGAACCAGTCCTTGCCACACTATGCCTAATGCGTCTATTCAAAAGTATAGGTATGACAGTGGAGGCTAAATAAAGCCATTGATCCTACTAGGATTTCATACCATTGATCCATGGCAGTTAAAGTGGAGTCAAGCTATATTTATTCTACAGCAGTGGTTCTAAACCTTTCTATTGCCGCTACCCCCTTAATGCAGTTCTTCATGTTGTGGTGACCCCCAATCATAAAATTATTTTTATTACTACTTCATAATTGTAATTTTGCCACTGTTATGAATAGTAATGTAGATATCTGATATGCAGGATGTATTTTCATTCATTGGACCAAATTTGGCACAAATACCTGATATGCCCAAATTTGAATACTGGTGGGGTTGCGGTTGGGATTGATATTGTCATTTGTAATTGCTGGGACTTATAGTTCACCTACAATCAAAGAACTCGGCACACAAAACTCCCATGACTAACAGAAAATACTGGAAGGGTTTGGTGGGCATTGACCTTGAGTTTTGTACATCCAGAGAGCACTGTGGACTCAAACAATGATGAATCTGGACCAAACTTGACATGAATATTTAATATTCTCAAATGAGAACTCTGGTGGAGTTTGGGGAAAATATACCTTGACATTTGAGAGTTGTAGTTGCTGGGATTTATAGTTCACCTACAATCAAAGAGCATTCTGAACCCTACCTACAATAGAATTGGGCCAAACTTCCCACACAGAACCCCCATACCTTGAAAGGACTCATTGGCGTGAGCCTCTCTCCTGCCTCATACACTCTCCCTCACCTGCACGTGCGCGCTACCTACTCTCCCCTCCTTGCTTGGAGTCTCAGAAACAGCCCTCCCCTTGGCTGAGAGGCCAGCCAATCACAGCGGAGGATGGCTTTTGGTGGGAGGAATCACCATCTGTTTCCAAAAAGGAAGAGAATGACATGTAGAGAGATCTTCAGTCTTCTCTGCTAAAGGCGTTCCTAAGACCATATGTGTTTTCTGATGGTTTTGGTGAATCCCCCTCGCGATTGCCCCCAGGGGTCCCGACCCACGGGTTGAGAAACACTGTTCTACAGTATAGACACACCATTGAACTCTTAAGATTTGTAGTATATGAGTTCTTATTGTTCATACCTAGAACTCTTGTATTTGCTGTCTTTCGATGCTTCAGTTGTATTTCTGAATGACCATCTGTAATTTTAATTTACTGAAATGCTAGAGCAGTGGGGGGAAGACTTCCTATTTGGAAGAGATTGTCCTCATTCTGCACCTCCTTCCAGATACATGCCTGACCTGCTTGCTTGTGTACTTTGATGCTTTATCTTGCTATCTCTGTCTCTCTCACACACTGTAAGCAAATCTTCCCAAGTGTTGTATCTTTCTGTAACTTCACACGAAAGCTGAAAAGGCACCTAATGATTACTCCAGGGAGACTGAAAGCACTTACCTTGCAACTAGTAGGAAAGTTTCCTTGTTAAAAATATTTTTTTTTAGAAAAACGCATCTTCTTTCATATACTGTTTGCCTTTCGGACCTTTCATTTCACTGCTGCAAATGTCAGATATACTCGAGGCAAACCTCAGACACTGACTATGGGTGAGCAGGGGCATTATTGGAGGTGGAAGTCACCTTGATTTTACTTCATTGTTTTCCCCATATCCAACCCCCCATTTCCCCTCCCATAGCTGCACACTCAATAAAGCTGGCTTCTGTCCAGCCTTGACAGGCTCCTTTGGGGTGATTTAATATCTGACCTACTTTGCCCTGACATTTCTCCTCCAGGCTCCTTGACTAGGCATTAATAGATCGATTCAGCTCTTTGCAAGACTGTGCATCTTTCTGTCCTGTTGTAGGGAGCATCAGGGAAGATAGAAAGACAGGAAAGATTTGTGCGTGTGCATGTAATAACTCCCCCAACCTTATTAACAATTGATGGTGGCATAGGAATGTCAGTGCTTTCCTGGTTTTCTTGCAGCACTTTCTTGATCAAGCCTTTTCCAAAACCTGCTGTGTAAAAGACACATAATGACCATTCTTCCTTTTTTCTTTAGTGCCAGGAGATCTGCTCCTTTTGCTGAGCTCAGTGGTTTCACAGTCTCTTTGAGGGTCTGGGCCACCTAATTTGAATTGGGTCATTTAATGGCAAAGCCAAAGGTGCAAGCACCTTTACATTCAAAAGAACATGTGCTTCTGAATTGAAACAAGACAGCCATTTTCAGTTCTGTTTCTGGCAGGGACCCAATAACAGAAAACCCCCCTCTGTGGGTGGAAACAGGAGTGTTTCTCATAATCTATCTATATAAATAAAAATGTATTATTTGTTTGTGGGATTAACATAACTCAAAAACCACTGGATGAATTGACACCAAATTTGGGCATAATATATGTATCAGGCCAACAAGTGATCATCAGCCATAAAAACACTGAAAAGGACAGCAGAAGAGACTTAAAAAGCCAAAAAAAACCCACCAAAAATACATTACAACACATGCACAAAACCACACACACACACACATGCAAACACACACATATATACACAAATATATACAAATATATATACACACATAAAACACATATACCCAGACTGGGCCACAGCAACACGTGGCAGGGGACGTCTAGTATATAAATAAAAATGTAATGTTCGTTTGTGGGATTAACATAAGTCAAAAACCACTGGATGAATTGACATCAAATTTGGACACAATACACCTATCAGGCCAATGAGTGACCATCACTTATAAAAACACTAAAAAGGACAGCAGAAAAGACTTAAAAAGCAAAAAAACCAAAAATGCATTACAACACATGCGCAAAACCACACATATATATGCAAACACACATATGTCGCAGATTCAAATCCGGGGAGTGGCATGTGCTCCTGCTTTCAGCCCCAGTTTCTGCCAACCTAGCAGTTTGAAAATATGCAAATGTGAGTAGATGAATAGGTGCTGCTCCGGTGGGAAGGTAAGGGAGCTCCATGTAGTCGTGCCAGTGGCCACAAGACCTTGGAGGTGTCTACGGACAATGCTGGCTCTTCGGCTTAGAAATGGAGATGAGCACCAACCCCCAGAGTTGGACATGACTGGACTTAATGTCAGGGGAAAACTTTTACCCTAAACAATATATATATATATACACACACAAAACACATATACGCAGACTGGGCCATAGCAATGCATGGCAGGGAACAAATAATAATAATAATACCAGGTGACAATCGCATTGAGGGAAAACAACAGGAAAAACTCTGCCGATATCAGGACCTCAAAATCGAACTGCAAAGGCTCTGGAATAAACCAGTACAGGTGGTCCCAGTGATCATCAGCACACTGCCTGCCATGCCAAAAGATCTCAGCCAGCATTTGGAAGCAATAAACATTGACAAAATCATGATCAGTCAACTGCAAAAGGCCACCTTACTTGGATCTGCACGCATCATTTGAAAATACATCACACAGTCCTAGACACTTGGGAGGTGTTTGACTTGTGATTTTGTGATATGAAATCCAGGTTATATATCTCTTCTGCTGTGGCATACTGTGTTTTTGTGTCAGTAAAATAATAATAATAATAACACACTTTATTTATATTCAATTCTATCTCCCTGAGGGGACTCAGAGCAGATTACAGAATACACATATATAGGCAAACATTAGATGTATTTTTATACAATAACAATCATGACTTACAATACAAAAAGGCAAAGGTTTCCCTTTCCATCTCCAGCGTCTGGAGGCGATGCTCAAGTCTGGCCATGAGGAGGTGCTCTTGTTCCATTCTTAAACTGTGGGTCTCGATCCCAAATGGGATTCTCTTAACTCATTGTTGGAGCCTCAAAAAAGAAGATTTCTGAACGTCACCTATCACTTCATCACACCAGAGAGAAAAAACCACTTAAAATCTGATTTCTGCTTCCCGCAAAATTCTGAAGATTGTAGTTTAGGGAGGAGCCTTTAACAGCCTCTCTAAACTATAAACCCCAGAATTCTGCAGGAGGCAGAAACCAGATTTTAAGTGGATTTTTTTTCTAGTGTGATGAAAGGGCCAGTGGCTGTTTTGGATATTTACAAAATAAATTGTCATGTGGTGTTTACAGTGGACTCTCCAGAATATGCTTCAACTGTACTTCATCAAAAGGAAAAGCAGCCTGTTTAATAAGCCTTGTAAATGCTGATTTTGGTTATATTATTAATTGGATTGTTTATTTATTATGTTTATGTCTGTAAGCTGCTCCGAGTCCCTTGTTGGGAGATGATCCTTATCTTTTGAGATTTCTACAAATATGATTTTTAGCATCCAATAACTATGGCAATGTCCCCACTGGAAAAACATCCTTTTTGCGTGTGTTAAAGTAGCCTTTTTGTGTAAAGTCATAGAGTACCTTAAGTACATTTTCTCCCCTTTGTGATACTAAGTGAAATAGTTCATTATATGTAGTTTTCTACCTCTTTTATAGCACAAACCCACAAAGAAGTCAATTAAAATTCAATAATGCCACAGTATTTATGCACTCATTAAGTCATCATTAGACAGTCAAGAGACATATATCCTATTTCATGAGTGTTTTCTCTCTCTCTCTCTCTCTCTCTCTCTCTCTCAGTGAATATCTCCTGTGACAGAGTTGCTTGAACGCAAACTGGAAAGTGTGATTTGCATTTTAATTTGAAATTTTAATGGAAATACTTGCTAGAGCACATTGCTGCTGGTGGTCTTTTGTGAGCTAATGAGGGCCCTAATGTCCCCATTAACTAACTTCTAAGGATCCACCTTTGCCACCAGTGCAACCACAGAGCTCATTCCAAAACCCTGGACTATGGAGAGGTGAGAAGCAAGCAAAAGAATGGACATTTCTCCCTTTCTTGCTGGAACATATGCCTTAACGGTGTCTGTCTGGAAAATGTGAAAACTCACAAGCCCTAGGGTCCACTGAAATGAGAAACACATGCCGCTTTATAATACCTGGGTGACTATGAGCATGTCACATTTTCCTGAACCAGGCATATCCATTGCACCTGCAGCCAGGACTGACCCTGTGTAATTTTCTTTCCACTGCCATCACAATTGTCCGGAACTTCAATACGTCAATTACCAGGGCAGTCAGGCTCTGGTAAGGCAGAACTACCACAACAAAGAGAAAATGAGGAGAGATGTGATAACAATTATTTTTCAAAGTCTCAGCCATTACAAGGTTGGTTACAGGAAACAGGCAATCAAGGGAAACGAAGCTGAAAAAGTAGAAACACAAGTTGCATACCTTATAACCAACACAAGAGTTCAAGAAAGCCAAACTCACAAGTTTATTTATTTAGTTATTTATTTATTTACTTTATTTATATTCCACTCTTCTCACCCCGAAGGGGACTCAGAGCGGATTACAGGTACTCATACTTAGCAGACAATCCCTGCCGTTTTCCACATACACACATATAGACGAACAGAGGCAACCTCTGGCCACCAGGGGGAGCTGACACACTCCCCATCTCTCAGCATTCCCAGCGTCCCTTGTTGTTCCTTCCGCAATCCTCAGCGTTCCTGGAGTTCTTTAATGGCCTCATAATTCAGTCAAAATTTGCCTCCCCACTTAATGTGGCACCTTTATCTCTTACTTGACAGTCTTTCGGGCTGCAAAGGTCGACAGCAGGCTACACTTAAAGGTCGAGCACCCACCTCGCCCTGGACAGACCTCAACTCATGACCTACTGGTCAGAGAGATCTTATGCAGCTGACACTTAGCCAGCTGTGCCACATTCCCAGTGTTGTTGATTAGTTGTCTGTAATGAAGATTCTCCTTTGCTGCAGTGAGATTAATAGTTGCCAGACCTTGACAGCTAGGTGGCTAATTGCTTAACATCTGATTTTTATGCCAGTGTGTGAGTATCTCATTGAATACTAAAGTTAGAATTGTACAAGGCATTGTGTTCCCCTTTTCTATGTATCATTGTGAAAGCTGCATAATGAAGAAAGGTAAAATTAACTCCTTTGAAATGTGGTGCTGGATAATACTTCTCTGGAGAAAGGGGACAGGGTATGTTGTTGTTGTTGTTAAAATTATTATGGTGAAAAAAATAAATGGGCAAATCAAGCCTGAATGTTCCTAGAAGTAAAAACAAAACAAAACTGAAGGTGTCCTACTTTGGTCATATCATGAGAAGACATAATTCACTAGAAAAGACAATACTTGGGAAGGTAGAAGGCAGCAAAGAGGAAGATGGATAACATATATCCACCGAGGAATTCACATCCTTGAATCTGTTGACTTGAGAGCTGTCTTATTCATAAGATTGCCAAAAGTTGAAGTCAACTTGACAGCCGTTAACAATAACAGATGAGGGCATTGACTCCACCTCTGTTTCTGTTTGGTTTGCTACTGTTTCATAAAGAGGACCCTCCCCATCTTCCACATTGTAGATGTGGGGGCTCATCATACATAAAGTGAAAGATGTTATTCCACCCTTCTGCTTTCGGACTCTAGCACTGCAATGACTTACAGTGTTGCTAAGTTCTGTGCTGCTGCCCTTAATATCAGATGGGTGATGATTGACATCGTAAGGCAACAATACCCTGTCTTTTAATATATATTTTTATACTGATTTCTAGTTTGATTTTAAATAACTGTTTACTGGGGAGTTGTCCTTCTCCTCTTAGGGTGCTTGTGCCCGCTTTGTGCTGGTCTGTGACCGTAATAAAGTTTTGATTGATTCCTCAAATATCATGCCCTGAGTTATACCTCTGACTTTCACAAACTCCATGCACAGAAACCTATTGGACTCCAGCTTCAGTTCAATGCCGGAGATAGAACAGCATCTTCTCCTACACATGAGATCAGTTGTTGGGCTTAAGGTAGTAATTCCCAAATTTTGGTCCTCCTGTTGTTTGGGACCTCAGCTCCTAGAATCCAGATTGAACATGTCAGGAATTTATTTATTTATTTATTTATTTATTTATTATTCATATTTGTTTGCCGCCCTTCCCAATAGCTCGGGGTGGCTCACAACATATTCATAAAAACAACCAAATACATCAAAGTTAAAACCACAATTAAAACAGCAGATAAAAGGGGCACTAGGCCACGCATTAAAACAACAGTGACAACAGAGGATATACAAGATGGAAGTACGCAACAGAGGACTGCAATTCATCCAACCCTGAAAGCCTGCTGAAACAACAGAGTCTTGCAGGCTTTCCTAAATGGGAGGATGTTCTGAATGGCATGCACGTCCAAGCCACAGGATCTCCGTCTTGGCGGATTCACCTTCAACCTACTGGCTTGCAGCCATCCAGTAACGGCCTCAAGGCAGTGATGGAAATTATCGGGTACGGAGTCGGGCCAGCCATCCATCCTCAGGATGAGCTGGGTGTCATCAGCGTACTGATGACACCCAAGCCCAAAGCTACGCACCAGCTGGGCAAGTGGTCGCATGTAGATGTTAAATAACAGAGGGGAGAGAATTTCCCCCTGAGGGACCCCACAATTTGGGGAAGCTAGATTCCAAAGTGTCTGGAAGACCAACATTTGGGTACCATGGGCTTAAGATATGCAAGGCGGATCACAAGGCAAGCATAATCTTAACTTCCATCTTTTCATCACAAGTCTGCAGCATTGCTCATTATTTTCTGGTATAAATTTACAAACAAAGTTCTCAACTTGATGCATTTCTGTGCTTTACATGTTTCTATGCAGGCTAGAAAAAGTAATGTCTCTCGTAATAACAACTGACTCTAGAGTACAGGAAAAATAAACAACAGAATCCCAGGAAAAGTCTCAAATCTCTTTTTTTCAAATAGGGGAATGTTCATGGCGGGTGTATTACTGAGTGATCAAAAATTAATTCGGGTTATTGCTGACTGGGGCTTATGGCAATTCTCAGTGCAGCATAGATGGTGATCTATTTTAAAGTTCATCTTCAGGTGATGGGGGAAATGGAAGTAATAAACATCAGAAGAGCAAGACAAGGAGAGCCCGGAGCCTTTCAAAGGAATTTAGTTCCCAAAAAGCTGAAATAAATGAACTCTGGTGGGAAATGCCCTCTTCTTGGTAGTCCTCTTAGACTGTTATTCATGGTTTTAGCTGTCAACATTATTGCTGTGCCTTTTTTAATTGGTCCCTATTCCTATGCTTTTATCAACAGTTCTTGGTACACAGAAAAGCAGCATATTCCCAATTGGTATTTATTTTTATGATTTACAATTACAGGTGGCTGTATCTATATTTTTATATCCACTGATTCAACTATCCTGTGACGCCCCCTAGAGGGGCTGTGTTTATCTGCATTTGGTTGGCATTTACCTGCATGGGTCTTTGTTCTCTGCCTGGCCATGTGCTCCTTTGTTCTCGCCATGTGCTTACCTGAGGGAGGAGCTGTATCCTGGCTCCTACCTGGCGGCCTGCTCTCGACTCCACCTTTTACTGGAGTTTACCTAGGGGGCGGAGTTCCTCGCTGGCCTCACTTTCCAGAGAACATCAGGACAAGCAAGATTGGGAGTTAGGTTGCTGCAAAAGGCAATCTCATTTTACCTGCAAAATCTACCTCCATCTTCACCAAGTCTTCATCATTATAGGAGGATCCTTCCTCATCCAGAGGCTGTGGATTTGGGGCCTGCTACAGGACTTCGTTTGCCTGCAAGCCAGAGGACACTGGAACGTCTTGGATCTAACAGAGGTACCATCACTTCGCAATTTCAGGCCTAGTGATAGACTCCCTTTTTCTTAAAGGACTTTGTAACCAACTCAAGCTATTGAACCATCAGCTCTGCTGATTGTAATCCAATAAATCCCATTTGGTTTACTCTATTTTGAGTTCTGCACTCTTTCTCAGAGAAATCCAAGGCTTTCCTGCAGTGGGAAGACCTTACCTCTGTCCCCAGGGTCAGAGCTTGCCTTTGTCCTAATCTTAAAGCCTTTTTTGGACCCTGGGAATCAGAAGATATCCACATCTTGAAATTATGTTTTAAAAATCCTCAAAGCAAACCTTGATTTTACTACATGGTTGTATATAATGGGATTTGAGCAGCCGCAGATTTTGGTATCCATGGGGGCTCCTGGAACCAAAACCAAGAGGATACCCAAGGTTCATTGAATAGCTGGCTTTTTCCTCAATGACCTCAAGCTGCACATAGGATTCTCTTGTCTCCTCTCTACCATCACAATATCTCTCTGAACTAAGAAACGAGTGATTGACTTGATGTCATCCAATAGGGACTTGAGCCTGAGGTCACTTCCACACTACCCCTATATCCCAGGATCTGATCACAGATTATTTTCTTATCCCAGGTTTTCTTGTAGTGGGGACTCAAATAATCCAGTTTAAAGCATATAATCTGGGATCAGATCCTGGGATATAGATGCAGTGTGGAAGGGGCCTGTGTCTCCCAGGCCACTATCTAGCATTCTAACCACCAAACATTTGACATCATCTGCTACGTGTGCTTGTCTAAAACCTGTCCAACAAACTGAAATACATATACAACATTTATGCTTGCTTCTGGGTTCCAGGGGTGGAAAATTTACTCAGGCCTCCATGCCACAAAACAATCTGTTCTTGGGTGAATTCTCAGTAGCAAGAAGTAGGTTGATAACCCTCTTTCTTTTTTGTAGATACAGCACAGGGAAACACGGCTACTTCACAGTTGGAAGAAATAGCCAGGACTTGCTATAACCACATATCAAACTACAAGGCCAAAAGGCTGAATTTGGCCCACCATGTCATTTTATGTGGCCCTCCCAGATGCTGGACTACAATTCCTGCCTTCCTCATTATTAGACATCATGACTACAGCTGATGAGAGTTGTGATACAGTAACATCTGGAAGGCTGTAGTTTGTTCTGGATAATCAGAATAGTGGAGTTTGAATTTAGATATAAGGCTTGTGGATAGGATGTCTGACTTTAAAATAGTGGTTCTCAACCTTCCTAGTGCTGTGGCCCCTTAATACAGTTCCCCATGTTGTGGTGACCCCCCAACCATAAAATTTTTGTTGTTATTTCATAATTGTAATGTTGCTACTGTTATGAATCATAATGTAAATAACTGATATGCAGGATGTATTTTCATTCACTGGATCAAATTTGGCACAAATACCTGACACACCCAAATTTGAAAACTGGTGGGGTTGGAGAGGTGATTAACCTTGGCATATGGGAGTTGTAGTTCACCCACATCCAAAGAGCACCGAACCCAGCTGACGACGGATCTGGACCAAACTTGGCACACAGACTCAACATGGCCAGCTGTAAATACTTGTGGGATTTGTAGATGATTAACCCAAGATTTTGGGAGTTGTAGTTCACCCACATCCTTATGCATTTTCTAATGGGAACATTAATAAAAATAAAAGGAAATACTGACTTTTTTCTAATAGATAGCATTACAAATTACCTAAGCTACTCCTGCTGCTTCTCCTTCTCCTGATGGGCCACTTTCAGTACCATGTCGTACGGGTGCTTTCCCCCCTGTCTTAAAGGAACTAATTGGCCCAAGCCTCCCTCCATCCTCATGCGTTCTCCCTTGCCTGCGCATGAGCACACACTGCCATGCCGAGTGTGCCTGCTCTCTCCTCCCTGCTTGGAGTTTCAGAAACAGCCCCTCTTCCTTGGCTGAGAGGACACCTGAGAGGACAGCCAATCACAGCAGGATGAGAGCTTTTGGTGAGACGATTCACCGTCTGTTTCCAAAAAGGAAAAGAAGGACAGGAGGAGATATCTTCAGCCTTCTCTGCCAAAGGAGTTCCTAAAAATATGTGTTTTCTGATGGTATTTGATGATCCCTCTGAACCCCCCCCGCATGAGCCCCTCAGGGGTCCCGATCCCCAGGTTGAGAAACGCTGCTTTAAAATGTCATTGACTTTTCTCCAACCTCAGAACCACAAGTCCGGTTTGGTTGCAATTCCCATATGGTGTATTGGGAATCAAAAGTGATGGGAGTTGTTGTTCAATAACATCTGGGGACCCGAACTGGGTAAACACTAAAGATCACCTGCCACTGTGTAAAATAATTATGGCTGGCCCTCTGTATCCACGAGTTCTCCATCCGTGAATTCAACAGCTCTTCAAGGGAAACCTAAGGCTTATGTGGCCCTTGATGGAAATGACTTTGACACCCCTGAGCTACACCATTAAACAGAGCGAGTCAGTGGTCTGATGCTGATGCCAAAAATGATGGCCTGCAAGGTAGAAGTGTATGTTTGAGGCAACTCATCCAACACCCTCTAAGCTAAACTGAGTAACTAATAGATGTTGCACCATCATCTGTGTCAAAATACACAGTCTGCTATTCGATGTCCGTAGATGTGGAATGGGATGGGGTGGGGAGGAGTGCTATTTTGTTTTTCACACAGCAAAATGTCTTAGCCCAGACCTAGGTGCAGGAAAGTATTGGAGAAGAAACCAGACTATTCCAATACAGAACCATGAAAGACATTCAGTACCCCCACGGTACATTTTAGACTTCCAAGAAACAAGATATTAATAACAGCTACTACTTCCATGAGAGATGAACTGTAACAGGTCAATTCCATTTGGATTTGGTTTCCTTTGCATGAGAGAACATGGGAGACTGCCATTACAGTATTTTTGTAATGCTAGCTTTATTTACACATATTATGCAGAGCATATGTGAAGGCAAAGAAGCACTCCTAAAATTTTGCAAAGTTTCAGTCACACTTCAGTTCTCAAAAAGAGGCCCTGGGCTACCAAAGTGTCTTCAGCTTGTTCACATCTTCACACCTCTTCTTTCATGTGTCTTTCAATCGTTTCTCACATACATCCCCCTGACATTTAACTAAACACACATCCATCACCACTATGGATAAAATTATCTCCTTTAGAAAAATAGGCATTTATATTCAAGTGCATTGCCAATAGTAAAAGCTTGTCCAGATTGTAACCTAATACATTAGATCTTCTAGATTAGTGGTTCCCAACCTGTGGTCCACAGCCTCACCGTTACTACATCGTTGCAAAACCCTCTTATAGTGCGAAAGCTTATTAAATATGGTTTTCTGTGGGTGAGCAGATGACGACTATTGGATGGCATATGTTCTGTATCAGACACTAGAACTGATGTGGTCTATCCAATGCAATTTTCTGAATCAGCACCCCAAATAACCAGACTGACTCTAGTTGACCAAAAACCGATTTGTAACCCTTTTGGTACTAATGTTGGAGAGTGGTCCCTGGTCAAAAAAAGGCTGGGAACTACTGATCTAGATGCTCCAGTGTGGTTCTATAGCATGCTTCCACTGGAAATAATTCATTCAATGGGATTCACTATTATCCATAATTTTAACTAACTGTAGATAAAATTCTAACCCTAGCCTGAGCCCTGCCACATGCAGTGACACCAGAAGCATTCGAAGTGGCCAGCTTCTGGTCAAAGGAAATTAGTGTAATGCCAAGTTTTTAACTTTGTGGTTTTTCTATACATTATAACTGTGTTCTCAATTCTCTTCTGACACGATAAATAAATAATAAAAAACTAACTGTAGTAAGTCCAGGGACATATCCACTGTCGATACTATGCTAGGTAGTTTGTGTGCTTTTCTCTGGAGCAGCAACAAACAGATACCATTGATTTCTTGTGAGAGTCAACAGTACACACACACACTCACCCCTTGCCTGGAAATTTCTACTCTTCTATAGAATAGAAACTGGCTTTTTGGAAATTGTTTTAAAAGAAGATCCACAAGACCTCTAGAGAAAGTCCTGCCAATATCACTGGAGCCTACTGGGTATCCTCTTAGGACAGATATACTGAACATAATCCAACCTGCTCAGTTTGAAAGAACAGAAACACTTGGTTCCCAGGAAACCTTATAGCCAGTCTTAAATGGTTAAAAAAAACTCTGGATTATGGCATAGATGTCCAATATTGATCCATTTCCTTTTACTGGCAAGGGGGAAATGGTATTCACTTACTATTCTTACCTGCGCCTTTTCCAACTAGTCCAAATGATACTGCAGATTTGAAGAGTTGATTATTTTAGAAGAGAGGTGTCTATGACTTTTACCTTCACATATCACATGAATCTGCGTCTGGTACATTGATGGATTTGTACAATTTCTTGCTTCCATTTACTTTGAGAAATATGATAGGATTGCTATGTACTCCACATGTTCTCTATCCTCTCTAGACCTACTTAAGGGGGGAAAGGAAAAGGAAAGGCTAATAAACATAGTACATAGCTGTACTGGCGCCTTGTTTATAATATCCAGTATTATTTGTTCATTCTTTCTTTGCTTAGTGATAGAAACACACAATGGATTAGGAATACTGATCAATAAACAGTTCACAAGCAGTTGCTTTTATATTTGTACTGAAAATCAATTACCATCAAGTGATAAGATTGCTAAATGCATCTATCAAGTATAGGCCGGGGAGATAGCACAGCAGTAACACAGCTGTGCTTGCAATCGGAAGGTTGCTAGTTCGAATCCCCGAGCTGGCTTGGACAACCAGCTATGAGTCCTGTCCACTGCCCACCCAAGCAGTTAAAACAGCTCAGCTATGAATAAACAACAAATGGGGACCGCAGAAAGCGGGAAAGGATTTTTACAAGGACTTTACAACTCCTGAAAAAGTTCGACTGTCGGGAAAGGTGAAATGCGGAAACAGAAGCTCCCGTCATGAGGATGGAACAACAGCACCCCCCTGTGATGTAAAGATGCAACGACGCAATGATATAACAATGATGTTGTAATGACGCACACCCTGTTTGACCCTGTGACGCAGCCAGGAAAGAAGAAATCCTTCTAAAAACTGCACTGTGTACTGTCTAATGTAATTTGTATGTCTTCTGACAGGGACTGTCTATCGTATGTGTAATGTAATCGGCACTGAGTCCCCTTCGGGGTGAGAAGAGCGGAATATAAATAAACAGTATTATTTTATTTTATTATCTTCGTAATATTTAGGCACACATTACTGAATTTATTTCCATGGCCTTGGCAACAAATGGAAGAGATTATTTATTTTTTAAATTTATTTGATTTTTTTCCCCAGGGTGTCTGTTTTCTTCTGCTCCTGCATTAGACGGATGCTCTCTATGCAAACACCATTCCAGCCACTAGCTATTCACTCCTCATCATGGACCGCAATCATTTCTTCTACTTCTTCTATTTCAGCATCATCCTCTGGTATTACTTCTGCTTCTACCTGTTTTGTCGGGAAAGTGGGCCTTTTCCATGCAAAGGATGTAAATTTCATAGCTTCTTCTGCTAAACAGTCAAGAACATAGCATGCTTGCTCTCCATAGCCTGCTTTTAATTTTGAAGGAGGAAAATCCACAGATCTTCCAAATGACCGCAGCTCAGAGAGTATGCTGGATATTGTTGCAATTGGGTTGTCATATTCTTGCGGTTGTTCAAAAGGATGCCCTGCTTTATTAATCAGCCAGGCAGCAAGAGTGCAGAACATGTAAAACTGTTCACCAGGGTTAATGGGCAATGCAAAGTAGTGCCTGGAGAGCGGCCTCATGTTGTGGCTCCACAGCGCCGCATCTTCCTCATAGTTGAGCACCTTCAGCTTCTCCAGCAAGTCCGCCATCAGGACGAACATGTGGTAATCGGCGCCAGGGCCCTGATCGACCGGGTCGCCGCCTTCTTCTGCCGCCGCCATCACCATCCCTTGGTTGCCAGCACGCCACTAGTGTTTCTCAGGCCGGAGGTGGCATCACCGGGGAAACAAGCCACGCCCCCTCTCAGTCGATGCTCGCTCACCAGCCAATCACGGAGCCACAAATGGAAGAGATTGCCATAGATTTAGTTCCACAAAGATAGCCTCATTTGACTTCCTATTTTTCTGTATGAACATGGAATTAGCTCCAATGCTGAAGTTCATTCTCTTGTATCATAGAAATGATATAGTTCTCTGAACATGCATTATTTATGGGTTGCTGTGAGTTTTTCAGACTGTATGGCCATATTCCAGAAGCATTCTCTCCTGACGTTTTGTCTACATCTATGGCAGGCTTCCTCAGAGGTTGTGAGGTCTTCGACAATTCATTATTTATATTTTTTTGGAACCTGGCTAAGGGGATACATTTACCATCTGTCTTAGGTTCAAACTATCCAAAGACCATTACGTCCCTCCTTATATGAGCCTGCACAGGTTTTAGCAGCTTTGGGGGAGGACATTCTCTCGGTTGCACCATTTCACAGGCTTGACTGGTGAGGATATGGGAGACAGCCTTCTCAGAAGCTGCTCCTAAGTTGCAGAATTTCCTTTCAAGGGAAACTGTTTGGCTCCCCTTTCAGCTTTCAGCTTTCATTAGCAGGCCTTTAACAATTTAGAATAAAAGCATGGAAAATGGAACAACGGCACCTCCCCATGGCCGGATTTGAGCATCGCCTCCAGGCGCTAGAGACGAAAAGGGCAGGCCTTTACCTTTGTCTGTGTATTGTATGTCGTTGTTGTTCACTGTGTAAAAGGCATTAAATGTAATCCACTCAGAGTCCCTCCACTGAGTTGGATAAAGCAGAATATAAATGAAGATGATGATGATGATGGTGGTGGTGGTGGTGATGGTGGTGATGATGATGATGATGATGATGATATTATTGGGCTATGACTGGAGACCAGGATTTCAATCTGTGCTTAGCCATGAAAGCCCACTAGAGGAGTCCCTCAACCCCAGAAAATATTATGATTGGGTCACCATAATTTGGAAATTATTTGAAAGCACACAGCAATAAACCATTAAATAATGAAGCATTGCATTTAATATGTATTCATAGTTTCTAAATTAATAATTTATTTGGATTGGTTAACACTTTTCTAATCTTTATGCCTTTTTAAAGTTATAGTGCTCTGGCTTAAAGTATAAGTCTCTTGAAGCCTCATATATAGAGAAAAGCAGAGTAAAAATCAAATAAGTCGTGGCGTTGTGTGGTTTCTGGGCTGTGTGGCCATGTTCTAGCAGCATTTTCTCCTGACGTTTTGCCTGCATCTGTGACTGGCATCTTCAGAGGACCCTCTGAAGATGCCATCCACAGATGCAGGCAAAATGTCAGGAGAAAATGCTGCTAGAACATGGCCACACAGCCCAGAAACCACACAGCACCCCAGTGATTCTGTCCATGAAAGCTTTCGACAATACATGAAATAAATTAATCAGGCAGACTAAAAATGTCAGTTAAAGTATACCAAGCAGTCAGTATCTGTGTTATATGGAAATGCAATTTAGATTTTCTTCTTCAGCCATCAACATGTCGCTGTGTTACGAAAAGGTGGTATAGTCACAGATGCTTTCTTTTCTGTATTGTACTACATCCCTGTTTACTATCCTCACTGAAATAATCAAGTCTTTAACAATATAGTCCTTGTTACTTAAACAGGAAGGATGCCATTCCCCATAATATCAAAGTGAGCCACCACTGATTTCAACTGTAAGTTTACAAATGGGGACGGTTTCCGATCCTTGGGATCTTCCTACACAGCAGAGTTGTCATTCATGTCAGTGTTTGTACATGTTGGCAAAAAAATGCAAAAAACAAAGCTCCAAGAGTACTAATCTCCTCTGGCCATCCTTTCTTGGCATGTACAATGGGATTTACAACAGCACTTGCTGTAGAAATCTGGCACATATTTCAAGTGGTGTGCTATAAAACAGCTACACGGCAGGCAGGCACTACATAATCCCATTGAATTTGGCTCAGAAATTCTTCATTTCTCTCTTTATCATTAAAAAAAGATATTACTAACCTGTGGAGAATACAATAAAATCTAAAATTCACAATGAACATTACCTATATTGACAAACTAAAATGCAGAAAAACCATTATACAAGATTTCAAAGCTTCACTCGGGTACTTCATCAGGCAAAGATGTTAAAAATCACACAGGAGAAAAATGTGATAAAATGAGAGCTGGATTTTGTGTGAGGTGTTGTCACCTGTTGTCAGTTTAAGATGGTATTGAGGAATTTCAGTCCAAGCAGAGGAATCACAGTCCTTTTAAAAGGCCATGTGGAGACTTCTCACTGAATTAGCGAGAGAGCACCTAAGAGTTGAGTATGTGAATGTGAAAGAAAACAAAATTTGCAGATAAATCCATCTCGGCAGAAGACTTTGAATACAGACAGTCCTCAAGTTACTAACAAGATAGGTTCTGTAGATTTGTTCTTTAGTTGAATTTGTTTGTAAGTTGGAACAGGTACATTATTTAAAGTGCAAATCCAGATACACATACACACACACACAAAAGCTAAGGGTACGGTAAGGAAGCATTAGCACTCCTGTGGTGTTTTTATTTTGCTTGACCTTGTCGGCCTCAAAGGTGACCTATGCCCAGATGGTACACAAAATGTCCCTCTTCAGCAAAGGGATGGGGCACTCTGGCATTTAGAAGAACTGATGGGACAAAGTTTTTCCCCCCACCGCACACTCCATTGGCTGCAGGACGGACCTCAGTGCCTCACACCCCTACACTCCCCCCTACACTCCCCCCCTCCCGGCTTGGAACCCCTTTGTGACTACTGAGTGGGTGGTCCCTCTGTCCAGGAGGAAGTCAACAGTCTCCCCCTCTCCCTGATCTTTTAGTCCATCACGGGGTCATCTGGGGCCAGCTCCAACTACTTCACTAGTCATCACACTCTCCCTCTGGATCCTCCCCTCCCTTCCTGGCTTCAGCCTCCTCTGGAGGACCCTTGAGGGCAATTCCTTCTGAAGTGGCCTTGTTAGCTGCACTGGAAAGATCTGAATTCCTGTCTCTGTGTCCCTGTCCAGAAGATTTCACCTCACTTGATACTTGGATTGGGGGGGGGGGGGAGGCTTGTTGTGGAAACAAGGATTGATGCTAAAGCTTCAGTTGAGACACCTTTTCCCCATGATGATGATGATCATGATGATTTCATTTCTTACCTGCAACTCCCCTTGGCTCAAGGCAGGTCACAGCATAACACATGATAACTCTTTCAGGAGTGAATTTCCATTCCTATGAATAGATTTCTCTCATTTGCTGTTGTCTCATCCTCGTTCTTAACTATGTGTTGTTTGTAAGTCGCTGTTTGTATTTATTTCTTCATTTCTTTATTTGTTAGATTTATTGGCCGCCATTCCCAGCCGGCTTGGGGCGGCTTACATCAAGCACCACAATAAAACAACAATCTACAACAGCAATAAAACCACAAGGATAAAACAATTCTTAAGAGATAACACAAGTCCTAGGGAGATAGCACATTACAACTCAAAGGCCTGCCGGAATAGGGCTGACCTGCAGGCCTTCCGAAAAGCCAACAGATTATGCAAGGCCTGAACCTCCGGGGGTAGTGCATTCCAGAGAACAAGGGCAATGATGGAAAATGCCCTTCTCCGTGTTGAAGTTAGGTGTATTGTAACTCGGGAACTATCTGTACTCTACTCTTAAAAGTCTAGATTTGAAATTCTATACTTTCGACCATGTTTGTAATGCTGTATTAAGCTTTCTATCCTTTTCTGGATCTTTAATTTGAGCAGTTACATTATGGTCCTCTTCATGCTGAGAACAGCAACATCTGTTCATTCCAACCAGTGCACGTTATGGAAATTTGGCTTGAGTCACTTTCACATTATACAGTTATAATACCTTGATAAATGCAACTTGGGACCTGCCTTTCAGTTACAAATGTCAACAGTACAGTTAAGTTGAATGCCTCTACATAAAGGCCTCCATGGAGAACAAGATGTGCTAAGGCAGAGGTCAAAGTGGGTTACCCAGCTATTGGTCAACACAACAGGTTGTGACAATTCATCTCCTTTTCCTTTCATGTTTAGGACAAATCTGGGCAACTCACATGAGTTAGTGGGCTCCATTGACCCTCAGGAGTCCTTGAAGGACAACACTTTCCAGCTGAGCTTCATAAAAAAAGAACTCAACCAGTCAGTCAGTATGGGGCAGAACCAGCCACAGGAATCAGATGCTTGAGAAGAGCAGTTTCTCCAGAGATTTCTGATTTTTTTTCTTCTCTTGTATGTCATTGCTATATATACAAACACCCCAGTCCTCTGAAATTGATTTGCTGATGTCACATATGAGGCAAGAATCTTTCATATTAACAATCACAGTCTGTATTAAGGAAAGATTTCAGTGAATCAATGAGGTTGAAAGTAAAATGAGTTTTCAGAATATAGGCTGCCTTGGAAAAGGAAAACAGTTGAAGTGGCTTTAAGTTTACTTGCTTCTCTCTCTCTCTCTCTCTCTCTCTCTCTCTCTCTCTCTCGCTCTCTCTCTGAATACATGAAAATGGCCTCCTCAAAGTGTTTCCCTGAAGACAGCGTGGGTAGCTAAGAACATGAATTCCAGACTGAAAAGGTTACTCTTAATGAATACCAGAGTAGCTGACTCCTCCAGGTAGTCTAATTCACCCACGGGTTGTTCTTTTTGACTTCATATTATCAAAGCCACAGGGGTTGATGACTCTAATACTGTGATATCAGACAACCCTTTAAAAATGAACTAGATACGGCTTGGAGCCATAATGGACTATTACCAGATTGCTCAGCAGAGCAGGTTACATTACGTGGCTTCTCAAAATAATAACAGCAACAAAAACAACACAAAAAAACCTCATGGGAACAAAGCTGACTGTGAGTCGAAACTAAAAAAAATGGATACAACTGAAACAAAGTGAAGATAAACAAAAAAATTTAAGGAGTATAATCTAGTATATTACTGTTTTTACTGTGTGTTTAATATATAGTGATGAATAAAAATGATTCTAATACTTCTAGGTTGAAATGGTAATATATGGCATTATAAAAGGAAACATGCATGATCTGTACATGACATAAATTTGAAAAGCAATACTTTTAACAGGGATGAGACATAGTGGAAAGACAACATTGCAAATGGGATGCTGTGAGTTTTCCGAGCTGTGTGGCCAGAAGCATTCTCTCCCAACGTTTCACCCACATCTATGACAGGCATCCTCAGGGGTCCTCACAACCTCTGAGGATGCTTGCCATAGATGTGGGCAAAACATCAAGAGAGAATGCTTCTGGAACATGGCTATACAGCCCAGTAAACTTACAACAGCCCAGTGAGTCCAGCCATGAAATCCTTTGACAACACACTGAACATTGCACATATTTTCTGCCCATCTTTTTGGAGATTTGGAAGACCTGGTTTTTCCTGGAGCAAAGGAAAGGGTTCCATTCCTAGCATGCAAAAACACTGCCTTTTTCTCTGTCCCAATCTCTGCTGCATATGAAATGATCATAGCTTGCATCAGAGAGAGCAGTAGAGATTCTTCATTTGAGCCTTCCCTATGTAGTCCTAATTGGTTGCACCTTTAGCACACCTTCTGTTTGGAAGCTAGCTTAATGTTCCTATTCACAGTGATGTCAAAAGAGTAACTTCAGTGGGGTTGGGGGGGGGGGTTGGAATTACATCTCAAATAAGAATCTTACTCTCTTCTTAAATTTTCTTTCATTCTCAAATTTGAGGAATGAAGGAAGATCACATTTGGAGAGACAGTGCTTCTGTGTTGCCTCTCCCCAGCTAAATACTTGGGGGAATAGGGATTGGTTATGTGACATTTCTGAGAGTAAACAAAGCTAGTTTTGAATGCGTAAAATGTTTAGAAAGTCCTTTAAGTTGCTTTCTTTACCATCATTGACGTCACCACATAGCCAAATTGCTCTGCTGTGTAAGGATAGCAATATACTAGAATATTCATTTTTGAAACAGGAACATAATCAAAACAAGAATTAATTAGAGAAGCAAAGAGTAAAAAAAGGGAGGTACACATTGTGGTGGCCTCTCGGGAAATGGAAACACCCACGAAGTCTGCTTTTCAAAGTAAAAATGCTGCCTAAACTACCATAAACAATTCATCCCAACATTTACAATCAAACAAGTGTTAGAGCAGTTGTATTCCCCAATTCATTTCTAAATAATTTGAGTAAACCAAAAACAAAGTAGTTTCCTTTGATTCCGTATTGTTCTTCCACTTCATATATTACACATATCCTTTTGTATCATTTCAAAATATGGATGGAGTACAGGTTCTTGAACATCACTGTTTCCCCTAAATGGAGTAATGTAACTTTCCTGCAGTACTTTTCAAAGAAAAGATGGCTGAGCTCTTAAGTACCAATACTGCTTCTGCATGGATAAGATGAAAAGCTCTGAATGAGAGCATTAGGAGATGAAGAAGAGTGCTCTTAATCTCATACAGCCATACTACAAAATGGCTGTCAATATCTCTAACCACATCACACAGTGCTTGCTTGATTCTGGATGAAAACTTTCTATGTTCACTGGTTTCAAGAGAATCCAAGTAAGTCCATTCTGAGATACATGTCACACTGTGGCATCTTCTAGCTGGTCTTCAAAATAGATAAGCTGATCCACTTCAAAACAGTCACTTGCCCGAGACACCATTTTTTCCAGGTATTCTCTGATTTTATCTTCACTTACATTTTCCCGTCTTGCTTGGCGGAGGAACTTGTAGACATTTTCAAAGATTTCTGCTCCCAGTTTCTGAATAGCTGACCTGTCAATAGGAGGCAAATGCCAAGGCTAGATTATAAATAATGTATAAGAGCCCATCACTTAACAGTAATTGAAAAGGTAGCTGGCAACTTCCTATGGCACTTTAACCAAACGGTTCCTTTATATTAAAGGAACAATAATGTATGTGTCTTGAGGGGAAAAGGAAATAAATGGAGGCAGAATTTTGACATCTAATTCTGCAAGATAATTTATCACAAATCTGTTTATGCATGCATATTTACAACTCCTGGTTTTTTAAAAAACAAAAATATATTAAGCAGGTTTCCTGGAAAAAGGAGGGAGAACAGCCATGCTTCATAAATCATCCATTAGACACTTATCTTATAAGAACAAAACTGTAGTTTGCAACAAAATAAAAGAAAAACCATTTTCAGATAGTAGAATTTCCTTTCATTTGAAATCTAGAATTCTGTATGCTTCCTTAATTATATATACGATATTTGTATATACGGTATACAAATGATCACCTAAATTTGTTTAAGAGAAAGTTGTAGCTCAAGAAAGCTGGATGTATACAAGGGTTAGAATTGTGGGTGCATAGGGCAGGAGGATCGTTTCAATGGCTGGGCTTGAAGTCAGCACTCTGTGTCTTCAAAAAAGGATCCCTAACACCTATGACAACCCTCATTATTAAACACTATCAACCATTAATTATTGTATAAGTAGGATGGGTGGGTGTCACAGGTCTGAAAAGAGCATCACATCACGTTTTTGGCGATTGTGTTCCTGTTGTGTGCCTTCAAGTTTTTTTTACAACTTAAATTGAACCTATCATAGAATCAAAGAGTTGAAGGAGGCCACATGGCCTATCCATTCCAGCTCCCTGCCATGCAGGAAAAGCACAGTCAAAGCACGCTCAACAGATGGCCATCCAGCCTCTGTTTAAAAGCCTACAAAAGAGCTTCAGCCACACTCTGAGGCAGAGAGTTTCATCAAATGTTTCCTTGCCGAGATTTACCATCCTCTGAGGATGAGAGTGACTTGCCCAAGTTCACCCAGTGCATTTCCATGGATGAGAGCAGAGATTTGAATCTTGGTCTCCAGAGCTGCAGAGATGCTGAAAGCACCACGCTATGGAAATTATTGTCATTTATTTAATTCTAGAATACCTCTTGGCTTTGTTCCCAATTTAGCATTACAATACTTCACTTTGATTGCTAGCCTTTTCTGGCTAGCAATCAAAGGCTAGCCGGAAAAGGTTAGGCTTGCAGGCCTTGTGGAAGGAGAGAAGGTCCTGCGTGGCCCGTACATCGCTAGGAAGAGTGTTCCATATTGACGGCGCCACTACAGAAAAGGCTCTGCGCCGGGTCGATGTGAGACGGATTGCTTTGAAGGTCGGTACTTCAAGGAGGTTCATTTGCTCGGAATGAAGTGACCTTTGGTGACCTACACTGCCCTATATCCCAGGATAAAACCTGAGATGAGCTTATAATATGGGATCAGATCCTGTGATATAAGTGCAGTGTAGAAGGGGCCTCGGTCTCAATGTCATGGTGTGGCAAGATGGAGGCAACTTCAGCCAGATGGCATTAAAATTCTCTTCTAAACACTAGATCAGGCATCCTCAAAAGGCAGGCATCTAGTGCAGGCATCCTCAAACTGTGGCCCTCCAGCTGTTTGGGCCTTCAGCTCCCAGAATTCCTGACAACTGAACAAGCTCATTATGGCTTCTGGGAGTTGGGGGCCCAAACAGCTGGAGGGCCACAGTTTGAGGATGCCTGCACTAGATATTGCTGAGGGAATCTGTTCCTCACAATACTGCTGGTTCATATTGCCGTCCCTTAAATTCATTAGAGATGGTGGCTCAGAAAAGGTAAAAAGTAAGTTAGGAGCGGAGGCATCTTGTTAGTCAGTTTTAACTAAGTCAAGCCTTGCGACCTTGTAATTCTTTCCCATTTGCATCTTTGATTGTGGCCATTGCCATACTCATAACTGTCTACCTCAAAATCTAGAGAGCTGCATTGAGGAATAAGTTCTGCAGAACTGATAAGATGGATAGTGAAGGATGACACTTCAAGACTCCTCCTGCCCCGTGCTGCAAAAAGTTACAAAAGAAACTTGAAGAGGTCTGTTTCTGCTTCTCCATTTTCCATTCTGCATCTCCTACCATGGCATACTAGTGATAGAGGAGGGTGGACATCCTTTGCTGGATTGTAATGCAGGTTTGAGGGATGAGTCTGGGAGATGGACCATAGTCACAGCATTGTGGTTACATAACTGATGCAGGATCTCGGTTCATATTTCAATTAATCATATTTTACTTTTATTGCAACTTGTATTTTCTGGCTCTGGGCACACCAGCTTTCTTTTGAACATGGGTCATTGATATATCCTGCCGTGCTTTGTAATTTTTAACGGGGCCAGAAAATAATCCATAATTGAAACAATGAAAATGTTTTTATTCAAGTGTTAGCAGGTATGAGGAACAGCAAGGCATCCTGCCACTCACTGTATTGCCTTATCATTATAGAACACATGCCTAAATCCAGCTGTTATTCTCAATTAGAGTAAATCCACCGAATCCATTTAACTTAGATAAATGTTGATTTTCCAAATTCCAGTCAATTCAGTGAATTTAATCTCATTGGAACTAACAAATACATTTAGGCTGAAGTGATTTTCTTTACTTTTTTAATCCTATTAGCTGTGCAAAGCCAGGACTGGGCTGCTGTTTTGTTTGTTTTAATATTATGAAGAGCAATAAAACCGGACAAAGAGAGAACTCACCATGCCTTCGACAACACATAGAACTCACTGTCTTTCTCCAGTATTTTCCCTCCGGCATGTATTATAGGAAAACAATTACAGTAACTGGACTAGTAAAACAATATTGTGCTTAATACAGCATGCAAGTCAGCCACTTTGTTTTAATCATATGAAAATATTGGATGCACCAATAACTGAAAAAACTCTTGCTAGAAATATAAATGTCTGGAGCTTTTTGCTGCCTTTAGCGCAGGCCAGCTAGTTTAAACTGCAGTCAAACAATCTGCAACTCCTATAATTCTGCAAGGACTGGCCAAATGTTTGTGTGACAATGTGATTACGCATGCGTTAGCATAATTTAAAGTGGAATCATTGTGCTATGATAGCATGATTTGTTTGGTGTCTTTTGTTTCTTGTTTGCAATGAGGGTACAATTATGTGCATGTTGCATCTTTTTGTCATGGCCTTGGGCTTGTACAATAAAATTATTTATGTGTCGGAAGTGTAAATATTCATATCCTTTAGCATGTCTGAAAAAATATTTTTTAGCTATAATTGAGACTGGAAACCTGCTCCACCTAGATCTAAGTAAACAAGATTCAGGCTTTGAAAGAATGAAAGAAAAGCTACTGATCCTAGAAAATGAGGTTTTATGAAGCACACCCACATTATATGTGAATGCAATGCACGAGTAGACACCAAGAAATCTCAGGCTCCAATAGATAATAGAAGCAGATCTTCTTCACAGCCACACTTCTAATTTTATGTGAGAGCTTTGTCTAATGTGGTTTCTGCTACCCTGTGTATACACCATTTGGAAACAAAGTGTACTGCTATTTTCAGAACTATTGTTCTACTCATAAGCAGATTTCTACAGAATTTAGCTTGCTGAACAATTGCTCGATATATTGAATCTCATATGATCAATCCACTGGTCAAACTACACGTGATGCTAAACATTACACGTAATGCTTATAGCCACCACAAATAGCAACTACTGCAGGACCCGATAAAACCAATGAGAACTTTCTTATATACAGGGCTGGACTAATTGGGTAAAAACTAAACAGCACTGACCACTATGTTAAAAAATTATAGTTGGCCTTCTATATCCACAGATTATCTGTCCATGAATTTAATGACCCTTTGAAGGCAACCATAAGGCTGATGTGGCCCTCAATGAAAATGAGTTCGACAAACCTGTCCTATGTGAATCAGTGGGATTGACAGAACTGTTTTCTCACCATTCAATAAGTCTACTCTATTTGCTTATTTTTGTTGTTGTTTATTCGTTCAGTCGCCCCCAACCTTTGTGACTTCATGGACCAGCCCACATCAGAGCTCCTTGTCGGCCGTCGCCACCTTCAGCTCCTTGAGACTTCTAATATGTTTCAGGTCTATGTAATTGTGATCTTTCTTACAGTTGTAATGTGGAGGCTAGATTTCTGGATGAAACAAGTGAGTTAACAGGAGAAAAAAACTGTTTCTATTTGCAAAGTCTTAACTTTTATTTAACAGTATAGTCCTACTTCTGTATACTTAGAAACAAATCTCCCTGAGTTCAACTGAAGCTATCTTTCACATGGACTACATGCCACTTTTAATGAATAATGAAAACATCCTATTTCCCATGTGTCAAACTCAAGATCCACGGGCTGAATCCAACCTGCAATGTCATTTTATGTGGACCTCCAGATGCTAGACTACAACTCCTGAATTCCTCATCATTTGATGTCATGACTACAGATGATAGGAACTGTGAGACAGTAACAACTGGGAGGCTACACCTCGCAACAATATTATTATTATTTATTTCAATTATTTATAACCCGCCCTTTTCTACCCCCGAAGGGGGACTCAGGGCGGCTAACAAAAGGCAACGATTCGATGCCACATGTACAATCAATAAAACAACAATTACATCATAAATAATACATGGAGGCAGGCAGGATTTTCCCTGGGTACTGGTTGTGGGGGGTCGGGAGCAGGTGAGGGTTTTGCCCTCCTTTCTGCAAGAGATCCCTGTGTACAACTAGTGGGCCACTGTGTGGCACAGAATGCTGGGCTAGATGGGCTGAGGCCCGATTCAGCATGGCTCTTCTTATGTTCTTATGTTCTTAAAATCAGATTAAAACCAGTTAAATACAAATAGTTAAAAAGTACACATAGTCCAAGTTCTGTATCACAAGTTTTTCCAAAGCCAGTCCAGGAATTTCTTTGTTTAGTTGTCAGCTAACCTTAAAGATCAGGCAGTGCTCCATCAATTACTTCAATATGACATTTCTTTTTGAATTTTTAAAGAAATGATACATTTTGATGTCAATGGCATATGCACTAGAGCCTTAAAGGTACAACCCTAATGAATGGCCACTCACTACCGAGCAAGTGGGGAGAAGCCAAATGTCTTCCATCTACAGTTTCTGAAAGACAGTTTTACTTACACTCAGCATGTAATGCCAGGGCTTTCTGCCGGATCCTGGCATGCTGCTGAGTAGAAGACACTGGAGGCTGACTGAGAGGCATTCACTTCTGTGCTGCAAAGACTTTAATTTACTTAAATGCTGGTTTGCGAAACTTTTCAATTTTTGCCATCCACATTTTTCTTGAATTTTTAAAACTGTACTGTAAAGTTCATTGCCATTAAACTCTGACTTATTGTATGCATTCTTTGGCTCCTTTGTAAAGGCACATGAAACACTATGTATTTAGAGCCATTTTCTTCCTTTCAGTGCTTTTCTTTCTTTTGATTCCCCTCATTGAAAGGAGAAAGATGTAAATGCTAAGCCTATTATGTATGACTTCTGTTATTTTGTCGTCGGGCATACACGAAGGGTAAAAACGTTACAGAAGAGTCCCTAGAATAAAGACAGCCGAGAAAAATGTAGTGGGAGTTTTCAGAAATCCCTATTCATCAACTATGAGATTACGAGCACATCTTGCAAGTCAGGAACATTTCACTTCTGAGTAGTGATTGTGTCAAGAACTTTTGGAAAGCTTCAATTTGGTGTTCAAAATGTGAGCAAGGTATATATATCTACTGAAGTTTCAGAGTTCCAGAAAGTCCAAGGTCTTCTGAACTATTGCTTTTCAACCTCTGGTCCTCCAGGTGTTTTGGACTTCAGCTCTCATAACTCCTAACAACTGGTAAACTGACTGGGATTTCTCAGTGTTGAAGTCCAAAACACCCAAAGGTTGGGAATCATTATCCCAACTGTGGTTTTCCTGCATGGCAGGGAGTTGGATTAGATGGCCCATGTGGACTCTTTCCACTCTTTGAATCTATGTTTCTAGTTGCTCAGATGAAAACACACTGGGGTAAGCAAGAGAGTGAGGGCAGCTCTTTTTCCTATCTGTAGGGCAGCCAATGCTCCTAGGATGCTGACAGTAAATCATGACTTCAAAGTTAGTTAGGAAGACTGACTTGGCCCAGGGCTTCTGTTGGAGGGAAGAAATAAGAAAGGAAGTCTTTTCTCTGGTACACTTGCAAGGAAACCCTGCAGATGGTATCCTAAAGCAAGTTTTTTTTCATACTACACCATTATAGCACTATTCTATTTTGACTGCTATGACTCCATCGTAATTGAAGTCTCAAAGTTCCCTTTCGGAAATGTGGGATACCTTTAAAAAGAATAAAAGGAAATTTCTGGAGAATAGCATCCCACATGATAATACTAAAAAACTGAAATTTGGGGATGTGAACTTCTCACTGAGACAATTTGCTCCCTTTATATCAGTTGTTCCCAACCTGTGGTCAGTGGACCACCAGTGGTCCACAAAAATGAAAATATGGTCCTTAGTTTACTATTATGACACAGTTGCCTTGAAACCATATGGCAAGGAGAGCGACTGGTCTCATAAAACCCTCTTATAGTGCCCAGGCAACGGGGATATCAGGAGGGGAGAGGCTGACTACCCACAAAAGATTACTACTACCACATCAGCTCTAGATTATTAAATATGGTTTTCTGTGGGCAAAGCAGATGGCGACTACAGGGTGGCATATGTTCTGTATTAGAAACTAGAGCTGATGTGGTCTGTCCAATGCAATTTTCTGAATCAGCATCCGAAATAACCAAACTGAATCTAAAGTTGACCAAAAACTGATTCGTAACCCTTTTGGTACTAATGCTCAGGTCTCCACCGTGAGCAGAGCAGCGTTTTTCCATCTGTGCCAGGTGAGGTGGCTGGCGCCCTACCTTTCTGGTGATGACCTAGCTGCGGTAATCCAGGCCACAGTCATCTCGAGACTGGACTACTGTAACACCCTTTACATTGGCCTTCCTTTGTCGGTAATCCGGAAACTGAAGATGGTGCAAAATGCTGCGGCTCGACTGCTGGCTGGAGCGACACTAACATGCCACATCACACCAGTCCTCCAGCGTTTGCATTGGTTTCCCATCGAGTACCGGATTGCCTTCAAAGTGCTGGTGTTAACCTTTAAGGCCTTGCATGGTCTGGGGCCAGTGTATCTGAAGGACCATCTCTCCCTGCACATTCCCCAGAGACCACTAGGGTGCATGGACCAAAACCTATTGGAGGTTCCATCACTCAAGATTTGCCAATTGTCATCGACTCGGCAGTGCATCTTTTCTGTAGTAGTGCCTACCCTGTGGAACACCCTCCCGGCAGAGGCATGAGCAATAACTGAGTTACAGGCCTTCAGGAGGGCCTGTAAGACCACCCTGTTCCGCCAGGCATTTAATCTCAACGGTTGTGCTTTCCATTCTGGTACTAATCTGTTTTATTCTGTTTTTAACTACACTGTGTTGTGTATTCATTATTGTGAACCACCCTGAGCCTTTTTGGGAAGGGTGGTATATAAATCGAAATAATGAATGAATGAATGAATGAATAATGTTGGAGAGTGGTCAATGGTCAAGTGGTCCATGGTCAAAGTGGTCCCTGGTCAAATGGTCCCAAAGGCTGGGAACTGCTTTATATTGTGGGGGGGGGGGGTGGCCTTGCTGTGCAGATTAATATTTCCTCATTAATTTGTAAATATAAATGTTTTATGAATTATTTATCTGCAAATATTAATGTGTATTAATATCTGTAAATATTAACATTTACTAATCATCTTTATGACTGCTTATGGGATTGTCAAGAATAACTACAGAATTACACTTAAAATGTATTTTTCCACTTTTCAATATCACAGTCCACGGTTTGTGTAATATTAAGGTACAAAAAGCTCAACAGGTTTAAACGGGGCCAGATGTGTTAATTTCAGGTTCTTGTGCAATAAATTGCAGGTTTGGATAAACATTTCACACATCTGATATTGCAAGTTATCATGGAGAATTAGAGTCCTTGTGTCCTGCTTCTTTTGTACATTTGCAACTTTCCTCTGAATGCTTAAAACAAAACAGTTAGACAAAACTTACTTGAAAATTGGGGAATCTGAAAGGACAAGAAAAATTCCATCTTATGGTATTTAGCCCTTTTTACTGCATATCGTAGTGCAGGGGTCCTCAAACTTTTTAAACAGAGGGCCAGGTCACAGTCCCTCAAACTATTGGAGGGCCGGATTATAATTTGAAGAAAAATGAATGAATTCCAATGCACACTGCACATATCTTATTTGTAGTGCAAAAACATTTTAAAACAATACAATAATTAAAATGAAGGACATTTTTAACAAATATAAACTTATTAGTATTTAAATGGGAAGTGTGGGCCTGCTTTTCGCTGATGAGATAGGATTGTTGTTGTTGTTGTTGTTGTTGTTGTTGTGTGCTTTCAAGTTGTTTCAGACTTAGGTTGACCCTGAGTGAGGGTCGGGTAAATGACCTTGGAGGGCCATGTCTGGCCCCCGGGCCTTAATTTGAGGGCCCCTGTCCTAGTGGCTACAGACATGCACACCCTGGCCCAAATGTGCAAATAACACTCACTAACAAACAATTACAAACAATATGAATCCAAATCAAATAAAAATGAGATGGATATCATCCTGTACGGAAGGACATTACAGGCAAAGATGAAGTACTTTGGCCACATAATAAGAAGACAGGAAAGCTTGGAGAATATAATGATGTTGAGGAAAATGGAACGAAAAAGGATGAGGGGCTGACAAAGGTCAAGATGGATGGATGTTATCCTTGAAGTGACTGGCTTGACCTTGAAGGAGCTGGGGTTGGTGATGGCCAACAGGGAGCTCTGGTGTGGGCTGTTTCATGAAGTCACAAAGAGTCGGAAGTGACTGAACGAATAAACAACAACATCCTGTGCACAGTATTACAGAATAACTGCTTGCTTTCCAACTCTCTCACCACTAGAAACATATCCACCAATCATTTGGAATATTAAAACTATATGGAGGCCTGACTGCCACTTTGATGCCAAGGAAAATAGCAAGTGATTCCAAAAATAACTGGACTGGAAATGACTACAACTTTACTGACACTGCAGCTGCACATTTTGGCATGGCATGAAGCACAGATCTGAGGTGGAAACCAGCTGTTGAATGCCATTTGACCAAGCCTCCCACTCCAAAGCAAAAGATAGCAAGCGAATGGCAAGAAGGATGCCATTCAAGTATGCTGGCACTGTGTGGTTCTGTCAACACCTGGAGTGAGGATGTTTGTTAACTGCAGGCTTGTGTTACTGGTATGCCTCCCACACAATGCCCCTAAAGGGGATCCCTTCTGTTGGAAAGATAGGTTTGTAACCAAACTCTTGTCATACACTGCAAAAATGTGACAATGTATGACATAGAGCATGGAAATTGCCAAGCATTGGTGATCAACTAATCTGAAAGTAAAGTTGATGGGCTTCCCGAGCTGAATGCCTTGTTGAGTGAGACATACCTTAAATGTATACGTCTCTTGTAGACCTACAGTAAGCAAAACATTTTGTTTCAGTGTCCAGGCCTGGGAAGTGGCTAGTAACTGGCTGACTCTTCCCAAGCCCACAAAATGAAGCAAGGGATCCTGGGAAAAGATAGCCCAATGGAGGAGGAAAATACTGGCTGTGCTCATCCTTGCTCATTGAGACTGCTCACAGGTAAGTCTGGGGTTTGCATCATTGTCAAAGCATTTTCTCTCACAAGTGGCTCATTATGGAAAACAAAGGCTGGCCAACTAACTTCTAAAGATGTTAGGCAAGAAAAAAAAGCAGTTATGACTATGAATATTAAGATAGTCTATAGTTCTGGCCATATAACACAAAGGTGAAGAATGACCAGAGGAATTTGTAATCTTGCTTCAAAAGGAATGGAAAACACTGTGTAAAGCACAGGAGAATTATTCTGATGTATTAGATAACCATGGAGTATTAGTTGCTGTAGAAAAGTATTAGGATGTAAGCGAATATGCTGTGATCAAAGTTCCCATAGTTCCAGTTTCATGCAAAAGCAAACATTCCTGTCTCTAGCAAACATTTTTAAAAGGAAACTTACTCTCTCATACGTCTCAGCTTGGTTGCTGCCATGGTGTCATTGGGAGCTCTTGATCCCAGGAGTCCTAGTGGAGTCATGCTGGTGGCAGTTCCAGTACCTACAAATCAATGCACAGACGCACATGCTTATTCACCTTGCTCTCCTCGGTATCCCTACAGATCTAATCCTGTGCTCCTCAAGGTCAATCAAGAAAGCGAGAACATTCGCAGGAATGTGTTGCATTAATTAAAGATGAATTATTAAAAACACATTAAGGAAACTTGCTTGAGTGGTCATACAAAGCAGAATATTCATTTTCCATTCAACAGTGCATATTGAAACATCACAGTGTTCTGTAAAGGAGACTTTCTTATGAGTAATTTCTATGGTAGTAATAAACTGCAAAATAATACTTTTAGACATTTCTTCTATCTCTGCTCCCTTTTGCCCTCTCTATGGCACAACTATTTCTTATTATTTTGGTTGAAGCACATAAAGGTTGTGCATCACTTATCCAGAATTCCAAAATCTAAATTTGAAAACATTTTAGTCCCTTGCATTTCAGATAAGAAATACTCCACTTGTACTAAAGCTGCTGTAGCAATATGAAAATTTTGGGTACTCCCATAGCCTACTAGGCATTAACTCACTTTATTTTCATATGAACTTCAGACTACAGGTGACCCTTATGTCTGATTTTAAGTTAAACTTCCCCTTTTGGACTGGAGGCCTAACAAAATTACTATTTATTTATTTACTTATTATTTCGATTTATATACCACCCTTCCCAAAAAGGCTCAGGGTGGTTCACAACAATGAATACACAACACAACATAGTTAAAAACAGAATAAAAACAGATTATTGCTGCTTTATATATCATTTCTTTTTTTAAAAAAAAA
Source organism: Anolis apletophallus (assembly GCA_030556195.1). Classification (NCBI taxonomy): domain Eukaryota; kingdom Metazoa; phylum Chordata; class Lepidosauria; order Squamata; family Anolidae; genus Anolis; species Anolis apletophallus. The sequence goes on along the minus strand of JARBWK010000008.1, from coordinate 65,692,071 downwards.
ACCAAAACCAAAAACATATAGGTTGCTAAGACCACAATAAAAGTAATGTCTAGCATGGCTCTCAACCTTGACAGTAACAGTGAAAGGTATCTCGGAATTTTTTTTGGCTATGGCTGTCCAATAATGCTGATTTGAACAAAGATTCTGTAAATTAAAACAAGGTGATATATCTTACAGGAAAAAAGTTGTGTACTGCATTTCACATTCTGCTGTTGTGAGCAATTCTTAAATGAAATTGAAATAGTGATGAATTACATGTCTGTAGTTGCCTACAGTCCTGCACCCCATGCATTTATTACTTTGAGATTGGTTATATCCATTTGACTGTACTGAAGCCACGATTTTAAAAGAAGAAGAAAAATGTATTTTAATCAAATGGGTTACTCTATAAGAGTCATTAATATGAAACTTGCAGGGCTTGTCCAAGTTCAACAAAACATTTCCAGCAGCTCATGCAGTCTAGTGTGCTGCTGCAGTAGCAACCATCCAGCAATTTTTTTTCAAGATGTACAAATGTAGGAATAGTCATTTTGATCATAAGATAAACCACAAAGTCCATGTTATGGTATTGCTTTTTATCATCCCAACCAGTATGATACAAAACACCTTGGTTCAAGCTTTTAAAACCATCAGAAGGAAATATCATATTTCATCGCACAATTGATACACTTTTTAAAAAAGAGAGTGCAGCTATCATGTGGGAAAAGCTAGGTCGACATTGGCAAGCAAGGCCTACGTAGCTTCCTTCAGCTGTTGGCAGCTGATGAAGACCCCATAGATCTCCCTGGCAGATGCATAGGTAGGCGAGCCTTCTAGCCAGAGCTAGAAAGACTCTCTCAGCTTGGCGGCTGAGAGACTCCTAACTCTCGCACCTTCATCTGCTCACGTACCTGTACCTCCGAAGTATGAGGGCTACTCCAAGGAACAGGCGCACTGGCAGAGGTGCAACTATTATGTGAGGAATCTTTAAATACCTAAACTGTGACCCCAAAAGGGGGAGTGTGACTATTATGTGATGAAAAACAGTACGTGGCAAAAGAATGAAAATCTGAGGTCTCCTAAATATATAATGGAAGATCATAAATTGAGAAGGCCTTCATAATTGTGATCATTATTTTTTAGATCCAAATTTGTGATTCCCACTTTTGAGATGGTGTAATTCTCCAATTACTTTGAGAACATAACTGAAGAAATGTTCGTCAGAGTGGCCTTGTCCCACTTTAAAGAAAAGAGAGAGGGGGGAGGGAGGGAGGGAAGGAAGGAAGGAAGGGACTCTTCACAGTGTGGTGAATATCCATAATTTCCCAAGAGGATACATGTAAAAGCAGCAAATGCTTTCTAACTACTAAAGGGATGTGGATTTCTCCACACTAGCTTCTATGTGCCTTTAACAATGCAAAGCAAAACTGATTTTAGACTGCTTACATTTTCTTTTAATTCACTAAAAATAAAGACTATTGTCACTGTTTTAGTTGCTTTTCTCTGTGTGTATTTGGGTTGCATACCCTTATCTGAGCAATGTCCCAAGCGTTTTAACTTTTATAATGTTTCAGCTTCCTTTAATCTGAATTTGTGTTATTAAAGACATATTTCTCACCTTTCTTTGAGGCCTCAGGCTAAATAACACATTCTTATGTTGCTTTGCTTTCTTTGTTACAAATATATGTGCACATACATAAACATCAGTCTCAAATGCAACCTTGGTTCCTTGCCAATAGATATTGTAAAAACAGTTTACAGAGCGAAGGATTTGAGATTATGGTGGGCAGTTTATCAAGTTTTTAAATTTTAAATAAATTTTCTACCATGAGAGATGGATGGGTTTTGTGAATGCAACAAAAACTAACAACTATACGGCAATATTATTACAGAGAAAGTATAATAATGCTTGGAAGTGTGTGAATTGTAGAAATTCTGTATCAGATGTAGATAATTCTACAAGGCCAGTTACAGGAATCATGACTTCCTTGGTTGAAACGGGTGCACTGGATGCCAGTTCACTTCTAGGCACAATTCAGAGTGCTGATGACAAACTCTCTATATGGTTTCGGTCCAGACTATCTGAAAACCACATCTCCTGACACAAATATTTTCAGAGAAAAGCTTTCTCAGTCTCATCACCTCCATCATCATCTAAAACCTTCTCAATCTGTGGGTCCCCTGATGTTTTGGCTTTCAACTCCCAGAAATTCTAACAGCTCTTAAATTGGCTTCGATTTCTGGGAGTTGTAGGCCAAAACACCTGGGGATCCACAGGTTGAGAACCACTGTTCTAAATTACTTTTCTCCTTCCCCCTCTCTCTTTCCATCATTGTCTTTCTTTTTCACTTTCTTTCTCATGGCCATAGACCAAGAGAAACATAGAACTATATAGTTGGAACTGGAAGATATCTCAAGAGTAATCTAGTTGTTTCCCCTGCCAATTATAAAACTATGGATATTCCTGACCAAGTAACATCCAAACTCTTTAAACACCTACAATGAAAGACAATTCATTACCTTTTTTGGGTAATCTGAATTGTATAAAGGTGAACAAATTAAATATTTAATCCAGGCATAGCAGAAGTGCCCCTTGTTGGTAAAAAGCAGATCAGAGAATTCAGAATTACACTCCTTCTGAAAACTCAGACATGTAGCTTGGTGCAATCTTGGAATCAGCCCTAAGCTTGAATGCCTAGATTTCAGCAGTGACCAAGGAGAGGAGAGATACAAATTGTCACTGACCACAAAATGGTAACCACAAAATATTTTTTGTCTAGCCTTAGATGTTCCATCAAGAAAATGAATCCCAAAATTAATTTTCATCAATACTGTCATACTGACTCCAATTCATGTACCAGTAAATGACCACCAAGCAAAGCAAAATGGATGCTACATGCATGCTCTGCTTTCAAAACCACTTTCAAGAAATATTTGTACAATAAAATTAGTGGAAAGAAGAAAAACTATTATGCAACATTTGCTATATAATTTTAATGTACCCCGAGGCACTGCAGAAGACATAAAATTGTCTCATTTAACCATTCTTTATAAGAACTGGATTGCATTATATTGCAACTCATAACTAGTAAATAGTTAATGAAAGTAAGCATTCATTCATGCTAATGAAATGAGAATTGATCTTTTTTAATTCAACACATTACCTTAAAAGAGATGTTAAGAATAACATTATGCTCGTGCACCAAGCATAATGTTATTTTTGTATGAAGACTGAAATTGTTTAACTTCATTCAATTAGATACAAAGCAGTAGATGGAAAGGAGAAGGATAAAAATGCAATATTAAAAAGTGTGAAACACTAATTTTTACATCAACGCAGCAACATAAACTATGCTGCTATAACCCTTCTAAATGCACAGTAGCACATGTGTAGTTAATATGCACTAACTCTGAGATAAAACAGGTCTATATGCATTACGTATATTATTAAGGAAGGAAAGTAGGGAGGAGAGATTTAAATGCAAATTATAAATCCATGATAAAGGACATCTGAAATAAAAATATACTTTTGAGCTACCTAGGAATGATTCCCATGAAGAAAACGTCTTGTTTTGAAATTTTCAGAAAAGGAGAGCAATCTGGAAATAGTATTTGCAATATTACTCACCATAGCTTGTACAGCTAACATGAGCACTTAAAATGCATTTATGTCTTGTACCTTCTCTTCATTTATTCATTCATCTATGCAGAAATCCTACCAATGGCACTATCGTTCTGCAGTGGTGGGGCAGTGTGTTCCTGTAAGGCAAAAGGCTATGCTGCTGACACTAATGCTGCTGATAAGAATCTCCCATTTCAAACAAGATTTTACTGAGAAACTAGACTAAATGTGTAAAATGGCTATTGGGCAATAGGCTTGTGCATGGATTCAGAGTGGCCGGTTCCCTTCGGCCAGCTTGGTTGGATGGCTGTAGCGGTAAGGTCCCAGCCATCATGTTTTTTTGTCCATTATGGGACCATGTGGCAGTTGATCACGGCTCCTCTGCCCCTATTTGGCATCACAAGGCGGTCTGCTCACATGGGGTTTCCCTGTGAGTCCTGCCTGTTGGGCCAATTGGAATAGAAGAATGGCATGACATGTCTTACACAAGCTGTGTCTGCTTCCTAAACCCTGCTGCTGAAACCCAGGCTCCCTTGAAGGGAAAAAAGGAAAGGATCCTAGGAAGAGTGCTTTCTTAATCCTGTTGCTGAAATCCAGGCTCTCTTGAAGGGGAAAAAGGAAAGAATCCCAGGAATGAAAGGGGATCCTAATAAGTTCCCAATTGCTACCAATGGGGCAGATCTAGTCACATTTTTTGGCTGTGACCCAAAAATGGCTATCCGGCTCCCACCCCGTTTTTGGGAGGCGTGCAAAAATTGATATGGGGGTCTACAGGAATCTGGCCAGCAGAAACGGATTGAGGTTCAGTCTAAATGCACAAGCCTATTGGGCAACAGCAAGCAGGAAGATACTGCTTGCTGTTCATTGTCTCAGAGACAATGGCAGTGGCATCACAGCTGACATTTGTTAGTGCTATGCTTAAGAAGGAGCGGTAAACTTCCTTTGAATGTCTTCAACCACAAAGATCTTATGATGCTATAAACCCAGAGAAACAGTTGAGGTTCAGTCTAAATGCACAAGCCTATTGGCAACAGCAAGCAGGAAGATACTGTTTTGCTGTTCATTGTCTCAGAGACAATGGCAGTGGCATCACAGCTGACATTTGTTAGTGCTATGCTTAAGAAGGAGCGGTAAACTTCCTTTGAATGTCTTCAACCACAAAGATCTTATGATGCTATAAACTAAAATGAAACAAGAGATAATGCATGAAGATAACACCCAAGTAGCTACTGGGGTACAGCAGAGAACAACTATGAGTAGTACTGTGGCTAATAACACAATGGGACTCAAGCCAAAAGGACGTTTAGCTTTTGACATTCTCAGAAGTAAAAGAAAAGTTCAAAGCTGTACAACACATATTAAGGAACAGGGAATGTGAGAAGCATCCTAGACATAGTAAAACAAGCAATACAAACATTACAATATTTGCAATGTACAGGAATTTGTCTTTTTGAGTCAGATAATTACACCATGTTTTACTCAGGAAATGAAAATCTAAGAAGAAATGGGGTTTCATTAATACTGAGAAAAGATGTAGCAAAAGAAGTCAAAGGATACATTGCAAAGTTTGATGAAATAATATCAAAGTCTTCAGGGAAAACCCATAAATATTACCATAATTCAAGTTTATGCCACAGTGGAGAAGAAGAAATCACTGAAAGATTTTATGCTAGAGTCTGGAAGGAAATAGACTACAATCCAGAATAGAATTTCTTGTTAATCATAGGTGACTAGAATACAAAAGTCAAAAAGATCAAAACTGAAAATTGTAGAAAAATTTGATCAAGAAATGAAAAAGATTTGACTGAATTTGTGAGACCAACAGTTTGTTCATTGCGAACACATTCTTCAAGTAACCCAATAAAAGATTCTATCACCTAATAGTCTGGACTGAACTTAAATAACACATTCACTGTCAATATCTAAGAAGAAATACTGCATTTACTTGTGGTATCACAAAGTTTTCTTTGTTTAAGGTCTAAAAAGTGCTTCAAAACAAACAACTGCAATACTAAACCAATAAAGGGGACTTTAATAATAGAAGTTGGACAATCAATACATTAATTAATATTAAAAAGGCTTCAGAGCAGCTTTTAAACTGATTCCTAGGGGAAAGTCGACAGGAGCGGGGCAGCTTCCGGTTCGAGAGGGTGAAACGCCAAGTATGGAGGAAGAAATTTACGCACAAATGGCTGAGTCAACAGAAAAGATAGAAAGTAGTCAAGAGGTAAAACATGGTAGGCCTTCTACAAATTCTCATAAACAGCCAAAGTTGAAAGGGCATCAGAGCAATAAATATAAATGTCTGTACGCAAACGCTAGAAGCCTTCAAACAAAAATAGGGGAGTTGGAATGTTTGGCCAAAGAAAAAAATATTGATATTATTGGCATAACAGAAACCTGGTGGACAGAGGAAAACAATTGGGACACAAAATTCCAGGTTATAAACTGTACAGGAAAGACAGGAGAGGGAAAAATGGTGGTGGTGTGGCCTTGTACATAAATGAAGAGCTAGAATCTCATGAAAATTCAAACTCACCTACAGAAACATTGTGGGTAAAAGTCCCAGGACAAAAAACTAATCTAGCATTAGGGATCTGCTATCGCCCTCCCAACCAAACTCCAGAGGCAGACTGCTATCTGGAAAATGAAATTAAACAGGCCTCAAAAAGCAATAAATTAGTCATAATGGGGACTTCAACTATCCCCGAATAGATTGGCTAAATTCTTGTTCTACGCATGAAAGAGAGACAAGGTTCCTCGACATGCTAGCTGATTATTCCCTTGAGCAGATGGTCATGGAACCAACCAGGGAAAGGGGATCCTGGACTTGGTGCTAACTAATGAACAAGATCTCGTTCAAGATGTCCTTGTAACTGAGCCCATAGGTACCAGTGACCACAACACAATAACCTTCAACTTAAGTTTGGATAGCAAACTGTCAGTGAAAAAACTAACACAGAGACATTAAATTTTCACAAAGGGAATTTCACCAAAATGAGAAAAATAGTAAAGAACAAACTAAAAGGAACAGTAAAAAAAAATCAAATCCCTCCAGAATGCTTGGAAACTGTTTAAAAATACTTTAAAACAAGCCGAACTAAAATGCATTCCTAAAATAAGAAAGAGTCCGGGAAAGTCCAAGAGGACATCGGTATGGCTTACAAATGAAGTAAAAGATGTGATTGGAAAGAAGAAAAACTCATTTAAGAAATGGAAGGCTCTTCCTACTGAGGAGAACAGAAAGGAACACAAGCTCTGGCAAAATAAATACAAAGCAACCGTCAGGAAAGCCAAGAGAGATTTTGAGGCACATATAGCAAAGAATATTAAAAAAAATATCAAAAACTTCTTTAAGTACATCAGAAGCAGAAACCCAACTAGAAAAGCAGTTGGGCCACTTGACGTAAATGGTAAGAAAGGGACAATAAGTGAAGACAGGGAGATTGCTGAGCGGCTAAATGACTTCTTTGCCTCCGTTTTCACACAGGAGGACAGACAACATATGCCTGCAGCTGAGTCAGTTTTTTCAGGGAGGGAATTAAATGAATTAAACCAGATAGAGATAAACAAGGAAGATGTTCTCACATGCCTTACTAAACTAAATGTCAACAAATCACCAGGGCCAGATGGCATCCACCCCAGAGTTCTTAAGAAACTCAAGTGTGAAATTGCTGAAATTCTAGCCAAAATATATAACCTTTCTCTAAGATCAGGCACTGTACCCGAGGACTGGAGGGAGGCAAATGTAACTCCGATCTTCAAGAAAGGATCCAGGGGTGATCCAGGAAATTATAGGCCAGTTAGTCTAACCTCAGTTCCAGGCAAAGTGATGGAAACCATTATTAAAGAAAAAATTACTAAGCACATAGAAGAACAGGCATTGCTGAAGGAAAATCAACATGGTTTCTGCAAAGGCAAATCATGTCTTACTAACTTGATAGACTTCTTTTAGGGTGTAAATAAACACATAGATAAAGGGGACCCAGTCGATATTGTGTACCTTGACTTTCAAAAGGCTTTTGACAAAGTCCCTCACCAAAGGCTCCTAAATAAGCTCTTCAGCCATGGAATCAGGGGACAGGTCTTGTCCTGGATTGGAACCTGGCTAAACTGTAGGAAACAAAGGGTGGTAATAAATTGACACTTCTCTGGATGGAAAGAGGTGAGGAGTGGCGTACCCCAAGGTTCAGTTTTAGGACCGTTACTTTTTAATTTATTCATAAATGATCTGGATGTAGAAGTAAATTGTGAGGTAGCAAAGTTTGCAGATGACACTAAACTGTTCAGGGTAGTTAAAATGAAACTGATTGTAAAGAGCTCCAGAAAGATCTCTCGAAATTGAGTGAATGGGCAACAAAGTGGCAAATGCATTTTAACCTAAACAAGTGTAAAGTCATGCACATCGGGGCAAAGAACCCCAAATACACTTATCAACTGATGGGATCAAAGCTTTCTGAGACAAACCAGGAAAGGGATCTTGGGGTTTTGGTGGACAGCTCAATGAAGATGTCAACCCAGTGTGCTGCAGCAGTGAAAAAAGTAAATTCTATGCTTGGCATGATCAGGAAGGGAATCGAAAATAGGTCGGCAAATGTTGTATTGCCTCTCTACAAATCTATGGTGAGGCCACATCTGGAGTACTGTGTACAATTCTGGTCACCGCACCTCAAGAAGGATATAACGGAACTGGAAAAGGTACAAAGAAGGGCAACAAGAATGATCCAAGGGAGGGAGCAGCTCCCTTATGAAATCAGGTTGCAACGCCTTGGTCTTTTCAGCCTTGAAAGAGGGCGTTTAAGAGGTGACTTGATCGAATTGTATAACATCATGAATGGGATAGAAAAGGTGAATAAAGAAAAATATTTTCTCTGTCACACAACACTAGGACTAGGGGCACTCCTAAAGCTCCAAGGTAGGAAAGTTAGGACTAATAAAGGGAAATATTTCTTCACCCAGAGGGTCATTGGGTTATAGAACTCACTTCCAGAGGAGGTTGTGACAGCTGTCAGCCTGGACAGCTTCAAGGCAGGATTAGACAGATGGATAGGTTGCTTACCTGTAACCGTGTTTCTCCGAGTGTAAGGTCTGTGAAATTCACACAGTGGGTTTACTCCCGCGCACGCGTAGAATCTCGGACATACTAGCTAAAGTCAAAGATTTACATATGCCCCTCCCACTCCCCGCCTCCCTCATCCCCCACTGTAGCTACCTAGTCAGTCCTTTACCGCCAGACAGCGGCAGGAACCTAGGCATGACATCAGAGCGGAGGACGGGTGGGTTCTGTGTGAATTTCACAGACCTTACACTCGGAGAAACACGGTTACAGGTAAGCAACCTATCCTTCTCCTTCGTGTGGTCTGTGAAATGCACACAGTGGGTGACTTAACAAGCTCACGTACTTAAGTACCTTGGAGGTGGGTCATGCCACACAGGAAAACAGCACGGCTCTGCCGAAAGACGCATCCTTCTTAGCGAGGACGTCGAGCTTGTAGTGTGCTGCAAACGTTGATGGGGTCACCCAAGCAGCAGCCTTGCAAATCCGATCAACAGGAACACCCCGCAAAAACGCTTGGGATGTAGAAACAGCCCTTGTAGAGTGGGCTTTAATGCCAACGGGCAGCTCTCTATGGGCTAACTGGTAAGCCAGTCGGATTGCCAGGACTATCCAGGAGGCTAAACGCTGGGAGGAAACGGGAAGTCCCAGGAATCTTCCTATACTTAAGGAACAACTTGGGGATTTTCTGTGGGGGCTGCCCTATGCAAATAAAAGGACAAGGCCCTCTTAACGTCTAGGGAATGGAGGGCAACCTCCAGAGGAGATGAGGTTTTGGAAAAAAGGTTGGAAGGACAATGTCCTCAGTCATATGGAAATAGGACACAACTTTGGGAAGAAAGGTGACATCCGTCCGGAGAACCACCTTGTCTTCATGGAACCGAATGAAGGGAGGATCAGCTCGGAGCGCCGTGATTTCACTGGCTCTTCTGGCTGAGGTAATGGCTACAAGGAAGGCAGTCTTCCAAGAGAGGTGGGAGATATGGCAGGTAGCCATCGGCTCAAAAGGAGGCTTGGAAAGTTGTGAAAGGACGAGTTCCAAACTCCAGGAAGGAGGAGGGGGGGAGACGGGAGGGAAAGACTTCTTATAACCTTGTAAAAACATGCCTACCAAAGGGTCCTTAAACAGGGACGGGAGGCCAAACTTCTTCCTGTACCAAGACAGGGATGCCAAGTAGCATTTAACGGAAGAGAAGGTAAATCCCTTCGTGGAAAGGTGGACAAGAAAATCTAGGACAACAGAAACGGGAGCCGACTGAGGCAAATGGCCCAGTGGCTGGACAAATTCGCGGAACTTGTTCCACTTGTATGTGTACGCCCTCCTGGTGGAAACTTTTTGAGCCGCTTGGATTATCAAACGGACAGGGTCGGAGAGACGGGACAAGGCCTGATCCTCACGCTGTGAGGTGGAGAGATGCAAGGTCCGGATGCAGGACAAGACCCTGCTGGATGGAGAGAAGATCGGGGTCTAATGGGAGATGAAGGAAATCTCCTTGGGAGGCCTGAAGAAGGGGCGTGAACCACGGTTGACGAGGCCACCAAGGGGCTACCAGAATACAATCCGAATTGTCGGACAGCAACTTCGCTATCACCCTGGAGAGAAGTGGGAGTGGAGGGAATGCATAAAGGAGACCTGGGGACCAATGGTGCAGAAACGCGTCTCCTAGACAGTCTGGGGATGCGTGAGGTGGGAGCCTCGCGCAATACGTGGGGCAATGGGTGTTGAGGTGAGATGCAAACAGGTCTAATTGGGGAAATCCCCAACGACCGACCAGTGACTGGGAAGTGGCGGGGACTGAGCCGCCACTCGTGCGTGGTGGACGATGTCCTGCTCAGTGAGTCGGCCAAGGTGTTCTGCAGGCCTGGGAGATGTATGGCTTGGAGGAACGTGTCGTTGAGTATGCTACCCCATATCCGAAGGGATATGGAGAGGAGAGTGGATGAGCGGGTGCCTCCTGTCTGTTGATGTAGCACTTCACTGAGGTATTGTCCATGAGGACGTGAACTACCTGGTTGGAGACTACGGTCCAAATGACCGGAGGGCCTTCTCACTGCCGTGAGCTCCAGGGCATTTATGTGGAGTTCCTCTCTAGAGGGGACCAGTGACCGCTGATGGTTAGGCCCTGGATGTGAGCTCCCCACCCCGTGCAAGATGCATCTGTCGTCAGGGACAGGGATGGTTGTGGCGGGGAAAAGGGGAGGCCCGAGCACACATTGGATCTGTCTGTCCACCATGACAGGGACTGTAGGACATGGGCGGGGGGGTGGAGAAGCTTGTTCTGGCTGTCCAGTCCTGGCTGAAACACAGAAAGGAACCACGATTGGAGGGGGCGGAGGCGGGCAAAGGCCGTGACATTCGTGGTGGACGCCATATGGCCAAGGATAGACTGGACAGTCCATGCGGAGCACCGATGTGTAGCTTGGATGGTCTGGATGGAGCGGCAGAGATTGAGGAAGCGATCCTCCGGGAGGTAGGCCCTTTGGGACACTGAATCTAGGACAGCACCTATAAATTGTACTGTTTGGGCAGGAGAGAGGTGAGATTTCTCCCGGTTGACCACCAATCCCAGGCTCTGTAGGAGAGACAAATCATAACCAACATCAGATGACAGCTGGTCACATGACCCAGCGCAAAAAAAGCCAGTCGTCTAAATAAGGAAAACGGTGACCCCCTGCTGGCGTAGATGGGAGGCGCTTACGACCGCCATACATTTTGTAAAAGTCCTAGGTGCCGTGGAAAGGCCAAAGGGCAGGACATTAAAACTATAAGGGGTCCCGTCCACCATAAAGGTGAGGTATTTTCTATAGGACTGCCTAATCGAAACGTGGAAATAGGCGTCCTTAAGGTCAATAGTGGCCATCCATGCTCCCTTCGGAATGAAAGGGAGAATGGAGGGAAGAGTGACCATTCTGAATTTACGTGGTCTGATGAATTGGTTGACTTCTCGAAGGTCCAAAATGGGGCGAAGACCGCCATCCCTTTTATCCACTAAAAATATCTAGAAAAAGCAAAATTGGAGTTGGTGGGATGGGGTCGGGGAAATGGCTCCCTTGAGCAGGAGAGCGTCAATTTCTTGTAGCAGTGCCGGGGAAGCTTGTGTGGAGACAGGTTTGCCAGGAGGTGGAAGAGATTCAAATTCAATGGCATAACCTCGAAAAATAATGTCCAAGACCCACCTATCGGTGGTTATGGACTGCCACACTGAGAAAAAGGGAGCTAATCTGTCGAGAAACAGATTAGAAGCGTCGTGCCCTATTGTTGGAGGCTCTACCACCCCGGTACTGACCCCTGAAGGGAGCACCTGAACGCTTGTATCCCTGCGGGGAACTGCGGGACGTTGACCTCCTCTGTAAGACGTGGGGTTGTAGTACCCACGAAAGGGCTGATGGTATACGGCCGCCAGCGTTGTCTGTATGGCTGATAGGAAGAGTTGGGGTGATGGCTATACTTATTCAGCGTCTGCTTCATCTTATGGCTGTGCTCTAATTGGGAGTCTGTCTCAGGATTGAAGAGACCAGCCTCGTCCATAGGGAGGTTCTCAATCAACGCACGTTGGTTAGAAGACAACGTAGCGGACCGTAACCAGGCATGCCTACGAAGAGCAACCGAGCCAGCAATGAGCTTGCCCGAGGTATCCGCTCCGTGCTTGGCCAGGTACTTCTGGAGAGTGGCCAGGGTGAGGGCCTCCTGGTGGAAGGCTTTAGCCATGGGCTGTTCGGACACTGGGAGGAGGTCCAAATACGAGTTCATCTTATTTAGCAAATAAGATTGGTAAACACTCATATACACTCCGTAATGTGCCATTCTACCTGACAGGCACGCTGAGGAGTAGAACTTTTGCCATTGCATCAAGCTTACGTCCTTCCTTGTCAGAAGGGATGGCCTGATTGTTCTGATTCGACCGGCTGAGCGTCAGTGACAATCGAGTTCACCTTCGGAAGCCTGGCCAACCATGGGGTATTGGACAGGTCAATCCGGTATAAATTCTCCGCTCGCCTGGAAGTGCTTGGAACAGACGCAGGGGCAACACCAGTGACTTTCAGTAGCTTGACCAAATAAGGAATGGTCGGCAGTATGGTGGATTGTTGAACTTGCTGTTGCTCAGCTGATGTAAAATATGGGTCCTGGACCACGTCATCAGACTTGGGGGGCTGAATGCCTAGAGATCTGGCTAGTCTGATTAGCAGAGCGGAGAATTTCTTATATTCTTCCACCTGCTGGGGGTCAGCTTCAGGCTCAGGAACGGAGGGGAATGGGAGTCACATCAGAAGTGGACTCCATTTCCACCTCTGTGTCATCAATAGGGAGGTGAGGGGGGGACTGAGAAGGAGCAGCAGCTGGGAGTGAGGGGGCTTGAGTGGGAGGGGCTGGAGGGGCTGGGACTTGAGAAGGATGAGGGAATGCCACGGATTGCGAGCTGGCAGGAGGCCACGGATACTGGAAACAACCTGAGGGATAAGGCTCAGGAGGAAAATAAGGGTAGTGAGGGAAAGGGGGAGGGTAAGGGGGGGTATCCATAAGGATACCCATATGAAAAAATCCCAAGGGAACGTCCGGTCACGAAGCCCTCCTTCAGGGGCTCCGTGACCGAGATTGATCAAAATCCTCCAGATGGAAGCCCATATCTGGAGGAGGGCGCTGCACAGACGCGCGCTGCTGCTGGGGCGAGCGCGCGTCTCCTGGCTGAGGCGGGAAAGCAGCAGCAGCTGAAGCAAGAAAAGAGGGGTGAGACCGCGAGGCGGTAGCCGCCACGTGGCGCTGCTCGGTCTCCGGGGCTGGAGCAAGGGAGGAGGGGGAAGGCCGCATGGCGCTGGGCTCCGCACAGCAGGCGTCGGAGACCGAAGCGGCAGGAGCCCCTGGAGCGCGCGCGCGAACGCGCGGTGACGGGAGAGCGAAGGCAGCTTGGTGAGGCAGCGAGGGAGGAGGCCACGAGGCGCTCACCTCCACGTGGGGAAGCTCTCCGGTAACCGGCAGTAAAAGAGGCGAGGGAAGAACAGGCTCGTCTCCTGGGGAGAGCACGAGGCTTGGGAGGAGCTGGGGGAATTTCCACCCCCGAAAACCCAGAGCTGTCTTCCTCAAGAAGCTGGAGTGCATCTGTAGCACATAAAGCCAGGGGAGGACTGGGGGGCGCAGAGCCAGCCAGTTGCCTCACATTTTCATCTGCCATATTCAAGGGGCTGGAGGGCCGAAGACCAACCAGTTGCCCTGGGGCTTTTTTAGCCAAAGGTTCCTTTTCCTTCTCCTTTTGCTTGCCAATTTTGGCAATCCTTGGCTTGTCAGTTTTTTGCTTTTTCTTCCGGAGTGGCTCAATGGCTGGACCAGAGGCCGACTCACGGATCACCCCATCAGACATCGCACTCACAGGGCTGGTATTTCCAGTCCCTGGCAATAGAGAGGGCTGACTCACGGAACGCGAGAGTCCTGCCTCTGAGAAGAATAAGGCCTGTTCAAAAAGGGAGGCCTTCAGCTTAGAATCCCTGTTCTTCAGGGTTCTATTAGAAAAAGTCCTGCATATTTTGCAGGACTGGGGAATGTGGGTATCCCCCAAGCAGAGGAGACATTTAGCATGTCGATCTCTTGGGGGCAAGGTTGCTCCACAGTCAGAGCACCTTTAAAAGATAAAGAAGACATATCCTTATCTGAATAGCCGAGGCAATCCGTGGACTTCTACAGGAGCTAGTAGTCGGAGATCCTTTCGCTGTCAAGGCGGAAAAAGGACTGACTAGGTAGCTACAGTGGGGGATGAGGGAGGGCGGGGAGTGGGAGGGGCATATGTAAATCTTTGACTTTAGCTAGTATGTCCGAGATTCTACGCTTGCGCGGGAGTAAACCCACTGTGTGCATTTCACAGACCACACGAAGGAGAATCATGGATACCAAGGGAATCAGTAGTTACTGAAATGGACATCCAAGTGCCACCTCTGTGTTGATGGAGGCAGGCAGGATTTTCCCCGGGTACTGGTTGTGGGGGGTCGGCAGCAGGGGAGGGTTTTGCCCTCCTTTCTGCTAGAGATCCCTGTGTACAACTAGTGGGCCACTGTGTGACACAGAATGCTGGACTAGATGGGCTGAGGCCCGATTCAGCATGGCTCTTCTTATGTTCTTATGTTCTTATATATAGATTTAACAGAAGTAACACATAGCAAATGCAATATTTCCAGAATTTCTTGATCCTTTGTTTTTAATTGCTGCTTTACCCCTTTGTTCCTGTTGACTGGCCTTTTTCTGTATCTTTTCTCTTCCTATAATATTGTCCAAATGTATTGCCTAGAACTGTTTTCCAAGTGTCTGACTCCTAATAACAAAGTGCCTGCATTTTCCGGGGCTAAGGAATTATAACCTCTTGTTTACATATCTTATTTAATGAAGGCAGCAATGTAATTAGTTGTATTAAACAGCTCAAAGTAACATTTGCAGCTTATTAAGCTTTGAATCAGAATGCCTTTATTTGCACTGGATTGTAAACAAATAGGAAACTAACACATTTCTTTTTCACTAGCCGTGCCCTGCCACGCGTTGTTGTGGCTAAAAGTAAGAATATTTGAAGTAGAGATACCTACATTTTCCTTGCCCCCTTTTTCTTTCCCTTCTCCCTTTTCTACTTTCCTCCTTCTCTACCTTTTTCTTTCATTGCTTCCTTCACTCTTTGGTTCCATCCTTCCTTTTTTCCTTCCCTCGCCCTTTTTCTCCTTCTTCCCTTCTCTCCTTCCTTCCCCCCATTTCCTTCGTTCTTTCACTTTTTAATTCTTTTCCCCCTTCTTACCCTCTTTCCTTCCTTTCCTCCCCTTTTTCTTTCCTTTCTCATTTATTTTCTTTTCTTCTATCCTTCCTTTGGTACATCTTTCTTTCCTTCCTTCTTCCTTCCTTCCCTCTTTCCTTCCCTCCTTCATCCTTTCCCTCCTTCTTTCTCTCTTTCATTTCTTCCCTCTTTTCCTCCCTGCCCTCTTCTGTCCATTTCTTCCCGTCTTCTTTCTTTCTTTCATGTTAGGGAAGTCTTGGCTTTAGGGGTGCCTCTTGTTGTTTCTCCCTCCTGTTGCTTTCTGCCTGCAGCCTAGGCGCTTGGGGTATCCTCTCTGTTCCCCTTCCCTTGTGCTCTGTGCCCACTTCTCCCACCGCCAGCACCATCTTGGGCTCCCTTGGTAGCTTGCAGACAGTGCCTGCCGAGGCCAGAGCACATCGATAGTGGGATGGAGTGATCGATGGCACTACGGTGGCTCACCAAGCCTCCATGCTCTCTGTCGGGCCAGGCCTTCTCCTTCCTTCACTCTTTGCTTTCCTCAATCCCCTCCCTCCCCAAAAGAAAGAGGACTCTGCCTTCCTGCATGGAAAGGGGCTCCATAGCTAGGCTTCTCTTCCCTCACAATGGTTGGTACATAATTCTTCTCTCGTGCTGGGGAGGGGGGCTTTTCCACATGCTTGTAAGTTATTTTTCTTTTGGGGAAGTTTTAAGTTATTTTCCCTTCATTTTAAAAGTATTTTTGTGTGAAAGACCTAGATTGGGTTAGTATGTGTTTTGCTGCCAAATTTGGCGGCAATTCATCCAGTGGTTTTTGAGTTATGTTAATCCCACAAACAAACATCACATTTTTATTTATATAGATTATCACTTTAAAAAGAAAGCAAGATAAAAACAAAATGAATTAAGAGACTTTCAGAAGGGAAAAATTTAAAAAACCCTGAGAGTAAATTAATCTTGTTAATCACGAGTATACTTGCTTTGACAAAAATTCCTCTGAAATACATATCTAGAATTAACTCCAGTTAATTTTAAAATGGCAAAAACTTTAATTTTACAATAATTGTATGTGTTATATTTATATATTTATTGAAGGGTGTATCTTTTTATGGTTTACACTTCTGAAGTGCATCTATACCAGATAAGTAAAGATATTTAATTGTCATGGCTCCACCTTACCAAACTAAGGATTTATTTTTTTGGCAAAGTATAGTAGTGCTTTGGTGCATTTCTCTGAACTGAACTACTAGATGCGTAGAAGAAAGAGGTTAAAAGGAAATGCTAGTACAAGTGTAAAGGGGGGAAAATGAAACTGATTTCTGGTCAGGGCAAAGGGAGGAAAAATGTTTATGAGGCAGGGTTTTCCAAAACACAGAATCTGGAAGATCATGTACCCCCTGCTTCTTACCCAGATTTCACAGGTTAACCCAGAGTGGGTGAACTGCTGCATGGCCAAGCTACAGAACACAAAACAATGGATTCAAATTACATGAAAAGAGATTCCACCTAAATATTAGGAAGAACTTCCTGATGGTAAGAACTGTTCGTCAGTTGAACATGCTGCTGAGGAGTGTGCTGGCGTCTCTTTCTCTCAAGGTTTTAAAGCAGACTGGATGGCCATCTGTCGGGAGTGGTTTGCCATTCCCTTCCTCTGTAATTGTAGTAACTCTGCCCCCACCTGACCCGGGGAGGGGGGGGGGGTGGGTGCAAATCAGTCCCCACCTCAGCAGGGGGGGCAGGTTCCAGCCCCAGGGGTTCCGTTTGCTTTGGATCCAGATGAAGGTGATGCAGGGGATGATGGATCCGCATCACCAATGGACAGCCTGCAATGGGAAGACACCTGGCCGGAGGCTTACTCTGATGACGAAAGTTCTCCTGATTCCGGACCTGATACGGAATATGAGAGACCGGAAGGTTTCGGTTCCCAGGAAAGGCTGTTTTCACCAGATGTGGCGGAGGACATGGAAGCCAAGGCCGAGCCCGTTTCCCAGGAAGATAACGACGCAGATGGTGCCATTCCTGAGCGGAGGTCGACCTGAAGGGGGAGTATTGTAGCTACAAGGAAAGATTGGAAATGAGGCCTGGAAAGGCGCTGGTCCCACAAAGGGGGGAATTAAGTAGCCACTCGGTGGGAAAGTTCCTCAGTTTGGTGGCCACGTCTGAACTGGAGAGATGTAGCATTTTGCTGTCTTCCTGGAAGCTAGAGTCTGGCTTGCCTGGCCAAGAACTACCTTGGGACCCTATTGATTCCATGAACGTTGGATTGCCTTGTTACCACGGACTAAGTTGCCTTGCTTGATTCGCTTTGTTTTTATGGACCTTGCTTTTGATACTTGCTTTTTGAACACCCTTGAACATTGATTGCTTTTTACCCTGGACTATTTGACCTTTACTTTTTGGACATTTTACCTTCTTCACCTGCTTCTAATTTTGTGCTTAATAAATAGTTAATTGACATTGTCTGTCTGTGTGATTACGGGGTGGAGTCAGGGCCTGCGTTGTGACAGTAATATAGTTTGTAGCAGCTGATCTTTCTTGATGGTACCCATCCAAGTACCAACTAGGCCTGACCTAGCTTAGCTTCCAGTATCATTATCTAAGGAGTGGGCAAACTATGGAAGGCTGGAGGAGTGAAGTAACCCCCAAGACACCTGCTCCTGCCAAACATGTTTTGAAAAGGCCGTTCTGATTTCTCAAATTCATGAAAGGTTGTAAAAATTATTTTGACCCCAAGGAGAGTAATAAAGAAGAAATGTAATCCATGTCTCGAGGAGTCGGGGGAAGAGTTTTAGGCAAAACAAAATTTTGCATCTCTGGGGGCTACCAAAACAGGCCTCACTTTGCCAATTCCTGTAGTAGCCGGGGCCTTGGTTAAGTGAAATTGTCACCTAAGAAGACAGATGATGTGGCGGGAGAGAGGGGGCAATGATACCAGATTTTGACCGATTATTCTGTTATAGGATAGAGCACTGTCGGTCAAGCTGCCTACGTTTTCCTGCTGCCTTCAGGTGCAGGACAGGATGCAGTCCCATTGCCAGTATAAAAATCAGAACCACAATCAATCAGGTCAACTTCTGCAGATTGTAGTAATGGTAGTAAGAAGGGTATCACCTTGTTCCTCACCTCTAACACCAGTGTGCCTTGAGCCAGCTAAGTAAAGCATCAAAAAGATGATCCACGTGTATAACCTATATGTGCTTGTGTCTTGTTTAGAGCTTTGATTAAATATTTGGATATTGAGGACACACTGGGATAATCTTAGTCCCCTTAACTATATGTTTATACAGTATATTTAACTATTTTTTTGAATATCACAACACTGTCTTATAACTTATCAGACTATAAACCTAGAATGGGTTTCTCCTGTTCCTGTTCCTTAGGCAACAAAAGTATAAAACTCAAGGGCATATTTGTAGCCCCTTCATTTACAATTTTTAAACTGACGTTGCAGTTTGATGCTGGTGTGAGATTGCTTTCCTAGAAATAGATTATCTATCATGCTACCATCTATTTGCGGAATGGAGTGGGATATGCTATCACTTCCATCAGTATTAATTATTTATTTATTTATTTATTTATTTATTTATTTATGGAGCATTTCTATCCTGTCTTTCTTGGCTCCGAAGAGGGGCTCAAGACAGCTACCAACAGGCATCATTCAGTGCCAAACAATAAAACAAGCATAATATACAATTAAACTACATTACAAACAACTATAGATACATTAAAACAGTTTGCCATTTCACATTATCTTCCAAATTAATCCATTGCCGTCAGTTAAAAAAATCCTTTAAAAACCATCTATTCTGCAAATGCTTGATTCCATAACCAGGGTTTTATCTTCTTCCGGAAGGTCATGAGGGAGGAGGCAGATATGATCTCATTAGGTAGGGAGTTCCACAGCCAAGAAGCCACCACCGAGAAAGCCCTGCAATGGTGGTGGGACCGAGAGCAAGGCCTCTGCAGATGATCTTAAGGTCCTTGGGGTTTTGTAGAGGGAGATACCTTCAGACAGGTAAGCTGGGCTGGAACTGTTTAGTGTTTTATAGGTCAAGACCAGCACTTTGAATTGTGCTCTGAAGCTAATAGGCAACCAGTGGAGCTGGCGTAACAAGAGGGTTGTACGCTCCCTATACCCCGCTCCAGTGAGCAACCTGCCTGCCGAGCGTTGGACTAGCTGGAGCTTCCGAACAGTCTTCAGAGGTGAACCCACATAGAGTGTGTTGCAGTAATCTATGCGGGATGTAACCGGAGCGTGGACCACCGTGGCCAAGTCAGTATTGAGGTCTTTAAACAACTGAACCCTAGTTCCCCATATAACTCAGCACAATCCCTGCTCACTAGGGGAATTCTTTGATCTGTAGTCCAAAAATGATTATTTCCAACACAACAGTAACAGTTGAATCATCTTAAAGTGAGGCTGCAGGTCTGTATACCTTGCTGAACTCAATGGGTCTTATGTCTAGGAATGCACTGTTAAAATATAATTGCTAATGTATGTAGACATCCTGAGTCATCCTCAGCAAATATAGCTCAACATAGGCAGGAATTTAAAGGTTAGATCTTCTGCAGTTAGTACCAATATTTCTAGAGAGAAATACAGAATGTTCAAAGGGAGTGATGTATCATATCTAATCTCAAATGAGTTGAAAATGAATTAACTTGAATGCCCTTCTTTCATTGCCACATGTACTAATATTCATTGAGGTCAATGGAGTATGACTTTAGTGTCATGAAAGATAAATGCTGAAAGGTTATTTCAATCACGTTTTCCCTACATATGGCTCTAGATTTTTTTTCTCTATTAACTCTAGATGTTTTATATCATAGATACATTAATAAATAATGTATTTTACAGTTTGGTCATGTGAATTTCTATTCCACAGTTAAGTGCCACTGAGCTCAAATGGCACTATACATTACACTATAATGTATAGAATTGAAACCTTAGTCCCAAACATGATGTTGTTAATTCCATGTATCACCTAGGACTTTTTACTAAAAAAAACTTTGTACAATGTTTTGAAACAAATCTAAGTATTTTAAGAAGAATTTTTGAGAAGAATGATACAATTTTAAGCAAAGCATATAAACCAATGATAATCACAAATTGCAAAATAAAGCTCATGACAGCAGGACCACGGTCAGACAGAAAATCGAAACTACATTTTTTAACAGTGCAATGCAATTAGAACAACTCACCTAAAGAGTTAGTTTTTAGGATATTTTCCATATGTCTGACCATTGCTTCAACATCACTGTCCTGAAAAGAGAAGAAAAAGAAAAGGTGAGTTCCCTATTTTAATACGTCTCATTGTCATTTAATGATTATGATGACGACGATAAATATTTTATACACTATATGCGGAAACGTAAAGGGTCAGCAAGGTAAGACAGATATATCGGAATCATCAAAACCCACAATTCATAAATACTTCCAATATTCTTTCATTAAAAGACATCAATATAACAACAGATGTCTTTTAGCAATGATATAACCTACCACGTCCTCTCCATTGATGCCCCCTTGTCATGGGGAAGAGGCTTGCATACCCTAATGCAGTGTTTCCCAACCTTTTTTGAGCCGTGGCACACTTTTAACATTAAAAAAATCCGGGGGCACACCACCAACCAAAAGGACACAAAGTGACAATCTAACACAGTAAAGAACGGCTGGGGGTTGGTGACCTGCTGGGAGCAGCTGCTGGGAGTGCCAAAGCCAGGGAGGGGCAGAGCCAGGCTGCGCCATGCCCCACCCCTACCCCCGGCTTCACCTCTCCCAGCAGCTGCTCCAGCCTTGAGGGGGCAGTGCCAAGCCAGCGGTGCCAGAGCCAGCACAATGCTGGCTTAGCACTGTCCCTCAAGGCTGGAGCAGCTGCTGGGAGTGCCGAAGCCGGGGGAGGGAGCAGAGCCAGGCCGCGCCATGCCCCACCCCCTCCCCCAGCTTCAGCTCTCCTACAGGCCACGCCATGCCCCGCCCCCTCCCCCCAGCTTCAGCTCTCCTACAGAGGAGGAGCATGAGTGGTGGATGGGCTTCATGGCGGATTGGAGGCTGGCTGGAAAAAAAACGGCCGAAGGAGGCGGCGCCCCGGTCCCTTCTTCTTTTTCTTCGCCACTGCCTGGCCCTTCCTCCTCCCCCAAGCAGCAGGAGTTCAGCAGGAAGGGGGAGGAAGGGGGGCAGAGAGCTTTTCTCGTGGCACAGCAGGAGGTCCGTCACGGCACACTAGTGTGCCACGGCACACTGGTTGGGAAAGACTGCCCTAATGAATTTGTGAGCTATGCTGGTGGTGGCATAATAGTCACCGGTAGGGCCTCCCATGCCAGACAGGTCACAACCGAAGGGTCTGACAAAGAGTGTCAACGGGCAGGGTGGGCTCTCTAGCTTTTTGGCAACTATCCTAAAAGAAGGAAAACTCTAATTTCAAACCCGGGTTGATGGTGCTCGTCTAATCCTGTAAGGTCAACCATCTAGAGAAGGAAACTAAAATCAAACCTATGACCTGAGGACCTCGCTGCCACCGTCCAAGCTTACTAGGCCCCAGCAGACATACCTTTGGTTTAAAGGGTGAGGCCAGTTCTGTGCACGCTGCGCTCCACCAGAAAAAATCATTGCACAGGCTCAAAGGACACATCCAACCTCTGTAAAAGATTCTACATGCTTGTAGAAAGAGTGAGATGAGTCCTTTCAAAGTATCTTCGTTCGCGAAGTAATGCCAGAGAACCTACTATGAGCCGTGAGGAGAGAAGGGTAAGAAATAAAATATTATTATTATTACTATTAACAGAAGGATTGCTATACTTAGTCCAAGTAGAGGGGTAGCTGAACTAATGATCTGCTTGTGCATTAAATTGTTATCGTCACCATCATCACCATCATATTTATTTGTGCCCCGCCACCATCTCCCTGATGGGACTTGGGGCGGTTCACAGAAAGCACTCAATAGTGCAACAGTATACAAATACAACAAGAAGTCTTGCAGAATCTGATATGAATATCAAAGACTCAAATGGCTAGCTGACCCTACTCAAAATACTATTCCTGTAATATTTCACCACATTACATTTGGTGTTGTCTCTATTATAGGATTCTCTATCATATTAGTCACTATAGGCTTCCCCAATGGAAGAAATACAGAAACATATTTTAAAATAGTTAAAGAAATAGATGAAAGTGAATATTGTAGTTTAAAATCTCACTGATTTCTATGAATGGTATTTAGGAAGTTTCTTCAATTTCCAATTTCAAAATGGATAAAAGTATTTCAAATGAATATATTAATTCAAAATTATGCTTTGTGTCTTTGGATGTTTCTATAACTCAGCACCCCCAACTTTTTAATATCAATCCATACAAAAATATAATATCATTCTGAACTGAGGAGAAAGGGGATCAGTAAATTAAGCCGAAGCATTTCAGGACTTCTCAGCCACGGTACAAAATTTAAAATCTTTCTGTCTCTATATTTATATCTTATGAGGAGAAAAGCTGGATATGCTTTCACCAGTACAGCATGTATTTCATTTTAGTTAAAGCAAAATTGTCAGTCCAATTCAACAAGAAAATAAATGGTCAACATATGGTTAGGACCTGTTTAGACAATCAGGTGCACTGACTTGAACTCACTATGGCCTCTAACGTTTTAAGTGTAGACTTATATAATCCAGTTGAGAGCAGATGTGAATTATCTGCTTTGATAATCTGGATTATATGGCAGTGTAGAAGAGGTCTAAGGAAACCCAATGAAATTCATGGGGTTGTAATAAGTCAGCAGGTTGGTATGCGTGTGTATGTGTGTGTGTGCCACGAGCGACTTGAGAAACTGCAAGTTGCTTCTAGTGTGAGAGAACTGGCCATCAGCAGGTGACTTAAAGCAGGCATGTAGCCGGGGGCTTGAGGAGCTTCAGCTGCCACCCCCCAAATTCTCAGGGTGGTCTGCGAGAAGGCCTTACTGGTACATTATTTAAACTGTTATGTTTATTCATATCATGATCTGATCACCATGCTCAATATATCTCATATGCATGGGGGTATTGGGATAATGATACAAAAGGTTTGCTAGGGTAGACTCTCTCTCTTACCCAGACTCACCCCCCCTCCCCACGAATCAAAATCATGGCTATGGTACTGACTTAAAGGCAGACACACATACAATAACATAGGTGTTCATCCCACTGCACTCAACTTTTCTTGTCATGCAGACTATGTTCTGAAGCAAGCCTGTCCAACAGGCGGCCCGGGGGCCGTACACGGACCCCTAGCCCCTTGGCTATGGCCCCTTACCCTCCTGCAATAAATAATATATTTTTAAAAATATTTTTAAAATATTTTTTCAATTAAAAATATTATTTTTAATATTATTTTTTGGTCCCGCCCCTTGGCTTTCTATTGGCCGCCTCCTCTTCTCATGAGGGGGGGGGGGCACAGGAGTGGGAGTGACGTCTCTCGGGCCCCGCCCCTTGGTAGCAAACAGGAAGAGTGACCCGGCCGCATGGCTTTCCCCTCGGCAGCGCCGCTTCCTCCTTTGCTGCTGCTCCGTCTGGGAGGTGCTCAGGCCCTCAGCGCCAGGGAAGCAAAAGGAGTTTGGGAGGGAGGGAGTGTGTCTGAGAGCGTGAGTGAGTGAGTGAGTGACAGTGACAGAGAGAGAGAGAGAGAGAGAGAGAGAGAGGAGGGGGACCTGCCCTGGTCACACCTCTCCCTAGCGCAAAGGGAAGATCTCTCTGGCTCTCTCAGACACACACACACACACACACACAAACCCCTTCCTTTCTGACCCCTTCATTTGCGTTTCATGAACTGTCTCTTTAATGAGAAGGAGAGAATCGGCCAGCCATAGGAGAGGGGGGGGGAGGAGAAAAGGAGGGAGGGGGGATTGAATGAGAGGGAGCTCAAGGAAAGGCCTCCCACCCCCTTTCCCCCTCCTTTTCCTCCCCAGAATTATTTACATTCTTTGCAATTACCTAAGTTTACTTTGATGACTTGCACTGAATGGAATCAGCCAGGGGCAAACTGGCAGAATGAAAGCACACAGACCTTTCAACTGCAAGGCCATTCAATGCTGATCAATGTGGCCAGTCATATATTCCAGTTCAAAGCAGAGATTGTGGGATTTTCTGCCTTGATATTCTGTATATTTATGCCCCTCATGTGTTCCATCCCTCCCTCCCTCTCCCCTTATTTTAATAATATAATATTTAATTGTATATTAATGCCCCTCATGTGTTCCATCCATCCCTCCCTCTCCCCTTATTTAAATAATATAATATTTAATTGTATATTAATGCCCCTCATGTGTTCCATCCATCCCTCCCTCTCCCCTTATTTAAATAATATAATATTTAATTGTATATTTATGCAATGCTGGGGGTGGGGAGGGGGCGGAGCCAGGGAGGGGAGGGGCGGAGCCAGGGCTTGGCCCCCCAGGTGATCAGTGACCGGAATTCCGGCCCAAGGTCCGGTAGAAGTTGGACAGCCCTGTTCTGAAGCATGGAGCACTTCCACATTATCTACTTTGAACTGGATTATATGAGTCTACACTGCCACATAATCCAGTTCAAAGCAGAAAAACTGGATTTTATGTGACAGTGTAGAAGGGGCCCTAATTAGATGGATTTCGCAGGTTAAAACAATTTTATTTTCCTTAGAAACAAATATAGATAGCATCATTTTTTTTGTTTAAAAACCTATGCAAAGAGCTTTTTGAACTACTGGTGCTATAATCCAGCTGCCAACAAGGGGAGAGAATGCAGAACACAATGATGGCAAAAGAATGTCTACTTAGGAAAGTAACATCAGTGATGAAACAGCATTGCAGATATATTCTTCATAGGTTTTTTTTTTTACTGTATTTTCCCATACTGTTTGCATTTTCCAATTGTAAAAGTTGCCACACACTATTTTTTGGAAGAATGTGTGATTCCTTGTACACACCTGCTGATTTCTTGTACATAGTGTGAGCAATGTATCTTCTTCTTCATCACTGTATTCTTCATCATCTTCTTTCTCCTCATCTGCTTCCATGTCTACCTCCTCTTCCTGATCCTCGCTTGTTTCTGAGCATGAATCAAATACATCATTGTAATACTCTTCTGCAATTAGTGGATCTTCCGGAATCTCTGGAACAAAACAAGAACAGTTTATGAACTAAATTTCGCTCACAAGTCACTAACCATACACTTTAAACCAAATCCTGCCTAGAAAACCCCATGATAGAGTCACTTTAGGGCAGGGGTGGGCAATTACCGGCCCTCCAGGTGTTTTGGACTTCAACTCCCAGAAATCCTAACAGTTGGTAGGGTCTGCTTTAGGGTCTCCAGAAGATGGACACTACTTGAAGGCATGCAGCAACATATGCATTTGAGATTGTACATCTTTAGTGACATCAATAAGATGACACTTCAAAACTGAAGTTTCATATGGTTGTCTTACTACAATCCTGAAATCATGTGTGGGGGAAGATATTCCACAGGAACTTGTGTGCTATGGTGTTTGCTGTTCAATGTCTTTTTATTTGATTATCCAATTAAGAGGTGGTATATGAGAGAGTATAGCATTGTAACTATTCAGTTTAACTGAGGGCCCTATAATTGAGAATATCATGGCAGATAATCCACAATATCTGCCTTGAACTGGATTATCTGAGACCATTTTGTCATATAATCCAGTTCAATGTGGATTTTATACAGCTGTGTGGAAGGGGCCCGATACCCCTTCTACACTGCCATATAAATTCCATATTATCTGCTTTGAACTGGATTACCTGGCAGTGTAGACTCATGTAATCCTGTTCAAAGCAGATAATGTAGATAATTTGCTTTGATAATCTGGATTATATGGCAGTGTAGAAGGGGCTTGAGTGACCATGTGCTAAGATCACAGCAATCGATCCAGTTCAAGGCAAGCAAGATGGTAAAATAATAACATACTGTTGGAGAAAACAATGCATTTTGGAAATGAGGATTGGCATATTTGAGCAGTGGAGGGCACCAGGTGGTGACTTATGCTATCAATCGGGGGTTGAAAAAACTCATTCCCAATTTCACTTGATTTCTCTAAATCCCAACTGCATTTGCATCCCATTCCTTCACTCATATCAGGCTGCATAACTTTTTTTAAATGTGTGCATAGACAATATAGAGGGAGATTGCTTTTCTTGTTCTTCTCCCACACTCCTTTTTCAGGCATTATTTTCTACAATGTATATTACTTTATCTATCTACATTTGTATGTACGTAGATATTTTAATATCAGTAATGTAATTTGCCACCACCATCACCATCCAATAAAGACATCCTCTCCTTCGGTATACTTCTTCCTAAGTATGTTTCCTCTATGCATTATTAAAAGGAGAGGAAAAGATTAGTTTTGCTACAACACCTATGCCCCTTTTACATCAACTTACTCAAGGGTGAAAACAAAATCCATAATATTCACCCCATAACTGACTTATACATTAGGTCAACTTATACAGAAATATATATGTGCATTAATGATTAGACTATTATTCTCATTAAAAAAACACAAAGTGGAAATTTACTGGATACAAGAGAGTGCAATAATGTTGCAGACTACAGGTTGCATGAGGTATAATGAGCATAGCCAACAGTGTACAATAGCTCTGGAGATAAAAATATTTCCCATCTCAGATATTATCAATACTAAGCTTTTATATAGCATTTAAGATAAATATACATGGCATGATTTTCTGCAGAAAAGAATAGTTGAAACTGGTATTTGCCAAATCACTAGATGCAATGATCAAATAGCACCATCTTTTATTACTACTGCAGTTTTCCCTTTGTGGAAAACATTGCATCTTTGACAAATAGTTTTAATTTGCTCTTTCCCAAGAGTTCATTAGTACTGCATTAATGCAGCATTCTGACTTTCACACACATTTAAAAGCAACAAATGAGTTCATTTATTTACGCAAAACGAACAATAAGTCAAGGGTGAACTCACCAGAGAACAAGCTGTGCTAAAAATTAGTATCTTTTAAGCAATGGGGAAGCAAATCTCTCTATTACAATTTCACGCCCAGTTCCAAGACCATTCCGCAGAATACACATAGTCTTGTAAATTTAATTTGTTTATAATTGTTTTCCTCCTTAGGGTCTAAAACAGGTACACTAAAAGACAGCCCATAGGTTATATGTGAGTCCTAATCTTTTCTTATGGCCTCTAAGCCCTAACTATCTAAAGTCCATAGACTGTTCCTGTTGTTGTTCCTGTTGTTGTTGTTGTGTTTTTTAAGTCAGACGCAAAGCCACTCTGAATTGCTACTGAAAGTGCCCCAACCTCCCTGGCCCCCAACTAGCACAAGGTAAATAAACCCAAAGTGAGAGAGTAAAAGAAAGGTAAAGAAGCGTAACAACCCAAACAGATTTCTGGTCACTCTCAGGCACTATTTTAGTTGATCTGGTGACTAATCTGGATTTTGTTTATTGGTTCAGTTGCTTCTGACTCTTCGTGACCTCATGGACCAGCCCATGCCAGAGTTTCCTGTCGGCAGTGGTCACCCCAGCACCTTCTATGTTGAGTCAGTCACTTCAAGGAAAACATCCATCAATCTTGCCCTTGGTTGGCACCTCTTCCTTTTGCCTTTCATTTTCCCCAACATCATTATTTTCTCCAAGGTATCTTGTCTTCTCATGATATGGCCAGCCTATCATATGTGCATGTGGCTGAAATGTCTCCGTCACCACTAGTGTTGACTTCTGATCTAAATATAGTGACTTACATATAAGGCATGCATATTCAAAATTAGAGATGAGTGAATTCTTCTTGTCATGATTCAGCATTACCTCTGTATTTAAATACAGAGGTAATGGTATTTGCAAGCTATCTTGGTGAACAGTGCCTGGAGTGAAGCTGTGCTTCAGGTGGCAAATTTAGTTCCCTTCAACTCCCCTGGTGCAGCTAGAAACTCCCTCATTTAGAGCTATCGCATTGAATTACTACCATAGTTTGTAAGCCGCCCTGAGTCCCCCTTCGGGGATGGGAAGGGCAGCGTATTAGAGCTCCCACCCCTCATGAAAAGCTGTAGTCCTGTTGCAAACATCAAGTGGTTGTGCTGAAGGAAGATGATGCTATGCTGTACATCGAGTTCAAGAAATTCCCAGAAGGTGACTTCCGGTGGGCGATTATGGCTGAAGGCATGGTTTGCTAGGGCTCCCGAGCAAGCCACCCAGACTCGGCGATTTGGAGGACTCGGACGAGTCCCCCTCTCACCATGGATTGATAAGGTGAGAGACGCTAAGCCAGTAGGTCCCTCCGTGGCCCCAGGTATCCCTTTCCCTCAAGGAGGGGGGTCAGGGGGGTCCGGAGGTTTCAGACCGAGGCGTGCGGATCGCCAGCAGGGAAGCGGGGGAAACCCTGCAGAAACTTCCCAGCGCCCACTAATCAAGAACAAGAAAGAACTTAAAGAAAGGAGGACAAACTGTAAGTTTTCTCCAAAATTATAATAAAAGCTCAAACTCCATTGCCAGAGAGAGACATCCCTAAGAGAAGCGGGGCTCGCTGTAAGAGGCAAGACCCGAAAACAGAGAACAGAGAAAAGAATACCGAGCAGCAAAACGCTGCGGTTTCCCCAGCTGTAATTCTTCTTTTAAACAAAGAAAAAAGTATCCAGGAGGTTAAGAGGAGATTGGACCCTGTTAAAGAAAGGAACTTAACCAGTAGCCAATTGAGAAGATAAAATTGAATAATTGGCCTTAAAGAATAAAGAGTTGTTAATTAAGCTGATATAAATGGCTAAATTGAGAAGTCGCAAGAGGTAAAATCATAGAAAACAAGATGGACCTGACCTTGGGAAGCTTTGTTTAGGCTACATCCTCCCCTTCTTGTAAACAAAGTGCCAGGAGAAGCTGCACCTCCTCCGTAAGAAGCCATACCTCCTCTACAAGAGAAGGCCGGAAAGAAGGAGGGGAAACACCCCCCAACGATAGAGAGGAGGTTGGAGGCTAGAGCGACAACAAAGGGGAGGAAGTGACCAGACGGACCATAAAGGCAAGGGACAGGAAGCCGGAAGCCAGAAGCCGGAAGCGAGCCCAAGGGGAAAACCATAGAGCCGGGGGAAACCATAGAGAAACATCGAGGAAGTGAACGACCCCCTTCAAATGATTAATAGTAAATAACAAACGACGAGGACGAGAAGTAGACGAGGGGGGGGACGGTTGGAGATCGACAGCCGGGAGAGGCGGAGGTCGAAACAGCGAGATCCGAGGGTGTACAGAAGGCGCGGACGGAGACGAGGACGAGGGGCTGACGGGGCCGGCGGACCAGGAAGAGAAGTAGACGAGTATAGAGAGCGGGAAGAAAACTGGAAGGCAAAAACTGGAGTAATTTGATTAACTGACCATAGAGAACGTCTGGCTGGGATTGGGGGTAAAAATGTCCTTCTTTCCTTTTTCCTTATTTTTTGGGTCTGAAGTAAATGAGTTATAAGGGGTAAATGAATTGACTAGAGGGGAATCTGTGAATTATAAAGTGTTAATTATTTGAAAATAGAATTAATTGTTAATTATTAATTTGAGTACACCTTAAGGTGGATGAATTAATGTACTCTACCTAATTGATTTGCAATTTAAAATTGAATAATTGATTGATTGAGAGGGGATAAAGTGAACTGGTTAGGGGCAGATACAATGAAATGATAAGATAATTGTGATGAAATAGTGGTGAAGTGGTAGTAGAGGAATACATTGATTGACAGCCCTAGTGTAGCAACCCAGTTCTCTTTTGTGCCTGGGGGGCAGGGGGCAGCACCGGGGGTCCCACTTGCATTGGAGCCAGCCGCAGCTGATGAGGAAATGGAGGAAGGGGTTAATGAGTTAGCTGGGCCTTCCTCTCCCACTGAGAGCCTGGCTTGGGATGATGGATGGCCGGACGGCTACGATAACTGGGAAGGTCAGACTGATTCAGAGAGTGTTGATAGTGACGATTGTTATGAGAAGCCAGGTGGTTTCGGGTCACAGGAGAGAATCAGGGAAACAGTGGAGGATGAACCCATGGAAGCTGAAAGGGAGTTTGGCTCTCATGAAGATAGCGAGGCAGGTGCTGGGAGGCAAGGACGGGGCTTCGATAGGAGAGAGAGCATCGAGTCCAGCAGGAGGGGTTGGCACCGCAGCCTAGAGCGCCAGAGAAGTGCGAGATCCCGTAGCACAGATTGGCGCCGAAGCCTAGAGCGTCGGGGACCTCGCCAAGGGGATTAAGTATAGGATCCGTGGGAACAGATCCTCAGTAGCTCGGCCACTTCTATTCTAAGAGGAGTGAAGCGAGCAAAGGACCACGGAGCCAAGTTGCCAGCTCGTGTCTTGCCAAGAAGTTTCTTGGGCCCTGTTTGAACTTTGCCTTGTTCCTTGATCCGCATTGCTTGCGGAGCCTTTTGCCAAGCCTTTTGCCAAGCCTTTTGCCAAGCCTTTTGCCAAGTCTTTTACCAAGCTTTGCCAAGCCATTGGATTGGATTACTACAGACTCTTTCTTTGGATTGAACTTTTCAATATTTTATGGACAATTACCTTTTTACCTGTTCTTTATTATTCAATAAATAGTTAGCTGATTACCGTCTCTGTGTGTGTGATTAAGGGGCCGGCCAAGTCCTTGCATCGTGACACCTAGTAATTTGATTACTGTTGGTAATAATTAGTTAAGAACGATGGCTGCTTACAAAGGGAGCACCAAAGACACAAAAGGACTGCAGAGGAGAGGCTCCTTCTCAGGCCAAGGCCCAGAAGAGGGAGGTATTAAAGAAATGTTTAAAGAGATACAAAGAGATATTCAAAAGCTATCTGTGAAACAAGATACACTTCAAACCCTGACAGAAAAACTGGAAACCCAACAAAGGACTACACAAGAGGACATGAATACTATGAAGAAAGAATTAAAGGAAGAGTGGAGTACAATGAAGAAAGAGATGACAGAAACTCTTCAAGATGTCAAACAACTGAAAACAGACCAATCAGAGATGGAAAAAGTCCAGAAGAAATCTCAGAAAAAGGTAGAAGCCATAGAAAAAAGAAGTTTCACCATGGAAAAGACCCAAGAAAGACTGGAACACAGAGAGATGGAACACCAGCTTCATTTTAGGAATATTCCGGAATCGGAGGGAGAGGATATAAGAGCAATAATAATACTATTGATTTCAAATACAATGGAAATCCCCGAGAAGGAAGTGGACAGAGAGGTGGACAAAACTTACCGTATCCAAACTAATTACTCTAAAAAGAATAAGACACCACGTGATGTAATAGTACACCTCATTCGGACGAGATTTAGAGATGAAGTTTGGAGAAGTAATACCAACCCAATCAATTATAAAGAAGCGAAAGTGCTGGTGCTCCGGGAATTCCCAATAGCCGCATTAAACCGAAGAAGGAAGTATTTCTTCTTAACAACTGAACTTAAACGCCTAAACATTCGGTTTAGGTGGGAAAGAGTAGAGGGAATCATGGTGACATACAAGGAGGAGAGACTATGGCTTACCTCAGAAGACAAAGCTAGGGAATTTTACAAAAGATTGGAAAAAGAGAAAAAGATAAGAACCCCTCTCAGCTCAGCTGAAAGAGAAAAACAGAATAAACCCAAAAGGAAAAGATTCAGCACTCCTGAATACCAAGGTGCAGCAGCAGCAAGTGCCTCGTCCTCAGCCCTTGACCCGCCTGATGAAGAAGAAGGAGAGGAAGAAGAAGAGGATATAGATGTAGATGAATTAATGAATAGAGACCAAAATGAGTAGTTTTGTACAGCAGCTGAGAGTGTATTCCAACAATGTTAACGGATTAAATTCGCCAAATAAACGAAAACGAATTTTCAAACAAATAAAGAGTGGGAAATTCAATGTGGTGGCACTACAGGAAACACATATTAGTCAGAAACATATTTCACATCTAACTCACAAAAACTAGGTAAATTATACTTCTCCTCAGCCCCAGAAAAGAGGGGTGGCCCTATATATTGATGAAAATATGAAACCGGAATTTCTCTTCAGAGATGAAGATGGTAGAATGGTGGCAATAAAACTTACAATGGGGACAGAGACAATTTTGGTATGTAATGTATACGCCCCCAATGCTTCCAAAAAGAAATTTACAGAGACTCTGGGAGAAAGGCTAATTTGTGAATGTTGTGACCACCTAATAATATTAGGAGATTTCAATGGAGTGATGGATAAGAAGAAAGACAAAACAAAGAGATCTAAAAAGTCAGCCCCAGATGACCAAAGTACACTGCCTGATGGCCTTATCAAGCTTATGAAGGAATATGACCTTGAGGATACCTGGCGAATCCATAATGACAAAGTCAAAGACTACACCTTCTATTCTAATCGACACCAAAGTTGGTCAAGGATAGATATGATTTGGACAACAAAAACATTAACAACCAAAGTGCAGGAAATCAAAATAAACCCTAGAGAACTGTCAGACCATGGTGCCATAACAATGACGATAAACCAGAGAAGAGGTTCGCGGAAATGGAGACTAAATGAAAACTTGCTTAAAACTGAAGAGGATATTAAATTATATAAAGAGAGGACTAGAGAATACTTCCACCATAATATCACAGAGGAAATAAAAATACAGACGGTTTGGGATGCGTATAAAGCAGTAATGAGAGGCCATCTGATACAACAAAATTCAGCTAGGAATAAACAACGGAGACTGAAGCTAACTAAGATTGACGAAGAACTCTCACTGTTTGAGAGTAGATTAAAACAAAATCCAGGGAGTAAGAAAATAATAAGAAAATTAGAAATAATAAGAAAAGAGAAACATCACCTAGAAGTCGAACAAATGGCGAAGCAGATGAAATACATTAAGCAGCACTCCTTTGAAAATGCGAATAAAATAGGGAGATGGCTAGCAAGGAGGCTACGGGGAAAAAGGCAATCCCAGCAAATCGTCAGAATTAAAAAAAGGGGAAGAATTTATAGTGGAAGATGAGAAGATTAAACAGGAATTCCTACTCTTTTATCAACATTTATATACGGAAGACCAAGTTAAAGAGGAAGAAATAATGGACTATTTAGGAGACCTAAAATTAGAGAAAATTACTGATGACCAACGGCAGAAATTGAATAGGGAGATAACAGCAGAAGAGATTTAAAAAGCAATTAGGAACTTGAAAAAGAACAAAGCACCAGGACCTGATGGTTATACAGCATGTTGTCACGATGCACGGACTTGACCGGCCCCTGAATCACACACACAGAGATGGACTGAAGGCTAACTACTTTTTATAGAAATAAGAAACAGTTCAAAAGGTATAATGTCCATAAAAATAAAAAATCCAAAGGTAAAAGGTAGGTCCATAAACAAGTTCCAAACACTTGGTGAGTTTGGCAAAGACTTGGCAAGGCGCCGCTCAGCTAATCAAGCGGATCAAGGAACAAAGCAAAGTTACAAGGTACAAAACAAGGCTTGGTAGGCCACTAGCCCAAACTTGGCTCCGTGGTCTTGGCCGTTACACGTCTGCTCAGATGAGACGTGGCCGAGGTACTGAGGATCCGTTCCCACGGATCCTATACTTAATCCTTCTGGCGCGGTCCCCGGCGCTCTAGGCTTCTCCTCCTCCAATCTCTGGTAACGGACCTCGGCCTGTCTAGGCTATGGAACCATCCCCTCCTGCTAGCCTCGATGTCCCGTCTCCTATCAAAAGTGCGGCCTTGCCTGCCCAGCATCTGGTTCACTATCTTCATGAGAGCTCTCCTCCCCAGATTCTTCCCAGCCTCTTTCTTCCATGTTTTCACTTAAAGGATCTTGTGAACCTCCCCCCCGGCCGTTCATAGGTTTCACTATCACTGCTTTCCATTTGCACCTGGTAATCTATCTCTTCGTAGGGGTCAGGCCAGCCTTCATCCCAAACCAGGCTTTCTGTGGGGAGAGAGGCCCAGTGATGGGAAACTCTCCTTCAGCTAAACCTTCCAAATCCTCTTCAGAATCTATCTCAGCTGCTGCCTCCATGCCAATGGGACCCCCGGTCCTGTCCCCTGCCCCCCAGGCACAATCGAGAACTGCTGTGCTACACTTGTTTTTACAAATCTATGCAGGAGGAAATAGTCCCAGTCCTGAAAGAAATAATGAACAAGGCATTTACTGAAAAAGAAATTCCAGATTCATGGAGATCAGCAGATATAACAATGATATATAAAGATGGAACGGATCCTGAAGATATAAAGAATTATCGCCCAATCTCATTACTTAATACGGACTACAAGATATATACAACAATTTTGGCTAACAGATTTAAAGAATTCCTAGTAGATTGGATTCAAGAAGACCAAAATGGATTTTTACCCAATCGATATATAAGAGATAATGTAAGAACAATTTTAAATGTGATCGAATATTACGAGACGAACCACCAGAAAGAGCTTGCCTTGATATCAATAGACGCGGAGAAGGCATTTGATAACCTGAACTGGAAATACTTTAAATTACTTTTTAAGGAAATTGACATTGGATTCCAATTCCAAAATGCAGTCGCGGCAATTTACCAACATCAAAAGGCAAATATTTGGATTAATGGAAGTGCAACTAACGAATTTGACATTGAGAAAGGAGCTAGGCAGGGATGCCCATTATCCCCGCTGATCTTCATTTTTGCATTAGAGACACTACTAATGAAGATTAGGCAAAATACGGAGTTAAGAGGCCTGCAATTACAGAAGAAAAAATATAAAGTTAGAGCGTTTGCCAACGACGTGATTTGTATAGTGGAAAATCCAAGAGATAATATATTAAAATGGTTATCAACCTTCGAAGATTATGGAAGACTAGCAGGATTCAAGATCAATAAGAAGACAAAGATCATAACTAAAAATATCTCTAAATCAGATCAAATAAAGCTGCAAGAAGATACGGGTATACAGGTGGTAAATAAAGTTAAATATCTAGGAATATGGATTACGGCAAGAAACCTCCATCTTTTGAAAGATAATTATATGGAACAATGGAAAAAATTAAGGAAGAAATAGAGCAATGGAAAAGACTCAATCTCTCCCTACTAGGAAGGATTGCTGCTGTGAAAATGAATTTGTTGCCAAAGATGTTGTATTTATTTCAGAATCTTCCTACAATAAGAAATATGGAGATTTTTAATAAATGGAAAAATGACCTGGCTAACTTTGTATGGAAAGGCAAAAAACCAAGAATAAAGTATAACATTATGACCATGCACAAAGAAAAAGGAGGCGTTGGCCTTTCAGATTTAAAACTGTATTATAATGCATGTGCTCTGTCGTGGGTGAAGGACTGGATGCTGCTATCAAAAAGTTCAAATCTAATATTAGAACGTTTTGATCTGCGAAAAGGATGGCACTCCTATCTTTGGTACGGAGGGGCCAAAACGGAAAAAAACTTTGGGAACCATTTTATCCGATCCTCTTTATTGAAAATCTGGCTAAAGTACAAAGATTTTATGTATACTATGACACCATTGTGGCTGTCACCTCTAGAAGCCAACCAAAGAAGGCTACTAGGTTGGACAGAATGGCCAAAGTATAAAGATATATTGATACAAAAGGGAGGTGTACCAACTATGAAAACACATGATGAAATCGCCAAAATGTATCCTAATGTTTTATGGTAACATTATTTCCAGATTAGGGAAAGCTTTAACAAAGATAAGGCCAAAGGATTCAGTGTTGCTTATGAACCATGGGACACAATCCTTAAAAATGAAAAGAAAACTATATCCAAAACATACTCCATGCTTTTGAATTGGGCAACAGAGGAAGAAGTAGTCAAACAATCTATAATAAAATGGGCACAGAACATTGGAAGACCCATTCAACTAAAGGAATGGGAAAGGCTATGGACAAAACAGCTCAAAATTACATATGCAACCGACCTAAAAGAAAATTGGCTTAAAATGATCCCTCGGTGGTATATTACCCCTAAAAAATTAAGCATAATGTATAAAAATGTGGAAAATACGTGCTGGAAATGTGAGAAGCAAGAAGGCTCTTTTTTCCACATGTGGTGGACCTGCCCTAAAACTAAGGAATACTGGAAATTAATCCATAAAGAATGCAAGGAAATTCTCAAGGTAGAGTTCCAAATGAAACCTGAACTATACCTACTTGGCATCATAGATAAAGAAATTTTCAGCAATGACAATATGGAAAAACTCTTTACGGCTGTGAGGATATTGTTTGCAAAAATGTGGAAAACCAATCTCTTACCAACAAAGGATCAATGGATCGAGAAGATACTAGAAATCAGAGAGATGGACGAACTTACCTTCTGGCTTAGACAGAATAATGGCAAGGGGAACATCAGAACAGATTGGATGGAAGTAATTGATTTTGTTAGAAATACAGACTGAATTATAGACCGGAATGAATAATACGATAAACATGATTATCAAAATATATAAATAAGATCACAAGGGATGCTCCATGTGTAAAGACTTGTTAAAAAGAATTATTGCTAAATGGCGTGGAACGAGAGCGGAAGTCATTTTATCTCCACTTCCCTTTTCCCCATGTATGTCAATATTTTATGTTCTATATGTTGTTTGTGTAAAATGTTAAAATTTGCAATAAAAATATTTCCAAAAAAAAAAAAAAATTCCCAGAAGGAGCTGCTCTGGGCTTTCAACTGCCACCTCTGTCTCTTACCTCTTGCTTCAGGGCAAGCAGGCAGTCTGCTGATGCTGTATTCTCTTTTTATGTCTGCTCTTTCCTTGGAAAATGGGCAACTGGGAAAAACCATAGGGGCAGCCATGTCTCCACCCTATGTTGCCTTCTTTCAGAAGAGTGTATTTGTTTCTGTTAGTACCACTGTTGAGTTAATATAGGAGGCACAAGTTCACCTGCCTCAATCAGCAGGAGAATTGGGCTGTCCTTGTTGCTGGGAGTATATGAAAAGTTTATTCCAAATATTCTCATCAGATCCATAATGCTGACAGATGTATTCTAGTAGTCTCGTAAAAGTACACATTGATGTATTCACACGCTGAGAGTTATTCGTTTGGTTTTCACTTGCCCTATATTACACAGCTACGGCAGGGAGCCACTTGAAAACCCAAGACTTCGCAACTGTCCCGTCCCGTCCCCCTGTCCCCCCCCACTGGAAAAACATTTTAAAAACCTTACAAATATGGGTCTTTAGATTTGACAGATTTAATTACGTAACAACAACATACATGTTTGAATGTATTCATGAAGATATGCTCAGTTATGTGGACTAATCACATAATATACTGTAAAAAGACTTTACGCAAAAGTAAAAAGTTCAGGTTAAATTATTTCAATGCAAATATCTACAAAACAACTGGCTTTGTAGTTCAGGTCATCTCAGTGCAATCTTCAAGAATAAGTGAGAAACATTTAAATATTCTGAGCCTGTGACAAAATAACTGGCTTTGGGCAGATGAACAGTAGGAATATTTTTACATTCAAGCTGAAGAAAAACATCAAGGCATAATGACCCTGAATTCATAATACATCTAACGAATAAGAACAAAACAAAATCCTAACTGAACCCGGTAATTATTACTTTCAGTAACATCACTATTCTGGATCATGTTTTAAGTCACACAAAAATCAAGGTTCATGGGTTGCCGCAGCAACTAATGAAGTCTCAAAATCATTCTGGTGCACTTTATCCATTGATTTATCATGCAGTCATGGGGGTCAAACATTCAATTATATCTGTAAATGGGCAAAATGGTTTAATTAAATTTAGATATAGATATATAGATACAAATACCTAATTACAGATAAAGAATCAATGATAGTATAATATGTATAATTATCTCATATGCATTCTGTTACTTGTTTCAATAGCACAAGGTCTCTTAAGGAGAGGAAGCCACAGTGGAATTTTACAGATTTTCTTACGTGCTATTGCAATAAGTTGTGCTTGCAGAGGACTCGCCAAGAGTTTAGTTATTGGGTTTCTCTACCAATGGAACCCTTAACCTTCAACAGTTGCATATGGAGAAACACATAATAAACTCAGGTCTTTTTGAATATAGTCTGCAAATACTGACAAAAAAATTCAAAAGATGTTTATGATAGCAACATCTTAAAAGATTTCTGACAACCATAATGAGGAATTTGTGAAGTCATTTTGATGGTCTCCACCATTCAATAAATTCAATAAATGCCACACTGGGTTATTCTTCTTCCATGCATTGTTAATATACTATATAGATTGTTCCAGTTATTTTTTTCCTGTTTTTTTAGTCATAATCTTATTTAGTATCTATTCTTATATTTGAGAGCTTTCCCTTTTATACCAATTGCAGTCATTAACATCCATCTAAGTTTAACCCGCATTTTTGTACATAAATACAAGAATCACAAGAGGCGAAAGCCTTCAGTGGCCTTGTTTTTGGTTTTTTTAATTAAAAAAAACAACCAAACCTGGGGTGATATTCCTCATTTGGATTACTTTTTGTTCACAGAACTAGCCTATCTGAAGAGCAGTGGTTCCCAACCTGTGGTCCATGGACCACCAGTGGTTTGCAAGAACTAAAATATAGTCTGTAGACTCACTGTTACAATGAGAGTGACTGGTCTTGCGAAACCCTCTTATAGTACTGAGGCAATGGGGATGTCGGGAGGGGAAAGGCTGACTACCCATGAAAGGCATGACAACAAGTCTCCTGACAGCTGCTTTTTCTCCTTCTTCTGAGCTGTTCTATGTGGTGCCTGGAAGCGGGGGGCGCCTTGGTGTCTTCGTTTTTATGCCTGTGCCTGGGGTTATTTGAAGTGCTGACTCAGAAAATTATATTGGATAGACCACATCAGCTCTAGACTATTAAATATGGTTTTCTGTGGGTGAGCAGATGGCATATGTTCTGTATCAGAAACTAGAGTTGTTGTGGTTTATCCAATGCAGTTTTCTGAATCAGCAACCCAAATAACCAAACCAAATCTAAAGTTAACCAAAAACAGATTCTTAACCCTTTGGAGAGTGGTCCCTGGACAAAGTGGTCCCTGGTCAAAAAAAAAGATTGGGTTCCACTGGAAGAGAGTAGCAGGAAACCTCTTTCAAGTACCAGTAATCTGTCTAACTGGCTATCTCAGAGGAATTGGAAGTAGGAAACCAAACAATATATGAGGTACATACAAAGGAATAGCTTGAAAAACACTGTCATGGGAACAGATATCATTTCAGAAGAGGACCTTGCTACTTGACAGTCCAGATTTAAACAGAGATGAGTATTTGTTCTACTTCTCAATAATATCAAAAGTTAATCACAATCAATCAACAAAATACTTTAGAAAGAACATATCGGGAGCAGTGTTATATGCTCTAGGAATCTATAGCATTTTTTCATACTAAAGTCAAAAGCTAAAGCCTTTGCTTTATGGGCTGACTGCATAATCTGTCATGTACTTCTCTAGAGAATACTGCAGGTCAAGATGACAAGTTGCATTATGGGTGCATCAAACAATTGGCATCTCATAGGTGTTGCTGGAGTTGGATTGACGTACTTAACTATGTAAGAGAAGAGGTTTTTGAACCTGGGGGCTTTGTGCTTTGTTTAGCTTGGCAGCAGCATTTGCTGACACTAATGTATTCATAACACGGCTAAAACTCAATGGTGAGCTCCTTTATCCAGCTGTATCCAACACCAGTGGAATCTGGATTTTTCTTTCACTCCCTCTGTAGTTGCCTGTAGGGCCCAAAACGTACCCTACAAAACTACTCTTGCTGCCCTTTGGTCCTGGTTTAAAAGGTGCATGGGGTAACTGATTCTGGCAGGATCAATAGGAACTAGCAGGAGCACACTGTTAGATCCCAGCCAAAATGTGCAACACATGCACACATACAAGGATATGGATAAGTAATCAATAGAGGTAAAAGACTGGTGGGAAAATAATACCAACCTTATGAATAAAATGCAAAAGTGAGGGTAATTCATTCTGGCCTGATGCTGTTCCTGCATATTACCTATCAGAATGTTTTCATGTGGAAATTCAGAACACATTATTGGCAACTGTTAAAAAATTAGCATTGGAAATATGCAAATAATATATGCAATTATTATAATGTGCTTTGCTATTTTAGTATTATAATAAATTCAGCAATTTGTTAAATATAGCATATTGCAATGTATTTATTAAGGGAATTAATTTCCAGTCTTATAACCAGTGAAGTATATAATAATAATAGAAAAACAGGAAAGGTACTCAGAGTTCAGGGTAC
The DNA here is from genome assembly GCA_030556195.1 of Anolis apletophallus. NCBI lineage: Eukaryota > Metazoa > Chordata > Lepidosauria > Squamata > Anolidae > Anolis > Anolis apletophallus. The sequence goes on along the minus strand of JARBWK010000008.1, from coordinate 65,651,516 downwards.
TGGAGATAGCAATGGTGAGAAATTCAACTTCTTTAAAAACAGAAACAAAACTGTAATGAAAACCAACCGGTAGTGGCATCTGGTTCCAATGTCAGAGCTAGGAGTGAATCCACTGTTTCTTGTAGTTCAAACTCTAGAAGCTATCTATGGTCCCAAACCCTTGAAAAGAGTCAAGGGCATTGCTGTAGTGATGAGATGTGTGTTTACGGAAACTGCAAGCCTAACTCCACATCTTGCCTATTTTGCTATATCATTATATTTCTGCAATTTAGGTTTTTTTAAAAACAAAAACAAAACAAAAAACCTCTACAGCTAAGTAACCTGGTGTAGAAAGGTACAGTATGTGAGCCAAGGTCCCTCACAACTCATAATTTGAACAATATAGTAAAACAGGAGACCTACCTAGTCAAATGAATTTTAACTTTACATTTTGATTAGTATTGGTATTGTAATCTTTGTTCTATGTTTTATTATATACATTTAATGGCCTGTTGTTTTATCTATGTGTTTTAATTATGGCATTTTGTACCCCACCTCAAGCCATCATCATCATCATACCCACAAACCTATGAAATAGTCCTGAGTTCACTGATAGAAGATTTGTGTGGATAATTCTACAGGTTTGAGAGAATTCTTAGGATATTTCCCCATCCACATTGTAAAACAGGATCTGCAAATTTCCAGTTAAGCACCACAATAATAAGTATCAGAACTCCATGGTATGTTTAATACTTGAAATTTAAACCAACATATAGGATCTGAGAATTATCAGAGATATGTGTGTTTGCCTGTACAGTTCATCTTGTGCCAGTGAGAAGCTTATAGCTCTCTAAACCAATATTGTAATTCCTGTACTTGTATAGTACGCAAGGCATAGCTGAATCATGGCTTTAAAACAGGGATGAGCAAAATGCCACCCTGAGACTGCATGTGACCCCCACAGCTTTGCTTGCAACTCATGAGCCCCTCATAATCTTAAACCCAAACTTTTTTCTACTCCTCCGTAAAAGTGAAGGAAGCTTCCACGAGTAGCAATTCTCTTGCTATATGGTCCTAGGGCATTATTTAACCTTAAATCTCCAGATTTTCAAATTCAGAAATGCTCTTGAGCTAATTCTGCTTTCATCTCCCTCTTTCTCTTTTTCACATTTTACATTTTTGCACTCCACGTGGTTCCCAGAGTATCCCAACATTAGTAAATTAACCCTTGGGCCCGCCACAGTTGACCTCTCTTGCCTTAAGGAGTTTTATATAGAGCAGGGCTGTCCAACTGGCGGCCCACGGGCCATATATGGCCCCCCAGCCCCCTACCCTCCAGCAAGATATCTGCTTTTTAAGATTAAAAAAATATTTTATTATTATTTTTTGAATATTTTTTGAATATTTTTTTGAATATTTTTTATTTATTTATTTATTTATTTATTTAATAAGGGTTTTATTGGTTAAAATGACAAAACATAACAGTGACAGTCATAACAATCAGAAGGGCGGGGGGAGTTATAGGGGAAAGGGTATTGGGGTGGGTATCAGGTAAGTTACATCGGGGGTAACAAACAAATTAAAAACAAACGGTTGACTTCACCTGGAGATATAGTTCCTCTTTCTTTTGCCTTATAGAGTATTAATTTCAAGCCTTCACTCTCCCCCTTTATATCCCGAATCCCAACAAACTTATCTTTTTCTTCTCTTTTACGTAAGTAATAAAAGGCTTCCAAGTCTCCGTAAACTGATTAATTGTCCCCGATTTCAGTAAACAAGTCAATTTATCCATTTCTGCTACTTCCAGCAGCTTTTGTATCACTTCTTCTTCGCTTGGGATTTCTGGTCTTTTCCAGTATCTGGCCAGAACAATTCTGGCAGCAGTTGCCATAAAGCAAAATAGTTTCTCCTTCTTTTCCCCCTTTATTTGTGGGTCTGGAATGTTTAAGATAAAGGTTTCTGGTTTTAACTCCACTTTACACATCAGTGTTTCCTCCACCACCTTGTGTATCATTCCCCAAAACCTCTTAACCATACCACAGGTCCACCATTGGTGATAGAGGGTTCCTCTATCTCTCTGGCATTTCCAACAATATTCATTTCCGTTCTTAAACATTTTCGCTAGTTGTACTGGCGTAGTGTACCATCTATATAGTACTTTCAGTTGGTTCTCCTTTAGCGAGTAGGCGTAGGTATATTTTAGCCCTTGTTTCCAGCTCTTTTCCCAATCCTCCATTCTGATATTATGGCCTATATTGTCCTGCCATTTTTGCATATATTCCTTTATTGGCGCTTCTTCATGTTTATTTAGTAATATATATCTGTATAATCTACTAACTCTCTTTTTTCCCATCTGGGTCAATATTTTCCCACCACTTGTAGGTGTTTCTTCCCAGCCTGTCTTAGCATCTAGTTTATGTCTCATTTTTAATTGGCTATATTGTAGCCAATTTATCTTAAGATCCTTTAGTTCTTCCTCGGTTTTCAGCCCGTAGCCATTATTTTCTTTTTTTAAGATGTCGCTGTATAAGGGCCAAGTTTCCTTCCCTGCCTTTATTATTTGAAACGCCTCTAATGGGGATACCCTAAGGGGAAGTTTCCTGTAGATATTATCTTTATACTTATCCCAAATTTTTAGTAGTGGTGCCTTTGTAATATGATTCCTAAAGTTTTTATCATCTTTCACTTTATTATAAAATAAGTACCCATGCCAACCAAATTTGTTTTCCCATCCCTCTAAATTTAGTAAGTTCCCGTCCCTCAGGTCTATCCAATCTTTTATATTGTCCAGACAATTGGCGTCGTAGTATGTTATTAGGTCTGGGAGGCCGAATCCTCCTTTTTCAGGTAACTCTTGTAAATACTTTTGTTTTATTCTGGCCCTTCTCCCACCCCAAATGAATTTTGCTAATTCAGCTTGCCATCTTTTCAATATTGTATAGTTTTTTTAATATAGGTAGCATCTGGAACATAAAATTTAGCTTAGGGAAGATTTTCATTTTAACGGTTGCGATTTTACCTAGGAGGGATAGATTCAAATTTTTCCAATTCTTGAGGTCTCCTTTAACTTGCTCCCATGTTTTTTCATAATTATTCTTTATGAGCTGACAGTTTTTTGAGGTCAGGGTTACTCCTAAGTATTTCACCTGTTTTGCTAGGGGTATTTTAATTTTTTTTTCTATTTCCTGGGCTTCTTTTTTGTCTATATTTTTTACCATGATTTGCGATTTACTTTTGTTTAGCTTGAGTCCTGATACTTTACCAAATGTTTCTATTTTATTGATCCACTTCCCACTTTTTTTTTCCGTGGTGGGGGGGGGGTGAGGGGCGGGGCGGGGGAGGGCAGGGGGGAGCAGGCTCCCTTCCTCCTCCTCCTACTTCCCTCCCTCCCCCTCTCTCTCCCTCCCTCCTTCTCTCTCTCTTTCCCCCTTTCATTTCTTCCCCCTTCCACCACCTGAACGAAAGAGGGAAGGAGAGAGAGAGTGCACTGAGCGAGAGGGGGCGTGGCCAGAGTGAAAAGAGGTGGGGCCGAGTTCAGAGCGTGCGAGGGGGGGTGCTCATCCATTCCCTTTCCGGCTTCCTCCTCTTCTGAGGATTCGTGCCAAGTTTGGTCCTGATCCATCATTATTTGAGTCCACAGTGCTCTCTGGATGGAGGAGAACTACAACTCCCAAACTCAAGGTTCAGTACTTTCTGTTGCTCTCATGAGAGTTTAGTCTGCCAAGTTTGATTCAACATGGCTGAGGAATGCTTTGATTGTGTTTTCCCCTTATGGCAGAAGGAGGTAGGACCGAATGGCCCTTGGAGGTCTCCTATTCTAGGAACCCATTGTATTATTATTATTATTATTATTATTATTATCAGAGGCTGAATGGCCATCTGTGAGGAATGCTTTGATTGTGTTTTCCCCTTATAGCAGAAGGAGGTAGGACTGGATGGCCCTTGGAGGTCTCCTATTCTAGGAACCCATTGTAATTAATATTATTATTATTATCATCATCAGAGGCTGAATGGCCATCTGTGAGGAATGCTTTGATTGTATTTTCCCCTTATGGCAGGAGATTGGACTGGATGGCCCTTGATGGCCCTTGGAGGTCTCCTACCCAGGAACCTGTTGTTGTTTGTTTTGTTATTAGCAGAGGCACAAAGAATATTATTCATAATCATTCAGGGTTATAGGTCTGTGTGGAAGGGCCCTAGCTTCTTATTTGACTTCCTTTCCACACATCTGAATAAAATCCCATGTTATTTGTTTTAAACCAAATTATATGAGTGTGGACTCCGATAATCCAGTTCAAAGCAGGTATTTTTGGGTTATATGGCTGTGTGGAAGGGCCCTGAGTCCACACTGCAATATAATCCAGTTCAAAGCAGGTTTTGTGGGGTTTCCTGCCTGGATATTCTGGATTATATGGCTGTGTGAAGGTCCCTGAGTCCACACTGCAATATAATCCAGTTCAAAGCAGGGACTGGGACTTGAGACTGGGATTTTGGTGTTCATCTCTATCTCCAAGTCAAAGCCCCGGTGTCGTCCACAGACACCTCCAAGGCGGGGAGGGGGCAGAGCCGGGGAGGGGGCGGAGCCAGGGAGGGGGCGGAGCCAGGGAGGGGGCAGGGCAGGGGGCGTGGCAGAGTGGAGCCGGGGAGGGGGCAGGGCAGGTGGTGGGGCAGGGTGGAGCCTGGGTGGGGGCGGAGCCGGGGGCGGAGGCAGACCCTTCGGCCCCCCAGGTCATCAGTAACCGGAATTCCGGCCACAGGTCTGGTAGAAGTTGGACAGCCCTGATATAGAGAGTGCTTATAAATATTGTTGATAAAGAGATTATACAAGATTATCTGCATGCCCAGCTTTGTGAATATCCTTTGAATTCTCCCTCTCTTGCTTACTATCATTTCAGCTATGAAATTGATATGAATAGAAAGCAACCCACTGAGCAAAATATAAAAGGGTACACAGTTTTACATTTTCCATCTCAAAATGTGTTTTGAGTCATTTTGTTGCAAACTGAAATGATTAGATGCAGTTTGATGAGTTCAAAAATTACAAAGCTCTAGACATTTTTTTACATCAGGAGGAAAGCTATGCACAGTGAATGTAATAATATGATACTCCTCCGTAAGTACATCCAATCTATTCAATAAGTATACCATGAATAGATAGGGGAAAAGAATAAGGATGTAGTTCTGACCTATCTGCCGCCCTTCTCTACCTTGTTACCCTCATGTTTAGTGTGACTATCTGCAGTGGAAGGCTGTATGCATCCCTAAGAAGAGAGGAGACAACATAGGCTTGCAGGGCATATTATGGCAGCTCCCATCCCCCTATAATTTATTGCCATAATTTGATGGCAAACTAATTTGATGGCAAACTATGCCACCAAATTTGGGTGGCAAAATGAGAGTGTTCTCTCCCATTCAAACAAATGTTTTCTATTTATTTTAAAGGTTTTATAAAAAGTCTCCTGCCAAAATCCACTTCTGGATTGGGATCCTTCCCCCCAGGACTAGTGCAGTCCTAGTGCATCCCCCCAAAAAGGAAAATTGGCCCCTAGACCCATGAAGTTTTTCCACCTTTGTGAGGAACCCCAGAATGAGCACCATCAGGTTCTAAATCCAACAGGCCTAATAAGAGTAGCCTCCTTGAATAAATGGAAATGTGGTAGGTTATATACCATTGATTTACTGTAATTGGGACTAACCATTAGATTTAGGACCAGACTCAGGATTCATTTTATCTTTTAGGAACCGAATAAGATACATGAAGCGGATATTACCAATACTTACTTTTGATTCTTCAATAATTCTAATCACATAATCAATATGTTGTTGATGTTGCTGAACATTGACCATCATCTTATCAAGGTTTATGTCTCTATCCTAACAATCCTAACGCTGGACAACAACTAAAGGGGAAATGAGATTCTCTGCCCTCATATACTGTCATGCCAACCTCTCACAAGACCTCAAACAGTAGCAATGATCAGAGGAAAACTAGTTATTCCTTTGTGACATTGCCATCTTTCTTTGTTCCAGGTGTGCTTTCATGCCTTTGAAAGCTACTTGATTGTGTAACAACGATATAACAATATAAGAGGTGCAGCCAACCCAGAGTACAGAGTAGACAGATGGTAATACTTTGCTGTCTATCATGCATCTCTCAGAAGGGTTGGCTAGAACAAAAGGTATCAACTACATTATTCTGTGTGGTCATCTAAAGAAAGAGAAGATGTGTCCCATCCTCTATAAAAGAGTGATGGGATCACCTTGAAATGTGTCATCACGTTTCTCATCTAGCTTTCTTGAAAAGACATTGCCTGCTTCTCTGGGGGAAGATAGCATGGATAAGTAACTTGATAGACGAGCTCAGATAGTTAGGAATGCTGCCCAGTATCACACAGGAAAAAAATGGAGACAGTTTTCCTCTTCTTTCCACACAGTTCTAGGAGAGCATACCACAAATGTGCCAAATGTAAACCTTTAGAAAGAGGGTCTATCTTCTCATCATTCCTGTAATGTTTGGTATAGGAATACATCAAATGTAGTGGGACGAGGGCCTTACTTTAGGTCACAGGTAAAGAAACATTGGTCTTCCTGATGCTTTGGACTACAGCTTCCACAATCACTATTAGCCAAGTAAAGTTGAAAGAAGCTGCAGGCCAAAACATCTGGAGAGTGAGATCTTCCCCACTTAGGTGATACTCTCTATAATAAACATATATGCCATGGAGAATAGTGAAGATGTTCAGTGGAGACCCACCATGGGCATTTTCAGTAATTACTTTCTGCTAGGCCAGAAGCTATTATGACCTTATTAATTAATTTATTAATTTATTAATTTATTTATTTACAGTACTTATATTCTGCCCTTCTCACGCCAAAGGGGACTCAGGGCGGATCACAGAACACATACTGTGAAGTCTTAGCTCTGCCTTTTCCTCTCATATGCTGCAGTTTCCCCTGTTTATAGGTTTTCCCAATAGTGTAGATACCTTCATTTGTATTAGTTTGTGTGGAACATAAAAACCCCTAGAGGCCAGCGTCAGTTGGTCTATTCCATTTGCCTATATAGAGCTCCTTTGCTGGACTCCTCCTTTTTTGCAACAGAGCTACAGAGAATAGAGGCTTTGGAATTGTCAGGTAATCTTAGGCTGAAGCAATCCAAAAAAACAGACATGCACCTGCATTCAGCAGTATTCTTATACAATCAGTCCCAATGACAACAGAAGCTTTTCACCAGCTTAAGCTTCACAAGAAAGAGAATTGAGACAGCTTATAAGCAACAGCTTGTAAACCATTGCTTTGCACCAGAGACAGAAGACTCCAGAGAGATGACTGAACCCAGCAAAGGCTCCTTTTGTACTATTTTAAGTTACCTTATAATAGTCCCGGGTGGAGTTAACCGTTTATTCATCTTGTTTCCAGTTAACTCATTTTGGTTATCCTTTCACCTTGCCTAAAGTGCCTCTGTGTGTTAAGGGTCATAATCTTAACAGAGGATATACAGATAGCCCCCAAGCAAAACCCGATACTATAGTTTTCCTAAAGGCTCGAGAATGCCATCACACATATACAGCAACCATTGAATGCTGATTATACAATGACAAGAAAGACAGCAGATAGAGGTATGATTAGAAGTATAATTAGGGTTTTTTCCCCCAACATTTGGCATCTTTTGGAGGCTGTGCTCTGTTTCAGCCACAGGGGGGTGCTGTCACTCCATCTCCTTGCCAAAGAGCTTTCTTTGTTCATTAACTTTCCTCCAAAACGCTGTACCTAAAATACCTCCCTGCTTAATGTGGTTCCTATTCATCTACTTACATTGCTGTTTTCCATCAGCTAGGTTGGCGGGGGAGCTGGGCCAAAGGTCACCCTGTAGTAACAAACAGTGCTCAGGGGCTACTAAGCCACAAAAAAACAGTACCCACGAGGGGTTATTGAATAAATCACAAATAAAGTCAAGTAAAGTTTCCAATATATCTATTTTCAATATTATGCTGCATATGAAATCACAGAGGAACATTCAAGACCCAAATGGGCCTAACGAGCATATCCCACGTAGGGTTTAAATCAAACACAATAAGTAGCACTCCCACGCAGGGGTTAAGTCAACTCAATATTGTACTGCTTATGAAATAATGGAAAAGCATAAATGACCCAAATGGGCCTGATGAGCAAGTCCCACGTAGGGGTTAAATCAACACAATAAGTAGAACTCCCACACAGGGGTTAAATCAACACAAGGTAAATATATCAATAGCTATTATAGCTCATAATCATGAGTCCATATAAGGTTCGAAAATATCATATAGGTCCACAATGGGGAAAGCGAATGGGACGCGGAGGAGTGAATTGGTACTCATCCAGGTATTCATTCGAATCAGGCTGATGGAGTCGCGATGCGTATTAAGAGGCCAAAAATATCCGTTTCACCGAAAAGTCCGGTTTTGTCAAGGCAAATCCAGGGGAACGTCCAACATCTGTGAAATAATATCAAGGTAAACCAAGGGTAAAACCCCAATGATAATGTAATAATATAACAACAGGCAATAGTCAAAGAGTTACATACCATAATAACATCAATCATGACCCAGGCACAATAGAGGAATTCCTCATTTACGGATGACTACACAGTAGCAGCTGACAAGTTAACATCGGATTTCATGGATAGAGGATACCCTACCACCATCATAAATAAGGCCAGGATGGGAGCTGAATCTCGTCCCAGATCATCATTATTTACGACCAAGAAACATACAGATGGAGAACGGGTGGTCTGGCCAGTTACTTATACACCTCATTCCAATACCTTAGCAAATATTGTTAAACAATACTGGCCATTATTAAAAGATATCCCTGGTCTATCAGACTTTCCTCTAATAGCACATAAGCGCACCCGTAATGTCAAAGACCTGGTGGTACACTCTCATGGGCACAGACCACCCATTAGGAGCATAAACCATGCTCCCACTGCTCAGTGTGTGTGAATGTCTCTCAAGAGAAAGAAATTTACAGTAAATCAAAAAATAGAACCTTCAAAATCAGGGATTATGGGACCTGCGCTTCCAAATCTGTCATTTATGGAATTTCCTGTGGGTGCTCTCTTGTTTATGTGGGTATGACCTCGAGGGAGATTCGTACCCGTTTTATTGAACACAAAAGCCAAATTAATAGAGGCTCTGAGGACTCTGCATTCTATAAACATTGCAAAGACAAAAAACACTCGACTGCCTCTTTAAAGCTGATGATCTTGGAACAGATTAAACCTCGTCCTCATCAACACAGCAATGACCTTCTACGATCAGCTGAAATCAAATGGACACTCCTTTTAGATGCTGAGTGGCCTAACGGGTTAAATGACGTCATCCCCCTCAGCTCATTAGCTTAACCCTTTCATAGATAAATATCCCCCCTGTTGCTTCAGTTGTTTACCTTTGGGTCACTTGCTATCGGCTATTGTGCCTGGGTCATGATTGATGTTATTATGGTATGTAACTCTTTGACTATTGCCTGTTGTTATATTATTACATTATCATTGGGGTTTTACCCTTGGTTTACCTTGATATTATTTCACAGATGTTGGACGCTCCCCTGGATTTGCCTTGACAAAACCGGACTTTTCGGTAAAACGGATATTTTTGGCCTCTTAATACGCATCGCGACTCCGGCGGCCTGATTCATTCACCTGGATGAGTACCAATTCACTCCTCCGCGTCCCATTCGCTTTCCCCATTGTGGACCTATATGATATTTTCGAACCTTATATGGACTCATGATTATGAGCTATAATAGCTATTGATATATTTACCTTGTGTTGATTTAACCCCTGCGTGGGAGTTCTACTTATTGTGTTGATTTAACCCCTACGTGGGACTTGCTCATCAGGCCCATTTGGGTCATTTATGCTTTTCCATTATTTCATAAGCAGTACAATATTGAGTTGACTTAACCCCTGCGTGGGAGTGCTACTTATTGTGTTTGATTCATACCCTACGTGGGATATGCTCGTTAGGCCCATTTGGGTCTTGAATGTTCCTCTGTGATTTCATATGCAGCATAATATTGAAAATAGATATATTGGAAACTTTACTTGACTTTATTTGTGATTTATTCAATAACCCCTCGTGGGTACTGTTTTTTTGTGCCAAAGGTCACCCTGACATGGCTTCAAACTGTCAACCTTTCAGCTGGCATGATTTATTACTGCTGCAGCTGGTGATTAACCTGCTGTGCTAATGTTGGTCCAGACTTTTTGGCGTAAAACCCTCATCAGCCCAAGTTAGCATGGAACTACAGTACCCATCATCCTGAACCATAGTTGCCTTTAATGTTTATGCACTCTAAAAATGGACCACTCCTTAAGCATGGTGGTTATGGCTATAAATGAGACCAGTCAATCTTTATTGCAACTGACTCAAGAACTGTATTTTCCAAGATTTAAGTTTTATCCAGATGTCTGTGACTGAATTTGACAAGAGGCTTCCTGCAGACCTACAGCTCATTTCTCACCTTCCCTTGATGTGAGTTTTGCCCCCTTATTAGAGCCAGAATGCTGCCATTGTGTAAAATATGTGCCCAAAGCTACTGAAGTGAACAAAAAGAAATGACAGCGTGTCAAGGTGAACTGGCTGTCACAAAGCACTCTTGCTTAGCAAGAGATAGCAGAACAGTTGGATTCTGCAGTCACGCTTTGCCTCGATTTCAGTCTCAAGGGTCTCAGATTGTTTAGCAGTCCTCTTCAATCTCATGTGAAAAGAATAAATCTCCATAACTCATGTGGGTGGTGTAGCCAGGAAGGAAATCATCCAAACTTAAACATACTCCCAATGTTTTAAATATTCATGTTTTCTATTAAAATATATTAATTTAGATGTATAACAAATGCTTTCTTCATAATTAGGGAATGAATTGTAGTAGGGCACAGGAACTTTCTATCTGTACCTCCTGCCTCACATTTCCTGACAGTGCTTGCCAGTTGCCACTATACAAATTTCCATATAGAAAATTAGGGAGACAGATGGAGAGAATGAATGGCAGCAAAACTCTTGGAAACAAATTTGGGCTTATCATTTTAATCCAATTAGGCCTTTGGATTGGTTTGTCGAAGCAGGAGGGTCAAACCAATCTGGTCAGGCCCGGATGACCCAAAAGGCCACCCTAGGCCAAGGCCTATGGGCGCAGGCCTAGGGGGAGGCAGATCAAGCCCCCCAAAAATATTTATTTTTTAAAAAACCGCCCCCGCAGCGCTCTCCCCCTGCCCTCTCCTGAGAGAGAGAGAGAGTCATCATACCTCGGGAGAGGGCGGGGGGAGAGCACTGCGAGGGGGCGGGGGAGGAGGGAATGGCGCCCTCCCCTCGCCATCGCCTGCCTGGCGCACCCCCTTGTAAAGGAAGGAGGAAGGGAGGAGGAGGGAAGGGAAGCCCTGCCCCGCCAGGGATGCTGGCGGGCATGCATGCATGCGCGCGCGGCAGGAGGGTGCCTCTTCCTCCTCCGCCATGTTCCTGGGTGCCGCGCATGGCCGGCATCATCCCCGGAGGCTTCCCTTCCTTCCTCCTCCCGAGGAGGAGGAGGAAAGAAGGGAAGCTCCCGGGGCCGCAGCTGGCCATGTGCGGCACCCAGGAACACGGCGGAGGAGGAAGAGGCATCCTCCTGCCATGCCGTGCGCACATGCCCGCCAGCTGCACTGGGGGTGGGGCTTCCCTTCTCCTCCTAGCGCCCTCCTTCCGGTCACGGGTCCGCCTCCTTCCGTCCACCTCCTCGCATCCTCTTTCCGGTCGCGGGTGGAGGAGGCGTATGGCATGTGCAGCAGCACCCTGGGGGCGGGACTTCCCTTCCTCCTTCTCCTCCCCGTGACCAACTTCCGGTCACGGGAGGAGGCGGACGGAAACCTCGGGGGCGGCCCGGCTTCTTTTGGCCTAGGGTGCCAAAAGAAGTTAATCCGGGCCTGAATCTGGTGTTAGCTAAGTCATTGATATCTTTTAGTTGTGTTTTAAAACCTATGTGGATGTTGGCCATTAATCTCACTGTTGTGTTTTACTTTCCTTTTAAAACTGATTAGTTGTCAAGTTCTGTTTTAATTATGATCTTGGTTTTGGTGCACATACTGGTTGCTTTGAATGTCTTTTTTGGCTGAAAGACAAGGTATAAAACAAATGGAAATAATTCACACATACACACAACCTTGTGTGAATGTGTCACAGATTTAACAACCTTCATTACTTTCAGGGAGAAATATTCATTGGCGAGAAAAAAATTTACAGCAAAAAAAATTGCTACCGGTGTCTAGATGTTAAATCGTATTTCCATGGTCTTTAAAAAGAGCAGATGATATTTATCTGCAGCGTTATCTGCAGGTTCAGAGGAACAGAATGCTAGGTGAGATGGATTTCGAAACATCCTTATGTTATTATCTACTAGTATATTGTTTTCTGCTTCTGTTACAAGCATGCAGTGGCAATAAAACACCTGGCTAATGCAGCCATTTCTTGAGCTTGTAGGAATAGACTTAGGACCACCAGTGAAATGTAATACAGTGTTCCCTCGCTACTTCGCAGTTCGCTTTCAATGGACTCACTATTTCGCTGTTTTCAAAAAGTATTAATTTAAAATATATATCATGTTATTTTTGCTGTTTCGCGAGTTTTTGCTGCTGCCACTCTCCAAGGCAGCAAAAAGTCCTCCCTCTCTCCAGCCTTGAAGGGCCTTTCCTTCCTTTCCTTCACTTTATTTTAAGTTTATAAAGACTTAAAATAGTGTATAACTTCTAAAATAATGTATAAATATTAAAATAAATATAGAATCCCTACATTGCAGTTTTTCACTTATTGCGGGAGGTCCTGGAACGTAACCCCTGCAATGAGTGAGGGAACACTGTACTGGTGGAATGACAGAGTGTAGTCACCATAACTATAATGCTTATATCTCTATCATAAGATGTGCCAAACAAGCCATCATTACTTATATCTTGCATCACTTCAGTTTTAATTAGCTTCTTTGAATTCTGTCTTCCATAATGACTAAAAATTTATAGCACAAGATAGATCAGATTAAAAAAAGGAGAAAAAAGGTAGTGTTACACTGTTTTAGAGACTTAACTATAGTACGTGAAATCTGTTGGATGGGTTCCGTTACAAAAACTGGCTTTCTTTGAAAGTGAACAGTAGGATGCAGGAACCACAAAGCTAACGCTTTTCAAAACAAGGTTTTGTTTATCAGTATTTTGAATGATTTCTCTGCATTATTCAATCATTCTCTACCAAAATTAATTAACTGTTATGTGATGCTTGTCTGTCCGTGCAATTATTTACTTTCATTTACATAAAGCTTCCCCCCCCCTCCTTTTTTTATCTCTTCTTCAGCCAAAATCCTCTCCTGGAGTGATTTACAGAGAAAATTATCTTTATTACTCAGTCTTTTTTATGCTTTAAAAATATTTCTAATGGTTATCTGACCCTCCTCCCCCATGATCCAAAGTATATACAGCTGCTGCTTACCAATATTTTTTTAGATTTGGCAGGTAGTATATGAATTGATAAAATAATTTAGAAATTAAAATAAATAAATCTGATTACATTACAGCACTAAATGGCCAAACAAGTTTAGTAACTAGTGATATCACCATGAGCAAAAAATTTGTCTTATTGCCATCAATTTTAATGGGGGGGGGGGGCAGGAGTGGTAGTGTAGAAGGAATTCAGTGACTCCCTATTGAGGCAACTGACCACTGCTTCCTATGTCACAATGAAGCTGCCAACACAGTCGTGAAACTGAAGTGTTTTGATACAATTAGAGAAATAAACAAATGGAATGATAGACAATTGTATGCCATTATAATTTACTGTGTCAACAGCTGTGATGCTGATGGTTTTCCAAGGGAACATGGTATTCATCCATAATGGATTCTTTCAATGGAATTCATGTCCTTGCAACATGAAGGCACAGCCAAGATCACACTACACTGATTTGTTTAATAGTGGTTGGAATTCTATCCCTTTACACTAGTTTCAGACAAAGACCCAATCAATTAGATAATTCTCAATTCAACCCATCACTGGTTATTTCTTTTTGATTCATCCATCTATATATAAGCAGAAGCCGTTCCTCTCATATTGCCAACTTTTAAAAATGTTAATGTTAGACCAGTGCTGTCCAACTTCTAACCGGCCAAGGGCCGGACTTGAGGTCACTGATGACCTGGGGGGCAGTTCGGCCCCGCCCCCAGGCCCCACCCCAGGCCCCGCCCTCAGCCCCATCCCCGCCCCGCCCCCAGCCCCCTCATAAACTGTCATTCTCCCTCCTCCTCCTCTTTCTCCGGCGCCCTTGGCGCATGGGACATCAGCGGCACCGGGAAGGAGGAGGAGGCCCACCTCCTCGCACCCTCCCGCCCTTCCCGGCGCAGCCGGTGTCCCGTGCGCTGCGGCGCCGGGGAAAAAGGAGGAGGAGGGAGAGTTCTCCCTCCTCCTCCTCCTCCTCTTCCACCGGCGCTGTGGCGCAGGGGAAAGCAGCGACGCCCGGGAAAGAGGAGGAGGAGGATCCCGGGCGCCGGCGCACGCGCGGGGAAAGAGGGACAAGGAGAAGGCAATCAGCTGACTGCCTTCTCCTTGTCCCTCTTTCCCCGCCCGCGCGCCGGCACCCGGGATCCCCGCGCACGCGGGGAAAGAGGGACAAGGAGAAGGCAATCAGAGGAGGAGGAGGAGGGAGAGTTCTCCCTCCTCCTCCTCCTCTTTCCCGGGCGTCGCTGCTTTCCCCTGCGCCGCAGCGCCGGTGGAAGAGGAGGAGGAGGGAGAACTCTCCCTCCTCCTCCTCTTTCCCGGGCGCCGCGGCGCACGGAACAGCAGCGGCGCCCGGGAAAGAGGAGGAGGAGGAGGGAGAACTCTCCCTCCTCCTCCTCCCCCCCCCGCCCACGCCTTTGCCCGGATCCCGGGCGCCGGCGTGCGTGGGGGGAAAGATGGACGAAGGGGAAGGCTGTCAGCTGACGGCCTTCTCCTTCGTCCCTCAGCTGTCCCCCGCCCGCGCCCGTGCCCCGATCCCGCGGGCTGGCGGGGAGGAAGGAAGGAGGAGGGGTGAAGGAGGAAGAAGGCAGCCAGCTGACTTCCTCCTCCTTCGCCCCCCTCCTCCTCCCAGCAGACGCGCCGCGGCTCCAATCGCGAGCCGCGGTGCAGGGAGGGGAAGGAGGAAGGGCGGAGGAGGAGGAGCCAGCTCACTTCCTCCTCCCTGCCCCGCCTCCCCCTCCCCCCCGGCCACCATTTATTTTTTAAAAAATAGAATTTTTTTAAAAAATTGTGGCCGGGGGCATAGCGGGGGCCGTGTCCAACAGGCTGGGGGGCCATGTACGGGCCCCGGGCCGCCAGTTGGACAGCCCTGTGTTAGACTATCATTCCTGACATTTAACATCTGTGAGAACCTTTGGTTTAAGTAAAAGCCATCTTTTTTTCTCTATTTAATCAATCCTTTACCTCTTTGTCTCTCCCTCCCCAAAAGAAAACAGATCAATAAAAAGTAACTTTCCACCATATATTTTTATACTGACCTTCATCTTATGATAAATAGCTGGATTCAAAATGTAAGAAAAAAATCTTAACATGATATATTATAAATGGTGCTGTTATAGCAAATAAAAAGCAAAATAAGACAAAAAGTTTAAATCAACAACTTTAAATAAACCATTGTAAAAATTCTGGTCAAATGAACAGAATTTTACCTATTATTGGGGGGAAATCACCTCCAGAACAGAAAAAAAGCTATTTAAAATGATTTTTAAAATAATTTTACAAGATATAAGTAATTATAAAATATACTATAACCAAGATTCAGACTCCATGAAGCATGAAATCTGTACTAAGAAAATGGTAATCTGTTCTCTCCTTCAATGACTCATAACACAATCCAAAAGTATAGCAGAGTTTGTTACATTCCTGATCTCTGTGACTTCATATCAGAGCTCATCTTTATAAAAATGACCACGCCATATAGGCATGCTGTCTCCCTTCCTGACATATAATGCAACCAAAGTACTTCATGAATAGCATCCCCAGACAAATTTAAGATTTATCTGAAATTTATTTTTTATTATGAATTTTGCATTATTCCTCAGCTCACGATATTGTACTTGTACAATGGGCTGCAGTGAGATGCAGGTGTCTTTTTCATATGAATGTGTAGTAAGGATTGCAGTTTCTTCTTCGAGAGCTCTGTGAATGCACACTTATGAAGTTTGCGCGCCAGCGCGGGCTTCCAACGGAAACTTTCCCAGTTTGAAAAGTTTTGGCGGTAGCTCCGCCCAGCCGGCCCGGAGGGCATAAAAGGCGCCTCCATGCGCGCCCACCCCATTCCTTTGTTTTCCGCCACTTGGGCAACATCGGAAATACGGCTGGTTGTGTGAGCATAGCATGTCCACAACCAGCTTCAAAAGGTGCTTATCCTGCGGTAGCAAGATCCCGGATTGCGACGGTCACTCGAAGTGCCTTCGGTGTCTCGGGGAGGGACACGTTGTTCCGACCTGTCGACACTGCCAGGCCTTCTCGTCGAACACCAGGCGAGCGAGAGCCCGCAGGCTTCAGGCCTACCTGACGGAGCGTGCTCTCTGCCCTCCGAAGATGGCGACGGCTGTCCCATCTGCCTCCTTGGGGTCCGAGGCGGCTGCTTCGGTCCCCGTCGTGTCGACCGCTCACCCGGCCGGGAAGAAGCGTCCACGAAAGGAGAAGAACGCCTCTGTCTCCTCGAAGACTTCGGCGTCGAAGAGGCCCTGCACCGTAACCACCGAAACGGTCCAGCTGCCTCCGCCTCGTCGGCTCTCGACAAGCTCGATGGCGTCGGGCCTCTCCCAGAGGTCGGCCATCTCGAGGACTCCCTCTGACCGGGCTATGGAGATAGCTTTCCGGAGGTCGAGTGAGGAAGCCCGTAGAGCCCAGACCAGAGGCCTGGTTCCTGTGACTCCGGGCAAGTCTCTGGAGGCCGCGGCCTCGAGACCTCCATCGCCGAAGAGGCGCAGGACTCTGACGTCATCGTCTTCAGTCTCCTGCCCCGACTCGTCGCCTATCCCTGTTCTCGCTGTGGAGACAGGGGTAGAGCACCACGTGTCGCCAGAGGACTCAGTCCAGACTGTCGTCCGAGTCCCATCGGGGCCGACCTCGGTCCGACAACTTTTTGTCACTTTGCCTGACAAAGGCAGACAAACCACGAGGCTCGCCTTGGCCCCGGCCGAGCGGAACCTCCCTCCTGTGATGACTGCGGCCCCTTCGACTTCTAGGTCGCCACCACAGGCACAGTCCCCGGCGAACCAAGACACGGTTCGGCCTTGGTCGGGAGACGAGATGGAAGATGGCGAGGTCCCTCGATCGACAAGATCAGGCTCCATCCTGTCCCTCAACATGGACAGGACGCCTTCCCATACAGGATGCAAAGTGGAACCTTCGTCCTCACCGACCGACAACGCAAGAACCTTCGGTGAGCAAGTGGGCCGGATGGCGAGATCTCTGGGGATGCAGACCTACGTTCCCACGAGAGCCAGTGCCTGCCCCGTGTTCAGCAGGGTGCAGGTCGAAGAAGCGGCCCAACCACACCTCCCCATGCTAGAGCCACTGGAAGAGGTGGTGAAGGCTTCGTGGACGACTCCATCGACCATTCCTCCTACGTCCGGGCGTATCGAGGCATGGTACAAGATAGATGAGAGGGAGAAGAGCTGGCTACATGATCATCCGACCCCCAACTCGATGATCGTCACCTCCTCCCAGTCCTCGGGCCGAGAGTCTGCAGCCCCCTCAGACCAGGAGGGAAAGAGGTTCGACACGGTCGGTCGAAAGATTTACAAGGCTGGACTCCTACTGACCAAAATGGCCAACTACGGGGCGTGCATGGGAGCTTACCACCAGATCTTGTGGGAAAGGGCTCAACCCTTTTTCCAGGATCTCTCCCAGGAACAACAGGCTGCACTTCTTTCCATCTCCCAAGAGGCGCAGTCGTTGGCACACCACCAAATCCTGATGGCCCGCCATACGGGGACACCTCAGGAAAGCTGCTGGCCCACGGTGTCGCCATCCGGAGGCACGCGTGGTTGAAGTCCTCTGGTCTCTCTTCAAATTCCAAGAAGACCATCGAGGATCTGCCGTTCGATGCCCAGGGACTTTTCTTTGCGGGCACGGACGACAAACTGAAGGCCACTCACGACTTCAGAGTCCTGACGGCCAAACTGGACCGGCCCCAGCCACAGCCAAAGCCTAGGTACTACCAACGGGCGAAGTTTCAGCCCAGGCCACAGTACCGCCAAGCCCCACGGTCATATTCGGCCCTCAGCAGCAGCAGCAGCAACAGCCGAGGCAACAACAGCAGCAGCAGGCCAATCGACCCCGTCCAGGTAATAAGTCAAGGCCTCGCCATAATAATGGCAATGGACAATCCAACCGCCGCGTTTGACGGGGCGACGGACGACACCGCCTCGTCGCTAGGTACCGCTGCCACCACCATGCCTCCCCCCAGCCCTCGACCTCCACCACCTCACCCGCCATTCGGAGACCGCCTGGCCCGCTACATCGATGCCTGGCGACGCATCACCTCAGATGCATGGGTTCTCCGGATTGTCGAAGACGGCTATGCCTTGGAATTCGACGAGCTTCCTCCAACGGGGTTCATCGTCGAGACAGAGCCGTCCAGGGTGATCTTGAAGGAGGTCGACGCCTTGCTTCAAAAAGGAGCAATCTCACAGCTCCCCCAGAGCAAGGAAGGAGGGGCATTCTTCTCACGGTACTTCACCGTGCCGAAGCCAGACGGTTCCCTGCGACCCATCCTGGACCTCAGAGACTTAAACGCGTACGTTTCGCCGAGGAAATTCAGGATGGTGTCAGTGTCGTCCATTCTCCCGCTGCTCCGGAGAGGAGACCACTTCGCCTCAATAGACCTTCGGGATGCGTACTTCCACATCTCGATCAGGCCTGCCCATCGACGCTTCCTCAGCTTCAAGGTGGCAGGAAGGGCGTACCAATTCAACGTCCTTCCTTTCGGCCTCGGGACGGCTCCCCGAACATTCTCCAAGTGGATGTCGGTCGTGGCTGCGCACTTGAGAAGGGAGAAGATCCGGATTTTCCCGTACCTGGACGACTGGCTGCTGGCGGCCCAGTCTCCAAACCTGCTGCATCAACAGGTCTCGACGGCACTACAATTACTCTCGTCATTAGGCCTGCGGCTCAACGAGGAAAAATCCCAGCTCGCCCCGTCCCAGTCCATAAAGTTCATCGGGACGATTTTCGACTCCGTCGATCAGCTCGCCTATCTGCCAGACGTCAGATTCCAGGCACTTCGACGAGAGGTGAACACCTGCACCGGCCCCTGCATCACGGCAAAGCAGATCCAGGTCACGCTGGGCCACATGGCGCCCACGGTGGCAGTCACTCCGCTGGCAAGGCTCCGATTCAGGCCTCTACAGCGCTGGTTTCTCGACCACTTCGATCCGGTCAGAGAACACCACTCGAAGAGACTCTCTCTCCCGAAGGCGGTCAAGGACTCCCTCCGGTGGTGGACGTCCGAAGCCAACGTCTGCAAAGGGGTGCCTTTCCACACGTTGACCCGCCCGCCACGCTGACAACCAACGCCGATGCTGGCCTGGGAGGCCACATGAACAACTTGTCGATCAACGGCCAATGGTCGGCGGTGGAGAGACTCCACCACATCAACTACCTCGAGCTCCTGGCCATAGCCAAGACTCTTCGGGCCTTCGCCCCCCTAGTCAGGGGACACGTAGTACTGGTCAGGACAGACAATATAGTGGCCATGTACTACGTCAACAAACAGGGCGGAACGGGCTCGAGGAAGCTCCTGGCCCTGGCCCAGAGCCTGTGGGAGTGGTGCGTCCTTCATCAAGTGACCCCCAGGGCCATTCATCTCCCGGGAGTCGAGAACGGGGAGGCGGACTCCCTCAGCAGAACCGGCTGGTCGTCCCACGAATGGATGCTGCATCCGGACGAGCTCCACCGTGTCTTCCAACGGTGGGGATTCCCAGACGCAGATCTCTTCGCATCGCGGAAAACAACCAACTGCCAGTTTTCGGTGCCAGGCTTGCCCCGGATGCACGCCGGGGGTGCCTCGGGGACGCACTCCTGCTCGACTGGACGACGGGTTTCTTCTACCTCTTCCTGCCGTTCCCGCTTCTTCTCCGAATCGTCGAGAAGATCCAGCTCTCGGGGACCGATTGCATCCTCATCGCTCCCTACTGGCCGAGACAAGTCTGGTTCCCGACCCTGCTCCACCTAGCGGGCCAGGACCACATGCCACTCCCTCACCGGCCAGACCTGCTGACCCGGGAGAAAGGGATGCTCCTCCATCCGGACCTTCCATCCTTGCACTTAACGGCATGGAGGATCCACCGGCGCCAGACGTCTCTCCAGCAGTAGCAGCGATCCTGGCAGCAGCCCACAAGCCGGCCACGTCGGCGTATTCGGCTTGCATCGCCGCCACGCGGTTCCAGTCTTCTCGATCCGCCGCCGTCTTCCCACTGTCGGTCCCGGGCGGTCCTGGAATTCCTGGCGGAGTTGGTCGACAGGGGTCTGTCCATGTCCTCGGTGAAGACCCACTTGGCGGCCCTCACCTGGCAGAACCAGCAGAGGGATGGTCCCTCGCTGTTCCAGTTCCCGATGGTCAAGAGATTCCTGAGGGGTGTCCACACCCGCCCCGGTGCATCCACCTACACCGGGTTGGAACCTCGACCTGGTGCTGTCCTGCCTGTCATCTCCGCCGTTTGAGCCATTGTCGTCCATCGACCTGCGGCTCCTCTCCTGGAAGGTGGCCTTCCTGGTCGCCATTGCTTCGGCGCGCAGGCCTTCCGAGCTGGCGGCGCTCCGGGTCGACGAGCCCTACTTGCTGTTTTTGGCAGATAGGGTCATCTTGCGGACGGACATCACTTTTTTGCCTAAGGTGGTGTCTCCGTTCCACGTGAACACCGACATTGTGCTCCCGGACATGGGGTCCTCCCAACCCGGGGACAAGGACTCGACGCTCAGAGCTCTCGACGTCAGGAGAGCCCTCTGGTCTACAAGGACCGATCGGCGGACTACCGTCGGTCGACTAGACTTTTTTTTTTACGCCACCGACAAGCTGGGCTTGCCGGTGTCGTCACAAAGACTCTCGGTGGGTGGCTTCCTTGGTTGAACTGTGCTATCAGATAGCACGTCAACCGTGTCCCCCTAGGGTCAAGGGTCGCCGACTAGGGCAGTAGCCACGTCGACCGCCTTTCTCCAAGGGATCCCCTGGACCAAATTTGTAGGGCGCCCATCTCGCCCAACCCCTCCACCTTCACATCACACTACCTCGTGGACAGCCTTTGGATGGGAGGCGGCTTTTGGTAGGTCGATTCTTAACCCCAAGGGCCCTCGGGGTGGTGCCGAGTAGGCAGCCCTGTCTCTCCCCTCTATGCACAGTTCGGTCGACAGTTACGGTCGGTCGAACTCTTCCCCTTCGGTTGCACTAGCTAACGTTTAAGTGTGTGCCGTGCCCCGGGTAGGGGCACAGTCTACCGGTAAAGCGCGCTTTACCCACTCACGGGTTCAAGTTGCACCAGTTGTGCACCTATGTTCTCAGTTGTGCTTGTTGCACTCACTGTTATGAGAACAAAGTAAGGACTAAATGATAGTATCGTAATATTATTCCAAAACAAACATAGTATTATTTATGTAGAATCACAACTATGAGGGATTATACTCACGGACCATATAAATCAATCAGTCTTTATACAATCAGATTAGGGCACATCAAAGTACGGTCATTCAAGCCCACAAATTCTTGTCAAAAGGTCCATACACGTTCACGGAATGAAATGTCCAAAATAACAGAGCAAAAGTCCCATTGAGGTCAAATTAAGTAGAAGACACAATTGTCAGTGCGTGGAGCCGATCGAAATATTATCCAGGAGCCGGGTTAACGGAAGTCGCCAGATCCTGCTCCGTTTCATGCCAATGCGCTTTATCAAAACCCTGTATTATCGTCAGGCAATCGAGGCATCCACAATTCTATAGAAATGCACAAAAGAGTCCAGGTAATAACCAGTAGTTCAATCCCATGTCCTTAAACTCTTATTACAAAATAATACTCATCAAAATATATCCAATTATACAGGCAATTATACAATAAAAATAAAATGCATTATGGTGATATACTGGAAAATGAAAATAAAATCATGAATGGTATACATACCAACGATCAGTCATGCGGCAAGCACGGGCCAAACTCAGGGGAGTAAGGCACCGATAGGGGGTAAAGCAAGTAATTTAAAAGTCAATCAATTAGGCATTATTTCCAACACCAGACGGGGGCCAGGCAATTAAAGGAGCAGGGAAGATAGGGATATACTTTCGTTTAACCCACGTGGGGTCTCTGTACAGAGGGACACGATCCACCGGGTTTCAGCACGTATAAGTGCGCGATGTAGATCTTCATGTGGAGGAATTGAGACTTTCTCGATGCAAGTGAATTTAAGGTCGTCTGGGCCATGTTTGTGTACAAAGCAATGTGAATATAAAATTGAGTCCTGACGGCCCGATCTCACGCAAGATTTATGTTCACTAATTCTGAGACGAAAATTACGCTTAGTCTGCCCTATGTAAATGAATGGGCGGGGACAAGAACAAATTAATGCATAAATTAATCCGGAGGAATTGCAGGTAGCGAAGCATTTCACAGTCATGTGGGTATTGGCATGTAAATTAGTGATAGTTCTGTCCTTACTGATATTTTTACAGGCACTACAGTGGCCACATTCCTGAGATCCCGGCTTCAGAGAGCTGACAAGTGGGGGCTCCGTAAAGGTGGAGTGGATGATTAGGTCTTTAATGTTCTGGCTCCTCTTAAAGGCAATCATCGGCGTTTTGTTCAAACCAGGAATGTCTGCCACCAACGTGTATGGACCTTTTGACAAGAATTTGTGGGCTTGAATGACCGTACTTTGATGTGCCCTAATCTGATTGTATAAAGACTGATTGATTTATATGGTCCGTGAGTATAATCCCTCATAGTTGTGATTCTACATAAATAATACTGTGTTTGTTTTGGAATAATATTACGATACTATCATTTAGTCCTTACTTTGTTTTCAGTACTCTGGTAGTAACAGTACTTGTTTCTTTGGTGACTCACTGTTATGAGGCCTGTGTGCCTGACATGAATGGTGCTTGTTGCACTTATGCTGTGAGGCCTGTGTGCCTGACATGAATGGTGCTTGTTGCACTGTGTTTACAAGTGGGAGCATGCCTTCCACTCATATTTATATGATTGATGTGTTATTTATTCGTGTTGTGGTTGTAATAAACCTGTTCATTTGTTCTAAAATTGGCTGGTTTGTTCCCACCTCCTTTACCTTAGCTCGGTAAATCTTCATAAGTGTGCATTCACAGAGCTCTCGAAGAAGAATGGTAGGTTACATACCTGTGACCATCTTTCTTCGAGTGAAGCTCTGTGAATCCACACGAACCCGCCCGGCCGCCCCCACTCTCTCAAACCACCCTTTCCTAGTTGCTAATGTGGCGTAGGAATGGGGTGGTCGCGCATGGAGGCGCCTTTTATGCCCTCCGGGCCGGCTGGGCGGAGCTACTGCCAAAACTTTTCAAACTGGGAAAGTTTCCGTTGGAAGCCCGCGCTGGCGCGCAAACTTCATAAGTGTGGATTCACAGAGCTTCACTCGAAGAAAGATGGTCACAGGTATGTAACCTACCATTATCCAATCAAACCACACAATCTATGCAACTTAGAAAGGGGGTTGCTGGCTGCATCTCAGCCTAAAGGCATGAGGCATTAGGCCAAGGGTATGAGGCTTGGTCGAAGCATGACCAGATGTAATGCTAACAACAACAACAACAACAACACTTTATTTATATTCCACTCTTCACAATAACAACACGTTATTTATATTCTGCCCTTCTCACCCTGAAGGGGACTCAGGGCGAATCACAGCACACATACACAGCAAATATTCAATGCCGCTTTGTATGGACAATACACAGACAGACAGAACAGAAAGGACGTATGTTGTCAACGTGGTGTCCAGCTGTTTTTGGTGTCAAGGAAGGTGAGTCCAGCCACAGGGGGTGCAGTTGCTCCATCCTCTATGTCGAAGACCCATCAGGACTTCCTCCTTCCTTTAGGTTGCCCAACATTTTCTGAACTTCATTCTTTATGTTGTCGTAAAACACCTCCCCCACTTTTTAGCGGTACCTAATTTCTCTAATTATAGCTAAAGCTGTTTTCGACTGCTTAGGTAAACAGTGAGCAGGGCTGACGGTTGGCCACTCATGCCGATCTGGGGCTTCAAACTTGCAACCTTTCGGTTGACAGATCTTATAGTTGCCGATGATTTACTAGCTTTGCTAAACCTCCGCCCCTGGATGTTTGTTAGCCTGGAATACAAAGTGCAGCTTTGAAAAGTGAGCAGAGAGCAACACATTATTGGACTGCAAATCAGAACTCAGTTCCAGGCTACAAACCAGAACTTAGAGGGCCCCATCCCATGCATTCTGGGCTCCGTGTTTCAGAAACAGAGTATAATGGAGGCCATCACATGACATAAGGGCATTTCTGTTAGGACTCCATGGGACTCGATTTCCGGAGCGCATAGAAACGGAGCCCAGAATGCATTTTCAGGAGTTGGGTGCTACCTAATTCCAAATTACTTAAGGGAAAGACATGGGGAAAGATGGGGAAAGTACGTGGGATGGCTGACCATCCCAGAAGAAGGACCTTAATAGTAAGGAACATAGTAAGATAGGAGCCCCTGTGGTTTCCTTAGTGACAGTGATGTTTTCCTTAATGTGCATGTGCGACTGCCATTAATGAAGTAATTTCAAAGTTTCATTAGTCCAATTAAAGTTCAGAATTTTCACCTCTGAAACATTAGAAATACTTTAGAAATGAAGCACCAGCATCCCCTAGTTTTGTGCACACATTATTCCCTCACTGATCGAACGCGCGGCAACAACCCAGCTACAAAACTTCCTTGAGACATCAGAGGGCTTGGACCCCTTTCAATCAGGGTTCCGCCCCGGGCACGGGACCGAGACCGTCCTGGTGGCCATCTCGGACGATATCCGCTGCCAACTAGACAAGGGAGGCTCAGTAGTTCTGGTATTGCTGGACCTTACCGCCGCATTCGACATGGTGGACCATGATCTGCTGATACGACAACTTGCCGCCATAGGGATACAAGGAACAGCTTTAGCTTGGCTTAGCTCCTTCCTGCGCGGACGTAGTCAGCGAGTTGAATGGCTAGGCCAAACATCTAGGAAATCTCTCCTCGAGTGCGGAGTGCCCCAAGGCGCCATATTATCACCAACGTTGTTTAACATCTATGTTCGGTCGTTGGCTGGTATAGCCTGGAGCTTCGGCCTAGGGTGCTACCAATATGCCGATGACACCCAGCTCCTACTGAAACTGGAGCCTGGCGCAACTTCGGTGCCTGAAAACTTCACTCGAGGCCTAGAAGCAGTGACAAAATGGCTCCGCGCCCACAAACTTAAAATAAATCCATCAAAGATGGAGATCTTATGGCCGGGCCGCCCAGAACCACCTTTCTCGCTGCCCCCCTTTGAAGGGGAACCGCTGATTCCGTCCCCCTCAGTAAAAAGCCTTGGTGTTATCCTGGACTCCAAATTGTCGATGGAGGCCCAGGTTGCCTTCACGAGCAAAAGGGCCTTCTTCCACCTGCGCCAAGCGAGACAATTGGCGCCCTATCTTCAGACGGAAGCGCTAGCTACAGTAATCCATGCCACGGTTACATCAAGGCTGGATTACTGTAACGCTTTGTATGTAGGTCTACCCCGGTCACTAACCCGCAGGCTCCAGATTGTGTAGAACGCGGCCGCCAGGCTTCTCACAGGAACACCGATGAGATGCCACATTACACCATCTCTGCAGTGCCTGCACTGGCTGCCCATTGAGTATAGAGCCTTACACAAGACCTTGACCTTGGCTTTCAAAAGCCCTACGGGCGGGGCCCAACATACCTAAAAGACCGCTTGCTGATGCCTGCTTACTCAAGGACCCCGCGGCCAGCAAACAAGAACCTTCTTCACGTACCAGGCTTGAAAGAGGCCCACCTGGAGACCACGAGACTGAGATCGTTCTCCGTTGTGGCCCCCG
Source organism: Anolis apletophallus (assembly GCA_030556195.1). Taxonomy (NCBI): domain Eukaryota; kingdom Metazoa; phylum Chordata; class Lepidosauria; order Squamata; family Anolidae; genus Anolis; species Anolis apletophallus. The sequence goes on along the minus strand of JARBWK010000008.1, from coordinate 65,625,434 downwards.
TTCTTTGGAACTTGATGCCACCGGACCAGAGAGCCTCCCTCGACCTGCCCCAGTTCCTGACCGCTCTGAAGACCTGGCTATTTAGGAAAGCCCATGATTAATGCAGAACCAGGAACTCAAATACCGAGCCTGGCCCCTGCATTTAACCACTAAATATTTTAATCTAGTTTTAAATACTCTATTTTAATTGTGGAATTTGTTGTGTGTAAGTCGCCCGGAGCACTAACGTGGAGGGCGACTCAGAAATAATAAAGTCAGTCAGTCAGTCAGTTCGCTTTTTGCAGACTCTCTGTTTTGTGGTTAGGGTTTAGAATTAATATTTTTATTTTTATACATTTTGTGGTTTTAAAATCAGAAATGCCTTGCCTAACTTACCAGGAAAGGGCCGTCGCAGCGGTGGGCACCCTGCCACCAGCCATGCTGATTGCAGGGGGCTTATGGGAAGAAGCCCCCTGCAAGTGGCATGGCCGGTGGGAGGGCTTCCACTGCCACAACAGCCCTTGTTTGGTAAGTCAGACAAGGCATTCCTGGTTTAAAAACCACAAAATGGATACAAATATATTAAAAATATTAATTCTAACACTAAATACATATTATAAATCATAAAAAATATGATTTGCAGTAAATAGGATTGTAAATTATATATATATATATATATATATATATATATATATATATATGGTCCCTACTTTGCGGGTTTTCACTTATCGTGGGTGGTCCTGGAACGTAATACCAGCAATAAATGAGGGAACACTGTACTTTTGAACCATTTTAATGGGTCACACATGTATAGTAGTAACCCAGTTAATTTGCTGAATTTTTCCTACACAGGTTCTGAATGAATCCACAACTTGTGGAAATTGAATTTAACTATCTTCTCTTCCAAGATAGCTTTCCTGATGAACAGTGCCTCACTGCTCATTTTGCAATAAGCAAAAAAAAAAAAGCACCAGAATGTAGTTATTAAAATGTAATCTGAAACCCAATAGTTTTTTGCTTTGATATGGCAATGTTTTCTGAAGAACAGCTGCTTAGTTTCTTAAGACAAAAACACCCAGTTTTCGCAAGCGCTGAAGGTTAATACAATCAAAAGGATCAAGAAACACGAGTTCAAAGTAAAGGGATTTGTACTGTTCAGTCATATTCTGGAAACAGAAGCTAGTGTCTGCTAAAATATCAATAAAAGCATATGATGCTAAAATACCCAATATTAAAATCAGAGCTAATAATCTCAAAACAAACTAAAGCAAGCAGTAAAACATTCTCGATTCAAATGAAGAGAAAGAAATAAACAGAACAATCTGAATTTTAAATCAGTCAACTTAATCCTTTAAATCCTATTCAAATAGTAAAATGCAGCATTTTGTTCAAAGCCCCAGGGGCTTAATACTGGCAGTTATTTCAAATTTCACACTTTTCCTATATGGGAAATGTGTCTGTGCAGCAAGTTGTGTAAAAGCCACATGAAATTAGTCACAGACTGTAAGGAAACTAATCTGAAATGGCTGTGCCACATACAAGGTAAACTTCAACAAAGAAACACGCACAGGGTAGAATTTAACAGCCAGGTATTTTTTACACATAACCATGCTATCAGTTCCAGCCCTTAAAACAAGCAAAATGAGGGAAATGCCTCAGGTAGCAGATGCTAGGATGCAGTAGTGGTATTTTCATCAAATCATAGAGTTGAAAGAGACCATACAAGCCATCCAGTCCAACTCTCTGCCATGCAGAAAAAGGACAATCAAAGTATCCCCAACAGATGCCCATCAAGCCTCTATTTAAAGGCCTCCAAAGAAGGAGCTTCCACCACATTCCAAGACAGTGAGTTCCACTGCTGAACAGCTGTAATGGTCAGGAAGTTCTTCCTAATGTTCAGTTGGAATCCTCATTGCTCCAAGTTCTAGTTTCCAGGGCAACAGACTACAAGCCTGCTCTCCCTTCCTTATGAAATACTTAAAAATATTTAAACATGGCTATCATATCCCCTCTCAATCTTTTCGCCTGCATGCCAAACAGACCCAGCTCTTCAAGCCACTCCTCAAAGGCCATGGTTTCCAGACTTTTGATCACTTTACTCTCTCTTCTCTGAACACATTCCAGCTTGTCAATATGACTTTTGATTTGTGATGCTCAGGATTGGACACAGTATTCCAGGTGAGGTATGACCAAAGCAGAATAGAGGGCCAGCATTACAGTATACTACTTTTAATGCAGTACCAAATCCCATTGGCTTTTTTGGTTGCTGCAACACATTGTTGGCTCATATTCAGTTTGTGGTCTGCTGAGACTCTAAGATCTCTTTCCCAATGTTCTTCTTGAATCCTCCATTTGTGACTTATTGGTTATTGATAGACTCTTTCTTTCACACAGCATAATAATACAGTTTATAAATATATACACTGATACATAGGTAATATGGACAATTATACAAGTGGAACCTTATATTCCAGTTTTCCTTTTACCAAAAACATGGAAGACACTTTTTTTCAGCTTATTTTTCTTGTGCCTCCTCTGGATTTAATACTTGGGAAAATAACATAGAATATGATATCACTCACCATTATCTTCTTGTTCAGACATACAATCTGGTATGCTACTGTCACATTGGTCATTGCATCCTATGGACAGATAATCCAGTGCAGTGCCTTGCTGAGATTTAACCAGATACTCTCCATTCTGTTCGTCCGATTCCTTATTTTGTGCAATAAAAGCACAGTGAGTTCACAATATGATTACAATGTAACAACTATTGGAAATTTTATTTCTTTTTGTGATAAGAACAGTTGAGTGCAAATTAACATTTCACTGCGAGATAGTCAAGATACAAATTCCATGCATAAATAAAAATTAACACACTATGTAAAACTTACTTAGAAAATTCAGGTAGTCTTGCTAACAAAAGCAAGTCATATCAACCCCATGTGGTATATATGGTTGAATATTACAAAGCTAACCAAAAACAACGTGGAATGAATGATACTTTTTCTACAAATTACAATATTTGAATGACTGTCACAAGATAAAACAATTCATTTTCAGCTATGATTCCAAATTCTAAATTTAATTTAGAAGCGAGTTCTAAATATTAATTTTCAAAAAAAAAATTAGCCATTGGGGAAAAAAAGTTCAATTCCCCCCTGTTTTCTGGGTTTTCCAATTTTGGGGTAAGTAGACATTGAAGTTCCTAGAAAATGTCTTTAAATCCCTTATAATTAAAAATAACTTACTCGGCCGCCATTACACTGGTGGCGGAGCTCTCCTGTTGTGTAGAAATGGTGTGCCAGGAGAACAGGATCGGGGAGTGAGAAGGAAAATTGCTCCTTACACCACCACCCTTCTCTTGGCGCATCATTTCTATGGTGGCCGGGTAAGTTATTTTTTATTTAAGGCTTTTCTGGGGGGGGGGGGTGTTCTTCGGTGTCTGGATGCCCTACCAGGAGGTCTGACAAAGCATGGACTTTGACCCATGCCCAATCGAGTAACTTAAACCCAATTGGGCACGGGTTAAAGGCCTGTCTGGAACCAGCCTTTGTCTCAAAATTGACTGTGCATATTTTTTGTAAAGAAAAACATAGGATAATATTTGTCCTTACATGAAGCACATCTATTTTTGCTTGATGAAAATTCTGGGATCTAAGCTCTTGCATTCTTTTATGATTTTCTTGGTATTTTTCTTCAGCCAACTTTCTGAAAATAAATACAGCACTATAATTCAACATTAGAAATGGCAACTAATTTTCAACATATAGCATTTGTCATTCACATAATGGAATTACCACTGGTATGACAAAAATATCCCAAAATTTGAGTGTAGTACAGGCAATCCCCAAGTTCTGAACAAAGTTGGTTCTATAGCTTTGTTCTTGAGTTGAATTTGTATGTAAGTCAGATCAGGTACATTTTTAAGTGTAACTCCAGACATCTATTTATCCATCCATCCATCCATCCATCCATCTATCTATAGCTTTGAATAGCAGAGGGAAGAGTTAACACCCCTGTGGTGTTTGTTTTGCTGTTTGTGCCCCTGATCAGAAGATTTCACCTTACTTTCTATCCCTGTAAGATAAACAGATTTTGAAAAAGGCTTGTTGTGGAAACAATAATTGGTGGTAAAGTTTCAGTGGAGACACCTTTTCTCCATGAAAACTCTTTCAGGAATGAATTTCCCTTCCAGGGGGTAGATTTATCTCACATCCTGTTGTCTTATTTTCATTCTAAACATATAAGCAATTTGTAAGTCGGATGTTTGTAACTCGGGGGCTTCCTGTATACAATTTTGACTAATTGCGTGTCTTTCCTCTTAACTAGACACTACTAAGTTAAAATGCATTCTTGGATTGATTAATTGACCACTTTCATTAGTAGCAATTACTGCAAGAGTCAATAAAGGACATGAAGTTAGTCACATCTGTTTCTGTTCTTCCTTTCTGAAATTGAAAACCTGTATATTTCATCCTACCTTTTAAGCAATACTTATGTCTTCCATCCTGTGTGTTGCTGGCCATGTAAATGAGGATGATATGGCAAATGAGGGTGCTAACCTAGTCCCATTTAAAGCATTGATGCTTTCTCATGTGAACGTAAGATAGTAGAGGATGAAAATAACACTTTCCTTCTTACTTTAGCTTTTGTGCTGTCTCATCGGCGATATTTAACTTCCGCAGTCTCATTCGTTCACGTGGTGTCATTTTCTGTACTTCTGACAGAGCTCTCAGAGTTTGTAGATGTACTTTTTTCTGCCTGAATATGAAGAAAAGAATACGAAGACCCCTCAATCTCTGAGGAAGCCTGCCATAAATGTGGGTGAAATGTCAGGAGAAAATGCTTCTGGAACATGGCCATATAGCACGGAAAACTCACAGCAACCCAGTGATTCCAACCATGAATGTCTTCGACAACACAATTGAGAAAAGTGTTACAGCTTAAAAAAAAAAAGATGCCTGCCTTGGAGATCAGCTGGCAGTGGTGTTGCTATAGAATTCTCAAGCAAATTCTCCTAACTTGCATTGCTTGCAAAACTTCAGCTATATATACCAAGATTCAAAATACTGTAAAGTTGTTGGTTGTCAAATGAAGGAAGTTGTAAGGCACCCTTCCATAATGTCTTTCAGGTTTTTAGGACTTCGATTCCCATTAACTCCAGTTAGCATGGCAATTGATTAGGAAAGGTAGAAACCATCATCCAAAATATATGGAAGGTGCCATATCAGAAAGATTGCTTTTCACTTTTGTTTGTTAAACAAACACTTCCCCGTGCTATAGGGCAAACTATATTTGAAACTGAGAAGTATCAAAAGCAGCTTGTGATATAGAATAAGGTTCAGATATATTATATAGGAGAGGAAGTAATCACTTTTGCTGGACAAAAACCTGCTTACATCCATATCAGCTAAGTTGTAAGCCCCTTTAACTTAAAAGCACCTTACACGGTCATTACTACCTCATTGCTTAATTGGATCCAACCTAATTATTGAAGTGATATTTCTTCAGTACTTCCACACTTTTTTCTTTTGAAGTTCCTAATTATAACAGTTGAAGAGTTAAGTATCTAAACTAAGAGATTATGAGCAGGATCCAAAAGCATTTTAAGCATATGCAGGCTGAGATTTTAGGTAACCTAAAATCTCAGCCTGCATATGCTTAAAATGCTTTTGGATCCTGCTCATAATCTCTTAGTTTAGATACTTAACTCTTCAACTGTTATAATTAGGAACTTCAAAAGAAAAAAAATTGTGGAAGTACTGAAGAAATGTCACTTCAATAATTAGGTTGGATCCAATTAAGCAATGGGTTAGTAATGACAGACCCACAGGTTTCACTGGGAACCTGTTGTAATTCAGCCAATGATTGTGCCTAATGTCAATGAGGAAGGGGATCATGGGATTTTGGGGCTCGCTGAGCCTGCAAGCCAGTATGATATTTTAAGTCCTGAAATTGAGCGTTCTGTGTCTCCTGCAGTTAGTGAAGGCAACGGTCACATTCCAGAGAGGGGCCCAGAGAAGTCTTTCGCTAAGGAAGCGAGTTCAGAGGATGAGTTCAGAGGTAGAAAGGTTAATGAGTTATTAGGTAGAAGACTTGATTTTTGCAAACTTCGAGCTGCTTCACAGACTCAGCGAAGTCACAGCACTTATTAGTGAAAAAGCCATTATTAGTTTGCCAGGGCAAATGGCATGATTTCATAGTTTTATTGGAGAATTCAAAGGGATTTTTTAACAGTCTGGTCAACGTTGGAATTCGAAGCACCATCTCTTCTCAAGTCCTAGTCAAGTCAGCTAAGGGAATTCTAGTTTCATGTCTAGTGGTGGTTCATGCTCCAATGCTTTCAAGTTTAAAGGATCATTCCTGAATTCTGTGTATTGGATTTTATGCTGTCTTGTTTCTCCTGACTCTATTGCATTTCTGGTTTTTAGTTACAACTCTTGTGCCTTGCATTTTGTGGACTATTCCTTACATTTAGAACTAGATGTTTTTACTATTTTTGCTGAACTGCTTTTTATATATTCTTCAATAAACTGCTTTGCTGATTTACATTGGACTGGAGTGTGGTGGTTAAGTACAGATGTGCTTCTTGCTCTGTAATATAACAGAACCATATACAATGAACCTAATCAGGATCCAGTCCATTGTTATGAATTATTTTATTTTCTATATGAAGTCAACAAATAGTCACTTAACACCTCTAAGGTATTGGAAAGCATTTTAAAATAGAATTACGAAAATAAAGCAGTCATACTTTGATAATATATGAAATTGTATCTATCTTTTCAAAAAATCTTAATTTCCAATTATAATATAAATTTTGAAATGTTGCATGAACAAAATAAAGGAAAATCTGTATCATTAGAAAGATTGAAAAAATATAACCTGGCAAGACACTATTAAAATATACAGAACATTAACACCGGGGGAAGATCTAATTGAATTAACTTTGAATGCCATGCTTTGTTTGTAATTAAATTATGTGCACTTCGACCTTTGAACTCACTTCATGTGACATGTGTGATATTAATTATTTCCTTCAAAAAGAACAAAAGGTGCTTTAATAATAACTTTTGAAATGAAAACGCATATTGATGACCTTCTCGTCTGACCCCATTATGTAGCAATCCACAAATAAAGAATGTAGCTGGCAATTTAAACTGAAGACTATTGACTATGAAGCACACTGCCTTATTTTAATAATTGCTTTTAAGCAAATAACAAAGGTATGAGAATCTGCTCTCTTGACTGAATGTTAAAATTAGAAGTGCTAGGTGTCATTTTAATTTAAAACCTTTACACCACAAAGCCATTCCTTTTTAAAAAGTACTAATACTACAAAAGAATTCGGATTTTTTCTAAGAGTGCAGAAGATGCATTGAATTCCACAGGAATAAAGTATTTGCTTGATGATGGAATGACATCCCCACCAATTTGTGAAGCTGGCAGGACTGGGAGAATGGCTTCTCCTGAGGATCTCAGGTGTGGGGAAGGAATACATGAGGAAATCTTGGCCCCATCTACACTGCTATACAATCCAGTTTCAGAATGCAGTTTAATTGAATTTAACTGCATTACATGGCAGTGTAAATTCGTATAATCCAGTTTAATGCAATTAAACTGCATTCTGAAACTACATTATATGGCAGTGTAGATGGGGGTCATACTCTGCCACATAGTCTGGACCTAAATTGTATATACTGGAGCACTGCTGCCGAAGTCACCTAACTCACTTGGTGTCACATCTCTAACTCCACCCGCTAGCCAGGGCCCTCTAAGATATATTGCTACCCAAGGCAAAACAATAAATAGTACTCCTGAACCACTCAAGTCAAAGGGCATACTCCTTGGGCCTGCGTCCTCAGTAGGGATTCTAGGATCTACTGTGCAAGGGATTGGGGCAGCCACAGTTCATGAGAGAGATGAAACTTTTGCATATGTTTTGCAGAGACAGTGTTTGGGAAACACTGGTTCTTTTGGGAATCAGCAGTGCATAGATAACGCACCTGGCTGTGCAAGAAATAGAATGTGCTAATGGGCAGCTCAAGGTCCATCCTTCCAGCAGTGGTTTCAGTTTGCCGGAGTATGGGAGGGGAGTGAGGGAAATCTAGTTTCTGATATAGCCATGCCTTGCAGTTTGAATCTTCAGATCCAGGTCAACTTCTGCAATTAAGTGTGATGTATTTCTGCTCTTGCATTTAGCCTTCTATGTTCCAGGTCGCTTGTATTTTGGAGCTCAAGTACTCAAGTCTGGACTTTGATCTTTCTTGGAAACCTTTTGAACTTTAACATTTTACTGGAACTTATGTGCTTGGATTTATAAGTGGCTTTACAGCATTCCTACAGCCTATGGGCATTGGGAACATTTCCTTGGATTATTGATTGAACTCTATTTCTTTGATATATCTCCTATTGCTTTATTGCTTGCTGTATTCTTCAATAAAAACTTTTTTTCTTCAGCTGGAGTTGTGTGGTTGGATTCTAAGGGCTCAGGTTTCTACGCTGGTGTACGACAATACTACCTAGAGTCAGGAAGCTACTTCCTTTCTAACAGTAAACACAACAAATTACATTGGTCCACCATTCACTGTCTTTTCTGCTGGATCTCTCAGCGGCCTTCGATACCGTTGACCACGGCATCCTTCTGGGACACCTCTCAGAAATGGGACTTGGAGGTACTGCTCTGCAGTGGTTCCAGTCCTTCATGGAGGGTCGGTCTCAGGTGTTACTAGGTGACACCTGTTCGATTCCACAACCATTATCTTGTGGAGTCCCTCAGGGTTCAGTACTGTCCCTGATGTTATTTAACATCTACATGAAGCCACTGGAGGAGATCATCCGGAGTTTCGGAGTAAGGTGCTATCTGTACGCAGATGATGTCAAAATCTGTCACTCCTTCCCACCTGTTACTAAGGAGGCTGTTCAGACCTTGAACTGGTGCTTGGCTGCTGTGTCAGACTGGATGAGGGCTAACAAATTGAAATTGAATCCAGACAAGACAGAGGTCCTCCTGGTCAGTTGAAAGGCCAAACAGGACATAGGATAACATCCTGTGTTGGATGGGGTTACACTCCCCCCGAAGACACAGGTTCGCAGCTTGGGGGTGATTCTGGATTCATCGCTGAGCCTGGAACCCCAGGTCTCAGTGGTGGCCAGGGGAGCTTTTGCACAGTTAAAGCTTGTGCGCCGGCTGTGCCTGTACTTTGGGAAGTCTGATATGGCCACAGTGGTCCACACTCTGGTTACATCCCGAATAGATTACTGCAATGTGCTCTATGTGGGGTTGCCTTTTCGGAAACTTCTAGTTCAACGGATGGCAGCCAGATTGTTCACTGGAGCATCTTACAGGGAGCATACCACCCCCCGTTATGTCCGCTCCACTGGCTGCCGGTGCATTTCTGAGCACAATTCAAAGTGCTGGTCTTGGCCTATAAAGCCCTATACGACTCCGGCTCAGCTTACTTCTCCGAACATATCTCCCTCTATTTTCAGCCTCGCAATCTAAGATCTGCCGGGGAGGTCCCACCAGCCCCGCTCCCCAGCGAAATCAGATCAGCATCCTCCCTCCTTTCTTTCAGAAGAAAACTGAAGACGTGGTTGTGGAAACAGGCTTTTGGCTAATGGATATAATGGCACCTGAACATTTAATCAGACCATATGATTGTTGTAATGGAAAAGGCTTATCATTGTTTACCTAATGTTGTTTTAATTCTATTATATTGTATGTTTTTATCTTGTTATTATAATTGTAATTTATTGCGGCATCGAATCATTGCCATTGTTAGCCACTCTGAGCCCCTTTGTGGGGGTGCGAAGAGCGAGTTAAAAATGTTGTAAATAAAATAAATAAATTTTACAACACTATCTTCTAAACCTCCATTTTCAACTGCTGTTCTCTTTTCCCAATAAGGATATAGCCTGCCAGGATGCACAAGAACAGAGCAGAGCACTGCTCTATATACAGCCCTCTTCTATAGAGGCCATAGCTCTGTTAGGAGAAGATGGCAGGGGCTGACAGTTGAGATTTGGACAGTGAAGGAAGATGGGTAACATTGTTTCACTTGATGGAGTACTCCACTCTTCTCCAAGATCTGTTAAGGATTAGAATTACATGAGCCCTATCCTGGATCCAATCTGAAATATCCTTGAAGTCATAACCATGGGGGATACATTCCAAGACACATACACCATCACCATGTGGATACTTGAAACCACAGATAACTGAGCGGTATACTAAATCGAAGTTAATAAATAAATAAACCCTACACCATATTTTGAACTATGGAAACCCTATATTTTGAACTATATTTGGACTGGAAGCATACCATAAAATCGTACTGGAGAACCTAAAGAGGTTCACAAACACTTCCAAAGAGAGGGATATTTTTGGACTATGGGTACATTGAACCATTGAGATCAAATCTGTGGATAAGGGGGTCCCACTGTATAAAAACTGAGATGTGTACGTTAGATATGTCCTTCTTGATTGAGTTCTAATCACAGTGAAGCAACACAGAGATATTAAGAACACCATATAGGTTTTGTCTGTTCATACCAAAACCAGTCTGCTATGGAGCACAATTCATAGTGCTGGCTTTAGGTTATAAAACCCTAAAAGTTTCCTGTGCAGATTACCTATCCAAATGTAACTCCCTTTATGAACCATCTAGAAGATTAAGATTTTCTGGGGAGGCCCTGTTCTCGATCCCACCTCCTTCACAGGTGGGGATGAGAGATAGGGCCTTCCCTTTGGTTGTGGAACTCCTTCCCTATCAGATCAGCTCCCTCCCTCCTGACCTTCAGGGGAAAAAACCTGAAAACGTGGATGTGGGACCAAATTAGTGCAAAAAGTGAACGTGAAATGGTACAATTATACCTGGAATGGCTTTGGATTATGATATTGGATTATGTGAATTTAATAATTTTAATATTGAATTGTTTTAGCAATTGTTTTTAATGCATATGTATATGTTTTTATTTGCTGAACATGTGTTGTAGGGCATCGAATGGTGCCTTTATGCTCTGAGTCCCCTTCGGGGTGAGAAGGGCGGGATATAAATATGGCAAATAAATAAATAAATGACAAATGGGAAAAGCAAATGAAATAATCTATACACCAGTGCAGCGCAATAGCTGTTGATTAATGAACTAAACTAACTGCAATCGAGGGATAGCAGAGAAGCAGCATGTTCAATTCAATTGAAACCAAAATGGATAAGAATTTAATTACCAACGCTGAAATATCAGTTAATTGTTCCAGCATGGTGTCGTGGTATTGTTCAAATTAAATCAGCTTAACATGTGATCATGTAAAATAGAATGTGCATTTTATGTTGTTATAGGAAATAATGCAAACAATTATCCTTGGAGTTATTGCAAATCAAATGGTATCTTATATATGAGCACAATGAAATCTATTCCCACTGTTTGTAGTATTTTAAAGAGAGCACTGAAAAATATGTACAGGTTGTGTGGGATTCATAAAGGTGATTTTGTCTCACCCATTTCTGGTTTTCTTTTGTTCCATACTCACATAACTTTAGTGATAAAACTGTTTTCTTCTGGTGTACTGGGAATCAATTTCTTCATAGTCATATTTGCTACTTTACATTTCATAATCTACAAGAGAAAACAAAGTAACACCAACCACAACAATCAACCAAATGTTTCTTAACCTCTTTGAAAATTCTTTTACCAAAGGAATATAAGTGTATGTTCGCTGTAGTTGCACTCAACATTGCAGATTCTAAACAGGGCTAAACTAGATGCAGCATTAATCCTACATGAGGGGAAAATGTGCTTTTGAGATTTTGAATGGTAAATGCCATGAGAGTTTGGAAGAGCTTTCAAAATCAACACATTTATTATAATTTAAATTGTGTAATAGAGTCCATTTTCCTGGGAAGCCTCAAGGAAGAACATTACATGATTCAGAGCCAACTCTACAATTTAGCAGAGGGAGGCCACCCCCGCAAATAATGAATCGGGATGTCATAAAGGAGCAGCAAATTTCAGTGATTTAATTGGTTAGTGTTGTATAGGGCAGTGTTTTTCAACATTTTTTGAGCCGCGGCACATTTTTTACATTTAAAAAATCCTGGGACACACCACCAACCAAAATGGCACAAAATGACACTCTAATACAGTAATACATATAGTTAATATGTTTTTTTAATGTATTTATACTCTCAGTGTGAAACTTGGGCCTGTTTCGATGAACACAACATAGATATCCTGGCAGGAATGGCAGAAAGACACACACGAAGGTCTTGCTCAGCAGCTGTCAGTCTCTCTCTGTGTTTAGTTTTTATCACAGTCACCCAGTCCTCAGGAAAAACGTACCCGGTCCTCAGGGAAGCCAGCTGGAAAGAGAACAGCCAGACGGAAGCATACTCTGAGGCAGAGAGTTCCACTGCTGAACAGCTCTCATAGTCAGGAAGTTCTTCCTAATGTTCACCCTCCTACAAGCATGCTTCCCTGTGATGTTTGCTTTTCTGCCTGTGCTGTTGTGCTCTCTCTCTCTCTCTCTCTCTCTCTCTCTCTCTATATATATATATATATATATATATATGTAATGTTCATTTGTGGGATTAACATAACTCAAAAACCACTAGACAAATTGCTGTCAAATTTGGCCACAAAACATACTAATACTAACCCAAGGAGGGGCCATCAGTCAAAAAATTGAATTTGTCATTTGGGAGTTGTAGTTGCTGGGAGTTATAGTTCACCCACAATCAAACAGGATTCTGAACTCCACCAATGATGGAATGGAATCAAACTTCCCACACAGAACTCCCATAACCAAGAGAAAATGCTATAAGAGTTTGGTGGGGCATTGACCTTGAGTTTTGGAGTTGTAGTTCACCTATATCCAGAGAGCACTGTGGACTCAAACAATGTTGGATCAGGACCAAACTTGGCATGAATACTCAATATGCCCAAATGTGAACACAGATGGAGTTTGGGGAAAATAGACCTTGACATTTGGGAGTTACAGTTTCTGGGATTTATAGTTAACACACAATCAAAGAGCATCCTGAACTCTTGCAACGGCCGAAGGAGGCGGCGCCCCGGCCCCTTCTTCGACGTCGCCGCCGTCCGGCCCTTCCTCCTCTCCCCACAAGCAGCAGCAGCAGGGGTTCGGCAGGAGGAGGAAGAAAGGGCATATTGGAGGTTTTCCCGTGGCACACTGGTTAGGAAACACTGGTATAGGGAGTGACACATGTGGGATTTTCTGCCTCATGAGGCAAAAAAACCCCCCAAAACCAAAACAAAATATGAGTGTCTTTGGATATAATGCAGCTTGACCTGAAAACGTAGGTTAGAAGACAGGAATCATTTGCTGTTCTATCTCAAATGTTTCTAGGCAAGCTGAGCCTAAATAAAATCCAGCTCTGTTTCTATTTTTCTAGATCAGTGGTTCTCAATGTGTGTCCCCCCAGGTGTTTTGGCCTACAACTCCCAGAAATCCAAGCCAGTTTACCAGCTGTTAGGACTTCTGGGAATTGAAGGCCAAAACATATGGGAACCCACAGGCCTAGAGCCACTGCTCTAGAACAACTAGTACAGTTAGGATTCCTACTAATGTCCTGGAACACACTCTACGTCATTTGAAAAAAATGCTGCACTTGCAGAAATCAGATGATGTTATATTTTGGTGTCAATGTCAACTTTTGGTGGGTCTGTCTACAAGTGTCATTTTTGTATTCTGAAAAGATTCCATCAGCGTTGCCTCTAAAAAAATCCTGCAAATCTCTTGGAAAGACAAGCAGACAAACGTCAGTGTTCTGAAAGAAGTGAAGACCACCAGCAATGAAGTGATGGTGCTTTCCCAGCAACTTTGTTGGACTCTCAAACCAGTTACTTTACTCTCAGCTCAAGAATGGAAAATGGAATGTCGGTGGACAGCAAAAGAGATTTAAAAGTGGTCTTAAAGTTAACCTTAAAAAATCTGGGATAAACATCGAGACCTGGGAAACCCTGAACCTTGAGCATTCTAACTGGATATTAGCAAATGCTTGTTGTGACTGTCTTCTACTTGGAAACTTATGCCCTCGTTGTAACAGACTATGTGAATCCAGAACAAGTCTCTACAGCAGACCTGGGCAAACTTCGGCCCTCCAGGTGTTTTGGACTCCAACTCCCAGAATTCCTAACAGCCGGTAGGCTGTTAGGAATTGTGGGAGTTGGAGTCCAAAACACCTGGAGGGCGAAGTTTGCCCAGGTCTGCTCTACAGTCACTTACAGACCCACTGGCAAGACTCTACCCTTGGAAGACAATCATACTTGGTCATGAGTGATCTCCTATGATATGACATTTAATAAGTCCATCCATTTGTGGTGATCAGTATCAGCTTGACAGCACCACAACACAATAATAACAACAGTAGGGGAAAGATTTACAACAGAAGCATTGTGTACTAAACAACTTGACAATGATTCATTCTGCTTTTTGTTCTGTGTGACATGACATAATGAAAGTAAATGTGTAATGTGCCGTATGAGCTTGTGTGGCTATAGAAGGGCTTGCAAGAAAACCAGTGCAGGGAAATAAAATTCCTAGTTGGAAGGGAACAATTTCCTTGCCTTTCTCCTTCCTTCTTTACTAAACAATTATAAGTAATAAATGGCTAGGAGAGCAACTTCCATATCAAGAAGAGAGAAGAACCGGTCTCAAAAGCAGCAATACTGCAAAGGACAAACAGGATAAGGTCAAATGAGAATGGGGAAAGAGGGAGAAACTGGCACTAACAAATATGTGTGCGTACACACAAACGTAATTTGTTTGTACATGCAGAGGGTTAGAGATAAATACTAGAGATTACAATCAAGTTAGAGAACCCAAAGGGATGGTGCTAGAAAAACAATATCTATCATGGGGTCTCTGCATGTATCTAAGATCTCTAGAGATTTGTTTTTTAAACTCTACTCTACTCTAGACTTTTATTTATTTATTATAGTGTTTTAACAGCCTGCCCATGTAAGTGGAATATGCAGGTCACCCTTTAAAGATATGGTTTTGTGTCCCAGAAAATTTACTCTAGTTATGACAAGTTGTACGTACATTGACAAGAAATGTGGATAAAGGGCCCATTTGAAGTGTATGAGTTTTAAAATAAATATAGCACACCCATTCCAAGATCATATTTAGAAAACAAAATCAGACCAGACAAAATGGTTAATTACCTTATACAACAATTCTGTGCACAAAGTCTCATAACAGAAAGTGCTGTATAAGGCAGATTATGTGTATATGTTTTATCTTTTATAGGAATCATTCTTTTTTTTAAAAAAAAGATTCTTGCCTTTTTTTTACTGTCCCTGCTTTAATGCACATGGTTTCATAAAACCTATTTCTGTATCCAAAATACCTGTAATTGATCAGCAATGTATGGAATTCTTAAAATCTCTGTAGCTGATGGCCTCAGTGAAGGATCCTTGCTCAGCATACTGAAATATTAATGACATGAAACAAATCAATTCTCATATTAATGAAAACCACTGAGGGCAAAATCAGCGCAGGACTGTCAAAATAACCTACCAGTGTAGCACTCCATCAAGTTCTCTTGGATACATATCAGGAAGGGAAGGGGTCTCACCCTCCACAATTTTTAGAACAATAGATAAAAAATTATGGCCAGTAAATGCATGATCCAAGCAGCACATCTCATACAAAATACACCCCAGTGACCTGGAAAACAAAATGGAAAAAGGAAGGAAATTCAAGAACAAAAAAACATGTTCAGTTATTTATTCAGTGACTGCTTTCAATGTTGTTCACTTTGATTCTTGTGATAAGAAACAAAACTGGGAGGACTCGGGAGAGAGCCAAGCAAGAGTTGTACGAGATTATAGATTATAATCTCATAGATTATAGTCTTCAATGATCCTGGATCAGTGCTTCCTTCCCAGTGTCAGGAGGTTGGGGGAGTTGCAATAGGAATCACCTCATCTAGGTTTCTGGACACTTAAGAAATCCTTTTCTGGTCACACATTGTTTATTCTCAAGACCCAAATTATAATCAATTGCCCCAAAACCATGCTATCTGATCACTTTTTTAGGCTTAAAGACATGTTTAAGATTAATGATAGCGACTGAGTATGTTTAATCTTGTAATAAGAACCTATCAGCAGTTTATGATACAGAAAATCATCACCTCCTCCTGAGAAAAAATGTATAATATTACAAAGGATTACCACTTCACCCGCTTCATAGAAAATCTGCTACAAAACAGGAGCTTTTTTTGTTGAGTTCTAGAGTTAAAGAAGCAGATGGCAAAAACAGAAGAATGACCTGCCTCAAGGGAGCATGCTTGCTCCATCAATGTTTAATATTTACACAAATGATCAGCCACTGCCAGAAAGGACAGAGTTTAATCTATGCTGACAATCGTGCCATCACCGCAGGAGCTTTGAAATGGTCGAATAGAAGCTCTCTGAAGCCTTAGGCACTCTTACTGTTTATTACAGGGAGAACCAGCTGATTCCTAATCCATCTAAAATGCAGACAAGCATCATGAGGTCTGAGGATTACCTGGGAAGGAATCCCACTAAGGCATTGCAGCACACCAAAATACCTGGGAGTCACTCTGGACCGTGATTGACTTACAAAAAGCACTGCCTGAATATTAATTAAAAATGGGTGCAAGAAATAATATCATACGGAAGCTGACTGGCACAATCTGGAGATCACAACTAGATGCAGTGAAGACATCTGTCCTTGCGCTTTGCTACTCTGCTGCTAAGTATGCACGCCCAGTATGAAATATATCTCACCACATTAAGTGGATGTGGCTCTTAATGAGACATGCTGCATTATCAAAGGATGTCTATGCCCAACACCGCTAGAGAAATTATACTGTTTAGCTGGTGTTACACCATCTGATATTTGCCAGGAAGTAGCACCCAGCAATTAAAGGACCAAGGCATTGACACTTCAGGCCCATCCTCTGTTCAGATATCAGCTAGCATGCCAATGACTTAAATCAAGAAACAGCTTCCTAAGATCTACAGACATACTCACTGGAACACCGCAACAAGTGAGAGTGCAAAAGTAGCAGGTTAAAACCCGGAGCCTCAATAAGGGGTTGAGACCGGATGAGAAGCTTCCTCCTGGGCACACAGAAGACTGGGCAACTTGGAAGGCACAGAACAGACTGCGCTCTAGTACCACGACATGCAAGTGTGGAGAAGAGCAAACCACAGACCACTTACAATGCAGTCTGATCCCTGCCACATGCACAATGGAGGATCTTCTTACAGTGACACCAGAGGCACTCCAAGTGGCCAGCTTCTGGTCAAAGGAAATCTAGCACAATAATTCCAAGATTTTAACTTTGCGATTTTTAATACATTATAACTATTCTCAATTTGCTTCTGACACGATAAATAAATAAGAACCTTACATCAGCATAGCAGCTTATTTCCAGAAAAAGGAAAGATAAATTGCATAAGAGACCCAAATAGAAGGAAACATAACCCCAATAGAAGGAAACTTACTTAATCATTCATTAGAAAAAAATGCTACCTACTTACCAAATGTCTGATTTTGTGTCACAACCTTGATGTTGCAAAGCCTCTGGACTCATGTAGAAAGGTGTCCCAGTAAATGTAGTTGCTAAATCACAGGACCCCATCAAGAGTCGAGAAACTCCAAAATCCCCTTGCAAAAAATATTTGGAAAGTTAAGTGTTTGGAGAAAAAATGATGCAAATTCAACTTGAAGGAAAAAAAACCCATAAGTCATTAGTTTGACAGTATCACTGTAATATCTTACATTTAGTAATGTAAAATAGAATCTACCTAGTAACAGCTTGAAGATAACTAATTCATTAATTTTTTTGCATTCTCAGGTTGGTACATTTTCTAGAGACGCGAGTTAATCCTTTACACTTTCCTGATTAATCCCATCCAGTAACATGTGAATTCATTATATAGTGTTACAGTTCAGGGAAGTAGACGGCTTGGACACTGTGAGATTCAGTAACGAAGTAAGACCTAAGGACAAGAAAGAGCAAGACTGCAAAAAAAATACATCACCTTGCTTTGTTGCCAAGATGGCTACAAAAACACAACAGGAATTTTAGGAAGCAACTAAAGAATTGTGATTGAGAAGCTAGTAAAGAAAGGTAATTAGATTGATAGGTCTGGAGAAATTTGAAGCCAGGACAGTGATTACATTGAAACGGAAACTTGGCCTCAAAAACCATTGTTCAGCCCCCTCCCCCCCCCCCAACCTCTTCTATTTCCTGCAGAAATGCAGAGGTGACTGGGGGGAAGCAAAGGACGCTTGAAAGTGGAGGTAAGCAGTTTCTCCACCCAAAGGGTCAACTAGCTCTCTGTTGCCCAGCCATGCTCTTCTTTTGCATTTCTTGGCAACTTCTTTACTAGATTCTTCATTGCACTTCATCATGTGTGTGTGTCTACAATGCATGCCACATTTTGTGGAGCCAATTTCGCCCTGGATTTGGGATACACCTGTATCTACTGTGGAACATTTTATGGTTACTTGTGACCTCTTTTAATGCACTGCATCTCTTTTAATGTATATGAGCATCGGCAGTGTGCTTTTTGTGGCTGCTGGTTTCATGTCATCATAGTGTCCGTGTAGATGGGGCCTGAGTATCATTACTTGAATGGCTTTGAGCCAAAAAAAGTAGAGGACAAACAAAAAATCTCTAACAAACTGTAAATTTGCATGACACAAAAACACACAAGGACACACAATGTTCCTTGTAGGGCTGGGGAAGAAGAACAGGAACTGCAGGTATCGAACTATCCAGGAGAAAGTTATTTTTAAATGTCAGTTCAAGCAGCTATTCTTAGCACTGAGTTCAAAAACTAAGTAGAACAGACAAGTTATTTCTCCTGAAATGAGTACTATATTTCTACAGCAAAAATCCAGGCTCACAACAAAATACTGGATCACCAAGTGCATTGAAACAGAGAGAGAAATGAAGCTTATTCATTATTAATTCCATCCATTAAAGCAATCAGTAAAACTATTCATGAAAGCAATCGGAACAATATAATCACACCTTTCAGAGAAGTCTATGTAAACTTGATGGATACACACACATACACGCATAAATAGCAGTTTTTGCTTTCTGTTTTGGGCAACAAAGGGCCCTTCCACACAGCCCTATATCCCAGAATATCAAGGCAGAAAATCCCACAATATCTGCTTTGAACTGGTTATCTAAATCCACACTCAGATAATGTGGGATTTTTCTGCCTTCATATTCTGGGATATAAGGCAATATCCTACAGTTGCTAAGGGCATATTCATAGGTAATTCTGCATTATGTGCAGCATGAAAAGAGGTTTGAGACTCATGTGAATATAAGAGTTTCACTAGAGAAAGTGCATGGAAACCATTCTCAGAATAAAGCAAAATAAATGGGTAAGGACAATACAACTCTCACTCTGATCTGGAAAACACCTTTTTCTCAGCTAAGCTGATCATAAGTGTGCTAGGCTGAGGGAAAGGTATCTAAGAAAGGACTGCAAAGAATTACCATATATCATGGGAGGAGGAACAAAAAACAGTGCTTCTCAGTAGGGGTGGATATCTCCGGTTTAAATTACTTTTGTATTTGAAATTATTTCTACCATATATCGACCCTCGGGGTCCAACCTGGAAGAGAAGTTTCAAAACCGAATCCGGGGTTGCCATTTTTTCTGAAGGTCACGTTATTAGGTCGTTTTTTTCCCGCCTCAGTTCTCAACTCGCAAGAGAAGACTGGAGGGCAGCAGCACGCTTTATTCCCATGCAGGGGAGGACGTGGGGAGGCGAACCCCCCACCTCCTCCTCTGCATGGGAATAACACGAGACAAGCCTTGTCTCGCATTATTCCCATGCAGGGGAGGACATGGGGAGGCGAGCCCCCACCTCCTCCTCTGCATGGGAATAACGCAAGACAAGCCTTGTCTCGCATTATTCCTCTGCAGGGGACATGGGAGGCGAACCCCCCACCACCTCCTCTGCATGGGAATAATGCTAGACAAGCCTTGTCTCGCATTACTCCCATGCAGGGGAGGACATGGGGAGGTGAACCCCCCACCTCCTCCTCTGCATGGGAACAACGCAAGACAAGCCTTGTCTTGCATTATTCCCATGCAGGGGAGGACGTGGGGAGGCGAGCCCCCACCTCCTCCTCTGCATGGGAATAATGCGAGACAAGGCTTGTCTCGCATTATTCCCATGCAGGGGAGGAGGTGGGGAGGCGAGCCCCCACCTCCTCCTCTGCATGGGAATAAACCGGGACCCATGTCCCGGTTTACTCCCAAGGAAAGGAGGAGAAGGGGGACGCAAGTCCCCCGCCTCTTCCTCTCCTTGGAAATAAACCGGGACCCTTGACTCGCGTCCCCTCTTCCTCCTCTCCTTGGCAATAAACCGGGACAAGGGTTTATTCCCCTCCATGCATCCCTCCCAGCTGACGTAATGAATAATAACAAAAATTCGTTATTCATTACGTTTCAATCACAAAATTTATTTTTTTAAATTGTAATAATTTCTATAACGACCCATCATCGGAAATTCCCCCCACACACACACACGAGTTTAGAATCAATTTTTTTATGGATCAACCACCCCTACTTCTCAGATATACTAAGAACTAGAATCAGCACACAGCATCCTCAGACAGTAGTGTAGACCCTAGAACGGCTACCCAACCATCCCAATCTTAGGCGCTCTTCCTCTAGAGTTCCAGTAGGAAACCTTGAGGCTACCACTGACTATATTTTCCAAAATAATCCACAGCACCTCCAATGCAGCATCATTCTGTGTTATTACATAAGGTGATTTTAACATAAGAATAAGATCATGTTATGAAAAAAATCTTACCAATTTTAACAAGATTATTTTTCAAAAAAATATTCTTAGCTTTCAAGTCTCTATGAAGAATTCGCCTAAAAATTAAGAAAAGCAAAACCTGTAATCAGTGATATAAAAACAATAAGAATAGGTTATTCTTGCAAATCTGTTTTCTTCCCTATTATGACATTTCTTTCTTTCCCCAAAACACATTCTCCTTAATCCAAATGGATGTGATTCAGATGTGAATACCACTGATTTTAAATTGCATCATAAACACACATTGTAATGAATTAATCCCAGTTGACATTCAGTAATTTAACATCAGTGAAGGTATCTATTAGGCATGGTTTAGAACCCAAAAATAGGAAATCGGAAATCTAATGGGGGGGGGGGGATTTTTTTGATTAGTAATAGAAAGACTTACAAAAAAATTTCCAAAAATTTCTAAAATGTAACTTAATTACTAACTAAATTCGTTAGTAGTTCGTATGCCAGCGCGCATGCATTCAGATGGTTTTTGGCCTACAACTCCCAGAAATCCTAACTGCTGGTAAATTGGCTGGGATTTCTGGGAGTTGTAGGCCAAAACTTGAATAAATCACACTGAATTCTAGATGGGACTCTCCAAATAGGAAGGAGGGAGGGAAGGAGGGAGGGAGGGGGTATTCTATTCTTGGAAGCAGCAAAAAAAGGAGGAGGAGTCCCCCCCTCGCTCCTCGCTGCCTCTCTCTCACCCCGATCCTGAGGGAGCAAGGGCCCAAGTTTGCCCAGGCTGAGAGGAAAAGGAAGAGGCCTGAGGCTGTGAGGAATGGTGTGAGTTGAAGTCCAAAACACCTGGAGGGCTGAAGTTGGCCCGTGTGATGGGGCAAGACAGAGCAACGGGGAAGAGAAGGGAGGGGGAGAAGCCACCAGGAAAGAGGAGGGGGCAGAGAAGCATGTGAGAGAGTGCCGGGAGAGAAAGGAGGAGAAGCGTGTGTGTGTGTGTGTGTGTGTGAAGTTGGCCCATGCGGTGGGGCAAGACAGAGCAACGGGGAAGAGAAGGGGGGGAGAAGCCACCAGGAAAGAGGAGGGGCAGAGAAGCATATGAGGAGTGCCGGGAGAGAAAGGAGGAGAAGTGTGTGTGTGTGTGTGTGTGAAGTTGGCCCGTGCGGTGGGGCAAGACAGAGCAACGGGGAAGAGAAGGGGGGGGGGAGAAGCCACCAGGAAAGAGGAGGGGGCAGAGAAGCATGTGAGAGAGTGCCGGGAGAGAAAGGAGGAGAAGCGTGTGTGTGTGTGTGTGAAGTTGGCCCGTGCGGTGGGGCAAGACAGAGCAACGGGGAAGAGAAGGGAGGGGGAGAAGCCACCCGGAAAGAGGAGAGGGCAGAGAAGCATGTGAGAGAGTGCGGGGAGAGAAAGGAGGAGAAGTGTGTGTGTGTGTGTGTGTGAAGTTGGCCCGTGCGGTGGGGCAAGACAGAGCAACAGGGAAGAGAAGGGAGGAGGGGAGAAGCGTGGAGGACTACACTTTCCAGAATGCCTAGCAGCAGCATCACTTCCAGTTCCCCATAGAAATGCGGAAAAAAAGAAGATGAATGAAGGCGGGAGGAAATGAGGGGGAGAAGACAGGGAGAAGTGAGTAGTACAATAATTAAGAATTACTTACGATCATAACGCAAATTGTTGGCCTCAAGGACCGTAAAAGAAAGACTACCTCTTGGTTAGCTGCCGTGAGGCGTATAAACTAAAAAGTCCCATTACATACGAATCACTTACGATTTCTTTTAATTTTCATAACTTTTTTCTCATGCCTAGTATCTATACGTGGTATTTCAAGTGTCAGAAAACATTATTTTACTTTTTAAATGTTAATTTTCCTATCTACTTCTTATTTTTCTATGTTCTTTCAAGCACCCCCAATGCTGCACTCTAAAAATGCCCCCCAAACCCATCTATGTGTACATCCTGGTATTTAAGAATATACACATTATTATCTAAGTGCTAACTAACTCAAAGGACACAAAATCTATTCCATCAGAAAATGATCAGCCCTTTCTTCAGCACAGTATGCATACACTAAATAAATAAATAGTCCTCTGAGACAAACTGCCAAGTGAAGTAGAATAAAGTTGATTGCTGTGGGAAGATCTGTAGCTATGAAAATATATTAAGCTGCCCAGAGTTTGCAGAGCTAGAAATGTCTTTGTCATTTCTCCCTATATGAAGGGAAGAAGCAAACCAGAAATTGTGCATGACTCTCAGCTGCCTGGTTACATCAAAATCAGATTGAACTAAGATGAGGGGGATTCCTAATAAAAAGGAAATGCAATATTTCTGCAACTTACTCTGGATCTCTGATCATTTTGCCTTTCTGAATGAGAACATAGGTTGTTATGAGAAAATCACAGTTCTTAGATATTTGATGTCCAAAGAACTGCTTTAAAAAAATCATATTTTATAAATGTCCATTTGTTGCGCAGTACTATGCTCAACATGGCACTATCTTTCTGTAGTGCCAATAAGGTATGTTGATGGAAGTGGTGTTATTGGTAGGGTCTCTCATGTCAGATAGACTTTTGCTAAGGAGCCAGACTAAATATGCCAAACAACTGCTGGATATTAACACTGGTTGGGTGGGGAGTGATACTGGCAAAGGATCTCTCAGAGACAATGGCAGTGGTGCTAACAAGTGTTAACACAGGGAGGAAAGTTTTTCCCCATGATAACCCTATGATGAGATAATCGAAAATAAAAAGATAGTGCTCGAAGATGACACTCCCTAATTGGGTGGCACTCTACAAGCTACTGAGGTGTGGACATGGACAACTATAAGTAGTGTTGTGGCTAATGATGCAACTGGATTCAAGATGAAAGGATATTCGGCTACTAATGAGCTCAGAAGTGCAAGGAAAATACAAGCCGCACAACTGTAGCAACCCTGTTCTCATTCGTGCCTGGGGGGCAGGGGGCGGCCCCGGGGGTCCCGCTTGCATTAGGGCCAATTGCAGATGATGGGCAGATGGAGGAAGGGGATGATGAGGTAGCTGGGCCTTCATCTCCCACAGAGAGCTTGGAATGGGATGATGGCTGGCCTGATGGGTATGACAGCTAGGAAAGTCAGGCCGACACTGAAAGTGCTGATTCAGATACTCAGTATGAGAAACCAGGTGGTTTCGGTTCGTAAGAAAGGGTCAGGGAGATAGCGGAGGATGAGCCCATGGAAGCTGAAAGGGAGTCTGGCTCTCATGAAGATAGCGCCCCAGGTGCTGGGAGGCAAGGACGGAGCTTTGATAGGAGACAGAGCATTGAGTCCAGTAGGAGGGAATGGCACCGCAGCCTAGAGCGCCAAAGGAGCGTTAGATCCCGTAGTACCAGATTGGCGCCATGGGAACGGCCTCAGAGCAGGCGTAGATCTCACCAAGGGGATTAAGTATAGGATCCGTGGGAACGGATCCTCAGTTGCTCGGCCACTTCTGATTTGAAGGGAGTGAAGCGAGTGAAGATCCACGGAGCCAGAATTTAGGCTTGTGCCTTGCCAAGAAGTTTCTTGGGCCTTGTTTCCTTGAACTTTGCCTTGTTTGAATTGCCACGGACCAAGTTTGCCTCGATCCGCATTACTTTTGCGGAGCTTTTGCCAAGTTTTGCCTTTGGATTTATCTACGAACTCTTTACCATTTTTGATTGAACTTTTTGATACTTTTAAGGACAATTACTCTTTTCACCTGTTTTATTATTCAATAAATAGTTAACTGATTACCGTCTCTGTGTGTGTGATTAAGGGGCTGGGCCGAGACCCTGCATTGTGACAACAACTCATGTTACAAAAATATGGAAAGTGAGAAGTATGAATCAGGGGAAGCTAGACATAAAAAAAACAAGGAATGGATGACTGCAATACTTAGGGTAAGTAAGCTAAACTGGACTGGAATGGGATATTTTGAGTCAGATAATTACATAGGGTTTAACATAGGAAATAAAAATGTAAAAAGAAATGGGATTGCATTAATAGCTAGAAGAGATGAAGCAAAAGCAATCAAAGGATAAAATGTAAGGTCTGACCAAATATTATCAATAACACTTCACATTAAACCTATCTATATGTATAACCATAAACCATGTTTATGTTCCAGGTGCAATGTTCCAACAAAGTACATCACAAAGAAAAAGAAAACCAAGAAGACAAGATGGCTGTCTGCTGAGACACTGGAAGTACCCCAAGAAAGGAGGAAAGCAAAAGGAAATAGTGATAAGGGGAGATATCCCCAATTAAATGAACAATTCCAGAGGTTAGCCAGAAGAGATAAGCAATGCATGGAAGTGGAAGAAGACAACAGAATAGGAAGGTCAAGAGACCTCTTCCAGAATATTAGAAACATTGGAGGTAAATTTCAGACAAAAATGGGCATGGTCAAAAACAAAGATGGCAAGGACCTAACAGAAGCTGAAGAGATCAAGATAATGTGCAAGTCTGTATAGGAAGGATAATAATATCGAGGATAGTTTAGACGGTGTGGTGAGTGAATTAGAACCAGACATCCTGAGGAGTGAGATTGAATGGGCCTTAAGAAGCACTGCTAACAACAAGGCAGCAGGAGACGACAGGATCCCAGCTGAACTGTTTAAAATCTGGAAAGATGATGTTGTCAAGGTGATCCATGCCATACGCCAGCAAATATGGAAAACACAAGAATGGCTATCAGACTGGAAAAAATCAACTTATATCCCCATACCAAAAAAGGGAAATGCTAAAGAATACTCAAACTTTCGCACAGTGGCTCTTATTTCTCATGCCAGTAAGGATTTAGAAAGGCAGAGGAACGACAGACCAAATTTCCAATATCCACTGGATAATGGAGAAAGGCAGGGAATTTCAGAAAAACATATATTTCTGTTTTATTGACTATTCTAAAGCCTTTGACTGTGTGGATCATAATAAATTGTGGCAAGTTCTTGGTGGTATGGGAATACCAAGCCACCTCGTCTCTTTCCTGAGGGATCTATATAAGTACCAAGTAGCAACAGTAAGAACAGACCATGGGACAACAGACTGGTTCAAGATTGGGAAAGACATACAGCAGAGTTGTATACTCTCACCCAACCTATTCAACTTGCATGCAGAACACATCATGCGATGTGCGGGACTTGATGAATGCAAGGCTGGGGTTGAAATTTCTGGAAGAAACATTAACAACCTTAGATTTGCAGATGATACCACTTTGATGGCCGAAACGAGGAGGAACCGAGGAGCCTTCTAATCAAGGTGAAAGAAGAAAGTGCAAAAGCTGGGTTGCAGTTAAACAAAAAAAACAAGATTATGGCAACAAGACTAATTGATAACTGGCAAATAGAGGGAGAAAACGTGGAGGCACTGATAGACTTTGTATTTCTAGGTGCAAAGATTACTTGAAAGAGCAACTATGAAAGAACTAAATAAAACATGAAGTCTCAAGATATATAATTAGAATACTAGTGTTAGGATTGCCCATTCCATTGTATTTTCAATTTCTGTGTATGGTTTTGAATGCTGAGCAATAAAGAAAGCGGATTGGAAGAAAATAAACTCACTTGAAATGCAGTGCTTTAGAACAGGCCTGGACAAACTTTGACCCTCCAAGTGTTTTGGACTCCAACGCCCACTATTCCTAACAGCCGGTAGTCCAAAACACCCAGAGGGCCTAAGTTTGCCCATGCTTGCTCTAGAAGGTAACACGGATTGCTAAAAGGACAAAAAATTGGCTCCTATAGACTAAACTCTCCATAGCTAAACTAAACTCGCCAAGATGATTAAGTTGAGACTGTCACACTTTTGCCATATCAGAAGACATGACTCATTAGAAAAGACAATAATTCTTGCCGGTAAGCTAGGAGGCAGTAATAAAAGAAGACCACCATATTACAAATGGGTAAATTCAACCAAGACGGTCACAGCCTTGAGAACTGCTGCTGATAGGGTGACTTGGAGATCTTTAATTCATAGGGTCACCGTATGCTGAAGTCCGATTAACAGTTAACTGTAGTTTTGGGTAATACATTTTTGATTAACTCCCAGGATCCTCAAAACGAAACTTTAAAAAGAGTGTTTCTGTTTGATGTATCGTGATAATCTTTGCAGAAATACTCATATGTGATTTTAAAAGGCCATATTCAGAAAGCAATTTGTCTGAATGAGGGTACTGCCAGTAATCACATATTAATAGTCCTAATCAATGTCTATAAATATAATTTATATTAAAGGTCAGAAATTATCATTTTTACACAAATGGCAGCTAAGAAATGAAAAACAAACTCAAGTTTACAACCATATTTAATCAAATTACTGTACCTGTCATGCATGTAACTGACGCCAAGTAACAACTGTATAAACCATTCAGCTATTTGGCTTTCAGAAAACATGTGGTTAGCTTCTTTGTATTCTTGAATCTTAAAGTCAAGGTCTCCACCCTGAAACAAAGGAATTGATTTACATTTTGATCAAAGTATTACACCACGAACTCATAGATTGGAGGGGCAAGAAACCCTACTAATTTGGTCAAAATACCTCTTTGTCAGTAAGAGGTAATTTGGTTGTTGCTCGATGGTTGTTTTTATATTACTAACTAACTAATTTTATTATTTATGAGTCGCCCTCCACAAATGTGCTCCGGGCGACTTACACAGCTTGGCATTTACAATACTAAAATATTAAAATATTAAAATGGAATAGACAGATTCCAGGTCACTGATTGTCACTTATGCATATGCTCTTCACTTATGCATATTATGTATCTGTTTGTTTTATATTGTTTATTATGTGTTTTATGAATTTAAAATGTGTTATATTTAACTATATTATCAGGGTTGTCCTCATGTAAGCCACCCCAAGTCCCTTTGGGGAGATGGAAGTGGGGTACAAAAATCAAGTTGTTATTATTATTATTATTATTGGTATATAATTACGTGACAGTTCTAACACAATGGATACTTACATAATCAGAATGACTATCATAATAAGTTAAGTTTAGTATTACATAAAACCTAACACATTTATGAGTTGTTCAGGTATACCGGTCTCTTAAGGTTGGGGCATAAATAATCCTCTTTTGATAGAAAAGCCTTCTCCACTAGCATTTAAGTTGCCTCCCTGGTTCCTCCCAGTTGGCCTCCCAGTAAAATCAGGATTATTCTCTTATTTTCTGAAATAAAATTAAACAAAATTATGGAAAACCCAAACTTCAGAGCACATATTTTGGAATTGTATTTTCTAAGCTCAACACTTGACACTATGATGACTAAATAGTAAGTGTTTTAATACAATAGGCAGGGTTTCCTTAAGGTTTTTTTTTTTAAATCATCCATTGGTTCTTGTGAAATAACACATAGGACTTACCTCACAGTACTCAGTGATGATGCAAAAATTTTCTCCTTCTACAAAGCTGGTATAAAACTTGACGATGGCTGAATGATCTAGTCTAGACAACAACTGTGCTTCTAAGTTTGCTTCAACAGTTTCATTGGGCTTAAGGTCTCCCACAGAAATCTTTTTTAAAACCTTCCTGTTGGTAAAAAAAAGTGCTCTTTAAAAACAGCTCTGTAATAAACTAGAACTGTTCTCTCCAGCTACCAGTATTTGTTCATTCATTTTTCCCTACAGAGAATACAAGGGTCTGTAACACACGTTAGCTTCATATCCTCTCCTATACTCTGCCAGGTCTAATTTGGATTGCAATTAAGCTATAGGATAGTCGTTAGACTCTCATGCCTTTCATTTAAACATTGTTCTTTGAAACCTGTATTAATGCTTCTATTGACAGGAGGAAAGTCCTCATATTTCCTCCATGACTAATCTCTTCTAATTGCCCTATAGCCGTTTCACAACCACAGAGTGGGCAAGGAGTTTCTCTCTCATTCTCCTACCCTCACCAATATCCCTCCTCTAATTTTAAATACTGAAACAGTTTTCAAAGGTAACATAATCAGAATAATAATGGATGTCAGGCTGGACATTTAAAAAATCCATTATTCGCCTGATTTGCTTTACTTTTGGATGCATCTAAATCTGCCCCAGATTATTTAAAAATCTTCATGTGCATTTGTATGTATGTGTGTATACTACCTATAATAACTGACATTATACTGTAGCATAGTGGTTTGAGTATTAGACAAGGGAGTGAAATCGGATGGAATCGTCTTATTTGCTGTTCTGTCTTTAAAGAAGAGGGAGAATTTACTGACCCCCATCACACAGGATCACCTCATCTCCTTTCTAGCTCAATGACTCACTTCCTGTAGTTTCCCATCACACGGGCTGATAATGTCTCCTCCCATGTCAAGTAAACCAGCCCACTTTTAAACACCCCTTTCGATGGATCTTTCCCCCCTTTGAAGCCTTCCTCTGAAGTAGACCAGCACTGTCTTTAAACCACTAATGGCGACAGAAGGAACATGGAGGGGCACTTCATAAAAAGGATTGTAAACAGAGAAATCCATGACTTCCCATCCCAAGGAAAAATACTATTTTGTAGACATTTCTTCCTCCGCACAGTGAGAGGACTGGAGTCGATTCCTGAACATCTTTCTAATTCTCCCATTTCTACATGCTGAGAAAACGAACAGCCATGGACAACTACCAAAAGCTTTCCTACGTTGTTTGATGGGCTCTGCAGGATTAATTCTTTGAAGCACATAAAAATGGAGGATGAAGTCTTAGGACTTCAAGAGAACAGAAGTAAAAATCCTGGTTTGCCTTGGGCAAGTTACAGATCTCAGAGTAGGGTAATGGCAAATGCTTCTGAACCAAAATTCTCCAGACAACCTACAGATAGGTTTGTGTAAGAGTCACCATAATTTGGAAACTACTTGATGGACCACAACCAGAAGATGTTTTAATCCATTTTTATCTCAGCACACATATTTTAAAAAAATATTTGACAGCAAAATATGGATATTAATATATTTTTGTTACTTGCTTCTGAGCCAAGTGTGAAATACAGTTCTGTGATTAGCGTATTTGTGTGGGTGGTGAGAATCTAGGCAGCTAACATCAAAATTCATGAATATCAAATTTCTCAAACATCCCTATTTCAGAAAGCCCACCTTCTGGAGAAAAAAAGAGATTTCTGTCACTAGGGCCTCATGTCTTGAGCAGTGAAAGGGTATGCTCATGTAACCTTTCTGTCTCAAGATAGCAGAGCATCAGAAAAGGAAATGAGGAAAAATGCCTCTCTTAGGGTATTTTTCCTTCTTTCTACAGCTGTCCTCACCATGAGATAAAGGCAATACAGTAGCCATTACCCTGCGAAAGTCACCCCAGTGTTGAAGACCCTGTCATTGTCCTCAGCGGTACATTAATCAACTGTTAGTATGCTGAGGCTTACACAACAGGAGAGATCTTGATTTAAGAAATATAACTATTTTATCCTTTTATGAATGTGCTTCCAGGCTAATCCTTGTGGAGCTAAGGTACAATCCTGAGAGATTATTTAGAGATGCCTAGGGGCATTTAGTGTGATTTCTGACCTTTATTTCTTTTGAAAACAAACTCCCACACTGAGTCAAAAGCTGTATTTGAAATTGTCCCAATTTTCAGAATTGCTTTGGCACAGAGCTTGAGGCTACTAGTTTTGAGAAACACTACAGAAATATTGCCCAATGGACATACACAGCTGCTACTACTTTCAACTATGGCCTTCAATTATGGCAGTTCCATGGAAGGAGGTTGTTATACATCAGTCTCTGAGCTGCTTTAGATTTCTGAGCAGCAAACAAGAGTTATCCCAAAAGAGTATATTAAGTGGGGAGTAGCACGCTACTGAAACTCCCGACATGCAAAAACAGGTATGATACATATATATGCAAAGACATCTTGCATTGATGCTTGAAAATAGTTATATATTGGAAATATAATGTGTGAGAAACTCTTAGAAAGTGCATGAAATAAGAGGGGATTCAACAATCAAGATATAGTACATTGGTAAAACCTATAAGCAACCTAAAAATAAGGATATTATGTTTCCATAATTTTTTTAAAGGAAGTACAGATACAATTTGTTAAACTAAGATTCTGTTAAGTTTTTAAATGTAAATTTCATTAAAGATTATATTCTATGCTCCATTCAATAGTTATTTTTCCTATGCATCATAATCAGAGCCCATAAAATAACTGCATTGTTTAAATATGAGTTTGATAAGCAGAAAGTTACTGTACTCTAACAGGCCGTTAGGAGAGCAAAATTACATACATGCCTAAGCTTAAATAATTGATGGGAGTGTCTGATCTGCTATTTACAAAAATGCAAGTTCTGGCAGAGGTTAAGCAAACAATTTGTTTCAGAAAAAACCCAAATCCCAGTAAGAGTATGCTTTGGGAGGGAGGGATGCATAAATCCGTGCAACATCTGTCTGGAAATCTTAAAACAAAACATGAAATTTGCTTGTCTACATTTCTACAGACTTGTTCAGTGTCATAAAACAGGTAAGTATCTATAGCAATTTTCTCATCTTAGATTTGACACCATGACATTATTTCTTCCTGCTTGGGATCATGTCACTAAACTGTCAAACAGAATGAGTTGTCTTTAAATATCACTTAAGGCAAGATCTTTATGCAACAAAAGACAGCAGTAAAAAACTGATACATCAAGACAGCTTGTCACCTAATTCACATTGTGATTTTCATGCTGCCATCACCTGTCAAACAACCCGACAACTGTTTATCTTATTAGAATTCTGTTACTGGAGAGTAAATCAAGAACTTATAGACTTATAAACAAAACAGGGACTTGCTGCTACACAATGGCAACTTCAGTACTGAATGGACAGCATGCATTGCCACTAAGACAAAAACACTTGTGACAGAATTACAGTCAGCCCTCCACATTTACGGGGGTCAGGAGTGCAATACTCCTACATGACTCCTACCTTAACTCTTGATATGTAACACCAGCTCCCTACTTTTGCTTTGGGATGAATGTGCTCAAGCGCTTTCGAGACTCTGCTGCAATGCTTGTGGTCACTCTTTTCAAAGGCTGAAATGGATGGTTGGTGGGCTCACTTACCTCTGGACAGCTTTGTAACTGGCCCCTTTGTTTTTGAAATGAGTGGGGAGATAAATTTCTCTTTCTCATGCAGGCATGGGCAAACTTCGGTCCTCCAGGTGTTTTGGACTTCAACTCCCACAATTCCCAACAACCTAACTGCTATTAGAAATTGTAGGAGTTGAAGTCTGAAACACCTGGAGGGCCGAAGATTGCCCATGCCTGTTTTAATGAATGGGTCAGAAGCCAGTGGTTGACGGCCTCCCCACCTCTGGGCAGCAAGAGGTTTCTGCTCCCTTTGCCTTCAGAATAAGTGAAGAGAAGGGAAAGATGTTTTTCTTTGCTCTTACCAACAGCTGAAGCCGAAAGCTGGAGAACTTCCCTACCTCAGAGCAGAAAGGCTCCCACCCCTTGTGTTTCTGGAACAAGTTAAGACAAGGGGGAAACATTTTACTTTGCTCCTTCCAAAGCCAGAATCTCATCACCGGTAGGTGGTATCCCTCCTCTGGCCTTTGAATTGTCTTATCGTCACCCCTTCCAAAGACAGAAGCCAATGGCTGTCAGGATTCCCCAACTTGAGACAACAAGGCTGCTGCCACTTCTGCCTTTACAACAACAGAGTACACACATTGCAGCAGTGTCACTAAAAGCGATTTCACTTGGTTGTTCCAATGGCAGCAACAGTTTAATCTAAAAGAAAAATTCCCATTATTGAAGGCAAACTTGCGAACAATTAAATCCACAAAAGTTAAACCTGCAATAGCCGAGGTTTAACTGTATTGTCACTGCCATACAGTACATTCAATACAAATGAAAACTTTTTAAAAAGCACACTAAAAGAAACTAACATGGACCCTGTCTAAAATATACCTATCAAATCCACGAGAACTTGAAAAATCTAGATGTATATACACTCCATTGATTCAATTGGTCTATTTTATTAATGGCATTAGATTTTCTCTTCAAAGGATCTTCATTTCTCCTTTAAAATATGTTAGAAAAAATAGGACAGACTTCTATTAAAATATCAATAGGGACTATACAAGAAAGTCTCTGAATAGTATTATTGAAAAAAGGCATTTGCATTAAATTGGCCCCAGAATATGTCATTGCTGACCAGAAGTGGAGTTGCCAGGGACACTGCAAATGTGTTGCTATAGCTTCTGTTTCTATAGCTACCTTTTTGCTTTTGACTCTGTTGTCTCACAACTGTGTTAAAACTTTTGTTAGTTTTGACACAGCCATTGAGTATTCTGTGGCAATAAGGATCATCTGTTTGTTTACTACAATAGAGATCGTTATATTTTCATGTTTTCATTTCCTTGTTTACATATTGGCAAAAACTAAATATACTTAGGACTTCATCCCACAAGGGGGTGGTGGTGAATTGAATCGTCTTCTTTGCATGGTGTTTCACGGGGTTCTGTCTTTAAAGAAGATGGAGAATTTATTCACCCCAATCACACAGGATCACCTTTTCCCATTTCTAGCTCAACCATTTCAAGGATACCAACAAACATTTTAAGACAGATATCCTTTTTGAAACACCACTTTCCATGGTATCGTCCCCCTTAAGCCCCTACGCTAATGGAGATAGACATCTGTTCCCTTTTGAAACACAACTTTCCACAAGATTGTTCCCCTTAAATTCCTACACTAAAGGGGAAATGTTTCCTTCCCTTTTTGAAACACCACTTTCCATGGGACTGTTCCCCTTAAACCCCTACAAAGGAAAGAGTCACACTTAAAGAAAACACGTCTTTCAATGGGACCCACATAGTCTTTATCCACTAACTAGCTGAGGACCCGGCGGTGCCCGGGTTATTTGAGGAAGGCATTGTATGCCAAGGTTGGTTCCTATTAGATGTTCATGTGGCTTGCAGTGTTCTCAAGAACTTAGTGAAGGTACTGCGAGTCCCGGGGGCCTAGTCAGGAAAATCAAGTTGAGGGAGCCTAACAATATCCCATGTGCTGAGGCCTAGTCAGGAAAATCAAGTTAAGGATGCCTTGTTGACAATTTTGGGACTGGTCTGTGATGTATAGGGGCTACAGTGTTGTTTTGGAAGTGAATGAGGTGAAGGTACTTCATATCCCATCATTCGTGGCCCATTCTGCCCTAAACCACACCAGGTTGTGAAGTGGGCCATTGGGCCCCTGTTTGCCAATTTTTGTCCTGATCTGTCACTGCTGTGGACCACAGTGTATGACTGACTGAGGCTTTTCCTTTTTCCTCTGAGTCACCTTAGAATGTTGGAATGTGGATGGCCATTCGGAGTCCGTTATGCAAATACGATTTCAGTGGCAGCCAATCCCCTCTGTCTGGGGCTTTTCGGCGTGGTATGTGATTTTTAGGGGCTACAGTGTTGTTTGGGAAGTGTATGAGGAGAATGTACTGCAAATCCCATCATTCGTGGCCCATCCTGCCCTAAACCACACCAGGTTGTGAAGTGGGCCATTGTTCCCCTGTTTGCCAAGTTTGGTCATGATCCGTCATTGCTGTGGGCCGCAGTTGGTGACTGCCTGAGGCATTTCCTTTTCCCTCTGAGTCAACTTGGAATGGTGGAATGTGGTTGGCCTTTCGGAGTATGTTATGCAAATACCATTTCAGTGGCAACCAATCCCCTCTGTCTGGGGCCATAGAATGTTGGCGTTCTGAGGCTGGCCAATCATAGCCCGTTATGCAAATAATCCCACAATGGCAGCCAATCGAAACGCTTGCACATATTCCTCCGCTCGGTCGCTCGGCCGCACCACCACCCCCAAAAACACTGACTTTTATTATGTGTAATAGATGGAAACAGAAGGAACATTAGCAGACCAACCACACTGAAACGTCACAAAGTAATTGCCAGATAAATCCACCACTTCCCATCCCAAGGAAAAATATCATTTTTAAGCATTTCTAAATGCAGGGAAAGGAAGTCAATTTCTGCCCATCTTTGAAACCCTCCCATTTCTACATGCTGCAGAGACGGATTCCCACAGGTAACCATCAGAAGCAATTGCGCGTTGTTTGATGGGTTTACTGGGAGTCTGTTTTTGAAGTGAGTAGAAACAGGTAGAAAGAGAAGTCCTTAGTCATATTGATTCGGACATTTTTTATTCCAGCTTTACATACACGCCGACTCCTTGAATAAACCTCAAACATTTATATTATGCTAAAGCAATTACAAATAACTTACTGAATCTCCTGTCTCTGAATGTGTTGCACCTACATCATCTTGAAATTGATTTTTCATTTCTATTTTCCTGTTATTTCATTGGTTTTATTCTTTGTATAAGTACCAGTAAGTAAAAGCCAGCTGGCCAATATTGCTCTACCTCGCTATTTGTAATTCTCTGAAGCAGTGCAAATGAACTCAAGGTAACAAAATAAGAGAAAGTTGTAGATCACTGTCAGAGTCATTTCTGTAGCCTGAAGTAACTGCCTACTAGTGCAATAAAGAGGATTGCGGGAGGGAGAGAAAGCAACACATGGAATGCTGCAACAGAATGCTCCCCTAAGAAAAATGGCAGATGGCCCAAACAAGCGCCAGGTTGCATCTGCCTCCGCCTCAAGCTTAGAAGGCTGTGCAGAGCATATGCTGACATCCCAGGGAGAGGCAGTGAATGCCAGCTTCTACTGCTCCGCAGCAAACTCTGCCAAGGAACTCCCTGGGAGGGTCCCCCATCCATGGAATCACCCAAGACTCCTGTCTTAGTTGATTTCTCAGCTTTATTCAAATAAGCATGGATGACACAGATTTTTTTTTAACTCTGAGCGTCGCTGCTGCTAATCTTCCACATGGACCAAATTAACCAAAAGCTTTAAACTCTTGTGGCTAAACTCTACTAAATATTAAAAATACAGTCTACACTTTAGCATCACTTTCTATTTCACATCTAAACAAATATGCATTGCTCTGATCTGGATTGACTTGCATGTCCAAGAAGCTTGAAACTTGCCCTCATAACTGCTTTTTGTTTAGGAATGCTTCCCCCCATATTTAAATGTCTTTTACCATTAACAATAAAGCAATGTATCATTAATAAGATTCTTCTTCATTATAGAACAGAATTATACAACCCATAACCAATGCAATGTAGATGTGAAGCCTAAGAGATTGGCAGCCAGAATAGAAAGCAGCAACAAAACACAATAGAGTCTAATATTCCCTTCTTACAATATATATTTTGGGCCTTCATGTGCTCTGCAGGTAAGGCAAATATGTACTCAGACCAGTCCTGGATTTACCATTGTGCTTAGGTGGGCTAAAGCAGTGTTTTTCAACCTTTTTTGAGCCGCGGCACATTTTTTACATTTACAAAATCCTGGGGCACACCACCAACCAAAATGACACTCTAACACAGTAATACATATAGTTAATATGTTTTTTTTAATGTATTTATACACTCAGTGTGAAACCTGGGTCTGTTTCAATGAACACAACATAGATATCCTGGCAGGAATGGCAGAAAGACACACACGAAGGTCTTGTTCAACAGCTGGGAGTTATAGTTCACCCACAATCAGAGAGCATTCTGAACTCCACCAATGATGGAATGGAATCAAACTTCCCACACAGAACTACCATAACCAAGAGAAAATACTATAAGGGTTTGGTGGGCATTGACCTTGAGTTTTGGAGTTGTAGTTCACCTATATCCAGAGAGCACTGTGGAGGGGAGGGAGGAAGACGTGGGGCGAGTCTGTGCAGTAGCGCCCGCATGGGTCACGTCTTCCTCCCTCCTCCCTCCCGCAGAAGCGGCAGCGTGAGCAAAGTGAGGCAAAGCAAGCAGAGTGAGGCTGGGAAGAAGGGAGCTCGAATGGAAAGAAAAAAGTGTTCGGCAGGAGGGGGAAGAAAGGGTATTGGAGGTTCCAATTTCCCACGGCACACCTGATGATTGCTCACGGCACACTAGTGTGCCCCGGCACACTGGTTGGGAAACACTGGGCTAAAGCATAGGGCCCCATTGGCTGCAAGGAGTGTGAGGCATTTTCCTTCCAATTTTTTTACAATGAATTTTGCTTATGTGGTGCAATTCTGAATTTGAATGTGCTCTGTTTTAGAGTGATTCCAGACATAATGATAAACTGTATAGTCCTCAGAAGTGTGCCACAAAGCAGGCAATGTAGGCCTACTGGAGCTACCTCCTTCTGGGCCCAAGTAAGGAGCTTCATAATTTAACACAGGACCTCATTTGTCCTAAATCTGAAACTGCCTCAGGCACACAAACACACACACTTCAAGGGTAAAAACAACCTCAGTTGGAGACTTTTTTCAATATAGTTCCCACATGATGAGAGGATGATCGAGTTGGCAGAATGTTTAAAACTTGCACACATTCATGTGTGATCCCAGTCTGAGATATTTGTGTTAGTTAACTTCTCTCAAGTGATTTACAGCCTGTAGTGATGCTATCAATGAGAGACCTCCAAAACATTCACATATTAACAGCCGTGTTTAGATTTTGCAAATGTAACAATGTGGCTTTCTTGATTGAATCTATCCACCTGTAATGTGTGCTTCTTTTCCTACTTCCTTCCAGATTGCCAAGCATTAACATAGTTTCCAGTAAGTCATGGTCAAAATATAACCTCAATTTAGTCATTTCTGCTTCTAGATAGAGTTCAGGCTTGATTTTCTCTATGTCTAGGGCTCATTTCTTTGTCTTTTAAAAAGCATCTATGGAAACTAAAAACTCCTCCAGCATGCACTCCTAAACATAAACATACCTGACTGTAAGGGGTCGGGATGGGAGAGAAATAACTACATGCTATCTATCTAATGCAATGTGTAGTTTAACCCTTGTGATTATGCTGCGAGTATATAACTAATCTTTATGTGTTATAGAAGCAAGTTAAAATGCAGCTTATCAGAAAGGAGGTAAATCTAACATTGCATAATAGACGTGTTTCCAAATGCATTTGGGAAATTCTTTTATCAAGGAAAATGTTTAATGCTTGATAAAGCTTATTGGAATAACTTTTCGGTTACATTTTGCCTCATCAGATCCTCACAGAAAGATATCACTAATGTGGAAATGATAAAGTGATAAAGCATTCTTAACCAGTCAAAATGATTGGATGGCTAAAGAACTATTTTTGCAATGGAAGCAAACTAGATGTTTTGGCTTCTTTTAAGGAATATGTAGCAGGAACATGGGAAGAAAGTGGCCACAGAAAATGTCATTTCTTTCATAATACTACAATCTGGGTGGGTTATCAAGTGGCAGTGCTTTGAATGAGAGAAGGGACAGAAAAGAACACTTCTTCATATAATTAATTTATGGAACTTTCTATGCCAGAATGCAATGTTACTCTCTCTGGCATTATTTCGCGAATGAAGATTCCTAGAAAGGACTCATCCTACGCTTTCTACAAGTGTGTTGATGACTAAGAATTGGATGTGTCCTTCGGGCCTGTGCAATGGATTTTTCTGGTGGGGCGCAGCGTGCACAGAATTGGCATCACCCTTTAAACCAAAGGTTCGTCTGCCGGGGCCTAGCAAGTTGGGATAGTGGCAGAGAGGTCCTCAGGTTGTAGGTTTGGTTCGAGTTTCCTTCTCTAGATGGTTGACCTCACAGGGTTAAGCGAACACCATCTGCCTGGGTTTGAAATCGGAGTTTTCCTTCTCCTAGGATGGTTTCCAAAGGCTAGAGAGCCCATCCTGCCCTTTGACGCTCTTTGTCAGACCCTTCAGTTGTGACCTGTCTGGCATGGGAGGCCCTACCAGTGGCTATTATGCCACCGCCAGCATAGCTCACAACTTCATTAGGGTACGCAGGCCTCTCCCTCACGAACAAGGGGGCGCCAATGGAGAATATATTATGACATTTATATGCTGCCCTTGTCACCCCGAAGGGGACTCAGGGTGGCTTACAAGTTGTATGTACATTCAATATATATTATTAGCATAGCACAATATTAGTATTATATATTACTATATTGTACTATACCACTCTTCTGTAATATTATTAGTACAATTACATGTAATATGAAATATAAAATTACAATGTTACTAACAAAGTAGCATTACAAGTGGATTTCAGAAATTCACAAATGCTATAAATAGCTTCTCATGATGATGGTTCTCTAGACTCCTCAGAATTACAGACAAAATACCTCTTAGTATCCATAACAGCAAAAGAAAGCTTTTGCCTTCAGGCTAGGCTGGAGGCTTCACAGAGGCATCTGGCCTGGAAGGAAACAGGTCCATGAATTAAATCAGAGGTGCAAATTGTGAGTTCTGTGCTTTTTTGTTTGTTTGTTTGTTTGTTTTGCTCATGCTCAACTTTATCACCAACTGCAACTGCAGTCGATGGCCTGAAGGGTATATAAGACATAGACTTTTGATCTAACTCAACCATGTTTTTTTTCTTTTACATTACACTGTGGGGAGATGATAAATTCAGGGACTCTTCAGTGAAATGACAAGAGTACTGATTTGATTTTAAACATTTCTAAAAATGTACTAGTGGACAAGGATTTATGGTAATATCACAGGAGCCAGGAGCTGTGACAACATTACTTGGCAGTGTTCTGATATTCACAGTGTGAAATGTTATGGAAATAATAAATTAACTGCCAAGTCAGATGTAAATTTGCTACATGATTGCCAATCAATATGTAGGAACAGAAAGTCCATTTGGAAATGGATTGCGGTTGGCCTTGCTTGGGTGAGGAGTTTAATCATCAAAGGATGTCTGAGGGCATATGCTGTAAATTTAAAAGACGGATGCATTAATGGAGAAGGAGGGAAAACAGTGACATAAATGATAAATTCTGTTTATTGTAAGGACTACTTTTTCACTCAAAAGAAAACAGATTTATGGGCATTAAAGTGAGACGGGTTGATTGAAAGCAAATATTTTGTTTGCATTAAGCAAGCTTGTTGATTGCAAATGGCAGTATCATTAAATTGTACCGAAACCCAATCCCTGAGTTAAATTTTCTTGGGAGGTAACGAACACTATTAAACCCCCCATTGGACAGGAGAACACAATTGTGATTGGAAAGAAGAAATTAACTATGATGGAAAATCAACTAATACTCATGAAACTCTTGTACTGATTATGCAATAGACATACAATGGAAAAGAGAACTAGGAAATAGTTGGAAGTGTGGCAAGGCAGGATCAGGATCCTATACTCATTCACAAATGCTACATATTGATTGGCAATCAATCAAAATGCTACTCTTAGAAGAAAGAGGTATTATTTTATCACTAATTCCAGTGAATAGCTCTGCAAACTTATCTCTACCCATGGCAAAGCATAGGAATCCATCAAGTGCCATAGGGGTAAGAATCCCAGGCCATATGTGTAGTTCCCATCTTTGAAGAAGCAGAAGTGTACTGTCTACAGCAGTACAGACAGGAATTTGATCCTGGTGAAATTTTAATTTGTTCTTGAAAGCATGACCTACATTTTCAACTTCACTGCCCCCGTCTTCAGTACCCAAGGCTCATAAGGTGTCAAGGAGAACACAGACAAGGAAGCAAAAGATGAAGAAGAATTTCATGTGGCCACACTGAACAGCAGCATAAAAGAGCAACTAAAACATGAAATACAAAATATAGCCAATTAAAATAACATTTCCATTTGAAAGATTACAAAAGCTTCCGAGGTTTTGTAACCTTTTAAGTAACAAGTTAACTCTGGCACTAAAATAATATCAATGTATCCATAAGGCTAACCTCTTGAGAAAAAATGTTTGGATGTGGAATGTTTGATGTCCAGCACGGATGTGTTGGAAGTGTTTAATCAGCTCGGCCAACAGAGTTTATTGGAAATGCTGGCCAAATACATGCAAATCATCCTTCCTCACTGGCATTAGTGATTTGTGGCTTCGGTGTCAGTGGGGTAGTAAATCCATTTCAGGTTTGTCTAATCTTAAAGGAGTTATCCAAAGACTTAAACCTTGTCCCCAAAAGAGCTTCACCATCATACTGGCCACCTTTAACAAAGTGTTACACCAAATACTGGCTCATAACCTACTGAGACAGAAACCAGAAGTTACTCGTTTGCAGGACCAGATCAAAGGGGAAAGGATGCTAAACTTCATTCAATATTTGCAGTTTAACACTTTGTTAAATGGACATTGTTTTAGGCTAGTACAGTTTCCTGAGACTGTTGAATCCTAGAACTCGGGGGAAATTATCTGGAAGGTGTAGCATTTATTTGTGGATCCCACATTGCCAATTTCTGTAATAAGAATCAAACAATTGCAATGCTTTTTTCATCTGAATTATCAACCAGGTTATGTTGGTTCCTGTTGTTGGGATATAGAGTACATCAAATTCGGTTACACATCCCCCTTCCCCAAAACATATGTCTCTCACAGAAATACTAATACATATGCACTGCAGCAAGATCCAAACTATTCCCTGCATGGGTGAAGTTATCACCTATTTAGGCCTCCTGTCTACAAAACCATGAAGAGCCTTGGGGTCTTATGCATGTTCACTTTGGGAGTATGGAATCCATGGCATACCTACCATTGCCATACTTGGAGTGCTGCATTGTATGGATGAATAATGTGGCACTGTCATGTGGCATTGCCAGCAAGACCGAGCATGTTCATTGGTGCAAATGAAGACTGTTACGCTTTGGGAATGGGTGCTAATGTTGCTAACTGAATTCCATTTTTCTAGTGCTTTGCAGATGGAGCAACATAAGACCATGATAAAAAGTAGAAGTACAGCAGCCACTAACATGATAAGACCATAGGATCTGCCTGAAACTCAGTTTTGTGAAATTTATGGATAAGTGTATAATGTATCACAAATAGAACTGTCATAAGGACAAATGATGATTATACAGTGTACAGGCAGTCCCCAAGTTACAAACATTTGACTCATAGTTAAGAATGGGGATGAGACAACAACACGTGAGAAAAAATATACCTCTAAGAAAGGAAAGTCACTCCTGAAAATGTTATCATGGGAAAAGGTGTCCCCACTGAAACTTTCCCACCAATCCTTGTTTCCACAACAAGCCAAAAATTTGAAAATCCAATTATCACAGCGACAGAAAGTGAGGTGAAATGTTTTGAACAGGGACACAGACAGCAAAACGAATGCCACAGGGATGTTCAGCCTTCCCTATGCTATTTAAAACTTTTTAAAAACTGGCTGGTGTTACATTTTAAAATGCACCTGTTCCAAATTACATACAAATTCAACTTAAGGACAAATGTACAGAACCTATCTTGTTTGCAACTTGAGGACTGCCTGTATATTAAATGGAGCAATGGAAGAATTTTTGGTGGCACTAAATTTTAACAATTCGAAATAAGTAATAATCAAGTTAGCATTGTAGTTACTGAAAGCAAGTAAGTAACCACTTTCTACAGAAACAGAGGATGGGGTAGCTACTTTCATTGATGCTGCTTTGTAGAAGGCAGCAATAAATGAAAAAACAAGCCATACTAAGTGGATAGTTTTGCAAATGGTCCTCTGTTAGAACTTTTGTTTGTGGGAATACTTTCATGAGACACTGCACTGGAAAGGGATGGGTTATGAATAAGAGCTATATCTATTTTTGTTTGCAAATTTCCTTCCATGACTTCAAAAAGTTTTGAAGTTGGATTCCCACAGACAATAGCTTAAAACTGTGAAAGTGCTAGCTGGAGTTTTCTGGGAAATTTTCACCTTGTTCCATGAAGGAAGAAAATGCAATATTAATGAAAATCAGGAATTAAAAAATAGTAACATTTACTAACATTATAACAACTGTCCTTCTAGATGTGATCACGTTCAGCACTCAAGCAGTGGCCTATTCAAGTATGCATATACGCAAATACATGGAAATAAGTATACACATAGTAAAATGGACACCTAAAGGACTACACTACATCAAAAAGTGTATGATACAAATGTTGCTGACCCCTTCCCTGACTTGTAATCAGAGATGAATGATGTCTGAATATAGGTATCCCAAGTTCCATTCGTCATCCAACATCAGCCTACCTTGCAGAGTTATTCTTACTTCAATTTTTTTGAAAGATGCAATAATTCTATACAATTTTTTCCATTTAGAATTCATTCCAAGGAAATGTAAGTAGTACTTATGTCTCCAGAAATGTAAGCTGTACTCTTGAGCTATTACAATCAACTGATACTAAAAAAAATTTTTTAACAGGGTATTAATATCACAAAAAGTTAGTGGACACGTCACTGGATCAAAACTATTCAAGATAAATGCATTATATGGTTGAGAAAAGCTCCAAAAAGCTGTCAAAGCAAGAAAAGTTTCTAAAATGATGTTAAAATTCACACAGGTGGAGTAGCCCAGAACTGAAATTCTTGGGACCAGAAATGTTCAGGATTTTTTTTTTAGTAGTTGAAAAAACATAGTAACATATCTTGGAGATGGGACCCATGTCTAAACATGAAATTCATGTTTCATATACAGCTTACATACATAACACAATATTTTTAATAATTTTGTACATGAAACAAAGTTTGCATACACTGAACTTTTAGAAAGCAAAAGTGTTACTATCTCAGTCACACATACTGGTATGTTTTGGCCCAGTTCTTTAATTTTTTTTAATGACTTGAACAAATTAAAGAGCTTGACAAAACTAACAAAACTAATTTCAGCAGGAAGAAATGGAAAGTACTACATTTAGGCAGAAAAAAATGAAATGCATAGATATGGGATATATTATACCTGGCTTGAAAACAGTAAATGTGAAAGGGATCTAGGAGACTTGTTAGGCCAGTGTTTTTCAACCTTTTTTGAGCCTCGGCACATTTTTTACATTTACAAAATCCTGGGGCACACCAACCAAAATGACACAAGATGTCATTTTACTAACTGTCACCCTCCCCCCTCGTGATACCGCTGCTTCTGCCAATCCCCATGAGACCCACACGCAGGGGGGCCCCCCAGCCATCCCGCAGGCAAGGGCTGCGCTGAGTGACCGAAGCATGCGCGGGCTCAGCTGAGCAGGATGAATAGGAATTGAGCACACGGGGTGGCTCCGAGCCTCAGAACAAACTGCGGCGGAGGCTCGCAGCCCTTGCTACCCCCAGCTCTCCTTCCCGAAGGGGTTCAGGGCCCCCAGGAGTGCCTCCCCGCCCGCGTCCCTTGG
The DNA here is from genome assembly GCA_030556195.1 of Anolis apletophallus. Classification (NCBI taxonomy): domain Eukaryota; kingdom Metazoa; phylum Chordata; class Lepidosauria; order Squamata; family Anolidae; genus Anolis; species Anolis apletophallus. Next base: position 65,581,561 of record JARBWK010000008.1, on the reverse strand, counting down.
GTTTCCCTGCTGTCGCCTTGGGGCCAGATTGGGAAGGGACCAAGCTGGGATGTGGAGCTACGCATCCCGGCCTCTGCTCTGCTCTGCTCTGCCCTGCAGCGAACCCGGAGTCCAGCCAGGAGAGGCCAGGAGATGAGGGGTTGCTCCCCTTCCCCGGCGCAGAGGAGCTAGAGAGCAGAAAGCCTCACCTCGAATCTCTGGAAATCGGGTTGGACCGGGGCAGCTCCCATGGACTTCTCCTGCCTCTCCTCCTCCTTGCTGCTGGCAGGGAGGAGGGCAGAAGAGCGCCCAGGAGCCAGGAAGCAGGAGGAGCCGCAGCCCAGCCAGGTAGCCCTTGGTGCGCAGAGGGAGTGAAGGAAGGAAAGGAGAGAGGAGGGAGGGAGGGAGGAAAGTTCTGGATGCCGAGGGCATGCTGACTGCAGCCAGGCTGGTTGGCATTGCTGCTTCCGCCAGGAAAGCCACATTTCCACTGCCTGAAGTTTCCTGCTAGGCTCTCTCTCTCTCTCTCTCTACACTGTAATTTCCCACGGCACACCTGATGATCGCTCACGGCACACTAGTGTGCCCCGGCACACTGGTTGGGGAACACTGTGTTAGGTCACAAACTGAACATGACTAAACAATATGATGTGACAGCTAGAAAAGCCAATATGATTCTAGACTGTGTCTAGATCGTGGAAAATCATGGTCTCACTCTAATCTGCTTTGGTCAGATCTCACCTTGAATACTGTGTCCACTTCTGAGTACCATAATTCAAGAAGGATATTGACATGCTGTAACGTGTCCAGAAAAAAGCATCCAAAATGATGAAAGGTTAAGAAGCCAAGCATTTGTGGAGTGGCTAAGGGAGGTAGATATAATTAGCTCGGAGAAGAGAAGGTTGAGAGGGGACATGAAAGCCATGTTTAAATATTGGAAGGATGTCATATTAAAGAAGGAACAAATTTTTTTTCTGCTGCTCTGGAGATTAACACATGGAGCAATCAATTCAAAATGCAAAGAAAGCGATTCCACCTAACATCAGGTAAAAATGATTGATGGTAAGAGTTGCTCAACAACGGAATATGTTGCCTTTGTGGGTGGCAAGGTCTTCTTCTCTGGAGGTTTTTAAATAGAGGCTGGATGGCCATCTGTTCGAATTGCTTTGATTTTATGTCTCTGCATGGTAGGGGGTTGGGCTGGAGAGCCCTTGTGGTCTCTTCCAACTCTATAATTCTTTTGTTAGTTTTGGATTTTGGAGAATTTTGGATAATGGATATTCAACCTGTATATTTTTATTCATTAGAACTAACATTAAAAACCTCTGCTCTTTCCAGGGCAACTGCAAGATTATATCACAAGAGGAAGCATAATCTCTACTTGTTTACAGTTGGAAAGTGGTTGACAATTTATTTTTATTAACAAGAAACTCAATAGTTAAGTCATAAATCTGACACTTTAGCACTGATTGCTGTTGTTGTTGAAGTTGTTTACTCTTTAGAAATCTCTGTTAGACATACAACACCATTATATGCAAAGAGCCATTTTGCAATCCATAAATTGGGTGTTTACGGATTGGCATTCTTTGTAGAGAAGCTGCTGCATCTATTATTTAGGTATTTGTCAAGAGGGCAATAGGATTTGACAAAGTGAATGCACCTAGGGGCTACATATGGTCCTTACTGGGTTTTGTGGCCCTTCACACCATCAACATTTGACACAAATCCAACTGCATTTTTGCAATAAAACAAGGAACATTGGGAAGCCTCTGGGAAGTATAATTATTTTCTAACACAAGGAAAGCAAAACTGACCTCTGGGCTTTTTAAAGTTGCTATTCCTTATCCCTTGTTTAAAACAACTGCAATGGTGCAACAAGAACAAAAATGCATTAATATTTTTCACCATGAATTTGTTGCAGCTAAAAGTTATATGGCTTTTGATTCCTAGCCACTAATCAGAATTATTATATGCTAATACATACCTATTCATTTATCCATTCACATACACTGCATTTGAAAGGGGAATTTGACATCAATAATTACCATTGTAAACTATACCATTAAACACTAAGTATTAGTGAAAATATAGTGATTCATGCAGAATGCAATGGATACCATGACCTGTTGGTACAACAAAATAGCCCATATTGTACAATGTCCTGTTGCTCATTGGCGATCACTCGCATCTGAGTATGATAGTCTTCTAAGTGATGTGTCTTGGTGGTGGGTCCGTGACTGTAGAGACTGATTCTTGACCTGCATGTTCTTCCACAGTGAGGACATTGATTTCCAAGTGGAAGGCAGTCCTGGACAGGGTTGGCTTGACATGTCTTCCTCTTGACACATTTCTCCTTTTCACCCTCCATTCGTGCCTCTTCGAACTCCACAGCACTATTGGTCACCGCTGACCTTCAGTTAAAATGGCCAGGGCTTCCTAGTTCTCTGTTTTTAAGGTTGGCTTTAAGACCATCTTTAAATCTCTTTTCCTGTCCACCAGCATTTTGTTTTCCATTTTTGACGTAGTAGTACAGTAACTTTTTGGGAGGCAAAAAGTTCGGACAATCATTCCAGTTGGATTTCTTGAGCGTTTTTTTGTCCACCAGATGTTCTTGAGTCCCCCACTTCTTCTTTATACCTCAGCTTTTGCACTGGCATAGATCTTTTTTTTAGCAGTGCAGCTGATGTCTCTCTGTCATATTTACAAGGCTTTCCTTTTCTAATCAATCAACTGTTGCATCTCATTATCATTTTCATCAAATCAGTCTTGATGTTTCTTAGTTTGGCATCTAATGGTTTCTTCACAGTTGCTGGAAGAAACCACAGATGATTGAGGTCTTCAGTTTATTCCAATGTTCCTCCATATTTTCAGGGTGTTCTTTGGGTAGATGATTCTTGAGTGTTGTTTGAAAAAGGGCTTCTTTGGAGGACTCATGAAGGGTGTGGGTGTTCATTTTATGCCTTATCTTTCTTCCTTGGAGTCTGCATTTGGGGGCGATTATAATGGATAGGATTCACCTGTGGTCTGTCCAGCAGTCATCAGCACCTCTCCTGGCACTTGTGAGAAGCACATCACAGCGGTCTCTGGCACGTATAATTACATAGTCTAAGAGGTGCCAATGCTTTGATGGGGGCTACTTCCGCGATGTGTTAAACTTGTTTTTCTGGTGAAAAAGTGTGTTTGTGTTGGCAAGGTTGGGTTCCACACATTTGGTGAGAAGCAGGATGCCATTCAGGTTGCTGTTTCCAAGTACATCTTTTTCTATGGTCCCTGGCCACAGATTGAAGTCCCATTCAACTCTCCCATTAAAATCACCCAGGAAGATTATTTCGTCCGCCTTAGGTATCTCCAACAGGATAGTGTCCAGCTGACAGTAAAAATTTTACTTGATGTCTTCATCAGCATCTAGTGTTGATGCGTAGGCACTTATGATCATTGTTTCTGTTGGTTTTTAGCAAGGCTATTTTGGAGGGTTGGGAGTTGTTTGTTAATGCCAATGGGTGCTTCAGACAGATGCTTCACCAGATTGCTTCTGATAGCAAAACTAGTCCCTTCCAGAAGAAAGTGTAGCCTCACTTTTTCTTCCTTCAGCTGCCCCTCTCCAGCTCTCGGGGTCCCCTGAAGTGCTGTTATGTCAATGTTAAAGCATCCCAGCTCCCTTGCAATAAGAGCAGTCCTGTGTTTATGGTGTTCATTGTCTGTGTTGTCCAACAATGTCCGCACGTTCCATGTTCCAAAGTTGGTAACACATTAATCCTAGACGCTATAGTTTGATGACAGTGGCTTCCTGTAACCACCTGAATTTTTCAAGGTTTTGGCAAAAGAGAGAGAGAGGTCTACATATTTTAGCTATTTTCTCCTGTATGAGCTATCTTGTTTTCAATTATAAATTGTAAATTTCCTTAAGCATATTCTCTCAGATTAGTAAATTAGACATAGAAAGGATGGTGAAAACTTCACCACACTGTACTAATTTTCCTATGGAGTTTGAGTGCCTTTCTGGGGAAAATATTCTGATCTGAACAGGAAAATTTCAGCAATATTTCTACATAATCTACATAAAGAAATGTGATTTTACTTCAGAACTTCCCCTCCCCGGTGAGTTTTTCAAGAAGTTGGGAGCTCTCCTTTGAGTTTAGGATGACTGATCTTAGAAGACTGCTTAATGCAGAGGGACAGGAAGAAATTGACACTAAAATACATGAACAAGAATGACTGATAAAGATAAAAAGTATTTTCGCTCAACTGTATCCCTTAAGCCCATTTGTACTTTTTTGCCAATGATAATTATACATAGCTTCATTACCTTTTTAAAGCTCTTTTCCTCCTCCAAAGTGAAACTTAAATATTTATAGTTTAATTAAACTAAAGAAATTCTTGCAGCTTCCGAAAATTATTAGAAACACTGCGAACAAAGAATATTTACAGCAGTCATTGGAAGTCACACTTTACGTAGCGTTACTGCCATCTACTGTTCAAAACTGTGTCAAGAATTAGTTCTATCTCAATAGTTTTACTTAAATGTCACTATTTTCAATAGAAAACATACTTTTTCTTAGGGTTTCAATGTCAGGGGCCAAAAATGAGTTCACAGTGTCTTTTTGGAAGATTATGAGTGTAAATATCATTTTGCAAAGGTCAGCAACAATTTGAAGACTACAAGCTCACAAGCATCCTGAAGCTACTGAAGCTAACACATTGCCTTAAAACAAAATCTAAATTCATAATTTCCACCAAAAGTGTTAGCTCTAGCCAGAGTTACCCCTATACACATCTAGATTTAAATAATAGGTACTGGAATTACAGAAGGACAGGGTGAAGGTAAACTACAATCTTATAATATACTTATGATTTTCCAACCCTGCATTTAACATCAAGAAAAAGTTTGGAATACATATTGAGCATTTTAACCCTACTTTGATAACATGTTTCTGCGGATTTATGTGCTTCAATGAAACACTTTTGGCTTCAATGCAATCATAACTTCTGAGTCGAAGTGCTTACAATACTTGCAACAAAGACTCTGGTCCTGCTAGTCTTTGGGAACCCTGCCAAAACTCAATCATTTAATAATGTTAAACATTATTTGGGAACCCTGCCAAAACTCAATCATTCAATAATGGGAAATCAATGCATTATACCAATATTAATAAATGAATGTGTTCAATCATTTGAGTCACTACTAGCTAATTTATTTTTTAAAACATGTAGACAATTTCATTCTCCTTAAAACACCTTGTTTATTAAGTATTAATAAGAAATAAAATGGTCATATCCAAACTTCCAGCATTCCTTATTGGCTATATTGATTAGAGCTGCTGTGAGATATAATACAAACACATATGGAAGGCTACATAATTCCCACTCCTACATGACAGCATAGAAAAAAAACACAACGAATTGTTAATTTCAGTTACAGAAAATACATCTACTGTAAGTATCTGGCTACAAGATCAGACAATGAGTCAAAGGTGAAAAATGCTTAATCAAAAATGTTCTGAGTACCTCTGAGCACCTTCAGAATATTTTCCTGTACAGCTCAATGTTGTCTGCCTTCCACTCTATCAGAAAATGTGATTTGCAAAGATCAGCTGTAGAGCACATGTTTTGTTCTCATAATTCAATGAGGCATATGTCCAAGTAGATTTAAAATAAAAGAAATAAAGCAAAACATTTATCCTAAGGAAAGAGGTGTCAATTTAACTAGTTGTATCTTTAGCTTCAGCTCCAACCTTAGAAAATGTATGTCATCTAAAGTAATGGGAAAAAAGTATTATAGAAGAGAGTGAAAGGAAAGAATGGGAAAATGTGTGTGAAAGACAGAGAAAGAGGGGGGAAACAGAGAGAGATGATGTCAAGAGAGAAATGGAGAGGAAGGTTGAAGAAAAGTTTTCACTTAATTATCCATGTTTCTACAATATTCTAGAAAATATAAAGAATTATAAAGTAGTTCAGTGGGATTACTTCTGTGTAAATAGAAGAATGAAAGACTTTTAGACAAATGAATCTTTTGCTTCCAGACTAATAACTTCAACCTCTCCATTCACCTCAAAGACTCCATTGTTCAAAAAGCCATTCGATGAATGACAGGAGTATGGAAGTATGAAGTAGTTAAAAATAACCTCAGGATTGATGTAATACCTAAATATTTTATGTTGTGTTTGTGATTGTTGTTTATAGTTTTATAGTTTTAATGGTTTTAACCTATTGTTATATGTGGTTAATTTGATCTTCTCTTCTCTTAGGCGATCCCTCATTGTCCAAGTATGATGGCCTTCCAAGTTCTTGGAAGATGCCTGTGCGTGAGGTTTTTTTCATGTGTGGAGATCAGTGCATAGCCGAACAACACACAATCTTCACAGAGTGAGAGTTCCAACCAGTGGCGTGGTTAACATGACAACTGTGGCTTCTCAATCTGTTGCAGCCTTCTATTTCCAAGCTGATACAGAACATAAGAATGTATTGTTTTGATGACCATACGTTGTGTCCACTAGTTATATCAACAAACAATGAAGAACAGTGGGAAGGATGGAATGGACATAAATATGGGTTGCTTACCTGTAACCGTAGTTTCTTGAGAGGTCAGCGTGAATACTGAAAGCAATCGTTTGCGGTAAAGTATTCTACCCTTTTATATTTCACAGTATTAAATATTGGCATTGTTTTGCAGACATAGAAAGATTGTGAACTGAAACTAAAAAAAAAATCAAAAGGCTCTCACATATTCTCACTTAAAGAGAACAATCTATTTTCAGGTCTCTTCGGGTCAAACTAAATACTATGGAGAAAAATGTGTATTCTACAGTTTGCTTATTTTCACTCCAATGATGTGCTTTCCAGGAAGATAACTGCCTCTGTAAATACAAAATATGTCCTTGTTTACTTCCTGATGTCCAATCACTAAATAAAGCAAGCTAATTTGCAAGATATGGGAGGTGAAATAAGTTCATGATAGGACAAACTGGATGTCTTTTACCACTTGAGGAAGCATTGCTTTTAAACGTTTGTAGCTTGCAAATGTCTAGTTTGACCCTCAAAGGTAGTGCTGAAAGTGTGAGCCAGGTATAAAGAGATTGGAAGTAATTAACCATAAAACAACTTCAATAAATATTTGACTTGAGTAGAAACAAAGGGAAAAATCACTACTGAGTATGGACAGGAAAAAAAACAGTATTTTCCTACTGTGGCCTTGATTTCTTCGAAGGGCAAATCACCTCTTGAGTATTCCTTGCCTAGGAGAATCCAGTGCAATTACAGCTGGCCCTGCACATTTACAGATTTCACTTTTGTGGATTTCATTATTTGTTGATTTGGTTAACACGTTCTCTCTAGGAATCTCTAGGTCCTTCAGCACAACTATGTTGGTGGAAGTTACCTATACAGTCACACTGGGGGACATAGAGATTCCTAGAGATAACAGTTCTCTAGGCATTTATAGCTTCTCCAGAATGATTCTATTAGATGTTGACTATACAGTTGTGTTGGAGGACCTAGAGCAAGGGACCACCAGTGGTCTGCAAGAACTAAAATATAGTCTGCAGCCTCACCGTTACTACAGCGTTGCAACAAGTATGGCTGGTGTTGCGAAACCAGCAACCGAAATTGATGACGAGGCTTATTAAATATGCTTTTCTGTGGACAAGCAGATGGCGACTACTGGATGGCATATGTTCTGTATCAGAAACTAGAGCTGATGTGATCTATCCAATGGAATTTTCTGAATCAGCACCCCAAATAACCAAACTGAATCTAAAGTTGACCAAAAACTGATTTGTAACCCTTTTGGTACTAGTTGGAGAGTGGTCCCTGGTCCCTTTCACCATTCTTATACAGGTCCCATCATATTTATGGGTCATATTAATCCACAAAGGCTTGCTTAAATAGCCAGGTCTTAAGAGTGAGGGTGCTGTTCTGATGTCACTGGGGAGGGAGTTCCACAGACATGGGGCCATCACTGAAAAGGCCCTGTCTCTCATCCCCTGAGGGACCATGAACCAGTACTCGGATTAAAAAGTTTGAGGACTCCTGCTCTAGAAGCATAGTTTTTAATGTGAGATCACACATAAGCAAGTTTTCCTAGTTGCTCAAAAACATCAGTTTGAGATATGAAAGGCCCTGTTACTCTTATTAGTCATAGTAGAGCCCAATGGTAATCATTATAGACAGGTGAGTAAAAAGTTGGCTTTTGAAGTTCCTAAAACATGTTTGACAACCAGTATGTGTATGGGAAAGGCCATGCATTTTTGCAATAGGATTTCATTATCTTCTTCATTACAATGAAATTATAAGAAACTTTACCACTGTTTTAATGCCTTGTAAGGTGAAATTTATAGAAGTGACAATGAAGCCAAAGAACTGGTTTGTGACATATGTGGTGGACTTCTTCTACAATTAAAGTAGTTTGGACAGACTGATTTTCTATAACAGCCTTCGGTCCTGACCACATCTGCTTTAGAGTGAACCCAAATGGTCTACATCACTGGTTGTAACCTGTGGGTCCCCAGATGTTTTCGCCTTCAACTCCCAGAAATCCTAACTGCTGATAAACTGGCTGGAATTTAGTCTATATTATAGATGTGTAGCATGCTTTTCCCACACTACAAGAATGACCGACAAAAAGACAAAAACTAAAGAAAATGAAAAATGACCCGAATTTAACAGACCAAGATACTATATTCAATCTCTGAGTATTTATCCTTTTTAAATAAAATTGTATTAAACATATAATCAACCTGCATATAAATACACATTTAATCTTTAATCCAGACGTTATTTGCATTTTTCTTATTAGCAGGGAATTAGTATTTCACATATTAATAATAAAAAATGGTGGTGCTTTTTCACCATACTGCCACCTACCTTTGCAAAACAAACCAACAAACAAAAATAGAGACATATGGCATTATCTGCTATGTTAACTCTGGAGACACATGGATACTGCACTGTTCAAGGTGCTTCAGGTTCTAATGTACTAAGTCACAGGGTAATATCTAGTTCATAACTACCCACTGACAGAAGATATTCATTACTCAGATGGGAAGGTGGACATTTTGGCAGCTTCCCCCGCCCCTAAAAAAAACACCCTTACAGCTCCCTAAATATCCCTTCTCATAAATTGGCTCATGCTGGTTAGGAGACCCTTTGGAATAAAGGGAAAATGGCACACAGAGCTGCAGTGGAGAGAGGAAATAATCCAAATTCACCTTTCTCCATTCCACAGACAGATGCATTTTATCAACAATGAGATGCCAAATAGTTAACAGCCAATGATAGCAAATTGCATCACCCCAAATATGAAATATATGAATTGTTTAAGAGTCACCTTTATCATAATTATCCTTGGGTAGTTTCAGTCCATTTTGTCTCAGTGTCAGCTATAATAAAAAAAACCTTGCATAACTTCATTCTCCCCCAACACCCTAAAAAAAAACCCTTACTCCAGCAATATAGGAAACCGTCAAGAAAACAATACATTTTGAGACCAGGAAGAAATGTATCTCTAATGGGCTCATTTGCTCACCACCTAGCAGAAGTGCCACACATACACTATGACCTGAAAAGGGCTTTCACTCTCCCAGTTGCTCTCCTGCTTTGTTGTTCTCTCTTTCTACATTATATATAATTTTATTTCCAGACCTCAGAGATGCTGAAGAAAAGGCAACCCAGCATGACTAGATGAACAAATGCAGGGGGACCAGCAGGAAGCCATTTGTTATTGTATTAACCGATTCAGTTTCAGCCTAATGTCTTCTTTGGAATACCTTCATAGAAACAAACAGGCTGCAAACGTGGGGATTTAGCTACGCAGCAATCTGCTGATTGTCTCTTGGATATTCATAAGTTACAGAGTTCCTTCCACCTTTTAGATTTCATTTTGGTTGTAATAAGGAGACATAAATAATTGAGAGACATGCAATAAATTATTTAGCTAAGTGCACAGTTTCCAAGGAATCCTAGCATGAGTCGGGATTAATGGTATAATGCAAGTCAGACGCAGAAGTTGTGCTGACACCCCACCACTACCACATGCGGGAACGGGGCTGGGTGCTTGGCGCTTCTCAGCGTGTGCCTTCCACCAAGGGGACATATTAACACCTTTTGAATATTGATGGAGCAGAAGTCCCTAAAGCCTGCTGTGTACTTCTGTTGTTTGGTCGTGCACACCTATACAATGGTAAGACTTAACTCAAAGCTTCTCTTTATGCAACTCATTGGTACTTTCTTTCTCCACAAAAGACTGCAGTCCTTTCACAGTCCATAATATGTGGATACTTAACCACTAACACTAATAAATAATACAAATATGAATTAATTGGAGAAGTGGCCTTTAAGGGAAGGAAAAGGGTGAAGGACTTCCAAGAGTTATAGGCAACTGGGACAAGAGAAGTTTGTACTGAAAAAACAGTTTTGGTTTCAAAGGCAAACAATAATTCTCTATCCATGGAGTGAGCACCTGTCCTTGTTTGCCCTTGATGTACTAGTAACAAATCATGGACAGCAGAGGCTGGAAAATTACCAGGCGAGTTCTAACATTTACACAGTTATTTATTCCTGGGTAGGGAGATTATCCACCCATTAGTTTTCTAGAGTAGCTCTGACTTTTTCTGTCTCAATCATCCTTTCTCCTCTTTTCACAGGCTTTCATACTTTTTCACTAGTCAATACTGATGTACTGTGTTGTTTGGTTGATTATATGGTTACAACACATACCTAGACAATGAAAAAACAGTCTTTTAAAAAGAAAGGATGCAGTTCACAGAAACAAGTGTCCATAGTATGTTTTTAAATGCATTACTCTCAAATGAATGGGTTATTTTTATTCCTTGACCTGAAATGATAGAACTTCAAGATTATATGGCAAAGCTTCTTACATTTGTTTATATATGGATTACGTATGCACCCCATGTCTGAACTGTATCCTGTCAGACTTCTTGTAGTATTTTATTTGCACAGTAATAGCAACTGAGGGCAATCTTGATTATGCCAACTGACTTCTACAAGTCATATCTACACTACAGGCTTTCACCAGTTTGTTTTTTGTTATCACACAAGGAATCTGGAAGACTGTTGTTTAGTGAGCACACTAGTTCAGGAACTTTAGATCCCTTGGTGAACTGTCACTATACACAGAAAATGAGTTTAGCTTTGGAGTCATATAGGCTCTCAGTTAATATTTTATTTAAAGCCCACTTTTCCTCCATGAAGCTGAAGGTGGCATACAGTGGTCTCCATTTCCATTTTATCTTGTGAGGTCAGAAAAAAGGTGGTGAGCGAGAACGAAATTTGTGTTTTCCTTATTCAACTCTCCAACATATATTGTGTTGGCTTTTCAGATCTGTTTGGCTGCCTAATTGATTAGTGACATAGCAATCTCTCCTTTCGACATCTCCTATATTTAAGACTCTATATACGCTTCCATGCATGCTCATACAATATGTATTTGTGCATGAGAGAAAATAGTGCAGCAAAGCATTCTGTATATATCTCACAATTCTGTTCCTGAGCATCACTGTTTCAAAAGTTTTTAACAAAAATGCAGGTGTGACAGATTCCTTCTCCAAACCCTGAAAGTTACTATCTTTGCCCCTTGCCTCTTCTTAATCCCTGACTAGATTGGGCCTCAAGATGATCCCAATGTGGACCAGTGCATGTGTTGTTCTCTGGGTTCATTTTGATACACATGGCTAGGAAAAGAAAGAAACAAACACAGTTTAAAAATGGGAAAGTCAGTAGAGGTTTATTAAGATACATTTAGATCACATATTAACCCCTAAAATATTCAGTGATTTGCAGCTCCGCAAAACCCTTTTCAGTTTTCCCCGCTAGTTGACTGTCATGTCTCTATTACAGCTCACTACCACATATTTCTCCACCTGCTTTCCATCAGAGACAAGCCTCAGTTTTGTATCACTGCCCACCCTAAGTATTTCCTGAGTTGTTATGGGCTGGCACTAACTAAGTTTGCCCAGCTCCTCACTTCACAACAGGTATGTAGATTCAAAATAAAGCAGCAACTTGAAGAAACACAGAACATCAGATCTGGTCTTCAAATAGTCAGGATGGAGAAATTCATTGTTCTGCCAGTAATGCCTAGTCCCGCTGAGATGACATAAGCAAAATAAAATATGCAGAACAGTCACATCGCTGTCAATTTGCATAATTCATTATGGTAGCACTATTTAATGCCACCTGAAAGCTGCTCTACACATCACATTTAATACATAAATGGATGGGGTTGGGTAAATTCAGCATTTCTAAAAATGGATGGCACAGAAAATATGTGAAAATGAGCACTAGACTACCACAGATGAAAAAACAAAACACTGGCCTGGATGCTTGCATGGTGCTTGTAAAGTGCCACATGGGATTCATTCTGCAAATCTTGGAAAGCCACTACAAATTAATATTTAACATGTAAAAACAAACACTTTGAATCTCCTTGTGGAGAAGAAAAGTGGGGTATAAACGAACATCAGAACAACAAACAAACAAGCAAGTACACATTTTGAGCCTGGAGAATGTAGTCCTTATTATACCACACTGTTGTGCTGAATTATACTATTCCAAAACTACTTAGGGCACTTCCATACAGCCATATAACCCAGAATATCAAGGCAGATAATCCACAATATCATCTTTGAACTGGGTTATCTGAGTCTACACTGCCATATAATTTATGTATCATTTATTATTTATTTGCTGGATTTGTATATTGCTCTTCTCAACCCCGAAGGGGACTCAGGGTGGTTCACAGTGTTGGCAACAATTCAATACCATCGATAAAAAACAGTATAAAACATAAAATTGACCCTCCCCTGATAAAACATTAAACATTATTGAACACATCACATAAAATAACATCACATATTATACAAAGACATAGCCATTGTCTGTAAACAGTCCTGGGTCATTGCACTTTAACTTTAAATATTCCTATGATGGGCCAAACACTTGGTTTCACAGCCAGGTCTTTAGCTGTGTTCTAAAGGTCAGGAGGGGGACAGCCTGATCTCACTTGGGAGGAAGTTCCACAGCCGTGGGGCCACCGCTGAGAAGGCCCTGTCCCTCGTTCCCACCAGCCGCACCTGTGAGGCCAGTAGGGCTGACAGCAGGACTTACCCAGAAGATCTTAATCTACAAACTGGTTCATAGATGGAGATACTTTCGGACAGGTAAGTTGGACCCTCAGGAGGGCTATTTATACCAGCGGGGGATGGTGCGCGGGGGCCAACTGACAAATTTGTCTCGAGACTTCCGAGCTGCCTGCGTGAGCGCAGGGGATTAACCAATTGGTGCTATTCACAGCTGACCACGAAAAGAAACTTAATCTACAAACTGGTTCATAGATGGAGATACTTTCGGACAGGTAAGTTGGACCAGAGCCGCTTAAGGCTTAATATGCTTAAGCCAGCACTTTGAATCATGCTCGGTAGCTAATAGGCAGCCAATGGAGTTGCCATAGCAAGGGGGTTGTATACTCTCTGTGCAACGTCCCAGTTAACAACATGGCTGCAGCATGTTGGACTATTTGCAGCTTTCGAACAGTCTTCGAAGGCAACCCCACGAAGAGTGCATTGCAGTAGTCTAAACGGGATATAACAAGAGCGTGGACTACTGTGGCCAACTCAGACTTCCCAAGGTACGGGCGCAGTTGATGCACAAGTCTTAGTTAGGTGAACACCTCCCTGGTCACGTCCAACACCTGGGATTCTAGGCTCAGCTATGGGTCCAGGAGGATTCCCAAACTGTGAACCTGTACCTTCAGGCGGAGTGTAACCCCATCAAGCACAGGCTGTAACCGTATACCTTGTTCAGCCTTGCGACTGACCAAGAATACCTCTGTCTTGTCTGGATTCAGCTTCAATTTGTTCCAGCTCAACACAGCGGCCAGACACTGGTTCAGGACTTGGACAACCTCCTTAGTAGCTGGTGAAAAGGAGTAGTAGAGTTGGGCATCATCTGCTTACAGATGACACTGAACTCCAAAACTCCGGATGATCTCACACAACAGCTTTGTGTAGGTGTTAAACAACATGGGGGACAGTACCGAACCCTGTGGGATTTCACAGGACAATGGCTGTGGAGTCAAGCAGTTGTCCCCCAACAACATCTTCTGTGTACAATCCTCAAGGAAGGACTGGATTCACTGCAGCACAGTACCCCCAAGGCCCATTCCTGCAAGGCGACTCAGAAGGATACTGTGGTCTGCAGTATTGAAGGCCACTGAAAAGTCCAAGAGAACCAACAGGGACACACTCCCCCTGTTGAGCTCTCTGTGGAGATCATCCATTAAGGAGACCAAGACTGTTTCAATTCCATGAGCCGGTCTGAAGCCAGACGGTGCCGAATTTAGATAATTCATGTCTTCCAAGAACCCTTGCAGCTGCAAAGCAACCACACATTCCATGACTTTGCCTAAGTATTGGAGATTGGACACTGGCCAAAGGTTATTTAAATTAGTGGGGTCCAGTGATGGTTTTTTTCAACAGCGATTTGATCACAGCTTATTTTAAGTTCATTGGAATAAGGGAGGCATTAACCACCACTTTTACTGACTCAGTCAAACCCCCTCTGGACTGCTTTAGCAGCCAGGAAGGGCAAGGGTCTAGGATGCATTTCTAGCAAGGAAGGGCAAGGGTCTAGGAAGAATTTCAAGAATATAGACCACAGAAAATGCTATTATCTTTGGAAGTTCAGTAATTCCTTACCAAGCACCTGAAGTAATCTGAGATCTCCCTGCTGAAGATTTTCCTGGGATTCCACAAGGAAAGGACAACCAGTCACACCCACAGTTCATATACTAATCGATTATTCTTGCAATGAGGTGGAATGAAGCACTTTAAAAACTCTAAAATCAGGACAGTAAATAAAGAGCAACACTTTCCCATCGGCTGTATTGGAGGGGAGGTATCAGAAGACCCCCTTCAAGCAGAGACTATGCCCCTGTGAGTCTGGTCATGTGGAAGCAACTGAGCACGTGCTTCTTCAATGCATGTTCTACAGAGATCTTAGATCCAATCTCATTAGACCATGGCTTTTAAAATACCCGGGGCGCAGTGAAAAATATTATTCCACCCTGCTGCTTTTGGACTCTAACACTACAATAACTTACAGTGTTGCTAAGTTCTGTGCTGCTGCTCTTAATA
Source organism: Anolis apletophallus (assembly GCA_030556195.1). Classification (NCBI taxonomy): domain Eukaryota; kingdom Metazoa; phylum Chordata; class Lepidosauria; order Squamata; family Anolidae; genus Anolis; species Anolis apletophallus. The sequence goes on along the minus strand of JARBWK010000008.1, from coordinate 65,566,436 downwards.
TTAGACGGATGATGATTGACACCGTAAGCCAACAATATCCTGTCTTTTAAAATATATTTTTATACTGATTTCTAATCTAATTTTAAATAACTGTTTACTGGGAAGTTGTCCTTCTCCTCTTAGGGCGCTTGTGCCCACTTTGTGCTGGTCAGTGACCGTAATCAAGTTTTGTTGTAAGAGCAACACTAAAAAAAACAGGGAATTCTAGACAGAAAGCAATCATGACCTGTTAACATCTCCCAACAAAGGATCCCCAGGCAGCAACCAGCCAGGCTTTGAAGCTACAAGGCCATTAAATGCTGAACAAGGTGGCCAATTGCAACATTCACACTTGCCTCAAACAGACAAGAATTCTTTCTCCCACCCTGGACATTCCTCAGATATATAAACCTCACTTGCCTAGTTTCCAACTGACCTCACAGCCTCTGAGGATGTCTGCCACAGATGTGGGTGAAACATCAGGAGAGAATGCTTCTGGAACATGGCCACACAGCCTGGAAAACTCACATCAACCCAATGATTCCGGCCATGAAAGTATTCGACAACACTTAGTACCAGGACAACCATGATATCATGGTCAAGTGACATGATATGATAAGGATTTTCATACAGCATATACAATTCTGCCCATCCTGGTCAGATGGCAAAAATTCAGATGTCACTAATGAGTTTTAGGTAGAGACTTTTAATCACTATTCCAAAATTATTAAATAAAATAAAGAACATTTAAAGCATCCCCAAAAGCTGTTTATTGTTACCTTTCCTTCTCATATTGGCTGCCTCCCCACATGTTATTGTAATTTTAGTCGTCTTGTAGCAGTTACTGTTACTAAATTATATCAGTTGAAGGCATTATGAAAAGAGGAAGACTGAACTACAGACAGATTGACTCAGTAAATAAAGCCAGAGTACTGAGTTTGCAAGACTGAACAGTACTGTTAATACTGTTAACAGTGCTATCATACGCTGAAGCTGAATTGATGAAACATTGCAAATGTTAAACAATGAGTGTTAGTAATTCTTACTGATCAACTGCAAATCATCCAAAACGTAATGGACAGTTCTTTGTGCTGTTTTGGACTACACAGTATGCCACTACTGCAATTCTTTATTGGCACAAGGAAACAAAACCAGTAACAGAGTTTCTGATAGTTGTAATGATAACAAGCAGAAAATGGTATATTTCATACAGAAGATATTTCAACCTGGAGTGACCTCTCTAAGTGGTAATATCTATGAATTACAGAAGCCCACAGCAGTTTTAAATTCACCTCAATACTGGTTTAAAACTAGGTCTGCTAGCTATTAAAATATACATTGTTTTTAAAAACACAAATACAATATTATGTGCACATTTTCATGCGCACATCATATTCATGCAGGAAGTTCTCTCTTTGTGCCTTGCCAAAATCGCAGCTATCTTTCTGTTTCACATCACTAAATTTCCCCCCTAAGACACATAAATGTTCTAGTAAAAGTGCACAACTGTGGTTAAATGGTATTTCTGGGGAAGGCTCTTGTGAGATCTCAGGAAAAAACTTACTGCATTCTTATGATATGAATTATACACTGACTCCCTCAAGTGGGGCAATGCTAAACTGCAGGGTTTGTTAAGCAAAAAAGTAACACAAAGTAACAGAGACATTATAGATATGTTGCCTTTATAATCACATTTTCTATGCACTATAGATTCACTCAGAACTGCTCTGATATCTTTCTTCAGCAATCCATTTAAATTTACAAAAGAGAACCAACATATCTGCCAGGTATATGGCTAACATTCTGGAATGTCGCAGGCGTGTCTGGTGGGGACGAAAGACAGGGCCTTTTCTTTGGTGGCCCCCTGGCTGTGGAATTCCCTCCAAAATGAAATTAGATCTGCCCCCTCCCTCCTGACGTTTAGGAAGCTCATGAAAACTTGGCTGTGGAAGGAGGCTTTTGCAGAATAATGGCAGAGATCGGTAATTGATTAAAGTTATTGACCACAATATATGGACTGAATATACGGATTGAGTTGGACATGATTTTATCTTGGCAAACGGCTTTTTATGTTATTTATTTTAGATGTATTTGGTAAATTTATTGTGGATTTATGATGTTTTAGATTTTTAATGTTAGCACTGAATTCTTGCTTTCTGCTAGTCTAAGTCCCTCTATGAAGGTCAAGAAGATCAGGATATAAAAGTTTTAAATAAATAAATAAGAGCCACTGTGGCCCCTTCTACACTGCCATATACAATCCAGATTGCCTGCTTTGAACATCTGGAGAAAATACTGCTAGAACACAGGCATACAGCTCAGAAACTACACAACACCCCAGCTTAGTATTTGACTGATCTCCCCATCATCATATTGTAGTAGTAGTAATCACTAAGATTCCAACATTTAAATATATAAAAGCCAAAGCTTACAAAGCCATAATCTTGGAGGCTTATGGATATTTCACATAAATATTGTATTTAAAGAGCTTGAACATAATGTCCCATTTAAAAAGAAGAACTTGAATGTATTTCAAGAAAATTGCACAGAGTCATATATCAGTTCATTACAATTATCATCTTTATATCTTGCTATAGGTGTACCGTACCTAAATGCACTAGATCCTGCCTGAACTTAGAAAGGGTGTAAAAACTAATTTGTCAGAAACCAAGTTGACACTAGCAATGTTTCCACATCCATGTTTACGAACCCAATTTCAAAGCATTCTCAATTTCATTAAAACCTATTGCATAGTTCTGCTGTATGGGTGTCATACTTTAAAAAAAAGACTCCACAAGCGAACATTCCTTATCATATATGTGCACATGAAATGTGAGGGAGTAGGGAGATGCCAAAAACATAAATGAAAACAAACAAACAAAATAATGACCATTTATCTGGGCTACATTTCAGATATAGACATGTGTATTCAGACATGTCTACTCAGAAATAAGTCCCAGATAAATAGATCATAAAGGATCTAGTATTTCAAATACATTTTAGGTTTCTACACCCTTTACATAATAAAAAAAAAAGACCAAACATTGTATGGAAATTATTTTTACTTCTTTGTGTTTCACCATTTACGTTTGAAGACAGCAATATTTAAAAACCAACAAATCAGACAGGTAAACAGTGTAAGCAGTCAGTTCACACTCCACAGCACTTACAATTCTTCTTCTCCTTTTGCTTTTTTATCAGAAACCAAATAGACAGTTCCAAAGCTTCCACATCCAAGTTTTTGTTGAATACTGTATCGTCCTGCAATCAATGCCTTTGAGCCAGCAGAAATAGATGTCGGAGAAGTACCAGGCTTAACTTCTTGGAATCTCAGCATGGCTTCATACAGCAAAATAAACCTGGTATTTATATTAAGTCTGAAGAATTAAGGGCTCTTCTGTAGTGAAGAAACATTGAAAACTGTTATCTGTAAGTGAAGTGGAAAAAAACATGACTTTTATCTTTTAATTTGCTGTAATTTTATTTACGGTATGCTTATTTTAAACTAAGCTCTGCTATGAGACTATTGTAAAAACCCTCAACGATTTCATGGGCAAAAGATTTAGGGAGCAATATATTGTAGATCTGGATAAATGAGAATACCGGTGGAACAAAGGCTTCAAATTTACAGTTGCAGTTTCAATTCAAGACAATCTATATAAAATGTTTTACAGGTGTTATACAACCCCAGCTCTTCTAGCTAAAACAGGATTCTGTTGGAGGTGCAAACACAGAAAGGGACTTTCTTCCACATGTGGTGGTCTTGCGTATTGGTGTAGGCTTATTGGAAACAAATAATTAAGGAAACAAATAAAATGATCCACAACAAAATAAAAAGAAATCCAGGGAGGTGCCTATTATGTCTTACTCAGAGACAATCTAGAGCAGCCAGAAAGAGACAATTGTCAGTACAGCTTCATGGCTGCACGCATAACAATTGCCAAAGACTGGAAAGGTGAAAAAACTCTTTAAGCATAAAAAAATTGAAGGGACAAAATGTGGGATTACACACAGATGACCAAGATAACTTGTAATTTGAAACATGAAAGCTATGAAGTTTTTGGAATAAATTGCTATAGCATATTTAACGGGAGAAATTAAGTAATAAAGCAAGAGGAATCTATTGACCTAGAATTATAGAGGGGAAATAACATGAGCATAAATTCTATGATGTTGGTGACGGAAGCCAAGCTGGTGGGTGCACTGAGGGTGGGACAATGGGTAACTGTAAAGTGGATGGTAGGTTGGGTATACGTCTTTTATCTGTTTTGATGTTTTTATGATTTTTGTTGTACATTTTCGAAATTATAAATAAATAAATAAATAAATAAATAAATGTGTACATTTTCGTATATGTGCATTGTGGATGTAAAAAAATACAAAAAAGAGAGACTATAGTAGGTAGAAAATATATTTGTAAATATTTCTAATAAAAATAGAATCAGCAACAAGCACTTATAAATTACAGCATGCTGTTATGAAGATTGAGGCACACCTTCAGAAATGAGCTATGCCGCTCCCATATTGGCCACATAGTATTAATACTACTCCAATACATCAAGTGGTCTCCTCCCTGGCTTATTTATTTATTCAAAACTCTTCCCTTCAATCTTATTTCTGCTCCTATCTCATCATTTCTCCCCATTTCTTTTGTCGTTCCATCTATAATCGAGTATTCTATTGTATACTGCATCTGTGTAGACTGTATCTTGCTTAACAAACCTCTTTTAGCTTCTCAGTTTTTACCTTACTGAGTCCTAATATGCCACATTCCTCATTTTAAACAAAGATCCTTGCATAAAGAGACATAAATCCGAGCTGGTGGCACACAAATGAAAAATCCTGAACACTTCTTGTAGCATCTCAATAGGTTTATTTCACGAACATATGAATGAGAAAAAGTTGATTGTCTCTCTGGCTGCAACCCTGTGTTCAGCTAAATCTGTGTAAATTCCACTGAATTTAGTTGTAACCTTGAATTTTCTCATGAATTTTGTTAATTGTAGATAATGCAATAAATTCTCTTTTATATGGATTGTATTATCACTCTGCAGGTCAACTGCCACACTTGAAAGTTGTAGCTATTTTGGTGGTGTTGCTTTGTTGCTCAATAATTACAGAAGATTTGTAAAATTGTGTTGCATGCTAAATAAGCCAGTCTCATTCTAAAGCTGAATGTTAAAACAGTTGCTATCTTAATCAAACAGTTCAATAGGGCTTATGAATCTGTAATTTGTGACAATGACACTGTGTGTGTCAGGATCATGAAATCTGAGCTGGTGTTGCTCTGATTTCCTGACCTGCCTGCATTTGTTCTGGTCTCTTGACTCTGCTCACGAGATATCTCCAGGTGTTGGCCTTGGGAGGCTTGGGCCACACCACACCAACATGAGAAGCACCGGCATGAACATTGCTGACTCAGGAAGGATATGAGGAAATATCCACTGGACATTGGGAAACTGGGTCAAAGGGGATATGATGCAACCTCTGCTGGGCATTGCATGTCAGGGGGGTTGGGCCTTTGGGATGATGGACAGGTGATGGGGGTGTGCTTTGTATATAAGCTGTGTTTGTTCCTGTGATGCCAATTCTGGCATCAAAGGTGTTATACCTTCAATAAACTTCGTGAGATCGAGTTGCTGTCCATGCATGGTCTTTACAAGGGTTGGAGCGTTATCATTACAGTGTGTATAAGGGAGTGTTCTGACACCCAGCTGCTGAGAAACTGACACATCCTGTGCCAAAGACTTGTACGTGACAATGTGATTTCCCAATGAAGTGCAGCCAAACTTCTAATTACTGAAAATGAGGTTCACAATAGAACAAATGAACTGTAAACTTGGCTTCCAAAAGAAAACACTGGAATGAGACACAATATGATTTTTTTTCTAAGTCCATGACCTCCTACAAGAAAAGAGGATAATAAAAACAATTGTAAAATACAAGTACTATGTTGAGCCTGCCAACTATGATTCCTGCTTCTATCTTACAAAGTTATACAAAAGCCTGCAAACCAATATCACCTCATAGGTTTTATCTATCAGTAGTTACATAAATATCCTTTTAACATAAAGAAGTGTATAAAGATATCAGGAGATCCTTTTGATCTCTTGATGTCTTAATACCCTTTTCTATGTTAAAAAGGATATTTGTGTAACTACTGATATTATTATCTACTGTATATACTCATGTATATTTTTTGTAAAACAAAAATCAACCCACAAAACTTTGATTGGCATATTTATGGGTCAATCTATTCTTATCAAAAAGGGAACTATCGCCTTCTCTAGATAGAGAAAATATGAGAGTTTTAGTCCATCACAGGAAGACCTAAAAGAAGAACAGATCCCATATACCTGTTATACCATTTTTAATGCCAGGCAGGAAAATAGTGGCAATGGCAGCCAAGATCATCTGCCCCCTGAGGCAGAGCAGGCACTTTGCCCTCTCTCTCCAGAATGACCATAGACTTATATCAAAATTCTCAATTTTGACCTCCAAACCCTCGACTTATTCATTATATACAGTAGTATTGCTGCTTGTTGAGCCAATCAGAGCAGAAGAAAGCCATTGCGTGTCTTTTAGCCAAGCTAAGCCTCCATTTTTCTGTTGCAAGCAGGCTTCTGAGAGTCAGATTGTGCTCCAGTCCACTGGTGATCTAAATTCTCAATGCTGATCACAGCTCTGCATCACTTCCCTTACTTTTTGACTCAAATAGCAATACAAGTTTACTTTCTACACACTTAAGCTACCGCCACTGATGGAGCCCTTCACTCGACGCAACCTTCAAATGTGGGGTAGATGTTTCTTCATGCCATTTCTAATTTCTAAAGTCACCATAAAATGAAGAGTGTGCATTTTACAGTAGATGGCATCTTAAGTGTCAAGGCTCAGGTCCTGAATAAGAATGAGGAGGAAGAGTGCTTTCTTCCAGCGGACGAACTCAGGACCATGGCTGAGCAAAGTTACCTGAGCTGTCTGAGGAAGTGGACCCTAGTACTGCTCAGCAGGAGTCAGGCCCTTCTGATGTAGAAGTACCTGAGCCAGAACAGAATCAGACTGAATTAATTTGCCCTGCCCAGCTTCAGCTAATGCTAGATTCCATACAGATGCAAAGGTCAAGTAGTTTGGCATAGAGGAAGGCAACACAGCTGTAAAGGCTAGCTGCCGGCAGTATAAATAATGGATGCTGGCAATAGCCTGGTGTTGGCAGCAATCGGCGTTGTATGGAGAGTTTCAGCCAGAAATCTCATATATAGCATTGGGTTGCATATGGAAGAATGAGCACCCCTGTGGCCTTTGTTTTGCTGTCTGTGGTCCTGTTAAGAAGATCTCATCTCATATTCTGTCCCTGTAATAATTGGATTTTGAAAAAAAAATGGCTTGTTTGTGGATTGGTGAGAAAGCTTCCGTGGAGAACTTTTTCCCTATAATAACTTTTCCAGAAGTGAATTTCCCTTCCTAGGGATAGATTTCCTCACTTCCTGTTGACTCATCCCTGTTCTTAACTATGAGTAGTCTGTAAGTTGGATGTTTGTAACTTGGGGACTGCCTGTACAGATTGAGCATTCCTTATCTGGAATTTCAAGATCTAAAATATTGCATATACAACCCCCCAAAATTGTCCACATGGATGGCTAAGAAAATGACAGCTTTCCTTTCTGATGTTTTAATTTACACAAAGTTTGTTTCATGCACAACATTATTAAAATATTGTATAACATTACCTTCAAGGTATATGCATAAGGTACATATGAAACAAATAAATTTCATGTTTAGACTTGCATCCCATCTACACGAGCATATATGTATATATGCAAATACAGATATTTTTAAAAAACTGAAACCCAAAACACTTCTGGTCTCAAGTTCTACTGTATTCAATTGTTCAAGGAGAAAATTTGTATCAAAGATTGGTTTTGCTATTACCAATTATATAAAAGATTTTAAAAGGACAAAAGAGGGGAATTGCCTCAGAAAAATCAAAGCTGGAAATTATATTAGAAAAAAGGTTTAATAGCCAGATTGTATAAATATATCTTATAACCTGGGAAATAACTGAATAAAAAACCCCCATGATTTCATGGGCAAAAGATCTAGGGAGAAATATAGATCTAGATAATTGGGAATATCTGTGCAACAAAAGTTTCAAATTTACTGTGGCGGCTTCAATTTGAGACAATTTATACAAAATATTCTACAGATGCTACACAACCCCAGCTCTCCTGCGTAAAATAGATAATTCGCAATCAGAACTCTGTTGGAGGTGTAATAGAAAGGGATATTTTTTCCATGTACGGTGGTCTTGTGAATTGGTGCAGGCTTATTGGGGGGGGGGACTATAAAAGGAACAAATAAATGCTCCACAACAAAATAAAAAAAATATCCAGGGATGTGCCCATTAGGGTTAATCAGAAACAATCTAGAACAGATGGAAAGAGAAATTTGCCAGTACAGCTTCGCAGCTGCATGCATTACGATTGCCAAAGATTGTAAAGGTGAAAAAAGGTTCAGCATCAAAAATTGAAAGGATAAACTGTGGGATTACACACAGATGGCCAAGATTTTGAGTAATTTGAAACATGAAAGTCATGAAGTTTTTGGAAAAAACTGGAAGCTAGGGCTTTAGAATATCTGATGGGAGAATTTAAGAAATAAAAGCAAGAGGAATTTATTGACCTAGAAGGATATATAAATATACCTCTAGGTCAATAAAATGTATAGATAAATAAAATGTGCATAAACTCTGTGAGAATTAGTGATGGAAGCCAAGGTCGTGGGTTGCACTGGGGGTGGGATGAGGGGTAATTTGTATCGTGGGGGTGGGATGTCTAGGTATGTGTACAAGTTTGTAATGTGAATTGTGGGTGTATTATAATTTTAAAACCTCTCCGTTGGCACCCCCTTGTTGTGGGGGAGAGGCTTGCGTACCCTAATGAAGTTGTGAGCTATGCTGGCGGTGGCATAATAGCCACTGGTAGGGCCTGCCATGCCAGACAGGTCACAACTGAAGGGTCTGACAAAGAGCGTCAAAGGGAAGGATGGGCTCTCTAGCCTTTTGGCAACCATCCTAGGAGAAGGAAAACTCTGATTTCAAACCCAGGCTCGTTTAACCCTGTAAGGTCAACCATCTAGAGAAGGAAACTCGAACCAAACCTATGATCTGAGGACCTCGCTGCCACCATCCTAAGCTTGCTAGGCCCCGGCAGACGAACCTTTGGTTTAAGCAGTGGTTCCCAAACTTTTTTGGCCTACTGCCCCCTTTTCAGAAAAAAATTTACTCACCGCCCCCCTAGAAATTATTATTATTTTTTTTAAATAGGAATTAAACACAAAGATATATGTATTAATATTTCTACCTCTTTCTTGAAATATAATACAGAAAGTTGTAAATTAGAAACATTGAAGTTTGAAATTATGAAACTATTTATTGAACTTAGAATAGAAAGGTAATACAAAAAAAGTTAAAACATTCGAAATCATCTTAATGAGAAGGATGAACCTGGTATGCTGCTACCAATCTCGTAATCTTCGGCTCTATTTTCGTCAGCAGTAATCTCAAATTATCGTGATTGACTATTTTGCAATCAGTTTCTTTTCTTGTTAAGAAATTGGTTACCACACTGAATCCATGTTCCACTAAATATGTTGACATTATTATTATTGTTATAAGACTCAACCAGTTGGAAGGGAACCCCAAAGGTGGTATTATTATTATTATTATTATTATTATTATTATTATCCCTTTCTTGGCAAGAGGAGGAGGAGGGAGCAGGAGGAGGGAAGGAGAGAGACACGCACAGAGATGGATGGTAGCCTGTCACCTGGCTCACGCCACCGCCCCACCACCCCTTACAGCAGTGGTTCTCAACCTGGGGGTCGTGACCCCCCAGGGGGTCACGGGGTCATTTTCCAAAGGTCGCGAAGGCTCCTCGGTTAGCCCCACCCCCTCTTCGAAATGGCTGCCGGCTCATGCCAGCCAAGCAGCCAGGCACTCCAGGTCGTCTCCTCCTCCCCCCCCTTCTCACAGGGCTGGATAGAGTTAGGAGGAGGAGCTTAGAGGCAAAGGCGCACAAGGGAGAAGGTGCACCAACTTATGTTCAGGTCAAGCCGGCAGCGGAGCCTGGAGGTGCGGCTCCAAAGCCGGCTGCCCATGGAAGAGGAGCACAAGCGGCAAAGGCGACACAGGGGACCCCAGGCGAGGTTCCTATGCCGCCGCTCTTCCTGACCATCTTCCTCCTCCAGCTGGCCATGAAGGAAAGAAGAAGAGGGGGGGAAAGAGGAGAAACCGAGGAGGCCGCCCAGGAGCCGTTGCCACTGTTTCTCCTCTTCCTCCTTCTCCAGCTGGCCATCGAGGAGGAAGAGAAGGAAGAAGAGGAGAAGCTACAGCAGCCCACCCCAGTCCCTTCTCTTCCTCTTCCTCCTCAATGGCCAGCTGGAGGAAGAGGAGAAAGAAAAGGAGAAGGGGCGCTGCTGTTGTTTCTCCTCTTCCTCCTCCAGTTAGCCATCGAGAAGTAAGGAGGAAGAAGAGGGGAAAGGGCAGCAGCACCCCATCGAGGTAGGGAGGCAGCTGGTGGGTCGCAGGAGGCGGGAGCGCCTCCTCCGTGCTTTCATTCCCCTCCTGCCTCCCTGCTTTCCAGGTCTCCCTTCTGGGGGCGGAAGGGAGAGGAGGAAGAGGAAGCAGAGCAGGCAGGTAGCTGCCCCTCTGCTCCAGCAGGAGTTCCTTGAATTTCTTGCAAAAGTAGGTAGCTCTCCCAGACAGCCCCTTCCAAAGACCCAAAGGAAGAATCCCCACCCACAATTTCCCTTCCCAGTCCTTCCCCTTCTTCCCTTAGTTTCCCCCAACTTTTCCAGAGCCCTTTGCCCACCCCAGTCTTCCCTTTTCCCAGTTTTCCCCTTCCTATCTCAGCCTTTACTACTCCCATCCCCAGCCCCTCTCTCTCCACTTTCCAACCCAGCCTTTCCTAGGTTCCAGCCTCTTTCCCATTCCAGTCTTGCCCCCTTTCCATCCCAATAATTCCCACCTAAAGCTTTCCCCCTTCCCCAGTTACCCTCTTCCCATCCCAATTGTCCTAATTTTCCATCTTACCCCCTTTCCACTTCATTTTCCCACTTTTTCAAACACCCCTTCCCATTCCAACCTTTTTCCTGTTTCCAGTCCTTCTTTCCAACCCCTTCCCAAGTCAGTCCTTCCCACTTTTTATTTATATACACACAGCATTTCCCCAAAATGTATACTGTAATTAAACTATAGTGATTATTGGATTATTATTGGTTTTGTTGTTACATTTATTATTTTACTCAATTATTGTTATTATTACATTTATTATTTTACTCTATTTATTGTTATTGTTATTACATTCATTATTTTATTCTCATTGTTATTACATTTATTATTTTATCTTATTTATTATTATTATTGGAAGGATACGTAAGCACATTTACATTGAAAAAGGTTAGAATAATGGTTTCATCAGAGTTGGACAGTCTTAACTTAAATTACAGTTTTATGTAAACATTCAAAAACATTTAACCTACTGATGCCGCAATTAATGTAATTTTATTGGTATTAATTTTTATTTTTATTCTTGAAATTGACCAGAACTAAACATCCCAGCAAGACCCAAATGCCAAGGTCTATTTTCCTTAAATCTCTCCAGTCTTTTATGTTGGTCATGGAGTTCTGCAGGCCAAGTTGGGTCCAATTTAATTGTTATTGGATTTCAGAATGCTCTTTGATGGCTGGGGAACTAAACATCCCAGCAAGATCCAACCCCTTCCAGTATTTTCTATTGGTCATTGGGGTTCTGTGTGCCAAGTTTGGTCCAGGTCTGTAATTCATGGGGGTCTCGGTGGTCTGTGGAAGTCAGAGCTGCATCTGTTGAAGATGATGGGATGCAAATCCCATCATCTATTGTCCATACTCTCCCAAACATATTGTTTTTGTGGTTAATCACTATGCTTAATTATGTCAATTTGTAACAATGAAAATACACCCTGAATATCAGACATTTGTATTACAATTCATAAGAGTAGCAAAATTATCGTTATGAAGTAGCAACGAAAATTCGGTTGGGGGTCACCACAACATGAGGAACTTTATTTAGGGGTCACGGCATTAGAAAGGTTGAGCACCACTGCCTTACAGGGGTTCAGCGCCCCCCCAATTTTCCTGGGCCTGGATCGCCCCACCGCCCATCAGGGAGTGGTACCGCCCACTTTGGGACCCACTGGTTTAAAGGGTGAGGCCAGTTCTGTGCATGCTACGCTCTACCAGAAACGGCCATTTCACAGGCTCGAAGGACACATCCAACCTCCGAATCATCAACTCGCTTGTAGAAAGCGTGGGAGGAGTCCTTCCTGAATCTTCGTTCACGAAGAAAAGCCAAGATTGCAAGACAATTTTAAAATAAAATGTTTATAAATTTTTAAAGGAAGCAAACTTATAGAAAGGTTGCCAAAATGTGACAGAATTGATCAGGAAGTTTTCTATGTACGCAACTTATCCAGGGGTTTGATAAGAAATTGAATGGAGGCAATGAGACCATATCAATTGCAAGAAAGCTCTAGACCTCTGGAGGTTTTGCACTTCAAACACACAATACTATTATGTTGATTTACAGACCAATTTTTCTCTTCATAAGGAGACTCAAATCAATTTATCTGCTCTGCTGGATGCAAACAAATAAACATTTGGAGGAAGCACCCACCACTGGTTTCCATTACGACGATCACTGATGGGGCTTAGAATCCAAACCAAGGTACATCTTAGGACCCTTCCACACAGCTGAATAAAATCCCACATTATCTGCTTTGAACTGGGATATATGGCAGTGTGGACTCAGGTTCAATAACTGGGTTATTCTGCCTTGATATTGTGCAAGGGCCCTTCCATTGTAGAATGCATGTAATTCATGTAAATCACAGCACTGGAAAAGTCTACAAGGGCCACCCAGGCCAGGCAGGAATACACAATCAAAGCAGTCCTGACAGAGGGCCATCCAGACTCTGATTTGAAAAACGTAAAAGAGTAGGAGTTTGTCACCACTTTAACTATAGAATCATAAGAGTTGTTGTTCTATCTAGTCCGTGAGCTGCTTTTTGCTGACAATGCTGCCCTTGTTGCCCATTCAGAAGCAGCTCTGCAGCGCCTAACATCCTGCTTTGCAACAGCTGTTTGGGCTGGAAGTCAGCCTGAAGAAAACGGAAGTTCTCTACCAGCCTGCACCACAGGAAGAACACCATCATCCCCACGTCAGCATAGGCAAATCCATGCTTAAGTCCGTTCAGCAGTTCACCTACCTGGGAAGCATCATCCCTTCAGACGCCAAGATAGATAAAGAGATCACAGATTAGCAAAGGCATATAGTGCATTTGGAAGGGTTCACAAAAGAGTCTGGAGCAACAAGCACCTGAGGCAAAGCACAAAAATCAGTGTGTACAGAGCTATCGTACTGTCTATTCTCCTCTATGGGTCTGAAACATGGGTCATCTATAGCCAACACCTACGACTCCTCGAACGCTTTCATCAGCGCTGTCTTCGCTCAATCCTAAATATACACTGGACCGACTATGTGACTAATGTTGCTGTCCTTGAGCAAGCAGGGATCACCAGCATTGAGGCCATGCTATTGAGAACACAGCTGCACTGGGCAGGGCACGTCTCTAGGATGGAGGACCACCGCCTCCCAAAGATACTACTCTATGGTGAACTCGCCACGGGTCAGCGCAAGAGAGTGCACCCCAAAAGATATATAAGGACTCTCTGAAACAACATCTCAGGCTCGGCCAGATTGATCACCAACAATGGTCCACCCTGGCCTCACATCGGGAGGCATGGAGACGCACTATCCACAATGCTGAGGCCTCTTTCGAGAAGACACGCCGAATGGGTCTCGAAGAGAAACGACAACGCAGAAAGAACCGCAACTTGGAAACAACATCACCCAAGGAGACTTTCTGCTGTGCTTTCTGCAACTGAACTTGCCTATCTCAGATTGGCCTTTTTAGTCATCAACGCGCTTGTAGAAAGCGTGGGACGAGTCCTTCCTAAGAATCTTCATTCGCGAAGTAATGCCGAGAGAGACAGTGTAAAGACCTTGTAAACCTACAACTCCCAAGGATCCCCTAGTATTGAGCCATGGCAGCCAAGTGGTGCCAAACTGCATTAATTCTCCTGTGTAGAGGCACGCTTAGTGGAAAAATAAAGTCTTTTCCAAAAACAATAGCTATTGCAGTGGTTCTCAACCTTCCTAATGCCGCGACCCCTTAATCCAGTTTTTCATGTTGTGGTGACCCCCAACAATAAAATTATTTTTGTCGCTACTTCATAACTGTAATTTTACTACAGTTATGAACTGTAATGTAAATATACGATACGCTGGATGTGTTTTCATTCACTGGACTAAATTTGGCACAAATACCCGATACGCCCAAATTTGTATGGGGATGGGGGTTGATTTTGTCCTTTGGGAGTCGTAGTTGCTGGGATTTATAGCTCACCTACGACTAAAGAGCATTCCGAACTCCACCAATGGTGGAATTGAACCAAACTTGGCACATAGAACTCCCATGACTAACAGAAGATTCTGGAAGGTTTTGGTGAGCACTGGCCTTGAGTTTTGGAGTTGTAGTTCACCTACATCCAAAGAGCACTGTGGACTCAATGATGGATCTAGACCAAACTTGGCATGACTACTCAATATGCCCAAATGTGAATAATAGTGTAGTTTGGGGGGAAATAGACCTTGACATTTGGAAGTTGTAGTTGCTGAGATTTATAGTTCTCCTACAATCAAAGAGCCTCTTGAACCCCACCAATGATAGAATGGCCAAACTTCCCACACAGAACCTCCCATGACTAACAGAAAATACTGTGTTTTCTCATGGTCTTTGGCAACCCCTCTGACACCCCCTCATGACCCCCTCAGGGGTCCCGACCCCCAGGTTGAGAAACACTGAGCTATTGGGATCCCAGATTTATTCCTCCATAGATTGTAGGTCCCAGAATTCCTGTCAGTCGAGCTGACTGGAGCTTCTGGGAGTTGTAGTTCTAACCAAAGGGACAGAAACCGCTTTAAACAGCAACCAGGGCACCCAAGAAACACGGGGGGGGGGATGATGCCGGGGAGCGTGCCCACAAAGGGAAGGCGATTCCTTTACCTCCTCCTCCTCCTCCTCCTCTCTCTCGCATTCCGTCCGGCTCGCCCGCCTGCCTCTCTTGTTTGGCTCCGGTTGCTAGGATACGGCGCTGAGCGTGACACACTTCCGCATTGGAGAAGAGGACCAATGGGCGGGAAGCGCGCGGCGTCACCGATAGCGTGCCTACGCCCCGCCTCCTCCCGTGATGTATATAAGCCGGGGCAGTGGAGTGGCGCGCGCGCTGTGGAGCACCCTCACAGGTATGTTGGCTGTGTCTCCAGGCCAAGCTGCCTTTCTCACTGCGGATTCCAACCAGAGCTTTCCGTCCAAAGCAATGCCAAAGCAGTGGCTGGGGAAGGGAAGGGGAAAAGGAGGCCTGGAGAAGTGGCCATCAGCCTGGAGGAAGTTTTGGCTTCTCAAGTGAGGACAAAGAGCAGGCCCAAGGGACTTTGCAGCCTGAAGTGGTGAAGAAAGTGGTCTCTCTTGGCATTCCAGAAGGGACTTGGGGGCCCTTCCAGACAGGCCCTTATATCCCAGGATCAGGGCCGTAGCCAGGATTTTGATTCAGGTGGGGGGGCTGAGTTTGGGGGGCTGAGACTGGGTGGAAGAGGGTCTACCCTAACAAACCTTTTGTATTGTTATCCCAATAACCCGATTAATGTGGGATATAATGAGCATGGTGATCAGATCATGATATGAATAGACATAATAAAGCGGTGTTGGGACTTTCCAACAGGAGTACAGTCAGAGAGTGATGCTGCACACGTGTAGAGCTTAGAAAAGTGGGTTTCTGTGCCAAGAATCAGGCAGGCACTTGCTCCGTGAATGTTACACTGTGATTGGTGTTTCAAATCAATGCTATGATTTGCTAAAGTACACCCGTGCCTAGCGTAAGATAACGTAGGCTCAGATTGGTCTAACAGTACAAGGCGTGCTGCTTGTTGACATCAGTGCCAAAGGGAGAAGAACTGCGCATGAGCAGAGGGATTCTGCCCCCTCCGTTGCTGGCAAGGAGAGGCAGAAGCGAAATGTTGCTACTTGGGAACATGAGAGTCCCGGCCACTGATAGCTGTACTGTGGGAAAGGACTAACTTAGAAATGTTCATTGTTCTAACACATAGGAGGGGTTTGAGATGTGATGCTAATGAAAATGTAATGTTTTATTGGATCAATGAAATGCTATGTAACACCAGCCAATGATGTTTGTGAAAAATCCATGAAGGAGGGCGGGCTTTTGGAGATGCCACCATGAAGGGTATAAGAACTTTGTGCTAAGAATGACCGGGGCCGTTTGCCCCTGATAGCAGCTTGTTCTGTTGGCAACCCCACCAGCTGGTGTTAATCAATGAATCTCTTTGATTTCACATTGAGCAGTGAAGTTGTTGCGTGATTCCTCATCCTTGCGCCCGCACGTCTACGCGCCGTTTTGGTAAGAAGTCAACTTGCCACCCGGAGTTCCATAATTCCCAAATTTGCTGCTTCAATAACAGTTTAAATAATGTACCAGTCAGGCCTTTTGCGGACCACCCTGAGAATTTCGGGGGCTGAAGCCCCCTTAGCCCCCTGGTTACATGCCTGCCCAGGATGTGGTCCCAGATTACCTGGCAGTGTGGACTCCTATTGTAGCGGATATCTGGAGTCCCAGAACCCCCAAGGCAAATACCTCTGTGCCTGGCTGCTGTTACTTAGCGAGCACTTGGACGGATGACGCGACAATTTTACTGCTGTTCAATGAAACCAGCCTTTATTGTATCACATCAGCTGATGGGCCTGCCTTCCTTACAGAACAAAGCCGCCTGAAGACAGAACCCAGAACTTTTTCAATGTACAGGTTTTATACCATCAATGGAGTCAACATTTAGTCCCTCCCTTCTTCATACCTTGGCATTGGCTGGCATTCATGAACCCATTTTACTCTACCCAATTAAACAAAGCATTCTGGCATCTCACTCCTATTTGCTAATAACTGTGGCGCAGTATTAATTTTCATTTCCATTGTTCTATGTTATTGCTTTATGAGCGACATGTTCCCAAATTGTTACTTTACTACCGGGAAACCTGCCAAGTGGAAGCTTTCATTTGCCATACACGTCTTCTAACCCATCACTTGCTATTTCTTATGCTACTGCTGCTGCTGGCTAGCTGCCCCTGCTATTCCATTTCTATTCTAATGCATCACCTCTCTCTGACATTTCTCCTGTTAAAAACAACACACGATGCTTGAATTCACTCAAAATATCTTCTATAATCTTATACTTATATGCATAACATAAATTTGCAGTGTCAGTACATACAAATAACGCCAGGTAGAGCCGACTTGTATCGCTGGGTAAGACAGGGAGTCACGGGAAAGTTCTTGAGGGTGGGAATGTAGCGAGACCGGGAGGAAAGTTCAATAGGAAATGTAGTCCCAAGTCCGGAGATGATTCACTCCGCATACATCAGTACATAACACCCTTGAAATCAAAAGGCAATGCCCAAGTGACTCCACTGCGTTGGTTGCATCCAGGTGGGCTCCGGGAGGCGTGTATGGCAAGGGCCGCGACGGTCTAATTACGAGCCCGGCCGTTTCGCCCTCCACGGGCTTTCTCAAGCGGCAAAAGAGTAGTACAACATGGCGTGACACAGGAGGATCAATTAATCTGTAACAATAATTCACATTTAAAACATAGAAGCAACACATTCCCATTATAGTAGCCCACAGAGAATTGACAGACATACCATTTCATGGCTGGAATCACGCATACATCTCCTGCGGACCCGAAGGTGCCAAACAGGTAAGCAAGGATACATTTTATACATTGAAACGGAGCTGATTCAGGTGAGTAGGGCGGATAAGGGGAGGGGCTCATTTAACCCGATTGGAAATTCGCTTTGTAGATGGACTATCCACCATGTTTCCCGCCTAATGAGCAGTTCGTGTAAATTACTGTGAGGGGGTGCCCTGATTTTTTCCAAAGCTGTAAACTTAAAGGAGTCAGGTGCATGTTTGGCCTCCAAAAAATGTTTGTACAAAATGCTGTTATCTGAGCCCGTTCGTACACGTGAACGGTGTTCCGACATTCTCTGGCGTAATTGCCTGGAAGACATACCCACGTAAGCCTTACCACAATCGCAAAAAATACAGTAAATACACCCCTCAGAGCCGCAAGTCGTGTGGTCTCTAAGCTTGAAATGTTTGTGGGTTTTAAGGCTAATAACCTCCTTTCCCCTGAAGACTTGCCGGCAAGACACACAATCCCCACTACTCCTGGGTTGGGGTTGTGTAGGGTGGAGTGTATGAGCATGTCCTTAAAGTTCTCCGTGCGTCTGTACGCGATCATGGGGGGATGCTGAAAGGCCGGGATGTCGGGTAACATGCCCCAATTCTTTCTTACAGCCGCCACAATATGTTTGCTGTGGGGAGTGAGTCTGAGGGGCCAAACAATGCGGTTTGTGGGGGTGGGTGCCCTCTTTTTGAACAAATCAACCCGGGATATAGATCTAGCTCTTTTTTCTGCCCTGTCAATAACGCTGTGCGGATAGCCCCTTTCCTGAAGTTGCGCCCGGAGTTTTTTGGCTTCTAACACAAAGTGTTCCTCATGCGTGCAGTTGCGCTTTAAGCGTATATACTGGGAATACGGCAGGGAGTTCTTTAAGGAGTAGGAGTGATGACTCCGATAGTGTAACAGAGTTTCTGTCCGTAGGTTTTCTATAATTGCGAACACTCAATCTGTTCCCCTGCTTGAACACAGTTGTATCCAAAAAATTAACCCTATCCATACTGTGTTCAAACGTGAATTGAATATTAACATCCCAAGAGTTAAGCCACTGCCGGAAAACGTCCAGCGAGGTGTGACGGTCTAATAAAAAGAAACAATCGTCTATGTAACGTCCATAGAATTTAATATGCCTGGCTGGAGATGTTGGATGGTGTAGGAAGGATTTCTCTAATGCCGCCATGTATAGATTTGCGATGGAAGGGGCGCAACTTTGCCCCATACTCACCCCGCTAACCTGAAGGAAGAACTCCCCATCAAAAGCAAAGTAATTATAGTCAAATAAACAATCTATTAATTCTAATAGAAAATGTGTGGGGGGGAACATGACATTGGGCCTCCTATCAAATGCATCTGATAATACTGTCCTTGCTTCCTGTAGAGGAATTCTAGTATAAAGAGAATTAACGTCAGCTGATGCCAGTATATCCCCACTATCAATGAAAAGTCTCTATCTTAGTTATAAAATCCGAAGTGTCTTCAATGAGGGAGGGTATTTGTTTAACAAGGGGTTGTAGAATAGAATCAATGTATATGCCAAGGGGTTCCATTCGGGATCCGGAACCGGATAAGATTGGTCTCCCGGGAGGAGGGAAACCGGGCTTGTGGGTTTTTGGTAAAAAATAATATTGGGGGACCCGTGGATGTTCCGCCATCAAAAATTACATTGATTCTATTCTACAACCCCTTGTTAAACAAATACCCTCCCTCATTGAAGACACTTTAGAATTAATAGATTGTTTATTTGACTATAATTACTTTGCTTTTGATGGGGAGTTCTTCCTTCAGGTTAGCGGGGTGAGTATGGGGCAAAGTTGCACCCCTTCCATCGCAAATCTATACATGGCGGCATTAGAGAAATCCTTCCTACACGATCCAACATCTCCAGCCAGGCATATTAAATTCTATGGACGTTACATAGACGATTGTTTCTTTTTATTAGACCGTCACACCTCGCTGGACGTTTTCCGGCAGTGGCTTAACTCTTGGGATGTTAATATTCAATTCACGTTTGAACACAGTATGGATAGGGTTAATTTTTTGGATACAACTGTGTTCAAGCAGGGGAACAGATTGAGTGTTCGCAATTATAGAAAACCTACGGACAGAAACTCTCTGTTACACTATCGGAGTCATCACTCCTACTCCTTAAAGAACTCCCTGCCGTATTCCCAGTATATACGCTTAAAGCGCAACTGCACGCATGAGGAACACTTTGTGTTAGAAGCCAAAAAACTCCGGGCGCAACTTCAGGAAAGGGGCTATCCGCACAGCGTTATTGACAGGGCAGAAAAAGAGCTAGATCTATATCCCGGGTTGATTTGTTCAAAAGAGGGCACCCACCCCACAAACCGCATTGGTTGGCCCCTCAGACTCACTCCCCACAGCAAACATATTGTGGCGGCTGTAAGAAAGAATTGGGGCATGTTACCCGACATCCCGGCCTTTCAGCATCCCCCATGATCGCGTACAGACGCACGGAGAACTTTAAGGACATGCTCATACACTCCACCCTACACAACCCCCAACCCAGGAGTATCATATCGCGGGTGCAAACCATGTGGGGATTGTGTGTCTTGCCGGCAAGTCTTCAGGGGAAAGGAGGTTATTAGCCTTAAAACCCACAAACATTTCAAGCTTAGAGACCACACGACTTGCGGCTCTGAGGGTGTATTTACTGTATTTTTGCGATTGTGGTAAGGCTTACGTGGGTATGTCTTCCAGGCAATTACGCCAGAGAATGTCGGAACACCGTTCACGTGTACGAACGGGCTCAGATAACAGCATTTTGTACAAACATTTTTGGAGGCCAAACATGCACCTGACTCCTTTAAGTTTACAGCTTTGGAAAAATCAGGGCACCCCCTCACAGTAATTTACACGAACTGCTCATTAGGCGGGAAACATGGTGGATAGTCCATCTACAGCGAATTTCCAATCGGGTTAAATGAGCCCCCCTCCATATCCGCCCTACTCACCTGAATCAGCTCCGTTTCAATGTATAAAATGTATCCTTGCTTACCTGTTTGGCACCTTCGGGTCCGCAGGAGATGTATGCGTGATTCCAGCCATGAAATGGTATGTCTGTCAATTCTCTGTGGGCTACTATAATGGGAATGTGTTGCTTCTATGTTTTAAATGTGAATTATTGTTACAGATTAATTGATCCTCCTGTGTCACGCCATGTTGTACTACTCTTTTGCCGCTTGAGAAAGCCCGTGGAGGGCGAAACGGCCGGGCTCGTAATTAGACCGTCGCGGCCCTTGCCATACACGCCTCCCGGAGCCCACCTGGATGCAACCAACGCAGTGGAGTCACTTGGGCATTGCCTTTTGATTTCAAGGGTGTTATGTACTGATGTATGCGGAGTGAATCATCTCCGGACTTGGGACTACATTTCCTATTGAACTTTCCTCCCGGTCTCGCTACATTCCCACCCTCAAGAACTTTCCCGTGACTCCCTGTCTTACCCAGCGATACAAGTCGGCTCTACCTGGCGTTATTTGTATGTACTGACACTGCAAATTTATGTTATGCATATAAGTATAAGATTATAGAAGATATTTTGAGTGAATTCAAGCATCGTGTGTTGTTTTGGATATAACTTTCCCATTGTTTTGAACTAGTGTATTAATATTTCTCCTGTTAAAGCATCAATTTCCCCTTTACTATAACCCAGTTTAAAGCAGGTCCTGGGCCGGCATGTAGCTGGGGGGGGGGGCTAAGGGGGCGTCGGGGGCTTCAAACCCCCCCTGAAATTCTCAGGGTGGTCCGTTAAAAGGCCTGACTGGTACATTATTTAAACTGTTATGTCTATTCATATCATGATCTGAACACCATGCTCACTATATCCCACATTAATGGGGTTATTGGGATAACAATACAAAAGGTTTGCTAGGGTAGACCCTCTTCCACCCAGTCTCAGCCCCCCCGAAC
This sequence comes from Anolis apletophallus, assembly GCA_030556195.1. Classification (NCBI taxonomy): domain Eukaryota; kingdom Metazoa; phylum Chordata; class Lepidosauria; order Squamata; family Anolidae; genus Anolis; species Anolis apletophallus. The sequence continues at coordinate 65,544,621 of JARBWK010000008.1, read as the reverse complement.
CAAACTCAGCCCCGCCCCCCCCGAATCAAAATCCTGGCTACGGCCCTGGTCCTGGGATATAGGGCCTATCTGGAACCGGGTATTCTGCCTTATTGAATGCTTTTTCAGCACTGGAGATGGGACTGTTGTCCTACACTGATCCAGAAGGCAGCGCTCTGGGGCCCCTTCCACACAGCTGGATAAAATCCACATTAATTTGGATTATCTAGCAGTGTACACTCAGCAGACAAGATTAATTATCTGCCTTGATGTTCTGGATCAGGGGTGCTCACACTTTTCCAGCATGCGAGCTACTTATAAAACAACCAAGTCCCAAAGATCTACCTACCCACTACTCGGAGAGCCATAAAAGCAAAATATTAGGAAATTTTATTTCAGTGAGAGCCATATAATATATTTTTTAAGACTCAATTTAACTAAATGAGAGTATATTAAGCCCCTGAGCATTCCTCACAAATATATTTATAAAGACCTACATGCTGCAGTAATGACGAGTCGTATTGTAGCAAAAAATATCAAAATGTATTCTCAATAATAACAGTGCTATATATCATCACAATATCACTTTTGGTGCAATGTATTCCATATATCACAAATAACAATCATACTACAATGCCCTTACAATCAATAAATGGGCTATGTTGACGCAAGCATAGAGTCTGTGTACCCCTATGGGTGATCCGGAGCTGATTCACTCACGGATTAAGACTGAGTCGACGGGGGAGCTTTGAAGGGTGGAAGAGCTGGCAAACTGCCGGATGGGCAGGCGCCTACGGCAAGAGGTAAGCTGACGACGCCAAGATGGCCGTTTCACGTAACCCACGCTTCCTCAGGGTGCTCTGAACTTCTGGCCGCTTTTCCCCAGGGTTGTAGTCACCAAATTAAGACTCAAAGTCAAGACGAGAGGTTGCGCGTTTGCGCGTTTTCATACATATCGCTGATGCAAGTATCCTCCCGGGACTTTGAGTCTTAATTTGGTGACTACAACCCTGGGGAGGAACGGCCAGCTCTTCCACCCTTCAAGGCTCCCCCGTCGACTCGGTCTTAATCCGTGAGTGAATCAGCTCCGGATTACCCATAGGGGTACACAGACTCTATGCTTGGGTCAACATAGCCCATTTATTGATTGTAAGGGCATTGTAGTATGATTGTTATTTGTGATATATGGAATACATTGCACCAAAAGTGATATTGTGATGATATATAGCACTGTTATTATTGAGAATTTCATTTTGATATTTTTTGCTACAATACGACTCATCATTACTGCAGCATATAGGTCTGCCCCTTTATAAATATATATGGTTTAGCGTTGTGTATTAGCAGTTTGCATAAGTGGCATATTTTCTTTGTGTATTGCATTCCTCACAAATGGCATGGGAGCCATACATACTGTGCCTGCGATCTGCCTGGGATCTACCAGGACGCCCTTCGAAATCTACCAGTAGATCACGATCTACCTAATGAGCACCTCTGTTCTGGATTATATGGCCCTGGTTTAGAGGGTGCTATGAGTGCATTGTTTTGCAAGGTCTTTAGCCTTCTCTGCCGAAGAATGCTCAACTACAAGGAGCCCCCGGTGGTGCATTGTGTTAAACCCTTGTGCCAGCAGGACCGAAGACCGACAGGTCGCAGGTTTGAATCTGAGGAGAGTGCAGATGAACTCCCTGTGTCAGCTCCCCATGTGGGGACATGAGAGAAGCCTCCCACAAGGATGGTTAAACATCAAAACATCGGTGTCCCCTGGTCAGTGTCCTTGCAGACAGCCAATTCTCTCACACTAGAAGCAACTTGCAGTTTCTCAAGTCACTCCTGACCAAAAAAAACAAAATACAACTCTTTGGATTCCATAGCATTCAGCCACAGTTTAAAGTGATGCCGAACTGCATGAGTTGTACAATGTGATACTTGGGGCACATCTATATCTATAGATTGTTTATTTAATGCCTAGACCAGGGCTGTCCAACTGCCGGCCCTGCAGGTGTTTTGGACTTCAAATCCCAGAAATCCTAACAGCTGGTAAACTGGCTAGGATTTCTGGGAGTTGAAGTCCAAAACACCTGCAGGGCCGGCAGTTGGACAGCCCTGGCCTAGACCATAGGTCTTTCACATATAGAACAGACCAATACAAAAAAACAGGTAATACAATACAGCTATACCAGTGGTTCCCAACCTGTGGTCCGTAAGAACAAAAATATGGTCAGCAGCCTCCCCATTACTATACCATTGCCTCAAAATCACATGGCAATAAGAGCGACTGGTCTTGCGAAACCCTCTTATAGTGCCGAGGCAATGGGGATGTCAGGAGGAGAGAGGCTGACTACACACAAAAAGATTACTAGTACCACATCAGCTGCCGTTTTACTTGGGAAAGTTGGTCTCCTCTAGCACCAACCAGCAACGGTCTGTGGGTTTCTTTCATCCCCCGCAAACAACAGTAAAGCTGCTGCTCCCCAGCACTGACCAGCAACAGTCTGTGGGTTTCTTCCACCCCACAGAAAGACCAGGAGATAGCTTCAACAAGCAACCTGCTACTGAGCCCAGAGAGATCATCCAATAAATGCAGATTGTTGTACCATCTATATATATAAAAATGTAATGTATGTTTGTGGGATTAACATAACTCAAAAAGCACTAAACAAATTGACACCAAATTTGGACATAGCACACCTATCAGGCCAACGAGTGATCATCACTCACAAAAACACTGAAAAACACAGCAGAAGAGACTTTTAAAGCCAAAAAACAAAAATTACATTACAACGCATGTGCAGAACCACACACATACACAAATATATACACACACTTTATTTAGTAATAATACACTTAATTTATATTCTGCTCTTCTCACCCCGAAGGGGACTCAGTGCGGATTACATTACACATGCATACAATTACAATACATTGTACAGACAAACATGTGTAGACAAACGTGTAATTAGAAGGATTTTTTTCTCTTCTGGCTGCGTCGCGGGTGCAGTGGCTCCATTACGTCACAAGGGGGTGCTGTTGCTTCATTCTCAGACGAGAGCCTCTGGTTTCGCATTCCACCTGGCAGCCTCCGACAGCCGATCTTCCGTATTTATTCAGGTGTTGTAAAGTCCTTATAAAAATCTTTCCCCGCTGAGTGGTTCCTATTCATCTACTCACAGCTGGCTTGTTTGCGATCTTTTAGGTGGACAGCGGACAAGGCTCACAGCTGGGTGTCCAGACCAGCCCGGGAATCAAACATGCAACCTTCAGATTGCAAACACAGCTGTTGTTACCGCTGTGCTATCTCTCCGGCCCACATATATACAGACGGGGATGGCTAGTACGTAATAAAAATAAGACATCCCCTGAAAATACGCCATAGTGTGACTTCTTGAGGAAAAATAAATATTAGACAGTGTATTGTCAAAAGTCTTAATGGCCGGAATAATTGGGTTGTTGTAAGTTTTTCAGGCTGTATGGCCATGTTCTAGAAGTATTTTCTCCTGATGTTTCGCCTGCATCTATGACGCATTCATAAATGTGACCTCACAACCTCTGTGGATGCCTGCCACAGATGCAGGCGAAACGTCAGGAGAGAATGCTTCTAGAACATGGCCATACAGCCCGAAATACCTACAACAACCCTAGAAGACAGTGTCTTATTTTTGGGGAAACATAGTATTAGGAAGAAAAAAAGTTTCATATTTTCTGACTGTTGTTCCCTTAATGGTTATGTTTGTCCATCAGATTGCATTTTAAATACTAATATATGCCTTTTTTTTCCTCAACAGGGACCTTTTATTCAGCGGTATGGGCATCCAAGGGCTTATGAGCTATGTAGGGGAACACAGGGAATTCTTTGTTGACCTGCAGTTGAGGAACACAGATGTGGTAATTGATGGAAATAACCTCTATCATCGCCTTTACTTTGACTCAAATCTCGATATCCGACACGGTGGGGATTATGATTCTTTCACAGATGTTGTACATCAATTTTTTGAAGCTCTGACAATGTGTAACATACGGCCTTATGTTGTACTAGATGGAGGGTCTGATGCATCTGACAAAAAGCTTACAACATTAAAGGAAAGAGCTCGGGAGAAGATCCAGGCAGCTCATTCTCTCTCCTGCGGTGGCGGTGGGAGCGTATTGCCTTTGCTCATCAGAGAGGCCTTCAAACAGATCTTGGCTCAAATAAAAATCCCTTTTGTCCAGTCTTTTTCAGAAGCTGACAGAGACATTGTGTCATTAGCCAATCACTTGAATTGTCCGGTGTTAACATTGGATAGTGACTTCTGCATATTTGACCTAAAAGCAGGCTATTGTCCTCTGAATTACTTTCAGTGGCGAACCCTTTGCCGTGGGAAAGGCTTGCAAGACTGCTACATCCCAGCGAGGTGCTTCTCATTAGAAAGATTTTGTAACCATTTCAGCAACATGAATAAAACCCTCCTGCCTCTTTTTGCGGTGGTGAATGGCAATGATTACATTAATTTGCCAGCTGTAGAAATGTTTTTTAGCAAGGTACATCTTCCTGTTGGAAGCTCCCGGCAGAAAGGAAGAAAGCACAGCCGCATTCATGGGCTGCTGAATTGGCTGTCTCGTTTTGCTGGTCCTACTGAGGCAATGGAAAATATACTGAAGTATCTGAAAAAACACGAAGCTGAGGAAACAAGGCAGCTTCTTTCCGCTTTCATGGAAGATTATCAACCTTCTGATGTTAACCTCAAAGATTTTTTTCAGGATGGAGTTTATGAATCTGAGGAAGTGAAAAAATTAGAACTACCTCATTGGATTTGTACTTCTTTCGCTAAAGGAGTTTTGGCACCATTCATTTGTGATGCCCTGGTGTTGAAAAGAACAATGCTTCATGTTCAGGTGGAAAATATGCAAAGGCCTAGTGCTCATGCTGTAGCTCTGCCAATCCGACAGGTTATTTATGGATTACTTTGGAGTGCTTACCCCAGTACACCCCCAAGCAAACAGCCCACTTCATCCACCCCTGTTTTCCATGAATTTGACAGGATTCAAAAGGCATTGAAGAAATCATTTGTTCAAGCAGCAGTATTGTCTGGAAAATTTGGGAGTGACCAGTATTCTCTGACGACATTAAATCAGGTAAATGAGTAAAATGATGTGCACGAAGATGATATAATAAAGCACACATACTTCTGTGCAAAAAAGATGGCATGTGAGACAGAATTTGGCTACTTTGGGTTGTCAGCTTGGCAGAACAATCATACCTACTGCAGATATTAAACCCAAGATAGATGAGCCATACCATTAAAACCTCTGCTAGATTCACCCCGAAAGGGTGAAATGAGTTGTTTTTGTAAAAATCCCTCCTTCAGCTTGCCAGTATTTCCTCTCATGATGGAAATACGTCTGAAGTATAGAACTATGGATTCTTTACACCCAAATCTCGAACCACTGCCTATCATACACCTCTGAAAAATTATTTTGCCTTTATTGACATTAGAGAGACAAAGGGCTTAATTCTCTCACAGGTTAGCAGAGAGCATCAGAGCTTAGATGTCAGTCTGTTCTCACCCTTGAAGATCTGTCTTGGAGTCTACCTTAGATGACTTCCCTTCATGTATCCTATAACCCCTGGCTTGAGACACCCTTCTAGGGATCTAGGATTCCAAAATTCTGGCTGTTATAACTTCAGAGATATACACAACATGCACTGCTAATGCCTCTTGATAAAATTAAAAGATTTCTAAAACTTAGGCAATGTCTGAGTATGGTGGCCCTATTCTTGATCTGTATGTTCTTCCGCAAAGGGCATCGGTTTCCAGATTGAAGGCGATTCCGATCATGTTTGGCTTGACGTGCCTTCCTCTTGGCACATTTCTACCTTTCACCTTCCATTCATGCCTCTTCAAATTCCACAGCACTGCTGGTCACAGCTGACCTCCAGCTATAGTGTTCAAGGGCCAGGGCTTCCAGTTTTCGGTGTCTATGCTACAGTTTTTAAGGTTAACTTTAAGCCCATCTTTAAATCTTTTTAATAGCCCTAACTTGCATAGCCAGTGATGAAATACAGCGAGAGTTGTGTGACAGCTCTGGTGAGCAACACATTCATGTTTAGAAAGAAACAGGTATGGGTGGGGAGTATGATAGCATAAGAGGTATAAGTAGGAGGGAGCAGAATTCCTCAGCCAGCATGGCTGTTTTCAGCTCAGGGTCACAGAAGAGCAGTTTTGGATCTTTTTTTTAGGCTTGACATTGTCATTGACTACTTAAATTCATTTAGTTGATAAGCCATTGTATGTCGAAGGAAAATGTGGCTTTTAATAGAAAGAGCTTTAAAGTAATGGACAGTTTAAAGGAAAATGCTCAGCTCACTTGCGTAAAATTAGATTTGTCTAAAAACATTTCCAAGGGTATGTGATGCAGGGATAACTGGTCTTATATACAAGTAGTATGGCTCCTTTGTTTATAGCTTCATTGCCCAAAATGGTTAACATATAGTTTGAATTTCTATTAAAGTCAACCCTCCTCACAAAAACTTTGCAATATCTTGATTTACAGATTCCCTTAACAGACCGCCTACTCTTTTTGCTAGAGACATTAGGAGTGACAGATAGCACCCTTGAAGCCGTTCCTTGTCACCTGCAGCTTCCTGTAGCTGTAACCTGTTACTGGATACAACATGCTGAACCCAAAGTGAAGTTACAGCACATGAAGGCTTTACTTCTTGGAGTAGTATTTGGTGAATTGGACAAGACAGTACATAGTTCGGGTACGTTCAGAGAGTCAATTTGTACCATATTTCAGACTTCAATTAATCAGATAGTTCTGTACTTTAGTGTACCCATAAGCACTCCCCATTTCAGTTGTTGACTAGTATTGCTATATCCTAAAGGAGAGCTGGGAAGTAAATACTACTGAATTCCACTTTCCATCAGCCCCAAACAGCCTGATGAATAATGGAGCATGATGGGAGGAGTTGTCCATCAACATCCTCCATTCTTATACATTGGGACCAGTTTTATAGACATTCATGCCATACTTTGAAATGAAGCTAAGTATTTTTATATTGTATATTTCTTCATAGAATGACTTCACTAAAAGATGCATAATGAAATAACCTTATATGCATTGACACCCATTCCAGGATACCTCTACAATCACTGTAAAATCCCAATCTCAAAAAGTATAATTGTGGGAAATGGTTTGCATATTATGTCTATTCCTAAGGGTAGGGAAGGATACGTGTCTCCAAGTGTTCTTGAACTACAGCTACAATTAGCCTTTAACTTTGTCTATGCTGGTGAGGGTTAATAAAAGCTGTAGCTCAAAGAGTATGTGGAAGGTCACATGTTCTTCATGGCTAAACGATACAGGGAGTGTGAGCAAAAGATCAGGATGATGAGAGACCCTCATGATGGAAACAGGTTAAAGTAGTATTGCAGATTCCACCTCTATGTCTCTACATATGTGCAGACAAGGCTTTCCAGTATTATGGAAAGCTGTCTCATTAGGACAGGCATTAAGTTAACTGAAATCATCTTCTAGGGAGATTTCTTCTTTTAGCAATACTTTCCACAAAGTATTACAAAATACTCAGTTCAAAAATTGGCCTATTGCCATTTGTGGCTAAGTAACAAATAAGCATATATTGTGAGAAAGTACATAAAAAACATCATAGGAAAAAATATTCTCCAGATATGATTAAAATTCTCATATGCAACTTTTCACCATACTGTTATATTTTTACAGTGCCATATTTGTAAATAAGATGTTACAAAGAACAGGGAAAAGAGGTATGAAATGGAAGTAGAAATAAAATAATGGAGAAAATGTACTTACACATACTTTGCTTAAGTACGAAAGGTTATTGGGGTAGAATAATAGAACACAAGGGCCATCCAGTCTAACCTGCCATGCAGAAACATACATATTCAAAGCACTCCTGACAGATGGCCATCCATTATCTTCTTAAAGATTTCTAGAGAAGGAGTCTCCACCACCCTGTGAAGCAGCATATTCCACTGCCAAACAGCTCTTACCACCAGAAGGTTCTTTCTAATGTTTTGGGTGGAATCTCTTGTTCTGCAATTTGAATCCATTGGTGTGTGTTCTGGTCTCCAGAGCAGTACAAAACAAGCTTGTCCCCTCCTCAAGTGTGACATCCTTTCACATATTTAAACATGGCTACCATGTCTCCTCAGTCTTGCTTTCTCCAAGCTACACAAACTCAGCTCCCTCAACCATTCCTCATAGGGCTTGGCTTCTAACCTGTAATCATTTGGGTTGCTCTTCTTTGGACACGTTCCAGCTGGACAATCTCCTTCTTAGTAGGGTTAGTAAACAGCAGTTACTGTTTTGGGGAAAAGAATATGTTCTACATTGTAAAAAATATTTTCACACATTCTAGCTTAAAATGTTCTGAAACATTCAGAAGTTTTCTTTTGTTGTATAGACCCTGAGGTTCCACACATCGAAGTCAATAAAATTGTTTACGACCAGTTACTGAAACGGAAAGAAAATAAACATCAAAAGGAACCATTGGAGTTAGATGCTGCACACATTTTTTGCCAGTGGCAGTGCTGTCTTCAAATGGGATTGTATCTCAATCAGCTGCTTTGTTGTCCTCTTTCTGAGCCAGATCTTACACGGTAAGAACTCGTAAACCCACAAATATATGCACATTTGCGTAAATTCCACAGAAGTCAGAGGATCTAATATCTGAATAAGGATATGTGGGATCAGTCTGCATGACGGAATCAGTCCAACAACTCAAGAATTACTATGGGACTGAAGTATGCCTAATTCTGGATTGTACGAGGCAGCTCTGCTGTATGTATTCATTATACACCATCTAGGTTTATAAAAATACATTATGTCAAAAGCAATATGCTAAGTGCAAGACCAACAGTTGCTTTATATGGAACTAAATCTTTTCATTAATAGATTGAGGCAAATATTGGAAGTGCTACAGACAATGTTATGGTAATGATGGATTCTGACCCTGGGCTCTTTTCCTACATCCCATCCACATGAGCCCAGTTCCTCTTAACCATGGCATGGGACACCAGCAGTCATGCTTCACTGGTGAATAACACAAATCAGCACACATTTTGATGCCTCAAATGCTATCCCTGTTCCTGGGAATATTTTGGTGGTATTCTATGGATTTAGATTCCTGTTAGCTATATCCTAACTTTCCCAGTTCCCACGTGGCAACTGAGACAATCTGTATTTTTGCCCATACTTAATTTTCCTGCCTATGTGACAAAATAACAAGAAATTTAGATATCAAATTAGGTAAGAAATAAAATCAGATGATGTATCCAATTCAAAAATATGTCTTAAGATGAACACTAGCATTGAAAGCTTCAAAATATGAGTATGAGAAATTTCTTGTCAATACTGTAGTATAATATTCTACTAGACTTATAACACATTAATCATTTCCTTTCCTGTCTTTTCCAGGCTTTACAGTGGGACTCTGGTGCACAAACTGTATCATGAATTAAAGTTAGTATCCACACCAGAGGATTTGCTCAGTGCATCTCCAAGAATGCACCAACTTTATTGCAATTTGGTACGTATAGTAAAAGATGTAACACCATCAGGCTTCTTCCAGAAAAAGAAGCCCAAAGACCATAAAAGAAAGAACAAGCATTGCAACGGCAAACTGCTAGATAAAAAAGAAAATACTGTTCTGGACAATTTGCCTTCATGCAGTAATAATAGATTTGCAACACTGATGGTGGAGAACTAAAGGTACATGATGAAACCACCAATCCTCAGGTATACCTGCCCTTGCAGGTGAAATTCCATCTGTACTTTCCCTAAAACTTGGCAATAATCAGAATACCAGAAGTGTACAATCTTAAAATTATGTAGTTTATTCTCAAATAATGGAGAAGATGCAGAATTTACTTATTAAAGGACTAAGTATCTCACTATAGGGTTGCATTGCTTATTGAATATTGTGTATTTATAAGATACATTCTTAATGCTCAGTTTTTCTTATTAGAAGGCACTAAATGTGTCTTGTGAGACTTCTGAAGAAATCTCCATATGGGGATGTCAAAACCTGCACCAGCAGTCATCAAAATAAAAGGGTCATAACTTTATCATACCAATTAGAAATACAGATGAGAAGGCAATTCACATGCTCCAGACTGTACTAACAAACTGTATATCACGTTAGGAAAAATGCCTCTCTTCATGCAACTGGAAATCAAGTACCACCTTTCAGGTGGAAAAATGTAGGCCCCTTCAAACAGCCTCAGATCAAAAAAGCATTGTACACGAGTATAAAACACAGTCATGTACATGCACATCTGAGGAAGATTGTGTGTTTCTTTCTGGGAATGAGCCTGTTTTAAAATCACTGAAGAGCCCTCCATTCATAGGGCAAGGTTGTTTTGTGTGTTTGTTTTTTGCAGTGATGAGGGAAATTTAGAGCAAAAAAATCAGGGAAAGAAATCCTGCTATGAACATAGAGCTTAGATGTTATAGATGTTAATCTTTTGTATCAAGCAAGAAATTGCAAGACAATATTTAGTATTTAAATCAATGATTCAAGATTTGATGTTCATGTTCATCTCTCCTCCCATCATAAGTTCCCCAATTAGCAAAGCATACACAAAAAGTTATCAGGGAAGCCCTTTCAGATGATAATTCATTTAAAAAGAGTTCCATTGGCTCTGTTTCAAAGGCTTACTACGAAGGAAGAAAACCTTCCTTGTGTGATACTTTTACACTGTAAAAAATGAACCACTTGTGGAAGAGTTCTGATGTTGTGATGTGGCTTGTCTGGAATTCATACTGTTGACAATCAAGATATTGTTGTGTGATTGGGCCTTATGGGTTAGTAGCAGGAGATTGCTAATAATGTAAGTAAGCAGTTTTAACTGCTGTAAATTTTATCCAACTATGTGTCTAATCAGTCAGCTGTGGTTAACCTTATTAACTTTGTATACTTTTTACACCTATTGAGAAAAAAGGTCTTTGGTTCATAATAAAATGTTGTTGTTGAAAAGTAAGAGTTCTGTGATTATTGCAGAAGTGAAAAACCAACCATGGGAAAATCATTTCTCAAGTTTGTGACCCAACTTCATAAAAAATATTAAGATACACATTCACACCTTTTAAGAAAAGCAGACATTTACTTCAAAATTGCAATATAGACTTTTCAATCACAAAAAGAAAGAAAAGACAAGTGATTGGATAGTGGTAACATCCTGTGCAAAGAACGTAAGATTTAAAAAAGGGTAGCACAATGTACACATTGCAGGGAAATGTAAATAAATATGGGAATTGAAATATGGCACCTTTTACCATTCTAAACCAGCTGGAATGCCTCATACATAATAGTAAAGTCCCACCACCAGCAAAAAAGTTTTTTAAAAAATAAAAACTAAAATATTTATCTAATACATGTTTCTATACACATATTTCTCAGGAGCAAAAAGGTGGGCCTGACTTTTGACATTTTAAGGTGACCTCTCATACTTAGAAATTTCCATTCAATCTGAAAAAGTAAAAGTTGTCTTTGAGGAAAAATATTACCAAAGTTGCATAATATTGTTTATTAATCTCCCAGCTGGAAAGTGAGAATTAAACAGTCTTTAAAATTGCCAGTGTTCATCCATCAGTGAAAAGGAGGACTTGTCAAAAGCCCTTTATCTTCTTATGTTCCTCCTACATAAACAGCAGTTTCTAGTTTTGAAAGCACAAAGAAGGCAACGTGCATCATACATCAAGAAAAGATGGTAAAGATGAGGATCTGCCAGGTTTCAGGATCTTCTCCCTGCTTCTTTCAACCTTCTTTATAGTCTCTGCTATTATACACACGGAAGAGGTGAGGCCCAGGAGAAACAGTAAATCTAAAATTGAAAGGAAAATATGTTAATTTTTAAAAAAAATACATTGAAAAATATAAGCAACAAGTACTGCCTCTCTACAGTCTGAGAAAGAGGTTAAATCAAATGTTTCCACTAGGAATTCCATGTCACTCCCTTTTGTTGCAAAGTATACCATACATATTAATGTATAAATTGAGGGCAGATTTTGGGCGCAAATTTATGGATTTCGATATTTTGGGGGTCCTTCCACAGAGAGGGGAAAGCACCAATGCCGTCTCGGGTCAGCCATCGCTGACTATCACTGCCATCTCTCCACCCTGACATTCAAAAAATCCAGAAGTAACTTCACACCGGAGAGAATAAAAGTGGCCAGTGTTTCTTTTAGGGTTTTCCGTGACATACTGAGCTCTCACCTTTTGCCACTCTACTCAGAAGGGGATCATTCATTTTTTTAAAAAGGGTGTTAATATACAGTATTCACACTGGCTTTTAGACCCAGGTTATGGGGGTTACTTTTTGCCTAAAATTTCTATACTTATACATGCATATATAAGATGTTTTCACATTTATGAATGTTTTGCCTTTTACAGCATGATTTTTTTAAAAGAACTGTACCATCTTATGTGAATTACATATCTGTTTTATAGCTTTCAAATACTGATAAACCTCAATTGCCTTCCAAGAAAATTTATTTTATATGAATGTGTCTTGGTTTGCAATTTTACTTTAACTCTTTGATGTGAGAGGGGCTGCAGACCATGCGATTAGGTCTGCGCTTGTTCAGGGCTCAGACTCCATTTTAGAAACAGTTTGCTTTTAGACGCCAGCAGGAACTGTATGATTCAGTAGGAACACTATACTTAGAGACTTCAATGTAGAAACAGAGACGTTATTAGACTCTCAGAACAGAGAGATACTTTCGACTAGAAACTGTTGATTATAAGAAATGATACCTTGTGTTACCTACACAGAGAAACTACTTCAAATCTATTTGTAACTGGATTGATAAGCAAAGTACCTGTATGCTGAATACATGAAGTTTGTGAGGAAACCCTTGAGAGCATGATTTAAAGGCAAATATATTTTAAGGGAGGGTAGATGTTTTTCAGAAGGAACACTTCTGAAACACACACTCTCTCTCTATATATATATATCTATATATCTATATATCTATATATCTATCTATCTATCTATCTATCTATCTATATATATATATATATATATATATAGGCATATCTTTGTCCCTAACAGTTCAAAGACATATCTAGGTACATCAGTTTAACAGCTGAGAAACCTAATTGCCTTGCAGAAATGTCATTTTCCAAAAAGTTTATTATTCTAACAAGTCATGCTTTTTACCAAGAGGTTGTATCATTTTTCTAAAGGTTGTGACTTCTAACAAGGCCATGCCTTTCCAAAGATCATAAAATCTCCCAAAGATTATAAAGATTTCCATTTTCCAAAAGTTTTATAGAAGGTGGCCAAAGCTCCTGAGTTCTCAAAACAACCTATAGTATTGGAGAATGATCACAAACTGGTTAATGCTGAACAGAAACCTCTAGCAGTGATGATTAACTGAATTCGTTCCTGGGCCCAAATTGCTCTCCTGGATTAAGCTGGATATAGCTCCACCTTCCACATAATACCAGATAGCCCTGTTCAATCTCTGGTGTTATTTCCCCCTATCTTCCTGCAATATGTTACAGGATCCCAGATCTTTCTTAATACATAAAATAACCTTTTTTTCAGATTTGATAACAAGGGCATTTCTCCTCTATGCTGTTGACATTCCTAACAGAGAAATTCCTGCTGTTGTGACCCAACTAAGAATGTTCCACCTTCTCAATGGGAACATGAGCAAGGTATAATCTGGCATCAGAAATAACTATACCATGTTCATATACTCCACTGAGAACATGAATTGGGCAGGATAAGTTTGTCCCCAGCCCCCATTCCCAACTGTGAACAATAGTTGTAAAATTCTGGTTTGAGAGAAATTGGCTTGATAAAGAAAAAATGTCACAAAAATGAACCCCCAAAAGGAAGCCAATCCATAAACCTTATCTCAAATTCATGTTTCCAATATGGTATTCTGTTTTTTGCTGTATGTTTTGCTGTAATTGCTAGACCTGTTCCCCAGAACTGTTCAAATTACATAGCTGAACACAGTAAAAAGTGACAGTTTCACATTTGAATAGAAAAAAAACATTGCATCTATTTGTGGATGCTTTGCAAACACAATTGACTACCAAAGAATGTAAATTTCTAACAGTATTTTGTCACAAAATTCCAACATAAAACAAATAAAACCACCCTTACCTAACATGCTTAGACTCTCTGTCTGAAAAACTCTTTGAAGAGGAGGGAAGTAGATTACTAATAGTTGTCCCATTATAGATCCAAGAACTGCATAACAAAACATTTTGTTGCTGCAGAGTCCAATTTCAAACACAGATTTCGTCTAGAAGTTAAGAAAAAATACTGAGTTATTACAATGAAAAAATCAAATTAAAGCTTAATACTATATAATTGATTTTCCTATGGAACTTTTTGTGAAACTATTTGGACCAGGTACATTTTTGAGCTATTTCATCTGAAAATTGCAAATGGTGTCTGAATCCTTAACTACTACATATCATAAAATGTAGGTCACATACCTGAGATCTGGAACTCAAGGCATTGAACATATCAAAAAAGACAAAGCAAGTGAAAGTCATTGTTGTGTCTCGAGGTGTTATGACATTGTCTCGCAACTGCAAAGAGAAATAAAAAGATTTCATATATGCTGGCACCTAGAAACATAAGCTCACTATTCAGTACTTTAAACATCATTTCCTGCCCCACTCAAAATATATATAATCTATTTATTTAATATATGTATCTTGTGATCTTATGATAATGTGTTTTAATATTTGCATTTTACTGTATGTATATTATGGCAATGTGTTTTAATTGTGCTGTGCTCTGCATCAAACGGTGAGAGGCGAAATAAAGTCTTCTCCTCCTCCTTATTTCATAATTTCAAACAATCAATTAGATGTATTGATTTTTATTTTATACCATTCTCAGACTGTACATGGTTTCCAAAAGCATAATTTTGATTGTGCTTTTCCTGCATGGCAGGGGATTGGACTAGATGGCCCAGGTGGTCTCTTCCAACTCTATTATTCTGATTCACAACAGCATTTGCACAACCACATTGTCAACATGGGAATTTTATGGCTGATCTATATATACCAAGCCAACTTTGTCATCGTACCTTTATCTCTTAAATTGATGAGTAACCTGCTCAAAGTAAAAGCTATCCCAGTCACGCTTCAGTTGCTACACAGATCTCTCCTTTAAGCACCTGTTGTGCTTACATCCCATTCTGTAGCTTCTGGAACTTGAGCCATGACTGGTGGCCATTTTCCACCATAGATAAAGGTGTGTGTGTGTGGGGGGGGGGAGTATCACTGTATGTTGGCATCTTTTATTAATACTGCTCCTAAAAACCCTCTTAAAGCTTTATATTGCATTTAGAAGATAAAGCAGCAGAGTTTGCGGTTTGCTTTAAAACATTTGAAGCAAACCGGGCTAAGATTTAAACTTACAGAAAAATAAGTTTATAAAGCTTTAAGAGGGTTTTTAGGAACAGTATTAATAAAAGATGCCAACCATTTGAAGCAAATAAACCATTTGAAGCAAATAAACGAATAAATATTCATTAGTTGTCAAGCTCAGAGGGTGGGTTGTACACAGTAATTCATTCACAAACTACCCAAGGAATTGCAAGCTAAAATGTTTCACAGTTTTTTGTGAAAGGGTGAATACTTTTGTTAAAGCATAAACATATTACAGGAAATAAATGTAATTAGAAATAATTTTACTTGATGAAAGATATACTTCCACAATAAAAAATATCTGAACTCAAAGAATAATATGAAATGTGAAATTTATATCCATGCCCACAAAGTTTCTCTGCCCAAACATACCAGAGGTCAGAATCTTCCTCAGAATCATACATTCTTACGGCTAACAGGCTTCAATAAATAATGCCAACACTAAGTCACTGGCCTCAAGTAAGATTTATTCATCTTACACAAGTAGCTGATAATTTAAGATCGGAAGTTTGAGTGCTTTCAATACTAGATCTGATTCTACTGTCATTACTTCATTTGCTGCTGAAAAATCATTGATTAGATTCCAAACCTTTTCTAACAGTGAATCTGAAATGCCTTTTATTTTAAAAGTAGACTGTCATGCATGTAGAAGCTGTAGGAAATCACAAGTTTTTTTCAGCCCCATAAAAGACACCAAATTAATGATAAATAATGATAAAAATTAAATAAACTTAAAAATAGATGTATTTTTGTCATACCTCTCTCCAGAAGACAAACAATGTTCCACATACAATAATTATAGATGAAACTAGTATTTTGACAATTAAATTTCTGGTCAAAATGCTGTCCTTGACATTTCTTGGAGGCTTCCGGATAACATCTTTATCTACAGGCTCAACTCCAAGGCTAAGAATAACAAAGTAAAGAATTTTTGATTGTTTTTCTTAATGCATATACAATCAACTAATATGGTAAAGCGGCAAAGTCACAATCCTCAATACATATTATTTTTTTGCCAGTAGAACCCAAACATTACTTAATTTCATGGTAGAATCCAATTTGATAAATAATTTGTCCCAAAAGCACCTACAAAACCAATCTTGATTCATATATTCGTTAAAAATATCAAACGTCCCCCATAATTATCCTCAAAATTCATTACAATGATTTTGATATAAAAGTTTCAAACATAAGCAAAGAAATGTTCAATGCAACAATTTCTGGACACTTTCTTGACAAGTGAACACAAAACATAGCATTTTTACATGTTACAAATGACAAGGTCTTTACCTGCATTAGAAAGCAGAGATTTAGAAAAAATGGGATAGGAAAGTAGTCCAATTTTTTCAAACTAAATACAAACAAATAATGTAATTCTACAAAAATGACAGATTTTGTACATAAGTACGAAGGGTACTTTTGTAGAATGATCCATTTGATCCTATTAGAACTGATAATCTGAAGCAGCCTCTTGTTAAGTTGTTGGGCTTGTGGTCCATGTTCCACATTACTTTCAAATTCAAAATTAAACTATTATATTTATAGTTGTATCCTAATGTTGACCTCATTTGCGTGGGAAATATTTTACTACACAGACCAGTAGGGCTCAACCTTTGGTCTTCCATGTGTTTTGGATTCCAACTCCTAAAAGCCCTGGCCAGTTTGTCTAATGGTTGGGAATTCTGGCAGCTGAAATTCAAAACACCTGGAGGAGCAGAGACTAAAAGTCTCATTCATCTTTAGAGGCCATGGTGAGCAATTTCCCTAGGACGTTGCCCAAGGTGCGCCTGGATGTTTGATGTTTTATCATCCTCATGGGAGGCTTCTCTCATGTACCCGCATGGGGAGTTGGAGCTGAGGGGGAACTCAACCCACTCTCCTCAGGTTCAAACCACTGACCTGCGGGTACAAGGGTTTAACCCACTGCGCCACCGGGGGCTCATAATGAGGTAGATGGATAAAACAATATGCCCTTACAAAAATGTGGTAGTAAATGTAAAGATGGCCAACAAATCACCTTAGACAAGGTGAATAGTGTATAAATAACACACACCCCCCCCCCTCAATAATCTAAACCATAGCTGAGCATTTTGTGTCTAAGAAAACCTTATGAAATTAATGGAGACACCATAAGTCAACAGGCGAGTTGACAGTACATACACACACATATTCTATATACTACACACATAAGGGACTGGGGTGAGGGAGAACAGACATTTAATTATATTGCCCAGAAAACAGCATGCACAAGAAAATCTAAGTATCTGTCAAGATATTAGAAGTATCTTCTAAAATAAATTAACTACAAAACAGAACATAATCTGTCAAAACTATTTGCTTTGTTAGCTAACAAGCTGATAAAAACCTTTAATGGAAGCGTTACCTTTGAGCTGGAGGTCCATCCATGATAATGTTGATCCACAAGATCTGCATGGCATTGAGAGGATTAGGAAAGTTCATTAAAGTGGCCAATGAGATTAATGTCAATGCAGCTATACTCCTGTTGAAAAAAAGTTGTTTTACATACCTGTCAGCATAGCACAGTGTTTTGTTTTGTTTTAGGAGATTTGAGTATATATATTTCAAGTAAAGGTAAGACACACAACCATCCAAGTAGCAGGAATTGTCATACATAGTAGCAGTCAATTACTTTAAACAGATCATGCAGGTTAGTGGGAATATTATGCCATACAATAAAATCAAAGATTAATATTTAGTCTAGTCGGGCAAATCAAACCTCACAGTAACCTTTGCTGTTAAGAGGATGAATCAGTAACTGTTTTCCCTACCTGGTAAGAGATATTATCTAATCAGTACAAAACAGTAGTTTAGTTTAAAGGGTATCCCAAAAGTCCATCTGACAGAGCAATACAAATAGCATCAGTTGTCATTTTGAATTTACTAAATCTGAATGCCCAAATAAATGGTAAATAGTGTGCCATTTAGAAACTGCCAGGCTCATTCTCATTTGACTTAATTAAACAATGTTGGTGCGGTTAATCAATCAAGCAGAATTAATAACAGGAAGTTTTGGACATTGCAATGCAGAACTTACGTGCTAAGTTGAAATCTAACGAAATTTTTAATGTTATTATAAATCCCTTTACCCTCTTCAATGGCAGACCTGAAAAACAAGAACCAAGAGAAAGAGAAAATTCATAAAGAGAAAAGGGTGTAATGATTTGATGGCATGCTGAAAATGTATTTAATATTACAGGAATAGAGAAAGAACAACTTGCAGGGGGCCCTATATTACTTCTCCTGACTATTTTTTTTAATGCTGACTTTTTTGCTGTGAAAATCCATCAGCTCACTACTAAATATATTACAGACAAAAGGGAAAAGAAACAAATGCAGAACAGTTAAAAGAATAAATAGGAAAATTAGTTCAGATCAATATCAATAATTACAAACACAGTCAATATCTCCCATGAAAAACTACCCTTGTTTTGATTATCTAAACCATCTTTATGCTTAAAAGTACATTTGGGCATCATTATGTTTTTTGAAAAAGAAATAAACTCTCGGTAATGTAATCCAAATATTACTTCTTTGTGCCATATGATGTGGGCAGACTCAGTGGTTATTCCTTTCTAGTTTGAGACATTACGGAATATTTTGCATTAGAACAATCTTTGACATCTGTAATTACATATGTACCTTTAAATTATATGCTACAACTTGGAATTTAACTGTTGAACAGGTGATGCTGCATGTGCCCACTGTTGCTAAACAAGTTACAATTGGCCCTTAGCATTTGTGATCTTAACTTCTGTAGATTTAATTATGGTAGTAAAATCTCTCTAGGAATCTCTAAGTCCCCCAATGTGACTCTATGGGCCAACTTCTGGCAGAGGTTGTATTTGAGTAGAACAGTAAGCCTGAGTGACTTTGTAAATTACATAAATAAGGTAATCTGGCATTTATTACTCTGATTGTGCCTGCATGGAACAAAAATGAATACTACTTTACTATAGTAACTAAAATCTAATTCATGGTTACCTTCCTTTCTTATGAGTAACGAATACTACAGAAATACTGAAACACGAAATGTTAACACTACTTCCATGACAAAGTAAAGGTAAAGGTTTCCCTTGACATTAAGTCTAGCCATGTCCGACTCTAGGGGGTGGTGCTCATCTCCATTTCTAAGCCGAAGTGCCGCTGTTGTCCGTAGACACCTCCAAGGTCATGTGGCCAACATGACTGCATGAAGCAGTACCTATTGATCTACTCACATTTGCATGTTTTCGAACTGTTAGGTTGGTAGAAGCTAGGCCTAACAGCGGGAGCTCACCCCGCTCCTCAGCTTCGAACCGCCAGCCTTTCAGTTAGCAAGGTCAGTTCACCAGTTTAACCTGCTGCACCACAAGGGGCTCTTCCTTCATGATATACATTTATGAAAATAAATCTGCTTATTTGATTGTTAATTTTAGCGGCAGAGATGGGTGGGTACTAAACATTTAATGACATGGCAGATATATATTTTAAACTAAACAACTGACAATAAACTGTTAGCATACAAAATGGGAATGTAAACTAAACTTACATTATTGTCTGGAAGTCATCATCCACTAAGATCATATCAGCTGCTTCTTTACACACATCAGTGCCAGTCTGTCCCATTGCTACTCCAATATCTGCAGCCTTCAGGGCCACAGCATCATTCACTCCATCTCCAGTCATTGCAACTACTGCACCATTATTCTGTAATGACTGAAAGAATACAATGATCTTTCACAAAATATACCTGCAAAAGCCCCCTCTCTCTCTCTGGATGGCATGGAGGAGGAATCTATCACCAATGGAGTTATCCCCATGTGCCAACCCACATGCCGGAAGGACAACACTCTTGTCTATTTTTAAATGTCCAAGAAAGCTGACTGGCACATACAAAAGCTGATTGGCACAACCTGGAGATCACAACCAGACACAGTGAAGGCCCTTGCGCTTTGCTAGTCTGTTGCTGAATACACATGCCCAGTGTGGAACACATCTCACCACATTAAAACAGTGGATCTGGCTCTTAAAGAGACATGCTGCATTATCACAGGATGTCTACGCCCAACACTATTGGGGAAATTATACTGTTTAGCCAGTACTGCAGCACCTGACATCTGCCAGGAAGTAGCAGCCAATAATGAAAGGACCACGGCAGTGACATCTCTGGGCCATCTCCTGTTCGGACATTAGCCAGCATGCCAATGCCTTAAATCAAGAAATAACTTTCTAAGATCTACAGAGATATTCGCAGGAACGTCTCAGCAAGTGAGTCCAAAAGTAGCAGCCTAAAACCCAGAACCTTAATCAGTGTCTGAGACTGGATGAGAAACTCCCTCCTGAGCACACAGAAGACTGAGAAACTTTGAAGGCACTGAATAGACGACACTCTGGAACCACGAAATGCAGAGCCAACCTTAAGAAATGGGGCTACAAAGTGGAGTCCACGACATGCGAGTATGGAAAAGAGCAAAACACAGACCACCTAGTACAATGCAATCTGAGCCCTGCCACATGTACAATGGAGGACCTTCTTACAGCAACATTATAGGCACTCCAAGTAGCCAGCTACTCGTAAAAGGACATTTAATATAATGCCAAGTTTTTAACTTGTTTTTTTAAAATACATTACAACTATACCTTCAATTTGCTTCTGACATGGTAAATAAATAAATTTTAAAATGTTCATAATTTGAGTCCAAAACAGATGTTTCTCTTTTTCTAGGTTTACTTCTCCATTCAACTTCATTATTTTAAATCAAGTGTATAAATGTTTCACACTAGTTTAAACCATATATTCCAAGGTTCTATGTAAGCAAACTGCAAAGCACCACTCAAAGTACAGGTGCTCCTTGATTTTCAAAGTAATGCATCACTTAGGTTTAGTAGCAGCTTCCTCTGGAAGAAACCTAATTGCTTTCATTTCAGTACTGGGCTGTGAGGATTAACATTCTTGAATCATTTAAAAATTGGTTATTGTATATTTAAAAAAAACACGCACACATACCTTAACGATCTTCAATTTATGTCTAGCACTGGCTCTGTAGAACACCGACACCTGGAAAACAGTAACACTTGAGTCCCAACTTCTTTAAAAATACTTCTCCTATAATTTCTGCCAAAATGTCAAGTTCTCAAGAATGACAAAGCTCACACATAAACCAGACTAGAAGACTGTTACAGAAATAAAGTAATTGGCATTTATTATAAATTCTTTATAAAAGACTCTAAGGGTTAACTGGATCCTCTTCCAAAATTTAGTTTAATTATTGTTAACTTGCATTGTTTTTGCTCTTTGTGGGAGCATGATTATGGTTTCTGTTTAGTATCTTTGGTGCCTGTTGCTCTGAGGGTATATTGTGCACATGCGGTGCTTTTTGTCATGGCCTTGGGCCCATACAATAAATGATTTCAATGATGACGATATAAGAAATTGCAAATTAATAAAGATCCACAATGAGATGCATTAAATATTACTAACGTTTATTCAGAGCAACTTAAATAGTATCTTGAACTAATTATAAAGAACTAAAACTTTATAACACAGTTTCCACTTACTTCATGCCCACTCCATTGAAAACTAACCTTAGGTGCTATCTGTGAAAGCTGTTGTATATCCAATGTGTCTATTTCTTCACCAGAGATTGACTGAGCATTTTTGGAATATAATCCTAAACGACTAGCTAGAAAGAAAAAAAAGAAAGAAAACAGATCATTTTACCTGTGGAAGAATAAAATGGAGCACATTGAATACAATGGAGCACAATGAAGAACTCCAACAGCTAAATGAGCTGTCGGAATTTAAAAACCATCTAAAGACCTATGTCTTCTGGCAGACCTACCCAGGCAGTTTTAATCATGAATTTTAAACTTTAATCTTATATTATGTTTTGTTCTGTGCTTTTTAATATGTATTTTGTAAAAACATGTATTAATATGTGTATTTCATAGAATGTTTTTAGATAATTTTGTATTTTTATCCATGTTGAAACATGTCTCAAACCATGAGGAGGCAGGTAAGAAATAAAATTATTGTTATTATATGCGCATGTACAATTAAGAATTCTAGATAATAATTTATTACTTATTTGTGACATTAAAATGGCAATGAACATCTGTACAGCAACTACACAGTTGCCAATGTTCCTCCCTCTGCTTTATGACAGGAAAGTTTAGGAGAAAGGTAAAGATTTTCCCCTGACATTAAGTCCAGTCGTGTCCGACTCTGGGGGTTGGAGCTCATCTCCATTTCTAAGCCGAAGATCTGGTGTTGTCCGTAGACACCTCCAAGTTTATGTGGCCAGCATGGCTGCATGGAGCACCGTTACCTTCCCGCTGGAGCGGTACCTATTGATCTACTCACATTTGCATGTTTTCGAACTGCTAGGTTGGCAGAAGCTTGGGCTAATAGCGGGATCTCACGCTGATCCCTAGATTCAAACCTACGACCTTTCAGTCAGCAAGTTAAGCAGCTAAACTGTTTAATCCACTGCACCACCAAGGGCTCCTCAAAACGTTTAGGGTATATGTTTATAATTTCAAATATTTTTCTGCAGTTTCTGTTGGCTGAGTGAGCTTAATAGCAAAAGACGCTCCTCATAAATGGCTAGCAAAGTAGCTTATGAGCAACAGCATAACCAAACACCAGTAGCCCAAAGTGATAAAAAGAACAAAAACACAGAGACCAATGTTATCTCTTCTATATGAGGCTTTTCTTTGTAGTAAAATAATATGGTTGCAATATTTACAACAACAAGGTTTCCATAACACAAATAAACAAATACATAGCACCTTTACACGCAGCTGCCTTCACACACTTGAGCAGGGGTCCTCAAACTAAGGCCCGAGGGCCGGATACGGCCCTCCAGGGTCATTTACCCGACCCTTGTTCAGGGTCAACCTATGTCTTGAAAGCACACACAACAACAACAACAACAACAACAACAAAAACGCTATCTTATCAGCCAAAAGCAGGCCCACACTTACCATTGAAATACTAGTAAGTTTATATTTGTTAAAACAGTTCTTCATTTTAATTATTGTATTGTTTTTAAGTGTTTTTACAATACAAATAAGGTATGTGCATTGTGCATAGGAATTCATTCATTTTTTTTTCAAATTATAATCTGGCCCTCCAACAATTTGAGGAACTGTGACCTGGCCCTCTGTTTAAAAATCTGAGGACCCCTGCACTAGACCTTTAAACAAGAGGCTTCTCTCACACTAGGCCTTCTCATATCAGGCCTTCCTCATACTGTAAGGCCTACCTCAGAGAGAAGCCTCCTCACATAGACTGAGGAGCTCCCTCACTGAGGCAAACTAACACTAACAGGCTTCTGCCTACTAACTCTTTCAGTGTTTGACTCACATTTCTGTAATTAAAAAATACCTAGTTAATTTTTAATATTTCTGACAGTTTCAACATCTGAACTGAGTATCTGCATTATATATTCATTGTTACATGCTGGTAGAAGCATGACAAATGAGTAGAAGTTGTGTATACTACTTTGCAAGGGGAGGATTAAATTTAGCATGAAGGTTCTTTCTACTTTGTTGGACTATGATTGATGGGAGTTCTCATTAAATGCAGAGCTCAAAGGGGCTTTTAATTTCCACCGCAAATGGCTGTCCTTTCAGTTGTGAAAATTAGACTGAAACAGAGTCTATTCATATTAACTTTTCTACAACAGTCTTCAAGCTTGAAAACGTAAGAGCCACAGTCAACCTTGAAGCTTCAGGGGAGACAAGCGAATAATGAGAAGACAGGTACAATCAGCATAAGTCAGAAGCCTCTTTGAATCCTTTTATTAATGTATTTGTGGAGGAGTCACTTATCATAACCATGTTCTCTTTCCTCGACAAAGAAAATGAGCTTTTGTTTTAGTAAAGGGAAAGATGAGGTATTGCCAGAAGACATCAAAATTATATTAATTACTATTGCGCTAGCCCACTGAAAGCTATTCTCTGAGTGTTTCCCATGATATGAGATTGCTTTAAAATATGTCTCCAGTTTGCCATGTGCAGTGGCCTGCTTTTTCTTTGGCAAACAAAACTGAATGCCCCCCTTTGATTCATGGAATTGTTCTGATGGCTCTTCGGATTCTAGTCTCCATTACAAATCTGTGGAAAGCTCTCAGTTTCCATTGATTGATTTGCACTGCAACTACTAATTTAAGTTTTTCACATAAGGAACAAAAAGTCCAGTCATACCAATGGCAACAGCAGTCTCCTGTGAATCTCCAGTTATCATTTTTATTGCCACTCCTGAAGTAATAAGTGCTGTCACGGCTTCTTTTACACCAGTTCTTGGAGGATCAATTATTCCTACGAGACCCAGAAAGGTCAGCTGTCCAAGCTCAGGACCGGAAGCTAAGGCCAGAACTTTGAAATAAATAAAAAGAAAGAAAGAGGTTACTGTCAGGTTTACAAGACATTTGAAACATCAGAATGATATAGCCAGTCTTTGCCAATCTTTGGAACAACTGCTTACTAACTACATCTATAGTACACCTCCACAGCAATATGGTAACTTCAAAGATATTTCTCCATGTGATTGTACAAGAAAGACAGGTCTTCCCACATAAATAAATGTCATTTTTATAGTAAGTTGCAGTAAGTTGAGAATGATGTAATTGACTCTATGGCAGAGAAGAAATATAATATATTTCTCCAACACAGGGATTGTAGCAACAGAAAAGTAATAGAGATTCTCCTTTCGCTTTATATTTTAAGAGTTCATATTTACTCTCTACATCCTGAATTAGAACCATAGTAAGGTTGCAAGCATATACTTGCTACTCTCAAAGTGAGCCACACTGAGGTCAATGGGTCTTACTTCTGAGTAGACATGTGAAGGATGTTAGTAGCTCTTTGTTCCTACTGAAAATAACATAATTTCACTCATTAAACATAACTGATTTAAGTTTTTAACACATTATTTTCTACGTTTGAGGAACCTGTCTCCATAACATCAGGTTATTTTTTTAAGTGACAACAACTAAATGCATTTTTTCAGTTCTAGAAATCTTATACTGCAATCTAAGAAATTTAAAAAATAAATTTAAATAGTACTGTCCATTCAGCTGGAAAGCAAAATAAGTCAAAGAAATAGAAACAAATACAAAAATCTATTCACAGTTTAACTGGAACAGTTTACATTGAGCACAGAATGCAATATTTTAATGGCTGGTCTTGCTGCTGTGACAACAATACTGGAATATGGTATTACCTCTAAGTCCTGCAGAGCCCATTGATGCTTTCTCTTGCTGATAAAGATCTCTTTGTTGTTGACTAAGAGGTAAGTTATGTCCTTTGCTATTGTATGTTGTACAATATCGAATCACTTCCTCATAAGCACCTTTCATGAAGCAAATTTCTGGTTTGTCCTAAAAAAAAAAAACTTTTTAGCTCATGGTTCTCTGTCCTTTTGTCTCAGCCCTATCATTACGTAACTTCAAAGCTTTTTTTAGTTTGCCAATAATTGTTTCTAATCAACATATAAATCAATGCCCTAATAAAAGCAAAGCACAATACATATAATTTGCTGCATTAACTACATAATTTTCATACTTGGTGGGAGGGGAGAGAGTCTGAATGTTATTTCCTTGATTGTTCTGTGAATATATAAGTGCACACACACAAAATACATATACATAGAGTCAGCAAAAATATTGTCCCATCATCCAATTTAACAATACTTGAAAACCCTGCAAGTATGGGCTGGTACAACAATTTTAAAAGCATTTTCTTTACATGTTCACATTTTATTTATGTTGCATCTGCAACAAGGCTTATAAATTTAAAAAAAAACATTTATAGGATAAACTGTTTACCAGCATGTTTTTAAGATTCAAGAAGTCAAAAAGCATTAATTTTTTTAAAAGTGTATTTATCAAGTGCAGAAAATGCTATTTTAGTATGTTGGCCCTCTTATACTCATGTACCATTTATGTTATGTTGCCTTGTAAGCCACCCCAAGTCCTCTTTGGGAGATGGTGGTGGGATATATATAATTTTTTTAAAATTATATCCACATATTCGACTATTCATGGTTTGAAAATATTTTTCCCAGAAACAATTCCAAAACGGAAATTTTGAGTTTGACATTTTATAAATGGGATGCCATTTTATTATACCATTGTATATAATGGAAATTGAACATCTACAGATTTTAGGTATCCATATTTATTATTTTTATTATTTACAGTATTTATTTTTCCCCTTTCTCACACCGAAGGAGACTCAGTGTGGATCCCAGAATACATATACGGCAAACATTTAATGCCAGTTGTACAATGACAAGGCAGATAACAGATACAGATATAGATTTAGGCTTTTCCCATCTTTGGAGGCTGTGCTTGGTTCCAGCCACAGGGGGGTGCTGTAGCTCCATCTCCTTGCCAGAGAGCATTTTTCTTTGTTCATAAACTTCCTTCTTTTTCTGATCCAAACGCAGTGCCACACTTTAATGTGCTTCCTATTTATCTACTCACATATTTGTTTTTAAACTGCTAGGTTGGCAGAAGCCGGGCTGAAAGGTCAGGCACTCACCTTGACCCAGGCTTTAAACTATCAACCTTCTGGTTGACAAGATGTATTGCAGCTTGGTGATTAACCTGCTGTGCTAAAGCCTGGCCACATGGACCAAAACTCAGCGGATCCCAATTGTGTCTTCCATTTAAAATTATAGCAGATCTCTCCATAAGCAGACCCTGTCACTGAACATTAAAATGGTGGGATATAGCGGGATATGGGAAACTGTTGAAGTAATATTGCAGAAAATTGTATACCTGTTGCGTTCTATGTACACATTTAACAGCCATCCATTTCTGCTCAGAGCTGAAAGGATATTCTGTCTTTCTTATGTAGTCCTGTTGAATTCCATCTAAACCCATCTGTGAGGGGAAAAATAACACCTGCTGATTCATTGTTTCAGTAGCTAAAGTATCTATATAATCAATCTTAAGTTGTTTTGTTTTAGTGGACAACAAATGCCAGTTAGTTCATATCTTCCTATTTTATATTCATAGCATCCAATAATTAAGTTACTGTCAGTTGTTCTGACAGAAGCCGTGGGTAAAAAGAAGATATTACTTCACTGTAGAATACTAAATTTAAAATAAAACTATCTCAGATGTATGGGCAGGAGCAGTGAGTGAATGCATTGCAAAGGGGCAGTCACTCAACTCAAAAATGTTAGCACATCTCCCGCAGCCACTCAGAGGTGGACAGGAGCTTTGCTGGAGTTCTGAAGGTCCCCTGCTCCAGAACAGCTCTCATTCAAGGTGGAGCAACCGCAGGAGGAGTGACGAGAAAATCAAGAGCAAATTCACCAACCCTGCAGTAGTAGATCTACCTGGTGCATGGATGAATATTGATCTGCAAGTCCTCATTTGTTCTTATAGTGACATGCATCCCATCCATTTTACATAGACCTGTACATTTAGTTCAAGCTTTGTTTCAACGGGGCTTACAAGTGCATTCACAATATACTTTTTGTTAATTTTCTTAACGCTGTACAGAAATGCAATTGTTTCCACTGTAATAGTCAGTATAGAATCTCTTTTGCCAAATCTCAAATATTATTCCAAGGTCAGAGTAGTCAACTCACTTAGGATAGTTTAGCCATGGAGCAGCAGGCGATGTACACTCTAACAAAGGCAACACAAGAATGGGCAAAGTGTGACTCCCCAGTTGTTGCCAGACTACCAACTCCTGGCATTCCTCAGCATTGCTGTGATAGCTAGGGCCGAACAGGGTTGCATTCTAGCACCAACTGAAGGGACACACTTTCCTAACCTCTGACACAGAGGACCTGCTCTGAAATATTTCAGAATCAAGACAGTAAATAAAGAACACTACTCAGAAACAGGGTATTTCCAGGCAGCTAACAATCAAGTGCCAGTCAACACCTCCCAAACAAAGGATGCCCCCAGGCAGCGACAGCCAGGATTTGCAGCTGCAAGGCTACTCAATGCTAATCAAGCTGGCTAATTGCAACATTCACTCTTGCTTCAAACAGAGAGTTCTTTCTCCCACCTTGGACATTCCACAGATATAGATACACCCCACTTGTCTAATTTCCAACAGACCACTGAAGAAACCTCTGAGGATGCCTGCCATAGATGCAGGTGAAACATCAGGAGACGGAACATAGCCATACAGCCCAAAAATCTCACAGCAACCCAAACAGCTGCATTTATTATACAAGATACAAATAACAACTTATTATTATGTAATACTGGCAAAATGTTCAAATAGACCAATCATACACAGGCTTATCAGAAGCATCAATAAGATCAATGGTATTCCCAAGTAAGTCTGCCATCCTAAACAAGACAAGACTTGAAATTCATTAGAGCAAACTCCTTCCAATGAGATGTAATTGAAAGTGGGTCAGATGAAAATCTTCATGCTGACTGAACAACAAACAAGAGATTTTCACTCCGCTTACTGCAGGTTGTTTATTCTACATCTTTGGCTGAACACATTCTGAACTCCACCTCCCTAGCCACAATCCCATCCAATTCACACTGCAGTAAGTTTCCAACCTATTTCATTTATTCCATGCACTGCACATTTTCCAGCATTGCTGACACATAGAAACAAAGCACAGCCAGTTTTTTTTTATTTTCCTAATTCTATATGTAAGTTAATAGTAAGTATTAATGGATTATTGAAGAATTCACAGTAGCTATAGAACCATTTCACTACTATAAAACACCCACATTGATTAATTACAACATAGAATTTTTGGGATTCTTTAATTCATTTTGAAGCTATGGAATTTCTTGAGAAATTTCTCAAATGTATAACTCAATCAGAAAACAAATATTACTCTTTATAGTTATCTGTAAGATTTATCTTGCTATATGTGCTGACCAACAACAGCTGCCAGGTCAAAGTGACAATTGTTTTATATTTAGCTGACTGGATTTTGCATGCTCTGCACAATAAATTATGATACACATATTAAATGTTTTACACGGTGTGAGCTTATATTAACTCTAGCTAGCAAAGGTTTGTGATACAATATGTCCAAGGTTCCCAATAATTATTGTTTCTACTTTAACAAATCACCACAAGGAAGGTATTACAAGCCTCCTACCAAAAAACCCTTTATATACCAGTAAGGGCTTTGTTTCATGTTGTAACATGCTACTCACCTTCATTGCAAGTGCAATTAAAGCCCCTTCTGTTGGTTTTCCCATTAAAGTGTTGTTCCGAATTACAGCATCATTGCACACACACCCAGCCTGTAGATGGGAAATAATGTTCAAATAATACACAGATGCCTATATATCAGGGAAGGTAGGAACAGCATTTATATGCAAGATCTTACCTCAACAATTCTGCTAACAGATGGTTTAGTAAATCCATGAACAATATCACCTTCAACCATGACTTCTCCAAACCTGTTATAACCCACTCCAGTAACCTGGGACAAAACAAACAATATTTGTAGTACAAAGAAACTTAATGTTCCTCCATGCAACTTTCAAACTGAGATAAGGGCGCAGGGAATCAGAATATACTGATTGTGAAATAGTAATCCTTAATGGCCTTAATTGCCTTTTTAAACTACAAAAGCCAAACCCTGGTCTACAGAGAAAAATGAAGAACATCCAAAAGCACCTCTATCATACCTGGGCCCTAGTCCATCCAGATTCCAACTGGCATGGCTTTCACAACAAAGATAGACAAAAACCTCAATATGCTAGGACCAAGCCATTTCTAAACGTAAATCCCCATTTCTTTTTTCCTTGGGTGCAGTTCAGTTTGTAAGCCTAAGGGCAGGGACGGTTAAATTCACCACTCTAAGAGTCTTTTTAACTAAGGGGAGGGGGGTATAAGTTTTTAAATAAATAAACAAAATGGTTATAATATTTCCAGAAATCAAAATATGTGGGGTAAAGAATACAGACTTCTGTGAAAATATCGGTCAACTTGTTACACCAACACACAACCTCGTTAATACATTACAGATGACAATCTGGCTTACTTTTAGATCATCTCATAGTAGAGTTTTCAAGGCAAACAACATTTAGAAGTGGCTTACCACTGATTTCTTTTGTACAATATTAGTATTTCAGAAAAGGTAACATGAAGTGAAAATATATCTCAGACATATGTCACTTTGTTTCACTACTAGCAGCATCCCATCTCTACAGCAGGCATGGGCAAACTTTTTTCCCCTGGGGCCGCATTGTGGGCCTGGCTGGGAGGGCCCATCCTAGAGGGGAGGGAGGGCCCAGCCAGGAGAGCAGGGTGAGCCCAGGAGGAGGCAGGGCTGGGTTAGGCCATGAAGGAGGGGTAGGGGGTTGGGCCACTAGTGGATCACCATTAGGATTCCTTCCCCAGCCTTATGCTGAGAAGTTTAGGATTTGGAGCTCCCTTGGCCCCCGTCTGCTTCTCCCTTCTTCCAGCATCAGGATGGGGCCTCACCTCATCCTGACACCGGGAGAAGGGGGAGGCAAATGGCAGGCAGGGTGGCTGTGGAGCCACCTCACCCGCCGCCTGCCTTCTCCTGGCATCTGGACAGGGCCTCACCTCGTCCTGACACTGGGAGAAAGGAGAGGCAAGTGGCAGACGAGGCGGCTTAGGAGCTGCTTCGTCCACCACCTGCCTCCTTCCCCATGCTTCTCCCGGCATCGGGACTGGGCTGTTCACTTTCTCCTTATGCTGGGAGGAGGGCCTGAGGAAGGCACACAGCGACTGATAAATAATTTATGTATTTATTTACTATATTTCTATACCGTCCCTCTCAGCCCGAAGGCAACTTGAGGCGGTTTACATATGGCAATCAATAGCTAAAGATAAAATACAATCAAAACAATTAATACAATAACCATATAAAACAGTAATCAATTAGCAATTAAAACCATAAAATACGTCTCGTCATTGAAATAATTTTCCATTGCATTGTCATATCATTCCATAAATCATAATTAAACATATACTGCATCTGCAAATGCCTGCTCTAACAGCCAGGTCTTAATATTCTTTCAAAATGTTAAGAGGGAGGAAGCCGTTCTAATGTCCCTAGGAAGGGTGTTCCATAGCCGAGGGGCCACCACTGAGAAGGCCCTGTCTCTCGTCCCCACCAATCGGATCTCAAAGAAGGTGGGACCAAGAGCAGAGTCTCTCCGGACGATGTTAAACACCTTGATGGTTCATAGGGAGAGATGCGTTTGGACACTCTAGAGCAGGGCTGTCCAACTGGTGGCCCCCGGGCCGTATACGGCCCCACGGCCCCTTCCCCACGGCCCCCTACCCTCCTGCAAGATATCTGCTTTTTAAGATTTTTTAAAAAAAAATTTAAATATTTTTTTGGAATATTTTTTGGAATATTTTTATTTATTTTTTTCACGGCGGGGGGGGGGGTGAGGGGCGGGGCAGGGAGGAGGAGCAGGCTCTCTTCCTCCTCCTCCTACTTCCCTCCCTCCCTCCCCCCTCTCCCTCTCCCTCCCTCCTTCTTTCTCTCTTTCCCCCTTTCATTCCTTCCCCCTTCCACCACCTGAAGGAAAGAGGGAAGGAGAGAGAGAGTGCACGAGTGAGAGGGGGCGTGGCCAGAGCGAAAAAGGGGCGGGGCCGAATTCGGAGCACGGGGGGGGCTCATCCATTCCCTTTCCGGCTTCCTCCTCTTCTGAGGCTTCGTGCCAAGTTTGGTCCTGATCCATCATTATTTGAGTCCACAGTGCTCTCTGGATGGAGGAGAACTACAACTCCCAAACTCAAGGTTCAGTACTTTCTGTTGCTCTCATGAGAGTTTAGGTTTGATTCAACATGGCTGAGGAATGCTTTGATTGTGTTTTCCCCTTATGGCAGAAGGAGATTGGACTGGATGGCCCTTGGAGGTCTCCTATTCTAGGAACCCATTGTAATTAATATTATTATTATTATTATTATTATTATTATCATCATCAGAGGCTGAATGGCCATCTCTGAGGAATGCTTTGATTGTGTTTTCCCCTTATGGCAGAAGGAGGTTGGACTGGATGGCCCTTGGAGGTCTCCTATTCTAGGAACCCATTGTAATTAATATTATTATTATTATCATCATCAGAGGCTGAATGGTCATCTGTGAGGAATGCTTTGATTGTATTTTCCCCTTATGGCAGAAGGAGATTGGACTGGATGGCCCTGGATGGCCCTTGGAGGTCTCCTACTCCAGGAACCTGTTGTAATTATTATTATTATTATATTATTATTATTATCAGAGGCTGAATGGCCATCTGTGAGGTATGCTTTGATTGTGTTTTCCCCTTATGGCAGAAGGAGGTAGGACTGGATGGCCCTTGGAGGTCTCCTATTCTAGGAACCCATTGTAATTATTATTATTATCATCATCATCATCATCATCAGAGGCTGAATGGCCATCTGGGAGGAATGCTTTGATTGTGTTTTCCCCTTATGGCAGAAGGAGGTTGGACTGGATGGCCCTTGGAGGTCTCCTATTCTAGGAGCCCATTGTAATTAATATTATTATTATTATCATCATCAGAGGCTGAATGGTCATCTGTGAGGAATGCTTTGATTGTATTTTCCCCTTATGGCAGAAGGAGATTGGACTGGATGGCCCTGGATGGCCCTTGGAGGTCTCCTACTCCAGGAACCTGTTGTTGTTATTATTATTATTAGCAGAGGCAGAATGAATATTATGCCTTATCATTCAGGGTTATAGGCCTGTGTGGAAGGGCCCTGGCTTCTTATTTGACTTCCTTTCCACACATCTGAATAAAATCCCATGTTATTTGCTTTAAACCAGATTATATGAGTGTGGACTCCGATAATCCAGTTCAAAGCAGGTATTCTGGGTTATATGGCTGTGTGGAAGGGCCCTGAATCCACACTGCAATATAATCCAGTTCAAAACAGGTTTTGTGGGGTTTCCTGTCTGGATATTCTGAGTTATATGGCTGTGTGAAGGGCCCTGAGTCCACACTGCAATATAATCCAGCTCAAAGCAGGTTTTGTGGGGTTTCCTGCCTGGATATTCTGAGTTATATGGCTGTATGAAGGGCCCTGAGTCCACACTGCAATATAATCCAGCTCAAAGCAGGTTTTGTGGGGTTTCCTGCCTGGATATTCTGAGTTATATGGCTGTGTGAAGGGCCCTGAGTCCACACTGCAATATAATCCAGTTCAAAGCAGGGACTGGGACTTGAGACTGGGATTTTGGTGTTCATCTCTATCTCCAAGTCAAAGCCCTGGTGTCCTCCACAGACACCTCCAAGGCGGGGAGAGGGCGGAGCCGGGAGGCGGGGCTGGGGTGGAGCCAGGGTGGGGGCGGAGCCTGGGCAGAGCCGGAGGGGCGGAGCTGGGGTGGAGCCGGGGGGAGGGGGCGGAGCCAGGGGCGGAGGCAGACCCTTCGGCCCCCCAGGTCATCAGTAACTGGAATTCCGGCCACAGGTCCGGTAAAAGTTGGACAGCCCTGCTCTAGAGGGCTCTTAGCCACAGCATGCCTTCCTCCTTTCAGCAAAAGGGCATGCCAGTCCACCACATCCTTAAGGCCAGAGCACAGGGGAAATTTTGAGGGCCGGACATAAAGGCCATGGCTGCCCTAGACACAGTGTTGTACTCACACTTGTAAATAAGATATAATCACCTATGTCCAATATTATTCACTACATACCTCAGCATGCAGTCCATCTGCTGTAAATATATGGGTAACAGTCATTTCATTCTTTGTCAATGTACCAGTCTTATCAGAACAAATCACATTGCAGCAGCCTGAAAAGCATGGATGAGGTTATCACACAGTGATTATGGCATGCCTAAGCAAAATGATTTCACTACAGAATATTTGGGATTGGAAAAATATTTGATTACTCTAAGACAGAAAAAGGAGGCATGCCTAAATGCTGTTTCTCCTTTACAAACTCCATTTTAGTGCATGTTCTGATATAATCCTGCAGTCCCACAGAGTCCCTTAACAAATGCTACTTATTAAGTTTTAGACTGGAATACATGTGAGTATTGATTTTTAAATGGATGGTTTAGTGCTATCAACAAGACAAGACAATCAACATCAATAAGTTGAATGTTTGCCTTATATGTTGTATACCACCCTGAGTCCCTTTGGGGAGATAGGGTGGTATACAAATAAAGCTTTATTATTGGGTTGCTGTGAGTTTTCTGGGCTGTATAGCCATGTTCCAGAAGCATTCACTCCTGACGTTCCAGCCACATCTATGGCCACATCAGAGGTTGAGGGACAGGTTATATAGTTTATTTATTTATTTATTCATTCGGCTTCTATGCCACCAGGGGCGGTCCTACAAGATAGGCCAAGTAGGCGGCCGCCTAGGGCGCCATCTGAGAAGAGGGCGCCATCCTGGCCGCATGGGGCGCCATCCTGGCCCTGCCGATGTTCCTCAGACAGTGCTGCAGCTGCCTGCTTTTTGACCCCGGCCTTGTGCGCTCCGACGCCGCTTCTGGGCACGCGCGGAGGTTTTCACGCAGGCGCAGTTGCTCCGGAGCTGAAGTTGAGCGCAGGAGCAACTGCACATGCGCAAAAACCTCCGCGCATGCCCAGTAGCTCCCTTGCGCAGAAGTCTGTAAGCAAAGCACTCCCTATTGAGCAGGCAGGGAGTGCTTCCCCTCTCCCTTTGTGTCCGCCGCGCGCGCGTTTGCAGGGAAGGAGAAAAGAATCAGTGAAGGAAGTGTAAGTGAAGGAATGAATGAAGGGCTTTCCTCCTCCTCTGTGACCTCTTCTCTCCCTCCTTCCTTTCTTCGGCTCTATTTCTGTCTAGACCTGAGGGGCCTGAGGCTATGAGGAGTTGTGGGAGTTGGAGGCCAAAACACTTAGGAGGGAGAGCGAGCCCAAGTTTGCCCAGGCCGCGCTGCCTGTATTCGACCTCATTTGAACATTTTGGCTGTTTTTCTATTTACATTTACATTGGGATCCTAATTTTGGACTTATGGGAGACTCCTATGAATTATGAGTTGGGTAATAGGTAATATATTCTGATTTTGATGCATTTACATTGCATTTCTTGTTGATTATTATACAGTTCTGCTTAATATTGTCATACAATATAATACAAATACAATATAACAATAGAATAATGATATATTTTATATTACATGTAATATTACAAACAATATTACAGTATAGTGGTATTATACAAAATAGTAATATATAATATTTTATTTTACTTTATTTTGGGTTATTTGAGTTTTATAGGAGTAATGAAAATATTTAGTAGAGGATAATTTTATTTAAATAAATAATTTTATTATTTTATAATAATAATATAATAGAATGCTACATTATATTATCATGTCAATATATTATAATATAATTATATTGTAATGTAGTATAATATAATTATGATATAATATAGTATGAGTATGGTATAATATATTGTATATACATTGATACAATATAATACTACTAATGGTATTGTGATATTATAATTGTATATTTGTTTTACATGGGGGGCAGCAAAATAATGTTTTTTGTTCGCCTACCATTTAAATAATGTTCACCTACCATTTAAAATTACCTTAGACCACCCCTGTATGCCACCACTCCCGGCGGGCTCGGGGCGGCTCACAGCAAACAACAACAAACACAAGATAAAAACAGCAATACAAGATAAAACAAGCATAAAAACATCATTAAAAGTATCAAGATACAACAGTTAAAAATGGCCAAAGTTAGAATCAATTTCTAGTTATATAGATATATAGATATGGATAGTACAGCTCTACATTTTGGATATTCTTACCTAATGTTTCAACAATTGGTAGCTTTTTGACGATAGCCTGTTTCTTAACCATTCTCATCACACCAAGAGCCAATGTTACTGTCACAACAATAGGCAGCCCTTCAGGGATTGCAGCTACAGCCAAACTGTAATTTTAAAGAGGAAACATTGCAATGCTTCATTTCAAAGTTGTGTGTACATAGAAAACATAGAAAATGTGTTATTTGTATCACTGCTTCTCAACCTGGTACATATAGCACAGGTAAAAATCTTGAAAATTTGGAGCACAGGGTTTCATTGCAATTATTAACAAGTTAGGCTCCCTCCATCTCCAGGTCCTTCTGTAAATGTGAAACAGCATTATCACTGTCTTAAAAGTAATGTAGGGGGAAAAATCTACTGAAGAATATGACTATCATTTTCAACAAATGCAGAATTTGAAATGCTTGTCCATGTGTACTGTCAGCATTACTCTTTTAGAAGTTGTAAATCCTGAAAACTTCCCATAAACAATAAGTATAGTAAAATAATGCCCATAAAAATATCTAAGCCCTTAAAAAGTGACCTTTCAGTTTCTATCAGTGTGGTACACCAACTGGTGAGACGTAATAAGTTGAGAACCAAAGATTTGTAGGACTGAGTACAAACATTTCACAAACAACTTTGCACTTTAAAAAAAAAGAGGACCTATGAAACAGCAGAAGAAAAAATAATGGCTCGCCCAGATTGCATGCAAACAGCATTATTCTCATTTTGATGCTTCTCTAAGATCTTTTTATGTTCTTTTTGTTATGTCCCTTAAAGTCATTTCTTAATTATGGTGACCTTAAGGTGAATCTATTATAATTAGAGATCATCATGATGAAGTTTTATCATGCTGACGGTTTATTTGCAAATACAGTTCCAGCTGATCCTTTAAAAAAGGTTTTGCCAGAAATACAGATTGAGAAATGAACCAGCTACAGAAAGGAAGCTACCATATATTTTAAAAGACTAAGGGAAGTAGTGCTGAAACCTTCCCCACATTGACGACAAATATTCAGGAGTGAATATTTAGCACAGCCTTAGTTTATTGGTATGTCCATATCGATAACACTAAAATCAAAAGCCAAACAGAATTAGTATATTTTATGAATAGAAATCACATGGATATAACCAATATGTGACAGAAATATCATAATCTAGGTAGGTGGAGGACATATATGAATGTGGGAATTAACATATTTGGTCCACGGAAGCCAAATCTTCCTCCTATTCTTGTAATTTTAATAATAATAAATAGGAAGCCCCATTTACCTGAGGGGACTGTTTTCTTTCTTTTCTTTTTTGGCTAAGTTTTTTTATAGGTCCTTTTTCCTGGTACTTGAATATATCTATCTATATCAATATCTATATATATGCCTCCCCCCCCCTTGATCCTCTGCTGACACACACACAAGAAAAAACATCTTTCGCCTTAGTTCCCATGATTTGGATCTATGTCTAATACATTGTGTGTATCAGCTCCAGAAATTTCTGAAGTTAAAATCCAAACAGTATGTACAGGACATAGGCAACATACAAATGTAATCAAGATTTTATACACTTGAAAATTATGTTTTGTTTTCTTCTACAATTTTATAGAAGAAAGCACTTGAGAGTATATACAGCCTAAAAGCAATACAAAAAGGACTGGCCTTTTTATTAATAAGTCATTCCTCTGAGCACTGTTCTCTGCTGCCGGATTGAATATATAAACTATGTTGGGTCATAGAGATCAGTGTTTCTGATTTTGTAGAAAGTGGATTTGAACTATATTGAAAAATGCTTAAGGAACATACTTAATAAGATGAAATATTCTGTCAGAGCATGAGACATTTAAGCTTCTTCCCAATTTATAAGTCAGCTTCTGTTAGTAATATCTGTGTATATGAAAGGCAGCATGGAGAAGACAAAAATAATCTTATGACTAAAGAGGGGCATGTAAGATAATTTAGATGGTGCAATAAACCAGAATCAAAAGCAACTTCACTGTTACGATGCCTTCTTTGTGAATCTTGAAAGGAAGCAGCTGTTACTTTCAATGCTAAATAAAATGACCATTATTTATTTACAACACCAGACAGACAGCTGGACTTTTACTATCCAAACACTTGTAATTTGATACCTATAGCGGGGAAACGATCCAGCATAGAAAAGACGTTCCTGCTTAATGGCATAATAATACTCGAACTTGTTTCAGATTTTATGACATGGAAGTGTGTTCCTGCTGACCTGCTGTTCTAGAGTTTATGTATCCTACATGCAATCCTGTTGAAGAGTTTAAAAAATAAACCATATTTCAGTTTTACAGTTTTTAAGCAGATGGAACTACCTCTCTGGAACAACAACATTTATTTTGGCAGCCAGCCCCTGTAGTAGCATAGCCCATTTTATGAGAAATTAATGCAAATTATGTCAATTTCTATTTGCCAGTTGACCAGATCTACACAATCCTTTTTCAGACTGTGGCACTCATGAAGTCACATATTATAACACAAAACAATCTCACCTCACACCTATGGTAAACATATCGAGGATATGCTTTCCTTGTAGCCAGCCAACCAACATGATTATGCCTATAATAAAAGCAAATTGAACATTTAAAGACCAATCCTTGTTCAACTATCCACACACCTCCCACAATCAGTTAGACCAGGGGTGCTCATTAGGGCATCCTGGTAGATCGCAGGCAGGGCGGGAGAAAGGCTCAGTCCTGCCCCATAGGCTCCCGACGCCGCCCAGGTGTTGCCGGCTGACTGAATATTATCATCATCATTATTATTATGAATAAATTCAGGGGCTTATTATACTTACTTTTAGTTGAATTCAGTCTTAAAATATATTATAAGGCTCTCACTGGAATACATTTTCAAATATTTTGCTTTTATGGCTCTCTGAGTAGTGGGTAGGTAGATCATTTTGACTTGGTTGTTTTATAAGTAGCTCACATGCTGAAAAAGTGTGAGCACCCCTGAGTTAGACTATTCCAGGATACTAAAGCTCAGTCAAGCATTTGTTTTCTTACCAATTATACCAAAGGAATATAGAGAAAGTTGCTTCCCGAGTAGATCCATGCTCCTCTGCAAAGGTGTCTTTGGAGCCTGGATAATATAAAAATATTCAATAATATTAATGCAAGGCTGTAAGGTTTTACTAATCCTACTGATTTATCAATTTTGTATTATTTTTCCATAACAGATTTCCGCAACAGATTGGTGCAATGACCCCTCTAGAAATCATGCTGCATTTAATTTTGTTTAAACTATGTATCAGTTGTCTGTGAATGAAAAGGCAGGCTACAATATTATGGTTGCTACAGACTAAGCTCTGCAGTAGGCAACAACTTGAGGAATATTGTAGTCATCTGTAACAATTGTGTCTTGTGACACCTTAAAGACCACTTTTATTTGGTCTAAGGTCTCATGAACTTAAGTCCACTTCACCAAATGCATATCTAAATTCTTATTATGTGCTCTAAAATGCAGTACAATGTCTATAAATATTTTTACATTACACTTAATGTTTCCATATGCAAACAATGAAAAAGAGTTAGTATCTTTAAGAACTTAGTATCAAACTAGAGTCTAATTTTAAGTTACTAAAGCATGCAAAATTATCTTAGGAAGCAGTAATGTTTATGTTGCTCTGTCACAATTAACAACTTACTTCTTCTGCTTGCATCATTTTGAAAACTTCCCCAAACTCAGAGTTTTCTCCAGTTCCAATCACAATCCCCTACAAAATGAAAATGTAAGCAATTCAAGATTTAAACAAATGTAGACTAGAGGAATTAGATATTTTAATTTTTCATAGCAGTGAAAGGTAATGAAAAGTATGGTGAGCTGACTTAAATTTTTCTTTAAAAACCCATGGTCTATCGATATTTTAAATGTGTAAAAGTAGGTATTCAAGTTCTCTGAACAGTTAAAGAATGACTAATCTATATTAAATGAGCCTAAGAATTGCATTTTGATTTAACTCATAAAAATATTTTGCTTAATTAGGTCCTGGTTGATGTATTCCACTAGTCTTCATAAAATTCCCAGCAACCACATAAAAAACTGGCCTGTAGACTAATTTTTAGTGTCTAGGTAGCTCTAGTATAGGGGTTCCCAATCTTTTTTTTTTGACCAGGGACCACTTTGACCAGGGATCACTATCCAACGTTAGTACCAAAAGGGTTATGAATGAGTTTTTGATCAACTTTAGATTTGGTTTGGCTATTTCGGGTGCTGATTCAAAAAATTGCATTGGATAGACCACATCAGCTCTTGTTTCTGATACAGAACATATGCCATCCAGCAGTCACCATCTGCTCACTCACAGAAAACCATATTTAATTATCTAGAGCTGCAGACCTTATTTTAGGTCTCACGGCCCACTGCTCTAGTATGTGGAAAATATGCTATTATTTTCAATGATTGTCCATAAAATACATTGAAAGATTACATTTAAAGCAGTGATTCCCAACCTTTTTTTTTTGACCAGGGACCACTTTAACCAGGGTTACAAATCAGTTTTTAGTTAAGTTTAGATTCGGTTTGGATGTTTAGGGTGCTGATTCTGAAAATTGCATTGGGTAGACCACATCAGCTCTAGTTTCTGATACAGCACATATGCCATCCAGTAGTTGCCATCTGCTCGCCCACAGAAAACCATATTTAATAAGCCTTGGCACTATAAGAGGATTTTGCGAGACCAGTCACTCTTATTGCAATGGTGTAGTAATGGTGAGGCCACGGACAGTATTTTAGTTCTTGTAGACCACTGATGGTCCACGGACCACAGGTTGGAACCACTGATTTAAAGTCACAATTTGCTTCAATTTCATTCATTTTGATATGTGTACTCTAAGCTTGCACTGTAATGCAGCAATGAGAATTCTTTGCAGATAACCTGGTTCATTATTTTACTATTATTTGATGGAAAATACCTTTGCCTTCCCACATCGAACCAGTGTCCCCATGAAAGCAATATTGCTTCTTGAAGTAAGGTCTCCATTGGTAGCAGCCGGTTGTGGTGAAGTGCATTTAGAGCAAGGAGTTGTTTCACCCGTCAAACTAGACTCATCAATAGAAAGATCCGCAGCCTTTGAAAGCAAAAGATAACAATATTGAATTTATTACCTTATGATCAGCTTGAGACTCTTTCCAAAGGGGAAAATGCACTACTCACACTTTGTTTCTATGAAGAACGAATACAAATGTGCACAAAATTGCCAATATACTTTTGAAAAAGGGGAAGGAAATTCAAAAGGAATTTACAAAGCAGGATAGAAGATGCGATTTCATTGGAACTGTCTAGAGATGTTCTAATTATGGCCTCTATATTCCAGAACTTTCTCTGCACAATAAGTTTAAGTAGCCCACGTGGATTTTCTAATTATAAAAGTATTTACAGGTCTATAGTGAAATATTTTAGTTGTTTTTTCCTGATCAATAATTATATATTTGGCATCAATGTAAAACATATAAATTGTGAGCTACTAAATCTGCATCTAGTGTTTTGGGGAGAAAAGCCTCGCTTTGTGAATGGATTGATCTGCCTATATAGCAAGACAAAATCAATTTTCAAATTAATTTATAATTCAAGCACTTAATATTAGGGGCTTGTTTAAATTAAGAAAATATAAACTCTCACACACATTATATATATGTGGACACAATTATATTTTTCCAATTAATATGTTAAAGGTAAAGGTTTTCCCCGACATTAGGTCTAGTTATGTCCCCACTCACCCCGCTCCCTGAATTCGAACCACCAACCTTTTGGTCAGCAAGTTCAGCAGTTCAGCAGATTAACCCACTGCACAACCAGGGAGGCCTAGTTTATATGTTACGTTTGTTTATATTCTGCTTTCCTTTCAGTAACCTCAATTTGATACACATGGCTCTCCTCTTCACACTGTCCTCAACAATACTGTTTGCTAGCTAAGAATGAAAGGCAATGAATGATTGATTTTACAAAATATTAAATGGTTGATTTTAATTATAGTTTTTTCCCTCATACAGTAATTGCAAATACTTTGCAATTAACTAAAATGAGGAGAGTTTTGTTAAAAAAATCAGGTCTTCTCTTGGACAGTTTCCCCCCCTCCCCTTAAAAGTCAGTTTAAATTATATATTCTAAAGAGGAAGTAACTGGCAAAACAATCTCTGGGTATTCCTTGCCTACGAAATTTATTTGAAACTCATACAGTCACTGTAAGGCAACAGGCAACTTGAAGGCACATATACAAATGCAAAGTTCATTCAAGTTAGTGCTGTTGTTTGCTGTCTGTTAAATCACAACATTCAAAACATGAACTATGGTTAATTTGGAATGTAATGATTATATACCTCAAAGAGGCGTAGATCAGCAGGAACTCGGTCTCCTACAGATAGGCACACAGTATCACCTGGAACCAAGTCTCTTGCAAGTGTATGTTCCACTCTTCCTTCTCGAACACTGTGGAGTAACAAATATGTTTTGATAAACATAAATACTCTAGATTTAATAGCTAACATAGAATAAGATGGATGGCGTGAGTTTAGGCTACTCCAGAAACCAATGGATTCAGATTGCAAGAATAGTGATACCACATAAACATTAGGCAAAACATCTTATTGTAAGAGCTATTTGATAGTATACTACACTATAGATCGGTGGTTCTCAACCTGTGGGTCCCCAGATGTTTTGGCCTTCAATTCCCAAAAATCCTAACCGCTGATAAACTTGCTGGGGACTCACAGGTTGAGAACCACTGCCATAGATTGTCTTTGGAGGGTAGTAATCCTTTGGATGCGTTGTTGTAGGTTTTTTCGGGCTATATTTATTATTCACTTTTGTATTCCGCTCCTCCCAGCAGGCGGAATGGCCATGTTCTAGAAGCATTATCTCCTGACGTTTCGCCTGCATCTATGGCAAGCATCCTCAGAGGTTGTAAGGTTTTGGATGGTTTTAACCAGAGGTTGGATGGCAATCTCTCATTAAAGTTTTAATTTGTTGTGTGACAGGGGTTGTACTAGATCAGTGGTTCTCAACCTATGAGGCCCCAGATGTTTTGGCCTTCAACTCTCAGAAATCCTAAGAGCTGGTAAACTGGCTGGGATTTCTGGGAGTTGTAGGCCAAAACACATGGGAGCCCACAGGTTGAGAACCACTGTACTAGATTGTCCTTGAGGTCCCTTACAGCTTTATGAGCATATGAGCAAGAATGGCAGATCAATTTACTGCATTTAGATTCTATCTTGAGTCCCTCTGGCAATTACATTCTGAATTCTAGGCATAAAGTAGATATTATTTCATATATTGATGTCACCTCTCATGTAATGATGTGACTTCCAAATATTTGTTTTCTTTTAACAATGGGATTTTTGGAGCTAAATCTACTCT
Source organism: Anolis apletophallus (assembly GCA_030556195.1). Lineage (NCBI taxonomy): Eukaryota > Metazoa > Chordata > Lepidosauria > Squamata > Anolidae > Anolis > Anolis apletophallus. The sequence continues at coordinate 65,501,106 of JARBWK010000008.1, read as the reverse complement.
ATGAAGGGAATGGAGTCTTGGGGAAAAGGACTTACTATAACAGTAGATTCATAATAATGTTCTGAGGAATTATACTTAGAGCAGATCCAATAAAACTGGAATCCTTTGTTAATCACGGATGACTGAAACCTAGTGTAAAATACCCATGAGCCAAAAAGTAATTTGCAGTTGCAGGACATTATTTACATGTAAGGAAACCCCAAAAGGCCAGCTCCCTCTTTAAAGGTCTCTGCAGTACTTATAGGCATAGATATTGATACAGATATATGCATACAATATTTATGAAGTACTTGTCTGCCAATAGGCATTCAAGGCAAAATAAAACATTAAAAGCAAAAACAAAAAAGCAACACACTAAGAAAACATTGAATACTATACCCTTTTAAAAACATTTTTGACATTCATGGTAATTTTTTAGATTTTAGATAGCATGGGGAAGAGTTATCCTTGTGCTATGTTTGTTTTGCTCTCTGTGCCTCTGTTCAGAAGATTTTACCTCACTTTCTGTCCCTGAGACAACCGAATTTTGAAAATGTTGGTTGTTGTGGAAACAAGGGTTGGTGATAAAGCTTCAGTGGAGACACCTTCCATTATAACTCTTACAGGAGTGAATTTCCCTTTCTAGGGGTAGATTTCTCTCCCTTCCTGTCGTCTCACCCGTTTGTAACTAAGAGTCATATGTAAGTCAGATGTCTGTAATTTGGGGACTGTCTGTATTTTAACAGCTACACTTACCATTCTCTTTGTGATTTACAAGCACATTCTCAGATGCTAGCAATTACAGAACCACTTTTTAAAAAAAAGAACCATTTATTCCAAAGATTTTCAATGAAGGGATTCTATTTTACAACTGAATTAAGCATCAAGTTCACTCAACATAGCAAGTCAGGGAACTGTGCCAAAAGACTGCAAGACCTGGCTTATCTCATGTAAGCACCATGCCAGCATACAAAGTACATTAGTTCTTATTTGCAGTGGAGTGGTTGAACAAACTACCAGGTTTTACGCTGTGCTTTGTAAATCATGCTAAATTGCTGGTTTTACCAATGATCAAAAGGAACAATAGATAAGCAAGTCTAAAATGAACTGCAGATTGTACCTTTGATTTACTGGAACAGAAACAAAGTAGATTAACAGCTGCAGCTAGACTTGCATAAGATGACAATCATGAAGCAACACTCTATAATTTGCTCAACCTCTCCTGCTATAAGTAGGAGTAATCAAGTATCTTGTCCATAGTAGGCTATGTTTCCCACAGAACTTTATCTTCCTGTGTCATAGTCCTCTCATGCAACTGAGGTGCAAATATACAGTATATTTTATTGAGAACCCATTTTCAGCTAAGTCAAAATGTGAACAATAAGATAAATCATACCAATGGCATCCTGGAGGTACAAGTTTACTTAACTCTTCTAGAGATTTTTCTGAGCGATATTCCTGCAGGTACACAAAAAGAAAATAATAATAATTACATCTGACTGATATTTGCCATCAATGTTCCTCTTTTTCTGTATGTTCTCAAGACTTGGAACACAGAAATGTTTCTACTTGACGACAACAACATGTAAGAGCCAAATAGAAGGACTCTATTAACACCCAAAAAACCCAACGCTGACTAGATTTTTTTTTCTTGTGAGGAATACAGGACAGTTTTCAACTATGAAACGAAGTCTAAATATTAGCATACTGTAATAGTAAGGTAAAGGCAAATGTTTCCCCTGATATGAAGTCTAGTCGTGTCCACCTCTGGGAGGGTGTGTGTGTGCTCATCTCCATTTCTAAGCTGAAGAACTGGCATTGTCCATAGACACCTCCAAGGTCATGCGGCCTGCATGACTGCATGGAGCAGTTACCTTCCCACAGAAACGGTATCTATTGATCTACTCACACTTGCATGTTTTCGAACTGCTAGGTTGGCAGAAGCTGGGCCTAACAGCGCGAGCTCACCCCGCTCTCTGGATTTGAACTGCCAACATTTTGGTCAGCAAGTTCAGCAGCTCAGCAGTTTAACCCACTACGCCACATGGGGGCCCTACTGTGATAGTAATCTATCCTAAAATCACAATTTTTCTCTAGATTTTCAAGCATGAACATAGCCAATTTTCAAACACTGTACATATGTTAATGCTAATATACCCAAATCTACCCACCTATATTTCTACCACTTTTTCAGACCATTAATATGATGAATAAGCTGCTCTTGCAAATGCTCATGCTAAAGGGAAGTGAACTAGCTATTATGCTTCTACCATGCACTGACAATTTTTAATTAATTTCAATACTGGTTATGGTATTAAAATATTATAACATACATAGCAAGATTACATCAAGAAAGTCCCTAGCAGATACACCTCATGCAATGGTAGGTCCCAGCATGTTACTGCATGAATCACACAATGAGGTTCTTTCTTCAAAATTTCCAGGGCTTTTCCTTATTTTGGGGAGCTCTACAGATAACTGTTATCATTGCATGGCCATTTTGAGAGACTGGCTCCTTCCAACTCTTCTCATATGTCATAGTTAAATTTTATTCAGATACATTGTCGTGTGCCTTCAAGTCCTTTCCAACTTATAACAACATACTGCCTATATATTAATCATGAGTGAATAAAATATAGGTTACTTGAATGCTAATGCTGTATGTATTCATGTGCCTTCTAGTCACCTGACTCATAGTGACCTCTTTAATTTTTCTTACATTTTTAAAGGAAATAATACTGGATTGCAAGTTCCTTTCTCTGAAATACAGCATAGAGCATCTGGTATTTCTTGGTGGTTAGTAACTCATCCAAATACTAACCGTTAGTACTGTCCCTTGCTTAGCTTCCAAGATCAGTCGGGATCTGGTGCTTTTCAGGTGTTTAGACATTATGGTTAATTACTGATATGATATTCTTTCTGTTCTATTGCTGACAAGGAATGCAAGGCCTGTTTGGTTCATTCCACTTTAAAACACCTGAAGACCACTGACGTAACTTTTTCAAATTATTAATATGGTTATCAGTTGGTAAATACAGCTTATGCTTGGGGTAAAGTGAGTTAAAATTCTTACCTGAACAAAGGCAACTGTAACAACAATAACTATTGCCTGTAAAAAAAAGAGAGAGAGCACACATGGTCACAAGTTGACCTGACCTTTTAATTGTTGAGTCAATGTGCAGATTACATTCAGGTGTATTGTTTTAATCAATGCATGCAAATTATTTCAACTTTTTTTCATACTAAGGATGCATCTACATTGTAGAATTAATACAGTTTGATGCCACTTTAACCACCATGGCTCAATGCTGTGCAGTCCTGGGAGTTGTAGTTTGGAGAGGCACCAGCAGTTGCTGGCAGAGATGGCTAAAGTCGTTGTAAAAGTCCCATGATTCCACAACATTGAGCCATGGTAGTGAAAGAGGTATCAAACTGCAGTAATTCTACAGTGTAGATGCATCCTATGATTATGGGTGACAAACTAAAGGTCAAAAGTATATATACATATACTTAGATGGCACAAGCAAGGAAATCACTAGATAGATAAAAATAATATGATAATCAAGTACGGTAGCTTTGAAAACGTTGCAGCCTATGTGGTTCACATACCATCAACAAGGATAAGTTAGTATCACCTATGGTTCAATAAAGCTTGTAAATTTACTCTAGTTAAGAAATACTCTCTGACAGGAGATCCAATTGACATCAATTATGTTGTTATTCCAGTGTCAAGTGAAAAACTGTTTGCTCCCTAAAGGCTTTGGCACCAAACTGGTTTCACACAAATTTTCACACATACATGGTTTTAAATTAATTTAAATTATTCTACCCAAGTTTCTTTGCTTAATTCATTTTTAGCCTCGAATAATAATTTTTATGGTTTACATCTTTTTAACTAATCAGGTTTCATTGCACATAGCGCCCTGAAGTCATCAGACAGAAATGATTTTAAAATGTTTGTTTATGTTTTATTTTATAGTTGGTTTTATTGTTGTATGTATGGTTGATTTCTATAGTTTTCTATAGTTTATAGTTTTAAAATGCTGCGACCTGCTTTGGGTCCCATTTAGGGAGAAAAGGGGGATATAAATAAAAAATTATTTATTATTAAGATAGTATGTAAATATTTATATATTATTAAGATGGTATGTAAATATTTATATACTAAAATGGTGATAGGCAATATTTCGCCAATCTTTTAGTCATATAAAAGTTATTTTATTCTACAACAACAAAAATGTGTGTATGTGTGTATAATAAAATACAAATTAAGGCTATAATTCAATGGTACGTGAGCTAGCAATCCAACACCCCCAGAACTAATCAGTTCTGCTTAGATGAGGTCAAAGAATGTGAGTTTGGGGAGAGATCTTCCTCAGATAAAAATATGCAATCTGGACCTTTTCTTCTCTGTCCCTCAGACAAATTGCAAATGATGGTCTTTCTCTGACATCAGAACTCAAAAAGTAGGTATATTAGGGGCTGCCTAAAAATGAATTTGCACTTTGGTATAGGAGCAGATTAATTCTCTTCCATATGTTTTGGCTAAAGGAAGAAAAATAAAGCAGATACTGAAGGTAAAAAGTAGCTTACTCTCCCACTCCTCCCTCACTGTATAACATCATTGTGTAGGAACAAAGAGTACTGTAGAGGTACTTTTAAGAGATTTCCTCAGTATCTTCATCATTGATTAGGAATACAGCATCCCTCCAAATGTTGTTGAGCTGCATTTCCCAACAGTATCACCCAGCATAACCATTGGTAAGGAACGCTAGTAGTTACAGTTCAATATAACATATGGATAGCCACACATTTCCCACCCCTGATCGTAATGAAAACAGCAACATGGTGCTTTAACAATCTAGTACACTACTCTAGAAATTTCAGTGGGACAGAAGAGATAAGCCACAGAAATGATATTCTCATTTTGCTTATCTGTACAGCACTTCCAACTCTTCTGTATACTTCTCAAGAATACATCCTTCAAGCCTCTGCTGCAAAATTAGTAGCATGAAACATAGTTTAGTTAGGGAATCCAGGCATAACTTTTAGGTTTCAAAAGATTAACACCGTAAAAGTATTTGAATAATCCTGGATTAGTATCAGACAGTGAAAAGGCTGGTTACAAATGTCCCTTCGGATGTTTAGCACTCGAAACAAGTGGAAATCTACTCATCTGAAATTCAAAGTCTTCTGCTCTGCACTTCTTTGTGGTTAACATCATTTATCCACTCTTACAGAGTGATACACCATGACTACTGATACACTATGGGTGCCAGCAGGATGGTTCAAGGATCAGAGTTTGGTCAATAACCTAACCAAGCGAACAGGTTTTAATCACAAGTTCTACACTTCTTAAAAGTTCTGTTTATAACTGTCATTGTTACAGATCTTTCTATTCAACTGGAAACCATGTGACTAAACAGAGCCTTAAATTACTTTGGCTTTACACAGAACAACCAGTTATGTTTCTGGGAGAAAGGAGAGAATAAGTAATATGTGCATTGTTTTCAGACTTTTTTGGCCTTTAGCCCAGTGAAAATACTGCAAAGAAAACTGTAGAGAGAAAAAGAATAAAGTTACTAGTGCAGAAGGACGGAAAATGATTTCCTAAAGCCTTTTCTCATCAAGACATTTCAACATGTAAGGTATCAAGAGATTATAAGACCTTCTGGAATAGACTGTATTTATTTACCATGTACTGATTCCTTGCCAGAATAGGCTATTGTTCAAGCCAAGCAGTCAATCCTATCCAAAACCTAATACTCTGTAAATTACTAGATGTACATGGTTATAATACCTAATCTACCAGCTCTCTTTAGTGCAAATGCAAGAAGGAGTCTTCATCATGGATGTAGGCCAAAAGACTTGGCAGCAGAAATGTAAAATCTGTGGAAATTATGAGGCCAAGAAAAAGGTTTCTTCTTTTTTCTTAAAAATTAAGATCTTTCAGGAAAATTTGGGAGAAAATTCAGTGTCTTTTACCAGAGGGCCTCTTCAATCTGCAGCCCCTCAGATGTTTGGGACTTCAACTCCCAGAATTCCTGCCCAATACAAAGCTGGCCAGAGTTTCTGGGAGTTGGGGGCCCAAAAATCTGGAGGGTCACAGGTTGAAGAGGCCTGCTTTACAAAATGTTTTCTGTTCTTGTAGGAACATAAAATTCATTATGTCTAATTTCATTTGGCATCATTGTGTTTGGAATATTTTAAATTAATAGAAATAGAAATAATTTTGAGGAAGTAATGAGCACACTTTCTCAAACATTCTCATTTTAAGAAAAAATATATTCCATAACCAATTTATTCAATTTCCCCAGGGGAAAAGATCTGCAAAATGAAAAAAAGAATCAAGCAAATCAAGCAGATTTTTTTCCTGATTTTCTTGGGGGATCTTGGATTTTCAAATATCTACTTAATGATAAAAAGTTTCTCATGGTAATCAAACATATTTCACTAATCAAAATAATACGTATCTCTTCCCCAAGTAAGCAAAGATATCAGAAAATGAAAATGAGTTCTTTAAAGCCCATCCCCAAACAGCAAAATTGGATACTCTTCTATTATCTGGGTGGAGGCCAAAAGGGGGCCAAGACAGAGAAGGATAGTTCATTTTATGGGGGGGGGGAATGAAGCGGGGGGGGTTGAACGAGTTAAGCACCCCCCCATTCTGTTATTCCCACACCCATTTTGCTATCATTGAAACAAGTGTTGATGACATAGGAGGTGTTTTCATCTTTCAACTCCCCCTCCCCCCAAAGAAATCCTTCTCTCTCTAGACCCCGTTTTGGAGTCTGCCTGGATAATGGAACAGTACCCAAAATTACTAATGTACATTAGTAAAGTACATTATACACCTGGACCATTTCTATGCCTCTCCTGGGAAACCACGGTTATTGGCGTAATAGAGACCTATATGTAAAGAGAATTGTTAATCATAAGCCTTTATTTAAGTTAAAATAAATTGTATAATCTTACCACAGTGATACTGACGGCATCATCAAACTGATGCATTATAACACTGATGACTGCGGAAGCCAGGAGAAGCATAATAAGAGGGTTTTTAAACTGCAAATTGAAAAAACATATGTCAACAGCTTCTCTGAATAATGATGATATAACAACAATAGTAACATGCCTTTAATCAATCTGAATAAATGAAAGGCACACTGAAAAATACAACTTCCAGTACCTAATCAAAAGAGTGAATGCCCGTAGCTGGCACAGGTATGAACCATGGATGTCATAAAACATTTAAAACATTTTCTCACTGCAAACTGTGGTGCATTTTCAATGAATTTTCAGTTTTTGAGGGGTTTGGGGTTGGGTTTTTTTTGCAAAAACTTGATGTGACAAAACTATTTCTTTGTGTGGAACCTGCTTTTTTGTTGTTGTAAAAGTACAGTGAATTTTCTACAAAATTTATTGTTTTCTGCCCCAAAACAAGTTTTTGCAATAAAGTCCAAAAATGAGAACAAATTAGCAGTGGCTGATATTCTGACATGGTGTCTCAATGTGCTTAGAAACAATATCACAAAGGACAAAATTGGCAAATAGTTTTACATCTCTAGTATAAACTGTTGTTATAGTGCAAGTTGACTGAATTTAATTCATTCACAAACCCTAGAGGTTTAACAACTTTGTACTATACTTGAGTTATTAAGAAACAACAAACTTCCAACAAAACTGGATAAAAATGGAAATTTGATTTTTTTAATACAGAAATGAAACACTTCAAATATTATTGGCAGAATAACCATAACCATTCTTTAAACAAAGATCAAATAGGACAATTGCATGAGATGTGTATACAGACATAAAAAACACAAGATATCTATAAAAATCAATATTCCAAAATGGCTGTTTTTGATAACTCATACACTTTAGATTCTAAACAGAAGATCCCCCATGAACGATGTTATCATTAAGCTCTCAGGCTCTCTGAAAACCTGAATTTGCACTGTGTGGGTCTTCTATCATGAGGAGCAAATCCAAATCCACAACCAAAGCACCAATTACAGGAGTGCTCATACAGCACACAGAATAACATCATAATGACTGAAAAGCTATAGAACAGTGTTTCTCAACCTGGGGGTCGGGACCCCCAGGGGGGTCGCGAGAGGGTTTCAGAGGGGTCACCAAAGACCATCAGAAAACATATATTTCTGATGGTCTTAGGAAGCCCATTGGCAGAGAAGGTTGAAGATCTCTCCGCTTGTCCTTCTCTTTCTTTTTGGAAACAGACTGAATTCTCCCACCTAAAGCTCTCCTCTGCTGTGATTGGCAGGCCTCCTGCCAAGGGAGAGCTGTTTCTGAGGCTCCAAGTGGGGAGGAGAGAGCAGGCATGCTTGGCGCATGGCAGCATAACGCGTATGTGTTGGTGAGGAGTGTGTGAGGTGGGATGGAGGCTCACGCAAGCTAGTTCCTTCAAGGCATGAGGGTTCGGTGTAGGAAGTTTGACCCAATTTTATCATTGGTGGGGTGCAAGGAGCTCTTTGATTGTAGGTAAACTATAAATCCCAGCAATTACAACTCCCAAATGTCAAGATCTATTTTCCCCAAACTCCACTAGTGTTCACATTTGGGTATATTGAGGATTTGTGTCAAGTGTGGTCCAGATGCATCATTGTTGAGTCCATGGTGCTCTCTGGATGTAGGTGAACTACAACTCCCAAACTGAACATCAATGCCCACCAAACCCTTCCAGTATTTGTTGTTGGTCATGGGAGTTTTGTGTACCAAGTTCGGTTCAATTCAATTGTTGGTGAATTGTTGGTGAATTCAAAATGCTCTTTGATTGTAGGTGAACTATAAATCCCAGCAACTACAATTTCCAAATGACAAAATCAACCCCCCACCCCACCACCACCACCAAAAATATTATAGTTATGAAGTAGCAATGAAAATAATGTTATGGTTAGGGGTCTCCACAACATGAGGAACTGTATTAAGGGGTCGCCGCATTAGGAAGGTTGAGAATCACTGCTATAGAAGGTCACCATTTAATCTGAAATCTGCAGTGCCCCAGAAATTGAAACAAATTAAAGATCAATGTTATTGAAACAGGAATAAAAATAGTTAAAATAGTTAATAATTAAAACATACCATAGGTTCAAGCTTCACTTGATGGCTAAAAAAGAGCAGGAAATGAGCCAACCAAATAGCCTATGAAATGGAGTTACATTACACAGTCCAGGAGCAGCCAAGAGAAGGCTCTCTCCCAAGTCCCCATGAACCACATCTGTGAAGTTGGTGGGACAAAGAGAAGGCCCTCCCCTCCAGATCTTAAAACACACACTGGTTTATTTAATTATAGTCTGGATAGAAGTTGTTTATGAATTCAAATGGCCTAAAACAACATTTTTAATTCTGCCCAGAAATGGAGCAGTATCCAATGCAGCAACATCAGGGCAGTCATATGATCTGTGTTGCCAGTCTCTGTTAAGAGCCTGGCCACCGCATTTTGGACCCACTGAAGTTTCCAAACAGTTTCCAGAGGCAACTCCACACAGAGCACATTACAGCAATCCAAACAGGATGTAATCAAGGCACGTCTCACTGTAGCCAGATCTAACTCCTTAAACAGGCACAGCTAGAACAATAGCTTTAACTATACTGCATTCTGGCCAAGCCAAAGCCTTAGTATCTGAGCTCAGAACTGAGTCCTCTTGGACATCCACATCCAAGCTGCAAACCTGAGATTTCAAGAAGAGTGTAACACCATCCAAGAATCCCTATTCTCTCCACATCCAGCCTTCCAACTGACACAGAGCACTTCTGTCTTGTCTGGACTAAGTTTCCATTTGTTCACACTCCTGCAGTGTATTACTAACAACAGACATTTGTTTAATACAGAAACATCTTCCTTGTTTATTATTGAACCCCAGAACTCCAGGTTACATCTCCAGCAATTTCATGCATTTATTAAACAACATGAGGATACTCAACTTATATCAACATCTTTTGCACTGATCTGAGAAAGCTTTCCTAAGGGGAAAAAGGCACTTACCTGAGAAATATATTTTTTCCATAATGGTTCTTCCTCACTAATATCAAATTCATTCCATCCATGAAAGGCTCGTCTATGACAGACTTCACAATTTTTCAAGCCATTCTGAAGGTCAGCCTATAAGGATATGAACAATGAAGTGCTTTTTACTATTTTACATATACAAAACAAGGAATTTATTTCACTGCAATTAGATGCTAATTTTAAAAAGACCAGTGAAACCAAGCCCATTATGTTTCCCTATTATTTCTGGCTTAAACAATTTTTATAGCTATTAAATTAGACTCATTACATTTCAAGACTCTGGATGACACAGCAGGAATTCTGTCACTAGACTAAAAACTGAGGACTATATTGCTGATTTTTTTCAAAAGTCGATTAATATCTCCTCCAACTGGAAATGCCTTTTTGGCATTTAGGCACCTGAATGGCTATCTTTCCCTATACGTGATGTCATTTGCAGATGCCTTTTTCCGCATGCACTGAATATTTTGTCATTAGTAAATAGGCTCCCTCAGTATTTGGTAACTGCTATACTAGAGAGAATATTAACTTCAACACAACTTCACATCTTTGCCTTACTATTTTATTTTAAAATGCTACTGAAGAAATAAACAATAATTTCCCAAAAACTCTCCAAAAGAAAACAAAAAAGCCAACAGAATGTTAAGAACTGTGGAATATATTATGCTGTCACCTGAATACTTTCTTACATTTAATTATGTATGCCTCTACGATAAAAAGTAGAGAAATGTTTTATTTATTTTTTATTTATTTATTTATTATTCGGTTTTATATTCCGCTCCTCCCAGCAGGCTCGGGGCGGATCACAAAATGCAAGTATACAATAAAACACACATTACAACAATAAAAACACATCATAAGACATGTCGTAAAACATACAGTAAAAGCACAATACGTAGCCATGATGGTACAGGTCTACGCTTCCTTAATTGAGACGAGACGGACCCAATTAAATTTGAAGTTACCCAAACGCCAGTCTGAAGAGGGCCGTCTTACATTCCCTTCGGAAAGGAGAAGTTCAGGGACCGCTCGAATGTGGTCAGGGAGCGAATTCAGAGTACTGGAGCCGCGCAGAGAAAGCTCTCTGTCTTGTACTGGACAAGTGACAGGAGCGGGACGATGGTATGGCCAGCAAATTTTGCTCTTCCGAGCGCAGTGATCTCGGGGGAACGTACGGGGTAAGGCGGCCCTCAGGTACACAGGCCCTAGACCGTGCAAGGCCTTAAAGGTTAAAACCAACACCTTGAAGGCAATCCGGTACTCAATAGGAAGCCAGTGCAGTTGCCGGAGGATGGGAGTAATGTGCTCCTCGCTGGTGCTCCCACCAGCAAGCGAGCATGACATTCTGCACCAGCTTGAGTTTCCGGAGTGTCGACAAAGGAAGGCCCACGTAGAGGGCGTTACAGTAATCCAGCCTCGAGATGACCGTCGCTTGGATCACCGTGGCCACTTTTAAGAGGCACTTTGACAAAAAAATGCATTTCTCAAAAACTAAGCTTAAAAACATATTTTTCACTGATATCTCTCTCCCAATAATGGGACTCAAGCCAGCTAACACCACCTTTAAAAAGTATTAAAAATAATTTTAAAAGTGTGAATAAAAGTATAGATATAAGATTTGAAAAATAATTAAACAGTTTATACAGCTAAAACATTAGACATTAAAATATTCATTAAAAGAGTATATACATATATGAAAAACAGTACAACACAGCATTAAAATAATAATGATAATTTTATTCTTATACCTCCACCACCATCTCCCCGAAGGGACTCAGGGTGGCTTACATGGGACCAAATGTCCAACCATAGTGGTTAGTAAAAGCATGGTGGCATAAAACTTTATGACTTTTTAACAGAAGGAGAGTACTTAAGAATGGCGGCATCCTGGTATTTGGAGGGATTGCCAAAGTCAGAAAGGCACCACTAAGAAGGCCATCTTTCCAGCAAGTGAGCCTGGGAAGGTGGTAGACAGAGAGAAGGGCCTGATGGGCTCATAAAGGGGGATGTGATCCAGCACAAAATCCTGGACCCAAGCTGTACTTGCACAAGACTGTATTCCAGAATCTTATTCCTGATAGTGAGTTCTTAACTGGAGACATATTTGTTTGGCACCATTAAAAGGAAATATTAAGTGAGTTAGAGAAAGCCACTGTATCTACTTTGGCAAGAATGAAATCCTTTTCCACCAAAACTGAAGGTAAAGGTAAAGTTTTCCTCTGACATTAAGTCTAGTCATGTCTGACTTTGGGGGAGGGGGTGCTCATCTCCATTTCTAAGCCGAAGAACTGGAGTTATTGGTAGACACCTCCTAGGTGATGTGACTAGCATGACTGCATGGAGCACTGTTACCTTCTCATCTGAGCGGTACCTATTGACCTACTCACATTTGCATGTTTTTGAACTGCTAAGTTGGCAGAACGTGGGCCTAACAGAGGGGGCTCACCCTGTTTGAACTGCCAACCTTTTAGTCAGCAAGTTCAGCAGCTCAGTATTTTAACCCACTGCGCCACCAGGGGGCCCTTATCAAAACTTAAACTGCCTCTAATATTTACTGTACACACCATGTTAATGGTTCATCTAAAAGTACACTAATCCACCAATGATCAATACAATATAAAATGAAGTTACTCAGGAAAATCCCCAGGAAGTCTGAACAGATTAATAATAATGGTTAAAATAGGCTGGTTAGCAGTAGGGCAGACCTTTAGATTAGGCAAATAATTTAGAATGTTAAGGAAATGCTTTATTTAAACATCCAAAGTTATCACTCACCTGAAGAATGCTTGCAACTTCATTGACTGGTAATTCACTTGCTTTTTTTGAAGCCAGTACAGGAATCATTATTTCATTGTCATCATTAGGCAACTTTTGAAAACGTGCAACCTAAAAATGAAGGAGCTAAACAGATCACTGCACTGCACATTCTCCCACAAATGAACATTTTTTAAAAAATCATCCAAAACAAAAGTGATTGTCATTTACATTCACCTTTGAGTGCATGCCAACTGCTTGAGCCATTTCGCCAAAGTAATAAAAATTACTCAAAAAAATTGTGTTACTTATCAGAATACATATTCCATAAAAAGCATATGTTCCAATTAACAGAGCCTAAATATTATCTACCTGCCTGCCTACCTACCTATTTAACCATCTATAGTCCGGTTTTATGCAGGCACATAAATGCACACACGCGCACACACGTATACACTTATTTTGCTCATTATCGTTAATGGTAAAATAAGGAAAAGCATTCAAAACAGTAAACTGGTACCATTCTCTCTTTCAATGCTATTTTGTCCTGCTTTCATCACTTTGTTCTTTTACAAGCTCAAACGTAAAACTGAGTTTTAAACTAGTATAAAAGAAAAAAATCTATGTATAATAATAAACAAGTCAGAATATGAGTTTCTGAATAAGAGGTAATCATATAAGATACATTCTTATCACATAAGCATCTTTTTAAACAGAAACATTACTACTCTACTCAATAACATACTAAATTGATGAAAAGCTACAACAGTACACACTGAGAATGTTCATATGGGGAGTGTTCTTAAAGCTGACCAAACCTTCTGTTCTTTTTCAAATTCTGATTGCTCCATAGACATTTACTAGCAGATTATTTAGCAGACAGCTTGGGAAAGCAAAATGGATTTAAGACTCACAAAGATACCAAATCTTAAAGCAACATGTGGTCATACTAATGAAGAATGTACTACACGAGTATGCAAAACGGAATCAAGCTAATTAAACAAGAAGCATCAGAAGTTTTAGACAATAATTCCATTTGAAAGGGCTCCTGTGTTATATCTTTTAAAAGGCATATTTAAAATTGAATTTCAGATTCAACAATGGTCTCCAATAATGTGAGGGAAATTACCTACTTTTTTCTCTCTCTCTACCTGCCTCATTAGCAAATGTATTAAATCTTCTACTACTACCAAGTTGCTATGAAGAACATGCATTTTCCCAAGAGGCTTATAAGAATAGAGATTTGGGGGTGGGGATGGGGAATGGACCCTTCAAAGGGATTGTTACATCTTCATTATCAGTCACTGAAGCCATATTAATAGGTGGTCTAAACGGAATTCCATTTCAAATTTTATTATACACTATACACTACTTATACAAATCCATTAAGAACATAAGAACATAAGAAGAGCCATGCTGAATCGGACCTCAGCCCATCTAGTCCAGCATTCTGTATCACACAGTGGCCCCCAGTTGTACACGGGGATCTCGAGCAGAAGGGAGGGCAAAACCCTAACCTGCTCCCGACCCCCCACAACCAGTACCCAGGGAAATCCTGCCTACCTCAACCAACTCCGAGGTGGCATTTGAATGTCCTTTTCAGTAACTACCGATACACTTGGTATCCATGAATCTGTCTAATCCTGCCTTGAAGTTGTTCAGGCTGACAGCTGTCACAACCTCTTCTGGAAGTAAATTCCATAACCCAATGACCCTCTGGGTGAAAAAATATTTCCCTTTATTAGTCCTAATTTTCTCTCTTCAAATGCACTATGCCAGGAACGAAGAATGTTTTCTTATTCATCAGAAATCCCTGGGTTCTTGCCATCCAATGTGGAAAATATCACTCAAGTACTTTTAAGGAATACATTTTTAACTAATAGGTAACAAAGTTACAGGACTTCACATACACAATCTTGTTATCTTCCTTATTAGCAACACTGTCAAGTAAGGCAACATTGTACTCGTATTTCAGAACACAGCGAAATGTCAAGATAACAGCTTGTCAAAAAGCTCAAATTAATTTTTTTTAAAAAGAAGAGTCAGAGCAGGGAAGAACCTAATTCAGTGTCTTCGGAACTATGAGAAAATTTACCAGGCATTATCCAGCTTAATACTAATTCACTGTCAAAATGGAACAAAAGTCTGGATATGAGAATTTACAATAATTAAAGATTACACCAAGCTCTGTGCAAAATGCACCCAAATCAGACAATTTTAAAAATTGTACTGTGTTTTTAAAATACTAAACATAGACTTAGATTTGATGTTGGGAGAAAGCTGAAATCTATTATATAAATGGGTTCACGTCATGTGATGTATACCTCAAACAAAGAAACCTTACAACGCAGAAAAACAATACTTGCCAACAGAAATAGGCCTCAAGCAAGGTACGTTTGTAGCAAAGAAACTTCCCCCCCAAAACCTAAAAGGCCCCCAAAACAACGAGTAAAAATAAAACTACATTTACCAGCATCCTCCGGGGCAGCCAAAGACTCACCCAGCCTCTACATTCTGAACAACATGATTGGCTGCCAATAAGGGCGGATTTGCATAACTGCTGCACTAGCCAGCCAACATGAAAATTCCGATCCTTAATAAACTGCCAAAACAAAATAAGGAAAAGGCCTGAGCCAATCCCCATAACAAACACCCAAATCACTTCCAACCGAAAATTTACACCCCAAAAAAACACAGACCACGCCCAAAATTGACAGTAAGGCTTCATTAACTTGATTTCCCTAACTAGCCCTCACTTACTGGGAAGCTGTTTACGCTCTAAATTGACAGTAAGACTTCATTAACTTGATTTCCCTAACTAGGCCTCACTTACTGGGAAGCTGTTTACGCTCTGAATTGACAGTAAGGCTTCATTAACTTGATTCTCCCGACTAGGCCTCAGCTCATTGGACATTGTGTATGGCCTGAATTGACAGTAAGGCTTCATTAACTTGCTGTTCCTAACTAGGCCTCAGCTCATGGGACATTGTGTATGGCCTGAATTTACAGTAACCTACCTTGGCACACAGAGCCCCGACCATGCATGATGGGACTTGAAGTATCACCATGGAAAATGGGATTTGTAGTACTTCAAACCCCATCATTCCCCACAGACCACTGTGACCCAAAGCCAAGACCAATAAAGACCCAACTTGGCACACCATGCCCCCCACACTCCATCCAACTGCAGTTTAGAGGAGGGCACACCGTGGATGATTGGACTTTCTCGCATCTCCTAAAAAGGGCACAGCAACGCGTGCCGGGTACAGCTAGTAAATTATAAATTAACTGAACACATCTTCCCTCCTTTGGATTCAAGGGGCTAATTTTTAAAAATCTGATATAGTGTATGCGTCTTTAAAATAAATGATGTTCAAAATTTAATATCGAACTTATCTCTATGGTTTCTAGCTGTATTGTAAAATTGCTATTGTGATTACCATTGTTATGGGGACTGTATTCGAGAAATCACAGGAAATGTAGTACTTGAAAAGGCAGCTAAGGTCCCTTCTATACTCACCTTATATCCCAGGATCTGATCCCAGGTTATCTGCTTTGAACTGGATCATATAAGGCCCCTTCTACACTGCCATATAAAATCCAGATTATCATTTTTGAACTGGATTATATGGCAGTGTAGACTCGTATAATACAGTTCAAAGAACATAATGTGGATTATCTGCAGTGATAATCTGGGTTATATGGCAGTGTAGACGGGCCCTCAGTCTCCATTGCCATATATTCTGGGATAAACAGATACTCTGGGATCAGATCCTATGATATAAGGACAGTGTAGAAGGGTCCTAAGAAGAAACAAAGTGTAAAGTGTAAAATATATATATTTGCATACCAAAGTCAGGATCATCTATGCTATCATATTTCCAATATTTGTGCATGGTTGTAAATGCCAACCAGTGAGGGAAGTTAACAGGAAGAGAATGAACTAATTTCATTAGTGGTATCTATAGATATCATGGACTAACAAAAGGACAAATAAATGGGTGCAAATGTAAATCAACCCTGAACTTTTCACTAGAGACCAGAGTTACCAAACTGAGACTGTTTTACTTTGGCCATATCATGAGGAAGGCGTGACTATTTGTCAAAGTCAACAATGTTTGCTAATGTGGGAAGCAGAAAGAAAAGCAGAAAAAAATTAAAGATTATTAGAAAATCAAGGATGCTACAGCCCTCAGTCATCAGGAACTAAACAGCACTGTGGCTGATAGGATGTTTTGGAGGTCTCTCGTTCATAGGTTGCCATAAGCCAGTGTTTCTCAAACTGTACTCCTCCACATGTTTTGGACTTCAGCTCCCATAATTCTTAACAGCTGGTAAGCAGGCTGGCATTTCTGAGAGTTGAAGTCCAAAACACCTGGAGGAGTACATCTTGATATAAGTGAACTTAACAATTTTGCAGCAAATAAATCAGCCAGACAGCTAAGCCAGTTGCCATTCCTTCCATACTATGTAGAGGTGGTTTCCATATGTTAGATGCATCGTGTGTTTAAGAGATGGGTTTTTTTCTATTCTGAATCTATTGCCAATTAATTCCATTTAATTATCTAGGTTTCAAGTACTGTGGGAAAGGAGGCTGGGTCAATCAATTTTGTGGATTTCATGTATAGTCATACATTTTTATCATGAGTCATTTCCTTCACCAGTATCTTAGCACTACTTCGGGAATAGGCTTGGAAACACTATAGAGTGAAGAAGATCCTAGAACTTTGGCTTTCTAGGTGTTGGAAATGCAGCTCCTATGGCCTCTCATTGTAGGTTATGTTGACGAGATCTGGTGTAGAGGAAAAAACATGTGGACGAGTCACAGTTATGAACCACTACAACTGATATGAGAAGGTAGTATCAAACTGTTATCTTGTTAACTACTCACACAAACCCAGATTCGTGACAGCCCCATTAAGGCAGTTGCCCACCTTTCTTGCTATTTACCTGGCAAATGTTCTGCAGTGTAACATCATATTCCAAGACACTAATCTAGATCTAAATCTCTTAAAGACAAGTAAAGTTGCCACTCCATAGCCAAAGATTTTGCATTCATAGATCCCACCACCCACAAGTTGCAAATACTGTATTCGAAACACAATTCCAAAAAGCAAAACTTGATTCTGCCATTTCATATTTCATTTTACTATGCCATTCTGGCATCCATGGATATTTGTCTCCAGAGGGCCCTGGAACCATACCCCATCAGATACCAAAGGCTCACTATAGTTCCCCAAGTAATTGTTTTTTTAAATGGCCTTTAGTATACATGGGCCCAAGATCGGACCAGTAGGATTGTGTCTTGAAGTTCAGTAGACATTTGCAGATATCTCATAAAAATTTTCACATATCTCTTTCAGTACACAAAGAACACAATTCCTCAATGCTCCAATCATTTAGAAAAACTAAACCTCAAGCTCTATAATACCATTCATTATATTACTCATAAATTAAGGGAAAACGTATCAAAAAGCAATAAACAAAATATTAAAAGCAACAAAACCACAAATATTCTGAAGGTATAAATTAATAAAATCATTAGAAGCATGAAAGCAGCAGCAAGAAATCTAGGGAAATAAACAACAAAGAAATGCTTGTTGGAATAACAAATCTTACACTTAATATTCTGTGACATGTCTTCTCGGAAATAAGTCACATTGATTTTAATGGGACATACACTCTCTAAATGTTTGTAGGACTATTGCTTTAATTTACTAAAATTAAAAAGGTTAATTGAGACAGGCATATTTAGAGTTTCTTTCAGTGCAGTACCAACACAGAGAAGACTAGATTCTGTCTAGGACAGGGATAAGAAAAGTGAGACCTTCCAGATGCTGTTGAACTGAGCTAAAATTATTTAAAGTGGTGGCCATAAGAAAAAATGAAATGAAAATGCAGACTGGTAGAAATTGAAATATTACAAAGAATAGATGGGAGATTTTGTTTTAGAAAACTGAATGTGTAAGAATGGATTTTATTTAAAACACATATTTAGTAAAATTAATATCAAGATGCTTATGGTCTGTCCTTTCTTTCAGTGATCTGGCCTGCACTTTTAAAAATAGATCAACAGAACATATCAAACATGAATGAAAATAATGCAAAAATTCGAAAGTCCACATTATTACCAGATAACTTGTTTAAACCATTTAGAAAGTGACAGGTTGAAGAAATGTGCCTTATAGTAAAGAGAAGTGATGCAGCTTTATTCTGTAATCTATTCTGTAACACCTGAACTGAATGACCACTATTAATAATTAATTAATTAACTTATTACCTAAACTTCTTGACTCTGGGGTGGATTATTAGGCACACAAAAATATCTGCACAAACCTCTATCCAAATATAGCTAGATATCTTCTTAGAGAGCTTATTTTCTTGTTGCCTTGTTGTTTCCTCTTTTCTTCATTACTTCGTCTTGTCCTTTTATTTCTCCTTATCTGGAGTTTCTTCCTTCTTTTCTATCTCCTTTCCTTCTGTACCTCTGTGCTTCTCTTCCTTCTGCATTTCTCAACTTTCCATCCAGGGAGTAGTTCTTCAAATAATTCTTCAAGTAATTTCATTCCTTCTTCCACTGATGCTATATTATAGCTTTTCCCCATGTATAAATTTCAGGTAGATGATATGGTATCCCCATTTGTATAATATACCCTTATCATGTGGTACAAGGGCACATTGTCCTTCTCCGGCTCACTGTCTCTGGACATAAGTCCTGGAAATTTTGGATTTTTCTTTCTTGCCTCATTTGTCAGGTGGATTGGTTTCTGGTAGTTTGCATGAACTGATCTTTGTAGCAGTAGTTTGAGAATCTTATTATAATATCCCTCGGATTGGAGGTTGTTTTCCTGGGTCCAACACGATGAATATGGTCAAACTGAGATGCTGCGAGTCCTCTTTCATTATTTCCCAAATCCATTTTATTATTGCTTCTCTTTGATTTTTGAAAGTCTCTGCTTGGATTTCTGAGAAGTTTCTGATTCTGACATGCAACCATCTCTCTGTCTGCCATAGAGATAAAGTTTAAATCATATCTGCAAGAAACAAATTATTCCATTTTTTTCCTTTTTGCTCATTATAAGGGGTCTGTTAGAATGACTCTTATGAAATATTGAGAAGTTGGCAAACTAGATTTATATCTTTTAGTACTGAAATAGGAAAGTAACGGGTTTCATACATTACACATGTCTATTACATGTCTTGCAGGAGATTATACTAAAAATTATACTAAAATTATTTGTGGGCTAATAACAGCTGTGGATATACCTAAATTCCATCTATTATTGTAACCTGCTATACCAAATCAGAAAGATAGAAAAAATGAATTAAAAAATGAAAGTAATATCTATTTCAGGTGCTACTTCACTATTAATAAAGTTAAATGTGAATTGTTGTACACTGGTCCTTTAAATCATTCATTTGGCCAAAGCTGAGCATCTAAGCAGGTGACAGGGGCAACCTTTACCTTGCAACTTTCTCACTTGCAGGTTCTGTCAATAGATATTTTTCAAATCTCAATCTCAAGCTGGTGCAGAACGCCGCAGCTCGGTTGCTCGCAGGAGCTCCTGCGAGCTGCCACATTACACCAATTCTGCGGGAACTGCACTGGCTTCCTATTGAGTACATCAAGTCTGTTGAAGTGTAAAATTTTATCTCTTCTAATCTCAAACTATAGTTTGTTGATTGTTTACAGAGTTTGATTTGTTTAAAGAATGGCTTAACATACAATCCTACGATGCATTCTTTGCATCCAGGCAGCTCATCATGAATCAAGAACTGACAAAAGGGGCATGAGAGAAACAACCAGAAGCAGGAAGCCAAATCACTGTCTTCTTTTGTAGCCTATTGTGCAATATATGGCTTAACCAATTAACCATAGTTTATTACAATATTTGAACACAGTGTGCAGTATTGCACACAATTCAATACACAGTATGAGAGTGAAACTCCTCCACAAGAGTGCCCGTACTGGTATAGTATGTAATGATAAAGGCATGTGTTGAATGCTGACATTTCTAGCAGTTTAGTACACAGTAAAATGTATCTCTGATTTGGAATTGAAACAAAAGTAACACAGGGGTGGGCAATTACCGGCCCTCCAGGTGTTTTGGACTTCAACTCCCAGAAATCCTAACAACTGGTAAACTGGCTAGGATTTCTGGGAGTTGAAGTCCAAAACACCTGGAGGGTCGGTAATTGCCCACCCCTGGATAGTAGTTATACAGCAAGATTATTTAAGAGGGGAAAGTATTTCAAAGCAACGTTAGTTCTAATCATAATGCTCTCAGTTATATTCATAACGAAGCTCTCACTACAATGATAGACAGATAACAAATTAATTCAAAGTTAATCTACATCCAAAGGATATAACAAAGGTTGATTAAAAACCGTTTAGGAAAAGTATAGTACAATGCTATACCTGTTCACTTAGGCAGAAGTCCTACTAAATGAAATGTAACTTACTGCTAGACTACATGTTTCAAACTCAAGGACTGGGGCCTGAATCTAGTCCGCCATGTGGTCCTCCAGATGTTGGGCTACAACTTGCAATCCTCATAATTAGACATCACAATTACAGCTGATGTTGTTGTACAGTAACATCTGGAAGGCTGTAGTTTGTTCTGTTTAGTCAGGATAATTGGGACTGAATGTACTAGGTTAGTGGGTATGATGTCTGACTTTAAAATATCCTTTAATCTTTCCCCAATCTCAAAGTCATAAGTGCTGTTTGGCTGCAATTCCCATTATTCCCATTCTACACGGTAGATAATCAAAAGTGATGGGAGTTATTGTTCAATAACATCTGGGTAAACTGAGTCAAAACCAAAGAGCACCAACCACTATATAAAAATATATATAGTTAGCCCTCTTATCCACAGATTCTCTATCCATGGATTCAGTAGCCCTTTGAAGGCAACTTTAAGGCTGATATGGCCCTCGATGAAAATGATTTTGACACCACTGTACTAGACAGTGTACATATCACTACAGTGAGACCCTTGCTACATGATTGCATCTTCCACTGTTTTTTTTTAAAAAAAAACAAAGACAACTATATGATTGTTACTTTTATTGCATAGTGCTATTGGAAAAAGTTAAATTGTTCCTTCTCACCATTTTCCCAACAAAATGTATCCCTACCAAGCTATTGTTGGTCTTGTGAAGGGCTTTTTAAAAAAAAAAACACCAGGGATCTATTGAAGTTTAAAATAAAACACAGCTAGGGAACATTCACTTGCAACATCAATACCAGACTGAAAACTGATAACACAGAATGATTTTTGGCAGTAACAAAATCAATTAGCACAGAACAAGCTATGAGATCTATGTGAAGAAATCACATGCCAATTTATGAAAAATTAGTCTCATATTACTATTTATCAGTAACACACTTCATCTTGTTTCTGCAATTTTCAGATGCTCATAACTAGCACTTTCATACCCATTTTATTAGAAAATTCAATTGGGTTCAACCTGATTCAGAATAAATCAAGCTCAAGGACTTGGATTTAGCTAAAGCAAGAAATGACTACTGATCTAGAGAATAAGTCTACAATATTTGTTATCAAAATTCCTTAAAACCCAGGTACTATTTGCACATTTTAATGACAGTCATATTTTAATCAATATGTCACCAAAGCTAGGGTGAAACAATGCTCTTGAATCACAGTTCCCTAAGCAGCAGAGTCAGTGATGGAGCATCCAAGGGCCACACATCTCTGCTATAATGAGTCAACATTTTTGTTCAATATCTGCTTGAACAAGAAAAGCTATGACTAACAGAAGTTTTAAAATCTCTTCATTACCAATTAAAATCTCTTCATTCTCCACACCATTGAAGAAATTATACTATTTAACCGGTACTGCACCACCTGACATCTGCCAGGAATTAGCAGCCAATAATGAAAGGACATCTCCGGCCCATCCTATGTTCGGATATCAGCCACCATGCCAACACCTTAAATCAAGAAATAGCTTTCTAAGATCTACAGAGATACTCACAGAACACCTCAGCAAACAAGAGTCCAAAAGTGGCAGGCTAAAACCTGGAACCTCAATCAGTGGCTGATAATGGATGAGGGCCTCCCTCCTGGGCACACAAAAGTCTGGGTGATTTGGAAGGCATTGAACAGACTCTGTTCTGGCACCACGAGGTGCAGAGCTAATTTTCAGAAATGGGGCTACAAAGTGGAGTGCACAACATGCGAGTGTGAAGAAGAGCAAACCACAAACCATTTACTACAATATGGCATGAGCCCCGCCACATGCACAATAGAGGATCTTCTCACAGCAACACCAGAGGCACTCAAAGTGACCAGCTTCTGGTCAAAGGACATTTAGTGTAATGTCAGGTTTTTAATTTTGTGTTTTTAAATAGAGTATGAATGTACCCTCAATTTGCTTCTGACATGATAAAACAAACAAATAAATAAATTACCAATTACAAATCTGTCCTGATTTCCTAGAAAGCAAAGTAACACCACTGCCTCAAACTAGGCTTAGAGAAAGGAAACCAATTTAGTAAATTAAAGATGGAGGTGGTGCATTAAAATAAGCTAAGCCAAGGATAACATGTATCAAATAACAAAATGTGTGCTTTTTAAAAACAAAGAAACCACAAAACTCTGAAAAGCAGCTGCATTCCCAAAATATTTACCTTCATTTTTCCATCGAAACCACACTTGGGTTGATGGCTACAGAGACTTTAATGTCAGCAAACAGCAGTCCTGGGGCTGGGACTGAGAAGGAAAGTGAGGAGCTCCCTATATTCCAGACTGTTGCTTTGTTCCCACTGCCCTCAAACACAGCAACATCGGAGAAGAAGGGGAAATGCTGTGCACTAGCAAGAAAAAGAAAGAGAAAGGAATGGGACACACTGACAAAACAAAACAAAACCCCACAAAATACACGCCACCATTTCAGGCTCAGCAAAGACACATTGCTAGAAGAGGTTGGCTGGAAATAAAACACCCTCCTCACCACACAGACACATTTTTCCAAAGGGAGAAAACATGATTTCTGACCGAAACATTGGAGGGGAAGAAAAGAGAAACCCACTCAAAAGTCACCATTAGCTTTGGGTTGCTGTGAGTTTTCCAGGCTGTATGGCCATGTTCCAGAAGCATTCTCTCCTGACATTTCTATCACATCTATGGCAGGCATCCTCAGAAGTTGAGGGGTCTGTTGGAAACTAATTAAGTGAGGTTTACATATCTGTGAAATGTCTAGGATGGAGGAAAGACCTCTTGTCTGCTTGAGGTATGTGTGAATATTGCAAATGGCCACCTTGATTAGAATTTAATAGCCTGCAGTTTCAAGGCCTGGCTAGTTGCTGCCTGGGGTAATCCTTTGTTGGGAGGTGTTAGCAGGCCTTATTTATTCTTGTCTGGAATTCCCCTGCTTTTTGAGTCTTGCTCTTTACTTACTGTTCTGATTTTAGGGTTCTTTTTAAAATACTGGTAGCCAGATTTTGGTTCATTTTCATCGTTTCCTTCTTTCTGCTGAAATTGTCCACATGCTTGTGGATTTCAATGGCTTCTCTGTGTAGTCTGGCATGGTAGTTGTTAGAGTGGTCCAGCATTTCTGTGTTCTCAAATAATATTCTGTGCCCATGAAACCATGAAAATGAACAACATCTGGCTACCAGTACTTTAAAAAAACCTTCTAAAATCAGAACAGTAAGTAAAGATGACATGGGTCACCTACTGCTAACAGCTACGACTCCTCGAATGCTTTCATCAGCGCTGTCTTCGCACAATCCTAAATGTACACTGGACTATGTGACGAATGTTGCTGTCCTTGAGCAAGCAGGGATCACCAGCGTTGAGGCCATGCTATTGAGAACACAGCTGCGCTGGGCAGGGCACATCTCTAGGATGGAGTACCACTGCCTCCCAAAGATACTACTCTATGGTGAACTCACCACGGGTCAGCGCAAGAGAGGCACCCCCAAAAAGAGATATAAGGACTCCCTAAAACAACATCTCAGGCTCAGCCAGATTGATCACCAACAATGGTCCACCCTGGCCTCACATCGGGAGGCATGGGAGACACACTATCCACAATGCTGCGGCCTCTTTCGAGACGACACGCCGAATGGGTCTCGAAGAGAAACGACAACGCAGAAAGAACCCCAACTTGGAAACAACATCACCCAAGGAGACTTTCTGCTGTGCTTTCTGCAACCGAACTTGCCTATCTCAGATTGGCCTTTTTAGTCATCAACGCGCTTGTAAAAAGCGTGGGATGAGTCCTTTCTGAATCTTCGTTCGCAAAGTAATGCCGAGAGAATGCAGTTTGACACCTGCCATGGCTCAAGGCTACGGAATCGAGGAAGGTGTAGTTTGGCAAGGCCTCGCCAAACTACGAATCTCAGCATTCCTTACTCTGGAGCCATGTCAGTTCAAGTGGCATCAAAATGCAGAGAGAGAGAGAGAAAGAGAGAAGTAAAAAAGCAACACTCAAAAAGCAGGGGAATTCCAGACAAGAATCAATCAGGGCCAGCTAACTCCTCCCAACAAAGGATCCCCAGGCAGCAATCAGACAGGCTTTGAAGCTGAAAGGCCATTAAAGTGAGGTGGCCAATTGCAATATTGACACTTTCCTGAAACAGACCAGAGTTCTTTCTCCCACAATGGGCATTCAAGGGAGATATAAACTTGGCTTACTTTGTTTCCAGCAGATCCCTCAACCTCTGAGGATGCCTGCCATGGATGTGGGTGAAATGTCAGGAGAGAATGCTTCAGGATAGAGGAAAACTCACAGCAAACTTAAATAATTCTGGCCAGGAAAGCCTTGGACGACACCATTAGCTTTGCTTGCTCTGGAGGAAAGCTTCCCATGGGTGCCAGCTTGACACCTGTCAGCCCTTCCCTCCTTCCTCCATCCCAGGCCTGTTGCTATGGCGCACCCGAAATACACACACAAAAGGGGGGATAGTTAGCATGCCACCAACAGGGGGGTGAGGGAGAAGAAAGGCCCCTTCGTGGGGAGGGAGGGCGGGGTGCATGCGTGCCTGAGGGGCTTAGGAAGGAGTAGAGGTGGGCGAGCCCAATGCTGGGGCTTCCTTTGGCCAGAGCCAGCTTGCCCATTGGCCCCTCTCTCACTCCCTTACGGGCTCAGGCCTTCTCCCCATCTTCTTACCAAGCCAAGGCTCCTTCCTCGCTCGCCTTCTCCTCCCGAAGCTCTGTCTCCTCACGGCTGAAGCAGAAGCAGCTGCGGCTTCTGCGGCCCAGGAAACATCCTCGTTGGCTCCCTTCCCTTTCGCTTTCCCTCACACACACACACACACACACAAGGAAACACCCGGATCCACTTCCGCTGCCAAGAGCGGGCACGGAGCGGAAGGCGCCAGGGGAAGCGGGCGAGCGGGCGGGCGAGCGCGCGCGCACAGGCGCCCCTTACCAAAGCAAGACCTCGCTGTGCGCATGCGCAGGAGGAGAGGCGCGCGCGCACAGGCGGCGACCGGCTCGCCCTCAACCCCTCCCCCCCCCCGCGCGAGCAGTACGCCTCTGCCCAGCCCTCGGGAGCGCATGCGCGCGCGAAGAGAACAGCACAAGCCGCGCCTTTTCCTCTCGCTGAGTAGAGTTTTAGAGGCGCGCATGGGGTGGCAGACCCAGAATGAATTAGACTCAGAGAACATCAGCCCTGGCCTTGTCTGAACTGCTGAGCATGCCTGCCCTGTTTGGCACAAGGCTGGCCCACGTGAAGCAAAGTGAACATGACACTGAATGACATATGTAGAATATTATACTGTATATCTGTGAAATGTCCAGAATGGGAGAAAGAACTCTTGTCCGCTTGAGGCAAGTGTGAATGTTGCAATTGGCCACCTTGAATGGCCTTTCAGCTTCAATGCCTGGCTGGTTGCTGCCTGAGGGTTACTGTAATGCACTCTACGTGGAGCTGCCCTTGAAGACGGCCCGAAAGTTTCAATTGGTTCAACAGGCGGCAGCCAGATTGCTAACTGGAGCGACTTACAGGGAGTGGTCAACCTCCCTGTTTAAGGAGCTCTGTCAGGAGCTGATGCCCACCGCTGCGGTTTCAGCCGGTTGGATCCAGATCCTGCCAGCGCCTAACAAACGCCCAGGGAGAAAAGAAAAGGGCGGGAAGGGAAAAGGGGCGGGAATGCTGAGTGAATATAAGCCAAATGTGCGCACCTTTTCCTCGCTTCCAGCTTTGTATTGCTCGACTACGGAGTAAAGTGTTTGAGACCATATGATAGCTGTCTGTGTGGTTCTTTCGGCGCTTACCTTTATGTCGTGACCAGGCCCGGATTACCCATAAGGCCACCCTAGGCCATGGCCTAGGGCGGCACATTTTGGGGGGCAGCAGGTCCAGACCCCCCCAAAAAAGTTTTTTTAATCCATGCGCGCGGCAGCATAAGCGCCATCCACGGCCGCCCCTCCCCATCTTTGCTCTCCTCCCGTCCTCAGCTCCGCCCCCCAGAACCGCCCCCGCCTCCTCGTGCGCCCAGTCTTATTTCCCTGCCTCCCTTGTCCGGCTCATGCACCTCAGTCACTCTGTGTGTTTGTGTTTCCCTGTCTCTCTCTCTCTCGCACGCGCTCCTACCTCCCTCGGCTCGCGCCACCGCAGCCTGTGTTTCCCTGCTTCTCGCAGGGGGGGGGGGGCGGAGCTGGGGGCAGGGGCAGACTCAGAGCCTTTGGCCTAGGGCGCCAAAACGGCCTGATCCGGGCCTGATCGTGACAGAGCTCCATTGGCTGCCGTTCATCTTCTGGTCAGGGTGCAGGTTCTTACCTACAAAGCCCTGAACGGTTTAGGACCCGCCTACCTACGTGACCACATCTCTGTTTACAAACCCAGGCGATCTCTCCGATCATCTGGAGAGACTTTACTCTCTCTCCCACCAGCCTCGCAGGCACAGTTGGGGACGAAGGAGAGGGCCTTCTCTGTAGTGGCCCCCCGACTCTGGAATGCACTCCCCAAGGATATCAGACAAGCCCCCACTCTGGCAGTCTTTAGGAGGAGCCTTAAGACGTGGCTGTTCCCAATGTGCCTTCCCTGAATGAAGTAAATGACACCCTGTCGTGTTCATCCTTTGCAAAGTCCTTAAAAGCACTTTAATTACCTGTTGTATGCCTCCCCCAAAGTATCATTGAAGCCTTCGGACTATATGCAACTACCTCTGTCTGCATCCAGGTTCATTAAGTGCTCTGCTATGGCTGACTTCTCTGGTTGAATTAGTCTGCAGTGCCTTTTATGTTCCTTGGTTCGTGTTTGAACGCAGGGTGTCTCAAACTTACACCTGTTGATAGACTCTATAACGGGCATGGCAAACTTCAGCCCTCCGGGTGTTCTGTGAGTTACAAAATAACTGAAGTTTGCCCATGCCTGCTCTATAAGCTAGCTGGCATCGCCCTCCTTGATGTGAGTACCACCACTCCTTTTAATGTTTCCCCAGCAACAGCAAGAGTATCCCTCTGGGCAGCTAAATCAGAAAATCCCAACTGGATGGCCCCGCACGAGGGTCTGCCTTTAGGGGCAAACCAAAAATCCGCAACTTGGACTTCCCCAAACAGACTCAGAAGTGGTGTTGGGAGATCAAAAGACAACCTGGCTAAATGGCACTACTTAAAAGAACCCTCCACCTTGTGTGACTGTGAAGCAGAACAAACAACTCCACTTCTGTATGCTTGCCCACAATGCCCTGCCTCATGCACAGAGGAAGAACTGTTGCAGTGGTTCTCAACCCCTGGGTCCCCAGGTGTTTTGGCCTACAACTCCCAGAAATCCTAGCCAGTTTACCAGCTGTTAGGATTTCTGGAGTTGAAGGCCAAAACATCTGGGGACCCACAGGTTGAGAACCACTAGTTTAAAGCTGCAATGAGGTCGCTGTTGCCCACTTTTGGTCTAAAATTATTTAGCTGGGAGTGTTCCCTCTATTTTATCAGCTTTATACTTGTTTATTTATGCAATGCTTTTGACACGAAATAAATAAATAGGTGGCACACCTCTAGTAAGTCCTAAAGTGTCTGCAAGATAGAGGTGAGCAGAACCTCTTGTCTGTTGTGTTTTTGAGAGAGGAAAAGGGCCAAAGAGAAAGCACTAAAGAAGGCCGCCCAAATTAAATACCTAGGGTCATTGGTCTCCATAAATGGCGACACGATGCCAGGTGCATGGTCACGAATAAATGTAGCCTGGTTGAAATGGCAAACTACTAGCATTCTGTGTGACTCAAAAATGCCTGAACAACTCAAGGAAAAGATCTACACTACTGTTGTCCGCCCAGTAGCCCTCTATGAGCCGAGTGCTGGCCAGCAACAAAGAAATATGAACAAGCGCTTAACACAATGCAAATGAAACTGCTGAGATAGACACTTGGCTTGACATTTCTTGACTATGTGCCAAATGATGACATCCGTCAAAGACTATGAATAAAAGCAATCTGCAAGAAAATGCAAGAAGCAAGACTACGGTGGTACAGCCATGTAATGAGAAGAGAAACAACATCAGTAGCACAAACAGCACGACATTTGGAGATTGCAGGATCACAACCATGTGGATGCCCAAAGAAAAGATAGATGGATGCCATCAATGAAAACATGTGTGCTGCCGACCCGAGGATGTCCAAAACAAAGCCCTGTGGAAATGACAGTCATAATATTCACCCCTACATTGGGAAAATAGCTTAGAAAGAAGATAGGCCAAAGATAGACAGATGGGTGAGGAGTGCCTGGTCGGCTGGAGGGAAGAGTTGTGGTGGCCACCGGGACCAGCAGCTAAGCATCTGAATGCAAGAAAGACTGAGGAGCCCATGCTATTTGTGTGCCCATTGATTTGATTGGCAGTTAAAGTTATATCAAGCTGTATTGATACTGCAGTACAGAATCAGCATGGGACCAGGGTTTGAATATCCACTTGTTCATGGAAAGTCACTGGCCACTCTCAGAGGAAACCTCCTCTGAACAAATCTTGCCATAAAGAAATCCTGTTCTAGGGTTGCTGTACATTAGAAAATAATGTTCAAGAGAGGGCAACACATGCAGCATATATGACATGAACTCACACCCAATGGTTGGATACAGACAGGTTCTGAGCACAGCCCTCCAAGTCCTAGATCAGAGTTTTTCAAGCTTTTCTTGTTGGTGGCACACTTTTTAGATTGGCATTTCGTGACACATTGGTTCAGTTTTACTAGTAAGCCAGAAGTTAAACCAATTTGTAAGAGATATGGAAAGACACATACATAATTTTAATAAAAGAACGTATGGAGACACAACATACCTCATGGAAACTTTTCATATATATTTCTAAAATACATGATTTTAAAGATAACATTTCCAAGATTTTTGTCATTTCTTGTTATAGTTATGCAATACACACACTACAGCCGCAACACACAGTTTGGAAAGCTCTGGACTGGACTGGAAATGAGAACAAATGTGGAAGAAAATGGGTTGCCCAAGAGTCAAGGGGGAAAGGAAAAGGCACCTTTTGTTTATTTGAAAAGCCATAGAGTCCTGTTTTAAAACATGAGTGTCCATTTCTCAGACAATTCAGAGAAGAGTCCATTTCCCAGACAATTTAGAGTTTTTATCAGGCAATTCAGAGTTGCAGGTTCTCAAGAAAAACCTGTTTTTTGTTCCCTGGCTTAAGTCTCCACCTAATATATCCTCCTACACAGTTCCTGTATTGGGCAATCATTAGTAATGTATTTTAACATGAAAAAACACGTCCCTTCTATGTATATTTTCCAGTTAATGATTTGAGCTGTCAGGTCACTGGTTTCCCACTTCTTATGACAACTCTTACAATAATTTAAGTGTAGCAATTTAAAATTTGTCTTTTACTCTGTATTTGCAGTGTTTAAGGTCACGTTTAACAAATCCACAAAATGCTCTTATAAGAAAGGATTTTGTACCATCTTTTGCATACTGATTTTCCAGACTAATGTGAATTTGTCTTGTCTACAAAATGTCTTTGTATAAGCATCATTAAAGAGAGAAATCTTTGTGAGTTAGCTTAATGTTAAGTCTTAAGCCAACAATTATGTATCAGAGACAAGGTAGATTAAAAAGCAGTTTTACAAAGGCCAAATTGCTGTTGCTGTAGTCTGTAATTCTGTGCATTTGGCCATTTTTTCATTTCTGTGCTCTTCCCCATTACTAATGGTCTGATCACACTACTCCTTTATGCCATGTTATTCCATTTTAACTCCACTCCAGCCATTCTTGTGAGAGTAGTGGATTTTGATGCTCTCTATCATATTCTTGACACTTCTGCTTTAAGAAAATAATTAACATGGTTTTTTGTTCACATTAATGGTGTCATTACTGAATTCAGTACACCATCTTTCACTTTGCATGTGGTTCTTCTACTTTAAAAAATGTAATTGTCATAGCACTATGACAGACAGTAAGCCATAATGTTATGATGACACAACCACAAACAAAAACTTGATCAGTACAACGCCCAGGTGCATTGGATACAATAGGGGCAAGTTTCTTTTAAGATATATTGTAAATCATGCATACACAAGTGCTTTTAAAGGCTATGACACACTAGTAAGACAAGAAGTTCATTGCAACAGAACAGTTAATGCCACAGTTCAGTCCCACCTGATGACAAAACATAACACTCTATACAACAAGTATGGGTAAACCTAGGCCCAGGAACCAAATGCTGCCCTTTGAGATCTTTTCTCAGGTCCTCCTCTCTCTTACTGTCCTATCAGCATGAGGATGCTGGGGCATACTGAGAAGAGGGTCGGTAGTCACACATGGCCTCAGCACCAGCTCCAGGCAGAGCCTCTTACTGGCCTGCTGATCCTTGTTGGCACATTCCCCTTCTTCCTGGCCTCTGCTCCTGGTGATGAGGAGTGTGGCTCCTCCTCTTCCTCCTTCCTCAAGGGCAAGTTCCTCCTTGGAAAGTTGCTTTGGGAAGATGCACTGGCCCCAAGGAGGCCTTCAGGAGGTGGCCCATGCTGTAGTCCAAAGAAGGAGCAAGATGAAAGGGAAAAAAAGAGGGCCCTGGGCAGCCACTTGCCGAGAGGAGAATTTGACATGCAGGCTCTCCTTCCCTTCCCTCCTGCTCTTTTTTCAAGGGGAACTTACCCTTAAGGAAGGAGCGGCTGCAGAGGAGGAGGAGGAAAAGGCAGAGAACACCCTCTCAACCTGCCTACCCTGCTCTGGCCCACCATGCAGCCCCCAAGTTAGAAAGTTTGCCCATGCCTGCTCTACAACCTAAATTAAGATGGGCAAAGTCCCAAAGGATCCCAAAGGCAGCAGGTCCCATCTGTTCTTGGAAACTAAAACCCTATTAGATTTTGGATGGGAGATGGCCAATGAATATCATGTGTAATGGGCTAAATTTCAGATGAATAAATTGATAAAACCACCTCAGAATATTCCTTACCTTAGAAAACTCTATGCAGTTCGTGGGATCCCTATAAGTTGTGTATGAAGGCGCATACACAACAATCACATATGACTCATAGGCTATCCATTTTCGAAATTTTTGCCAAAAATAGCAAAAGTTTTCTCAGAAACCAGGGGAGGTGTGCCATGGAAAGTCCATTTTGGGTGGCTCCAGGCATATTTTGCAGCCAACCAAATTACCTTGGTGCCCATATTGAGTGAAAGTTATAATTAAACAAAATAATACATGTTTGAGAAATAGTGAAATTGCCCCAGATCCCCAGAGATTTCCTATTTGTGTATTAAATGAAAGAGTGTTATTGGAGAACTAGCTACATTGTTCCTTACAACAGAGTTCCCCTCTTTACCCAAAATAGTGTTTGTTGGAAGACATTCACCATTAGCAGGTTTAGGGGTTTCACTTCCCCCTGTCAATTGTAAAAGGGAAGGAAGGTTGTATTGGACAGTCCTACCATGCTTGGAAGCTGAGAATCTACAGCAAGAAGGCATTGAGTCTGTTTTTATAATGATAGGAAACCTTGGTTCCTCTGAATATTTTGGGCTACAATTTTACCGGATTTTACTGCTATCTATTCAGGAAACTCCTAACAGAATTGTATGATAAAATATCTTAAGGGCTAAATGTTATTCAACCCTTGCTATGCAAACAAAACAAGTTTCCTGCTGTAGATCTTCATCTCTGATCACTGAAGGGCTGCAGGACCCAACATGAATGGGGTGAGTTGGAGGCAGGGCTAGTCTTTGCTCTCATCTCGTATAGTTCCCATAACTATCTGGGAAGTGGATGCTAATGCAGCTCTAGACCAGTGGTTCTCAACCTGTGGGTCCCCAGATGTTTTGGCCTTCAGCTCCCAGATAGCCTAGCAGTTGGCTCTAGATCAGACCTGGGCAATTGCCGGCCCTCCAGGTGTTTTGGACTTCAAATCCCAGAAATCCTAACAGCTGGTAAACTGGCTAGGATTTCTGGGATTTGAAGTCCAAAACACCTGGAGGGCCGGCAATTGCCCAGGTCTGCTCTAGATACTGGATAGCACTTCAGCTACAACATCAAGGAATTCATGAGCAAAGAGTTACATCACACAACTTTCAGCATGGTGATCTGTAGATCATCTTGAGTAAACACATTAGAATAAAGTAAGAACCCAGTTGAATCACACAAACAGCCTCTCTAGTCATTCATTCTAACTGATTAACCTGTTGCAAATGAGAAGTTTGAAAAGAGAACTTCCTCTCAGCTATGCTTCCCAAACAACTGGTATGCAAAGGCATACAGTCTTTGCTAATGGAGATGAGACATGACCATCCCAAAAGCAACCGTTAATAGTCTTTTATGCCTAAAATGATTTTGAGAAACTGAGTACAGTGCAACCCCTCCTATCCATGGGATATGTTCCATTACCCACCCATCCCACAGATATATGAAATCTTGGATAATAGAAAACCCTATATTTAGATTATACATGGGACTGAAATAGACCATAGAATAGCACTGGAGAATCTGGAGAGGGTCACATTTGGGTCCTCCAGTGCTCTTCTGTGGTATGCTTGGGCCAAAAGCATATCAAAGAATGGCACTAGAGGACTAAAGAGACAGAGATGTTAATAATAATTTTGATTTGTTACCTGCCTTAGCTCATGGCCTGAGTTTGTAGGCTTCTATGGATGCTCAAGTGCTATCCTATGGTATACCTATACTTCCTCTCAGCAGGCATAGCCGGGGGGCTATCAGCCCCGAAATTCTCAGGGTGGTCCGCGAAAAGGCCTTACTGGTACATTATTTAAACTGTTATGTTTATTCATATCATGATCTGATCACCATGCTCATTATATCCCACATTAATGGGGTTATTGGGATAACAATACAAAAGGTTTGCTAGGGAGACCCTCTTCCACCCAGTCTCAGCCCCCCGAACCAAACTCAGCCCCCCTTCCCGAATCAAAATCCTTACGGCCCTGCCTCTCTATAGTCTAAATATAGGGATTGGGGTTATCCATGGGGATGAGGGGGTCTCGGTACACTTCCAAAAGGAATGTTTTTGGAGCATGGGTAAGTGAAACCATGGGTATTGAGTCTATGG
Organism: Anolis apletophallus; assembly: GCA_030556195.1. NCBI lineage: Eukaryota > Metazoa > Chordata > Lepidosauria > Squamata > Anolidae > Anolis > Anolis apletophallus. The sequence continues at coordinate 65,466,868 of JARBWK010000008.1, read as the reverse complement.
ATAAAGGGGTCATGCTAGTTCTGAATCCTGCTATAATCCGAGCGTGTATTTTATGATGCTTGACCCAACCAATTTTCATCTTGTTAAGAAAATATGAATTGATTGATCTACAGATGGTTCATCTGACCTACTGCAAAAGCATACAATACTTTTCAGCTTACACTGAAATTTATCACTTGTAGATTTTAACAAGAGATCACAGGAGTTTACTTTAATCCCCCCTTAAATTAACCTTCTACAAAAAACAAGTAGATGTCAATGCTTCATCTCCCAGGAGAAAAACTAAAATAAGAATGTGAGGTGATTAAATCCTAATTGGCACATAAAAGGGTCAACAGTAAATCTTTTAAACTCTCTGTACCTTCTCATTTCAAAGACATGATCTGTGCTGTCTAAAGGCCAGTGTGATCTGCAGAATCCTTTTGATAAGAAAACACAGCATTTTACCAGAAAAGTACATGCATTTTAATATTACGGTAGGTAATATTTCAGAAGAAGGAAGTGGGAAATCCACCTCGTAGTATTCTGCTGCCTTAAAAAAAACCCATATGGTCCCCATAAGTTAACAAATGATTTGAAGGCACACAGACACAGTACTATACTGACACTATCTGTGTAGGCTGTGAGATGATGAGAGAAGTTACGCAAAATAATATGCAAAATATCATCATTTTTTTTCCGTGTCAGGTGTGACTCGAGAAACTGCAAGTCACTTCTGGTGTGAGAGAATTGTCTGCCTGAAAGGACATTGCCCAGGGGATGCCCAGATGTTTTACCATCCTGTGGAAGGCTTCTCTCATGTTCCCGCATGGGAAGTTGGAGCTGACAGATGGGAGCTCACCCCACTCCCCGGGTTCAAGTCACCAACATTTTGGTCAGCAGTTCAGCTGGAACAAGGGTTTAACCCATTGCACCACTGGGGGCTCTGTAATTCAGATCCGGTGAGCAGGATGAGCTCCCATCTGTCAGCTCCAGCTTCTCCAGAGAAAGAGGGAATAAAAATAAATAACATCTATTATTATTACTATTATTATCAGCAAAAATAGAGGAAAATGGTTTCCTTTTTCAACTCCCCCCTGCAAAATGGACTACCTTTCTCTCTCTAATGTCCCCTAGTGTCCTCCGCCGAGATAATGGAGCAGTACCAGAAAGTAAATTGCTCACATATCTGTACACCAGCCACAGGAGAAAACATTGAAAGAAACGGGGGGAGGCGGGGAGTACAATTGTGCTAAAAAGGCAGCAGGGCCATGAAGGACTACTTGAATGCACTCCTGGTGACTCTGTCCTCCTCAAGAGGAGATGAAGAGCCCCACTTCACACAGCCTGAAACTAAACAACATCAAGGACACCTCCATTGAGTACTGTACTTCATTCATAGACTTGAAGGTTATGAATGCGTGCAAAGCTGTATTTACATAAGATTGTTGTTTCCATGATGGTTGTTCTCTTTGGCAGCTGCAAGATTTGTACAGTGGATTTTGTACCATGTTCTAAAAGGGAACAACATTTATAGAATAATAAGACCCATCTCTTTGCCCATGTTTGAGATGTTTAAGGAATTGAAATATTGATTTGCATGGTAGCCGACTGTTTTAAAGGCATCCACTTGTTCAACCTCATATGGAGCATATTCATCTAAATGTTTTGCAAAACTAAACGAAGTGAGTGCAGAAAACGTAGGGCCGTGGTTGCGCAGCGGGTTAAACCGCTGAGCTACAGAACTTGCTGATCAGAAGGTTGGTGGTTTGAATCCATGGGCGGGATGAGCTCCCGTTGTTAACCCCAGCTTCTGCCAATCTAGCAGTTCGAAAACATGCAAGTGTGAGTAAATCAATAGGTACTGCTTCGGCTAGCACTTCATGCAATCATGCTGGCCACATGACCTAGGACAATGCCAGCCCTTTGGCTTAGAAATTGAGATGAACGCCACCCCCCAAAGTTGGGCACAACTAGACTTAATGTCAAGTTGAAAACTTTACCTTTACTAGATATACCCTAAAAACCATGTTCATTATTCATCATCCCTTGAAGAAGGTTGAGAAATGAGAAGAATTGACTTTGTTTATTTCTTTTGAGAACACTTAATGTGATACCTGAAGCTTATATAGATTTTTCTCTTAATAAAGAGAAGTTAGACAGCTAAACAAATATCAGATCTACTCCTTCAGAATTCAGTCGTGAACAGGAATGATTTATTTATTTATTTGTAAAATGCATTATGAAAACAACATTTTTTCAGCCAATTTTTGAAACATTAACATACGTGCTTCCTTTGTGGAAAGGTATTGACATTTCTTTGTCAATTTTTCTATTTTCCAAAAGCAATTATTAACAATTTTTCCAGGTGTCAGTAGCAAACAATACTCATGGGCTATTTTGAGTCAATATTCTGCTCCTAGATTACAAAAAAAGTTACGTTTATTCCCCAATAATTTTTATTAGATGCATTTCTGCTTTTTTTTAAAAAACATAAAATTAAGATAGAAAGGGGTGAGTCGTGGGTAAGATAGTTTGGGTTGGGATATAGAGAGGTGATGGGTAAAGTGAGTCCTCGTGGGAGGGGGAGGTTGTACATCTAGGAATGGTCAAAGCCTAGGATATAAGGGGAAAAGAAGGGAAGGGGGTCGATGAAGGGTTTTTCTGATGACTTCCAAATCTCCATCTCCGTGACTTCCAATCAGTTATATTCTTGTTTCTCATGTTCTCACTAATCTTCTTTTCCTCCTCATTAGAAAATGCAGCCTTACAATACATGATACAATACCCCATTATAATATTTTTCCATAGGTGCTGAAAAAAAGGAAATTGCTTTTATGTGAAAAATGAGCTCTCTAGAGTTTGTAGCTTATGCCTTTCTCATATCCCAAACATCAGTTTAAAAATGGATTTTGAATAAAAAGTCTTTTTCTAAAATCATTTTCTTGGGGGTTGAAATCAACTTGTTTTAAGCAAACATCATTTTCTGTCTATGGTCTAGTAAGCAAAATTTTGATATGGTTGGATCAACATTAAAATGTTCCATGGGTACAGTTACAAGTTTCAAGTAGAGCTATATGTTGCGCAGAAACTCATTAAGCCCATCCCTGAAAGCTTGCTATAATAGGAGCTTTGGTTAATATTTCTGTTCTTCTCTCTGTGGCAAATTACAACCACCGTGATGCCTCTGTTTCCTTTAGGCTTAACTTGTATGCCAAGTACTTTGCTAGAGCTAGTGGTGTGAGGGGAAAAAAGGCTTCATCTACTTTATAGGAAGGTTTGGCAGATACTAGGCAACATACTGGGGATGTCTTCTGTTATTACTGAGATGTTATTCTCATAGAGAGAATCTATGTGTTATTATGATGCAAGTGTGGAAAGGCTTGGGGGAATCTATTTTTATTTTCATTAGCACCACAAAGTCCATTAGCCATAGGTAAGTAGGACAAAATGATAGCTTAGGCATGGAGCCAATTAGCTACTACACCCATGAACCAAAATGTTGTATTGTCTTGCATTAGTTATTACAAAGCAGGGTTCAAACAATATCCTTGAAGTGAAGAAGCTTTTTTTTCTTGTTGTTATTGTTAAACTATGAGAAGTTGGAAGCTATTAGCAATAGGAAATTGTTGATGATCTACCAGAAAGACCCTAAAATAGTTATAGCTGGTGCCTTCCATGTTGGTGGGGCAGTTTCAAATTGCATTATATGGCAGTGCAGATACAGTTAAGATAATGCCTTTAAAGTTCTGATTAATCCAAGAGCAGATTTATTGTACAATGTCATAACAGACACTACTTGTCCACTCCTACATTTTTTTGTCATTACATCTATATCTTGATTTTTCCTCCAAATGGAGCAAAGCAGCTTGCTAGGTTCTTTTCCTGACCCCACATTTTATCCCAAGAACACTATAACGTAGGTTATGTTTACCCAGTGATCATCATAGCTGTGTATGGCTGAACACACTTCTCTCAAATCCTGTTTAACATTCTTATCAGTATGCTATATTGCCATAACCATGGCAAGATAGGGAAAATTATTAAGACTTCAGAATGTGTTTTCTGCAATGACACATAACATGAAAACTACCTTGGAATGTGCATCCTATGGGCTATAATCCTGAGAAATCTAAGTTAGGGCATGTGTGAAGTATCACGGAGGGCATAATATACCATACCCCCCACTTTAGCAGAAACAGTAACATGATCTTGCAAACTACTGCAGATTATCATTGCACCACAAACTTGTTTTGCAAAGAACTTCAAGTGACTTTAACTCACTTTGTTAAATTGCAAGAAGTGTGCAGCCTAGCTGCCTACTTTTCAGAGATGTCCCAAAAGTCTGTTCCCTTGACAAAACAGAGCATTTTTATTGTTCGTGTATTGTGTCGGTCTTTTGAAAGCACCACAAATAGCAAACGGTTGGCTATGTGTGTGTTTCATCCAGGACAGAATCCTGGTTGTGGTTCTGTCTGCAAGCGTCTACAATGCACTGCACATTCAGTGTCTGATCAAAGGGAACCACCATCTCAAAGAGACAGATTTCTTCAGAAAAAGAACATATTTAGAGCTCTCAGAAGTCTCTTAAATCTAGCCCACATCACAGGAATTGCTTAATTTTGCATGTTATTATCTCTGTCTTCCAAGTGCAGTTATGACCAAAGACTTACCTTTTCCTGGGTACATTTTTGTGTCTGTGTATACGTGCATTGATCCAGATTCTTCTGTTGTTATTGATATATCATATATACTCTAGTATAAGCCAACCCAAATATAAGCTGAGGCACCTAATTTTACCACAAAAATACTGGGAAAACTTATTAACTTGAGTATATGCCAAGGGTGGGAAATGCAGCAACTACTGGTAAATTTCAAAAATAAAAATAGATACCAATAAAATTACATTAATTGAGGTATCAGTAGTTAAATGTTTTTGAATATTTACATAAAATTGTAATTTAAGATAAGACTGTCCAACTCTGATTAAACCACTATTCTAACCTTCTTCAATGTAAATGTGCTTACGTATCCTTCCAATAATAATAAATAGAGTAAAATAATAAATGTAATAATAACAATAATGATGGAGTAAAATAATAAATTTAATGATAATAATGATAGAGTAAAAATAAATGTAATAATAATAGAGTAAAATAATAAATGTAACAACAACAGAGTAAATTAATAAATGTAATAATAATAAAGAGTAAAATGATGAATGTAATAATAACAATATTATTATTATTAATATAACATGTAGCACCTTGTTACTTCTGCTCAGTTTCTCTTCACCCCTTGTCCTTCTGATATATGAAGGTGGAATTCTCACAATGCTTAAGCTTGTTTGAGCTCCAGCCAAGAAGTTGAGAGGTTAACCTTGCAGACTGCATTTTCCCTACCTAAAAGATTTGATGTCACACTGCTTTCCACCGGATAAATTAGGTTATGTGGATTCATGCCAAATAGATGACTTCATTATTATGCAGAGTTGCTAGGCAGTTTAACAATGGGATGTTGGCAACGTTAGCTAGCTAATAAGCCAAACAGGAATTTATTATCCAATATACAGCACCACACAAGGAGTAAGTCAGCTGAACTGGAGCCCAGGCCAAAAAAAAAAAACAACCCAAAATGCAAAATGTGAATGAAATCCACAACTTTCAATGATGAGCACTACAACTCTTGTGTATACACAAATATTAAAAATAAAATAGGCTGATGATGAGTTCATAACAACAATATATAAAGATCTGAAAGGCCCTCCTCCTGCTAAAATAAAATAGGGTACATGCTCAGTAAACACAGAAGCAAAACAGTATTTCCCTGTGAAGGAAAGCTGTATTGGGGAGCAGAAGTTAGTAAACAGCTTTTAAAATGGTGTTGGCAACCAACAATCCTGCAACAGAAATGAGTGCACTTACACATGCTTGAATATGAAAGAATATGTTTTACCTGAGTCAAGCATGGAAAAGCTACTCTGAAGAATTTATGTTGAAAGACTCTTACATTATATATGTAAAATACTTGGACGGAAATTTTGGTCACCTTGCTCCACAATCCAAGTCCACCTCTTTCTCTGCACAACTCTAGGGCGCTTCTAACAAAGACAGTTTAGAGACTCAGCCCTCCTCGGAATTCATTCCCCTCTAAATCCATGTTCTATAGATTTAGAGCTGTGCCAGCTCCAAAAAACTAGGGAGAAAAATGCATTCTGAACATGCTCAGGGAGACTAATTTCCTAACACATCACATGTGTAAAGGCTGGAGATTCACACTATACTCTCTCAGGCTCTGAATTACTAGCAAATTATATTATTTGTTTGCCACAGTTAGATTTCATCACTACATCACGGTTACATTTCAAGAAAGAGGAGAGAAACATTTCTTTCCCTGTCTTTGTTTCCTCTTCTGCAAGATTACAGGTTTGTTGAGGAGAAAAGGCACTTGTCCTTAATTTGGCAAGCTTAGGAGACTAAATGTGGAGCTTGTTTCTAAAAGGTACCAAATCCATCTGAACAAATTTTAGAGAAATAAAAAAAACTTGCTGAGGATATTCATTCTTTCGGTATAAAATACAAGCCCTGTACCAAAGTGATTAGATACATGTTGATACTTTTGATCTGTGCATAATGTTTTACTCCTAACCAACAATGTGCTGCCACTCATTTTTTTTCTTTTTAAATTTGGTACCTTTTGGAAACAAACGTCACAAACGAAGGATTCAGTATTGAAAGACAAAGACAAAATTTGGTCACAGACATTCATGCCACAGTGTGATTCTTTTAGTCTTCACAGCCCAGCTGAATCTGGAATTTGGAAAAGTTACTTTTGGGGAGAACATCAAAATCCTAGGGAAGGGGGCAGAATTCTTATAGGCACTCATCCACATTCCTCCATAGTTACATCTCTGAGAAGGTCCTTCCTATAAATCTTTAGGTAAGGTTGCTAAAGAGTCACATCTGAAATAAATGACCACAGGGTCTAAAACACTGCTTCTTAAACTGTGGGTCCCAGTCCCAAACAGGGTCCCCTTAGCTCAATGTTGGGGTCATGAGAAAATCAGGACAATAAAACATTTCTGAATGCAACCCATTTACACAAATCTTTTAGCAACAACATGAAGAGTTTACAGTGGACTCTGTAGAAAATTCTTCCTGCTTTGGAAAATCAGCCAATGTTGATTTTCTGGCTGATTTTTTTCATTAAATGTATTATTTTTATGCCTATGGTATATACTAGGCCTGTTTTCGAACAGAAAAATGTGTTTCGGAAGTCGAATCGGATATTGGTTTTGCTCTGGCTTCGGATGTGAATCACTTCCGATTTTTTAAGTGATTTTATCGAAATGGATTCGGATGTATTCCGATATACGAAAGTATTCGGAAATAGTGTCCGCGATTGCGCAATGCATGAAAATCAGAAGAAGGGAGAGTCAAAACTCGCCGTTTAAAGCCTACTGGCACCTCTCTTGCTGCCTTACCATGATTGGCTGGTGGAAATCTGGTGATTTCCCACAAACTACCTGATAGCCATCAGCCAATGATGAGAGGCAGCAAGAAAGAGGGGAAATGACATCCGCGCCCTTTCCGAGAATGGCGTCTGAGCTCTCGGAATGGCAAATCCACTTCCTGTTTGGGGCGCTGTTTTTGATATCGTTTCAATTATCGGAAGTCTGAAAAAAAATCCGAAAATCGGAAATCAGGCAGAAAAGGGGTAATTTAAGAAGTGTAAGAAGCTCTGGTCTAAAACATGATAATGTCGATCCCTATGAATTCCCAGATATATAGATGCTATTTCCCCTGCCTTTGAGCCTTCCTTGTTCCATATTGACTATAGCTCCATGGTATTTAAAAGAACAAGTCATGAATCTATGACATTATATTTTTGCCCTCCTAAAGCCTATCTTGAAAGAGTTTGTTTCATTTCACTAGATTGCATGTTTATGTACCAGCCCATTTCTCTTTTCATTTCCTTTTTAAATGCCTGAATTATGCTCGGCTTTCAGAATTAATCCTATACTCTTCCGTCAGCGGAATATTGCCTTTTTCAGAAGAGAGGGTTTTTTTTTAAAAAAAAAAAACCTTAGAAAAACCTCTGCATTAGAAGCAATTCTGGTCATTAATGCCTGGACTCCTGCCCTTCCTCAATGCACTTTATGTTCCTAAGTGACAGCTTGGCTGTATATTCCTCAGCCCATCTGCTGAAATGGCAATCTGCCACCTTTGCAAGGTGATCTAGCTTCAATGGAGACAGATCATCAGCCAGAAAAAGGCAATTTGTCCTCTATTTGGCACAGAGCACATCCACCCACTCACACCACCCTCCTATCCACTCCAGCTTATAGCTTTGCTGTACAAGAAAGAGGGTAAAAGGAAGCAACAGCCCTTCAAGTGATTGCTGATCTAATTGTGAGCTAACCCAAGGGAAGCTTTCAGGCTTCAGCACATCACATATTTTATTGATGTTCACACTCTTTTTTTGCTTTGTACAACTATGATTACAAACATACTTAAATGTGTAATTAAAATGAGAATATAGCCGACCTTCGGGATACACGATTTCTACTGATCACAGTTCACCCTGTCCTATACATAAAATGGTGAACACAAACATGCTGAAGCACCCTCATGTCAACAGCTAATGATATAGAATGCAATCATAGATTCATAGAATCTTAGAGTTGGAAGAGACCTCATGGGCCATCCAGTCCAACCCCCTGCCAAGAAGCAAGAAAATTGTATCCAAAGCACCCCCGACAGATGGCCATCCAGCCTCTGTTTAAAAGCCTCCAAAGAAGAAGCTTCTACTACCCTCAGTGGCAGAGAGTTCCACGGCTGAACAACTCTCACAGTCTGGAAGTTCTTCCTAATATTCAGATGGAACCTCCTTTCTTGTAGTTTGAAGCCATTGTTCCGCATCCTAGTCTCAATGGCAGCAGAAAACAAGCTTGCTCCCTCCTCCCTATGACTTCCTCTCACAAATTTATACATGGCTATCATCATGTCACCTCTCAGCCTTCTCTTCTGCAGGCTAAACATGCTCAGCTCTTTAATCCAATCCTCATAGGGCTTGTTCAGATGGATTTGGTACCTTTTAGAAACAAGCTCCACATTTAGTCTCCTAAGATTGCCGAATTAAGGACAAGTGCCTTTTCTCCTCAACAATCCTGTAATCTTGCAGAAAAGGAAACAAGAGAGACGGATCCAGCAGCACGCCCAAGCTGCGAACACAATCTCCCAGGGGGCGTGTGATCCCACCCAGATCTGGTTGGCACACCTCCACCCCCAGATTAGGACCCTTGATGGCAAGCACCTCTGTTTTGTCTGGATTCAGTTTCCATGTGTCCTAAATTGCACCTGAGAAACTGGCTTTCAGCAATATGTTGAAATCACCCAGAAGCAAAAGTCCAAATGACTCCAACAACACATCCAAGACCAGTTCCGTGAGCTTGGCCACGGAGTCTGTTAGGCATCAGGGTGGAGGGTACACTAACAGAATCCCCAGTCTATTACTGGTTTTCAGACAGGTACACACACACAATGTGATTCATTTCCCTAATGGGTAATCTGGTCAAGATGGCCTTTATAGAACACAGTTACCTCCCACCCCAGCCACTTTCCCTCACCTGCTCACTGATACAGTACCCAGTTGGGAGGACCTGGGCCCAGGCTGTCCCAGCCCAGTTTCAGTAAAGATGCCTTGTCTTTGAAGAGATCATAGATTATATGAGTCTTATTTTTCACTGACCTGATATTGCTTAAGAGCAAGGCAAGGCTTTGTGAGTGTCCTGGCTCACTCTCTGAGTTCCCCAGGCTGGCAAGGTAACTGGAAGGTAAGAGAGGTATTAAACACCTTTCTCTCCTTCCTCTGTAAGGGTATGCAACCCTGTTGACGTCATATCTCCCTCTGGCCTGTATGACTTGTATTGCAGCCCCAGGTTCTGAATACACTGAATTAAAAAAATGGAGGGCAAAAGAAACAACAATGACAAAAAATTAAAACACAAAAGACAAATTATAAGATATTAATATAACATCACTTAACACACAATAGATGTATTCCCAGTTAACCAAAAAAGGCTTTTGGGGCTGATGGAAGTGAGAAAGGGGCTTTGGGGGCTGAGGGTGGTGAGGAAAAAAGATTTTTGGGGCAAGGGAAAAGCTTTTGGAGGCAAGAGAGGTAGATGAGGAGGTGGAGCGGGAAAGAGGAGGAAAAACTTTGAGGGGGAGGAGGGAGAAGGAGCCCTTCAGGATGCTCCGCGGCACACACTTTGAGAACTACTGTGTAAGATAGTCCAGCAGCACCTTACTCCCACCAGGGGGGTAAGGTGCTCCCTTCTGGCCAACTAGATCAGTGTTTCTCAACCTGGGGGTCGGGACCCCCAGGGGGGTCGCAAGAGGGTTTCAGAGGGGTCGCCAAACATGTATTTCTGATGGTCTTAGGAAGCCCTTTGGCAGAGAAGGTTGAAGATCTCTCCGCTTTTTCTTCTCTTTCTTTTTGGAAACAGGCTGCGAATTCTCCCACCTAAAGCTCTCCTCTGCTGTGATTGGCAGGCCTCCCAAACAAGGGGAGGGCTGATTCTGAGACTCCAAGCGGGGATGGGAGAGCAGGCGTGCTTGGCGCATGGCGGCATGATGCGCATGTGTGGGTGAGGGAGAGAGTGTGAGGTGGATGGAGGCTCACACCAGCTAGTTCCTTCAAGGCATGAGGGTTCTGTGTAGGAAGTTTGACCCAATTCGATCATTGGTAGGGTGCAAGGAGCTCTTTGATTGTAGATGAACTATAAATCCCAGCAACTACAACTCCCAAATGTCAAGATCTACAGTATTTTCCTGAAACTCCACCAGTGTTCACATTTGGGTATATTGAGGATTCGTGTCAAGTGTGGTCCAGATCCATCATTGTTGAGTCTATAGTGCTCTCTGGATGTAGTTGAACTACAACTCCGAAACTCAAGGTCAATGCCCACCAAACCCTTCCAGTATTTCCTGTTGGTCATGGGATTTTTGTGTTCCAAATTTGGTTCAATTCCATTGTTGATGAGTTCAGAATGCTCTTTGATTGTAGATGAACTATAAATCCCAGCAACTACAACTTCCAAATGACGAAATCAACCCCCCAACACACACACAAAATACAGTGATGAAGTAGCAATGAAAATAATGTTATGGTTAGGGGTCACCACAACATGAGAAACTGTATTAAGGGGTCGCAGCATTAGGAAGGTTGAGAAGCACTGAACTAGATGATTCTAGGTGGCCCTCTTACTGCTACCCAGTCCTTCATCTGGCTCTTTCACCACCAGCTGGAGTAAAAGTGTTTAATGCACAGTTATATACAATGGTGAATTCACAAAGGGGGTCCATATAGGTGCACTGTAGATAAGGAAATGTCCCCAGGGCTAGCCTAGATCATACAAGCACACTACAAGAGGCATGAAAAGCCAACCTATCAGTAGCTACGTCACTGTGAACTCACAGGACAAAAACCCATACACTAGAATATAATATCATATAATAACCAATAGTCAAACAGTTATGAATACAAAAAGAGCATATCTTCATGGAAAATCAACATACAATGTACTGTTATTGTGAGCCTTGAGGAAGTATTTTGGACAAAACGATACAGCCGAGCGATTTTACACTCTGTTGGCTCCCTTTGTTTCATGTTTACACTGTATCCACGCCAGCAGCATTACGCAAAGGAGCCGGCTGCAATCGGGGCTGGCTTGGCTGTGACGGAAAACATCAGGCATCCCGCCCTTTCTTTTGGCGATGGTGACTTCGTATGACTTAATTTTGTCTAGTATTAGTCAAATTGACAATTGATTACTGTGACGCTGACTCCCTGTGTTTGGAATTGGCTATATCAGTCTTCGAGCCTGTTTACATTGGGTATACACCAGATTATAAGGAACTGATCTGGCTCCATCAACAGCGGGACTTTCCCTTCATTACCGCTCATATGGTGGGGCGGGTTGCAATCAACATATCCTTTACTGTTGAATCTGACTGATTTCCATAACATTATATGTATTGTTGTATGTTGATTTTCCATGAAGATATGCTCTTTTTGTATTCATAACTGATTGAGTATTGATTATTATATGATGATATTATATTCTAGAGTATGGGTTTTTGTCCTGTGAGTTCACAGTGACGTAGCTACTAATAGGTTGGTTTTTCATGCCTCCTGTAGTGTGCTTGTAGGGGTTTTGTTGCAGCAGTTCGCAACTGTGTTTGTGTACTAGCCTAGATCATATCATACAAGATAGATCAGTGGTTCCCAACCTGTGGTCCATGGACCACCAGTGGTTCCCAAGAACTATGGTCCGCGGCCTCACCGTTACTATACCGTTGCAACAAAACCCTCTTATAGTGCTGAGGCAATAGGGATGTCAGGAGGGGAGAGGCTGACTACCCACGAAGGGCACAACAATAATCCTCCTGACTGCTGCTTCTCCTCCTACCTCCCCTGAGCAGAGCCGTTCCATGTGGCGACTGGAAGTGCGAGCGCCTTGGTGTCTTTATTTTTAGGCCTGTTCCTGGGGTTATTTGGGGTGCTAATTCAGAAAATTGCATTGGATAGACCACAACAGCTCTTGATTAATAAACAAGGTCTTCTGTGGGCAAGCAGATGGCAACTACTAGATGGCATATGTTCTGTATCAGAAACAAGAGCTGATGTGGTCTATCCAATGCAATTTTCTGAATCAGCACCCCAGATAACCAAGCCGAATCTAAAGTTGACCAAAAACTGATTTGTAACCCTTTTGATACTAATGTTGGAGAGTGGTCCCTGGTCAAGTGGTCCCTGGTCAAATGGTCCCTGGTCAAAAAAAAGGTTAGGAACTACTGAGATAGATAAAGGCAATTAGATTATGGTGATTTTCTCTGGGTGAGAGTGAGGCATGGGTGAGGTGAGTTCATGTTCTGGGGAATTTCCAAGTAACTTCATAGAAAGGTTACTTTTTACGGCAATTATGTGGCTGGCCATATTCTCCAATGGAGCGACATCTTGCAATTCAAATCTATATAAATAAAAATGGAATGTTTGTTTCTGGGATTAACATAACTCAGAAACCACTGGATTAATTGACACCAAATTTGGACACTACACCCCTAACAGACCAACAAGTGACCATCAGTCATACCCCCCAAAAGCAGCAGAAAGGATTTAACCCCCCCCCCCAAAGCTAAATGACAATACAGACGCAGATGCCCAGCTTACTAACCGTGGAGCTCTGCAGAGAGCAGGGATGCACCTCTCTCAAGTGCTGCCTCCTAGCTCAACTCTTTTCCAGCCTATGTCTAGAAGGAAGGAGAGAAGGAGGGAGGGAAAGAGGGAAAGAAGGAAAGCGGTAAGGAAAGAGGGAATGAAGGAAAAAAGCAGAGAAGGAAGGAAGGAAAGAAAGGTAGAGAAGGAAGGAGAGAATGAGGGCAGGAAAGAAAAAGGGGGTATACAGGAAAGAGGTAGAGAAGAAAGGAATGAGAGAAGGAAAGGAAAAGAGAAGGAATGAAAGAGAGAGGGGGGGAAGGAAGGAGAAGGAAGGCAGGAAAGAGATAGAGATGGAAGGTAGGAGAGAATGAGGGCAGGAAAGAAAAAGGGGGGTACCCAGGAAAGAGGTAGAGAAGAAAGAAAGGAGTGAGTTAAAGGAAAAAGAGAAGTAAGGAAGGAAAGAGAGAGGGAAGGAAAGAAGGAGATGGAAGGAAAGAAGGAAGGAAAGAAGGAAGGATGGAAGCAAAGAGCAAAGAAAGGAAAGAAGGGAGGAAGGAAAGGAAGAGGTAGAGAAGGAAGAAAGGAGAGAAAAGAGAGAAAGGAAAGAAGAGGGGAAAGAAAAAGGAGGGAAGGAAGAAGAGAAAGAGGGAGGGAAGGTTGGCCACAGCAACGAGTGGAAAGAACAGCTGGTATTTTATATAACTTATATTGTTGGGTGGTCTGATTTCTCAATAAACAGGTGACAAAAGGGGGAAAGGGAGAACAGGAGAACAAAACTAGGTCATTTGAAAAGCAACTGTTAAAATCAGACACAGAAAATTAACTGAGATTGTCCCTGACAAATCAGGATGGTTGGAGGGCATGTGGTACAGAAGGGTTCCAGAGCACCTTTACGTACCATGGAGTTCTATAAACTCAAGGGGTAGTCCCCTCAGAAATGAAATTAAGAAAAGAATTGGAGAATGGGAGTCATTGTGATGGTGTTCACAACTGAGTCATGTTTAACTTCCTGTAGTCACGCATCCCTAAAGAAAACCAAAACAGATAATGTATAGCATGTGAAATAGTTATAACAAGACTTAACACACAAGCAAAAACTACATTTGTTGAAAAATGATGAGACAATAACTGATGCTCAAATAATTACAGCATGCAGATGTAGGATATCTATTTATCTACCTATTCTAAAAAGAGAAGCCTAACCGAAAACCCAGAATATTTTCTTCAGTGCTATGCTGCCAAAAGCCATGCTTATCTTTTATATTGCAGACACGAATATCAATATGCTGTTAGACCTTGTCGAACTCTGTTTGTTCAGCCATGCACCTATTTTTACTATGATCAATTTTTTGTTGTTCAACTTGGAATTTTTAATCAAAAATGATTCCCCTGAGCTAAATATGAAATGCTTTAGCAGTTTCAAGCATGATGATCCTTTTGAAACAAAGCCACTACATTCAAAAGTTATTTGCTGTTTTTAGAGTTATACAATATTGGTGATTTGATCTCCCGTTTGTTAGCCCTATCACAGAGTAAACTCTGCTCCAGAAATTAACTTGACACTTCCGAGAAACAGGCTTGAGTTTTTATCAGTTTTATCTAAATTAAAATCTTGCCCTATTTAAATAAGCCTCTTGGGCTGCTGACTTTGAGTCGATCATCCTCTAACTTTCGACAGGTCTACTCAACATTTGGCTCTGAGAATTTATATGCTTGAAACTATTTAATGAAAAAGCTAATTACATTTTTCAGCAATTGGTATAGCAATTCCCAGTACCAATTTCTCTGGAAATGAACAAGATTTTATGCTTCAAGATTACACTAACAAGGGCTCCTAAGAGATTTTTTCCTCTCGCTCCCCTTGTTTTAAATCATTATAGGGAGAATGGCTGGCTTTTATCAGGAGTCTAGAGTATTTATCATTTCTGGAATTTAAATGTAGGAGCCTAATCAACATCTATTTATTTATTACTTTTATTTACTTCATTTTTATTCCATCTTGCTCCCGACATGGGGACTCAATGCAGTTACCAGTATTTCCTATTCCTATTTCAGCAATATTTCCTATTTCAAAAAGCTGCACTAGAATTTTCTAAGCTAGCAATTTGTTCAAATGAAGAGCTACATCTAGCAATACAGTTAATCTGCATAATCAATCTGCTTGAAATGAATGCAATTTGCATATTTTTATCATCTACCAGGTGGATGAAGTGCTCTATCTATTCTGTATCACTCCTGTATAGAAAGCAAGACTCTTAAATAAGACAAGCATGCCAGATTATTAAGAGTCATACAGTCATCCTTATTTTTGTTATGTGCCTTCAATGCAAATGCAATTTATGCCAATCCAAAGGCAAATTCATCATGGTGGTTTCCAGCAAAGCTTTGTTCTAAGGATATCTGTCATTGCCTTCCTCTGAGACTAATAAGAATGTTTTACTTACCCAAGGGTATCTAGGACTTTGTCCCACAGAGGCTATTACATGATATAAGGGCACTTCCAGTGGGACTCCATGGTGCTGTGTTTCCTGAGCAGATGGAAATGAAGCCCACAAGCCATCTTCAGAAAGTCTTTCTGAAAACGGGAGAAAACAGGGTAAAGTATGGTGAAGACAGGGAAAGATGCAGAAAGGATGTGGAATTGGTGGCCATTCCAGAAGATGGGGGGGGGGGGGGGAATGGTAGGGAACGATGTAAGACAGTTTCTTCCACTTTCCCCAGCTTTTCTCCTGTCCGTCAAATGAAGGCCCTAGTTGGTATCTTTGGTGGAGTGAGGTTTCAAACACTGATCTTCCAGAGCAATCATTCAAACTAGTATAGCACTCCAATTTTCACTAATCATTTATTTATTATTTATTTATTATTTCCGGCATTTTACCCCGCTCTTCTCAACCCCCGAGAGGGGACTCAGAGCGGCTTCCAAAAAGGCACAATTCGATGCCAACACAGTAAAACACAGTAAAACACAGTATAAATCCCCCCAAAACATTACACATTAAAATACATTAAAATACAATTACATCAACATATACACATTCATTTAAGTTAAGAAAAACAGTATTCCGTCCATAAAAAGCATTGAGCCCTATTCATCAACTTTCCATTAAAATCCAGTCTAAAATGCTGCCTTGTGCTAGTGTGCAAACGCCTGGTCCCATAGCCAGGCTTTTACTTTTTTCCTGAATGTCAGGAGGGATGGAATTGATCATATGTCACTAGGAAGCACATTCCATAGATGGGGAGCCACCACCGAGAAGGCTCTCTCCCTCGTCCCCACCAGCCGCATTTGAGAAGTTGGCGGGAGCGAGAGCAGGGCCTTCCCGGATGATCTTAAATTATGAGGTGGGACATAGGGCAGATGCGTTTGGACAAATAAGCTGGACCAGAACCGTATAGAGCTTTAAAGGTCAAGACCAGCACTTTGAATTGAGCTCGGAAGTGGATAGGCAGCCAGTGGAGCTGACACAACAGGGGGTGGTATGCTCCCTGTATGTAGCTCCAGTTAGTAATCTGGCTGCCGCCCGTTGGACTAATTGTAATTTCTGAACTGTCTTCAAAGGCAGCCCCACGTAGAGTGCGTTGCAGTAATCTATTCGGGATGTGACCAGAGCGTGGAAGACCGTAGCCAGATCAGACTTCTCAAGGTACGGGCGCAGCTGGCGCACGAGTCTTAACTGTGCAAAAGCTCCCCTGGCCACCGCAGAGACCCGAGGTTCCAGGCTCAGCGATGAATCCAGGATCACTCCCAAGCTGCGAACCTGCATCTTCAGGGGGAGTGTAACCCCATCCAACACAGGCTGTAACCCTATGCCCTGTTCAGCCTTTTGACTGACCAGGAGGACCTCTGTCTTGTCTGGATTAAGTTTCAATTTGTTAGCCCTCATAGCATTATAGACGTTACAAACTCCTCCCGTTCAGTTACTTTTAAAACGTAGGAAAGCAAAAAGTGGCTTCTAAAGTTGTGACTGTAATGGTAACTAACTCATTGGGAGGGGTAGGGTTTATAACTATAACGAACTACTTTGAAAATATAATTGTTGAAATTCTGACCGACAACTTGATTAGTATTTTTGCAAATTATGTCAACCCGATAATCATCCTTGCAAACCCTTTTTGTAGCACTCCAGAGGTTGTCGGTCTGCAACATCCAGCATTTATTTACTGTTGCCTATGTTGACAAGGGTTGATGAGACTTGAGGTTAAGCAACATTGAAAAGTCTGCATCATTCGTACCTTTGTTTGAGATGCACCACTGCAAGATTTGGCACCGCTGGAATATTAGGCTTTGGGAGTATATGACATCCCCGGCAATTCTAGGGGCTGGAACATCTCTGAAATTTTGAATCCAGCCTTTACACTGAATGCAATTTCCCATTATTTTACTAAATACTGCCTAAGCATTGTTTTAAAATATTTAAAAACTCTAGGGAGACAAGTAAAATAAGTCAAACATTTGCAGTCACCTCATCCAATTGTCACCCAGTTGGATGCAAAGAAGACCACCTAGTTACAAGTTAACTTTAATATTTGTTGTTTAAAAGCTTTGGGAATTAACATTATACTGTGATATTGGAATACAGATGAGCAAAAATGCTTACAGTCATTTTCATGTAGTAAATAACCAAGTGGGAAACATTTATTGATTTCTCATCTAATTAATTAGTATCCTTATTTTGGTGGTAATGCTGAAGGTCTGATATACCGTAAGTCTATCAATTGCCCTTTATACTCATATAGAAGTCTAGAAATTTTAGTTAAAACAATTATCTTCCAAAACTGGGTCAATTTAGAAGAACAACCATGATAGCCATATTTATGTATTTTAATCATTTTATTGGGTTTATGATTTAATTGTTAATTATGTTATCAGTATAATTATGTTTATTTGATTATTTGTAGTTTTTTTCCATTTTGATGCTAATTTCTCTTTTGTTATAAGTCAATGGTTATTATTTTGGATTATTTTGGATTATTTTTAAGATGTTTGTATTCATGTAGGGCATTGAATGTTTGCCTTCTTTGTGTGTAAGCCGCCCTGAGTCCCCTTGGGGAGAGAAGGCAGTCTATAAATAAAGTTTTATGATAGGTTGTTGCAAGTTTTTCAGGCTGTATGGCCATGTTCCAGAAGCATTCTCTCCTGACATTTCGCCTGCATCTATGGCAGGCATCCTCAGACGTTGTGAGGTCTGTAGGAAACTAAGGGTTTATATATCTGTGGATGCCCAGCATGGGAGAAATAACTTGTGTCTGTTGGAGGTAGGTGAGAATGTTTCAATTGGCCTAGATGCAGGCAAAACATCATGAGATAATGCTTCTGGAACATGGCCATACAGCCCGAAAAAACTTACAACAACTCAGTGATTCCTGCCATGAAAGCCTTCAACAATACAAAGTATTTATTATTATTATTATTATTTGAAAAAACAACAAGATTAGTACACAGCAAACAAGATCACTTTGCTGGTTGTTGTATTGGATCATATGTCGGACACTTCTAAAGTCTCTAGGAGTGCGTGATGTATCGGTGAATAATGCATACAGATCCCAGTAGGGTGACATTTTGCAGCTGACAGATGGTAATTTTGTCAGCATTAATTGTGTTTAAGTGCAGGCCAAGGTCTTTAAGCACTGCATTCAGTGTGCTGATCACCACTGGAACCACCTTGACTGGCTTGTGCCAGAGTCTTTGCAGTTCGATCTTTAAATCCTCGTATCATGTCAGCTTTTCCAGTTGCTTCTCTTCAATCCTGCTATCACCTGGAATTGCAACATCAATGATCCACACTTGGTTTTTTTATTCGATCATGAGGTCAGGAGTATTGTGCTCCAAAACTCCGTCAGTCTGAATTCGGAAGTACCAGAGTAGCTTGATGTGTTCATTTTCTGTAACTTTTTCAGGCTTGTGATCCCACCAGTTCTTTGTCACAGGCAGATGGTATTTGTGGCACAAGTTCCGGTGGATCATCTGAGCAACTATATGAATATTACTAATATGAATATTATTTTATCTATGAGTCAATGTAAGTATTGTACTTTAACATTTATCAAAAAGGAACCACCACCCCCTTCTCTGAGTAGAGTGGTGAAAGGTGAAATTTAGTTTACCTTGGGAGAACTTAAGAGAAGCACTGACCCCTCTCTCCACAATGGCATGTCTTTGAGACGATGAGACAATGCTGGTTCCTTTTCCTCTCTGCAGAATGATCCTTAATTTATCTACTGGTCATATCAAAATTCATAATTTTGACCCCAAAACCATCCATCTACTTATACATAAGGTTGACTTATACACAAGTTTGTATGGTAAGTTTCTTCCTTTTGCTTGAAAATTTCGAATGTATTTGGACTTTTATGGCAGGAAGCTGCTAACTTGTAATATTTGTGTGATCAGGGTTAGCAGCAACTTACTGGTGATCTTCACAATCACATATTTCCAGGCACTGTGCAACTGTAACCCTTCAGTGATCCGTAGTCCCATGATGACCAAACTTTAGTGGTGTAACTCCAGCTTCCCATAATGTCACAATTTTGCCCCTTGGCATGCTGACACAGAGACGGATCTTGGCTCATAGAACAAGATGACAGGACTCAGGAGGAATCGGGGACTATTGATAGCTTTCCTGTCAATTTCAGGGTATGGATTTGTCATGGGGAAGTGGCAGACTGTCAATGGGAGGTGCATGACATTGTAGGATCCACAGGAGATTTGGAACAGAAATTCATGCCATCATCTATGGTAACAATGAGAATAAAAGCTTTGGGCTTGTCTTTCACTAAATCAGGAAGTGTTTGATTCTTTAAAAATACATTTTTGTTACAGCAGAAAAAATGTTTCAAATTCTTACTGTGAAATGGATACTTTGTTTTTGTACCAAGCTTGCTGTTCCATCTTGATTTTCTTTTCCGAGTCAAAAGATCTCTTTCGTACCTGTAAGCTCCGCTTTATTTCTATTCATATAGCAATCTGTTCAGTCTGTTCGCCATTTAGAGAAGTTATTCTAGGAGTAGAATGTTGTTAACAGCTGCTTTTCCTTTGTGAAAATATCATGTATTCTGCTGAACAGCACGTAGCCATACAGCAATGACTGAAGAAGCTGTGACTCTGTGGGATGGCTGATAGCATGTTGTATCTGGAATGGGGGAGTTGCATTAAAATTCCTTGCTCAGCCATAAAGCTTACCAATAATGCAATTATATGCATGCTTGCTCATAAATAATCTGAAAGATATTCATTGGGGTACATTCTCAAGCAAGTATGCAAAAAGACTTGACAGAGGCTTTGTGGCAGCTACTGTTTTTCATCCTAACTTCACAGGATTGTTGTGATTACAAACCAAATAACCTGATATCCTTGGAGAAAAGAAAAATGAAAATGAAGTCACTTCTTGACTAAAGAGTAATTAGTGGCAAATAACAAGTAATTTGTAATTCTTATTCCATCAACGTATATCTAATTACATTTAGAAAGGTAACTTCTAAATCTATATATCTTATATCTATATAATAAAAGTGGCAATGCATTTTTCTGCAATGGAACACAAAAAGGAAGAAGAGTACCCAGGGGTAATGTCCTGAGTACTCAGTGCTATGCACAACCAATACAGGTTATCAGCAAAATATATAAGCAAAAATAGAAATCATTTATTTATACAACATGTGGCAATAAAGAGGCAATAGGCCTCCACAGGAGTACTAAACAGTGAATGGTCACTACATAGTAAGAGCAAGACATACAGCACAAAGCACAGATGCACTATATAGTACCTCACCTCCAGAATACAATGGGTACAAACATAAGGTAATAACGATGGAATGAGGAAAATAACAGTGTAAATAGCTGAGGAAGGTCCCCCGCAATATGTGTATACAAACCAAGCCGCCGGCCTGGAGGCTGGAGGAGCAGCAGTGGCTCCGGTCTCCCTGGGAGGAGAAAAGCCGCTGTGTGAATGCACCGGTGCGGCTGGAGCGGTCCCTCAAACCCGGTGGGTGTGAGGGGGGTGGAAGGAAGACCCGAGATCGGGTGTCCCTCCGGTGGAGGCTAATAGCCCCTGTAGAATGATCCGAAGCCCCCCCAGATGAGGCGGCTTCAGGCCGCGAGGTCGAAGGATCCAACCAGGAAGTCGCTAATGCTGAGCGCGCAGGCGCGGCGTTCCCCAGCGGAGAGGTGCCGGCGGGGGAAAAAAGAGGCGATCGTCAGGAAAGAGTTCAAGGGAACGTAGATGACAGGGCTGGTAAGGAAAAATGCAAGGAGGGGGGCGATCCAGCAAGGAGGTGGTGATCTGTGGCGTGCAGTCTTGTTCAGGCCCGTATGGGAGACATAGAAAATAACATCCGTATGGATAATGGAGAGATCATGGGACAAGCCCCATGAAATGCTGGTTCTAGCCGCGGACGGCACTCAAGTAATTGGCCAAGTCCGTTTCGCCTTATTGCATTGTAGGCACCATAGCCTTATTCCTTTGTGTGTTGTATAATGCATTTTTCTGGCCAGGATTCTGACTTCCACAGAGCAATGCAACCCCCATGAATGACGGACCTGGACCTGCACACACAGGACCCCCCCCCCCCAATGACCCACTTTACGTCCTGGTTCAATTTGGGGGATGATGGACTATGGACGATGGGATTTGTAGTATCTTCACCCGATTCGGCTCCAACTTACACAGACCACTATGACCTCCACGAATAATGAACCTGGACCAAACTTGGCACATAGACACCCCGTGACCCACTTTACACATTGGAGCTGTCTGGGGGAGGATAGACCAAGGATGATGGGATTTGTAGTATTTTCACCTGCTTTGGATCCAACTTCAACAGACCCCCAGGAATGATGGACCTGGGCCAAACTGGTGAGGGTTGGGGGAAGATGGACCATGGACAATGAGATTTGCAGTATCTTCACTCACCTCCAGAGACTACTGAGACTCCCACGAATGATGTACCTGGACCAAACTTGGCACCCAGATTGCTCCATGGTGCACTAACCCCACCACCCAGAATTTGGACCAAATTTGGCACGCAGACTTCCCATGACACATTTTATGTTCTGGTTAGGTTTGGGGGAGGATGCACCACAGATGATGGGATTTGCAGGAAACACTCCAAAGTACATTCATTGAGTAATTTCCCCTCCTTCTCCTAGTTCATTGGGAGAAGATTATGAAAATCAAGGTAGAGGTCTTGCATGCGATGTCAGCATTCCAGAGAACAAAGGTTAAGGAGAAACAAAAGGCTCAGCTCTCTGGATTCCGTGGAGCCACAGGTTACTATTTCATATGATGTTATATATTTCCTCAACAACAGGCATGCTTTTTTCAAACACATACATTGTTATGTATATCTAGGAAAAACACCTATTCTGCAAATGTATGCTGTTACGCCAACTACACCAGAGACTTCCAAGCTTGAAGGCTTCCAACTACAAATTATATTAAGCACTGAATTAAATACACCCCGCACACATGAATACACTCATAATCTTGGCTTTTTACCACCACCACCCCTCTCCCCCTGTTACCTGACTCAGATCCTGCAAGGAGGAAGGGATCAGATAATTTAGTAACAATCTCTGCAGCAGAGTTCAGTGTGCTTACCCACACAATTGGTCTGCTCCTCCCCACAATTGCTTTGCTGGTGTATGGAGGCAGAAGCTTATGGTAATTGCAGTAAAACTGTGAGTTTATGACCATGCAGGGCTTACTCACCCTTTGAATGGGAATTAGCCACTAATTTGTTGAGTAAAGGTGGAAGGGATAGGTCAGGACCAAAAGTAGGTGGAAGGGAGGTGCAAACAATATTCTTTTTGATATATGAGCATGATCTTTGCAATCACTATTATGAAAAGCAAATGCTGGAAGTTACTTTTTAAAAATAACTTCCAACACAATTGTAGTTCCAAGACTGCCCAAATAGTTACTGTTTTAGTTACATTTTTTTTAAAAAAATGCTTTTTTATTCATCAAATTAAAGCATCCTCTCTGTCCACTTTGAGTCTGAAAGCCCCCAAGAGAATGTGTGGTAATCTCTGACCCTCCATGTCATTTTTATGTGATGCTCCTGATGCTATCTACTATAAGTCCTTTTATTACCCATCATTAGACATCATGACTAGAGCTGATGGGAGTTGTGAAACTAACATCTTGACAGTTGTGATTTATTTGTTTAGTCAGATTAGTGGGGGTTGAATTTAGATACAAGACTTGCAGATATGATTTTTGACTTTAAAATGTCCTTTAACCTTTCTCCAACCTTAGCGCCACAAGTGCTGTTGGATTCCAATTCCCATTATCCCCTGTTTGTATGGTGGATAATCAAAAGTGATGGGAGTTGTTGTTTAGTTAAATCTGGGCCCCAAAACTGGGTAAAAACTAAAGAGCACTCATCACTATGTAAACAAATTATAGTTGACCCACTGTATCCAGGATTTTTCACCCATGAATTCAGCAACCCTTTGAAAGCAGCCATAAGACTGATGTGGCCCTGGATGAAAATGTGTTTGACACCTCTGAGTCAATTCCCTTGAAAGTGAAAATTATCAAAAGGGAGTATAGTTATCATTTATTCAGTCTTAATGATGATGTAATGTAATTATTATGCCTTAACTATTGGAGAAAGCCGTTACCTGCAAATTATTACTTCTTTGTCACTAGTAACATTGAAGCTTTGGAGGAAGAAGATTTAAGTTTCTTCTATTTGCCCATAGGATGTTAGTCACAGGTTATTTTATTATTTGATATAAAGAAGTTTGGAGAAATGGCTGTATTTTAGCCCTTCGACTGAAACCTTCCTAGGGAACTGTTCTTCTGAAGTTTTGCCATGCATTTTAAATAGCACTCAGTTTTACTTTATACTTTAAATTTTCCGGAGGTCTTCACTATATCTTCTGTTTGCATTAGCTCATGTTTTGCTGCTTTTCTTCCTTCTGTCCCATATCTTCCCCTCACAGAAAGCCTGCAAGCTGACATCTCACTCTTGCTGTCTCAAAGCAATTTTTCATTTACTCTCTCAAGGGAGCCGGATCCATATTTCTTTCCCTTTAAATAACATTCAGACTGATTTTTAAAATAACACACATTAAATTATTTTCTGCCACTGCCGTTTTATGAACTCTCCATGGGCGTGCTGCTACACTGTCTTGATGATTTATCTGCGCAAATAAACTCTGTCTTTCACTTCCATTATGGCCGTTAATTCTTCCCATGCATAACCTGGCTTTTATTTAAGCTCTCAACACGCTACTTGACAGTAACTACTGTGCTATCACAGAAATGTGCATCCCACATTACTTCTGCTCTGTTGGGCAGTGTAAGCAGAGCATATGACTGGGGTATTGGGGCTTTTTGCTTTTCCCAACTCAGGGAAGACATTATGCAATTATATGTACTTGTAATCCATTCTGTTTGGGGGCAGTGAATATTGCCATTGTGATAAACTATTTCGGGACACGACAAAAACAATTCCTCCTTTCCTGGGTTGTAGATTATTCTGTTACAATGGCACTACTGAAAACTAACAAGCACAATTGACTTTGAGGCTAAAATGCCCATTACTCCATTCCATAATGATAAAATTAACATAGAGCTATCAGCTAAAATAATCTGAAATATACCATTTAAATGGTAATATATGTTACTCTAGGTTCTGTTATCTACAACTGGCAAAATAAGTTACCCCAGCAGGGATCATTCACGCCTTGCCTAGCTCTCTCTATATCTCATAATTATGTCTTCAGGATACAGAAGGATCTATTAGGCTTGTGCACGTATTCATTTTGGACATTTGCCTTTGGCCGTTTTGGCTTGTTTATTTATTTATTTATTTATTTATTTCCGGCATTTTACCCCGCTCTTCTCAACCCCCGAGGGGGGACTCAGAGCGGCTTACAAAAAGGCACAATTTGATGCCCACACAGTAAAACACAATATAAAACCGCAGAAACATTCCACATTAAAATCCATTAAAATACAATTACATTAAGCATCATACGCATTCATTTATGTTAAAAACAGTGTTCCGTCCATAAAAGCAATTGAGCCCTATTCATCAACTTTCCATTAAAATCCAATCTAAAATGCTGCATTTTGCTAGTGTGCAAACGCCTGGTCCCATAGCCAGGATTTTACTTTTTTCCCTGAATGCCAGGAGGAATGGGGTTGATCGTATGTCGCTGGGAAGCGCGTTCCAGAGACGGGGAGCCACCACCGAGAAGGCCCTCTCCCTCGTCCCCACCAACCGCATTTGAGAAGTTGGCGGGAGCGAGAGCAGGGCCTCCCCGGAAGATCTTAAATTACGAGTTGGGACGTAGTGGCAGATGCGTTCAGACAAGTAAGCTGGGCCAGAACCGTATAGAGCTTTAAAGGTCAAAACCAGCACTTTGAATTGAGCTCGGAAGTGGACAGGCAGCCAGTGGAGCTGACACAACAGGGGGGTGGTATGCTCCCTGTATGTAGCTCCCGTTAGTAATCTGGCTGCCGCCCGTTGGACTAGTTTTAATTTCCGAACTGTCTTCAAAGGCAGCCCCACGTAGAGTGCGTTGCAGTAATCTATTCGGGATGTGACCAGAGCGTGGACGACCATAGCCAGATCAGACTTCCCAAGGTACGGGCGCAGCTGGCGCACGAGTCTTAACTGTGCAAAAGCTCCTCTGGCCACCGCCGAGACCTGGGGCTCCAGGCTCAGCAGTGAGTCCAGGATCATTCCCAGGCTGCAAACCTGTGTCTTCAGGGGGAGTGTAACCCCATCCAACACAGGCTGTATCCCTATGCCCTGTTCGGCCTCTCGACTGACCAGGAGTGCCTCTGTCTTGTCAGGATTAAGTTTCAATTTGCTAGCCCTCATCCAGTCCGACACAGCGGCCAGGCACCGGTTCAAGGTCTGGACAGCCTCCTTGGTGACAGGTGGGAAGGAGTGACAGATCTGGACGTCATCTGCGTACAGATAACACCTTACTCCGAAACTCCGAATGATTTCTCCCAGTGGTTTCATGTAGATGTTAAATAACATTGGGGACAGTACTGAGCCCTGAGGGACTCCACAAGACAAAGGTTGCAGAGCCGAACAGGTGTCACCCAGTAACACCTTCTGGGAACGACCTTCCAGGAAGGATTGGAGCCACTGCAGAGCAGTTCCTCCAAGCCCCATATCTGCAAGGCGACCCAGAAGGATACCGTGGTCAACGGTATCGAAAGCCGCTGAGAGGTCCAGCAGAACCAACAGGGACACACTCCCCCTGTCGAGCTCCCGGGGTAGATCATCTACCAAGGCGACCAAGGCTGTTTCAGTACCATGTCCCGGCCTAAAGCCAGACTGTGCCGGATCAAGATAATCAGTGTCTACCAAGCCCAAATAGCCCTAAAAATGAAAGAAGAGAGGGGTGCATCCACACGGGATAAGTGATTGAAAGGGCATCTAGTCCAACCCCTTTGGGCAGGCAAGAAAAACAAAATCAAAGTGCTCCCGACCGATGGCCACCCGGCCTCGCTTCAATCAGCTCCACAGAAGGAGACTCTACTGAACTCCTAGTGCAGGGGTCAGGAACCTTTTTTACTCAGAGAGCCATGAAAGTAAAATCAGGTCCGGATTACCCATTAGGCCAGGCTAGGTAATGGCCTAGGGGCGCACACCGAGGGAGGCACAGATCACGGACCCCCCCCCCCAATGTTTAAACAAATAAAACACAATCCTGGTGGTGTACCCCAGGATTTTGTAAATGTAAAAAAATGTTCCGTGGCTCAAAATTGGTTGAAAAACACGGCCCTAGACAACACAGCCATTTTTTGGTCTATGGCAGTGTTTCCCAACCAGTGTGCCGTGGCACACTAGTGTTCCATGAGCAATCATCAGGTGTGCCGTGGGAAATTGGAACCTCCAATACCCTTTCTCCCCCCTCCTGCCGAACACTTTTTCTAGTCCATTCGGGCTCCCTTCTTCCCAGCCTCGCTCTGCTCGCTTTCCCTCGCTCTGCTCATGCTGCCGCTTCTGCGGGAGGGGGGAGGGAGGAAGACATGACCCGGGCGGGCGCTACTGCATAGACTCGCCCCACGTCTTCCTCCTTCCCCTTCACAGCGCTCTCTGGATATAGGTGAACTACAACTCCAAAACTCAAGGTCAATGCCCACCAAACTCTTATAGTATTTTCTCTTGGTTATGGGAGTTCTGTGTGGGAAGTTTGATTCCATTCCATCATTGGTGGAGTTCTGAATGCTCTTTGATTGCGGGTGAACTATAACTCCCAGCTGTTGAGCAAGACCTTCGTGTGTGTCTTTCTGCCATTCCTGCCAGGATATCTATGTTGTGTTCATCGAAACAGGCCCAGGTTTCACACTGAGTGTATAAATACATTTAAAAACACATTAACTATATGTATGACTGTGTTAGAGTGTCATTTTGTGTCATTTTGGTTGGTGGTGTGCCCCAGGATTTTGTAAATGTGAAAAATGTGTCATGGCTCAAAAAAGGTTGAAAAACACTGGTCTATGGGCAAGAACAAGGTCTTCTCAAAGCAATTTGCTCACGCTTCTTTCCTTCTGGCACAAGGCCAACTTCAACTGCCATGTTGTTTGTTGGCCAACTTTGGCATCCCTCAACAAAAGGGCCATTTCTTGGTCCAAGGAAATAACAAGATCTTCTCAAAGCCATTTTTCTCAAGGAAATAACAAGATCTTCTCAGAGTAATCTGCTCATGCTTCCTTCTTTCCTTCTGGCAGAAGGCCAATTTCACGTGGACTTTCTTGCACGATCAACAAAGGCACCAAGGGAGGGATATAAAAGCGAGGCTCACAAAGATGAATCTCAAAGCCAAAAACCCCCCCACAAAGATGGCCAAGACCTCCGTGCGCCCGATCACATTGCTTCTGTTGGGTCTCCCCTTCCTGGCCTTTGCACATGATGTTCCCGTCATGACAGATGTCGACGTCGGAAAGGTAACCATTTCCAGGTGCATCGGGAGTAATCCCACCAAAAGGTGATACATCCCAATTGGGATCGATGTACAATACAGGTAAGTACGTGAAACAGTGGACTGGGACTCCGAAACTAGATTCGGCACTTTTCAAGCTTTCCGTGAGTTCAATGCTATGGGATCAAATAATAACATTGTAAAGTAGTGATGTTGGTATATTGTATGTAATATCAATAATGTTGTAATATATTTTATAGACTGAGAAGGGGCGTTTGGCGGCCGGATGCACCCCCGAATATGTGCCGTCCCATGCGGATGCATAGTTCGCGTAATGTAAGATCCGGCCCTGAACTGGCCAGAAGAATAACAGAACAGCGTAATCGCTGACCGGCATAACTCATACAGAAAAATGCAGCACATTTTATACAGCTATTCAAACCTCCCATTCCTGCCCCTGACTTGTCAGTAGACGTGCCTCCTAGGATTTGCCTTCTCATTGGATGAGACTTCCTAATGACATCACAGACTGGGGCGGAGAGGGAGAGAGAACAGTTGGGATTGGTGGGGTTCAGCGTCTGCCTCTGACGGTGTGGGCCCCGTTGTCCAGACTGATAAGAATGGGTATTTAACAGCAATGATTAGATCAAACCTCCCAAGAATGTTTGGGATTGGGCTGGGACTGAGCTTGGCTGAGACCCATCCAAGCTCTTAAAATAGGTGTGATTTTTCGAGGGAAGCTGGTGGTTCAAATTGGGCCAAGCTGCATTCGTTCTGCTGTTTGGATACACCCTTGGCTTCCCCTTTCCAAGAATTAATCCCACTTTTCTCTCCCGCCCCCCCCCCCCCACAGCTGGCCGGAAAGTGGTACCCGTTGATTTTCATCAAGACAGACAGTAATCCGAAACCAACCCACGCCTACGTAATAGAGCCCATGAGTGATGGAGGCCTTGCGTTGAACATACAGAGGCCTAAGTGAGTGGCCTCCAGACTCCTTCCCAATCTCTGAAACAGGCCAAGAGGGTGAAGCTCCTCGGAGGCCCTGAGTATTAGAGCATACTTCAGACTTTAGGACATTAGTTCTCTGAGGTTTGGGGTCCGGACTCAGGCTCCACCTCCAAGGGACTTCTAGAAGGTTCCAGTCCGTGAACAGTTCCAAATATCGGTCCATTCCTTGCCCTTATTTTTCCTTTCTTCCTTTCCCTCCCTTCCTTTCCCTTCTTTTCCCATCTTTGCTTCCTTCCTTCCCCCCACCCCTTCCCTCCCGCCCTTCCTTCCTAGGGATAAGGCCTGCCTTGTGAAAAAGGTGCCGATGTCCAAGAGCAGCCCTGGAGTCTTCACCTTACCACGTAAGCATTCCCCAGATTGGAGTTGTAGTTCTCCCAAGGGCCTCAAGCCTTGCCTTGCCGTGGGGTTCAATAGGGTTAATGAACATCTATCTGCTGTGGGTTTCTCTGGACAGAGGGAACTGTGACCGCCATGGATACGGATTACAAGACTTACATGTTCTCCCACTTCATCGCAGAAAACATCGAAATGATAGAACTTTATGGTACGTTTCCCAGATTTATATTATTTACTAGCTTGGGGACCCGGCGGTGCCCGGGTCATTTGAGAAGTGCAGCAGGATGTAGAGTGGGTCATGGGGGCTCTGTGTGCCAAGTTTGGTCTTGATCCATCAGTATTGGGAGTTGCAGTGGTGTCATGAAATTACTGAAGGTAGTGCAAGTCCCATCATCTGTGGTCCACCCTCCTCCAACCTGCAGCAGGATGTAGAGTGGGTCATGAGGGCTGTGTGTGGCAAGTTTGGTCTGTATTGGTGAATGGATGAGGGTTGCATTGTTTTTAGGTAGTGAGTGAAGGTACTTCAAGTCCCATCATCCGTGGTCCATCTCACACAAAACTGACTTGTTTGGATGCCCGTAACAGCAAGGGTTCCACCGCCATGTTTTTCTCGAGTGAAACGGATCACGTGGCTGCCAGTCGCAGCTACCTTCGGTTTCTATTTGGGATCATGCAGTGCATGGAGGGGCTGCCACGTGCTCACATGGGGTTTCCAATCAGCTGAGTCTATTTAATAAGGCGAGTGCCTTCATTGCTCAGTTGCATCCTGGCTCCAGAGATAGGTGCTTTGATCACTATAGTCAGATTGCCTTACTGCTTGCTCACTCGCAGCTTTAGCTTTTGGCTTGGCTCATTGAATCTAATTTTATTTTTTGATTTTCCCTAGATTTTCCTTTATTTTCTTGATTTTTTATTTAGGAACTGGGAATTAGAAAATATGGGTGGGTGTGTGGCAGGGGCGGTCTAAGGTAATTTTAAATGGTAAGCGAACATTATTTTGGTGCCCCCCCAAAAAACATTATTTTGCCCCCCATGTAAAACAAATATACAATTATAATATCACAATACCATTAGTAGTATTATATTGTATCAATGTATATACAATATATTATACCATACTCATACTATATTATATCATATCATAATTATATTACACTACATTACAATATAATTATATTATAATATATTGACATTATAATATAATATAACATTCTATATTATTATTATTATAAAATAATAAATAAAATTATTTATTTAAATAAAATTATCCTCTACTAAATATTTTCATTACTCCTATAAAACTCAAATAACCCAAAATAAAGTAAAATAAAATATTATATATTACTATTTTGTACAATACCACTATACTGCAATATTGTTTGTAATATTACATGTAATATAAAATATATCATTATTCTATTGTTAAATTGTATTTTTTTATTATATTGTATGACAATATTAAGCAGAACTGTATAATAATCAACAAGAAATGCAATGTAAATGCATCAAAATCAGAATATATTTCCTACCACCCGTCCCATAATTCATAGGAGTCTCCCATAAGTCCAAAATTAGGATCCCAATGTAAATGTAAATAGAAAAACAGCCAAAATGTTCAAATGAGGTCGAATACAGGCAGCGCGGCCTAGGCAAACTTGGGCCCTCCTTCCCTTTAGGTGTTTTGGACTCCCACAACTCCTCATAGCCTCAGGCCCCTCAGGTCTAAACAGAAATAGAGCCGAAGAAAGGAAGGAGGGAGAGAAGAGGTCACAGAGGAGGAAAGCCCTTCATTCATTCCTTCACTTACACTTCCTTCACTGATTCTTTTCTCCTTCCCCGCAAATGCGCACGCGGCAGAGACAAAGGGAGAGAGGAAGCACTCCCTGCCTGCCCGATAGGGAGTGCTTTGCTTACAGGCTTCTGCGCAAGGGAACTACTGGGCATGTGCGGAGGTTTTTGCACATGTACAGTTGCTCCTGCGCTCAACTTCAGCTCCGGAGCAACTGTGCCTGCGCGAAAACATCCGCGCATGCCCAGAAGCGGCATCGGAGTGCACAAGGGCGGGGCCCAAAAGCAGGCAGCTGCAGCGCTGCCTGAGGAACATGAGCAGGGCCAGGATGGCGCCCCATGCGGCCAGGACGGTGCCCCCTTCCCAGATGGCGCCCTATGCGGCCGCTTACTTGGCCTACCTGTAGGACCGCCCCTGGTGTGTGGGTTTGCAGCATTTGGGTACTTGGGTGACTGGATATGCTTTTCTTTTAGGGTGGCTATGAGCTTCGAGTCACCCTTTAGCCTTTATTAAAGCCTTTAGCTTTTTATCTTCTCTCCTTATGTTTTTCTCCTCCCTCCTCTCTTTCAGAAGTTACTTTTACGATTTTCGGGAGGTTCGCAAAGAACGGATACGTGGGTCTGCCTAAATTCAGATAACAGAAACAAATTGCAGTTCAGCCAAATTGCACAAGCCTATTTTTTATAGCACTGTCCTGTGCTTTCCAGTGTTATTGAATTCTAGTTTGGGGAATATGCAACCTTTTTCAAATCTAACCTTGCCAGAATTTTAATCCATATAGAAATCGTGGCAATCTGACTTAAAACTGATTCGAAATAGAGGGGGAAATTAGCCACGTTGAACCATGGCAGAGGGAGAGCAGAAAACAGAACCACAATCTACAACAAGGCAACACCTTCATTGAGACCAACCAAAATATTCCCCCCCCCCCCCCACATAGTGCTGTTAATGGTTGGAATGGGAATAACAGGTGTTGTGGGTTGTATTTCAGTGGAAGGCAATGGCAAGCCACCTCCGGGTGGTCTTTGCCAAAGAAAAACTTATGAAAAATATATTGCCATTAGTTTACAGAAAACTTGAGGACAAGCAAGCACATATGTGCACACATATGCAGATTAATAATAATCTCGGGAGAGGCTGCAGATAGAAGAAAAAGAAATGGAGAGATAATTTGTGTTCTGGCATATTGTGAAGAAATCTTGGACAGAACCTTTCCCCACGTATACTACTTTTCCACAAGAACATTGCTGATTTGGGGGAGTTTCCATGGATGTGGGTTATAGGCATTCTGAATTGGTCCTGTCCTGCTCCATTGACATTCCTGTATTTGTGGTTTGCCATTCTATTTCTGGACCAAGGTTAGACATCGAGAAAACTCATTTAGAATAATAATGGTCCTTTAGTCTTTTTCAGAAGACATGTTACACCTTGTTATATAAGTCAGCTTTTGGTACCTGGCAGATAGGTTTTTAAGTGTGAATGATGGTTTTTGAGAATATTGACAGATACATATATGCAATGAGGTCCACATGCCTAGTGGGAATGGAAGGATCTTTTGTATGCTCAGATGGCCAACTATCTATGGAAATACTCTGGCTGAATGAAAAACAAACCATATTTTTAGATGATACTAGCACCATGGAATTCGTCATAAATTATGTTATTTAGAAACTTAAGGTATTGCTTGAGTATCCTTTATACAAAATGCTTGAGACCACAAGTGTTTTGCATTTTCAGATTTTGGAATATTTGATATACATAATGAGATAAGATAGGATCAAAGTTTAAACACAAAACATATTTATGTTTCATATACACCTTGTACACATAACCTGAAGGTAATTTTGTACATAAAAATTTAATAATTTTGCGCATGAAATAATATTTGTGCATATGGGCCGCGGTGGTGCAATGGGTTAAACTCCTGTGCCGCTGAACTGCTAACCTAAAGGTTGGTAGTTTGAATCCTTGAAACGGGTGTGAGCTCTCGTCTCTCAAGCTCTAGCTTCAGTCAACCTAGTAGTTTGAAAATGTGCAAATGTGAGTAGATTAATAGGTACTGCTTCTGTAGGAAAAGGGAAAGATCCAAGCTCCATTTTCAAGCCACATTTCAGCTTGAAAATGGAGAAAAGCACCTCCCTGGAGCAAGAGATGAGCGCCACCTTCAAAAAACCGGAAATGAAAGAAGGCTTGTCTTTGTTTTTATGTCTGATTGTATTTGATTGTAAAGCAGTGGTTCTTAACCTGTGGGCCGTGGATCACCACTGGACCGTGAGGACTACAATCTGGTCCACGAGCCTCCTTCTTTATTTTATTTTCATTCTGCTCCTTTCGTGCTGCCTGCCACTCCTTCCCTGCAGCTGACCATGGCATATGTTCTGTATCAGAAACTAGAGCTGATGTGGTCTAACCAATGCAATTTTCTGAATCAGCACTACAAACCAAATTAAAATTGACCAAAAACTGATTTGTAACCCTTTTGGTACTAATGTTGGAAAGTGGTCCCTGTTCAAGTAGTCCCTGGTCAAAGTGGTCACTGGACAAAGTGGTACCTGGTCAAGTGGTCCCTGGGTTTAAAAAAAGATTGGGAACCACTGCTGTAAAGGCATTGAATGCTTGTCTGTGTAAAATGTTGTGATCCACTCTGAGTCCCTCAAGGGAGAAGGGTGGAATATAAATAAAGTGTATTATTATTATTATTATTATTATATTGACCATCCATCTGGCCAAGTTTGGATTTTACAGCTTTTTCAGATTTCTGGATAACTCAACTTGTAGTAGAGTACCATTTTAAATAGAATTAATATTCTAACTGAGATGACTATAAATTTGATTTACAAATCTTGGATATTCAAATCCTGGCACCATTGCAAAAATGTCTGAGATGTTTTTATTATTATTATAGTCAAAACCATTTCCACTTCTGTCCATCACACAACCATTTCAAAAGCAAATTGATTTTGGATAATAGTCTCCAAGTCAATAAAACTTTTTAAAAAAACAACTGAGGAATTAAGGTTAAAAAGTCAGAGATGCCACTGCGTACACAGCAATACAGTAGGGGTTATTCCTATGGTTAAATATACAGAGGATTGAGGCCTTCAGATATGGATTCCATGTGCTTTAATTATTTCGATTCTAAATTGTTACTTAATTTTTTCCAGGTCAACGCTGTTAATCTGTTGCAACATAACCTAGAGCAGGGGTGGGCAACCTACGGCCCGCGGGCCAGATGTGGCCCGGCAGCCGATTCTGTCCGGCCAGGGGAGAAGGGCGTCGGGTGGGGCCAAGAAGAAGGGGTGCCACTGCCACCATCCCATCACGGGCTCTGTGGGGCCTGTGTCGGCAGACAGGCTGGAGGAGCGGCGGCTTTGGAGTGCCTGACATCCTTGGAGATGATCCGGGCCTGCAGCGGGAGCACTCGGCATCCTGCGGGGGCTGATTACCCTGGCGACCCGGAAGACTTGATCGTCTTCCGGGTCACCAGGTCAAATAAGCTGCCTCAGATCGCCGACTGCTCCCCCTGCAGCCCCGGGGATGGCAGGCACTCCATAGCAGGGCGATAAACTGGGGAACGGCTGGGGGCGAGAGCAGGCAGAGGTCTGCAGCCTCTGATCGTCTGCTGCTCTACTCTGCTGCAGTGGCAGCTGGGTCCGCTTTGCCATCCTCTGGGCTGGGTCCATTGGGCCAATCCATCTTGGGATCCTTCCTCTCTTCAGGATGTCAGCCTTCATCTTGGTTCGCACCTTGTCTTCTTGAATTTAATTTAATTTTAGTGGTTTTTATTATTATTTTATAATAATTTTATAATAATAATATAATAATATAATATAATAATGTTATATTGTATTATAATTTCAATATATTATAATGTCTCTATATATACTATAATATAATAATTATGATATTAATACTAATAATATATGAATATTTTTGATATATTAATATGTTAATATTAATGATGTGTAATGTATGGCAAATAAATAAATAAATAAATAAATAATGTAGATTAGAATGTAGTTCAGCCTTTAGGTGCGGCCCTCCATAATATTTTTTGGCTCTCGTGTGGCCCCTTGGAAAAAATAATTGCCCACCCCTGACCTAGAGGTTATCATGATTCCCCTCAACATTTGGTTGATCAAAACCAGGATATGTGTTGCACCTCAGAACTCTGGCAGTCCCCCCTAGATCACACACACCAGGCAGATGCAATAAATGTAATTTATTTAGAATAAAAGATAGTCCAAAGATGTAAAAATAAAGCAATCAAAGCAAGTCCCAAAGTAGTCCAATGAAGTTCTTAAGCTGTGAGCCCAATTGGCTTAAATCCTAAGGAACGCAAAAGTACTTGAGCAAGGCAAAAGTTCGTAGACAAGACAAACCGCTTCTTGCGGTCAACGTGAAACTTGAGACCAACCGCTCCGGTGGTTCCGTGAACTTGGAGACATGAACGATAGTCCTTTCCAAACTAAACGTAGCTTCGGGTCTGACTAGAAATCACCCAGGCACATTCTAATAATGGAAACTATTTTCTGTGTGCCCAATGCACCCCCTTTCTCAGGCTCCAATCTTTCCAAGAGGAGCGGATACTGGCCCTCCTGTCAAATTCCATCTCATTAGCGGCCGCAGGTGCAGTGCTCTCGTCCTGGGAAACTGAATCCTCCCTAATTCCCCAATCTTCAGAATGTTCATCTGGCAAAGGAGTAGAGAAGCTCTCGTGAGAATCAAGGTTACTAGGCCTCTCACTGTCCACTTCAGAACTGACTTCCATGAAATCATCAATATTCTCATCTGCAGTATCATACCCATGTAGCCAGCCACCCATGATAATTCTTCCTCTGCAGACCCATATCCATCTGGCCACCCATCATCCCCTTGAGCCGGGGCAGCTGGGACCCCCAGAGTCTGTCTCTGACCACTAGGCTGGAACACCAAACTAGGCTGGGATACCACAATATGTGTGACCTGGGACTTCATCCCACAAAGCGGGGGGTCTTCTTTGTGTGGCTTTTCAACCATCTTTGAAGCATGTAGAAATGGAGGAGGAAAACTGTCTGATGAAGTCAACATCAGAGAGTTGGGCAGGATGGCAACACTATTAATGAGGAAGACCATACAAATAGTTCTGGCAGTAAAAAAAAAACCCATCTTGGGCGGATCTGGAGTTCAACACTCTGGATCAGCTCCAGTATTCAGGACCTCATCAAATTGAAGCCAAGAAGCCAGGTGACAGTAGGGTACAGCGGGGGAAACCATGAGGCAGTTACATGCTACGTTCCCTTATTGTCAGGGGTCATGTGATCCCTTACCACTATATTTCTCTTGTCCCCTGTTTCCTCCTGCTTCTCATTTAGCTTTTTCTTTGGGGAGTCGGATGTACACCTGACTCCTCTGGGCTCTCTGTGCTGCTGGCACAGAGCCCAACAGAGCCATGCCAGAAGTAGCAAAAAAGAACTGGCAGCGGACATGTGGCTAACATACAAGCAAATACTAAAAAAGACAAACTAAGCCGAATGGGACATAAAAACAATAGAAGACCTGAGACAAATAAACCAAAAAACGACATGGTTTCATTACCACCAAATACATGAAATATATAAGAAAGACCGGATATTAGGGTTCCTGGAGGGGAAGGATTACTGAGACCAAATAATAAAAAAAAAACAAGAAAAGAACATTAGCCTAATATATAGACAGCTGTTGAAATGGTCAACAGAAGAGGAGCAGGTGAAGGAATGCCACATAAAGTGGGCAAAAGATCTGAAACATACAATATATTTACGGCAATTTACGGCAATGGAAAGAAGTTTGGGGGGAATTAAAATACACTGCAGCAACAGATATCCGGGAAAACTGTCTGAAGCTACAATATAGATGGCATTTATGCCCAGAGAAGCTAGCCAGGTTCAATAAAAACATTTTGAACAAGTGTTGGAAGTGTAACAAAAACCTGGCACATTCATGCATCAATGGTGGGATTGTAAAAAAAAAAAGTTTTGGAAGGCAATACATACAGAGACACAAAAAATCATTAAGGCAAAATATAAAATGGACCCACAAATCTATCTGCTCGGCTTCACAGTACCCAATCTAAACAGAAACCAGGACAGAATGCTATTTTTGTTAAGCACAGGTGCCCGATTAACGCTGGGGAGAAAATAGAAGCAGAAGGACATCCCGAGCATGGAAGACTGGATGTGGAAGATTATAGACATTATACAAATGGAATACTATCACAAAAACTATATGAGAGGAAGGAAAAGATGGATTGGTCCGGTTTTAAGGATTATATGCAGAACAAAGGAGTACAATTCCTAATAAACCCAAACGAAATGTAACTGTAATGACATTTACAACCTTATTGTTTACTACAACTTAATGAAACATGGAATACCATAGGAAAATGTATAACCAATCAATGTGTAAGATAACCTTGAGAGGACATTGGGAAGTCTTTTTATATGCATCACTGTACCTTTTCCTTCTCCACCGCCCCTACCTGCCCTTACCCACCCCCAACCCTACCCCCACCCACCCCCATCCGAGGATCCCACCCCACCTCGTTTTCCCTGACGGATGGTTCTCACCATCTTCTGTCAATGCACAAAATTCAATAAAGATATATTTAAAAAAAGAAGTAGCCCTACATCATATGATGGGCTCCAGGGGACTCAGTGAAGGCAATGTGCCGGCAATGCCGAGAAGCAAGAAGAAAACAATTCTTCGCCTCAATAGGATGAGATCCAAGATGTCCATGTAGAACCACCAGTGCTGAATTAATTAAGATAAAACTAGTTTTGAATTTCGAACTCAATTTTAAGTAGTTGAAGTAAGCTGAGGACAAAGGAGGAAATAGGAAGAAGAAAGAGAAACTGGAACATTTTAAGTAACTGGAAATTGCGACAACAGAGGATCAATTGAGACTGACCCTGCTAAGTAGAGACTGTTAGAGGGTATGAAAGAGGAGAAGATATGCATCGACTACAACCCATTTTGATGATCATGGGCCCTTTCCAGTTCACCCACTGCATTTTTTCCAACCAAAAAGGAGTGGTTGCTGATCCTGGATGCCTCTAGGAGTAACAATTACCCTTTAAAACAGTTTTACAAAACTGGAACTGGACATCTGGAAAAATCTGTTGTGGGAGTAAGTGTGGCAGGAACAGAAAATTGAACCACTAACACCCCTGCAAGCTTAACCACCAGTGTTAAAAAAAACCTAACAGATGTATTATGGTATAGGCATCCATGAACAACTGCCTACAACAGTGGCTCTCAACCTGTGGTCCCCCAGATGTTTTGGCCTTCAACTCCCAGAAATCCTAACAGCTGGTAGACTGGCTGGGATTTTTGGGAGTTGTAGGCCTAAACACCTGGGGACCCATAAGTTGAGAAACACTGGTCTGCAGCCTATCATCAAGTGAAGTAGCCTGTAATTTTTGGGCATTTCTGCCATAATTGATTTGTTTGTTTTCAGTGGCCACAAAATTCTTATAAAATCAAACTGTATATTTTCCCATGCTATACCGATTAGCCTAAGGTATGTACCAAGCTAAAAGTAAAAGAAAAAAGGAAGGATAATGTATCTGATTTTGAATAAAACAAAGGATCACATTCAGCTAATGAAATTAAAGAAGGAAATGAAATTATCTCCTCTCACCAGAAGTGATAGTTCAACATGTCAGAGTAAACGTGGTACCGTCTCTTCACTCTTCTTTTATATGCATAAGCAATTAAGTTGGCTGCCACCACAAGTCTCTGGAAATGAGATGGCATACAATCAAATGATAAGTAATTAAGGACCATTAAAAGGTAATACGACAGGTAGGGAAAATGGTTTTCAAATAATCCTTTGAATTATTAATACACATTCAGTTCAAGTTGCATGGGACCCGTTCAGAAACAGAGGGTGTATTTACATTGTTGATTTAGTTCAGTTTGATGCCACTTTAACTGCCATAGCACAATGCTGTTGAGATTTGTAGTTTGGTGAGGCACCACCACTCTTTGGCAGATAAGACTACAACCTCCATTATTCCATAACATTGAGCCATGTCAGTTAAATCAGTGTCAAACTGCATTAATCGTATAAGGTAGATGCACTCTAGGACCGATTTGAACTTTTTCTATAATGAGTGCTTTAAGAAATGCATCCATTTTTTTGCTTTTGGATTCTACTTTCTAGTTTGTGACTTTTTGTGCTCTACATGCAACCAAAATATACTGCAATGTACTAGAAATAATATCCCCCCCATTCAATTTCAGATTTTTTTTTCTACATTAGCATTATGATGAAATCTGGATAAACAGATTAGGAAACCCTCATGCTGCCTTTTCCATATAAGAAGCTTGTAATTTATTGCCATTTTCTGCCTTGATCTGATCCATGTTACAATTATATCAGCTTTAGAGGAAGGCATCTGTAATGACCTGGCCCTTGACCACTTGGCGCAGGGTGGACCTTCCTATTTTATATCCCACCGCTGCCACCAAAATGTAACGACCTGGGCTCCTGGGTGCTTTGAACCCCAATAATGTTCTTGTTGATAAGGTAATGCTGCCACCAACCTTGGGTAAATACCCAAGGATTTATTATAGATAATATAATTACTGATAATCAACCCCCTTATGGCTCAGTGGCAACTCTCAGCGTGGTGGGTGCTGAGGTAAAACAAATGGCTTATCAGAAAGCTGGCACTAGACAGAGGCTTCTTATGAAAGATGGCACAATATGAGGCTTGGGTTTTAAACTGAACAGAGAAATGTTTATTGTTTCAACTGTTTTAAGAAGGCACAGAAGCGTAACAAACTCCTTTTCTAAGAGTCCTCTGTTAGCTACCAGTCCCTGAGCCAACCTCCTATCTCTAAATCCAAAAGATCTCAAGGTTCCCTGACTGACTTCCACTGGTCAGCACTAAAAGGCTCCCAAAACTCTGTCAGCTTCGCCAGTCTTTCCCCTCTGACACTAAGAGCTGTCAGCTTCCCTGACCCTTAGCTCAGATAAATCACTGGATGCTTCTGCTACAGAGCACAGACTGCTTCAGACTCCCTGTTACAGATTCAAATTTCCCACTTCCTGCCCCCAGACCAACTTCGATTGGATGGAATCTTGCTGGCTGGTTGCATCTTCTTCCGGTTTCCAGCCAATGAGGGCAAAGAGATGGGCGATGAGTAGAACAATGAAGGCAGAAAAACATTTTGATGGGATTAAATATGTAGATCAAGTGGCCAAGTGTTCAGCAAGAACCCTCTTGTTCAAGCTGAGCAATTCTATTGTCTTTTGGTTGATGATCAAATGTCCTCATCTGTGTTTTTCTCTGACAGACACAGATTA
Organism: Anolis apletophallus; assembly: GCA_030556195.1. Lineage (NCBI taxonomy): Eukaryota > Metazoa > Chordata > Lepidosauria > Squamata > Anolidae > Anolis > Anolis apletophallus. The sequence goes on along the minus strand of JARBWK010000008.1, from coordinate 65,426,299 downwards.
ATATATTGCTCCAGGATCTCAGTTCTTTGTTCTTCAAACAAATGAAGACTCTGTAGCCATGTACCGGTTTCCGAGGCTGATAGAGGTGGCCGTTTATGAAATATAGAAATAGGTTTGCCTATTAATCAATGGCACAAAGGCAGGCTAAACTCAGAATCATTTGTCTATTGATTAGCAGAAACCAGTTTTTGGCCCAAGGGGGAAAGACCCTTTTGGAAAGAGCTGGCTCCTGCCATTGTCATGCAAATGAGGCTAGTGGAGGGATGATTGAATCACAAGCTTGCAACTGGCAAGCCTCACCCATGATAGCTGGCCAGGCATGTAGCCGGGGGGGGGCTAAGGGGGCTTCAGCCCCCCCGAAATTCTCAGAGTGGTCCGCGAGAAGGCCTTACTGGTACATTTTTTAAACTGTTATGTTTATTCATATCATGATCTGATCACCATGCTCATTATATCCCACATTAATGGGGTTATTGGGATAACAATAAAAACGGTTTGCTTGGGTAGACCCTCTTCCACTCAGTCTCAGCCCCCCCCCCCGAAACCAAACTCAGCCCCCCCCCCTGAACCAAAATCCTGGCTACGGCCCTGTAGCTGGCTAAAGGTAAACAGTGGCACTTTCATATTTTTAAATTACATACATGTGGAAAACATGAGGGGAGATATATTAGGGTTTATAAGGAAAATATACCGTCTAGATCACCCCTGCCTACCCACCAGAAAGATACACAGTTTATTAGATTAATAAAAGATAGCCCAAGGGGTCCTGGAAAGAAAGGAAAAAGTATTTGGGAATTCATGTGGGTGATAAACCATGAGGCCCCTCGCAGGGGAGAAGCGTCCTGAGTCCATGGGGAGAAAAGAGGGGAAACGTTGCAAGGTTCATAAAAAGTCTTTGGGAATGAGCAAAAGTCCATAAGAGTAATGCAAAAGGAAAATAACTGGGTGTATTCATAAAGTGTGAGTTACAGGGGTATTGTCATGTGGGCCATGGGAAGAGCCTTAGGTTCCCACGTGGGGAGAGATAGGGGATTATGAGATCACTTCCAGCCTGATTTTCTTGGAAAAACTATGAATCCCTTGGTTTTAAACTATCTTCTACAGAACCCAAGAAAAAGGACCTCTGATATCACTTCCTCCTTTCCTCCTGGGGGTTGTTTACCTGGGAGAAGAGAAGGTAGAGAGAGGGACATGAGAATCATGCCTCAAGATTTAAAAGGGCGCTCCATTGAGGGTGGGGGGGAGAACTGACTTTCTGCTGCTCTAGAGACCAGGGCACAAGGGAGCAATGGTTTCAAATGGCAAAGAAAGAGATTCTACTGTAAAGATTAGGAAGAACTTCCTGGAGAGTGGCATAGATTACCTTTGACTGTGGTGGAGTCACCTTCTCTTGAGGCTTTTCCACAGTGGTTGTCTATCTGGAGTGCTTTGATTGTGCCTTCTTGCATGGCAAGGGGTTGGACTGGATGGCCCTTGGGGGTCTCTAGGATTCTATATCAGGAGTAGGCAATGCGGGGTCTAATGGATACAATTTTTCTCTCCCATCCACCATCTCATCCTGACTAAGGCCAACCCTTTTGGGATCCAAACGTTTCCTGTCTTTCCTTCACTTTCCGCCTCCGAAAGAGAAGAAGGGGAGGAAAGGGCAGGGAAGGGACTTGGGGATAACCCCTTCCCTCCCAGCCTGCCCAGCCTGCTCTGGCCTGCCATGCAGCCCTCAAGTTAGAAAGTTTGCTTATGTCTGAAAAAAAGTCTAATCTCTAAACTCACATTTAGTGTTGAGAATACAGTAATATTGTTTCAGGACCAGACTCTACAGCTAGCTAAAATAAATATTGGATTTCACATCCATGTCTTTAATTTCATACATCTCTCTCTGGATCCCTCCTATTGTATGTGCTAGCTCTGGTTCCTACTGACCACTGAGGCTGAGATTAGTTGGAGCTCAACAATACATATAGGGCAGGGGTGCTCACACTTTCTCAGCATGGGAGCTACCATATGAAGAACAAAGTTTAAAAGATCACCTGGTGCGCGTGCGCACGCGCGCACCCACTCCTGCTGCCACTTTCCGCCCGCACAGGGCTTCTTTCTTTCTTTCTTTCTTTCTTTCTTTCTTTCTTTCTTTCTCAGAAATGTAAACAATGGGACATGCAAAAATACATCCAAGCACCCCATTTCTCCCTCCCTGGCATATTTCCCACAGATATAATCAGGCAGAAAGCAAACAGAGAGACCTGGGAGCTGCAAAGCCATTTGTGTCTCAGAAGTTTACATGGGACATGCAAAAATACACCCAAGCACCCCATTTCTCCCTCCCAGGCATATTTCCGACAGATATAATCAGGCAGAAAGTAAACAGAGAGACCTGGGAGCTGCAAAGCCATTTGTGTCTCAGAAGTTTACATGGGACATGCAAAAATACACCCAAGCACCCCATTTCTCCCTCCCAGGCATATTTCCGACAGATATAATCAGGCAGAAAGTAAACAGAGAGACCTGGGAGCTGCAAAGCCATTTGTGTCTCAGAAGTTTACATGGGACATGCAAAAATACACCCAAGCACCCCATTTCTCCCTCCCAGGCATATCCCCACAGATAGTATCAGGCAGTAAACAGACATTTCAGCTACTTTCAGGAAGTAAAAAGACCGACCTTGGTGCTTCAATTTGGTGAGGAAATGGCTCCCAAAGCATCCTTGTTTCTCCGCTGTCGTTTGCTCCTCTTTGCACGCCGCCTGCATGCGCGCTGCCTCCAACTGTGTCTGAGCCGTCCACGAGGGAGAATGGGCTCTTCTGCGCACGCATGCGGGCCAACTGAGTACCTCGTCATCCACCCCCGCCCCCTCCTTTGGCCTGGGACGTCTGTGAGTGGCCGGAGAAGGACGGAGGGAGGAGGAATGCAGAAGGGCAAAAGAGGGGGCGGCCTGGATGCCATCGCGTCATCCATGGCCAGCCCTCTTTTGCCCTTCTGCATTCTTCTTCCCTCCGTCCTTCTCCGGGCACTCACAGGCATCCCAAGCCAAAGAAGGGGGTGGGGGTGGATGACGAGGTGCTCAGCTAGCCCACGCTTGCGCAGAAGAGCCCATTCTCCCTCGTGGATGGCTCAAACGCACTTGGAGCGTGCAGGCGGCGCGTCAACAGAAGTAACCAGCCAGGAAACGCGATTGACCGGGTCAGGGCCTGAAGATCACCCGGATGAGGCCCAAAGATCACCCGGTCGATCGCGATCACCGTCCTGAGCACTCCTGATATAGGGGAACAGGTACACCAACCTTGTTCTCTGACAATCTCAGTCTTGTTTGCAATTTAGGAATAGTTGGCAAAAACCCAAGACTACAACCACATCTTGGTATCAGTGCTTAAATTCACTTTAGGGAATAGAGCAGTGTTGTTCTTCTGTTGCAGTCTGTGGTTTCTCTGTTTGAGAAAATCAGCTGATCAATATCTACCTTGAGACACTCTTTAAAAATCAGTACCATTCTTTGTTTATATTGCTTCAGTAGTCATGACAGCTACTGTTTTATTCATTTCTGAAAAAAGTAGGTGAAGAGATCTGTGTGGGAAAGAATGCCAATTTTCAGTTAAACAAAAAAGATTGCTGTCAGATTAAAGGGTCCAGGATCAAAATGAATTAACTTGCGTTTCTGCTAAAACCAGGAATAAAAAAAATCAATGGAACTTCACTTAAGAATGTTCCTATTTACATCCACTAAACCAGGTCCTAAAATCACGAGTAGAAGCCATTCAAAGACCTTCTGAATTTAAAAGTTCAAAGGTATGCAATGAAGCAAGATTTTTAAAAACTATTCATAAAGTGATAGACTGAGTGTTCAACCTAATATGTTTGTAATGGTTGGTTGATATCTTTATTCACTCAGATCTTTATAGCATCATATTTCCAATTTATCAGTAGTTATTATATTTTTGAAGAGCTGATTATAATTCTTACATATGATCAAGTATGATGGTTTTTATTCTTTGATACGAGATTTTAATATCCTTAGCTTTCTAAAAAAAGAAATTGCCTTCATCTTGCATTTGTATTTTATAGAGCATGTAATGAATATTGTTGGCCCTCTAGCCACAGATTCCACATCTACAGATTCTACCATCCATCCAAAAAGCAAATCTTGATTTTGCCATTTTATATAAGTTATATAATTTCACTATTCCATTGCGTACAATGAGATTTGAGCATATACAGATTGCAGTATCTACAGGGGTTCGTGGAATCAAACTGCGGTGTATTCTAAGAGTATACACAGCAGTACATGTGCATACCTTATGTTAGATAAGCAATACATGAAATTGTGGAAGACTGACTCAACAGAAGCTCTACTTTGCTCTGTCCCAGCTTTCTAACCACAGGAGTGAATGAGAGCCAGCTGCTGACGTCACTTACCACTTCATCAAGCAGGCTTTCAGATCCATTGTAGGATGCCGAGACTGCAGTACCTGATGGATCCCTTCACATAATGCAGGGCTACTTCCAACAGGGCTTTCCGTGTCCTACAAAGAGCAAGGAGAACACAGGAGCCAGTAACGGGGACAGCACGGTGGGAATCCCGACAGCATAGCTTTCTCCTGTGTGATGGAGAAGGCAGTGCTGCGGACACTGCAGGGTACAGGATTCAACTGCTGCCCCACAGATTTGGTGTGATGCCCAGTGAATCCTCCCATGTCCCCTGTGATGAAGTCCCTAAAGCCTCGAGGGAGGAATTGGAGGGGGAAGCAATATTGGCATTGAAGGAGAGAAGTTGCAGCCTTTTCCTTTGACTCTGGTTTGCAAGAGAATAAAGGATTATGATCAATGCTTTGACTGTACTTTCCTGCATGGCAGGGAGTTGGACTGAAAGGCCCTTGTGGTCTCTTCCAGCTCTATGATTCTATCACCAAGGTTTATACAACAGGCTGTCTTAGGATTTTCTGGGCTTCCAGAGTTGGGAGAATATGCCTGAGAGAGTTGTAAACTCAGAGGCATGTTACTGTGTGCCTTCAATTCATTTCCAATGCATGGCAATCACAAGATAAAGCTATCACAGTGTTGTTGTTGTTGTCCTCCTCCTCTGCCTCCTCCTCCTCCTTCTTGCAAGATTTATTCAGAGGAGAATGCCTTTGCCCTCCAAGGAGGCTAGGAGCATGACTTGCCCAAGATTACCCAGTAGGTTTCCATAGCAGAATGGAGATTCAGATCCTAACTCTCCAGAGATACTTAGGAGGACCCAGACCACAAACCCTTCTACAAACACAGGTTGGACAACAATGCATGTGAAAGAGATCTTGGAGACTTAGTGAACCACAAGTTGTACATATGCCAACAATGTGATGCACTAGTTAAAAAAGCCAATGGGGTTTGGGGCTGCATCAAAATGAGTATAGTGTCTAGATATAGGGAAGGCATGGTGCCTCTTTATTCTGCTTTGGTCAGACCTCACTTAGAATACTGTGTCCAATTCTGGGCACTACAATTCAAGAAGGATATTGAGAAGCTGGAATGTATCCAGAGGAGGGTAACTAAAATGATCAAAGGTCTGGAAACCAAGCTCTTTATGAGGAGTAGCATAAAGAACCACATAGGTTTGTATGCAAAGGGGAAGGCTGAGAGGAGACATGATAGCCATGTTTAAATATCTGAAAGTGGAGTCGAGCCAAACAGGTTCTGACTAAGAACCCTACAGCAGAGAGTTCCACTGGTCCTCTGCTACCATTTGGCCCAGGTTGCTTAAGGAATGGGGACAGCAAGATAGCCTTTTTCCTTCTTCTCACATCTGCCTCCTGACACATTATAGCCACTGCAACAACAGTAAGTACCCATTTCCTGTAGCAACATCAGTTTTCCCCTGAGGGCACACATGCAGCCCTCCCCTTCACACTTGCTCAAAACACATAAAACAACCCATGCTTTCTATAGCGATTCCAGCAAACCTGAGCCCAGGAGGGTATTGGCTGAAGGGATACATAATTCCCCAAAGGACCAACTTGGGAATTCTAGTTTGCAAAGCACCAAGGACCCATTTTCTCTGTTTCCCATTGCTTTTGATCCATTTCTGATTCTCCCTGGCTGGTTACAGCTAAAAATCCATGCTCCATCATTGGAACTTGGGACCCTGGAAGACCCCTCATCGGCGGACCGGCTATGTGGTATCCCTAGGGGTTCTGCCACGTTTGGGACCTGAAAGGCCAAGAATCCATCTGGTTTGGGGGGGGGGGGGGAAGCAGCACCTCTTTGGATCAAATATGGACTCTTTCATTCCCTGGACTTTCTATTGTTTATTCCAAGCCTTCTCTGCAAATGCTGGCCCTGCACCAAAGGGGCATTTATGAACTCTCACCCTTCTATGGACTCTTGTTGTTACTATATGGACTTTCTAGTTTCCCAAGAACCAAGGACCTTTTCGGTAAGCCAGGCCACTGGCTCTCCCCACATGAACTTCAAGACTCCGTCCCCACTGATTCACTCTGTTCTTCGGACTTATGGTGCCTCAGAGAAGATACATTTGTTTGTTTTTGTATGATCTTATTCTCTGTATGGGCTGCATGGGGAACAAATGTGTGGTTGCAGAAGGTTACCCTGTTATCCCAATGTTTTGTATAAGTTTTTCTCTTGTCCTTTCCCTCATTGTTGCTTAGTGTTTAGAAAAAAACCTTCTGAATCCCAGCAGGGAAGCAGGAGGGCCGCAGTGCGACCTAGCCGTCTCATTTTTACCAGCCACTATATTGCTCTTGCATAACAATACTTAGGTAGGTGCCAGTTCCTTCTCAGGATCTATCATCCCTGAAACCCCACACTGGACCCTGCCTGTCTATGACTTATTAATCTCTGAGGCTTTGTCTGTTAATAAGTCATAAGCTTTGGCACACCATAGTCATATTTTCATAACTATGATTATTTCTCATGGGAGTCGGATCCCCATGCCTAGTCGCCATAGAACACATTTTAAAGGACATTTTAACAGAGAAACCATGTTTCCGCTTGACCGAAACTCACCACAACAAAGGAGGTATCGGTCTAGGACAAAAGCCGTTCATTTTCAAATGTAAACAATAAGCCAGGTAGACTTGAGCACCCAAATGGAGCTCGTCTGCCCTTAGGACATTTCCTAACCTCACAGGAATTTCACCACACCAGCCTGTTTCCTTTGTTTTGGCCGCTTCGTCCCGCCTCCAGTCCTCATTGGCTGATTCATAAGGTGCGCTAGCTTGCGATAGGCCAAGGGGCTGGCCTGCTTTCTGACACTCAGCTGTAGCCAGGGTTCGACCCAATCAGCTGGAAGGTCACGTAGCTTTGTGGGCGCCAAATTTAAATATGAATGGATTGTAAAGTTATATATATTCTCTGTAATTTTTAAAATTAAACATGTTAGCCTTGCGGAATCACTCAGGACTTGTGGTTTTCATCCTTCTCAACTGGGACAGAATCCTTCTCTCAGTGGGGAACGCTTCCGGATACTCGGTGAGCCATCTGAATTGGGTTGTTTTTAAGGGAAAACTAGCGCTTCCAAATTTTCACCAAGGTCTTTGTTTGCCATCCTCGCTTTTAGAGGCGGTCAGGGCTCTTCGCCTCATCTGGGCAGAGCCCCATCAATTGTGTTCGGCTTCAAAAGGATGCCATAAACGAGAGGAAGCAAACTTGTTTTCTGCTGCCCTGGAGACTAGGACCTGGAGCAATGGGTTCAAATGACAGGAAAGGAGATTCTACCTGAGCATCAGGAAGAACTCCCTGACTCTAAGGAAATCAGGTATATAAGATCTTCACATGTAGTCATTTTCAATGACATCTAATGCTCTCCAAGTTTCTCTAGCAAATTATTCATTAAAAACTGCACTCCTATATTACCAAGCTCTGTGTATAGGCTCAATAGAAATGAGTGGGTGTTATTTCTAAGTACATACATCCATATAGGATTGCAATAGAAAGCATAGCTGTAAACCAACACGTTCCTCCAGTTTGCAGCCTCAGCTTTATGGAACAAAAATAATTTCAGGGCATTCCTTTCAATACAAGAACCCTTTGATGTTGATGAGTCATGAAACTTTCACAGGCTGCTTGAGTCAAAGTGCGATTCTATGTTGTACTGGATATAGCACTATATTTTGTATTATACTACAGTCCCACTGTGCCAACCCTTCTAGCAAAACTAATTGTTGATAGTGCATTTTTCAACTATACTGCAGCCTTACAAGAGACGAGATAGAATGCTTATTAAGACATCCTGTTCAATGAAGTCTTCCCCATTTGTTTCGGTTCAAAACAGTTCCTGCTGCTCACTGTATTATTGAAATTGTCTCTAAAACAATTCGCTGAACACGTTTTCTCCTTGTCACTAGAGCTTCATTTGTGAATTAGTCTTTGTTTCTCAGAACTCAAATCCCTGTTCCTTTTTCTTTAAAAATACTTCAAGGTTTAAGAGTATATGCAGATTAAAAGCAGTCTTTTAACAAAATTAAATTATGGTCAAAATTTGTAGAAGAGTGTAGTCATGGAGAGAAAAAGGAAATACACTACAGCTAGTGGGTTGGACCTCAATTGCAAAGGGGACATGCCAAGTGCACCAAAACTACTATCACATCTAATGTCATTTGCAAAACAAAGGTGCATCTGTAATGCAGAATTAATGCGCTTTAACTGTCATGGTTCAATGCGATGGAAGCCTGGGATTGGTAGTTTGGTAAGGCACCATCCCTCTTCAGCAGAGATGATGGTCATGTAAAACTACAACTCCCAGGATTTCATCACATTGAGCCATGGCAATTAATATAGTGTCAAACTGCATTATTTCTACAATGTAGATTCACCACTAGTTATGCAAACAACAACAGTGAAATAGTAAACTGCCAATGTAGGAAGACAATGGAATACAACAATTTGGCCATGGTAAATTATTATTATTAACTTTATCTATACCCTATACCCTACATTTCTCGCAGTGAGGACTCAAAGCGGCTAAAAATCTTTAGTCAAGTTTAAAAAGCGCAATACAAAATTATATAGTAAAGTGGGGTAAAAATAGATTGAAATAACAACAACTTTATTTTTGTACCCTGCCTCCATCTCCCCAAAGTGACTCGGGGCAGCTTAGATGGGGCCAAGCCAATCAACACAGTTAAAAATACAACACATTAAAATGCATAAAAACAGTGTAAAACAAAATGAAACAACATTATAACATTATAAATAAAACAGACGTCAAAACCAACAACCAATAACAAATTCAAATAGAATAAATACACTTCAAATAGTCTTTAAAACTCACCCCCCCCTGCCCCAATTCCACCCACAATATGGTACCGAATGAATCCTCATGCATAAAACACAATATAAAGTATTGAACACAGAAGCAACCAAATAAAGAAATTGGAAACCAGAGACTTTTTTTTCCTGTCGGGGGAGAAACTGGAACAACACAACCATTGAAAAATCTCTTATTAGTATGTTGGAATTTGCTATGTATTATTATCTGTGTAAATAGGCTTTTTTCTGTTCACAGGTGGACGTTATGTCTTATGTTCTATTACTTTTTACTTGTAATTCTAACTGTGTTGCTTTTTTTTGTACAGATCGGAGAAGCATTTATTAGATCTGACTCTGTATGTCAAGTTTGATTTGTCTTTAGCACATCTCCTCTCTTGGACTTGCTCCCTCTTAGCCATTTTATTTGGAAGGCCTGATCTTTTCTACCCTTTTCAACCACTTCCTTCTCTTCCTTTCTATCATGTTTACCTTCAACTTGTCATTATTTTTTTTATGAGTTAGCATTGATTTCTCTCACTAGTTTTTGTCAAAGACCCTTTCCACACAGCTGAATAAAATCCAACATTATATGCTTTGAACTGGAATACAGTATATGGCAGTGTGGACTCAGATAACCCAGTTAAAAGCAGATATTGTGGGATTTTTCTGCCTTGATATTCGGGGTTATATGGCTGTGTAGAAGGGCCCTAAATTAGAGAATATGGTACATTTGAAGGTTTTGTTTTCCTCAGGGTGATTAGCTGTGACTACAGAATTTGTCATTTGCAAAACAATATACAATAAGGCCAACATTGCTGTCTTTCTTATATACCTAGGTACCGTAAAGGCACCACTACCCATCTGATTTTGGAAATTCAGGCTGGATCTACACTGCCATATAGTCCAGATTATAAAATAAAATAATCCACATTATCTGCTTTGAACTGGATTATATGAGTCTAAGTAAAAAGGTAAAGGTTTCCCCTTGACATTAAGTCTAGTCATGTCCAACTCTGGGAGGTGGTGCTCATCTCCATTTCCAAGCCGAAGAGCTCGCGTTGTCCAAACAGCCATATAATCCAGTTCAAAGCAGATAATCAGGATTTTATATGGCAGTGTAGAAGGGGCCTAGGGTCAACTCTGAGTAGTACTTGGACAGGATATTGACAATGAATACCTGAAACTCTAGGCTACATTTCAGAGAAAGGAACTGGCAAAGCCACATCTGAGTATTCCTTACATATGAAAACCCTACAAAATTAATGGGGCTGTATTAAGTGACGGGAAGACATTTACGTGTAAAGGATATACTAACAAGCACACAAAAACAAGGCAGGATACATTATGCTATCTGTGTCTGTCTGTTTTTTTACGTATATGTATGGAAATGTATTTTCCTGGAACTTTAGTATTTGTACTTGGGTTAGATCAGTGGTTCCCAACAGGTGGTCTACGAACCACCAATGGTCTGCAAGAATGAAAATATGACCTGCGGCCTCACCATTACTACACTGTTGCGTTGAAACCATGTAGCAATGAGTGACTGATCTCGCAAAACGCTTTTATAGTGTCGAAGCAACAGGGATGTCGGAAGGGGAGAGGCTGGTTACCCACGAAAGATTACTACTACCACGTCAGCTCTAGATTATTAAATATGGTTTTCTGTGGTCGAGCAGATGGCAACTACTGGATGGCATATGCTCTGAATCAGAAACTAGAACTGATGTGGTTTATACAATGCAATTATCTGAATCAGCACCCCAAATCTAAAATTGACCAAAAACTGATTCGTAACTCTTTTGGTACTAATGTTGGAGAGTGGTCCCTGGTCAAGTAGTCCCTAGTCAATTTTTTAAATAAAAGGTTGGGAACCACTGTCAGATTTCTTTCTTCAGTCATTGAGCCATTTACACGAAACATTTTCTCATACACACATCGCCAGCCATTTACCACCCTAGTTTTGAAATATGCATTAATGGAAATAATGTATTTTTATTTTAAATGTGACTATCTCTAAATACTTTGCTAAGTATGTCTGCACAATATCACTGAACAACACATCACACATTATACAATACTTCCGTATTTGTCAATTTGGGAAAATAGGGCCATCTGGTGGCCACAGTCAAAACATCATGCATTGACTTATGCTGACAAGGATTTTTACACAAAATAACTTGAATTCACCAAACTATTGACTAGATGAGAAAAACAATATTCCACTGTGACCATATTAAGTCCACACACATCCTTATGATATTAAAGTGAAAGCAGCATTATCAGCTATGTTTCCCCTATGCGAGCTCATATTGGTATTAAAGGGTGGACCTCCAATGATCATATCATTTTTGGCCAAATGCCTACTCCATTCCCTCTTCCAAAAGTCTATATTTTTATGCCCCGATAAGGCATTGGTCACCCTTTTAAGAGAAGCCGCATGTATTTAAATGCTGCAAGCTGGATGCACACTAATATCAATATAAGCACAAACATATTTAAAAATAAAGGAGATTGCATTCTCGACAAACAGAAATGAGTAGGGTTTCACAGCAGAAAGAATCTAAAGACTTCCCATCTACCTGTCTCAGGCTGGATCTACACTGTGCTATATCCCAGAATCTGATCCCAGATTATCTGCTTTGAACTGGATTATATCAGTCTACACTGCCAGCTAATCTGGGATAAGCAGATAATCTGGATCGGATCCTGGGATATAGGTCAGTGAAGACCTAGCCTTTCTCCTTATCTAATGGAGGATGGATGATACATAGCTTCAGGTCAAAGGCTGATCAGTTTGGCAAGGCCATTTTGTGCCCAGTTTGTTTGTGAAATGTCAGTTCAGTGAAGAATTAATCCTATTAGAGGTGAAATTCACTCCTGGAAGAGTTATCATGGGGAAAAAGGGTCTCCACGGAAGCATTGTCACCAATCCTTGTTTCCATAACAAGCAACATTTTTCAAAATCCAATTATCACAGGGTCAGAAATCTATTTATTTAATATTTATTTACTGTATATTTTGCCTCTCTCACCCCGGGGGGGGGGGGCTCGAGGCGGTTTAAAACATTTTAATGGCAAAAATTCAATGCCAACATATATGGGAAAAATCATAATAACTAAACAGTAACATATAACCAACTATTATTAAAATAATTAAAACCATTAAAACATAATACATAAATAACATTTAAACATTAAGACAAAGCATTAAAATTTAAAATCACATGATCTAAATTGAGGATAAATCTTCTCAAGAGGGGGCATGGCCAGCAAAACAAACACCACGGGGCATTAACCCTTCCCTATGCTACCCAGAGCTCTCTCTCTCTCTCTCTCTCTCTCTCTCTCTCTCTCTCTCTCTATATATATATATATATGGCTGGAGTTTCACAGGAATCACACCCCTGGTGGTGCAGCGGGTTAAACCACTGAGCTGCCAAACTTGCTGACCAAAAGATTGGCGGTTTGAATCCGGGGAGCAGGATGAGCTCCTGCAGTTAGACCCAGTTTCTGCTAACCTAGCAGTTTGAAAACATGCAAATGTGAATAGATCAATAGGTACCGCTTATGCAGGAAAGTAACAGTGCCCCATGCAGCCATGCAGGCCACAGGACCTTGGAGGTGTCTACCGACAACGCTGGCTCTTCGACTTAGAAATGGAGATGAGCACCAGTCCCCAGAGTCGGACACAACTAGACTTAATGTCAAGGGAAAACCTTTACCTTTATTTACACTTTGTAAGGACTCACCTGTCCTTACAAAGTGGAAAGCCTGCTTGGAAGTTTTGCATTTCTGTTGGAAGATAGCTGGCATCCATTTTGGTGAGGGATTTGCAGCTAGCAGCCATCAGGGGGAGGTCATAGCCAGAGAGGGGGCGTGGCCTTAGAGTCAATCCTGCTCAGAGATAGGAGTGCCCTGTGATTGGCTGAGTGCCAGAGGGGAGGAGCAGAGCTGACTAGAGGAGGGATCTTGTCAGAAAGATCCTCAGTCTTGGGCAGAGCTTTGATTGAGAGACATCTCAGCTCTAGCTGTCTTGGTTTGAGGTGGGAGTGACAATATCCTCCAAGCCTCAGCCATAGATTCTGACAAGTCTGTTACTATAGTGGCACATCCAGGGTGTTTGGGGTGACACTGATAGTTAGGTTAGAGCCATTAGGGCTGACTTTGTAGAGTCAGACTAAACACCTTGTCTCCTCAGTGTATAGAGGGAAAGGTGGGTTCTGAGGCTGGGAGTTAGCAAGGTAGCTAACTCAGTCAGGCAAGACTCAGGGGGATTTTCTAGTGGATAGAAGCCCCTAGTAGGAACCAGCTGTTCACTGCTATTTTCAGACAATAGGGTGACAGGTTTATATTTTAGTCAAGACTCAGTACTGATGAAAGTATTAAGATCTAAGCTTACTGAGCTATTTTCTGTAACCGCACGCTCCAGCAAATTATTATCAGTAACTGTACGCTATTGTTGCCTCTCTGTTGAACCATTACGATCAGTGCCTCATTGATAGCCGTTTGTTAATTAATAAATTCTTTTGTTGTTAACTTTAAGAAGCCTCCATCTCTCTATCATTTAGTTCCTCACAGTGTGGTTGTTTTGGGTGGCTCGGTTATAAGAACTACCAACAACAACAACAACAATTTTATTGATTAGCCAGAAGCCATATCAAATACACACAGAACACAGACACATTGCAATGATTCTAAAACAAGAACTACCAAGTAAACATTTTAATTAACAATTTAAAATCCTAATTTTAATATTAGGTTGGTGGCAGTACTACCGGGAGTATTATTTTAATTAATAGTCTCCAAAACCAGTGTCAGGTCATGACACACTTAAAATGTATATACAGTAGAGTCTTGCTTATCCAGCATAAACAGGCTGGCAGAACGTTGGATAAGCGAAAATGTTGGATAATGTAGCACAGCAGTTCTCGTTCGTGCCTGGGGGGCAGGGAACAGGACCGGGGGTCCCATTGGCATTAGGGCCTGCACCCGCAGAGATAGATTCTGAAGAGGATTTGGAAGGGTTAGCTGAAGGAGAGTTTCCCATCACTGGGCCTCTTTCCCCCACTGAAAGCTTGGCTTGGGATGAAGGTTGGCCTGACCCTTACGAAGAGATAGAGCACCAGGTGCAAATGGAAAGCAGTGATAGCGAATCGTATGAACGGCCGGGAGGGAGAGGCTCACAGGATCTTCTGAGTGAAAACATGGAAGAAAGCGGCTGGGAAGAATCTAGGGAGGAGAGCTCTCACGGAGATAGGGAAGCAGATGTTGGGAGGCAAAGCCGTACTTTCGATAGGAGACGGGACATCGAGAATAGCAGGAGGGGCTGGTACCATAGCCTAGACAGGCCGAGGTCCGACAACAGAGATTGGAGACGACGAAGCCTAGATTGTCGGGGACCTCGGCCGAAAGATTAAGTATAGGAGCCGTGGGAACGGTTCCCCAGTTCTTCGGCCACGTCTCATCTGAGCAGACGTGTAGCAAAGCTCGACCACTGAGCCAAGCCGGGCTAGTGGCCTACTCAAGCCTTGTTTGTATCCTGCAACCTTGCTTTGTTCCCTGAACCGCTTTGCTGAGCGGAGCCTTGCCAAGCCTTTGGAAACTTACCAAGTGTTTTGGAACTATTGCACCTTTTGCCTTTTGGAATTGCCTTTGCTATTTTATGGACAATTTACCTTTTGAACTGTTTCAATATATTCAATAAAGTAGTTAGCCTTCAGCTCGTCTCTGTGTGTGTGATTAAGGGGCCGGCCGAGTCCTTGCATCGTGACAGATAATAAGGAGGGATTAAAGAAAAACCAATTATGTTATGATTTTACAAATTAAGCACTAAAACATCATGTTTTACAACAAGTCGACAAATAAAGCAGTTCAATACATGGTAATGTCATGTAGTAATCACTGTATATACGAATTTAGCACCAAAACATCACAATGTATTGAAACAGCTGTGGATTCAGGCGGGATAATACAGAACGTTGGATGCGCGAAGGTTGGATAAGCGAGACTCTACTGTATTCTGCTTACATACAAACTCAACTTAAGAACAAGCCTACAGAACCTAACTTGTTCCTAGCCTATATAATTTCGTAACAGCTGGGCTGTATATAATGGGGGGATGATCTATATGCTCCATCCCTGACCTATTTCCTGACTAAAAACTGGCAATGTTTCAGTCTCATTTCTCAAAGGAGTCTCCTTGACGTTAAGCACACTTCTCCCAGCAATCCCCTAATATTCTGACCGTTCCCTGGACAATGGTTTGTCCAACATCTGCAAATCAGCAGCCTCCCTTGCCTTCTTATATTTATTTATTATTCCAACTTGTATACCGCCACTCCCCGAAGGCTCGGAGCGGTTTACAACACTATCAGAAACAATATACATTAAACACAATTTAACAACATAATTTAAAACTATAGAACTCCGATCAGCAGAAACCAAATGCTTGCCGGAAAAGGAATGTTTTGCATGCCTTCCAGAAAGATGGTAAGCTTTGGATAGCATTCCATAAACTTGGGAGTCATGATCGTGAAGGCTCTGTGCCTGGTGGCCGACAGATGAAAAGTCCAAACGTTGGGGACTTCAAGCAAGTTTTAGTCTTCCGACCGAAGTGATATCTGGGGTTGATAGGGGGTGATCTCTTCCTCTTACTGCCTTGGTGACATGCTACGGATTCTTGGAAGCTCTAGTTTGGCAAGGCATAGGCCCTCTTTGGCAGAGAAAGACCTTGTCAAATGACATGTCCCATGACAACCTAGCATTGGGCCTATGGCTGTTCAAATAGTGCCAAACTGCATTAACTGTGCAGTGTTGTTGCGCCCTAAACTAGTCGTAGCACTTTATGCTGTGGTGGTAATACGGTTGGTGCTAGAACACAAACAAGGTTGTGTTCTTGCACCAACCCTATTTACAATCTTCTTCAGCATGATGCTCCAAAGGGCTACGGCAGACCTCGAAGAAGACAGCATATATATACGCTATCGTACTGATGGTAGCTTGTTCAACTTAAGCCATCTGAGGGCTCGCAGTAAGACTCTAAACTATCTAGTCCGTGAGCTGCTTTTTGCTGACGATGCTGCCCTCGTCGCCCATTCAGAAGCAGCCCTGCAGCGCCTAACATCCTGCTTTGCAGCAGCTGCAGAGCTATTTGGGCTGGAAGTCAGCCTGAAGAAAACAGAAGTTCTCTACCAGCCCACACCACAGGAAGAACACCATCATCCCCATGTCAGCATAGGCGAATCTGTGCTTAAGTTCGTTCAGCAGTTCACCTACCTGGGAAGCATCATCTCTTCAGATGCCAAGATTGATAAAGAGATAGATCACAGATTAGCAAAGGCATATAGTGCATTTGGAAGGCTTCACAAAAGAGTCTGGAGCATGCAGCAACAAGCAGTGGTTCTCAACCTGGGGGTCCTAAGGGCCCAACTCCCAGAAACCCACAGCAAGATCATTGTGTACAGAGCTAAGGCAAAGCACCAAGATCATTGTGTACAGAGCTATCGTACTGTCTATTCTCCTATATGGGTCTGAAACATGGGTCATCGAACGACTCATCGAACGCTTTCATCAGCGCTGTCTTTGCACAATCCTAAACGTACACTGGACTATGTGACTAATGTTGCTGTCCTTGAGAAGCAGGGATCACCAGCATTGAGGCCATGCTATTGAGAACACAGCTGTGCTGGGGGAGGGCACGTCTCTAGGATGGAGGACCACCGCCTCCCAAAGATACTACTCTATGGTGAACTCGCCACGGGTCAGCGCAAGAGAGGCGCCCCCAAAAAGAGATATAAGGACTCTCTGAAACAACATCTCAGGCTCGGCCAGATTGATCACCAACAATGGTCCACCCTGGCCTCACATCGGGAGACATGGAGAAGCACTATCCACCATTTACACAAATCTGTTAGCAACAACATGAAGAGTTTACAGTGGACTCTGTAGAAAATTCTTCCTGCTTTGGAAAATCAGCCAATGTTGATTTTCTGGCTGATTTTTTCATTAAATGTATTATTTTTATGCCTATGGTCACATCGGGAGGCAAGGAGACCCACTATCCACAATGCTGCGGCCTCTTTCGAGAAGACACGCCGAATGGGTCTCGAAGAGAAACGACAACGCAGAAAGAACCGCAACTTGGAAACATCACCACCCAATTATTTATTTATTTATTATTTATGGCATTTTACCCCGCTCTTCTCAACCCCCGAGGGGGGACTCAGAGCGGCTTCCAAAAGGCATAATTTGATGCCTACATCACAATTGCAATATAAAACACAATATAAAACCCTCCAGCATTTGACACTAAAATACATTAAAATATAATTATATTCACACATCCCATGCATTCACCTATGTTAAAAACAGTGTTCCATCCATAAAAGCATTGAGCCCTATTCACCAACTTTCCATTAAAACTACTAAAGTGCTGTCCTGTGCTACTATGCGACGCCTGGTCCCACATCCAGGCTTTCACTTTTCCTGAATGTCAGGAGGGATGGAATTGATCGTATGTCGCTAGGGAGCGCATTCCACAGACGGGGAGCCACCACCGAGAAGGCCCTCTCCCTCGTCCCCACCAGCCGCACCTGGGAAGCCGGCGGGAGCGAGAGCAGGGCCTCCCCGGATGATCTTAAAGTACGAGGTGGGATGTAGCGGCAGATGCGTTCAGACAAGTAAGCTGGGCCAGAACCGTATAGAGCTTTAAAGGTCAACACCAGCACTTTGAATTGAGCCCGGAAGTGGACCGGCAGCCAGTGGAGCTGACACAACAGGGGGTGGTATGCTCCCTGTATGTAGCTCCAGTTAGTAGTCTGGCTGCCGCCCGTTGGACTAGTTGTAATTTCGAACTGTCTTCAAAGGTAGCCCCACGTAGAGCGTGTTGCAGTAATCTATTCGGGATGTGACCAGAGCGTGGACGACCGTAGCCAGATCAGACTTCCCAAGGTACGGGCGCAACTGGCGCACGAGTCTTAACACCCAAGGAGACTTTCTGCTGTGCTTTCTGCAACCGGACTTGCCTATCTCAGATTGGCCTTTTTAGTCATCAACGCGCTTGTAAAAAAGCGTGGGACGAGTCCTTCCTAAGGATCTTCGTTCGCGACGTAATGCCGAGAGAATGCGGTTTGACACCTGCTTGTAAAAAGCTCAAGGCTACGGAATCGAGGAAGGTGTAGTTTGGCAAGGCCTCGCCAAACTACGAATCTCAGCATTCCTGACTCTGGAGCCATGTCAGTTCAAGTGGCATCAAAGTGGGCAAACTCTGGCCTTCCTGGTGTTTTGGACTTCAACTCCCACAATTCCTAACAGCCGATAGGCTGTTAGGATTGTGGGAGTTGAAGTCCAAAACACCAGGAAGGCCAGAGTTTGCCCTTGTTGTAAAGGCAGCCTTTCCCCCTTTGGCCTGCCTGTCACATGGAAGCCTGAGGGCCATTCCACACAGCTATATATCCCAGAATACAGTAGGGGTTTTGTGCCTTGATATTCTGGGATACAGGCCTAGAGAAACAACAAAGCCTTTGGCTTGTCCTGTGGAGCGAGGGCGGCCTGGCACGCCTCTCCCCGGGCGAAGAGTTCAAACAGAGGCCGAGGCCTGGCAGGCCCCTCTCCGGCGCAGCTCTCCCTTCCCCTCCCCGCCAGGATGTGAGCTCACAAGGCCGCCTCCCTTTCCCTCCCTCCCCCTTCCCTCCTTCCTTCCTTCCTCTTGTGCAAAACACACCGGTTCCGCGTAGCAGAGCCAGCCCAGGCTGCTGGGGCTGAGGAGGAAGGGAAAGGAAGGCAGGGAAGGCCCGGCGAGGGATCCTGAGGTGGGTTCTTTGGCCTTGGCTTCGAACACAAGGCCGCGGCTGCTGCGGGGCTCCTGGATTGGGACGGCCTGCCAGGGTTCCCACTCTGCTTTGTTTACAATCCTTTGATGTGATTCTCTGCATAGCCTTGTGCTTTCATTAACACGTTTTCTGTGTTGATTTATGCTTTCCCATCCAACTCTGGGCCCTAACTGGGTTATCTGAGTCCACACTCAGATAATGTGGGGTTTTCTGCCTTCATATTCTGGGATATATAGCTGTGTGGAAGGGCCCTGGGTTATCTGAGTCCACACTCAGATAATGTGGGGATTTCTGCCTTCATATTCTGGGATATATAGCTGTGTGGAAGGGCCCTGGGTTATCTGAGTCCACACTCAGATAATGTGGGGTTTTCTGCCTTCATATTCTGGGATATATAGCTGTGTGGAAGGGCCCTGGGTTATCTGAGTCCACACTCAGATAATGTGGGGTTTTCTGCCTTCATATTCTGGGATATATAGCTGTGTGGAAGGGCCCTGGGTTATCTGAGTCCACACTCAGATAATGTGGGGATTTCTGCCTTCATATTCTGGGATATATAGCTGTGTGGAAGGGCCCTGGGTTATCTGAGTCCACACTCAGATAATGTGGGGATTTCTGCCTTCATATCCTGGGATATATAGCTGTGTGGAAGGGCCCTGGGTTATCTGAGTCCACACTCAGATAATGTGGGGTTTTCTGCCTTCATATTCTGGGATATATAGCTGTGTGGAAGGGCCCTGGGTTATCTGAGTCCACACTCAGATAATGTGGGGTTTTCTGCCTTGATATTCTGGAATATAGGGCGGTGTGGAAGGGCCCTGGGTTATCTGAGTCCACACTCAGATATTGTGGGATTTTCTGCCTTGATATTCCTGGGATATAGGGCTGTGTGGAAGGGCCCTGGGTTATCTGAGTCCACACTCAGATAATGTGGGGTTTTCTGCCTTGATATTCTGGGATATAGGGCTGTGTGGAAGGGCCCTGGGTTATCTGAGTCCACACTCAGATAATGTGGGGTTTTCTGCCTTGATATTCTGGAATATAGGGCGGTGTGGAAGGGCCCTGGGTTATCTGAGTCCACACTCAGATAATGTGGGGTTTTCTGCCTTGATATCTGCCTTGATATCCTGGGATATAGGGCTGTGTGAAAGGGCCCTGGGTTATCTGAGTCCACACTCAGATAATGTGGGGTTTTCTGCCTTGATATTCTGGGATATATAGCTGTGTGGAAGGACCCTGGGTTATCTGAGTCCACACTCAGATAATGTGGGGTTTTCTGCCTTGATATTCTGGGATATAGGGCTGTGTGGAAGGGCCCTGGGTTATCTGAGTCCACACTCAGATAATGTGGGGTTTTCTGCCTTGATATTCTGGAATATAGGGCGGTGTGGAAGGGCCCTGGGTTATCTGAGTCCACACTCAGATAATGTGGGGTTTTCTGCCTTGATATCCTGGGATATATAGCTGTGTGGAAGGGCACTGGGTTATCTGAGTCCACACTCAGATAGTGTGGGGTTTTCTGCCTTGATATCCTGGGATATATAGCTGTGTGGAAGGGCCCTGGGTTATCTGAGTCCACACTCAGATAATGTGGGGTTTTCTGCCTTGATATTCTGGAATATAGGGCGGTGTGGAAGGGCCCTGGGTTATCTGAGTCCACACTCAGATAATGTGGGGTTTTCTGCCTTGATATTCTGGAATATAGGGCGGTGTGGAAGGGCCCTGGGTTATCTGAGTCCACACTCAGATAATGTGGGGTTTTCTGCCTTGATATCCTGGGATATATAGCTGTGTGGAAGGGCCCTGGGTTATCTGAGTCCACACTCAGATAATGTGGGGTTTTCTGCCTTGATATCCTGGGATATAGGGCTGTGTGGAAGGGCCCTGGGTTATCTGAGTCCACACTCAGATAATGTGGGGTTTTCTGCCTTGATATCCTGGGATATAGGGCTGTGTGGAAGGGCCCTGGGTTATCTGAGTCCACACTCAGATAATGTGGGGTTTTCTGCCTTCATATTCTGGGATATATAGCTGTGTGGAAGGGCCCTGGGTTATCTGAGTCCACACTCAGATAATGTGGGGTTTTCTGCCTTCATATTCTGGGATATATAGCTGTGTGGAAGGGCCCTGGGTTATCTGAGTCCACACTCAGATAATGTGGGGTTTTCTGCCTTGATATCCTGGGATATATAGCTGTGTGGAAGGGCACTGGGTTATCTGAGTCCACACTCAGATAGTGTGGGGTTTTCTGCCTTGATATTCTGGAATATAGGGCGGTGTGGAAGGGCCCTGGGTTATCTGAGTCCACACTCAGATAATGTGGGGTTTTCCGCCTTGATATCCTGGGATATAGGGCTGTGTGGAAGGGCCCTGGGTTATCTGAGTCCACACTCAGATAATGTGGGGTTTTCCGCCTTGATATCCTGGGATATAGGGCTGTGTGGAAGGGACCTGGGTTATCTGAGTCCACACTCAGATAATGCGGGGTTTTCTGCCTTGATATCCTGGGATATAGGGCTGTGTGGAAGGGCCCTGGGTTATCTGAGTCCACACTCAGATAATGCGGGGTTTTCTGCCTTGATATTCTGGAATATAGGGCTGTGTGGAAGAGCCTTGGGTTATCTGAGTCCACACTTGGGATAATGTGGGGTTTTCTGCCTTGGTATTCTGGGATATAGGGCTGTGTGGAAGAGCCCTGGGTTATCTGAGTCCACACTCAGATACAAATCAAGAGAGCAGTATTTATTGTCTACTGGAGAGGATTGAGTTAAGTCTGCATTATACCTGAGGCAGGGGTCTGCTGCAAAGCTCCTGGAAAAGATCCTACATCATTGTTTCTCCTTCCCTGGCAGTGGAAAAGTTCCCTAGGCTTCTCCTCCGGAGAGGGTTCTGCTGGGAACTCACATTCCCAGCAGCACTTGCATGGGACAGGCATTGAAAAGTCTCAGAGTTCCTCTGGGAGCTTGATGGGAATTGAAGTTTTTTTCCCTCTCTCTGTTTCTCAGCCAATAAGAAGCCTGGTTATGTCCATGCTCTGATTGGCTGAGAATGGACATAACCTGCGACTAGAATTCTCAGAACTCGCTCTTGCAGTTTGTTTTATGGTAAAAACTTAAAATAATTCTAAAAAATCAGTAGATGGGAGAATTGTTCTGAAACTTGGCAGGCCTGCAGTTGTAAATGGGGTCTAAAACCGAGGTATGTTTCACGCAAATAGGCCTTAAAATGACTGAGGATTGAGCCTTTAAAGTTTCCCAATGTTGCCAATCAGCTGGATCTTTGCCGAATGAAAACGGCAACACTCCTCCCGATTTGAGTAACTTCCTGGTAAATGGAATGAGAGGTTAGCTGAAAATGGACCTCGAAATGGGATGCCTTTTGGCCAAATTGCAGAAGCCTAATGTCTATCATGCTCTTTCTTGTCTTCCCTTAGGGAAAAATTCTACTCCTGTTCTGTTACTTTTTTTTACAGAACAGGAATAAATCACATGTTCGGAAGTGGCACTTAGATAACTTATAGAAATATTTTGAAGATAAACAAATAACCTTTTCTTCTTTAGGTGAAATTGTGACGTTAGAGGAAAAGTGCTGCCATGGGAAACCAGCTGGCTGGTATTGCCCCTTCTCAGATCCTTTCGGTTGACAGCTATTTCTCAGACATCCATGACTTTGAATATGACAAAAGCTTGGGTAGTACACGCTTTTTTAAAGTTGCCCGAGCCAAGCATCGAGAAGGCCTGGTGGTTGTCAAAGTGTTTGCCATTCAAGACCCAACATTGCCCTTAACTAGCTATAAACAGGAGCTGGAAGAACTGAAAATAAGGCTGCACTCTGCACAAAACTGCCTACCCTTTCAGAAGGCCACACTGTCTGAAAAAGCTGCCATGCTCTTCAGGCAATACGTTCGAGACAACCTCTACGACCGTATTAGTACTCGGCCCTTCCTAAACAACATTGAGAAGAGGTGGATAGCCTTCCAGATCTTAACTGCGGTAGACCAGGCCCATAGATCTGGAGTCCGCCACGGGGATATCAAAACTGAGAACGTTATGGTGACCAGCTGGAACTGGGTTCTTCTAACGGATTTTGCAAGTTTTAAACCAACCTACCTCCCAGAGGACAACCCTGCAGATTTCAATTATTTTTTTGATACATCACGAAGGAGGACGTGTTATATTGCACCAGAGCGCTTTGTTGATGGCAGCATGTTTGCCACAGAACTGGAGAATTTGAGAGATCCATCCACTCCCCTGGTGGACCTGGCCAACAGTAACCAGCGAAGCAGGGGGGAGTTGAAACGGGCAATGGATATCTTTTCTGCAGGTATTTGAAATTATAAACATCCTGCATTAATATTTATGCTGTTTTTTCATGGAAAAGGGGTGATACTTGAGGTGTAGTCTTGGCCAGTCTTGGCCTCTATTTTCTGGTTGCAGGTAGATAGAAGTACATTTGTGAAGCTAAATTTTAGGGATCCAAACTGTGAAAGGTTGCGTATGTCTGTCAGTTTTTATTCCCTGAAAACATATAGGCTGCACAACTCCTCAAATAAAAAATATATTTCTGGGCCTCTACCAATTCCCATGTGTTCCAGTTAACTGACAGTCTGCTGTATTTCATTTCAAGGAGTTTCATTACAGATTAAGATTCTTCCAGATACACATACCCAACATTTTCTACTTTTAAAATAGAGACTGGAAGTGGATATAGAGTAGTTTGATGTTCCGATTTCGTAAAAGCCTTTTTGGGGAGAGGAAAAACAAAAGGTTAATTGCCATTGCTGAAAGCGTCCTGTAGTTCCAGTCTCTATTTTAAAAGTAGAAAACATTGGATATGTGTGTGTATCTGGAAGAATCCTAATCTGCAATGAAAATTCTTGAGATGAAATATAGAAGACTGTCAGTTAACTGGAACACATGGGAATTGGTAGATGCCAGATAAATGTAGTTTCTGGTTGCTTGAGAGTCACTATTAAAAACAGACTTCACTAATACTACACCCATACTATAAATTCTGTATTGACTTCATATTAATATTGAAATACAGTACGTAATTACAAGCAAATTTAGACAGACTTAATGTAACACAGTTTTATTATATCATAAAATAGCTTTGTGTGAATGTAGTATTATTTCTTTTCTTCTCTGGTTGCTTGAGAGTCCTGGCTTCTTGAGTTCTGGATAACTGAAAGTCTACTATATATCATTTCATCTCCAATTGTATTATTTGAAAGGGGTCTCTGAAAGCTCCTGTCTATTACATAAACAAATGCATAAAAGTAAAAAATCCTTTAACTTAGACAACTAGCAAGTAAGAATATAGAGGTACCACAAGCGCATCTTTCCATCATATGTATTTTTGAAATAATACTGTTCTTGTAAAGTTGTTTTTTAATATTTTTGAATGCAAAGATATTTTAATAAGAGTTACACATATTTAAGCATGGCTAAATACATCTGATGAAGTAGACTTAGTCTGCGAAAGCTAATGCTATCAGCTTCATTTTCTTTGTTAGTTTCTGGGGTGCTGCAATATTTCTTTGCATATTTATTTTCATGGCCATTCATAATTTCTCTTGGTTTTGGAGAATGAATAAATTCATTTTATTGCAACAGTCACAGACCAAGTGTAAGTCTTAGAGACTTAACAAAATGTGTCCATATTAGTCCTGATCTTCGAGTGCAGTGGTTCTCAACGTGTGAGTCCCCAGGTATTTTGACCAACAATTCCCAGAAATCCCAGCCAGTTTACCAGCTATTAGAATTTCTGGGAGTTGAAGGCCAAAACTTCTGGGGCCCACAGGTTGAGAACCACTATTCTAGTGGTGTCTTTTACACATTTAGTTCACCTGTAATATTAGTAGCAATAGTTGCGTGTTATTCACAAGCCATAGTGGCAGGATTGGTCATGTGAGTCAACCTTGCGTGGGATCTATCAAAAACAGTGGGATTTATGCTAGTCCCTCTGATTCTAATGATCATTTATATCTCCCATTGATGTCAAGGGTTCAATTCTAAATGTTCCTAAATCAGATCTTTCTAGACAGGTTGTCACTAGCAGGTGAGTTTATTTTGTTCATGAAAGCCTTTTGCTGTGGTTACAGCTTTTCTTACCACTAATCTTGTTAGAGCTAAAATAGTTTCCTTAGGGAGACTGTGGGATCTGATGATACTCACAAATGATACTACTATGAGATAAGTTGTAATGGTGGTGATAGGTAATTCATCAGACGTTACAGAGCAGAGAAACTTTCCAGTCTTTTCATGGATGGCATCCAAAACCTCTCATAGCCAAAATCATAGGTGTGGAACTCTAAATAATCTCATTTTACATACACCATCCTTTGTCAACAGTGCACTTTACCATGGCTGGCCAAATGGGGAGCCTCTGGACTAGTATAAATCCCCTGAATGAAGCTGATGGAAGATGCACTACTAAAGGTTGTACAGTGCAGAAACAAAGATAACCAAAGTGCGCTTCTCCCCACCCTTACCCCCACTGTGAAAATTTAACCAGTAACCCCCAGTGAATTGGGGGAGTATCTTTCCCCATCCTCAAACTGCCAAAGTACAGTCATGGCAAAAAGTACGGTATCTAACAAAGTCACTAATAAAACTTATCCCTTTCTTTGAACAACTGTTTAGATTTGACCATGACTCTTAACAGTTTGGCAGACACCTAACAGTGTTTGGTTGCTTCTGTATCAGTCAGTAGCTCTTTGTAGTTGAAATATCCTTCAACTAATACAAGGATAAGGAAACAGACTCTGTAGGCATGCCTTGAGAGCAGTGTAATTTAATTATTTCCTTTTCATTATGTTATGATGGCATGGTTTTTTTCCCCTTTGGCAAATCATGGTTTCATCATGTGTTCTGTTGTCCACTGGCAATTAATTTAAAGCAATTTTACTGACATTTCAAATAGTCCTGCATCCATACAATAGGAGAAGATGCTAACAGATGTTATGTGCACCGTTCCTTCAGGCTGAAATATCCAGTCCACAAATTGGTATTCTTTGTGCAAGTTACTGGTTAAACTGTTGTGAAATGGTGGTCATCTCTTGAGCTGTGCGTATGTAGAATGCACATCTTGGGAGACCACACTGTTAAAGTCATTTTATCCTACCTTATATCCTTTGGCAGCTTCCTGTGGAATCTTGGGAGTTGCAGTTTTGGGAGGGGCCTTTAAAATGTTTAATCAGAGAGGTCACAGGCCTCACTAAACTACAAACTCCAGAATTCTACAGAAGGCAGCCATAGAATTTCAGTGTATTTAAAGTGTAGTGTGATATCAGTTTTCTTGCATATATATCTTTATGTTGGACCAAAATGATAGTTTCTATTAGGTTTCTAGTAGCCATTTAGGCTACTAAAGAAGAAAGGATATATTTTATATAGGCCTTTCCTCACATCTCTGCATAGTATTTCCATTTCTCTTTAAATCTACAGGATTAAAGAGAAGTATATCTACTGTGTTTTGGACTGGAGTCTTCATAAACTCCTAGATCTCTTGTCAGCCGGTTTTTGGTTCTCTGTTAGTAACTGGGCTGGTGAAGTCTTGAGGCTGAATTATGGCTATGGAAAGACCATCTCTCTGAAGCTTTCAGAAGAATATGTGGCCTGTCAGAAGATGGCACCAAGAACCAGGTTCATAAAATCAGATTAACATGATGGAATGTATTCTTTGCAATTAGTAGGGACCAGATGTTTGAACATGTGCTAAAATTTCTCTCTCCCTCTCTTTCTCTTTGTGCCTTCAAGTCTCCTGTTGACTTATGGTGACTATGCATTTCATAGAGTCTTCTCAGGCAAGGAAAACAGGGTGGCTTCTCATATTAAATAAATTCAGAATTTTAATATTCCCAAATCCTGATACAAGCTGCAAAGCTGTTTTACTCAGAGACATAGACGAACCTTAGATAGGAAATGCTTTAAAGATGAGAGTACCTCAACACTTACAGAGAAAGGAAATAAAGCGTGATGGAATACCTTCTTGGAAATAAAATACTCTTTTGAAAACAGGTGTCTCAGATTATGGATATACTAACAGTGTCTTACATTTGTGTGTGTAGAGATGCAAGCTTCTGCAGTTTTGCTAATAATTGTATATTGAGCCGGATGTGGTTATGACCCATCAGGCAAGAGATTTTTAGTTCTCAGGTACTTGTCTTGTCTTTTCCAGGCTGCGTGGTAGCTGAGCTCTTTACAGAAGGTGTTCCTTTATTTGACTTATCACAGCTTTTGGCATACAGAAATGGCCTCTTTGCACCCGAGCAAGTCCTCAATAAAATTGAAGACCGAAGTATAAGAGAACTGGTAAACAACTTTGCATTTTTATTGTAGATTATTGTAGTTCTGTATCTTCTTAATCGTAACCACGATTCTTTCTTTTCTTCCCACCTTCCTTTGTTATGTCCTTCTTGTCCTTTTTCTATCTAAAGGTTATGCAAATGATCCAGTGTGATCCAGAAAAACGTTTAGCAGCTGAAGACTACTTGAAACAGCAACGGAACAATGCCTTTCCTGAAATATTTTACACTTTTCTCCAGCCTTACATGGCACAGTTTGCCAAGGAAACGTTTGTGTCTGCAGATGAGCGCATCCTTGTTATACGTAAAGATCTGGACAATATTATTCATAACCTTTGTGGCCATGACCAGACAGAAAAGGCTGAGGGAGAAACAAAGGAAAACGGGCTGGTCATTTTGGTGTCAGTGATAACTTCCTGCCTGCAAACCCTCAAGTACTGTGATTCTAAACTGGCTGCTTTGGAGTTGATTCTTCAGCTAGCACCCAGGTTAAGTGTGGAAATCCTGCTGGATCGGATCACACCCTATCTGCTACATTTCAGCAATGATACTGTGCCCAGAGTGAGGGCTGAAGCGGTTAGGACACTCACTAAAGTTCTTGCTCTTGTCAAAGAGGTACCACGTAATGATATCAATATCTACCCAGAGTATATCTTGCCAGGTATTGCACACTTGGCCCAAGATGAAGCTACAATAGTCCGGCTGGCTTATGCAGGTAAGAAATGAGGCTGGTAGCTAGAGAAGAGTGAGAGTCATCAATATTTGATATATTCCTGCTCTGAAACAACATAATAATGAAAGATACCAGTAAAATATGCACAAATCTAAACTTTAATTAGGTGGTAAATTGGTTTTTTTAATATTAGAATACACCTATCATATATACTTGAGTTTACGCTGACCCAAATATAAGCCAAGGCATCTAATTTTACCACAAAAAACCTGGGAAAACGTATTGACTCAAGTATAAGTTGAGGGTGGGAAATGTAGCAGCTACTGCTAAATTTCAAAATAAAAATAGATACCAATAAAATTACATTATTTAAGGCATCAGTAGGTTAAAAGTTTTTGAATATTTACATAAAACTGTAATTTAAAATAAGACGGTCCAACTCTGATTAAACCATTATGCTAAGCTTCTTTAATGTAAATGTGTTTACGTATCCTTCCAGTAATAATAGAGTAAAATAATAAATGTAATAATAATAGAGTAAAATAATGGAAATGTAATAATAGTAATAATAGAGTGAAATAATGTAATAATAAAGTAAAATAATAACTAATAATAAAAATAATAAAGTAAAATAATAAATGTAATAATAGAGTAAAATAATGGAAATGTAATAACAAGTAAATGATAAATGTAATAAAATGATAGAGTAAAATGATAATTGTAATAATAAATCGAGTAAAATAATGTAATAGTAATAATAATGTAAATAATAAAAATAATAATTATAATAATGAGTAAAATAATAAACAACATTTACTCAAGTATAAACCGAGGGGGGCTTTTTCAGCCTTTAAAAAGGACTGAAAAACCTGGCTTATACTCGAGCATATACAGTAAATAAGATATTGTTTCAACAGGAAAAGCTTTTTTGGGCTCCCCATTGCACTTTTTCTTGTTTTTCATTGCTGTCAAAAACAACAGTGGAAGTGTTCCCTGTTACTTGCATTTGTGATATTAGAAAAATATCCTGGCATCTTGTTCAGCAGTTATAGGATCATAAGCTTTACTTATGATCTTGTCACTGCTGGAGATCCACCTTTATTGTGAATGACCAAACATGACCCCCAGAACCTACCTTTGCAGCTTTGCAGTGCTCAGACTAAAGCATTTCTGAAGCATTGGTGTGCTGGAAAATGAAATCTACCCCTATCTCCTGGTTGTAGGAAACCTTAGAACAAGCAAATCTGGTCATTCCTGAGCTCTTTAATTTGAAGCACTTTGGTTGGGGTACTGTGCTGGAGTGCTGCAAAGGTAATTTTTTTTTGATGTGGCATCATCAAACCAAAGTGTGATGATAGCACTGTATCTGAATGAACTGCAGCTAATCCATCATTCCGTTTCACTTAGTGCATTTTGGAGTTGTCTGTAGGGTATGATGGTGGAAGCTGGTTCGCATGGTACAATCTTGTGAAGAAGGAAGCTGTCTTACTGACATACACATACCAGTAACTTTCTAAAGGCAGGAATTCTATAAAGCCCAAACCTGGAATAATTACAAGACTTTGGCATGTTTTGAAATTTATTTTAAGCCAGTATTACATATGCTTACTCTGTTCACATTATCATAAGTTGCTCATTGTTCATTAATTTTTCCAGAGAACATAGCACTGTTGGCTGAAACTGCTCTGAGATTTTTGGAACTAGTCCAGCTGAAAAATCTGAACATGGAAAATGAACCAAATAGTGAAGAAACTGATGATGCAACACACCCTAGTGAAAATTATGACACGGGTGATGTATCACTTTAAAAATTACTATGAGCATGGTCATATATATATTTACTTACTTGTAATCTCACTAAGAAAAATGGCATTGAGAATAATGGAATCGTAGAGTTGGGAGAGACTGCAAGGGCCATCCAGTCTGCATAAATTACTCTGTTTTGAATATTAAATTGTTTCAATTATTTTTAGTTGTACACTGTCTTGTGATTAGTAAATACTCCTCTTAAGGCACCTTGTGTGCTTCTATTGAAAATGTCACTTGTCACGTTGCTATAATTATGCCACAGGATTAACTACAACAGGATATTTGAAAATTCACTTTTGGTGAAGTTTTATGAATGTTACAAAAGAAACAATGACAAAAAAACACGGTTGAGTGCAAATGATACCTCACGTGGAAGACTTCTCTCAGTCATTAATACCCATACAGGATTTTCTGACTCCCATTTCGGTGGTCTTCTTTCTAGAGCTTCAAGCCTTGCATGAAATGGTCCAGCAGAAAGTTGTCACATTGCTGAGTGATCCGGAAAACATTGTGAAACAGACCTTGATGGAAAATGGAATCACTCGCTTGTGTGTCTTTTTTGGACGTCAGAAAGCCAACGATGTTCTCTTATCCCATATGATCACCTTCCTTAATGATAAGAACGATTGGCATCTACGAGGAGCTTTTTTTGATAGTATAGTGGGTATGTTGCTGAGAATCTTTCTGCATGTATTAAAAGTGTGCTGGTTGATATGTTTTTAAATTGAGGAATGTAATGTTTTGTTCTATATGTATTAATAGCTATTAATAGCCTAGTTTTTAAAAATGTTTTGACAGTGTATTAAACAACTTAGATTTCAGTGTGTAATTTGTCAAGCTAGAATTGACTAGGATTTTACAGGAGGTACAAACACTGTCACTGTCAGTTTGTAACCATGCAATTTTTTTTGTTTCTTTACACATTTCTTATTTTCTCTCATAAAAGAATATTATTCAGGGAGTAAAATGGGTGTGGTGCCTTTTCATTCTGAACATTAGGATCTCCTGGAAACATCCCAAATACCAACATTAAATCTATAAGAATTGTCTACATGGAGATGACCAGTGATATGATGCAGCAGCCAGACAGTTGATCTCAAGAAATTTACAAGCATTGGATTGGACAGTATTGTCTGCCCTCCCCAGTTATTTTTAAGTGTAAATTATATAATCCCTCAATATTGGCTATGTTGGTTAGAACAGATGGAAGCTATAGGTAAAAAATAGATGAAGGACACCACAATTGCCTACCCCATTACATTGGCATAAAGCAGGGGTGCTCATTAGGTAGCTCGGGAGCTACTAGTAGATCTTTGGCCCTCTTCCAGGTGATCTTCGGGCCCCACCAGCCGGATGGGGTGCTCCTGCCATGCACGCACGCACCCTGTGCGCACGCGCGCTCCTGCTGCTGGCTTCGGATCTCGCGGTGCTTCTTTCGCCTGCGGGGCATTGCAGGAAGAAGGAAGCACGAGGCGGGGCCTCTGGAGGGAGTGCCCTGCCTCTCGTCCAGAAGCAGCTGTGCAGCCTCTGTTGCCGGCAAGACCAGCGCGGAGCGCTCCCTCTGGATGCCCCGCCTCGTGCTTTCTCCTTCCTGCAATGTCCCACAGGCGGAAGAAGCACTGCGCGGGTGAAAAACAGCAGCAGGAGCATGCGCGGCGGCGGGAGCGTGCGGCGGTGGGGGCAGGTAGATCTTTTGGACTTGGTTGCTTTAAGAGTAGCTCGCATGCTGAAAAAGTGTGAGCACCCCTGGCATAAAGCATCCATTGTTTGTTTCCAGCATCTGGTAGTTAGAGCATCATCAACATTCTATTCCTCTCTCATTAAAACAACTACAGGCAGTCTCCAGGTTACGAACAAGATAGGTTCTGTAGGTTTGTTTGCCAGTTGTATGTAAGTCGGAACAGGTACATTTGCAAAGTGTAATTCCAGCCATACACACAGACACAGACACAGACACACGCTTTGGATAGCATAGGTAAGGGTTAATATCCCTGTGCTGTTTGTTTTGCTGTCTGTGCCCGTCTGTAGACCCCTCCAAGGTCATGTGGCCAGCATGACTACATGGAGCACCGTTACCTCTCCACAGAAGCAGTACCTATTGATCTATTCACATTTGCATGTTTTCAAACTGCTAGGTTGGCAGAAGCTGGGCCTAATAGTAAAAGCTCTCCTCGCTCTCCTGTTCAGCTCACTTTCTGTCCCTGTGATAATTGGATTTTGAAAAAAAGGCTTGTTATGGAAACAAGGATTGGTGACAGTGCTTCAGTTGAGACACTCTTTCCCCATGATAACTCTTTTAGGAGTGAATTTCCCTTCCGAGGAAAATTTCTCTCACTTCCTGTTGTCTCAGCCCCATTCTTAGCTAGGAGTCATTTGTAAATAGGATGTTTGCAACCCGGGGACCGCCTGTAGTGGTTATTTTCCATGAATGCATGTTAATGCCACCTATGCTATGTGTTATCATATTATTTCATGACAGTGGGTTCCATAGATATGATGTACCTATATAAAATGAGTACTAGTATTGAAATTTAATGTTATTTTTTAAAAATCTGCCTTTATTCTGGTATGGAACTGAGGCATAGCTCATTAAGAAGTGTACCTCATTAAGAATTTTGGGGGGCTAAATAAGTCAACTCGTCTGTTGACTTTTTTCTTTTTCAGTTGGTGGTTTTTAGGAATTCTAATATGTGTTTTTGTTCTGCCTGGATTGCAGGTGTTGCTGCTTATGTTGGTTGGCAAAGCTCTTCAATCTTGAAGCCTCTGCTTCAGCAAGGACTCAGTGATGCTGAGGAATTTGTCATCTATAAAGCCCTCAATGCCCTTACTTGTATGTGCCAATTAGGACTTCTGCAGAAACCACATATATATGAATTTGCCTGTGATATTGGTAAGTCATCTTTTTTGGAAACAGTTTTTGTCTTTGACTTCTTTGTATGGCATGTAGTTTCATTTCATGATAGACAGGACACTGTGTAGTGACAAAATCACATTCAGAATTATTTAAGCTGGTACCCATTAATGAAAGATTAGTTAAAATGGCCCTGTTCTGTGATGGTTTATTGATGACCAAATTCCACCTGCAACCAGATATTCCTGCTTGTTTAACTCAATATGGGAAATTGTGTAGGGCTTTCTGGCTTTGGTGTTTGCATTTCCTCCTGAAAGTGGAAAAGGAGAAAATATTTTTGGCTGAAGTTGCAAGTCTAAGCATAGTTACTATAAAATAACTCTTGATTCTTTTGTTTTCTGCTCAAAAAAGGAGAGAAAATTCTCTCTCTCTCTCTCTCTCTCTCTCTCTCTCTCACTCTCACTCTCTCTCACACACACAGACTATAGTAAAATAGCAAGCAAGAGGACCCAGGCAAGGGCAAAAACCCCAAATGGCAGGCAGTCCCTGAGTTACAAACATCTGACTTACAAATGATTCATAGTTAAGAACAGGGGGTGATACAACAAAAAGCAATAATATTAATAATAAACTTTATTTATATCCTGCCACCATCTCCTGAAAGGTACTTGGGCAGCTTACAAGGCACTCCAAAGTGCAGCACAACAAACAGTACATGAGTATAAAACAATATAACATACAATTATAAAAACAACCACTATAAACACCTATAATAATAAAATAACACAATCTTAAAAACATAGACCAGCTGTAGTTAAAACTATCTGCCACCAGTTTACAACTAAAGTGCCAGAGTGTGAACCTCTGAGAAATCTATCCTTTGAAAGGGAAATCTACTCCTGAAAGAGTTATCATGGGGAAAAAGTGTCTCTCTCAATTGAAGCTTTATCATCAACCCTTGTTTCTACAACAAGCCACATTTTTGAAATCCAGTTATCACAGGGACAGAAAGTGAGGTGAAATCTTCTGAACAGGGGCAGCAAAACAAACACCATAGGGATATTAACCCTTTCCTATGCTGTGTGTGTGTGTGTCTGTGTGTGTTTGTGTGTGTCTGTGTGTATGGCTGAAAAATGTATTTGTTCTGACTTGCAAACAAATGTAACTTAAGAACAAATCTGCAGAACCCATCTTGTTTGTAACTTGGGGACTGACTGTATACGGTATTTGCAAGGATGGTTTATGTGAGTTGTTATGCATAGTTTAGTAGAGCAAACCAACAGAAACAAATAATAGAATGGATGAAACATTGTTTTAATTATAAATCAAGATCATAATATCTTATAATGTATCATCAGTCTTTATCCCATTTTTATTTCAATCTGAACTATGTGTGTGTTTATTGATCATATTATGAATTTGGCTGGATATCTGTTTGAAATTTGCTTCTCTTTTTATACATTTTCCCCAGCACCATTTCTCTGCCATCCTAACCTCTGGATATGTTATGGAGCAGTAGGATTTATAACTGTTGTAGCACAGCATTTGAATATTGCTGATGTTTATTGCAAACTTATGCCTTACCTGCATCCTTTTATCACTCAGCCAATAATACAGGTAATGAACCAGCTGCATGTGTAAATCATAATTTAGAGTGGCAAAACATAAGGAACCATAAAATGATGTGCTGGAACATCCTTCTGCC
This sequence comes from Anolis apletophallus, assembly GCA_030556195.1. Classification (NCBI taxonomy): domain Eukaryota; kingdom Metazoa; phylum Chordata; class Lepidosauria; order Squamata; family Anolidae; genus Anolis; species Anolis apletophallus. The sequence continues at coordinate 65,391,890 of JARBWK010000008.1, read as the reverse complement.
TTAATTATGAGGACAAAATTACATGCTAAATGAGCCAAGAAGGTGTGACCAGAACAAACATCTAGTTGTTGAATCCCCTCTCACTGTTTCATTTACTTGCACAGCTCATTGTGCAATGCAGCCTATTATGATTTTCTTTCTCTCCATTCCATGTTATTGGTTGATGGTGGTGGTATAACGTGATTCCTGATTGTATATAGTGTATGATGACTGTCTTGGTTGTTACTATAAAAAGGAGTGCTGCTTTCTATAACTATACTTGGATCACCAATGAATATCAACTGTTGTAACTATACCCAGAGGAAGGAATGGGCAAAGTCAACTCTTGAGTTGATAGCAGACTTGATAGCAGACGTGAAGACACATATACACATATAAGGAAATATTTGTTTCTGCTTGCTATATGACAGAATACACATTAAATGGTTTGTAAACAACATCACTGATAAGTAGTCAAAGAGCTGGTCTATTCAAGTACTAACTGGGACTGGTTCTGCTTGGCTTCCAATATTGGATGGGATTCGATGCATTCAGGTTATTTAGGCCATAAATAATTCCTTTTAGACCATTTTGATTCAGACCTTCAGTTTGATTACCATTTTAGGAAAATTATCTCGAGAGCTCAAGCAGCCTAGGCCAAACCTTTATTGGCTCTTCCCATCTATTAATTTCAAAACCTTCCTCTTTCAACATCGAGCACGAATGCCAGCAGCTAGAACTCTATGATCAAGGTTGGCTGATCTTTCTCCCTACAATTCTTTAATTGTGTTTCTGTGATGATCTGATTGAATCCTTGTTCCTCTTTATGAATTGCAGATAGATAAAGAAATAGTCCTGTTGAGCGTCCTCAAAGACCCTGTAAGCCGATCGATATTTGATTATGCTCTACGCTCGAAGGACATAGGAAGTCTTTTCAGAACACTTCAACTTCGTCAGAAGAAAAGGAATGGAACACTTCCTGATTGCCCGCCCCCTGAAGACCCAGCAATTGCACAGCTGCTGAAGAAGCTGCTTTCCCAAGTAATTAATAGCCAGTATAGCAATAATACTGAGGATTCATGATCAAGGTAGAATAAGGTATTGTGGTAGTACAGCCATCTTCCCTAAAGCCATCTCAGATGGGGTAGAGAACCCATAAGATAGTGATGTGTAAATAGCTAAGTAGTGCATGAAAAAGCTGTACAGGGATTTGAATTTGAACAATTTCTGTGCAATCTACTGGGTACAAATTATTCTGATACATTAGTGTTAGTTCTTTTTTGTTTGTTTCACGTCTACTCTTTCAACATAGAATTTAGATTGGCTTGATATCCCAAAGTTGTGTATTTTTGTGTATATCATCCAGGTGTGGTCATTTTTTACTTTTGTATGCTGGTTATTTCCCTTTGTCATAGCCAAATAGTTCCAGAGTAATTGGGTAAATATAACATTTTACACCTAAATCGATTTTGACCCCAGTTGCCGCATGCCATGTGAAACCTGAAGTGCTCATCTGTGTTTCTCCTGCCTTGAGGAAAATGTAAGTTTGACTGTCCCCTGTTTTACTTTGTTTTTGGATAGGGGATGACTGAAGAAGAAGAAGATAAACTGCTAGCCTTAAGAGACTTCATGCTGAAATCCAACAAAGCCAAAGCTAATATTGTAGACCAGAGCCATCTTCACGATAGCACCCAGAAAGGAGTGATTGATTTGGCAGCTTTGGGTATAATTGGGAGACAAGTTGATCTTATCAAAACTAAACAGGAGTCTGATGACAAGCGTGGTTAGTATGGCCTCATGATTCAGATCTGTTTTTTGTTTAATAACTGAAATGATAAGATAATGAATTCCATCTAAATGGGAAAGATCTCATCGCCATGTTGTGTCCTGGAAGCAGATTTAGACGTATGCAACTGGGCTTGCAAAGTGAACATTCCTATCATATTGGACTATAAAATACTAGCTGTACCCGGCACGCGTTGCTGTGCCCTATTTAGGAGATGCGAGAAAGTCTCAGCCCTTTGCCTTATCCTCCTCTGACAGTTTATTATGGGTCGGAATGTTCATGTTGGCTGGCCAGTACAGGAGTTATGCAAATCCGCCCTTATTGGCAGCCAATCATGTTGTCAGAATGTGGAGGCTGGGAGAGTCGTTGGCAGCCCCGGAGGATGCTGGGAAATGTAGTGTTTTTTTACTCGTTTTGGGGGCCTTTTAGGTTTTGGGTGGGAAAGTTTCTTTGCTACAAACATACCTTGCTTGAGGCCTATTTCTGTTGGCAAGTTTGGTGTTTCTGCGTTGTAAGGTTTCTCTGTTTGGGACGGTTTTTCCATGACGACTCTTCCTTTATATATATAGATACTACACATGGACTTCATGGTTACAGTTTTAATATGGAAAGCTGTAAATTGAATGGTGGCTCACTGAGAATCAGGTAATATTAGATTTCATGAGCAGAGTTCTATGCACAAAAACTGCCACCATCTAATCTGGAGAAATCCCTTGTTTTTCAGTCTTTCCTCCGTGCCATAGCCTGCTCTGTTAAGCAGTCTCCCAACCTTCTTGCAGTTTGAGGGAATGAGGACAAGATAGGGAAATCCTTTCTACTAGCCCAGCTGCACATGCCTAAATCTTGTTCCAGCCCAACTTGTTTTTTAAATGGCCTAAGAAATACCTGTAAAATTATATCCCCACCAAATATTTACAATCTTGCTTTGCTTTCTTCTTGGGAATATGATCATATATGGCACATTGTGTCTTCTGAAATCTAAAAGTATCCACATGGGTGGCTGAGATAGTGATACCTGTGGTTTCCAGCGGTTCAGTTTGGTGATGGTTTGAAACTTCCACTACACTCCTCCTCTCAGATGGAACCGAACCTAACCAACCTATTTCATTTAGTATCTGCATATACTGCTAGGGTCATGTCATTAATCATGATTTATTCCCACAAACTTTGTCACATCGTTTTGCTAATCCTCCTTCTGTTGCTTCTTAATTTTAGCTAGAAAACATGTCAAACAAGATTCAAATGTGAATGAAGAATGGAAGAGTATGTTTGGTTCCTTGGAACCTTCTAATATCCCTCAGGCAATCAGCAAAGGGCACAGCCAGGCCACGGACCAGGAAGCCATTCAGACAGGGAAACCTCTTCGATCTGAATCTTCAGCTGGCATCTCAGCTCCTTTGTCATCATCCCCACAGGTATTTTTGGATCTTTCATTAGTACTTTGCATGATCTTTAGAACTGGAGGAACGGCTTCTAACCTTTAGTGTTTGGCATTTTCCTGATTAAGCACTCAGTCAATTAGGAGGTTTTACTTTCTAACAAAAGTGTGAGAGAGTGTTTGTAAAGTTTTGGCAAACAATGCTTAATTTTATTTCTGTTAGTCATATTGCTTGAACTGTGTTAACAGAGGTAGCATAATGTAATGCTAATATTATTCATGTAGTGAATGTTCTTGTAACATCGGTAAACAACATGGGCATTTAGGATGTATAATTCACATCAAAATTGCAACAGCTCTTCCACATTTACTCAATTACTTGTTGATTAGCAAAGTGGAGATGCCATGTAAATGGATGTTCACATACAAGAATCTATTATAGTGAGAGCATCCTCTCTTTTTTGGAATTGTAATACAGTGACCACAACACTTCTAAACATGAGTATTTCAATGTGATCTATTGATTTTAGGCAGCAGATGGAATAGTTGTCCAAGCCAGGAAGCCAACCATACAGGTCTTAAGCAGCATAGCATCACCCTCTACCTATCAGCTACGCATCACTACTTGTAAAACAGAACTTCAGCAGCTGATCCAGCAGAAGCGCGAACAGTGCAATGCAGAAAGAATCGCTAAGCAGATGATGGAGAATGCAGAATGGGAGAGCAAGCCCCCACCTACAGGTGATAGTCGCCATACCCTTGACAAAAGGCAATGCAGCTGTTAGAGTAACCCTTTTTATAAATTTGTTTTTGAAAAGTAATTTCTTATGTAACTTGTTGAAATGCCCCTATTCCATCTAGTAATTCATTACAGGTGTCCACTTATTCAACAATCCATGTCTTGAAAATATCCCTCCCCCCAAAAACAAATTCCAAAAGACAAACCTTGATTTTACCATTTTGTTTAAGTCACATTTCATTACCCCACTGTATGTAATGGTACTTGAGCATTCACAGATTTTAGTGTCCACTGCAGGTCCTGAAATCAAACCCCAGCATATACAGCACCAAGGACCCTCTGTAGAATGAGTTTGGCAGGGATACACTCATTATAATGGTTGTTTCTTTAAAATAAAAGATGTAATGATAAGGCAATAGCATTAACCTTTGAAGAATTACTCTATCCTCTATGAACCTTATTTAAAAAGAACTAGTAATAATTACTCTTTTTACTAAAAGGATAAAGTTTATCTTTTAAAAATGTACTTGTAGACTATAGAAAATGTGTATTATAAGGTATTATAAGCTCTTGCTTGAGTCCTGTGGTCTTTTGTGCGTTGTTTGTTCTTGTGTAATATGTTTTGTATGTATATAGCTCACAATTTCATTGTGAACGAAGATTAAGGTAGTTTAAGAATATTGAAATGATCTATAAAAACATTCAAGTTAAAACAATCAAATGGTCTACAACAAAGAGTAAAATTGTCAAAAACCCAAGGAAATAGGCAGGCAGATGGGAGACCAATAAACTATCCATCCTAAATATTCTACATTTTCAAAAAGGAACCTGAGGCTGGGCTTTTAGACATATTCCTCCATTCTGGATTTAGTACATCTTAATGTACACAAGTACTTACAAAGATTTTAGCTTTCCTGCCCTGAAGAAGAGAGACAGCAATCTGTTAATACATAACTGATAAATTATTTTTACTCCAAATTCTTTATCTCTTTAGTCTCTAACTTTTGATATTCCTAGTAGCAAACTATATGCATAAAATGGACCGTTCAAGTGTCTTTTGGTAGGAAACATGCATTGTAGAAATGACGTTCACTAGCCAAATGCAATTTGACCTATTTTGTATAGCTGAAATACTTTAGCTTCAGTCCACTCAAAAGCAATGCTGTTATTTTGTTGGAAAAAAAACATGTTGGAAATAAGGTCTTATATTTCCTGTTACTTTTCAAATGTATAACCTGCTTAACCTGTTATGGATGAATGGATATCTCTAATCATGGACAGTTGGTGCAAGTGGAGTTCTCATATGTGTGAGTTGATGTTACTAGAGGAAAGGAGGAGCATGCATGACATCCCCCCCCCCCCATTTGCTGAATGGGGAAACAATGCAAATTATGGTTCAGAGAACGTGATTAATTTAAAATTCCAGAAGATTTCACTTTGAATATTGATCTACTATATTATATTTAAAAAGCACTGAAGGTCCTGCTATGCTCCATTACATGATATTTGGTTTGTATGTTTGCGCTCTAAATCCTAATAGTCTAACCATTAAAACTCATTCCTCCTAGTAATTTTATCTGTTTAGAATTGTTCATGTACTGTGCGGCATATGGCCGTATTTATGATTTCATTGCGTATAGTTTCAGATAATTTTCTGAAGATAAGAGTTATATATGTCTTATGCTTCTTATTGATTTTCAACATCAATAGGTCAGTATTAGCTGATGCACAAAGATCAAAAAGGGATTTAGAGAGGAAAGTGGTTGGGGGGGTTGGGAGAAAATAATGAATGAAAAGAAACATGCCTGTAAAGAATGGGAAGAGGAAATATAGAAAAATGTTTTGATAATGCATGTGGATAATGATTAATTGTTCAAATATGTTTCTTTTCCTTTGTGATATTTTTTTTGCAGATTTTTTTGGATAGGAAGCTTTTGATTTTTGTCCAATATAGGGGAAAAAACCAATTGTTGCTGCTTTCTTTAGGATGGCATCCTAAAGGGCTTCTTGTTGCTCACCTTCATGAGCATAAGTCTGCAGTGAACCGCATTAGAGTCTCTGATGAGCATTCAATTTTTGCGACGTGCTCAAATGATGGAACAGTAAAAATCTGGAACAGTCAGAAAATGGAGGGCAAAACTACTACCACCAGGTAATAAATAATATCCATTCTGCACCAGTAATTGTGTCCAGCTGAAATGATATAGGATGGTATATTGGTGAAGCTATGTAGCTTTTGTTGCAAATATGCAACTCCAGTCCAACATTTTACAATATTACATTTCTATGTCTTTATTTTGTTTTTATATGCTGCTGTCTCCAACAATCTTCAAGTGCCTACAGTCATCTTCTAAACATTAAAAGGCATCTCCTGTATAGTCTAATAACCTAAGGCTATTGAATGGTTTTGGCTAAAAGAGTGTGCATAAAAATAAATTTTATGTCATAAACAAAAAAGTTTGTTTTTAATACCTTATCATGAAGAGCCAATACAAAAAGTAATTTGATAGACAGTGCTTTTACAGGCAGCTATCTGCTTGATGTATGTTGTTAGAAATAGGGAATGAGCAGATGTTTATTCTCAAGCCAATATTCTTATCTCTGTATTTCATTTCTTATGAGGTACCCTTTAGATTAAAATAATAATAATAATAATAATAGTGTCTGCTATGGACTCATCCTGTTGCCTTTCTAATAATAATAATAATAAATACACTTTATTTATATTCCGCTTTATCTCTGGAGGGACTCAGAGTGGATTACAATATACACATATGAGGCTATCATTCAATGCCTTTTACACACAGTGAACAATGATATACAACACAAAATAAAAGCCTTCCCCTTTTTTCCATCTCTGGTGTCTAGAGGCAATGCTCATCTCCAGCCAGGGGAAGGTGCTCTTGTCCCATTTTTCCATGCCAAGGAGCCTGTTGACCATAGACATCTCTAATTTTGTTGCTGGCATGTCTGCATATCTGTGTCGGGCACCCTTTGACCTTTCTGCCGAGGTGGTACTAATGGATATACTCGCATTGCATGCTTTCGAACTGCTAGATTGGAAGAAGCTAGGGCTGACAGTCAATAGCGCATCCCAACTTGCGGTTTCAAATTGCCAGCTTTCTGGTCAGCAGATTTCCTGCAGCTAGCGGTTTAAGCTGCTGTGCTACCGCGGCCCCTTAATGAGGTGTGGATTCAAATTCCAAATAAAGTAATCCATTGTTTCCCAGTCATATGAAGCATGCATACTAAAGTATGATCTTCATACTCTAATTCATTGAATTAATTCCTCTGCTTGGTTAGTCTTAAACCATGTGACCCAGTTTATAAGTTCTGGTTTAAAGAAATCTGGAGAATTGTAGATCTCGTGAGATGAGATGGAAGACTCCTATGTAAGAGACTGGGATAAATGAAGGGTTTACATGGATTTGTATTGGAAATTTGCTTTTGATTACAGTTAAGTACATTTTTAGAAATTTCTTTTGAAATCCCCCTTCCCCTTTGTTTCTTACAACAGATCAATTTTGACCTATTCTCGGATTGGAGGCCGTGTGACGACTCTTACTTTTTGCCAGGGTTCTCACTACTTGGCTGTAGCCTCAGATAATGGAGCCATCCAGCTTCTTGGAATTGAAGCCTCAAAACTTCCCAAGTCTCCCAAGATTCACCCAATTCAAAACAGGTATGCACCTGTCCTTTGCACATGCTAACAGGTTCCATTAGTATTGGGATGTTTTGTGGTTTCCAGGCTGTATGGCTGTGTTCTAGCAGCATTTTCTCCTGACATTTTACCTTTGCTTTATCTATCCAGATGTTTGGATCAAAAGGACGATGGCTGTGTGGTTGACATGCATCATTTTAATTCAGGAGCCCAGTCGGTGTTGGCATATGCCACTGTGAATGGTTCTTTAGTGGGATGGGACCTGAGATCCTCTAATAACGCTTGGACCTTAAAACATGATTTACGGTTGGGACTTATAACCTCATTTGCTGTTGACATACATCAGTGCTGGCTCTGCATTGGTAAGACATATACTGTTGGTGTTTTAAATAATGCTATGTATGTAATGTAAAGGTTTTCCCCTGACATTAAGTCCAGTCATGTCCGACTCTAGGATGTGGTGCTCAATTCCATTTCTAAGTCAAAGAGCTGGCATTTTCTGTAGACACCTCCAAGGTCATGTGGCCGGCATGACTGCATGGAATGCACATATACAGTAGCTAGTGGGGATTATAACACACATCCTTGCTTTCAGGAAGACCAGTATAGTCTCATTCCTGGAGAGCAGAAATGGGTTCAACTCCTTCATATAACAAGAATTTAATGCATAGAGCTCATATTTTTCCAAACATACTTTTCCATTTGTAAAATTTGAACTAACGGATTTGCTTCATGGTGACAAGTAGACTAAAACTCTATGAATTGCATTAACAGTGAAAAAATATAGAAGACTGATGTTTTGGGACATTAGGCATATTGATGTACGCACAGTTAGGGTTGCTGGAGCTTTAAAAAGCCACTAAATCACATTGCGGATAGTAATTACATTGTTCCTCACAAGGTACAAGCAGTGGAACTATGGCATGTTGGGACATGAGGTTTCAGTTGCCCATTTCCAGCCACTCCCATCCTTCAAGGGCACGGATCAGACGGTTACTGATGCACCCCCTTTCCCAATCATGGGTGATTGCAGGTACAACTAACTCTTTTTCCGTGTAAAATGTAAGAGTTTCATAAATGGTGGTTAAATCTTTTCCTGGAAGAAGAAGTAAGAGTCTGCCTGTTGGCCTCACTCTGACATTGCTGCTCCCTACCATCCCCAATCTCTATCTTCCAGCTGGAAGAACTTAAAACAGTGCCTCCATTCTCCTTTAGACCTTTTATTAATTGAATGGGGGACAAGCACATGGAGGAAAATGATTTCCTTTTCTATGAGCCTGGGCTTCAAAATAGACTGTGGAATGACCTGCCAGAAGAGGTTCGACAGCTAAATCAGCTGTGTTTTGTGTTGTGTTTTATCTATATGTTTTAACCATTTTGAACCCTGAGGCAGGTAACAAATAAATTATTTTTATTATTTATTTATTGTCAACACTATGCTCTCTCTGACACAAGCGGTTTTTGTTCCTGGACACAATTTTTGTTAAATGTAAATTTCCAAATTAACTGTATCAAAAAACATGAAGAAAGTTGGTTTTTGTGGGACGTCCTGCAGCACATTTTGTGATAGTTTTTCAATTAATATCTCATAGAGTCTCAACCGATTCATTGTAGTTTTTGGCATCCACAAAAACAACGTTTCTGGAATATAACTACTACTTGCAAAGGAAGTACTAGAGAAATAAACTGGAAATAAAACCAGAAACAGAATATTTTTCATTTTGTTAGATAATGTTGTTATTCATTTAATGGGCCTTTACTTTAGAAGTGACTGTTATTGTCATTAATGTGTTGTTGAAGGCTGGAGAAGAAAGAGAAGCCTTCTAATAAACCATAATTGTGTTCAAGGCTTTCATGGCCAGAATCACTGTGAGTTTTCCAGGCTGTATGGCTATGTTCCAGAAGCATTCTCTTCTGACGTTTTGCCCACATCTATGGCATGTACCCCCAGAAGTTGTGAGGTCTGTTGGAAACTAGGCAAGTGAAGTTTATATATCTGTGGAATAATGTCCAGCGTGGGAGAAAGAACTCTTTCCTGCTTGAGGCAAGTGTGAATGTTGCAGATTGCCACCTTGGTTAGCATTTAATGGCTTTGCAACTTCAAAGCCCAGCTGAGTGCTGCCTGAGGGGATCCAGGCAGCAATCAGGGCCAGCTAACACATCTCAACAAAGGATCCCCTAGGCATCAATCAGCCAGGTTTTGAAGCTGCAAGGCCATTAAATCAAGGTAGCCAATTGCAACATTCACATTTGCCTCAAGCAGACAGGAGTTCTTTCTCCCACCCTGGACAATCCACAGATGTATAAACCTCACTTGACTAGTTTCCAACAGACTTCACAACCTGGATGGCTGCCATAGATGTGGGCAAAACGTCAGGAGAGAATGCTTCTGGAACATGGCCATACAGCCCAGAAAATGCACAGCAGCCTTGTTATTGTTATTGTTATTATTTAGCATTTTATGGGTCTCTACTTTAGAAGTGACTGTTATTATTGTTATTATTATTTAGCATTTTATGGGCCTCTACTTTAGAAGGATTAGCTCTTGGCAGCTGCATGTTTAATTTTTGGGTCCATGGTTGTGACTACAGCTAGAAAGATAAAGAGAGTAGCATGTGAAGGTCCAAAAGGAGCAAGGCATGACGTATCATTTGGCAAAGTGAAGCAGCCTCCTCAGAAAAGGGGACAGCAGTGGCAGCCTTCTAGTTGTTCTACATATACTCTGCATCCACCTTCCTCTTTTGGAGTACAAAACTGTGCATGCCACACAATCTATTAATTGTTTCCTTATCCATTGGATCCTGCCTCAGGTAAAGGAAGGGATGCTGCACCATCACCAGTATTGAAGCAAGGCTCAATCCTGTCAGTTTCTGATTGTGCCCTGGGGAGGGACTTCATTTTGTTTTTGCACCAGTTTCTAAAACTCCTTGGTTAGACCGGAGGGTAGCATTCGTCAGGCCTTCTGGTGACTGCTAAGCACAGGTTTTCTTTCATAAGATGTAGGAGCTACATGAGTGCTATAATCCCTCTCCTGTCTATTTGGGCCTTGTGGCTATAATTGTGGTTATAATAAGAACAATATAAGACTTCATTGTCTGGCCTCTGAAACAAGTTTTAAACAGATGTATTGAGACAATAATAGCAGCTCCCTCTGCTTCATCATTTTTGCAGTGATGGAACAGAATGGAAGAGCAAATAAAAGAAATGTATTGATAACTCCTGCAGTGTAATTTGACTTTGTAACTTTTGTCAACGGCTTCTTTGCAGCTGTCCAAGGCAATAATGAAGTCTCCATGTGGGATATGGAAACAGGCGACAGGCGCTTCACTCTGTGGGCCAGTAGCGCTCCTCCTCTTTCGGAAATGCAGGTTTGGCTTTGCATATTTTTTTAATGGGCAGTGTATTTCTTTTTAAAACTGTAGTGAAATGTATATACTGTCAAACCTTCTGTTTTTATTGGAATAGAGATTTCCTGTCCTTCTCAAAAAATTAGCATATAGTGCTAAAGTTCATTGTTTTCCATAATATAATGATAACAATTAAACTTTCATATATTGCACACCAACTGAAATATTTCAGGTCTTTTTTTTGTTTTGTACTGATGATTTTGGCATACAGCTCCTGAAAACCCAAAAATACTGTCTCAAAAAATTAGCATATTTGGTCGGATGGAATATGCTAATTTTTTGAGATATGTATGCCAAAATCACCAGTATTAAAACAAAAAAAGACCTGAAATATTTCAGTTGGTGTGCAATGAATTGAAAATATATGAAAGTTTAATTTTTATCATTACATTATGGAAAACAATGAACTTTAGCACTATATGCTAATTTTTTGAGAAGGACCTGTACACTATGACCACTTCATCCACGGATTTGTGGTTTCATTTCCTCATGGTCTAAATATATTCTGCCTGCAACTGTTTCTGGGCATCTCTAGGTCTTCCTCTGTGTTTTATGGTAATGTTTCTGGCCCAAGTACCATGCAGTCAAAATATAAGATTCACTTTTATCCATATTTCCAGGTATTCATAAGAGAGCTCTGAATGTATTCCCTCTGGAAATGAAGTTGTACTGTATTTAACAGTTCTTCTGAAAGAGCTTCACTGTATTCCTAAGCCTTTCTGGATACCATTCAAAGTGCTGGTTTTTAATGTATGTAATACTTCATGCCTTGGACTAGGGCAGTGCTTCCCAACCGGTGTGCCGTGGCACACTAGTGTGCCATGAGCGATCATCAGGTGTGCCGTGGGAAATTGGAACCTCCAATACCAGACCTGGGCATTTTGCGGCCCACCGGCCGATTCTGACTGGCCTGCGTAAGGGCCCCGGCAGGCAGGCAAGCAGAGTGGCCAACGGAGGGGGAGGGGGGAGAAGAGGAGGAGGCCAGGAGCAAGCGCCGCCGCAGAGCATGACTTCACTCTCCTCCTCCTCCCTTCCCTTCTGCCTCGCACGCTCCCCCTCCCTTCTCTTCTGCCTCGCTCTCCCTCACCCTTCCCTTCAGCCTCACGCGCTCCTCCTTCCCTTCTCTTCTGCCTTGCTCTCTCTCCCCCCTCCCTTCTCTTCCAACAACTACAATTCCCAGTTGTCAAGATCTATTTCCCCCAAACTCTACCAGTATTCACATTTGGGCATATTCAATATTTGTGCCAAGTTTGGTCCTGATCCAACATTGTTTGAGTCTACAGTGCTCTCTGGATGTTGGTGAACAACAACTCCCAAACTCAATGTCAATGCCCACCAAACCCTTCTAGTGTTTTTGATGGAGTCTTGTGTGCCACATTTGGTTTAGTTCTATCACCGGTGGAAGAACTTTGAGGGGAAGCAGAAAAATGTCTGTATATCTCCATAACCACACAAATAAGCCACTCCTCATAGGGCTTGTTCTCCAGACCCCTGATTATTTTAGTTGCCCTCCTCTGGATATATTCCAGCTTGTCAATATCTCCTTTAAATTGTGGCACCCAGAATTGAACACAGTATTCCAGGTGTGGCAGAATAGAGGGGTTAGCACAAATTCCCTGGATTTAGACACTATACTCCTAATTCTGCATGTCAAAATCCCATTGTCTTTTTTAGCTACCGCATGGCATTGTTGGCTCATGTTTAACTTGTTGTCCACGAGGACTCCAATACATTTTTCACATGTACTGCTGTCGAGCAGTACATGTGAGCAGTAATCATTTTGCACGTGATTATAGGAATGCCTCTGTCATTCCACATTGATCTCCTCAAATATGGAATAGCTCTGGGCCTGCATTGACTACAGTTCAATCTGGGTATCAGTAGATGTTTGGCTGTAGCATATCTCCACATGCAGAACTACTATGGATTGCGGCATGCTCACAAATAACATGTGTGCCTGTCCTGCAAATCCAAGCTGCGAGCAACTCAGGATGTGGACTTCAAAACAGTACTGATTAAAATACCATGCAAAGTATTCATGATAATCTAGTTCAGTCATAAATTGCACCATCATCCAAGTAAGAAAGCAAAGCTTCCACTGCTATTGCATTTTTACTGGAACAACAATACAGTAACTCTCAATTTGACCATTGAATCAGAGAGATTAAATTAACTGATCATGCTGTGCATCTTTGAACCAGATACTCTCTCTTTACCTTAGCCTGTCTCATAGGCTTGTTGTGATGACAACTTCAGCAATATGTTAATCTTATAAATAATTTAGTGTTACAGCATTTAAGGTTCTGTTTCTGAAAATATGTACTGTATTGATGTTCCTAAGGTGAAATACTATATTTCACTACATATACTATATTTCATTGTCATCTCCAGCTTCTCATGTGGGGACAAGAGAGAAGTCTCCCACAGAATGATAAAACATCCAGGTGTCCCCTGGGCAACATCTTTGCAGACGGCTAATTCTCTCACACCAGAAGCGATTTGCAGTTTCTCAAGTCACTCCTGACACGAAAAAAAAGGTCAAGTGGCAATTGTGTCACTATTATATAATAGCATGGTGGCTGATGAGCAGCTGCAGGAAGCTTCCAGACTATTTGGGGAATATATATTTTTAGCATCAGCTTTTACTTCCTTCTGTCTCTCGGCATTACTTCGCGAATGAAGATTCTTAGGAAGGACTCATCCCATGCTTTTTACAAGCGCGTTGATGACTAAAAAGGCCAATCTGAGATAGGCAAGTTTGGTTGCAGAAAGTACAGCAGAAAGTCTCCTTGGGTAATGTTGTTTCCAAGTTGTGGTTCTTTGTGTGTTGTCATTTCTCTTCGAGACTTGTTCGCCGTGACTTCTTGAAAGAGGCCGCAGCATTGTGAATAGTGCGTCTCCATGCCTCCCGATGTGAGGCCAGGGTGGACCATTGTTGGTGATCAATCTGGCCAAGCCTGAGATGTTGTTTCAGGGAGTCCTTATATCTCTTTTTGGTGACACCTCTCTTGCGCTGACCCGTGGCGAGTTCACCATAGAGTAGTATCTTTGGGAGGCGGTGGTCCTCCATCCTAGTGACGTGCCCTGCCCTGCCCAGCGCAGCTGTGTTCTCAATAGCATGGCCTCAATGCTGGTGATCCCTGCTTGCTCAAGGACAGCAACATTACTCACCTAGTCGGTCCAGTGTATATTAGCAATTTTCTAATTCCAAAACAGAATGTGTCTTCTGTACGTATTTGATTCAGAAATCAAAAGCCCCTAGAATCTTGAGCAGCATAGTTATTGACAATGCATACTTTTTGTCTTTCTCTCTTGAACAGGAAATTCAAAACAAGCAGAAAGTGGGTCCTTCCGATGAAACCTCTCGAAGGGGCCCAGAATCCTTACCAGTTGGACATCATGACATTATCACAGACATAGCTACTTTCCAGACAACTCAAGGGTTTATAGTTACTGCATCTCGCGATGGTATTGTCAAGGTGTGGAAGTAAAAAATGCACTGATTTATATGTGCTGTAAATACTTGTAATAAAGATAAATATGATGGGACTCAGTTTCTTCAAAGAATTGCTTTCAGAACATAAGGACAGTGGACTATAAGGTTTATGAAGGCAACTATTCACTCTCCTAGCACCATTGCTAATTGCTCATACTAATGGCCCTATAATTGTGCTAAGGCATAATGGTTTATGTAGCATTTCCTGAAACTACCAATCAAAAGCAGTTCAAGTGAACATATTGTATTTATCCTCTAACTCTGATATTCTTTGGAACACATTAAATTTTGTTAGACATGAAGAAAATGGTTATATTCCATGTCAACAGTATTTATGCAAACTGAGTTTTTTACACATTGTGTGAGAGAGCGGTAAAACAAAATTGAATATATGTAAACAAAAGTGCACCAAACTTCTGTATGCTTAATATAAAAATAAAGAGTTTGAACCACTCCTCTTTGTCAAAGTTATTTAGGACTGCAACCTGAATTTGGTGTGTGTGTGTATTACAGATCTTACACATGCCCGGATTACCCATAAGGCCAACGTGGCCATGGCCTAGGGGCGCAAGCCGGGGGGGGGGGTACAGATCATGGACCAAAAAAAACCCTGGTCGGCGCCCCTCTTTCCCCCTTTCTCATGCCCCTCCTCGCTCCTCCCGGCAAAGTCTCTGCTCCATCCCCTCCGTTGCGCTCTCTCGCTCGCGCGCGCTCTGTCGTTATCTCGCACATTCTCTCTCGCGCACGCTCTCTCTCGCGCTCTCTCTTGTGCTTGCCTTTGGAGCAAGTTTGCACCCGCTGCGCTCTCCCCAAGCCTCCCGACTCCCGAAGAGACCTTCAGAGCACAGTGGAGCTTTCCAGCCGGTGGGAATGGGGACCTTGGAGGTGGCGGGAGGTTGGCTTAAAGGGGGTGTAATTCCAAAGTGTGGCCTAGGGTGCAAAAAAGTGTTAATCCGGGCCTGATCTTACATTTTAAGCATTAAGGAAGAAGACTTTCTGCAACAACATTTTAGCTGCAGAATGTCTTCTCTTTGGGAAATACATATGGCATCAAGAGGACTTTGATTAGGGCTCAGAAGAGACAAGAGTTTGAATCCCCTTTTTTAGTCAAGGGAATTCACTGGGTGACTTTAGGCGAGTTACACTGTTTACATTAAAAAAAATCTTGTCAAGGAAAGTCTTGTGAAAGAGTTGCCTGAAGTTGGGGTCAATGTGAATGCACGTAACAGCAGCGACAAACAAATCTTAAGTATTTTAAACAGTCTTTTAGTTTTACCTATCTGATTGTTTTAGATGGATTTGTATTTTTGCATTAACCACGTGTCCTTCCACATCTGAATGTTCCCCCATCATAAAATTTTGGTGGTACAACTATAGGAAAAAGGCTACAGTGTTGTTTCTGAACAAGGTACATGGGAAACGCACATCTTGTTACGCAAATCATGGTTTTTGCAGAGGCTTTTTTTTTGCTATTGCTGTAAGGTAAAGGTAAAGGTTTTCCCTTGACGTTAAGTCCAGTCGTGTCCGACTCTGGGGGTTGGTACTCATCTCCATTTTTAAGCTGAAGAGCTAGCATTGTCTGTAGACACCTCCAAGGTCATGTGGCCAGCATGACTTCATGGAGCGCCGTTACCTTCCCACTGGAGCAGTATCTATTGATCTACTCACATTTGTATGTTTTCAAATTGCTAGGTTGGCAGAAGCTGGGGCTAACAGTGGGAGCTCACGCCGCTCCCTGGATTCAAACCTCTGACCGCCAATAAATTTCGGCAAAATAAAGCTCACCCTCGGAATGGATTGTGAGGGGTCCACTATTCAACCCCACTGGAAACCCCTTTCAAATATAAATCATCAGCCATTGCAGTAGATTTTTTTAAAAAAAAGACTAAATACATGACACACAAACACAACTAAATATAAACATCTCCGGAGGCATAGCTATATTGCAACATCTACAGCAGAAACAGTCTTACAGCACTTTGGAGACTAACATATGGCATAAGGTTTGATGGACTTGCTTTCACACATCAACACTAACTGACCACTGTGATATCTGAAAAGACGAGCCCTTTGAAAATGTAGAGTTGCACTTGATCCTGTTACAATCCATCCCATCCCCACCACTGTGTAAATCTGCTTTATAACTTGAGGCTTTAATGTCACTCTGTATTATGAACTAGGCTGATATCCATAAATACATTTTATCAAATAAAATATTTTAAAATGGTTAATCCTAAAGGTGCTATGACAGACTCCTCCCTTTCAAAACTTCACTGTTCTGATGATGGAATCATAGCAGTATAATTGTTATTGTCCTGAACTGTGCTTGGTAGCTGTGACGAGTTGGATGAGGTCAAACAAATCGAAATGAAATCTCCTGGTCCGTCAAAAGGCCGAACAGGGTACAGGGTTACAGCCTGTGCTGGACAGGATTACACTCCCCCTGAAGGCACAGGTTCACAGCTTGGGTAGTGCAATATGGATTTGGCATAATGTAGCAACACACATGACAGCTGCAGGACTCAGCCTCATGCTTTAAAGTGTTATATTTTATCTATTGTTTTGTGTATTGTTGAATTGTGGCAACAAATTGTGCTGAATTATGTAATCCGCTCTGAGTCCCCTTTGGCGTGAGAAGAGCAAGATAGAAATACAATAAATAAATAAATAGTGTGAAAGGGCCATATGTGCTAGTTCCATGCTTATACTCGTTCATTTTCGTGTAACTAATCATATCAAATTTGGCATTTTATAACATTTTTTTGTTTTTGTTTTTTTGTCGTGTCAGGAGTGACTTGAAAAGTCGCTTCTGGTGTGAGAGAATTGGCCATCTCCAAGGACATTGCCCAAGGGAACCCAGATGTTTTGATGTTTTATCATCCGGTTGATCTGGAAGCTCCCGCTGCGCTCAGGTCCACACTGGCCCCGGCCAGATTTCTGGCTGGCCTGAAAACCTGGCTCTTCCGCCAGGCTCGGGGACTGAACTGGATGGATGGCAGAGACGGCTCATATCTGCTGTTTTAATTGATGTATCTGTGTTTTTAAAGGATGTAAGCACCATTGGTGGAGGGCGATCCATAAAGTATTATTATTATTATTATCCTTGTGGGAGGCTTCTCTCATGTCCCTGCATGGGGAGCTAGAGCTGACAGAGGGAACTCATCCACGTTCTCCCTGGATTCGAACCTCCGACCTGTTGGTCTTCAGTCCTGCAAGCACAAGGGTTTAGCCCATTGCACCACCGGGGGCTCCCAGGTGATTTTATAACTCAGAGCTGGTCTCTATGATTGGAAACTGTACTTGGGCTTGAACCCACAGATGGAGATCTATATAAAGGTTCCTCCAAGAACCAAGTGTTTGTCAGGAACACAATTATTCTCTGTCGACTCCGGTTTTGTTTAGGAAAATGGGGTCCTAAATTGAGCACAGCACCAAACATTTTAGTTTACCAAAAAAACAGGTTCTTATGTAATAGGGATAATCAAGAGAATTTCTTTTTCCATCTCCAGAGCATAAAGTTTCAAACTACCATACCCCAAAGAAAACCTTTGTATTTGACTCTGCGGTCTCATAAAGTTATACTGGCCTTTTTCACACCCATGGTGTAAATAAATATTAGCCACCTATCTCCTCAGTATCTCAGCAGGTACTTTCACATTGTCATGCATTTCTCCACCTGTCAGCACAATAAGATAACTGGACACTATGCTCTCCTGCTGTTTTCTCACCTTTCAAACAATAGCTGCATGGGATGTCTATAGAGCTGTTCCAGAATAAATGTCTCCTGTCAACGGCTCTTTCTGAAATGATGCATCCATTTCAAATTCTGTTATAATTGTTTGACTATTTCACAACTTTAAATAGAACTTTATCAGGTACTACAGTGAACAGATGAATCAGATGTCATTAAAATCACATTGAACCATCAATGGAAATTAAATAGCGTCCTTTTCAGTGTCCACACATCCTGCAAGAAAAGGAGAATTTTGTATGGCATTTTATGTTAACTGCTGTCTAGTCAACCTTGACTTATGGCAACCTCATGAAGAGAGACCTCCAAGTAACCCTACAAATCAGTAGTCCTGTCTGGGTCTTGCAGGCTTAGGGTTCTATCTTTCTTGAAGAAGTCTATCCATCTGGATGACAGAGCTTCTTTGCCCCGCAACCCCCACAAATGAAGAGGCAACACACATGGATGGGTTAACTATGGTCAAGTTTATCAATGTTACCTCTTAACTTTATCACTCTATCCGTTATAATTAGGACTAAACTAGGTCATAACTTGGCCATGAACTTGTCAATGAACTTGGTGAGGGTAAAGCCATGGTAGTGACCTTTCCTTCTATCCCTTAGCTGCCAAAGGGGGAAGTGGTGGATAATTCTGTCCCCATAATTTATTGCTGTAATATTCTCCAATTCCTAGGCCATTTGTGTTTGCCCCCCTTTCCTTTATCTCCCCTATAGATGAGGGTTCCCACTCCTGGCCTGCACTCCAATATGGGTGCCTTGTGTGTGGACCAGATTCCGATCCCCTGCTGTTTCCGTGAATGCTTATGTAATCCCCAGTACGTCCCAATTTGCCCTGCTAGAACAGTATAGGCAACAAAAACCCCTAGAACATAGTAGGAGAAAAATTCCTACCCGGCCCCCTTGGACAACCACTTCTACTATACTGTTAATGGGCAGAAGGGTTGGGTTGTTGCTCTGCAGCAGAATGAAGAGGAGGGTGGCTTGCTTTGCCAAAGCTCCACCGTCCCAGAAAGTGGTGATTGGATGGAGAAACTTCTTCCATGTGGGAGGTGGCAAACCCCTCCCCGGCTCTAGCTGCACCATGGCTGGAAAGCCTCTTCTGTGGCTTCTGTGGGCCCTTCATTTTCTTCTTTTTAAGACATGCTCCTTTGTTTTCAGGTGAGTTCTCCTCTCTGAAATGAACCAGTTTTTCATTGGATAGAGAAGGATTTTTGTTCTTCTCTGTACAGCAGAATATTTGGTTTCAACTTGTTGATCCTGGTGCTGATACCTTCTCCAGAGCATAAAGTTTCAAACTACCATACCCCAAAGAAAACCTTTGTATTTGACTCTGCGGTCTCATAAAGTTATACTGGCCTTTTTCACACCCATGGTGTAAATAAATATTAGCCACCTATCTCCGCAGTATCTCAGCAGGTACTTTCACATTGTCATGCATTTCTCCACCTGTCAGCACAATAAGAAACACTTCTTTCATGTGTTTATTATTTTTATGTTTGATTCTTTTTACATCTAATTTATTCTTGGAAAAAAACTTTTATTGAAAAACAATGAACAGAGATCACAATTTAGAAAACAAACAAAATCTAGACATAAACTAACACCATTGCAAATATAATGTACAGTATATAATCTGGTCTCCAAAGTTAATGTCTAATTCAACCAAGTGTATCATTCCATATAGTGCTTGGGGCTTACCATCTTGACTGTGTTGGCTAAATAGCATAGCAAGTAAAAGTGGACCACATTTCTATAAAGTTATTTATGTCCGTGTTTTCTTATCACAAACTGAACTGATGTCTCCAAACATCAGCTACCTGCTGTGGAGCAATAATTTGCTCAAGTAATAATGCACAACTGATTTTTTTTCAGTTGATGTGCTTATGTAGTTATATGTGATTCTACATATATTCACATATGTATACATCCATTTGGTTTAATGCTGCTTTTCATCCCAAGTGATGTCATTAGCATAGCTTGGTGGTGTCTCTTAACCCATTCAGATAATCCTGAAAGGTCTATAGTTAAAATGCTATTTTCTCAACATCTATTGATACTTTAAATTCGTCTAAACTTCTAAATCTAAGAACCTAAGAGCCTTGATGGATGAGACTAAAGACCAATCTAGTTCAAGATCTTTCTCCCACAGTGGCTCATCAGTTGGACAAGGGAAGTGAAGACAGCCAGATGGCTGAAGAACAGACTATCTTCTCGATTCAGAGATTATTAATGAAACAAAACATGTGGAATAGAAGAGCAAGACAGTAGTCGGGAAACAGTGCAATGGGAGCCAGAATATTCTGGCACCAAGAAAATCAACAGGAAATGTAACTTAGAGGTCTTTAAACTTTTTCTAATTACCAATACTTTTAAGCAGGAAATATTTTTCATTTGAAATATTGTCCAACATGATTCATTTTAATTGTTTCTGTGTGGTTTCTGTTTAATGATTTTCATATGTTGCATAGTTATATTGTTCCTAGATTCCCTTATTAGATTTTACACATTCCCACCAGTCTTTCTAGTGACCACAGAGCTGATTGTGGCTCAAAGAGGGCCATTGAAGAGCAAAAGTGGGATATCAGCATATGAAATGGTATAAACATATATAGGGGAACCTCAACATTTTTGGTTAGAGAATCTTATCAGATTCCTCCTTGGAATGCTAATAAAAGAAAAGCCAAGCTAAATAGTGGCAGTGCTTCCATGCTTTATTATTGTTGTTTTTCAGATAACGAGTACTTTGTTGTTTATTTGCTATCAATCCAACTTTATGAATGATAGACTACAAAGGGCTCTGGTCTATTATTACTATTACCCTGCTTTATCTCTCCCGAAGGAGACTCAAAGTGGCTTGACATAAAAGCATCAGCATAACCATTTAAAATATACAATTATACAAAAAATAAAAACAAAACAGGATTAAATATAAACAGTATTAAAAAATTACCAGTTAAAAGTAATTAAAACAAATTCAAAGTTAAAATCCAGTGCACCCCTGAATTAATCTTAAGAACCTTCATCTTTACATGTTGCTGGATGTACAGCAGGGAGGAGTCCATTCTGGGTTTCTTGGGCAGGGAGTTATGGAGTTGAGGGACAGCCACCGAAAAGTCCCGCTCTCTCATTCCCACCAATCGTGCCTGAGATGGAGGTGGGACTGAGAGAAGCACCTTTCCTGAAGATCTCAGGGCAGATTTGTACAATGGGATGTGGTCAGCCTGGACCTAAACTCCTCCACGCCACAATCACCACCATCCCGTCCTGCACAGAAAGCAAGGTCCAAAGTGTGTCCCACAGTATATTTTACAATATAACCAGTAGTTCTCACAGTATGAAAAAGAGATCAGAGATCACCAAAATTATTAAAAAAATTATGTAAAAATAAACTGAAATAGAATCCAGAAGTTATCTACCTACTCCATTCATGTTCTAAAAACTGTGTTATATATATATATAAGTTCTAATTAAAGCTAAGAACCCTATCTTATTAGAAACTTGTATGAGTTTAAAGATCCACACAATGTATATGATTAAAAAGCACACCAGGCAATGTTGAACTGATGGTCAGATCGCTCTGTGTAAAAAGAAATCAAATTATCAAGGATCAAACATAGGTCTATTCAGACATTTGCTTAAGAAAGCCAGACCATTCTCTGATTGATTTTTTTTTCAGTTCCCATCTTCTAGTTTGAATAGTCAATGTTTCCTATAATTTAAATGTGGAAAATTTAGGAAGCTAATAAATGTATGATTTTTAGAATTCTTTTTGTGTCATTTCCTCTTCTTGCTTCCAAAGGAGTTCCACAATCTCCAAAGCCTCCGGTTCAGTGATGGAAAACCGTTGATCCTCCTGATATTGATAAACAACTCCTTCTGGTATGTTTATCTATTGGCCAGCAGCCCAGGACTAATGGGAATTAAAGTTCTGCAACATATGGAGAGTAACACATTTCCACTGTCTTGCTCTAGGATGACTGTCCTTGTTCTCATCTCCAGTTATTATTCAGGACTCATGTGGCGGAGTTGGCCTGAGAGATGTTATGTGCTATCTTCTTACTTCAATGGAAGAAGAATTAGGAGATGCTAGCAAGGTTGTTGTGGTTTTGACGACAGCTGACCACAGAGCTGATTGTGGCTCAAAGAGGGCCATTGAAGAACAAAAGTGGGATATCAGCATATGAAATTTGTTAGAGAATCTTATCAGATTCCTCCTTGGAATGCTATTAAAAGAAAAGCCAAGCTAAATAGTGGCACTGTGTGGTTTTGACGACAGCTGAGAGCTTGAAATGCTGTTGGGAGACTCCGTGAGTCATAGTCCTAAATGTAATTTTTCCAATAGATTAACAGTAAGAAAAAAGGAATAGATTTTAAGTAGACTCACAAGGTTGTTTCAATTATAGTTGCCCATCACATTCACAAATGTTAACATTTGCAGCATTGAATGTTTGCAAACTTGCACATCCATGTCCACATCCTAAACTTGGTGTTACTGTGTGAACATTCACATGGTAGTTTCATCCTCAAGAAGTGCAATTGGTAAAAGATCTCCACCCATAATGGGCTTGGTTCCCAAAGATGAGGCCCTCTGAACATTCATGTAGCAACTTGTCTCCAGGAGATTGCAGAAGGGGATAGTGTCTGAGTCATCACTGCCTGTTGCACCGTAGACCTGAAGGACCCCTCAGTAAACCACTTGAGACCGGCCACGGTTAAATGCTTTATTTAGAATAAATGAATAGAGTAGAGAAAATCGAGATATAGTCCTTTAGTGCTCCCAAGCACCAGATATTGCAAGCAATAGTCCAAAAGCAAACAGGAACAACAGGTGAAAGTCTTGATGCCCCAATGAGCTAATCCGCAGGTAAGTTTTTGGCACAAAGCTTAGCAATAGAGTTCAATGACAGGAAGGCTCATTAGCCCAGGCAAAGTTCATGAAGGCAAGAATCCAAACGTTGATGAGAGATACTACACATCTCTCAGACCCAACTCTTATAGGTCCCAAAGGCTTTGATCGTTACGACGCACCAGTGCGTCGGAACGAGTTCTCAAAACAGTTCTCTGGCTGGTCTTTCTCAAGCCTCCCGCATTGGATTAGAATGCAAGCTCAATTGACACTGGCACCTGGGCAAACGGGAGTTAACCCGGCTCTGCCTTTCCCTGGTTGCTTATCGGCTCGAGATGGAACTCAGCTGGCTTTGTCCTTGAACGTAGAGTGAACAGCAGGCTCTGTAACTTCTGGCTTTTAGGCTTGCTGGGTCCCTCTGATACTTGGGATTTAACATGGCGTTGGTCTTGCTGAGGGCCAGGGATAGGCTGGGGTGTGACACTGCCCATGTCATGCCAGTTTCCTGAAGATGGAGTTACTGTGAACATCTACAGGGTAGCCCTGTCTCCAAGAGATTGACAGGGAAGGAGAGTCATCACCACCCAGGCTGTGAGCACCTCCTGAGAATGTGTCTGCCTTTGAACAAGAACATTCTAGGCCAGTGTTTCTCAACCTGTGGGTCCCTAGGTGTTTTGGTCTACAACTTCCAGAAATCCCAGCCAGTCTATCAGCTGTTAGGATTTCTGGGAGTTGAAGGCCAAAACATCTGGTTGAGATCCACTGTTCTAGGCCATTCTAATCAGCATCTTAAACAGTGTTTCTCAAACTGAGCTCCTCCAGGTGTTTTCGACTTCAGCTTCCAAAAATCCCAGTTTACCAGCTGTTAGGAATTGTGGGAACTGAAGTCCAAAACTTCTGGAGGAGCCCAGTTTGAGAAACTCTGATCTAAAATAACAAATATTTCACTTGGAGCTGTGTTGAAGGTGAACCTAGATTTACTAACCAATTTCTGAGTGTTTTATGGGTGATCCCAATTGTTTAACAATAGCACCAAAATGATGATCCTGCCACATGTCCAAATGAGACTGTTGACATTGAGAATGCTTGGGCCAACATAGGGTTTTTCTTGGAAGGACTGTAGTATCTTCTATTATTACTCTTGAGACTTCTATCCTGCTTTTGATAAAAGTGTTATTGCTGGAACTGAGAAATTTTGAACCTTTGAAATCCTGCAATTGCAAAATTTATTTTATTTTTATTTTTAAAATAGACATCCCCAGAAGGGGAGGAAACAACACCCACCCATATGATGAGAAATGAAGTGCAGGGTTTAACTGGAAATGGGATGAGGTGATTCTGTGTGATCTCTATCTTCTTTCAAGACAGAATGCCACAGAACACCACAGGACAATTCTTCCCACTCCCCCCCCCCCCCCCCCCGTTTTGGTGGGATGGGGGTCCTAGGTTTGGGTTTTTTAAAAATGCTGTATGGTGCTGTTTTTAAGGTTTTAAATAGTCTTTAATGAATGTTAACATTTTAAATGTTTTCACTTCATAAAATATTTATTTGCTTTTATTATATACTAGCTGTACCCAGCACGCGTTGCTGTGCCCTATTTAGGAGATGCGAGAAAGTCTTGAGTATGTAACGGTTGGAATTGTTGTTAGTGAATTGGGTGTTTTATGTTTGTGCCTCAGCTCTTTGCCTGCAGTCCTTCGGGTTTGACTTGTACCATGGCCAGGACGGATCAGCTTTGGGAGGGCTTGTCCTGTCAGGGGATCTCTATCTTCACAGGTGCATCCAGTGTCTGTTGGGGGACTGTTAAAAATCCTTTCCGTATCCTTTTTAGCCACCTTTCTCAAGATCTTCATGTCTAGCTTACTTTCTGCTCCTCTCTTTTTCAAGATGTCCTGCTCTGTGTCTTTTGCACCCATTGGTGATGACCTCCATCCCTTGGAGCCAGCATATAGAGGGGCTGGAGCACCCTCCTTGGCAAACCCCATTGTTGCTGGATGGTCCTCTTATTAATGTGGAATTCCAAGCCACTGGAGATCTTTTGGGAAAGGAAGAAGAGCTCCCCTTGAATGGTGTTGATCTCCATCATGGTCTTCTGATTTGAAAGTGTTGGAGGAGGCTCTGGCTGACAGTTTGTTATGGGTCGGAATGTTCATGTTGGCTGGCCAGTACAGCAGTTATGCAAATCCGCCCTTATTGGCAGCCAATCATGTTGTCAGAATGTAGAGGCTGGCAGCCCCGGAGGATGCTGGGAAATGTAGTTTTATTTTTACTCGTTGTTTTGGGGGCCTTTTAGGGTTTGGGGGGGGAAAGTTTCTTTGCTACAAACGTACCTTGCTTGAGGCCTATTTCTGTTGGCAAGTTTTGTGTTTCTGCGTTGTAAGGTTTCTCTGTTTCAGGTAGTCTTCACATGACGACTGTTCCTTTATATATATAGATAGCCACACATTGCTTTGGCCCCATTCCCTGTGTATATATGCACATTGTCCTTCTCCTCTTGGCCCCATCAGTGTGTAATAAAGTTTTGTTGTTGTTGTGTTTTGTGTGTGTATTTATGTATATATGTGTGTTTGTGTGTATGGTATGTGTGTCAGTAATGTATTTTTGCTTTTTCTCTTTTCTGCTGTGTTTTTATGAGTGATGCGTTAGCCTGATAGGTGTTGTGCAAATCTGGTGTCAATTCGTCCAGTGGTTTTTTGAGTTATGTTAATCCCACAAACAAACATTAAATTTTTATTTATATAAATTTGTGTTTTTATTAATGCATTGCATTGTTTTAAATATATTGTTACCTACCTCACATCCAATCATTGGAAGAAAGGCAGGATAAAAAAATGCACGAACAAGTGAATCAATGAATACATGACTCCATTGATTTAGTAGACTTAGCATAATAGGGATTATCAAGAGGATTGAAGACAGATAATTCTAAATAGCCAAATAAGTACTATAATCAGGAACCACTTTATTTTAGAATCAACATCATTGAATTTGGTAGGCAATGATTGTAAATGCCCTCTCAAACCTCGTTTCCAGGCAACAGCTCAACTGCTCAACTGAGATGGAGATCCTATGAGTTGGCAGTTGAGGTGCAAGTTTCTACCTGTCTCCCACCAACCAGCAAGATTGTGACAATTAGAAGTAGAAACCCTGTCTCAAGCCCCTTTCACAAGCCCTTGCTGCAATTTTCTTGTTGGCAAGAATTGGGGTGGAAATATAATCCTCCTGCATCTCAGTTACCATGAACTTCCATCTGTGAGTGTGGCTTTGCTTGCTAAAGTAGATTTTGGGAATGATCCGGCCAGGAGATAAAATGTAGTTACACATCTATATATATAAAGGAGACCCGGTCGTGCAAAGTCGTATATAGGCAACGAAACTATAAGTCGCAGAAACACCAAACTAAACAACTGACTGGCCCTGACCACGAGGTACAGACAACAGTAAAAAAACCAGACCTACATACCTCCCAACACCCCAAAAAACGATCCCGAAAAAATAGCCAACGGCACTCCCACCCCGGCCACTTCGCTGCCAGCGCGAACGTTCAGAACGTTTGCACATGGCAGCCTGAGCGCCTCCTCCGCCTCCTCCTTTGATCAGGAAGAGCGGCGGGGGACCTGGAAGGAGGAGGGGAAACCCCTCCCTCCTCCCCAGCCCCTCCCACCTCCTTCGCCTCCCCAGCCCCTCCCACCTCCTTCCGCGCCCCTGCCACTGCCCGGTAAGAAAGAGCGGGGGGCTGGAAGGAGGAGGGAACCCGCCTCCCTCCCCAGCCCCCTCTCACCTCCTTCCGCACCCCCTGCCGCCGTCCCGGCAGCTTCCCTCCCACCTCCGCCAGGATCGGGACCGGACCAAGGAAGGCCGTGGCGGCAAAGCCCGCTTTCCCCGGTTCTCTCCCGATCCCTGAGGAGGCGGGAGGGAAGCTTTTCCCGGCACCTCTTTTCCCTCCTCTCCCCGCCCCTCCTCCTACTCCAAAACACCCTCCCACCCCGACTCCCCTTCACCCCGCCCTCCTCCTCCTCCCTCCCACCCCACCCGCGCCCCCGACTCCTTACCCGCCGCATCCAGGAAGGCAGCCGGCGAGAGAGGCCGAGGACGCAGCGGGAAAGGCGTCCGCCCGACCCGGCTCCATGCGGCGCCTGGAAGGTAAGTGAACTACACCTCCCAGAAGGCTCCGCGCCGGCCCGTTTCCCAGCGAGCGGCGCTGAGCCTTCTGGGAGGTGTAGTTCACACGCCTCCCCCCTCCCCAGCCCCTCCCACCTCCTCCCGCGCCCCCCCCTCACCGCCCCGTTACAAAGAGTGGCGGAGGGGGCGTGGCAGGAGGCGGGGACACGCCTCCCCCCCTCCCCCGCCCCTCCCACCTCCTCCCGCGCCCCCTTGCCGCCCGGTTACAAAGAGTGGCGGAGGGGGCGTGGCAGGAGGCGGGGACACGCCTCCCCCTCCCCAGCCCCTCCCACCTCCTCCCGCCCCCCTCCTCCTCAGCTTACCTCCTCGGCCCCTCCTCCTCCTGCGGACCCCTCCTTCCCCAGGGGCCAAAAGGCCCTCGGCTGCCCTGGGAAGCGCCTGGAAAAAGTCAGGATCTGGCTGGCTATTTACTTTTTCAAGGCGCTTCCCAGGACAGCCGGGGGCCTTTTGGCCCTGGGGAAGGAAGGAGGGGAAAAGGAGGAGGAGGGGCCTGAGGAGGTAAGCAGCGCCAGAGAGAGAGAGAGAGAGAGAGAGACAGAGAGAGAGAGTGTGAGAGAGAGAGAGATAGAGAGAGAGATACAGAGAGAGAGAGAGAGAGAGAGAGAGAGAGAGAGAGAGAAATAGAGAGAGAGATACAGAATGAGAGAGACAGAGAGAGAGAGAGAGAAATAGAGAGAGATACACAGAGAGAGTGAGTGAGAGAGAGAGAATAGAGAGAGAGAGATAGAGAGAGAGAGAGAGAGAGAAATAGAGAGAGAGATAGAGAGAGAGAGAGAGAGAGAGAGAGAGAGATACAGAGAGAGAGAGAGAGAGAGAGAGAGAAATAGAGAGAGATACAGAGAGAGAGAGTGAGAGAGAGAGAAATAGAGAGAGATACAGAGTGAGAGAGACAGAGAGAGAGAGAAATAGAGAGAGAGATACAGAGTGAGAGAGACAGAGAGAGAGAGAAATAGAGAGAGAGATACAGAGAGAGAGAGAGAGAGAGAGAAATAGAGAGAAAGAGATACAGAGAGAGAAAGAGAGAGAGATAGAGAGAGAGAAATAGAGAGAGACAGAGTGAGAGATACAGAGAGAGAGAGATAGAGAAATACAGACAGAGAGAGATAGAGAGAAATAGAGAGAGATACAGAGAGAGAGTGAGAGAGATAGAGAGATACAGAGTGAGAGAGACAGAGTGAGAAAGAGAGAGAGATAGAGAGAGAAATAGAGAGAGAGATACAGAGTGAGAGAGATAGAGAAATAGAGAGAGACAGAGATACAGAGAGAGAGAGAGAGATACAGAGAAATAGAGAGAGAGATACAGAGTGAGAGAGACAGAGTGAGAGAGATAGAGAAATAGAGACAGAGACATCCCACCCACCAAAAAACCCACAACAACACAGCCATGACCCCAACAACACCATAACTAACAACAACTCCAACCTAACATACTCAGACTTCCTCGCATCTCCAAAATAGGGCACAGCAACGCGTGCCGGGTACAGCTAGTACATAACTAAATAGGTAAAGTAGAATCGTAGCAGCCACTGTTCTTACATGTTTGATTAGTATAGATTTGTGTTGCAGCTTCAGTATATGACTCCAGTTTGTGTTCCTACAGTTGGTTAATGATGCTCTCAAGGCAATGATCATGGTTTAGAGGTTTTGTATTTTAATTCCATCTCAGGTTACTGATTGCACTCCATCCTAGCAGAAAGAAAATACGTATTTATCTGTTCCATGCAGTGAATGAAATAGCTGTGGTTTATAAAAGGTTATAACAAGTAAAACCTGTTTGAAATTAAAGTGCCACAAAGACCAGGAAATTCTCTTTTTCTTCCTCTACCATTTTGAAAGCAATTTCAAAAGGAAACATTTCCAGACAGCACCATTTTGTTTATTGATTTTTTTGCCAGCATAGATAAATGTGGTTTTGTACACATTTTAGAAGAAAAAAATGACAAAGATTTATGTAGGGAAGAGACTTTGTGCATGATGTTCAGTACAGCCACACTCATACTGTAAACATACAATCTTATACCTCTTATCTCCAGATACGTTCAATTGAACACAATGATACCTGAGTCTGAATATGGATGAAATCATACCACGTGGCTCAAAAATGAGAATACACTGCAATCACTTTTTAAAAGTTAAATTTCCTGAAAGCATTGAGATATGGCCACCAGTGACTATGAGATACTAGGCTATGATGTCATCTTATATCATAGTATAGGCTTTATTCTTGCAGATTTTGGAGTTTAAGAAATCTTTCCCCAGTTTCTGGAAGGTCTAACAACCCATCCATATCATATTAGAAGAAGATGGAGACATTCAAATGCTTCAGACACAAATGCATTTCAATTTTCCTTACTTGTTTCATTCTGAGAGCGGTTTCTACGTATTGTTTTGTCTATTCATGGCTCCTTTTCACTTCATAAATTAATATTCTATCCAGAATTGATATAATCACTTGTAGATGGGGTTTATGATTTCATTGTAAAGGTCCACCACACCAAAGGCATCATCCAGAGGCGCTCAAGTCATTAATTTATTCCAGAGTTTGAAGGTGGTATTACTGATGTGGAATTCATTTTGAGTTCAGCACCTTGGACAATCCCTTTAAGGTCTAGACTCAGATTGTATTTATTATCCCAGTAGCATCAAAACCACTAGCTTCCCTGACACATTTGTCTCCCTCTATATCTGTAAATCAAGACTCTTGAAGTAGCTGTAGCTATAGCTGAGAGCTGGGACCTAGCTTTTAATGAAGAGTAGATCAGAGGTATAAGCCCCAATGACAATAAAATACTCCTAGACAAAACTCTGCAGGAATATTCTTCTTCATCTTAGCTGTTATTCTGAAAGCTTCACTATTTTTCAAGTACCTGAAAATGAAAGGAAATAAAACATAAACGTGTCAAGATCACTCTTAGACATATTGAATTGCATCAATCGGATAACCTGTATCATAATCTGAAAGATTCACTGCCTATATAGAAGTCAAGGGCTAAAAAGGCTGGCTCTTACCTTTACTCAGCACAGAAAAAGGGAAAACTGGAGCACTGAAAGTAGTGCAAACAGGAAATTGGAATTGTCAAAGTTTATTGGTCTTTTTTTTAAAAAAAAAGAGCTTGGGAATATCACTTTTTGGAATTGTTCTTTGTCCTCTAGTTGACTCTGATTTGTTTTGTGATATGGCCTAAGGGCTAATCAAATTTTTTTTACTGACTCTGATTTATAAGCAACCTTATTGAGATAGGTATTTCTTAGCAAGATTTCTGTTTGGGCGGTTTGCCATTGCCCTCCTCTAAATCTAAGGAAGTATGAGCTTGACCAGAGTCACCTAGTGGGTTTCCATGGCTGAGTCAGGATTTGAACTCTGGTCTCCTGGAATTCTAGTTTAACACCATACTGCTTCCCCAGTATTACTGCTCCCCAGATCCCTTTGCTAACTTGTCCTTGCTGATTTAGACATTTTCTGAGCTATAGTCCAAAAATATTTTTCCCCTAGCTCTGCTTTCTAGATTTTGCCTTGCCTCCCAATGGTCAATGTTAAGTCCCTTTCACACGAGAGAATGCTCACAACCTGCAGACTTTGGTACTTCAAGATGTATATGTGTGTCCTTTGAGGTTCAGCGGGCACAGGTGTTAAATGCTAATACATGTGTGAACAATACCACACTAGGTACTGGTTCAATTTAATAGATCTATATTTTTGAGCTGTCCAGAATCCTATTGCTAGGGCAGTCAAGGAAAGCAAGTGCACTGGTAGTCTGTTGGCTTCCCTGTCATTAGTCTAATGAGTCCACTTTGGGTCTTATTCCACACATAATAAGGTTCAGCATATTGGGTACTCTTGGTAGATTTGCAATCCCATTGACATGGAAGCCACCGGTTGTCCTTGACCAGAAATAAAGTCCACCATAACACTTGGGATTAAACAATTCTAAAATAGACTTGGACATCAGCGTGTGAATGTGTTATCCTGTTAAAGCTACCCTGACTCCTGGATGGAACAACATAGTACAACATAGATGCAGAATCTCACTGTTGTCAGTTTTACCAATTCAAGATTATGATTGCCAAACTGTTAAATCTATATGCAGATAAATATATCTAAACCGGGATATAATTTGTAAAAGCTGGTAACTATCCTGCATCCCTTATCAGATTCCAAATTTTATCTGTATTTATCCTCATTTATTGTTACCTATAAGACATGAACCAGTTTGTGTTCAGGATGTGAATTCTATCTATAGCTGGAGATATTAGTGGGAGAAGTCGAGCAGGGCTGAATCAACAACCAACAGCAAAATAATCTCACATTAGGTGTAATGCATTTAAGCAGAGAGGAAAGAAACAGAATAATTTCATTCCATTTTATAAAAAAATGCAACTTTGGATGCCAACCGAGTATGACATTCTACTTACAATGGCCTGTTGTTGTGTGTCGCTGATGAGCTTTTCAGCTGATACAGAATCCCTTGCTAGGAATTCTTGTAGAGATGATCTCTCATCTTGAATCATAGTTTCAATTGGCACTATCCTACCAGTTAGAAAAATAAATGTAATAAAATAGCAAAAAAAATTCAATATGTTTGCAAAAATATATAATCAACATGTCCGTAAAGATTTTCATACAGTATAGATCATTACAGAATGAGCAAGGTGTCATGGATCAGATACTTTACTAGTAGCTGTAGTGATGCTCCAAGCTTTATTTATGAAATACATAGGGTTAGCCATAAGGAACATGACAAAGAAAGGACCAGAGTTAGTATTGCACAAGAGTTGAAGCTCACTCCAACTTTTGTGCCTTTACAGAAACTACAAATAATAGCATTGTCTGGATGCTTCCTTTCTCTTGCCTCTTCTTCAATCTGCATTATAAATTAATGAAAGAGTTGGAAAATCACAGCCCAGTTATCTCAGAGCACTTCCTCTTTTCATGATTCACTGCTAGACTGGTTCCTTCATTTAGTAGTCCTAAGTAGTTTTAGAAGCAACCACCAAAAACTCAACTGTGCAAGTTACATGCCTATATATCATCAACAGGATACCAGGCCCTCACAACTTAGTCTGAAGATCAACATAGTATTTACAAGCAAAGCAAGAGTTTTGTTTTCATCTGTTTGTAGACCTGTCATCACAGAAAATAATCCCTGGACAAAAACTCACAGCGGTGTTTGCTGCCCTGGAACATACACAGGTCTCTGGCTGCTGATATTTGCACATCTTCTCCTAAGCTGTGCCTGTGGATAGCTGTTGATTCCGCCTGTCAAAACAAAGCATGTAATTATGGTGAATGAAGAGTGGAATTATGCTATGAACAAGTGAACCGCTGCTCTTTAATCCAAACATCTATTATCTATGATTGAGGGAACTGGTAGATCTCTCTCCAAAGTTTAAAACATTTACCCTTCTGGAATAAAATTCCCAGAATCTTTAAACAGCATGATCACTAACGGTGACAATTTTGGGAATCGTAGTTTGAAATAATAACTTTTCCAAGCACTTCTCTCCTGTGTCAGAAGCAAGCTCCATTTTTTCAATGACTTATAGGCTTGTTTCCTCTGTGTGTGTTTGTATTCTAACCCAGTACCATCAACTCATGGTCCATCCCTTGGTGCCGCAATTGTCAAACTAGAAGGTTTAGGGAAAACCAATTCACGAAGGCAGGGCTGTCCAACATCTACCGGCCCAAGGGGGCTGATGATCTGGGGGGCCGCAGTGGGGGCGGGGGCGGTCGCGGGGCCGGTCGTGGGGCGGGGGCAGGGCGGGAGCGGCGAGGCCCCGATTCCCGGGCCCTTCTCCCCAGAGGGTGGCGCCTCTCTTCCTGCTTTTCTCTGTGATCACGAAGAGAAGCAAGAAGGGAGGCGCAGAGCCCGGGGATGGGCGCCTCTCTTCCTGCTTTTCTCCGTGATCACGAAGAGAAGCAAGAAGGGAGGCGCAGAGCCCGGGGATGGGCGCCTCTCTTCCTGCTTTTCTCCGTGATCACGGAGAGAAGCAAGAAGGGAGGCGCAGAGCCTGGGGATGGCCGCCTCTCTTCCTGCTTTTCTCCGTGATCACGAAGAGAAGCAAGAAGGGAGGCACAGAGCCCGGGGATGGGCGCCTCTCTTCCTGCTTTTCTCCGTGATCACGAAGAGAAGCTAGAAGGGAGGCCCAGAGCCCGGTGAGGGGCGCCTCTCTTCCTGCTTTTCTCCGTGATCACGAAGAGAAGCAAGAAGGGAGGCGCAGAGCCCGGGATGGGCGCTCTCTTCCTGCTTTTCTCCGTGATCCGAAGAGAAGCTTTTCTTCCTGCTTTTCTCCGTGATCACGGAGAGAAGCAAGAAGGGAGGCGCAGAGCCCAGGGATGGGCGCCTCTCTTCCTCTTTTCTCCTCACGAAGAGAAGCAAGAAGGGAGGCGCAGAGCCCGGGATGGGCGCCTCTCTTCCTGTGATCACGGAGAGAAGCAAGAAGGGAGGCGCAGAGCCCGGGGATGGCCGCTTTTCTTCCTGCTTTTCTCCGTGATCATGGAGAGAAGCAAGAAGGGAGGCGCAGAGCCCGGGGATGGCCGCCTCTCTTCCTGCTCATGGAGAGAAGCAAGAAGGGAGGCGCAGAGCCCGGGGATGGGCACCTCT
Organism: Anolis apletophallus; assembly: GCA_030556195.1. Taxonomy (NCBI): domain Eukaryota; kingdom Metazoa; phylum Chordata; class Lepidosauria; order Squamata; family Anolidae; genus Anolis; species Anolis apletophallus. The sequence goes on along the minus strand of JARBWK010000008.1, from coordinate 65,358,063 downwards.
CTTCCTGCTTTTCTCCGTGATCATGGAGAGAAGCAGGAAGGGAGGTGCGGAGCCCGAGGATTGGCGCCTCTCTTCCTGCTCACGGAGAGAAGCAAGAAGGGAGTCACAGAGCCCGGGGATCGGCATCTCTCTTCCTGCTCACGGAGAGAAGCAAGAAGGGAGGCGCAGAGCCCAGGGATCGGCGCCTCTCTTCCTGCCCATCTCCGCTGCAGCTGCGCCATCTCCGCCTCACAAAGACGGAGCGCGCCGATTGGCGGGGGCGGAGGGAGAGAGGAGGAGGAGGGAGCCTGCTCCTCCTCCCTGCCCCGCCCGCCGCGAAAAAATAAAATAATAATAAATAATAAATAAATAAATAAAATATTTTTTTATTTTAAACTGTTGATTTCTTTTATAAAAGGGTAGGGGGCCGCAGGGAAGGGGCTGGGGGGGGGCGTATACGGCCTGTGGGCCACCAGTTGGACACCCCTGCACTAAGGGATCATATTGATGCTAGCTAGCATGTACGATGGGTGACATTGCTATTGCAGGAAGTTGATATTGTAGACCTGCTCCAGATATGCAGATTATCCAGATCAGGGTAGCATATAGATGCTGAACACTATTTCCCAATATAGGCTTAGCACCTAAATAGCTAATCTTATACTTGGACAAAGTGCTTAGACCTGGAGAAATTCCAGTGTGGGCTGTCATATTTAAAAGTGGTGCTGCTGAGTCATAATACCACACTCACTAGTTTACATGGATACTAAAACTGTACTCGAAACTTATCAGATTACTTCTGATTGTTGACACTACATAGGACTCATTCACAGAATAGATTCATGATCTTTAATTCTGTTGGCACTTCTACTATTAAACAAATTTTGTAAGTAAACACAAACTCTTCAGCTTACTTTTGCCTAGGAATTGGAGTCAAAACAAAGCATGCACTCTGTCACAGCTCTAAATAAAAGTGAAGGGTAGTTTGGAGACTTCAAAGCTAACGATATTTTAATGTCAGTTTAGTTTTTAGCTCAATAATTTATTACATTATTTTTCTTCCTACTCATTCTTCCTGTGATCTTCTGCCTTCTTCTTGAAGAACTTGGATAAAAGATTAAATTTAAGTATACTCTCCTGATATCAAAGAAAAAAATGATATTGAAAAGAAAAGGCTTATGTTAATAGAAGTGGCACTTCATTTCAACATATCTTTTGAACACTACATGGAAAAGCAAGTTACCGATACAGTTTTGCAAAAACTTACTTTTGAGCAAGTGTACAAATGGTTTCAGGAATTTCGCTGCATATCCAAGCTCAGCCTTGTGAATTCTGCCAAGCTGTACCAAGTGATGCTCTAGAGGCAAACTTGCCAGTTCCCTGAGTTCTAGGTCATCATAGTTGTGGCCGACTGAGAGCACAAAGACGGCATAGCCTTGGCACTTGGCTCTCAGCGATGCATCATGCAGCACTTCTTTGTCCCATTGACTTGTTACTCCAGCAGACAGAATAAAAATGGCCTTATATTTTCTCTGGTTGGGTGCTTTTGAGAAGACATTATCTATTGTCCACTGTATGGCATGGCCAACCGCAGCTTCTCCGTTCAGCAGCTGGACAGAATCTCGAATATGCCTCTTCATTTGTCTTTTTCTGTTATAAGTTACAAAGTCAAACTCAGTCTTTACAGGGCTTCCTTGTCTATGGGGTGTGAATTCCTTTGGAGCATGGCTCAGCACAGTCACCCTATCACCTCTCGAGGAGGTCTTTGGATCCCCAGAAATTTCAAAGTTGTCAAGAGCTCCACTCAGGAAGTCTTTCAGTTTGTCAAACTCATCAAAGCTTACTTTTCTTGAGCTTTCCAAAATGAAAGCAGCATCCATGTAGGCCTCAGGTGGGGGAGGAGCCTCAGTGATGCAAGATTCATCTGGTTTGCATTTGTCTGCAAATTGACACAGAACAATTGTGTGAAAAAACGAGAAATTGTGATAAAAGGGCTGAACTGCATGTTATTTTTATGGACTCTTACCATAGCAAATTACACATGACTGAAGTTTTTGTAGGACTGGAATATAATTGGTCTCCTCTTGAATATTAAGAACTTGAAACAATCTTGTGTCATCCAGCTAAAACAACAAAATATTTTGTTTTAATTGTTTTTAAAAAAAATTGGTAAGAAGATAGTAAGATCTGCAATCTTAGTTGTATTATTTGTTTTAATACAGAAGCTTGTCCGTCAAAGACACAAAAGAGGAAACATACATTTACTCTTGTTCAGCGGAGTTCAAAACAGTAAAATAAGCTTGTAGCATTGCAGCAAAATAACAGTTCTCCAGAGTAATAGAACTCACATAGTTTTTGTATACAATCATACCATCACAGAGAGTATGACTCCTCCAACTTCCATTCCCAGAGAGTGAACGAGCGAGCCAACAATGTATCCCAAGAGACACCCAGCTATACCCCACCAGGAGTGGCCCAAACTTACTGGCCTGAATGAGCACATTCATGCTACCTACATATAATAATAATAATGAGTCCTTTTCTTTCTTAACACAACGGTTGTAGAAAAGGTAGTAATCCTACACAAAACTTACAACCAGTTCTACAGAAACCTTTATATCATTGGTGTTTCCAAAATGTAGTGGAGAAGTTTATGTTTGATTGTGAATTTTGTAAAATGGTATCCTTTAGGTCAGGGCTGTCCAACTTCTACCGGCCCAGGGGCCTGAATTCCGGTCACTGATGACCTGGGGGGCCGTAGGGCCTGCTCCCGGCTCCGCCCTGCACCCTGCTCCGCCCCCTCCCCACCCCCGGCTCCGCCCTCTCCCCGGCTCCGCCCCCGCCCCACCCCTGCATGCATACAGTCAAATATAATCTTTTACTGAGATAAAATGCAGGGTGGGCATTCAAAAGGGGCATCCATACAGTCAAATATAATCTTTTACTGAGATAAAATGCAGGGATAAGATATTAAATTATTTTAATTTAGTATTAAATATATTTAATTCCATCCTCCCCTCTCCCCTTATTTTAATTTAGTATTAAATATATTTAATTCCATCCTCCCCTCCCCCTTATTTTAATTTAATATTAAATATATTTAATTCCATCCTCCCCTCCCCCTTATTTTAATGTATCCCATCTCCCCTTATTTCATCTTTAAATATATTTAATTTTATATTTAATACATGAGGGGAGATGGGGAGGGAATGAGGAGCCCCTGAGGAGCCCCTGCTTCGGCCTAACTTTTCCAAACGCGCAGGATCCAGGAGTACCCGGACGACGAGAGGCGACGACTGACTGAGTCAAAGAAGGTCCTAATCGCGTCTGTGGGCCTCAGCGATCCAGTAGTAGAGTAGCCGAAGAGTATCGCGAGAATACGCAATCCACACTGGATTTCGCTGTCAATGCCCGGCGTGATCTCGGGTTGACAGCGAAATCCCATGTGGATTGCGTATTCTCGCGATACTTGCTCTGAACCCGGAAGTAGGTTTTTTTAAAAAAATTTATTATTTACTTTATTTTTCATTTTTCATTTTTTATTAAAAAGCTTAGGGGGCCGGAGGGAAGGGGCTGGGGGGCCGTATACGGCCCCCGGGCCGCCAGTTGGACAGCCCTGCTTTAGGTCAACGGTTTTACCCATCATCCATAACAATAGCACCATAATATCTGAATCAAACCTCCAGACATTTTAGTTGAAGGATGTTATTCTAACATGTTCAAGTTTTTAAGCCAAACATAATGACTTAGAAGCATATCTAAAAATCCTGGGCTATTTATTTCATTCAAGGCAACTGATGTAAAATTATAGTTGTCTGTGTATAAACGTAGGAATGGACAGAATATTCAAAGACTTGGTGGAGTTGGGGTGGAAAGGAAAAGGGTATTGAGAAACCCCAATGAGTAAGATCTCCTGAAGACCCCTTTTCATTTTTTTGGTCAGTCTTTAAATAGAGCAGTGGTTTTCAACCTGTGGGTCTCCAGGTGTTTTGGCCTACAACTCCCAGAAATCCCAACCAGTTTACCAGTTCTTAGGATGTCTGGGAGTTTTAAGGCCAAAACATCTGGGGACCCACAGGTTGAGAACCACTGGAATAGAGGATTACTCATGCTTCCTCAAATTAACTCCTTCTTGCCCCTATCTGTTCTGTCTTCTTTGGAGATGCATGCAGGTCTGGAGTGTTTGGAGAGAGTCCCAGATTACCTGTAGCTCAGATGCAAACACAACTGTGACCTCCTGTCAGGCCCCAGGCCTTAGTTTCTTTAGAACCATACTCCAGCCATGTTGGCATTAAGATGCTCTCCAGGCCTGTCTACCTTTTTTTCCTGTGAACCAACTGCAAAACGGGCAGGGTGAAACATTCAAGGCCGTTCATGTTGTTCAAGCCGGTGCTGATAAGTAGGCGCTGGGAGTGGAGATGGGGTGACTCCTGTTTGCCAGAGTTAATTGGGGTTGCATACCTGGCCACTGAGAAGATCCAAAACAGCATCTGGGATCTATCCTGTGTGAACTGACACTCGACGCAAACCCGTCAAGAGCTTCAAAGCCTTAGAGAACTATAAAACCCTGGGCATTGACATTCATCTAAATCACTGAGTGCTGGGTGCACGAACAACAAACAGTACAAGACTAAGATATAAAAATATCTATTTCATAACATCATAAACAGCATTGGGTTATACAGGTGTTGCATACATTAAACAGGACTAGTCATACATAGAAAAACATCATAGGAGGTGCTCTATATGTAATAGAACAATGGCAATAAGTCATAGTAGAATCGCAACCCCTCAAATAATATAATGACTGTCCATAGAATCGAATGATGTCCCCAGATACTGTAAAGTCCAAATGGCGGATGACACAGGGATATTGGAGGTAGAATAAGCTCCAAAATATATGGCCTCTTTTTTGAACTTATATATTTTGGAGCTTATTCTACCTCCAATATCCCTGTGTCATCCGCCATTTGGACTTTACAGTATCTGGGGACATCATTCGATTCTATGGACAGTCATTATATTATTTGAGGGGTTGCGATTCTACTATGACTTATTGCCATTGTTCTATTACATATAGAGCACCTCCTATGATGTTTTTCTATGTATGACTAGTCCTGTTTAATGTATGCAACACCTGTATAACCCAATGCTGTTTATGATGTTATGAAATAGATATTTTTATATCTTAGTCTTGTACTGTTTGTTGTTCATTGACATTCATCTCCATCTCGAGCCAACTTTGCATATCAAGACCATGGATTCCTGAATAGGCCTTTCGGCCTCCCTTGCTTAAGAACTTTGCCGGCCCAGCTTGCTGCCTGCCTGTTTGGATCTGGCCCGCTTGGGCACAAAGGCTTTGCTTCATTTGCCCCGTTCCTGATTGCTAAAGAATTATACTCCATTGCTGCCATTGAGAGACTTTGCTTGCTTTGAATCCTGATTGCTAAGGACTATATTCAACTGCTATTATCCTGGGACATTGCTGCTATATTGCTGGTGCTACTTTAAGACTTTAGATTAATTCCTAGCCTCTTTCCTTTTACCAGTTATTCTAAATAAACCTTTTGTACCTCAGCTGGACTCTGTGGTTTATCAAGGGAGGTTCCAAGTGTCTAGGGCGTGACACCCCCAGTTGTTTGCACTGGACAATCAGTCTACTTAAATAAAAGAGGCCATAGGTGCTCTTCAACTTCTGAAAACACTCTGTGAGGGACCTTCCAGACAGGCCCTATATCCCAATGCATGATCCCAGGTTTTCTGTTTTAAACTGGATTATATGAGTCTGCACTGCCAGATAATCTGGGATAAACAGGATACCTGGGATCATATCCTTGGATATAGGGCCTGACTAGAAGGGCCCTGAGAGACATTCAAGCTAGTTCAAAGAAAGACTATGCCCTGTTACTGAATCCAGACTACTCCTAAGCACACCCTCCTGTTGTAGTTTTGGTTCTCTAGCTTCTGATTGATCAACCACGTGTGCTTCTAATTTTCCCAAGTGAATTACAACATCATGCTGGCCATGTTGTGATGCACAGACAACAGAGGACCATGGCCAGCTATATTCTGATAGCCAGCAAGTGATACTAATCTTGTAACCCTTTAAAACATCTAGAAAACCCTCAGTAAGATGCAGATAATATCTGCATTATTATGCACTTCCTATGAGAATGTCTGCATTGTTGCCAGTTGAGATTTGGTTCCATGACTCCCTATGGATATCAAAATCTTTGAATGTTCATGCCCCATGATTTACAATGGCATAATAAAATGCTGTTCTGTATGGCAAATCCAAAATTTGCTCTTTTTTAATATTTAAATTTTTTTTTCAAACTGCAGATGTTTGAAACTGTGGATATTACATCCATAAATGTGGAGGGCCAACTATAGTCACTGGGGAGGGGAGGGAAGCCAAGGAACACCACTAGTTATATTCTGATGATCGGTATATGGGTAGGCAGACATGCTCTGAAGCCTTTCAAAGGTCTTCAAAAGATCCCATTGTTTTACACTTTCTATAAAAACATAGCCATTAATGATTCTTGGCTGGCCCTCAGGACATAATATAGTCCTGTTGGAGGGAGATGAGAAATATGAGCTTGAGAGTGAGAGTTCTTCAACCCATGAGAACATCCCGAAAAAACAACTTCATTATCAAAGACATTCCTACAGTAAGGAGAAAAACGATTAAATAATTTAATCTTTCCCGAGGGAATGAATAATTTAGATAAGCACAACCCCAACATAAATACAATGCAGCCTTTCTTCAGTGTACACATTGTTGGTGCCTAAACACACAAAAAGTTAGTGGGAATAGCCTTGCATGCTTATCCAATCCACTCCCAGCTGTGCTCTTCGCCGATGCAAAACTACTTGGGTTGTCTCCATGTCTGATAGAACACACATTACTTTGTTATACTAATCAAATAAAAAAATTAATTGACATTGACGTTATACCAGCATCAAACAGTAAGCTGCTTGAAATAATTATCCTAGATACAATGAAAAAAAAAAGTATCCTACCATAAAAGCATGGTTGAGCCTTGGGTTGTTTTTAAATGCAATGACTGCTGGAATAATGTCTAATGCACTGAACTCCAGAACTGCTGTGTCAATAGAAGTTGGATTTTCAGATTGGCCATTGCTGAAAAATACGGCAACTTTCCTCACATTAACACCCGAGAGAGTTCTCTTGAAGATATTCCTGGCAACATATCTCATAGAGCCACCAATGTCTCGTTTGCTTGTTGACCTCTGATAAGAAAGACCAGAAAGCTTCAGAAGCAACTTCTTTTTGCTGTGGAAATCTGAGAAGCGAATGAGGTGGTTCGTCTCAGAGTTGTATGATACAACTGCCACTCGGGCTCCCACTGGACAATTGCTTTCCCTGATTTCAGTATTGTTCACAACTTCTATGACAATTTCCTTCATCTGGCGAAATAACTGGGGTGTGGTATCTTGGGAGGCATCCAAGGCAAATACCAATTCAGTGGGATAAACTGGGCATGGATGCTTTCCTAGAAAACAAAACAAAATAATTTGCAATGCAATGCAAATTATTTTAAAATATGACAATTATTAGGGCATGATTCAGCCACATATAAGCACTGTTAAGTTATGCTGATTTTAAAAGCATATATTCAGTTTGCACTACAATTCTAGATACCTGGGGATAAACATCACTCCTGCTTGTCTTATTATGTAAACATGAATTAGACTGCATTCTCCCATAATAGTCAATGAAATCAAAGGGCATAATTTAGCTTGTATCATACTCATTCAGACAAGTTAATTCTGATGTTGTAATTAAAATGTTGCATTGTTAATGGAACATCTTGTGTATTAATTTTAAAACTACATAGCAGAACCCTTTTTGCTGCTGAAACACTGAAATTGAATGAGGCTGAAGCAATGTGAGTTCCTGAGTTTATGGAGGTCAATGCAGTCTAATTAACCCATGGAGATTGCCCATCTCTGACAAGTGGTTGGAATTCGATGGTGCAGCATCTAAGAAGTGTGCATTGCTACTGATGTTTGAAGCTTAGCTCTGTGTGATATTGTACTTAAACAATTTACATTTATCAACTGAGTTGACATTGATATGGTATATTATCTAGCAGAGGGGCTTAATCTACTAGAGGTTCCCAGTATTAAGACCTGTAGGCTGTCGAGCACCCGGCAGAGAGCATTTACAGTGGCCGCTCCGACCCTCTGGAATTCTCTACCAGAGGAGATTAGGGTTTGAAAGAGGCACCTGACAGAATAAATTGCCTCTGCATATTATTGCTTGCCGGGGTTACTGTGGGTTATTGTGGGGGAGTGGGGCAATGCTTTTATCTGTTTTTGATGTTTTTATTGATTTTACCTGGGCTTCCGAATTTATAAATATAAATAAATATCTTCATTAGGGTTTGAAAGAACCTACAGAATAAATTGAAAATAGGAACAATGCTCACCTTTCCAACAGGCTAAACCAGAAGAGGAAAGAAAAAGAAAAAAGAAAAAGGTATTATCTTGAATTATATTTGTTTTAATTCATTGTATTTGTCTAATATTTCTATTACCATAATTATACTTGTATTATACTTGAAGTGCTATTGATAGTCAAAAACAAATGCGGTAGTGTCTTGTGTGAAAATCCAAACACAATCGACAGAGTCTCAATGAGGTTGATCCAAAGGTTTATATTATTCTTATAGTGACTGAATATTGTCAGTAATCCCAACAATATGGGCTATGCAATACGATGAAATAATATTCCAAGAAACATACAGGTTTCTGTGATAAAGGGTCCAAGAAGTAGCAGCCAAAAGAAATTCTTAAAGGGACATCGCCCACAATATTTGTAATCCTTTAGATAAGGGTGGTGTCTACTTCAAAACGGTCGACGGATATAAAGAATAAAAATGCGCTATCCGTTTCGCAAATTGCTTTATCTGGACCATGGACCAATCAAATCAAATTCATATGCATAGGGTCCGATCATTCAAGTTCAGAATTCAATTATATGTGGACATAGCCACTGTATTCAAGGTTGTCAATCAAGGTGTTGATAGTAGTCATAAAAGCAAAGTCAATATGGAGACTTGCTGACTACATGTAAATCCTTGTGAAGGATCTACATGGGGCTGCCTTTGAAGACAGTTTGGAAGCTACAACTGGTTCAGAGATCGGCAGCCAAGTTACTAACTGGAGTGCCACACAGGAAGCAAACTACTCTTATGTTACGGCAGCTCCACTGGCTGCCTAGCTGTTTCTGGGCTAAATACAAATTGCAGGTTATTACCTATAAAGCCCTAAATGGTTCAGTCCCAGACTATTTTAAAGACCACATCTCCATATACAAACCAACATGAACGTTCCGGTTGGTGGAGGGGGGCCCTCCTCTTGGTCTCACCCCTGTCTCAAGTATGGCTGGTAGGAACGAGAAAGAAGGCTTTCTCTGTGAGTGCTCAATCTCTGGAACTCCCTCCCTAAAGAGTTAAGAATGGCCTCCTCCCTCCTCTCCTTTAAAAACACATCTACACAATTTAGCTTACAGCGGAGGATGAGGATTAAGTATATCTATTTGAACCTTACCTAGCTGCTAGCAGCCACCCTGGTAACCTGCTATTTTCCATTTCACCCCAACAATTTTAGCCTAATTTTAGAGATTTTAAATGATATTTTAAGGATTTACTATGTTAGTAATTATGTGGATTGCATGATGTCTTGTTCATTTATGTTGGTTTACAATTTATTGAGTTGTTCTTGATTTGTTTATTGATTTGCTTATATATTACTGTCAGCATTGAATGTTTGCCATTGTGTATTTTGTTGTGAACCGCCCTGAGTCCCTTCGGGGACATAGGGCAGACTATAAATAAAATTGCATTTCATTTCATTTCATTCAGGCCACTTTTTTAAAAGTTGTACTTGAAAATTTGCTATAGTTTTTTCTCCCATTGGTTGATTTATGCTCAAGACAGGTCATCATTTTTCAAAGAAAATGGTGTGATATTTTTTCAAAAGTTCCAAATTATTTCCTGTTGGAAGAAGACCTCACTTTGACTAAAAATTGCAAAATTACTTCATCTCACTAAGGAGCTCTGGGAGAATTTGGATGCAAGCATTTATTTAAAAATTGAGAGCAATGGTTATTTAATACAGTAGAGTCTTGCTTATCCAACATAAATGGGCCGGCAGAATGTTGGATAAGCAAAAATGTTGGATAATAAGGAGGGATTAAGGAAAAACCTATTAAAGTCAAATTACATTATTATTTTATAAATTAAGCACCAAAACAAAATGTTTTACAATTAATTTTCAGAAAAAACAGTTCAATACACAGTAACATTATGTAGTGATTACTGTATTTATGAATTTATAAGGGAGAGGAAGTCCCTTCCTGAGCTATCCCGAGTGAGCCTAGTGAGGCCACTCTTCACTCAAAAGGGGACTGGCAAAGGTACACACCAACTAAACCTCTCTCATACCAATCATTACCTGTCACTGAAAGCAGCTGAACCAATGAAGGTTTGCAATCATTAATTTATTTCATTGCAAATAAAGTGACCAATACATAAGATCTCTAGTATTTATACTATGGAAACACCTGTTTTTTCTGCATTGGAAATAAAAAAACTGGCTACTTACGGCTATGTCCCCGCACATACTCAATGAGCTCACAGGACTGAAGGGGGAAAAGATCAAAGTAAAGTTAAATGACAAAACCAAACAAAAGAAATCTAACAAATGCAGTGATTTCTCAAATGTATTACTGCCACAATGATATAATTACAGGAACACTGTGTAAACCTAAATTAGGCCATTCTATCTCACAAAATTGTGAGGATGCAATGGGAGAGAGCAATACTTGCGATCTTAGAGGAAGTATTTGTCTCTGTATGTATGGAGGGTATGTTTTAAGTGTGTGCGCTCACTTTTGGAATAGAGGATGTTCAAAATTAGGCTTATTAGTCATACGTACCGAAAATGAGGGCAAGCCCTGTGATCCTTTTGGACCCTAAAATGATAATATTGATATTAGAGAACTGGAAGTTTAACTGAAGATCACCACGTCCAAACTCACATACTTGTTTGAGATATTAAATTTCTACTATTCATATATGTATCCCTTCCATCAAATCCACAGGACAGGGACTTCCCATGGCTTCATTAACATATTAGTCTAGCTATTTTTGTTCAAAGCCAAAAGTCGGACAAACACAACATTATCTGATCTCTCACTTGTACTAAAAATCTCAGGGGTGCCTTACACAATTTACACTCTTTTTACTTCCTAGCATTGTAAATTCTCTGACATTCCCCTTGCCTGGACTGAAACTAATGCTATCTATGGATTCTCCAAATGTGGGTTTATAAAATTAGTTTCAAACCCGGATTTAAAATAGAGCAGGCACATTTAGCTGTGTGTTATTGTAACTGATTTAACTGAATTGAGAATCAATTGGTGTAATTGATTTTAAAGTCTGATTGACTTAGAAATGTCTCTTATTGGGAACCAAAGCATTAAAAACCACACCAACCAAAATGAAAACAAAATTAATCACAGTAGCAGGGGAAGAGCAAAGATGAATTCAACCATCCATTAAGAGCCTAAACGAATAAAATTGGTTCCGATAAGTTAGTGTCATAAGCACCAATCAAACATCATTATGATAAAAGCAGGCTGAGCTTTCACAAACCATTCGGGAGGAAAATAATTGCAAATCTGAAGAGAATAATAATTTTTAGAGGTCACTACTTTATTCTGGTAGTGGTTTCATTGCCTTGCAAAATCAGTTTGGGTAAAGGGAATATTTCTCTAAGATTTATGCCATCTCAGGATGGGCAACTGCACAGGAGCAAGGGCAGGGCCAATTTTTCATTCCCAACCCCTTGCTTTCCTTCCATTTATCCTCTTAAATGTCAGCTGGAAATGACATTACTTCACTTCTGTCTGTCATTATTTTGGAGGAAAAATAGAGGGAAACAAAGATATTAGAAAGGGTAGAGGTTCTGAAGTGTTTTAGGGTGGAGGAGAAGGCACTGTTGTATGTTTGTACACACATGGAGGGAGGAAGTTGTTGAAATTTGGAGGCAAAAATCACCCCAAAACCATGCCATGGAGAAAAAGGAAATAACTATAATAGAATAATACCCCTGAGTAATATGGGAGAAGTGCATGCCTCCATTGGTCATCCAATACAGAACCTTAAGTACCAGTGATTGTTTGGGAAAGGGAAATCTGTCTTGAGATGTGATTAAAAGCCCAGGTCACTCCACAGGCTTTTTGTCTGAGAAGGAAAGACGGTTTCATTACCTGGAGAATGAAAAGAGACATATCCCTGATGTAGATAAAATTGCATACATTGTGTTACAGCAATACCTACCGGACGCCCTGGATAACCCCATGCTCCTGGTTCACCTGGTGCACCTTTTGATCCGGAAATACCCTGGAGGCAATAAATGGCTTATTTGTCTGCAGTAACAACATAAATCTGTACATTCACATCTCTTCTAAAACAATGGGAGAAAAGTAGCCTTCCAGTACTAAAAATAGTTGATTAGAATGGCACAATAAGAGGAATATGCCTTTAAGAACGCAGATGAATAAGTATATGCTCTTGCTCTCTCTCACACACAAACATATACAGACACGTACAAATCATTTCCAGCCCCCCGTTTTAAAAAAATACTTCCAACATTGGATACTTTCTTTGGCCATAGTCAGACTTTTGTTGGATCATAACTGTAGTGGAAATTCAGTTGCTTGTAGTTGTAATTGACATAGCACATGGGTCAAACTGACTCTCAGCCTACATAATTTATTTCAGTTCATACACAGCCCAGGAAACTAAAACTGATAAGCAACTAACAATAATATAACATATTTGCATAAATTATAATACATAATACCATTCTTCCTCTTGCTCCTTTTGGACCAGGTTCTCCAGGAATGCCTATGTTTCCAAGTTCACCCTGTTAAATTTAATATAAAGTGAACATGATTAAGTTCTAGCAAGGAAACACATTTGAATGTCTCATATATCTCAAATTCAACTGAAATTTGCCATTGTAGGTGAATTAAAATGACATTTGACCGAAGCAATGAAACCCCATGTATATTCATTGCTCAGGAGCAGCAACAGCAAAAATTAGCAACAATCATTCTAATATATATAAACACACTTGTGGAACAACCTTAAAGATCAGCCTCTTTGATTCAAAATTGTTCTCTCCATTCAAAATTAGTGCCTAGGTATTCATCAACCAAAGCTTGGGAGATTAACATGTGGAGCCATAATTAAAATCTACATTGCATTTTAACTTCATTCTATTTACATTTGAATATTTAAAGAAAGGTTTCAGAATTAAGCATTGGCAATAGGGGTGGTTGATCCATTAAAAATGATTCTAAACTCATAGGGGGGGATTTTAGTTTCTGGGTCGTTATAGAAATTATAACGAAAATTTTGAATTAATTTCATAATTGAAAGGTAATTAACAAGAAAATTCGTTATTATTCGTTATGCCAGCTGGGAATCAACCCCCATGCATTAGTTCCCAGCTGGCAAGGAGGGGTGGGGGTGAGCAAAACGCTGAAGGCACTATCGTGCATTAGTTCTCAACAGGGAAGGAGGGGGCGAGGGGATGCCCTGTACTCTTCCCCCCCAGCTCAGAAGCATCGCGGGTTAAATATATTTAACCCGCGACGCCTCTGAGCTGGCAGGGAAAGGAAGGGAGGAGTGGATGGCAAGCCATCCATTCCTCCCTTCCTTCCCCTGCCACCTTAGAGGCATCCGGGTATATATTTAACCCGCAATGCCTCTGAGCTGGGGAGGGGGGGGGGAAGGAAAGGAGGAGTGGATGGCAAGCTAACCACTCTTCCCTTCCTACCCCCGCCAGCTCAGAAGCAAGGGTGGAAATAACGACCTAAAAACGTGCCATTTATGGAAATGATGATCACGGCTTCGATTTTGAAACGCCACTTCTGGGTTGGACGCCGAGGGTTGATATAGGTTCACAATAATTTTAAATACGAAAAATTAACGGATATCAAAGTATTACGGCCAGAGATATCTACCCCTAGTTGGCAAGGATCAGTGAAAGGAAAATGATATAAGATCCACAGAGAATCGAGAGCTGCTGTGCTGTTTCTGTTTTAAATGTAACTGATTTCTGGAATGTTAAATTGCCGCTATGTCTGTCTATATATGTTGTATGTCAATGGCGTTGAATGTTTGCCTGTATATGTGCATTGTGATCTGCCCTGAGTCCCCTGCGGGGTGAGAAGGGCGGAATATAAATGACGTAAATAAATAAAATAAATAAAATAAATTTTAGACCTGTAAAGGCAAAGGATCAGAGATGGCCAGTTACAAAATCTAGCAATTAACTCCCAAAAGTTCCAATAGGGATATATAAAAAGACAAATTAGAAATCCACTGTTGAATATTATCCAAGGGTAAAAGTCATGTATGTATTGTATCTGTAAAGTGGGTATAGATATTGAGTTAAATGTATGACCTTAGAATGCATGCCCACAAATACCTGTCGTCCAATGTCACCTGGGAAACCTTCTTCTCCCTGAAATTTAATTAAATTTGTTACAGTTTCTTTCTCAAATACTTATTGCTACTTTAAGATAAAGAAAGTCTGTTTTAAGGAAACATAATAGAGACATAATAAACCAAGCATAATCAAATAATAACTCAAAACAACAGGCTAACTAATTACCCTCTGTAACTAACATGTTAAAGGCTTATTTGATACAGTTCTCATAATAAGCAGGAGACATCGGTCCATTCTAAGTAATTATGATAAATAGATTCATGATGGTTCGGTCTGTTTCTCAACAAGGCTGTTCACAAACTGCACAAAAATAGTTTTAAAATAGCATATAACCCCTTGGGTTTCTTAAGAAAGTAATTTTTAGAAAACTTTCTTGTAATTCCTAAATGCTTGATTGTATAAAAACAAGTCTTGAAAATGAAGCAGAAATTGCCAAACACAATTTTCCTATTTTTAAAAAACTTTTCCGAATCTCAACATCTTTTTCGTCCACTTCTTTGATTAGAATTTAACAACCAAAAATTAGTAGAAGCTGGTTCTTGTTTACTTCCTTTAAAAATGACCCTTTTTAAATCAGTATTCTATTATAATACATCTACAATACACATCTACAAACATGTATACATACACATATGTAGTGAGCCCACAACCCACGTTGCAGTTATCCTTTGTCCCACCCCCAGTGCACCCACCACCTTGGTGTCCATCACTAAAAAAACTCTCAAAGGTCTGAAGGGCTTTTTGATTGTAATACCACTTGGAAACCATCTACAGTACAGAATTATAGCAGTTTTACACCACTTTAACTACCTTGGCTCCATTCTGTGGAATCCTGAACTTGGTAGTTCATTGTGGCACCAGCGTTCTCTGATGGAGAATGGTAAATGTCTTACAAAACTACAATATAGTATTGATTTGCAGCTCTGGTAGCTTTTTTGAACTAGTTTCTAAAAGACACAACTAAAATTATTGGCAGTTCTTGTATGTAGTTACCTTTGATCCTTTAGTCCCTTGTCTGCCATATCCAGCAGCTCCATCTTCACCCTAAAACAGATAAGCATTCTCTTTCAGTTCTTTCTGAATTCACTAGATTTCAATTACCGTTGTTTATCATGTTTTACATTTACACAGTAGAACAGTGTTTCTCAATTTGTGGTCCAATGACCCCTGGGGGGCTACAATGTTGTCACAGGAGGTCCGCGAAGTTATGATTTTGTACAGTAAATTATGAATGAACTAATGTGTGAATGAATGAAAGGAAACTGGAAAAGGGAATGGAACAAAATCTTAATTTTCCATGCTTCTTTTGGAAAATTGGCTTTTTAAACCTATTGCCTCAATTAAAAACAATCAGAGTGGAAATTGGCTATGGGAATACCTGAGTGGGAAATGTATTTCTGTACACGTTAAGTGTTTTTTAATTGATTCATACAGTTTTCTTTACTAGTTCATACACTTTAAACTGATTTTATTGGTTTAGTGGTTCATACTTTTTTTTACAAGTTTATACTGGTTTTTACCGGTTTGTACTTTTTTACTATTCTATTTCATGGTGACACAAAGGCTGAGAATCACAGCAGTAGACCATCTTTATGTATTGTTCCTTCCTGTAAATAAAGCTTACAATCTTCTCCTCAGAACAGGAAACCCAAATTTTCATATGAAAATTGCCCCTTTGCCTAGGGTGTCAGACCTTGGGGATTATTCTCTCTCTTAATGCAGTTCCAGGACCCCTTCTATGATATCCTTAGTAACTATGATCACAGTAGACAAATAAGTGAATTTATGATAAGAGAGCTCTTTATATGTCACCAAAAAATGAGAACAAAATAAGGTATCACTTGTCATAAAATTTCATATAGTATGATACCTGAATCCATGAGTTTCATTTGCCCACATGATTTATGGTATGTTTCTAACAGATGTTGACCATAGAATCACACGGAGGATCTCAAAATGCTAGAGTAGTGTTCTCACCAGGCATTTTCTAGGTCCTCCAGTACAATTCTATGGTATGTTTCCACCGGAAGTCATAAAACTCAATAAAGATTGTTATTACACTATGCAACACAATTTTGTTCCTGAATTATCAATGTCATTTCTTACTTGGTTTTATCATTAAAACATGGGAAAAGTTTATTAATCTGCAAAAACTGTTTTTGAAGAACATACTGAAGCACGTTTTGCTATAGTTTTTCAATGAATATTTCATTGAGTCTCAACCAATTCAAAATAGCTTGTGGCAGCCACAAAAACAAAGTTTCCGGGGGTATAAAAACTACTTTCAAAGTAAGTACCACAGAATGAAACAGGAAATAACACTTATAAACCAGGAACAGATCCCCCCCCCCAAATTTTGTTACATAATGTTATCTGTAGTTTTACATTTCCAAAGGTAAGTCCAGAAACATACCCTTGTGGATATGGGAAGTTGTACTAGTATATTAATTTATATGAAAATTAGGTTTTTCAAAATAATTTCAAATAAGTAGGAAAGACTAACTAAACTCCTGTTTGTTGTATTACTGAAATCTTCTTTTGAGGTTATAATTGTAGCTGACTCAAGGTCCCTGATCTTTGTACTAAGCCTCTCTACTTTTTATTTAAACCTGGACTGGACAGCCTTCCATCAGAGAACACCTTGTATCCACTGGAAATGCTTTGAAAGAAAACTGTCTTCATTATGCAAATGCAGTTAGATGCCCAAAGAAAGTGTGGAAAGCTTTCTTTTTGCCTGGAAACTATTTCTTAGGTTGGGCTATAACACAACATATCTAGACAACTGTGAAAAACTGAGCTAGGAATTATTTTGTTCAAATAACAACTGTATCTTGCTGGAGCACAACTCCCATGTATAAAACAGTGCTTTAGATTTGGGAAAAGAGCTTAGAAAATGTAAATCTGTGTTTACATATCTTTGTGGTGTGTTGGAATAATTTGCTCTGAATCATTGGAATACATCGTGACGAATTCACTCAGCATGAATTCACAAGAATGCCAGTCTAGAAAGGCCTTTTACACAACCTATCAAATCAAAATCACTTTCTATTTTTCAGCTTTTGGAAATATGAACAAAACCAACAAACCCTTATTCCTCGTCGACCACGAAAGCCATTTTCTCCTCTCACCCCAGGATCTCCAGGTTCTCCCTGTTGACCAAAATTATACCACATCAGATGTGAGAAAAAAAGCCAACAATGAAAGTTGCTGAATCAGAACAGGAGTTGCGATATATTTCATTTTGAATAAGTGCTCTTCTACACTGTCATATAATCCAGAATATCAAGGTAGCTAATCCACATAATCTGCTTTGAACCGGATTATCTGAGTCTACAATGCCGTATAATCCAGTTTAAAGCAGATAATCTGGATTTTATATTGCTGTAGAAGGGGCCTATTAACCCCCAAATAGAGATATATTAAGAGCCAGCATGGTTTGTGTGTTTGGCTATGATTCCGGAGACCAGGCTTTGAATCTCCACTAAGCCAGAGAAACCCATTATGTGACCTTAGGCCATTCACTCTCTCTCAGGCTCAAAGGAAGACAACAGTGGCAACTCCTCCAAATAAATCTTGCCAAGAAGACTGTGAGATAGGTTTGTGTTGATGTTGCCGTACATGGTAAATGACTTGAAGGCAGACAATAACCAATAGGTAAATCATATACTTCCAGTATTAAAAGAAATCTATGGTGCTTTGAGAATAATGTTACCTGTAGTAACCTATACCTTATTAACACAGTAGCCAAATTTACAATATTTATTTTAAACAATTGCTTTATAAATAAATAAATAAATAAATACTATTAACATTAACGAAGAGTTCTGTGCATGAACATATCCCCTGTTTCCAAGAACTGAGATGAGTGGAGACTGGCTACAGCCCAGTTGCTGCTATTGTTGGTTCTGGTATTTGTTTTCTTTAACTTGCATTTAAATAGCAGAGCTTGGAAAAGTTGCCCTTTTCAGTTACAGCCACCCCCAAATCCACAGCTGGAATGGTTATTGGGGATTCTGGGAGCTGAATCTCACAAAGTAACTTTCCACACCTCTGCTTTAAATGCATATAAATCAAAGCTGTCCTGTTAAATGCTCTCTGAAACAGCATTTTAGTTCAGGAAAACTGCATCTGTTATGTAATACTTTAGATTGGAAAGCCAGTGGTTACTGGTGGGGTAGTCAGGCTTTTGTGAGTTTTAATCCAAACTTCAAAAGAGTTATCCAAAGTGCTGAACTCTTATGTCATACTCTCCAACATGAAAACCGGGACACATGTGGCCAATCAACCGTGACACATGTGGTCAAGATGGCAACAGTAATGGGAAAGAGCAGGCAAGCTGGCAGAGGTTGCAACAATTTGCCTTTGCCTGAGTCTACAGGGTAAGGC
Organism: Anolis apletophallus; assembly: GCA_030556195.1. NCBI lineage: Eukaryota > Metazoa > Chordata > Lepidosauria > Squamata > Anolidae > Anolis > Anolis apletophallus. The sequence continues at coordinate 65,339,139 of JARBWK010000008.1, read as the reverse complement.
AATATCTTGTTTCTCCTCTCCTCATGGGTGACTTAACTGCTACTTCACTTTGAACTTGGTTTGAAGGAAGCTGAGGACAAAGTGCTAAAGTGGGAGGAGACAGAAATCAAAAGCAACTGAAATTGTGGAACAACAGATGGTTAACTGAGACTGTCCCTGCAACATCTGGACAGTTGGAAGTATATTATCACCAAAGTTAGATCAGAAAATCTACAGTTCAAACTAGCTATTACTACAAAGAGCTTATGTACAAGGGGAAAACGTTGGAAACTTTACTGATTATTCTTCAGAGAGTAAAACAAGGATCTTGGAGAAACTGAATTGGAATTTTTTCTCTGTTTATAGTTAATAGGCATACAATACATTTTTTTTGAATGGGTTGATAATGGAAAGTTAGAAAACATACTTTATTTCCTCTGGGTCCAGGTTTCCCTGTATTTCCTTTGGGGCCTTCCACTCCAGAATTTCCCTTAAAATAAAATAATATAATAAACAGTATGAGCAAAAGTAAACAATTAACAAAAAATGTATCTGGAATGTTTGGAAGGCTTCTGAGAACACTCACTCATATACTCTATTTTTTCTCAACCTCTCTGACACTCCTCTTTAGTTAGTTACAAGGGTTGAATGAAAAGTAATGCCTCCACCTTTGTAACTCCTCAACAGATGGCAGTACTGGTATGCGGCATGAACTGGCTTGTTCAGTAGACTCTCCTCTACAGTTCCCTTTTTGGCAGGAAGCCTTAGCATTAAACAGTTGTGTGCGAAATATGGAACCCTGCGCAGACGGTCGGTCAATGCAACTTAAAGTCATTGAATTCTTGAAAGCAGAAGGTGTCACCCCAGAGATTAATCAGAGAATGCAAGCTGTTTATGGTGATTGTGTTGATGTGAGTACTGTGCATTATTGGGTGAGTAAATTTAAAGATGTTGAGGTGGGAACATCTGACTTGCATGACAAACAAAGAATTGGACGTCCTGTGACAGCAACCACTGAGTTTCACAAGCAAAAGGTTGACAGATTGATTCAGGATGATTGTTGTATCACTCAGAGAGAAATTTCAAGCATAATCGGCATTTCACAAGAACGTGTGGGTCACATTATTGCTTTGCTTGGTTATCGGAAGATCTGTGCACAAAATGAACACAGCAGAACTTCAGGGACTGGATCTCACCACCGTATGGCATCCTCTATTCAGTCCAGATTTAGCACCGTCTGACTTCCATCTGTTCCCAATAATGAAATAAGATCTGCGGAGACATCATTATGCTTTTGATGAAGACATTAGGAGAACTGTGAGACGCTGGTTGCGGAAACAGAGTGTCGACTTCTTCTGTGACGGCTTCAGAAAACTTGTTCATTGTTGGCAGAATTGTCTGGTGATTATGTGGAAAAGTGAATAGTAGTAATTAACGGGCACATTCTAAGGATTATTTCCGCGTTTGATTTATTAAAATATTCCAATCCAGACCCAAGTAACGAAGGTGGAGGCATCACTTTTCATTCAACCCTCGTATTAAAACAATGTGGACTTTACTGCATGAGGTTGTGAAAGTGCATTCTGGCATTGCAAACTAGTAATTGCAGAGAGCTAGAACACACCAGGATTACTGCTCTTCCCATTGGATGATCTGGATGAAAGCATTTTCAAAAAGCCAATCATGCTTTCATCTTCACCTAAACTCCTTCCAACCTGCCTTACCCCTCATTGCTAATTCCCTCATGTCTTTAAATTACCAGAAGAATTGCACAACTCTGATATTTAGGTTATTGTTACGAGACTTCACAATTTCATGGCTTCATCTCTAAGCGAGATTGCAGCTGTATGGTAAAGAGAGAGAAAGATACACTTTGCAATCCTAGCCTTTTCCTATTTAGTGTATTCTTCAAAAGGGAGGTGTACTTATGACTGGCAAGCATTGTTTTGGGCTGCAGAAGTTTGCACAATTTGAAACACTTTGTAAAACAGAAATCTCGAGTCTCTCAAATAGTAAGGAAATACTTAATCATCAAATAATGTCTTTGTAAGTACCAGGAATTCCCTACAAAACTGTTACCTTTTGAAAGGAAGCTAATGGGGTGAAAGCGATAAGTTATGGTTATGGAAAACAGCTTCAGGATGGAGAAGTGAAGGGCAGTGAAACCCATAATTTGGCCAAAAACAATATGGAGCAATGCTTTTAACTTATTGCATCACTTTAACACTGGTAGAAAGCACTTTCTGCAGCCTAAAAACAAAAACTCAGAGGGCAATTTCTGGCACCAGATGCAAAATGTTATTCCCATCTTCAAGTGAGTTTCTTTATAATTCCAAGAGATATCAAAACAAAATTATCCTTCTATTTTATACCTTTTAAAATAAAATACTTGGAATTAACATGCATTAGTGAAATTGAATTTTATGCAATATATCATAATAACTAAAATTTAAAAAACAGAATAATAATAATAATAATAATCATCATCATCATCATTTATACCCTGCCACCATCTTCCCAAAGGGACTCGGGCGGCTAACATGAGGCCAGGACCAGACAAATTACAACAGAGCAAAAGTACATATAAAATGAAACAATAACATTGAATAAAATACTTAATAATAACATAATGAAATGAACACAACAAAATCATAATAAAAACAAATGATAAAATGGTAATAGAATTAATAAAGAGAGCAAGGCCAATGGATAAAAATGGATAAAACCCATGGGTGAGATAGATAGAGAGTGCTATGACTTGTGGGGGGCTCAGACGAGATAATCTTCAAGTGAGGGATAAGATGAAGAGCATCAGAGAGACAAGTTTAACCTGGGATGGGACGTGGCATGGAAATTGGTTGTTTAATCCCCAAAAGCACACCAGAAAACCCAGGTTTTTAAACTTGAAAGAAGAGAAATTTGCTCTCCAAACCATAGGGCCTTCTCAGCAAACCATGTCCAAGTTTTGGAAAAAAAAATTGAAGATGCCTAATGCAAATTCCATACATTGCTACAATTAGCTCTCTCAAGAATTGAATAATCACACACCATTGTGACTCTGTATATAGTGGCAAAACCTACTAAAACCAAATGAGTTGTATCACTTCTTTAGAACAGTCTGAGAAACCTTAAGTGTAAATTAATTATTTTTCATAACTTCATTACCATTGTCCAATGACTTGCTGCTCAGGAAATTGAATCCTGTTTGAGTCTTTAGAACATCTTCTTGGTCTAAAGTGGGATGCATGTATTGGACAATATATGCATCCTCAGTATGAACTATCACTCTGATATGCTTCTCTTTTTATTTCAAGGGAATAATATGTGGGAAGATAGCACAGGTTGAATTAGTTGGTAAAGTGGTGCCCTAAAAGTTGACTCGGTTTCCCATTTTGAAACTTCTGAGAAAGTTTTGTATCAAGAAACTACAGAGATAATTTTACCTGAGAGCCTTCTTTCCCTGAGTGTCCTTTTTCTCCTTTTAAACCAGGAAGTCCCACTGTTCCCTGGAAAACAGATTGAGTAAATTCACCCAAATGTGTGACAGAAAAAGTTGTGATTGTTCATTTTTTTCAGATGGAAACTTACACAGATTTACCACAGAAAGAAATATTTTCCCCTATGTGTATGTGAGGAATAAAAAAAGTCTGGGCGTCTGATAGACTTTTAGAGTTCCACTAGCTGTACCCGGCACGCGTTGCTGTGCCCTTTTTAGGAGATGCGAGGAAGTCCAATCATCCACGGTGTGGGCTCCTCTGAACTGCAGTTGGTTGGAGTGTGGGTCATGGGGGGCATGGTGTGGCAAGTTGGGTCTTTATGGGTCTTGGTTCTGGGCCGCAGTGGTCTGTGGGGAATGATGGGTTTTGAAGTAGTACAAATCCCATTTTCCATGGTGGTACTGCAAGTCCCATCATGCATGGTGGGGGTTCTGTGTGCCATGTCTCTCTCTCTCTCTCTGTGTGTGTCTCCCAGTGTATCTCAGTCTATCTCTCTCTGTGTCTCTCTTTCTCTCTCCTTATCTACCTATCTCTCTCTCTCTAACTTCCTGTGTCTGTCTCTCTCTCTATCCCTATCCTTATCTATCACTGTCTGTCTCTCTGTATATTATTCTCCATCACACACTCTATCACTTGCTTTCTCTGTGTCTATCTCTCTGTACTCACTCAGTCTGTATCACCCAATCTTTCTCTATCTATCACTCACTCTCTCTATCCCTATCTATCAATCCCTCCCTCCCTCTATATTTCCCCTCCTCTCTCTCACTCTGTCACTCCCCCTTCTCTCTCTGTCTTAGTCTGTAATTCCCCCCCTCTCTCATACCCTCTCTCTCTCTCTCTCTCTCTCTCTCATTTCCCCCTCTTTATATTCCTCTCTCTTTCTCTCTCAGTCTTTCAACCCCCCCCTATGTCTTTCTCACTCTCTCTCTATCACTCACCTTCTCTCTCTCCGCCCGGGGGGCCCCCTCCTCCTCTGCTGCGTCGGCCTCCTCGCCCGTCTCCCTGCCGTTCCCGGGCCTGGCCTGCTTGGGCGCCAGCGAGACCACCTGGGAAGCTACCGAGGAGGCGCGGAAGAGCCGGCCACAACACCGCCCCACCTCCTGAGTCCAGCCGCGGCCCCGGGGCTGGCAGCCTCGACAACGCTGCAGGGGCTGAAGAGGCACCACAGGAGCCAGGAGCAGGCGCCCGCACGTCCCCATCTCGGAACAGCCCCGGGGTGCCGAACTACAGTTCCCAGAAACCTCCGCGGCCGGAGTAGCCAGCGGCCTACTTCCGGCCGCGGAGGGTTCTGGGGACTGGAGTTCGGCACCCCGGGGCGGTTCCGAGCGGGGGGACGTGCGGGCGCCGCCGTTCCTGGCTCCGGTGGTGCCTCTAAGCGTCCTGCAGCGCTGTCAGCTGCCAGCCCCGGGGCCGGCTGACTCAGGAGGTGTGGGGCGGTGTTGTGGCGGCTCTTCCGCGGCCTCCTCGGTAGCTTCCCAGGTGGTTCTGGGGAGGGCGGTGCGGCGATCTCCGGGCCTGCCTCCCGCCGTGGCGCGCATGGGCAGCGTCGGAGGCGGGCTGCGAAGGTCCCGGTGAGTGGGGAGAGAGGGTGAGGGGATGTGTTGGTGGGTTTGGGGAGTGGGGGGTGCCTTGTGCGCCTGCGCGGTTCTCCCTGTGTCCAGCGCTCGCGGCAGCGCATAATGGGAGTCTATGGGCGGTTTTGGGGGCTGTTTTGGGGGTTGCAAGTTAGTGAGGTGGGTTTTTTTGTGTTATGTCTGTACCTCGTGGTCTGGGGGAATGTGTGTCGTGGGATTTGTGTTTGGGGGGGTTATGGTTTGGGCGTGCATATCCTTCTTTGCACGACCACGTCTCCTTTATATATATATAGATTATATTATTGTTGATGACACAACAAGAATATGTACCAACATCTTTCCCACGGTTTAATCATTCAGAATATGTTTAAACACACAAACACAGCACAAAAAGATACTTGGGGGAGAAGCCAAAACACCAATTTTTTCCTTTCTCAACAATCATGCAAAATCCTCAAATTTCATTCTATCTTCTACATAATATTTTACCTAACTGTCTATTTCATATCTCATTGTCAGTGAATTTTGTCATTCTCATATTTTTAAAAATAATTTTTAATATGCCAAATGATGGCTTAAGGGACAATCACAGGTTTTATGTCGGTTTCAGGCAAAATGTTATAAATGTAGCTGCAATTTTAAGGAAAGATGCAATGTCAAGGTGATAATTCATATATTTCCCATAGAAGCTTATAACACCTCATGGAGGCTTTTTACAACATTTGCAACCTGAACCGTTCATCTGGAAATGCCATGGGATGAATATGAAAGTTTCCGCATGCAAACTATTTATATTATCACTTGTTATGGCACTTTCTCTTAACATACACAATAGGATTAATATTGTGTCTACTATCAATTTTCAGTAGTAGTAAAAGGTACCTGTGGACCTTGAAATCCAGGTTTTCCTTGCAAACCTTCAGGACCAGGGACTCCGTTCTGCCCCTATATGAAGAGACAATTCCCAGTGGTAATTATTTTCTGAAGTGGCTATTAAAATGACTATTTTTATTAATAATAATATAATAATAATAACACTTTATTTATATTTTGCCCTTCTCCCCGTGGGAACTCAGAGCAGATTATAGTGTAAACAGATACTGGCAAATATTCAGTGTCTTGTTACAATACAGTGAGACACACAAACACAAACAAAGGCAGAGGCTTCTCCTTTCATTTCTGGCTTTGGAGGCAGTGCTCATCTCTGGCTCTGGGGAGGTGCTGTTCTCTACTTCAAAGTTGAGGAGTCTGTGTTGTCACCTCCTGGTCATGTGACCAGCATGACTGCTTGGAGCATCTTATGCCTTTCCCGCCGAAGTGGTATTTATTTATTTACTTACATTTGTTGGCAGAAGCTGGGCTAACAGCAGAAACTCACCCCATCCCATGGATTCCAACTGCCAACTTTCAGGTCAGCAGTTCAGTAGCACAAGAGTTTAACCCATTGTGCCATTGTGGCCCAATATTAGCATTTAGATCTTTAAAAAATTAAGTATTAACATTTAATTTATTGTAATCTAAGTGCAATCATATTGGGCACAATACATCCCTACGACAGATTTTAACTACATCCAACATACCCTAGTTTTCGTCCAATCTGCACAAATTAGCATGTACACAGGCAGTAAATGTGAACAGATACATTGACACATGTTGACAGTCTGGATACCCTGTCTTTATCCCTATTAATTTACATTTATGTGCCTGATGCCAGCTCTTTCAAATTGGAGGATGAGACATTTTCCAAAGTATCAAGGTGGAGAAATGGACTGAGATGTGGGAAACATGGACATACTTTCTATCCATTCATACTGGGCTATCTATTTAATAAGAGGAAATTATATTTCTGGCTAAATAGCAGCTGTCCATCCTGTCAAAATCTAAGCAAAAAGGTATGGATAAACTCAGGACCAATTTATTAGCTGTTTAAACCTAATCTGCGGCAGGGCTCTTTAATCTTATATATATAAAATCCTTCATGTGGTGGTTCCTGTCTTATAGACAAAGAAACCACACAAGGCACACAAAAACAGCCCACATACCCAGAAAACCCTACGATGTACCACAAAAAAAAAACCAAAAAAGAACCAACGGCCACAAATCCAAAAAAACATTAACTCCCATGATCCCACACACCACCTCCCTCTGGCAGTTTACAGTGTCGGAATGTTGGTGGAGCTGGCCAGTTAGAGGCATTATGCAAATACTCCCTCAGTTAGAATGTAGAAGCTGGGAGCCACCCCCCCAGCAGTTTAGCGTGTTGGAATGTGAGTGGTGCTGGCCACTCAGAGCCGTTATGCAAAACAGACAGGTAATAAAAGGCAATCCAAAAGGTAGAAGCTGGTGAAGGGACTAGCAAAAGGAAGGGGGGGAAAGGTAGGGAGGGAATGGAGGGAGGGAGACAGGGGGAGCAAGAACTGAAACAGAAAGGGGAGGGATGGCAGGAAGGAGGGAAAGGAAAGAAGAAAGGGAAGGAGAAGAGGCAGGAGGACAGAGAGAAGAGAAAAGCTGAGGGATGAGGGGGAGAGGGAAGAAAGGAAGTATAAAAGGCAGGAAGGGATGTTACTGTTGGTCTTCGCCACATGCACACACATATGTACATATAGATATGCACATATACACACACATATATATACATGCACTGAAAATACACATGCACACATACACACATACATACACACATCTGTACTTACACACATCTACACATATACATGCATATACATATACAAAAACACACATATACATAAGTACATACTGTACATATACTGTACACATATACATAACTACACACACATACACACACACACATATGTACACATAGACACAAAACACACACACATATATATAGACTGGGACACAGGAAAGAGAAAAAGCCACAGCAGCGCATGGCCGGGTACAGCTAGTGAAGTATATGTTGAAGGAGGTATAATCTACCTCCTTACCAGCAAGTCAAAGGCGAGCCACATACAATCTCATCAATCTCTAGACTGTTCCTGGGTGATCTATTTCCAGAAAGCCTGAATGTGTTGACCCTCCCCTCAAACTTTAAGCCCTAAAATAATAATTAAAAATCCAGTCCAGTTCTAAAGATTGCTGCATTTCCTATTCCTGAGCCCCATGATGCAATGAAGAAACCTAAAGAACATCGTTTCAAGGCGAATGATGTATCTGTGCCTTGAGGAGGAGGGCTGAGAGAGGAAACCTCCAAATTCTATGTATTTTTTCTGGGGTAACATGATGTTGCCGGATAATTGATGGCCAAATCCTGTTAAAACACTTTGGTCTGGATCCAGACCACAGTGCAGAAAGTATGACCCTCTAATTCAAAGCAAGCTTCTTTTGAATTTCTTCTTGCTACACGTACAGAACAGACTTTGTGTTTTCAATACTTATCCTAAAATCTGTTTGCTAGGCCCCTTCCACATAGTTGAATAAAATCCTGCATTATCTGCTTTGAACTGGAATATATGGCAGTCAGATAACCCAGTTCAAAGCAGATATTGTGGGATTTTCTGCCTTGATATTCTGGGTTATAAGGCTGTATGGAAAGGTCCTCAGATGATGTTATAGTGTGTTGGAATGACACATATTTTCTTTCCCACTTCTCTCTCTTACTGTTTGCTTCTTGATAGTTCTGGGGGAATGGAAGGTCATGTATTCCAACATAGAATGCCTCATAGTAAGCTTATTAAATTAAAATGAACATACTGGTTCTCCTGGAGGTCCTCTTCTTCCATCTGATCCCTGAAACAGAATTAATCCTAGTTATCGATACGATTGAACTTTAAATGTCATGTTTAACACTCATGCACTAGGACAGAACATGCTACTCTCCCAATGTCACACTGGATTGCAAAATCCAGGGAGAGTAAGGATGGCATTATCTGATACAAAATCTGATACAAAAAATGTCCCCTTAATTTATTTGTTTTGTTTTGTTTTGTTTATGTTAACAGAATACGTGATCAGAGTAGATTGTATAGAAATGTTCTAATCTCCATACAAATGGCCGACAGAGCAGTTTTTCTGCCAATCATTGCCTTGGAATAATGTGGCCTGAGAGCCAAAAGAGAAATACAACCAACCAACCTACTGTATATTTTTTTATTGCCTATGACTAATACAATTGGTCCTCCACATTTGCAGGTTAGATTTTTGTGGATTTTATTATTCAGGGATTTGTTTAAAATCTCTAGGTCTTTCATTGTGACTATGGTTAGCTTCCACCAGAAGCTGACCAACCATAGAGTTATGATAAAGGATCTAGAAATTCCTAGAAAGATGTTCTCTCATTTTTTAAAATAGGAGTTTTTTATTTTCTATATTTTGTTAACCCCAGTGAATATAGAGACTGTACTGAAATAAAGTTTAATTGAGTAGAATATCTTATAGTTCAAAACAACAGAAAGAACAATAGTTCCCATCAACTCTTGTATAACTTCATAAAGTTAAACACTGGAATATTTCTTGTTGCTTTTCCACTTCAAGCCATCAATAGCTACTGTAGATACCCGAGTATAAGCCGGCCCGAATATAAGCCAAGGCACCTAATTTTACCACAAAAATTGAGAAAATGTACTGAGTTGAGTATAAGCCGAGGGTGGGGAATGCAGCAGCTACTGGTAAATTTCAAAATAAAAATAGATAGCAATACAATTACATTAACTGAGGCATCAATAGGTTATATGTTTTTGAATATTTACTATATTTCAAAGAAAAATAGTAAACCAGCTTTGGAAAAGTGAAAAAGCGGGATCAACAAAAACAATATTGTATCAACAATAACATCATCATCATAATAAACAACTTCCTTTGTGTGCCGTCCTGTCTCCCCATGGGGACTCAGGCCGGCTTCCAACATAGTAACAGGCAAACATTCAATGCCTATATAAACAATGCAGAGCTAGATATGGATCTATAAATATATATACTAATTTCACATTTGAATTTCCCCTGAAACATTTGCAAATCCTCTCTCTATATGTGTGTACTTTGCTCCTGCAATATTTGCAAGCCCTATAGATCACATATAAAGTTAATATATTTACACACACACACACACACACACACACACAAAAGCCAAGAAATTTGGTGGGTTTGAAAGAGAGCCATACAAATAAGGAGGACATGAAATTTATCTCCTTTCCTCCTTCCCTCCTTTTTGACTGGAAAAGAAAACACACTGTTAAGGGAGATAAAAGGAGAGAGAAATATATCATATATTGTAAGCAATGGCTGCCAGGCTCTGCTGCCTGCCTTGACCACATTATAAGCCAAGGGAGGCTTTTTCAGCTTAAAAGGGGGCTGAAAAACTTGGCCTGCCTTCGAGTATAAATGGTATTTTGTTTTGCAAAGAAGAAGGTGATAATAATGGTCCTCCCCAATCTTCAGCAGATGTTTTAAGAAAACTATTTTGGCTGAACTACATTATAAAAAGGAATGGCCAAACAAGGTTCCATCACGCTAAATGTGTTTATTGTTTTATAAAACTGAATGTTTACAATTTACCACAATTTAACCTGGCTCCTATTGCATCTATTAAATAACAATTGACACCAAGATACCAATACTTTTTTGGTTGGGCTTGGCAATCATTGGGGGAAAAAATAATGAATACATACTTTAAGGTTATAAAAGTATGTTTATGCAATATTTATAGTCTTCATCATTAGTTCTTACTTTGTTTCCTCTTGATCCTGCCACACCTGGTGAACCTTTGGGTCCTCTTTCCCCCTGTGGATAGAGAATTTAACAGTATTGTTGTCGCCAATCTGGTGCTAAGACACCCACGCACACACAAGCACACACTCACAGCTCAAGGTAGGAAGTCACTCAACAGCTGCAGATTGGGGTCAAACTTGGAGGTCATCTTCAACAGTTCCATAATCAAGGCATGCAAACCTGATTATATATGTATAGCATTTGTTTTTCCTTTATTAACAAATAATAATAATGCTTTATTTATAACTCGCCCTATCTCTCTGAGAGGACACATAAACTTTGAGATTGGTTACATGCAAAGCACCATAACTTCCTTCAATATAAAGAAAATAGTATATTGTTTCAAATTGCACCATGCATGCTTATCTGACAATGCACAGATAACAAAAAATGAGCATTTAATTATTCAGGAGAGCAATGTCAAAATCCAACATAACAAACAAAGTTTTTGCAAAGTTTATGGTTTCGGCCTCCTTTGCCTGCCATGCTTGTTCTAAACTTTTTTCATACTGGATTGAAGTGCTCTCTGTTTCTTATCTCTTATTTAAAGAATGTGCGTCTCTTTAGCTGAATGGAGGTGGGGAAGGCTCCTGCCTTCACTGGTCTAAAACATATCAGCACAGAAACAAGCCTCCCTATGTGTGTTTTTATGCTTTTTTTGTTTTGTTTTTCCAAAAACAAAACATCCTGTAGTTATAATTAAATACAGAATATTGTTTTGAATATTTCAGGTTTCAGTACCATCAGGATAGATGTAAGAGGAATCATGATATTTGACACATGGGAGGAAAATGCAATATATATGTGAGAAATAACATGACTAAAAGCCAGCATCAGAGAAAGCATTGTTATGATGAGTATGTTGATCACATAAGGATGATGTTATCAATAGATGGTCTGAGTTCAGAAATGGACAACTGTGGAACCTAGTGGGATGAATTAGTTCCCTAGGATATAATAAATGGCTTCCTCTTCCTGCTAATTGATTGTCCTCAAATGTCCCCAGATATCCTCTATATGTGTGTGTATGGGGGGTTTTTTAATTACCTGGGTCATTTTAGCCCTTTAAAAAAAACCCGGAAGTGACTATTACTGTCTGCTCAGTTTTCATTTTAGGAGAAGATCTCTCTGGAACAGTAAACGGTACCCAGGGTTCAACATGTAGCCGAAATGAACCCATATCCCACTAGAGGACATTTCTCTTCATTTTCTTAGGGGGTGGGGGAATGTTTCAAAGTTTCAGTTTGCCCACCTTAAACCCAACCATATATTATGGTTAATTGTGTAGAAAGAAACTGCTGATATTTTTTAAAAGTTTGATAAAAGATGTTATAGAACCCCAATTTTCATTGGGATAATAATGTGTGGCGTGGCCCAACCCATGCCTCCGAAGTCACCATCCTGCCATGATTTTTCAGCTTTAGAGCAAGCGATTCATTGCCATCAATAGGATCAAATTCCCCATTATAACATAGAGAGTGTCATTTCAAAGTTGCAGCACAGATCAGATTAATCTTTGAGCACAAATGTGCCATAAAGGAAAAATAGCAATACTTACCTGACTTCCTTGTAGTCCTACAAGGCCAACTTCTCCTTTTATGCCATTATTGATTCCATAATTACCCTAGTAAACAAAAAGAAGTTCCTGTCTTCTGTATAATTAAAAGCAAGACTTACTCAAATGATTTAGTAATCTTCTGTTGATGTTAGCATGGGGGGCCCAAGATGACCAGAAGCTCTCAGGGAGCTCTGTGATCATCCTGGAGCTGCAACAGCAACAGGGAAAGGAAGGTGATGGCCGAATTGGTTTCAGGCTGCTACCACTGTGGGTCAGGCACAGAGTGTATTTTTGCAATGGATTGCACCCTAAAAAACTGACCTGTGTAAATGAGCCCAGGGACAAAAACATGAAAGAACAAAATAATATTTAAAATGAAGAACTATTTTAACCAATATAAGTATTTTAATGAGGAGTGTGGGCCTGCTTTTGGCAGATGAGATAGTGAAGTTGGTTAGGATTGTTGTTCTGTGTCTTCAATTTAAAGTTTAGGGCAGGGGCAGAGTAAATGACCTTGGAGGGTGGCATCTAGTCCATGGGCCTTAGTTTGGGGATCTCTGATATAAAGTATAGAAAATATGATCTAATGAGTTGAGGCAGACTTACGTGATCTCCTTGGAAGCCTTTCTGCCCAGAATCACCAGGAGGCCCTCTTGGTCCCGAGTTGCCCTGAAGAGATAAGTTACTTGTTTGAAAATCTCTCAGACCAATTCATCTTAGTTCTAAAGTTTTCAAAATTAATGACTGTGTCAATTATTATTATTTGAAACGCGACAAGATAAGTCCACAGCAAACAAGATCACTGTGCTGGGTGTTGTAATGGATCACATGTTGGACACTTTCCAAGTGTATAGGACTGTGTGATGTATCGGTGAATAATACATGCAGATTCCAGTAGGGTGGCCTTTTGCAGCTGATAGATGGTAATTTTGTCAATGCCAATTGTGTTTAAGTACAGGCCAAGGTCTTTAGGCACTGCACCCAGTGTGCTGATCACCACTGGGACCACCTTTACTGACTTGTGTCAGAGTCTTGCAGTTCAATGTTTAAATCCTCATATTGTGTCAGCTTTTCCATTTGTCTCTCTTCAATCCTGCTGTCGCCTGGGATTGAAACATCAACGATCCATACTTGGTTTTTTAAGAAGATCGTGAGGTCAGGAGTATTGTGCTCCAAGACTCTGTCAGTCTGAAACAACAACAACAACAATAATAATAATAGCTGGGGAGTTTTGGAAGCTCCAAGTCTATTGTTATATACATTACAAAAGGTTGCTCTTGAAAGTGGTTCAAAAGCTGGTGCTGCCTTTCTAATGAATGTGGGATTAGCTGTATAGAGGTTTCTAGTTGGCCAACAATATGGGAAAATATGTAAAATATATTAATGGGGTCTTTTGGGTTGAGAAACAATTTTGCCATTTTGAAAAAAATATGGAAGAAAGTAACAAGTCAGAAAATATAAAAGTTGCTTCATGCTTTCTGTAGAGAAATGTTTGGGAAAGTCCCCATTCCAATTGAATTAGTAGTGAAGCATTGTTTCTTTCCCCTGGCATTGTGTGCAAACTAGAAAAAGCAAATCCTTCACAGATTTTGTGAATAATTATCTAAATATTTACAGAAAGATGACATGTGGAGAAAGTCAGTGAATTTTTCTGCCTTTTAGATTCAGTAAGAAACCAGGTCACAATGGATCTTTATACCTTAACATTACAAAACTATATTTTTATAAAACTATCATGATTTGCTTAAATCATGAAATATCAAGATGTCAAGTGTGTGAAGTACAGAAACAGTTAGTAAGATGTTATACAATTTAATGCATCCCCCCTTTTTATAACCACAGAAATTGTTAAATGGTAAAGGGGTAGGCAATATCTAGCAGACCTAGCCATCTAGCAAAAGATGATGAGAGATGCAACCCAATAACATCTAGAATCAACATCCCCTCCCTTCTTCCACATTTTAAAAAAAATCCATACATTTTAAAAACCTATTTTTGTTCTCCGAATTTCTGTGGAAGGTTTCTGTACTTACTTCCCTTTCTTATTGTGAAATATTCATTAGAATATGTGTAGTGGTTTAATTTCCTCCTTCTAATTATGAAATACACAGTTTATGATACTAGTCAGAAAAATAACTTAACAGAATTTTATTGGCCAATCTAACCCCACGGTTAGAATTTAAAATCATTGACATCTATGCATAGATACTTTGTTGACAAAATATTCCTATATTTCCAGTTGTGCTTGGAAAGATACATAATTTGCACATTCCTAGTGATTGCGTAGCCTCTCATCTGAGTTCATAAAAAATTCTCCATATGCATACATTGATTTTCCAACTTTTTATGAAGTTACATCTAAAGCAGTAACACAGCTTAAAGTTGTACCATCTGGCCTTGTTCACCCCTTTCTCCTTTGATTCCTGGCTGTCCATATGATCCCTAGAAAAAGATGAAAAATGCAGACATTATTTTCTACATTTTAAAAGATAGTATTGGAATATATAGATATAAGCAAAATTAGGTTACCTCTTCTCCATCAATTCCATCAAGTCCATCAGTCCCATGTTCTCCCTGAGAGAACAAAATCAGAAAATGCAAAGTATGTTGTTGTTAAGATATCATATATAAACAGTTCAGTAAAATCTTTCTGAAACTGAGTAACTAAATAAGGATTTCTGCTCCAATCAAAATTGACTTCAACTCTTTTTTATAAGCTCCCCGAATGTTCATGTCAACTCTGTTCTCAATTACATTCAACACTTTTCATTCCAACTCTTTCAGTTTTATTACAACTGTGTGATTTTATAATCCTTGACCATAACTATAACATTCAACTGAAACCTTTACCCATACTTCATTTTAAAAAGAGCACTTTACACATATTCCATACCTAATTGCAATTGGTTGCAATTGTTCTTTCCTTTAGCCAATTCATGGGTTAAAGTTAAATAACGTTATTTAATTTAAATAATTTTATTTTAATATTAATATAATTTTAAATTTGTATTAGTTTGTATTAATTTGATGAATTAATTTTAATTCAATGAATTTTAAGCTTAATGTTGTATGCATTTAAGGAATTAAATAATTGTTATATGAAAGCGGCCTTGAGTCCCCCTTGAGGTAGAGAAAGGCAGGGCATAAATAAGGTAAATCTCTATCTCTATACATAATAAAAGAGAAAAGATGTATGTATAGATGTATACTATGTATGTATGTATGTATGTATGTATGTATGTGGAGGAAGTATCCACTATCACAGACAGCCTCTGGCCCCTAAGAGCAGGCTATAACTCCAAGTGCTGAGAAGCCTCCAAAGCCACTCCCTCACCTGACATTGCAGGTTACAGTGAGCGCCATTAATTAGCATGTAGCCCAAAGACTGCCAATGCCCTCCCCAAACACTACGGCTCACCACCCAAGTAATGCTTTCATTTGGGGAGACTTCCATCCTACATTGGATGTGTTCCCTCTACCCCAGACAGGCAGCCCAGCATTCCTTCTGTGGAATTTGCATGGCCCTGCCTACTACCTCTCCCTTAACCCTTTCCTATGGCACACAGCAAACACAGAGGAATTCATCAGCAACTGAACAGACTGGAAAGGTTTGGGAGACTGACACAATAGGTATCCAGAGCACACTGGACCCAACAACGCACTTCCTGGTGCAGTTGGGGGGAGATGGACAACGGATTATGGGATTTGTAGTACTTTCAAACACTTTGGTTCCCACAGACCACTGTGGCCACCACAAAGGACCAATATGGACCACACTTGGCACACACAGCCCCCATGACCCACTCTACGTCCTGGTGCAGTTTCGAGGAGGGCGCACCAGGGATGATGGGACTTGAACAACCTCTACTCACTTCCCAATTCTGCTGCGACCCTCTTCCCATTTCTGATCGAGACCAAACTTGGCACACATAACCCCCATTACTGCCTTCAGTCCTGGTGAGGTTCGGGGGAGGATGGGATTTGTAGTACTTCCACCCAACAAACACCGATAAAGACCACATTTGGCATGCAGAGCCCCAGTGACCCACTCTACATACTACTGCAGTTTGGAGGAGGGAAGACCATGGATGATGGGCCTTGCAGTACCTTCCCTCACTTTCCAAAACTGCTGCAAACCAAATCCAATCACTGATCAAGACCAAACCTGGCACACAGAGCCCTCATGACCCACTCTACATCCTGGTGCAGTTTTGTGTGAGACAAACCACGGATGATGGGACTTGAAGTACCTTCACTCACTTCCTAAAAACAATGCAACCCTCATCCATTCACCAATACAGACCACACTTGCCACACAGACCTGGCACACAGAGCCCTCATGACCCACTCTACATCCTGCTGCAGTTTGGAGGAGGGCAGACCATGGATGATGGAACTTGCAGTACCTATAAAATCCAATCACCATATCTGGAAGGCCGACTATAGTGTGAAAGAACCCAAAGTTTCATTTTGAAAAAGCCAGTGGTTTGGAAAGAGTATGAGTTTAGATAGAAAAAAAATATGAAGATGGGGAAAGTGCTTAATCCTTTCCCACATATTCTCACTCAGATGTCTAGTAATCTCTCCTACAAATTATCAGATGTATAATTGCAGCTTTGGTTATTCACAAATTGGGTTTATATGTTGTCTTTAGGAATCTCTAGGTCCTCTGAGTTCACTGTTGGATGATCTAGAGATTCCTATAGAGTTCATCTCTCTAGGTCCCCCAGTGCAATCTATAGCAGGAGTGCTCACACTTTTTCAGCATGCGAGCTACTCTTAAAGCAACCAAGTCCAAAAGATCTACCTGCCCCCACCGTCGTGCGCTCCCGCCGCCGCACGTGCTCCTGCTGCTGTTTTCTGCCCGCACAGCGCTTCTTCGGCCTGCGGGGCATTGCAGGAAGGAGAAGGCACGAGGCAGGGCATCCAGAGGGAGCGCTCCGCTCTGCCTGTCTCGCCAGCAATGGAGGCTGCACAGCTGCTTCTGGATGAGAGAGAGGCAAGGCACTCCCTCCAGAGGCCCTGCCTCGTGCTTCCTTCTTCCTGCAATGCCCCGCAGGCGAAAGAAGCACCGCGAGAGCGGAAGCCAGCAGCAGGAGCGCGTGTGCGCGCACATGGCAGGAGCATCCCATCTGGCTGGTGAGGCCCGAAGATCACCTGGAAGAGGGCTGAAGATCTACTAGTAGCTCTCGAGCTACCTAATGAGCACCCCTGATCTATAGTCATCTTTTGGCAGAAGCTGACCATAGAGCCATGTTTGAGAACCTAAAGATTCCTACAGAGATGTTCTCTTTTTTTACTTTCATGGGCATCTTGTACTCCTAATCCCAACAAACATACGCTTTGATGATATGTGGTAAAAAACCATCTGTAGGACATCAGCAGAGAAACAGTTGGCAAGGGACAGGCTGAGTTCTTCTTGCTGTTAATCTATACTGTACCTCAACTTCTCTGGGGATTCTTCATTTGGCGAATTGTTACATTCATCTCTATGTCATGCGTAGTTCATCTCCACTTTGGTCATTCTTTTATTTTTCTAAGAATAGTTTCAAAAACCTTGCAGTACAATAGTCAAGTTTTTTGTAGATACAGTAATAATTTACTTTACCTTTTCCCCTGTGTGTCCTCGTAGACCCTGAAATATTAAAAAATGCTTATTCAATAACAAAATTTTAAAAAGAAACCTTGATTAAACTAGATTGTTTAGACATATTCTTACCTTCTGGCCCTTTTGGCCATAATCTCCCCGACATCCTTTCATTCCCTGTACTCCAGGAAATCCCCTGGAACCCTAAAAGGGAAAGACGAAGAGTCAATGTGGGGTTTCTGTGGGGGGCTTCTAAGGCTGAAAGAAGAAGGAGAAGTTGTTAATGACTTACTGGCTCTCCATCTTCTCCTCTATCTCCCTGTCTGCCCTCAAGGCCATCAGATCCCTGGAAATAACATTAATAAATAATTCATACTTTGTAATTGAAATTATTATTATATATAAATGAATTTTCAATAGAACTCAATTGACTTTAAAATGATATTGATGATGTTATTGCCCATTCCTTATTACCTTCACTGTAATAGGGGCCATACATTGACCAAAGTTTATAGTATTTTCAATGGTATATTAACCAAATTTTGGACCAATGCTTTTTTCAAAAAAACTAAGAGAACTTGGGTGAGATTTGGGAAGCTGCAAAGGGCTGGCTACAAACAATATATTGCAACATGTTGCCCACCCAATATTAAATTCTCTCTATTTTTTTGTGCATGTTCAACAATCATGTCCATGTATCTCTGGATGAATGTGTGCAGTTACGTATGGAAGTAGCAGACTTCTCAGCAGTGGTACAATACTAGTTGAATTCCCCCCTGTCAGAGATCTGGCTGACACCTATATTTTTGTTTTTTGACAAACAGCCTTTTGAAAAAAAAATCCTTACAAGCTTTTGGGGAATAAATACATGATTTCTCTGTCATCTACAGCAGCTTGCTTGGATATTAGTAGACATTTGTACTTTTTATTCAGCCCTTTCCATGTTCAGTATACCACTGCTCCACAAATCATGATTTAATTGCTGCATTGTGAATGTGTATCACACTGAAAAGTATGGGGGGGGGGAGGATTTGGATGCTGTAAAGTACAGTAATTGGGTTCCAAGTAAAGCTTGCCAATAGTTAACCTTGGCCTACATTTGACACATTTGTTAAAAATAATAAGGCATTTTCTTGGACGAGCTAGAAATAATGTTGTAAGAGTGTTCCAACAGTCCATGATTCTGCATAGTTTGTGAAAAATTAAAACCAACTCCAAAGTGAATAAGTTGGTTTTCAGTGGAGCTACAAACTGTCTGTTTTCCCAGTCAGTCTCAATTTTACCTTGATCTGAACTACATGAAGCGTAGCCGTTCTTACCTTGAGACCAATTTTCCCTGATTTTCCAGGAGGGCCTTTCTCGCCCGTGCACTTGCAAAATAGGCAGCAACATTTTCTCTCAGCAATTTTGTCCTTGAAAAGAAGACAACAAGGGGGATAAAATGCTTGTTCTTTGAACTTATTAGCACGATTATCAATACTGAACACTGTTGTCATTGCAACCCATGGACAGTGGGATAGTGCTCATCTTCCTAGAATGAACAACCAGAAGTGTCCTAAATGATTAAATACTGGGGAACTATTGTTGCCAAGCCCTTCATGAACAAAGTTTTCTGTAATCTATCCTATGTACAATACATTGGGAGCAAGCTTACTGAACTTCAAAATGCACTTTTAAAAACATATTGTATTGATAGGAGTCTTCATGTTTATGATTTTTTTTAATGATAATGGATGGAAAAGCTAGTCTGACCTCTCCATGCAAGAACCAGCAAGTAGGCAGTAGTAATCAAAACATGCATTATCGAATCAATGGACTGTTGTGCAGTTTCTGAGCTGAATGGCGGTGTTCTAGAAAAATGGTTGCCATTTTTGAGCCTCTCACGCACCTTTAAAAAAAGTATCAGCATTCACGCTGCAACTCATAATTATAATTATTTATGCTACAAAGCACTGGTCTGCTATGTTTTGAAATCAAACCACTTTTTCTTCTACCATGAACTTACCACATACTCAAACAGCTGGTCAGCGATATTGTGTGTGCCAATAGTTAAATGTTCATTATATCCAAATCCCTTCCCAAATTCAATATACTGAAGATCGTGAAAGTTGGTGGCTCCTTCCAGGGCAACAGTGATGATTCCATTCAGTCCTATTTTAAATATTGATGATTGTAAACATATTTAAATAATCTGGATTGTTTTTGATTCCCACCCCACACAATAAAAAATTACATCACTTTTCACTTTCTCGCACTCAAGGATCAAATATTATAAGATAGTAAATTATGTCTAGAAAAAGGAAGAGCAGTTGATAGAGCACAAAGGTAGCCAAGTAACCACTCAGCTTTGTTCAAACAACACGCTTCAGAACTGGGAAGACAGGTGGGTGTGATGTCAATAGGGTGGGAAGCAGTTTATTGATTAGTCCATTGACTATATAAACAGTAAAGACAAAATTTAAAAGTACACAAATAGACAGTAATCGCTATCCTAAGACTCCTATAATAGTGAACTAACATACATTAGAACTTGATTAAGTTAAAAGATAAAAGTAATTAAAATATCATCATTGAAATGACAAGGTAAAACTTCATACCACAAAAATTAAAAATGAAGGTTAAAACAAAGGTTAAAGTATACCAGTTATTACATAATCCCAATCCAATTCAAATATCTGTATCACCCAAAATGGTGGTAATGTACCTTGCTTTCTTAGTTCTTCAGATTTTTTTTCAAGTGCTTCTATGTCATCATCCAAGCCATCAGAGAAAAGAAGCAACACCTACAACATCAGAAAGTGAAAGTTAACATCAGCATCAAAAAGAGAAACAAGATGTAGGCAGTGTATGTACAACAACATTAATCAAATAGTTGGCTGGACCTCTAGAGCAGGGCTGCCCATGAAGTCGATTGCGATCGACAAGTCAATTGCGAGACCAAAGGAGGTCGATCGCAGCCAGATGGGGCGCTTCCGGACAATAGAGAGGCAGGGCGGTGGGGCTATGGCGGCGCTGGGTGCAGGCAGAGCAGGAGGTGGCGGAGAGGAGGTCTGCACCAACCAAGGCATGCCGAAGCCAGGCAGAGGCGGAGGGGACAAGGCCGTGCTGCTGAGATCGGTGCCATTGCTGTTGTTGAAGCCACCCAGCAAGTGCCCTCCGCCACCGCCATTGTGCGGGGGAGACTCCATAGGGAAGCGGGCCCGGCTCAGCCCTGGGCGGCGTGAGGAGGAGGAGGAGGGAGAGGCAGCGGGCAACACATGGAGCCTTGGAGGGAGGAGGAGGCACTGCAGGCGGCGGCTACTGCTGCTTCTGGGCCGGTTGTAAGTCCTGGCAGAGGACGGGCTGAAAGTCGACTGGAAGAGAAGACGGAGGAGGAGGCGGCGTTGCCGGGAGTCTCTCTTCCTTCTCCTCCTCCTCCTCCTCCCTCGGCCCTAGCGAGTATCACTGGCGGGGCCTGATGACGCGCCGAAGGAGGTGGAGGGAAGTCGCCTTCACTTCAGGGAGAGCTCCCTTCCTCCGGAGGCCCCGCCTCACGCTCCCTCGTTCCCGCAATGCCCTGCGGAAGAAGCGCCGTGCGGGCAGCAGGAGATAGATCTTTTTGACTTGGTTGTTTTAAAAGTAGCTCGCATGCTGAAAAAGTGTGGGCACCCCTGCTCTAGAGAGAAAGGCTCATCATGCATTTAGAGACACAAAATACACTAAGAGAAGGAATGTTTATAATTAAGGCAATTCAGATTTTTCTAACAATTCATTGAAAAATGTATTGGCCATTTGAAATTCCTAATAAGAAGCAGTCTCAACTGTGTATCTAACTGCCTATGCCCTCACTTATATCGTCAGATCACCCAGAAGAAAGGTTTGTCTGCCTGATTGACTGTTGTTCTAGCTGAAATCAGATGAAAAAAGAGAAAAGAACAAGAAAAGGGTGAAGAAGGGATGGAAGAAAGAGAGATCTATGTTACATCAGATCTTAATATCCTCTAGCCCAGGGATACAATCAATATGTCAGATTAAAATAACCCTAACTAGGTCAGAGTTAAGGTAATCCTAAATCATTTCCACCTTTTGTAGGCTGAAGTTTGTGTTGATTAAATGTCAGCTATCCTTGAGAGTTAGGCTGATAGGTGTGTTGTACAATATTATAGGCAGTATCATTACACAATCAATTAGGTATGGCAATAAATTACCTTGCTTCTATTTTTATTATCAGATAGGCCTTTAAATGAATTCCAAAGCCTGTCCAGAAACTTGACATTGAGATGCGATGGGCTGTTGATCACAACATTTCTGAGTTTCTCTATGATTTTTTTATCGTCAACTTCAAGGCTTGCCAAGAGAGGCTGATCTGTATTTTCTATTGGGATGGCCACACTGAACTGTGTCGTTGTTCCTTTACTGCAACTCACAGAACTTAAAGATGTGAAGTCCTTTATTATACCAGGAAGGTAGGTTTCCAAAAGTTGTTGGTTACTGAATAAGTGATTCCCTGGTTTCTGAGATGAGATGTCAAATCCCATAAGAACATCCACAAAACATGCTGTTTTAGGGAAATGAAAATAGCAAAATATCAGAAAATAATGGTGGAATAATGGTTGAATAAAGTTAAAAACAGAGTAATGAAGACCTGCATTGGGGAAGAAAATCAAGCAAATTTCAACAAAGTTTAATTTAATGCTCTCTCAGTTGCTATTTTGAGGTTTTTGGAATGTTGGAATACAAATCTCAACAAATACATCTACATCAGCATCTGTGTGCTTCTTCCTCTCTACTTGCCCCACTGGATGGACAACGAAACCAGGGGTGTGCAGGTGTACCTAGCTTCTGAGCAACTGTGGAAATGTCTTTGGGTGCATTCGGACTGTCTTCAACTTCTAGGCAAAGAAGGGCCAATACCAAGTATAAAACTATTTCTTTTTCTCCCAGTATGCAAAGGCAGCAGGAATATTTTTCCGCGCACCTGATAGTCAGTATGGGATTAGTCCTTTAAGCCCCACAAGCTTCCTTGTGTTTCTCAGGAAAGGATCATTTCACAAGACGATAGATGGTGCCTCCTTCTACAAGGTCCCGTCCCCCCCAACTTTCTAAAAATCATGCTAATGATATAATCAAAGCAAGAGGGGACACCACATATAAAGCAGAATCATATGATGCAACTTTTTTTTCTTGAGGTGGAAAGATTTTCCTTAATTGGTTTTCCTCATGAAGATGATATCATTCAGAGTATAAATTCCTGAATCCTGGAAGTTTTTGAGTAATACATAAACAGCACTTCACCTCCTGATATGGAGTCTATAACTCAGTGGTTCCCAACCTTTTCTGACCAGGGACCACTTTGACCAGGGACCATCTAACCAGGGACCACTTTGACCAAGAACCACTCTCCAACATTAGTACCAAAAGGGTAATGAATCAGTTTTTGGTCAACTTTAGATTCCGTTTGGGGTGCTGATTTAGAAATTGTATTAGATAGACCACATCAGCTCTAGTTTCCAATACAGAACATATGCCATGGTGAATAGGGAAGGAGTGGCAGGTGGTGCAAAAGGAGTGGAAATAAAATAAAATAAATAAAGAAGAAGGAGGCTCGCAGACCAGATTTTTGTCCTCATGGCCCACTGGTAGTCCGTGGCCCACAGATTAAGAACCACTGCTATAACTATTGTATTGCATGCACATGAAGGCTGTATACATGTAAGAGTTTACTTTTAACATTTTTTAAGTGAGTGAATATTTAAATATAAAAATGCCTGCCTTTGTCTTTAGTGATACAATCGATGGTAAGATGCATGATATAATTTAGCTGCATGTAAATTTGACTTTGCTACATCCAGAACATATTGCTAAAATGTACAAGAGAATACAGTAGGACCTCCTAATCCATAGGAGGGCCTACTACATTCTGTGGTTTTAACCAACCATGGGTCATTGTGGTCAAAACCTAAAATGGTGGCAACATGCATTTGGATACATTAATGTGGACATGTGCATTTTGTCACCATTTAATAATTTTGTGTGCCACAATTTGCTTTTTTTTTTTTGCAATCCATGTGGTGTCTTGGAAGAACTACCACCCCAGATCCAGAGACCCCACTGAAGTGACAGGCTATTCTTTTACATTACATAATGACTTATATAAGGTTTGCTGGTAGAATAAGGGAAAATAGCACTTATCTTTTGAGTGCATTGTTGATATTAAATTTAAAATATATTGTATCTTAGTTAAACTTTAACAAACATAGGAGACTGCGGCTCTTGGGCAGGTGGGGAAACAGGTCAAAAACAGAGTGAAATTAATAGCCAAATCTACAAAATTAACAACAGTTTTTGAAAACTGACTTTTTAAAAAGTAGAATCAATGGCTTTTTGCATGACCTTAAAACTATGAATAACAGGAATAGGGTTGTCACCTGTCCCGTATTATACGGGATGTCCTGTATTTTTGCTCTGAATTTCGTGTCCTGTATTTTCAGCTTCTGTCCTGTATTGACAGGACAGGACAGGACAGGTGCATAGAGCAAAAGGGCTATATTGGTGGATGAGATTTTAGGGGGATGTCCATTTGGTAGTGAGACACGAGTGGCCAGGGTATTCAGGTATAGGTTAAACAGGATGGGAGCCAGGATGCACCCCTGGCGTACCCCTCTATTTACTGCTATTGGTTTTGAGAGATTGCCTTGTACACCACATCTTACTTGTGTTAAAGTGTTTGAATATAGGCTCTTAATCAACCAGAGCAATCTTTTGTCAATTGTGGTCTTCTGCAATTTTTGCCATAGCAAATTTCTTGGAATTGAACCAAAGGCAGCTTTTAGATCGATAAAAGCGGTAAATAGTCCTTTGTATGGAGGAGTTTGGTATTTTTCTGCTAGGTGGCTTAACACGATACAGTGGTCTATAGTAGACCTTCCTTTTCTAAAACCTGCCTGTTCCTTACCTATTACGTTTTCTGAGTCTAACCAGTCTAAATTGGTACTATACTTATTTACTGTCTGATCTTGACAAAAGGGTAACGGAACAGGTGGCCAAATTTCTCTTTGCAGCGGCAAAAAGCCGCAAGTGCTTCATTAATAACCTGTAAATGTTAAGAGTGTAACAAAGAGTACTCAGGACACTTATTATTAATTGGCAATCAGTTCCTGCTTTAAATTATAAAAGACAGTCATTCAACTGATAGCGAATTGTGACAATTGTTTTTATTCATGTGATGTTATTAATTTCTTAAATGTTGTGTTCTACTTTCACCTGACTTAGCCGATGGTTTGTTGACCGAAATAAAGGCTGCTGACTGACTGACAGGACAGGTGGCAGCAGGAGGCAAGGCCGGGCCAGCAGCTTTTCCGCAGTGCTTGCGCTTGCTCACCTCGCACTCACGGCAGGCAGCAGAGCAGCCCCGGCAGTGGAACATCTGCCCGGCCACAGGGGGCGTCTTGCTGCGCTGCCAGGCCAGCATCCACCTTCTTCTTGGCCTGCCCCCTGCCCTATGGCGGGCTTTGCTCAGGTCAGCCAATGAGGGCAGGCCACCGTGGAGCATGTTTCGTCATACCTAATGCATTGTACTGCTATTATAAAGCTAGTAGTAGTAGTAGTACTGTATGTAGTACACACCGTACAATGCATTAGGTATGACAAAACATGCAGAAACATACTGTGTGCTGTTAAGAGAGTGTAAGTCAGTTTCTTTTATGAATTTCAATATTATCTTATTTTGTTAATAAAACTATTTATACCTATTTATACCTAACACTGGATGTTCAAGTTTTTACGAAATGTCCCTTATTTTTGTGAAAAATCCTGTATTTTTAGGTAAAAGTCCCTTATTTCTTATATCAAAAGGTGGCAACCCTAAACAGGAATCTACTTTTCTTACACATAAACCAAATTTGATTTTTAAAAATTGAACTCCACTTACTTGATTTATCATCCTCTACACACATTCCCTCTGTTATGCGCTTCGTAATATTGGGCAATTCATTGTAATTGTCTGCAGTGTATATCCTCTCTGTTATCTGTCGAAGTTTTGCACGATCAATTTTTCCCACTCCAACTGCATATATCTCAATGCCTTCCATTCTCAGGTCTTCTGCTGGTTCAGTAAATGAGTCCTTTGATTTTCCATCAGTAATTACCAGCAACTTTTGGTGGACATTTCGAGCCACTCTGTGTTTTGGTGATTTGAAGAAGGCTTTCACTTCTTTAAGACCTTTCCCAATGCATGTTTTTTTCCCCTTCTGCCTTG
Source organism: Anolis apletophallus (assembly GCA_030556195.1). NCBI lineage: Eukaryota > Metazoa > Chordata > Lepidosauria > Squamata > Anolidae > Anolis > Anolis apletophallus. The sequence goes on along the minus strand of JARBWK010000008.1, from coordinate 65,312,987 downwards.
AAACATTCCGAATCTTATCCTTAAGTTCTGATTTATTTTGATAATGATCCAGAGGAAATTCTTCTTTGTATATGTCACTAAATTGGGCCATTCCAAATTTTATGTTGTCAGTAAAACCAATCAAATCAACCAGTTTTGTCAAGAAGTCTGTCACATTCCCAAAAACGTCTTTGGTAATACTTCCGGAACCATCAATCAAGAAAACAATTTCGGCATGGATATTACATGCTGCAAGATAAAATAAGATTTTTATCATTACTATTTTTCAAATCATGGCTCGGACTGCTTATTCCAACCTGCCAAAAACCAGATTTCTTTATATAGCATGGAAGTCCTATCTTCCTTTTCCGGGCCTTGCATTTCCATTTTCTATATAACTTCACACAGTAGTATTTTTATTTTAGGGTGAAAGATATCTTGAAGTAAAGCATTGCTTTTGAAACAGTTTGAATCAACCACCTAAATTTTCCCAGACTGCTGTTTTTAGAACATTCTGGGGCCATCAATTCATTCATGGGTGAATGTAGAATCCTTGGAAAGCAGGCATCTTTGTGAAGTCTACAAATTATTTAACAGAAATAATAATAATAATCAAAACAAAAATCACTAATAAATTAAGTTACAACACTAGACATTATATGACATGAAGTTAAAATTAAGCAGTTAAGAACACACATTAAATTATCGCAGTTTAAAAGCCATCCTAGCCAAGCATCGTTCCTGTTCCATTTCCCTGTGATAATTGGATTATGTACTTTAAAGTCCTCTGTACTTTAAATAAACTGAAATAATAATAAAATTAAAACAGACTGGGGTGAATCAGACAAACAGCAGTCACTAGAATTTAAAAAACCAGCAGAATAGAAGAGCCACAATTTCACTTAAGGTAAGGAAAGATGACTGGCACTGAAAACGCCTTTCAGGACTTTTAAGAAACTGGGTTTTGAAAGCAGAACAACACCCCTGGTTACCGCAATCAAATCTCTAAAGATGCCATCTAGAATTCTAGGTGACAGATCACTGCAATTTATATTGGAAGGATGGCTTCAAAGCAGATAATCCAGATTCAGAAACTGGATTATTTGGCAGTGTAAATCCAGCCTGAGATATTCTGTAGGACTTCCTCCTTAAAAAGTCCCCTTCAATTACTTCAGGAGATTGCAAGTTCTTCTCATGTTGAATCCATGGGGTCCTAGTAGGGTGTGTGGAGAACCCATCACTCCACATCCTGCATTACCACTGCCATTCCATGGGGGGGGGGAGCAATGCCTCCCAGCTTCCTCCCATTGCACCTAAGGCAACACAGGAAGCCTCCCATGATGCCACCGCAGTGGCATACAGAGCTTGTTCTCCTCTTTCAGCATGGAGCCCAACCAGAAGTCCCTGTGCATCATACAAAGGGCTCTGTGTTGAAAGTGGAGAGCAAGCATGGTATGACAGGCGAATCAGCTTGTCTGATGAGATCATAAGTGGCCCAAGTCCGATTATTAATCCCAATTGGAGAAGACTCATGAAATCACTGCAATCTATATATATAAAAAGAGAGTGGTCGTGCGATGACCGTTATGCATGGCCAAACTATAACCCCCATAAACACAAATCCAACGACACACATTCCCCCAGACCACGAGGTACAAACATAGCCCCAAAAACCCACCTCCCTACCTTGCAACCCCCCCAAAAACAGCCCCCAAAAACCACCCATTGCCTCCCGTTCTGCGCTGGCTGCGAGCGCTGAAGAGAGGGAGAGCAATTGCGCAGGCGCACTCCGAACCCCCCACCCACCAACCCATCCCGTCACCCTCTCTCTCCACTCACCCTGAACCTTCACAGCCACACCGCCAGCGCCCTAACCGCCTCCTCGCCATCCTCGCCCGTGCCCGCACGACCCCGGTCCCAGAGCAGCTCTAGGACGCCGCACTACACTTCCCAGAAACCTCCGCATACACCGGAAGTGGCCATGCGGGGCCTTCTGGGAAGTGTAGTCCGAAAGGCGGGACTTCCCAAAAGGGCCCTGATGCCACCCAGCACAGCCAAAAAGGGGCGGGACGCGTAGGACGCTGGACATGCGCGCCAGGGCGGGAGGCAGACCTGGAGATCGCCGATCCGCCCTCCGCCGTGTCCCCAGCGGTTCCAGCGGCCACACCTGAAAGAAGGTAACCTCCCGAGCTTACCTTGCTTCAGGCGCGGCTGCTAGAACCACTGGGCACACGGCGGAGGGCGGATCGCCGATCTCCCGGCCTGCCTCTCGCCCTGGTGCGCATGTACAGCGTCCTATGCGGCCCGCCCCTTACTGGAAGAGAATGAGCCGGGGGGGGGGGAAGAGAAGGGGAGGAATCAGACAGAGAGAGAGAGAGGAGGGGGAGAGAGAGAAAGGAGGGGGAGAGAGAAAGAGAGGGGAGAGTGAGACAGAGAGAAAGTTGGGGGGGGGAGAAAGAGAGAAGGGGGGAAACCAGACAGAGAGAGGGGGGGAGAGGGAACGGAAGCGTACATACAGACACATACACACACACACATACATACACAGACACACACACACAAACATACACACACATCCATACACATACACACATAAATACATACACATACATACACAAACACATATACATACACAGACACACACACACACATAATACACACACAAACAGACACACACATCAATACACAAACACACACAAATACATACCCATAAATACACACAAATATACATACACATACAAAAACACATACACACACAATCACATATACATACACAGACACACATACACATACATACACACATACATACACAAACACATATACACATGCATACACATACATACACACACAAACATCCACAGACACACATACATACACAAACACACACATACATACACATACACACACACACACACAAACATACATACACACATATACACATATATACACACACAAAACACATTGTCACATCATTTCCCACCCTTACATACCCACACTTCCTCACATCTCCTAAATAGGGCACAGCAACGCGTGCCGGGTTCAGCTAGTTTTATACAAATTTTGATTTACCATTCAACAGCTGATTTAAAGAACTTATGTGAAGTTTGTCTCACATTTGAATTTAGATCCATATGGTTAAAAGGTGTAGAATTCAATTATGATGATGATGATGATAATAGTAATAATAATAATAATATGCATCACACAGTCCTAGACCCTGGGGAAGTGTTCGACTTGTGATTTTGTGATACGAAATCCAGCATATATATCTCATTTGCTGTGACATACTGTGTTTTGTGTCAGTAAAATAATAATAATACTTTATTTGTATTCTCCCCTACCTCCCCGAGGGGACTCAAGGCAGATTCCAGCATACACAAATACAAAGGCAAACTTTCAATGCCTAGAAACAATGAAACACAGATAAAAGTAGAGGCTTCCCCTTCCTGCTCTGAGGGGTGGGGCTCATATCCAACTCTGGAGGCTGTTGCTCTTCTCCATTTTTAAGCTGAAGAGCCGGCATTGCCCGTAGACACTTCCTAGGTCATGTGGCCGGCATGACTGCATGGAGCGCTATTTACCTTCCAGCTGAAGCGGTACCTATTGATCTACCCACATTTGCATGTTTTCAAACAGCTAAGTTGGCAGAAGCTGGGGTTAACAGCGGGAGCTCATTCCATCATGTGGATTTGAACCACCAACCTTTTGGTCAACAAATTCAGCAGCTCAACAGTTTAACCCGTTGTGCCACCCTTATATAATATAGTATATAACTGAACAGTTCAGTTTGCTAGCCCTGAAATAAGACTAGGGTTTTAAAAAAAATAATTTTACCAATACCTCAGCTGTTGTCACCTCAGCTCCCATAATAAAGTGCTAAGGGGCAGCATGAGACATATTGCAGGATGGCACTTAAAAGAGGATGTTCTTTAATCATTTAAATTATTCGCACACTTTGAATTCTAAAATTTTCCAGCATAACTAAAATTAACTACAGTGCAAAAATGAATTTTCCCTCACTATCATAACTTAAGTATAACAAAAAAGAAATGACTGCGAGTGACTGGTTAGTAATTACCTAGGGCCATTACATAAACTGAAAACCGTGTTATTTAGATTAGTCATGACTACTTTCCATCTCACTTGTTTGCTGTGTCTACATTAAATCTGATTATGTTTGCTCAAATCCATTATAATTAAAAGTGAGTGAAATAACATTATATCAACATTAAGTTCCATCTCGTAATTCAACATGGAAAAACAATAACCTTATAAGAGAAAACTGTAAACCATGCAAAATGATCTCAATCCAACTATTCTTCTGGTACTATTATTTATTTATTTATTTATTTATTTAATACATTTGTATACCGCTCCCTCTCAACCCAAAGGCGACTCGGGGCAGTTCACAAGGCAACAATTCAATGCCACAACATAATAAAACAAACATTTAAAACAATTAAAAACCTTAACATATCGATTAAAACCATTACAATGATAAAAACATCAATTACTACAAACTCTGTCCACAGTAGAACTATTAGAAAAATAGGGGAAAATAATCACAGTGAAAGGATGTTACTTACGTGCTGTTGGGCAAAACTTATCTATTACTGATAGATTATTTAATCCATCAAATGTATCCACAAAAAATACATGATCTTTGTTTTCAGCTATAATCTCAAGTTCCGGACGTTTTGCATCTTTTATCCCAATGGCATATATAGTAATTCCATTGTTCCTAATTCGTGTTGAGACTGTATCAAGCTGGTCTTTATCATGGGAGGTCCCATCAGTTATGACCATGAGAAGCTGAGGGACACCTCTGCGTTTGCGGCTGCCACGGCTTTCAGTGAAAAAATCTTCAGAGTGTTGAAGAGCCCCTGCTGTGTAAGTTGCATTACCAAAAAGTGTGTCAGCTTTAATCTTATCAATGATCGCTGCTTTGCTACCATTAAGGTAGAACAGAGTTTCTGGATAATCAGAATATTTCACAGCTCCAAACTGAACACGGTCCCTGCCAACATCAGATTTATTGATGATGTCAATCACAAAGTCCTTCATGATATCATAATTGTATGTTCCTATACTGCCAGAACTATCTATTACAAAAACAACATCTAAAAGATTCGCCCTTTTGCAGTCTGGAAAAGAAAGAAAAAGAAAAACCATTAATTCAACTGTTCATATCGCAGGACTAAATCAGAATGACTTATATTCACGAGATCTTCCGTAAGAATCTGCAGTTCTCCATGGTGCTAAGAACCTGTTCTAGAGGATTTTTTTTACTCTTAAAAATTCAAATTCTCTTTATAAAGTGGAGAGTATATGAATTACATGATTACGGTACACATTAAGTGGAGAGTGTATGTTATCACATGACTGCAGTATACATTGTGAATGGCTTGGTTGTGGTGATATTAAAATAATACCCTAAATTGGCCCAAAGTGACAAAGTGTACTTGTGACAGAGGGTGTTTGAGCATGGCTGTGAACAGTTTTTTTCTAACAGCCTTATCCCATGAGGTAAATTAAGTATCCTAGGATGCTTTCGAGACACATCCTCCTCGCCCAAAACCATCACATGATGTATGGTGACTTTTGGTGAGGCCCTGTGGAGGAAGTGTCCTGAAAGTAGTGCAGGAGGCTTCCCTTGGAACATGGCTTCCTATGTTCCATAGAAAACTATGGGGCCAAGCTGCAACAGTGATACTTCCCTATGGACACGGGGAAGCATCCTGCAGGTGAGGCAGGGTGCCAGGATTGCCCGCTGAACTGATGATTTGCCCTGGGTGGTGGTGAATCACCCCGTGTGACCTCATCTATATGATGAGAACCTGAGAAGCCTTAAAGGCTGGGTAACTTTAGTGAGTCCAGGATGTAGTGTTTAACTTGGGAACCTTTGGGCCTAGAGAGGGGGAAAGTATTATATTTGTGACCCACAAGGACTGTTTTCTAACCCTCAGCTTTTCACAGGTAAAAGAAAACAGGACCTATTTCTCCTCCTCCTCCTAAAATAGCTCACAAGGGTCTAGAAACATGCCCACACACACACCTACAAAGGGAATTTTGTGACAGAATATTTTTTTGGCAGGAGCGCCAGCCACAGTACAAGTTTCCCTGTTTGGCTAATGTGGTTTCCTTATTGCTAACAATTACCCACTCCATCTCTAGAGTCAGTCAAAAAAGTAAAAAATGTAGCTAAATCTCCATTACTGAGTTAAAAATAGGCATCTATCTATCTATCTATCTTCAAATAGTCCAAGGCTACAAAAATGTCTTTTAGACATTAACTCCTTCAACACTAAGACTTAGAATAATAAATATAGCAAGCAACCATCTGACACATTTGCTCTAAAGAAGCCTATGCTATAAAATTGAGCTTTATAGTATATGAGGGCAGGTCAATAAGACAGTGGCTTTTTGAATTTCCTGCCTCTTAACTGAAAGGGCAACACTGCTCCTTTGCGTCATTTAGTTTGTGCTTGATAAATACTATGGGGACTCTGCACCATCAATTTCAATGGTAAAAAAGTGGTTTACTGAATTTCGTTGTGGCCGTACAAGCACGGAAGATGCCGAACGTTCTGGACACCCAGTTGAGGTCTCTACACCCAAAACAATTGGAAAAAATCACGATATGGTGTTGGCTGATAGGAAATCAGATTGTAGAAGCCATAGGCATGTCACATGGCTCAATGGGTTCAATTTTAAATTATCACTTGGGTATGAGAAAGCTTTCTGCAAGATGGGACCAGGACAATGCAAGGGTGCACACAATGCAAGGGTGTGCACATGTGCAGTTTCCATGGCAACAATCCATGAATTGGGATATGAATTGCTCCTTCATCTGCCCTATTCTCTGGATTTAGCCCCGAGTGACTATTTCTTGTTTCCAAACCTGAAGAAATGTCTCTGCGGAAAGAGATTTGACTCCAACGATGAAATCATCTCACAAACAAATACCTATTTTGATGACCTCGACAAATCTTATTTTTTGGAAGGGATAAAAAAATTGAGGAAATGTTGAACAAAGTGTATAGAGCTCAAAGGAGACTACGTTGAAAAATAAAATGATTTTTTTATCCAAAAACCTGTGTTTCATTCAAAAAGTCACATACTTATTGACCCGCCCTCCTAGACACATCTGTTGAGGTCATAAAGGGGGCATCAAGGGGTGGATACAGTAACCCACTCTTTTTTGCCGATCGAACAGGTTCCCCACTCTGACTACAACAATTGTGACTGTGATGGCCACTTGCTTACAGAGGCTGGTTAGTGCCAGTAGAGTCACAATGAACATCCACCATCTCACCCCCTTTGCTGAACAGCCAACAAGTCAATCAGGCTAAAAGAGACTCAATTCAGCTTTCCATGTGCTTGCAAACCCCAAGGATGCACCAGAGTTTCCTGGAAACTTTGGAATATCCCTCAACTTTGCCTACTGAGGACCAAGGTTAAGGGCTGAACCTCTGGATCCTTATTAAAAGACACTGTGAAGATGGCCAGCACCAGCTTTGGTTTGAGTATGTGTGCGTTTAAAAAAAATGTAGACATGACCGTTATCCTGTTTTAATTGCTAAACAAAACACGGTCCACCCAGACATATCAGCATACCCATACAAATCGCATAAGTGGTAAGAAGCAAGAGAAGCATTACTAACCTTCTGGCTTATAGGGACTGCATATGCCAAAAATTATGTCATCCGTTATGTTCTTTAATATATTAAAGTTTTCAACAAAAAACACCTTATCTCGTTTCCCACTTATCTCTTCTAGCTGTGTTATATTGGCTCCCGACACTCCAACTGAATAGATTATGATGCCTTTGTCCCTCAGCTTTGTGGCTGGAGTTTTTACTTCATCAGTTGCTTCTCCATCTGTGATTAGGACCAGAATTTTGTTGACAGAAGGCAGTGCTCCGTTGGCAGGTTCAAAATACTGAGACACAAATATCAGGGCTTTTCCAGTGTTTGTGATGCTTCCTATAAGGGACATATCCTCAACAGCCTGAATGATGTCACTTTTTGTTGAGGTCGTCTTATTGAGTGCGAACACTTCTTTACTGGTGTCACTGAAATGGACAACACCAACCCGCACCCGATCTTGGCCAATGGCAGATCTGTTCACCACCTCCTTTATGAAGGTCTTCATTTTCTTAAAGTCTTCATCCCCTATGCTGCCTGAACTGTCCACCAGGAACATGACATCGGCTTTCATTTCTTTACAAACTGTGATAAAAATAAAATAGTTACTCTTTTTTAAAAACAAATATGGTTGAACAGTTCTAAAAGCATTGCTTATGTGGAAGAAATGCCATATTTCAATAATACCTTGGGAAATTGCAAACAAATCCATTTTGATTTTTTACACTGGTTCAAAATATTGCTTCTTTTCACCTAGCATTCGCTTAGGCATTTAAAAAATATTTGGCTTTAATTTACAAATTAAATTCATTGGTTAAACATTTGATTGAAAACCGATTTAAAATGCAATTTACTTTTAAATTTTTAATCAGACTTTAACAACTGGATTGGGTTCATGGCAAAACACTCATTTAAGTGTTTTGCTTCATTCAGAAAATCCTTTCAACTTTGTTTTCCTGTCAAATATTTTGGCATGGTCTGGCCAGTTGATCTGTTTTCAGAAGTAGGGCCATCAAAGTTCAATATTTGTTCATCGGTACATTCAATATAAGTTGTTTGTAGTTCCTCAGTCCAAAAAAGTCCCTAAATTTGGAATAGTTTTTTTAATGCTATAGGCTGTTTGACAGTGTTTGAATTGGAGGATAGTAGACCCTCCATTTTTGGAGGTTTTAAAAAATAGAATAGAGGCTGAATGGTAACCTCTCAGATCTGATTTAGTTGTGCATTTCTGCATCTCAAAGGGGTTGGGCTAAATGGTGCTTGTGGTCCCCTCCAACTCTAAGACTCTATGAATTATATCCACCAAAACTGAGGATCAATGAAATTAATGAAAAATGAGCTTGATTATGATTTAATTTCTAACTTTGGCACCTACAAACTTTACAAAGTTGGTAAGAACATGCAACCATCACCTTTGTACATTGCTCAAGTCTTGCGCTCTGCAACCCCTTTCTTACTGAAGCAAATGCTTCTGCCAGAGATGCTTTGAATGTGATTTTCCTACTTCTTGGAAGGGTTGGACAGGCTGACCCATGAGGTCTCTTCCAGCTCTATGATTCTATGATTCTATAGTATATATTTAGAATGATGTTAACTCTTTTATTGCTCCTTGTTGAAGAATTTAATAGCTGTGACCCCCATCACTTTTATTAAACAGATGTACAGTCAGCCATCCATCTGCAGGTTTAACTTTTACAGATTTGATTACACTATAAAACATGATTTTTGTTCCTGGGTTATAAATATCATTGCCTAATTGGTTCTATCATTAAAAAATGGAAAAAGTTTATTAAACTGCAACATTTCTATTTTTGCAGAACACCCTGCAGCACATTTTGCTATAGTTTTTCAATGGATATCTTATAGAGTCTCAACCAGATCAATATAGTTTGTGGCAGCACAAAAATGAAATATCTGGAGTGTAACAACTACTTTCAAAGTAAGTACCACTCAATTAAACAGGATACAACACTTTCAGACCAGGAACAGATAATGTTACATTTTTGTTAGTGGTATTTGTGGATTTGATTAATCTCTAGGTTTTTTTGGTGTGACTTATTTTCAACTTTCAGTAGTATAATGACTATTATTAAGGAAACACATAACTTAGAACTGTATATTTATCCCATAATACATAATTATTGCCCCCTGAAAAAGGTTAATTGAATCATGAAAATGAGATTTTGTTTACATTGGGATTCTTCTTACCTTCTTCAGAGCATATAGCTTGAACAATATTGTCTTTGATGGTTTTTAGTGAAGCAAACTGATTCACATAGTAGACTCTTGACTCTCCAATCTCATGCAACTCTTTCTCAATAGCCTTTCCCACACCAATAGCAAAAATATTGATTCCTTCTTTCCTTAGTTTATCAGCAGGTTCTTTCACTTTGTCATGTGCTTCTCCATCTGTTAGCACAATGAGATAGGTAGGTACTTCATTTTTTCGCTGCTCTCTTGCTGTTTTAAACAATGGCAGCATAAATTTCAGAGCAGCTCCAGTATAAGTATCTCCTTTCATCTGCTGGATATTATTGATTGCTTTTTCTAAACTGTTTCTCGTAGTGTGTGTGCCAATTTCAAATTCGTTTTTGGGACTGTCTGAATACTGAACAACTCCAAAGCGAACATGATCAGGACCAACAGTAAACATTTTAATCACTTCTTTCAGGAAAGTCTTCATGTCTTTATGAAAAGGATCATCATCAATGCTTGTGGAACCATCAATGAGAAAATAAATATCGGCTCTTTCTGTTTCCATGCATCCTGCAAGAATAGAAAGATGCTGTAAGTTCTTTGGCATAAACTTGTCCCAAAGATAATCATAAGCCAATACTTCAGTGCAGGCAAAATATAGGCAAAGGTCCTCCAGAATCCACTGCCTCACATGAATCTATATTGGTATGAACAAAGAAACCACTAGCGTAACTCGGCCTATGGAAGAGGTATAAATTAGTGGTATTGATAAACAGTGATCATGCTTTACTCATGAGGTGTACTAGAAGGATGAAAACTCAAATGAGCTATTGAAAGTGCCTAAGCAGTAACATATTCTCTCAATCACCTTTTCTCAAACTCATGGTAAGAAATCTAATGACCAGAATCCTATTGATGATGTGCTCACAAGTAAATTCTCTTATGCTACAAGGTGAGTATGTCTTATCTGAAATGCTTGGGAGCAGAGGTATTTTATATTTTGGATGTGGGTGGGAGTGGCATTCGCATATACATACATTATGTGACACACTGGAAATGGAACCCAAATCTTATACAGATTGACCAAAGATAATGCAATATTTTAACAATGTTGTGCATGAAGCAAAGTTTGTGTACATCAAAAAGCCAAGGTGCAGCTATATGTAGACAATTATGGATTTTGGTGTGTTTTAGATTTTGAAATTCCAAATAACGGATTCTCAACTTGTACTAGAAGTAATTATTTGGCTACAGCACAACAGCATTTCCCTCTTAGCAAAGCTAAAGAGGGAGAGGATTTTGCCCCCTCCCCCGGTGAAGGGGAGGTTCCTTGGAATCTCTTTGAGGCAGGGGCATGGCCTCCCCTTGGGAAGGCCAGCCTCCTGAGAGCTCATTCGGAGCTCTGACTCGGAGGAGATGGTCGATCTTCTCCCCCAGGTGAGCTCCTCGGGGGGAACGGGGCCTTGTCCTCTCCCCTCCCCCCCGGGTGGGTTCGCCGCTCCCTGATGGTTGGCAGGGAATTGTGTGTTGATTGCCGGGGCCCGGGTCGCAGGGGGCGAGCGGGAGATGGGCTCGTGCTCCCCTCACCCCCGGCTGCTTCGGGGCCTGGCCTGGCGGCGCCTGGCCTCGTGGCCTTGGGCCCAGTTTTTCACGCTGGTGCTGCCGGGAATCTCCTTAGGGATTTTATGTTTTTAAAAGAAAACTGTGCTTCCAACTCTCCAGCCTCCAGAAAGGCTGAGAGGGTGTACCTTCCCGCTAATATTTTTATGTTTTTAATAGAAAACGTGTTTCCAACTCTCACGCCACCAAAAAGGCTGAGAGGGTGTGTCTATCCGACCGAACTTCTTACGTTTTAAGAGAAAACTATGCTATCAACTCTCCAGCCTCAAAGGCTGAGAGGGTGTGCCTCATACAACTGATCTTCTTCTGTTCTTTAAAGCAAAACTGTGCTTCCAACTCTCCAGCCACCATGGAGACAATTATGGATTTTGGTGTGTTTTAGATTTTGAAATCCCAGATAACGGATTCTCAACTTGTACTAGAAGTAATTGTCAGCAAACAATTCTAGAAGCAGAGTTCCACATATATTATTGGTTGCACATCAGTCTACAACTATTTGGGGCAGTAGTCTTTTATTAGGTGGAATTTACACTATAAACCCTGTAGTCAGTTCTTAATATGTCTATATGAAAGTATTACCTCTAAGCATTACAACAGCATTTTAAAGAAGCTGTAGGTGGACAACTGTGAAAAGGTTATTGATGAACTTTAAATGTAGATATGGGGCAATAGGAACCAAATCATTGGACTTAATCTACTCAGCCCTTATTCTTTTACCTTACTTGACTCAGGGCCCTTCCAGACAGGCCCCAAAATTTGGGACCTGTCAAGCTTTTACTGAAGGTCTCAAACGACATCTCCGCTGAAAGAGAATTAATTCAAGACAAAGCAGGTAAACCCTGATTTGTCCCAAATTCATTAAATACCCCATTAGACCTGGATATTTCTAAAAGGGTATGAAGCCTGTGGGGACTGATTCCCATGTAGTGCGTAGACTATCCAGGGGTCGGTCCCCACAGTCCTCCTGGTTTTTCAGGCTCCATGAGCCCAGAGAACTGATAGAGCACACACCCAACTCCCCCTCCTGGGATGGCATAGGGACATGGGGATGGCATGGGGACACCCCATCAGGAAAGCCCAGGGTTTTTTGGGGGGGGGGGGCAGGCATGGGGACTTAAATCCATTCCAAAGCATCTTTCTTAAACCCACTTTGGCATCATTACACATGGATTTAACCCCTGTCTGAAGTGTCTTAAGACTCGAGGCTAGATCTGGAAATTGCATTAAATCAATGGGCATTATATAACTGATATCGTTGAATTATCAGTTGATTGCATGAGCCGAAAGTAAATTCTAGACATCACCTATTTTGTATCTTTCTTGGAAAAATAAAACTAAATAAATATGATAATGCCCTTTAAAATTTTTATAGTGCAATCCAGGGATGGTTTGGGGGGTTGGCCTTTCAGGGAGCTCGTGAGAATTTTTTCTCACACTTTGAGCCCAGGAGTGATTTTAAACAAATTAAATGACGAATTATTTCTGATAACATTTTTCTGTACAACAAATGGCCCTAAAATGTGACAAAAATGCTCCCCCAAACACATACCTGCTGGAAGTCATGTTGACATTTTGGGACTCTTTCAGCAAAGGGGGTGGAAAGTGGGAGCCCTGCAAGTTCTCCTGAGAAACTAATATAGTTCCCCAGCCTCCCATAGATATTGGTTTAACCAATAAAGATAGTCCATTTTGTCCCTCACCCTCTCTCCCTCCACCCCAGTTTACAGCTAGGGCACAGAAAAAAATAGTAAGTCGATACAAACAGAGACCACCCTAAACAGATTCCTTAAAACTTCTTACCTGCTTTCAGATGTGCTTGTCTTTCGAGTTTGACATATAGCATGTTTTGTATTTCATTGAAAAGTTTCCTCTTAAAAGTGTCAGACTCATTTGGAAGGTGAGAAAAATTGACTTGGATAATATTCCGTTCTGGTGGAGGTGATACTACCCACCTTAACTGAGAGATATTCGCTCCTTCAATGCCTATGGCAAATACTGTTACGTCAGCTTTTATAAGCTCATTTGCAGCCTCTGTTAAAGAGTCATCTGAGGGTCGGTGGGTGATGATAGTAGCAATTTGTTTCACTCCTTTCCTGCTTCCAGCCCGTTCAGCAAAAACTTGTTTCCTGGTAATATTAATGGCTGCACCTAGATTGGCTTTTCCTTCTCTCGGAGAAAAGCTCTGAATTTTCTGAAGAATGTCTTTTTTTTCAGTTTCCTTGCTCAGAAAAGATATTACTTGTGCCTCAGTGCTGTATTTCACTAGGCCAATTCTTATGCATTCTTCTGTCACATCAAGAGAGTTTATGGTATTTTGTAAGAATTGTTTGATATATTCAGCGTTTGCTTTGCCAACACTTTCATCCACTACAAATACGACATCTGCAAGTGAATCAATCTGGCAATCTGTCACTGGGGGGAAAAGGAGATACAGCACAATATTAGTAATGCTAGTCTTTTTTTAGCCAGTTATTTAATGAAGATGTTTACATATAATTAGGATGGGACAAGAACCGAGATCTTGGCTTTATAGGACAAAATATTTTGCCAGATATATCACAACGAAGAGACTGAATGCCGACAAGTTCTTTGATATGAATTAATGGGTGAATGGCCTCTTGTAGCTTGGAACTTTTGAACAAATAGCTAACATTAAGAGAGAAGTGGAGGACTAAATTAAAATATGTGAGAGACTTTTTAAGAACTCTGTGTGAATTGAGGAATGAAGGATGTGCTCTGTCTTTTACACAAATCACTCTATGTACTTTCAACACCATATTTTTCTAGTGCCTTTCTTTCCTTTGCTCTTTCCTTTCTCGTTCTTTAAAAATGTAATGCCATTTTGCAGAGCTTATCTGGGGAAACATGAGGCAAGGCTTGCCTCATTTTAACCAAAATTGGAGAAAAGTCAGAATTCAGACTTTCCCACAACTTAGGCCTGGAAACAGTTGGGCCAGTTCTGAAATGGAGTCAGCCACAACTCAAAACTCAAAAAAGAAAAGAAGAACTGCCATCCTGTATTTTCTGGGCTCAGGCGGCCCAGGGACATTCTTCTTTTCTCCAAGTTATGGTGGTCTCCAGATGCCCTACATGCCCATTGCTAGGTACTGTGACATTAGCCAGGGTGAGAGGATACACTGGGAAGGGAGGGGGAAAGGAGGATTCCTCCTCTTCCCCCTCTCCCTTTCTCAGTGTCCTTTTACTCTAGCCAATATCACTGCATCCTCCATGACATGGAGGATGGGAGGGGGTTGTAAGGGTGACATTGTAGCAATGCAGAACTGTGTTTGGCACCACTGGGTGGTCAGAACATTTTCCTGCCACCTCAACAGCTGGAGAGTGCTGGCTGGATCACCTTGGGTCTGATTTTATTTATTTATTTATTTACTTATTTACTTCATTTATACCCCGCAGCCATCTCCTCCAGGGGACTCAGTGCGGCTTACATGAGGCAAAGCCGAACAACACATAATAACAACACAACAGCAATTATAAAACAATACCATCAACATGTTCCCCACGTATTGTGTTCCTAGTCCTGACACAGTCTCCAGGATGTTACTTTTAAAGCACATGTTGGACATCCTAGAAGCATTTATGCCAGGATTAAGGAACAGTTGGTTCTTTGGGTGTTTTGAACTGTCTCTTATCATTGGCCACACTGAGGGTACTTATATCCAAACACTATAATCCAGTTCAATGTTAGCTAAAGGGCAGGATGACATCAAAGGCATGCTGAAGCACACATCAAACTGGAAACACCATACTAAAAACTCACTAAAAGTATGGAACAAACCAAAAATGTGCTGTACTTTTCACTTAAAAAAAACTGAAACACAACTGGCCAGAAGATAAAAAAAATATTTCCCTGGGAGAGGAAACCACATAATTTCTATGGGAATTCTTGATTTGTTTACAACTTCTATAACCTGTGATTCAGAGTCGATCATGAATGGTCATGGATATGCACATCAGCACATCTCAGTGGACTGGTGAAGAAGAAAAGCCCCACATTTTCAGCAACTGTCTAGCCATTGGATACTGAGATTCCTGGGTTCAGTTCCAATGTGCACTCATTGGATATTATGGTCACTGTCCCAGTCTCGAACCGTTTGTGTAGGTGCTGAGCAGCAAAACTACTTTGTTTTCCCCCCACAACTAAACTGGATTAGAATGTCTGTGTAAAACCTCTCTGAGTGGGGCTCTGGAAACCGAAGGACAAAGCATCTAGGGAGAACATAATTTCCCATCAATTGTCCAATGTATTAATGTACTGGCTATTTTGGTCCAAAGATGGCATTTCAACTATACCACTAGCCTATCCACCTAATATTCTACTACATTGTTTTCTTTACCTTTGGTAGATACATTGTGAGCACTTTGTGTTACTGTTGGCGAAGGAGTTGTTACTACTGGCGAAGGAGTTGTTACTATTGGTGAAGGAGTTGTGAAGATAGCTGTGCCGATATCCATTTCTACAGCAGATTCAATGACACTGGACATATTTGAAGAAAACGCTTGAAGATCCCGTGGAGTTCTGAAATGGTAGGAGAATTTTGTAGACATCGATTGCAGCTCATGTTGTAGTGCATCTTGAATCCCTAAAGCTATAATTTTTATCCCAGCATCATGTAACGTTTTTGCAGGTCCTTCCACATCATCCTCTGAAGGCCCTGAAGCTGTGACCACCACAATCTGGTTTCTGTCTCTCCGAGGTGTTTTGAAAAAGGCCTCATAAACTTTTTGTATGGCATTTCCAGTTCTTAAGGATCCACCTCTGAATGAAAAGCTCCTTTTAATGTGGGCCAGCATTGGGTTTTTGCCTTTAAAACCATTCAGCTGGAATTCAATGTGAATGTCATCGCTGTATTGTACAAGGGCAACACGATAGTTGTTTGGACCTATTGGAAGACTGTTAACCACTTTTTGAACAAAAATTTTAATTAAGGGGAAGGCCCTTCTGCTAAGAACATCAGAACTGTCAATCAAAAGGACGACATCTGTAGATTCAGAGGCTGCAAGAACAGAAAGAGATAATCAGTACATGTAATATTCAGATAAGATCCAGATTCATGCATGAGCAATTAAGTGAGTTTGAGCAATCCTCTCCGTCCCATCTTGTCATGCTAGACCCACCAACACCTTGAAAAATGCTAAACAATGACCCTATTGAATGGAGTGAGCTGACAAGAAATAGAAGAATATGGGGTCCCTAAAAATCAGGGGGAGACACTTTCAGTCCATAAAATGAGATCTTGGCTCCAATCCATTGTTTAATATTTTGCTAAGACAGCTCAGGAAAGGAAAAGAAAAACCCTAAATATACAAATGATGTAGTCTATCATTAATTTCCCTGTATTGTTTTTTTCTGCTCTCAGATATACAGAAGCATACTTTAAAAAAATAATATTATGGCATTTTAATTTATCTCTTTTTTGTATTTACTTTCAAATTGTTGAAAGTATTTTTGTCTTGTAGTGTACTTTTGTTTTGTAAAGTATGCCTGAAGTATGTTGGTCCCTACATGAATACACAATATTCAAATAATGAATATTGTGGGCCATCTGTCCTATTCTGCCATGATCACATTTTACGTAACATATGCCTGAAATTGGTTTGTTTTCTTTTGTTTCTTGTGTTACAGGATCAAACCCAGTGGCTGCTGATGGCTTCCATGTCAATAAGAGTAATGAATCCATTGTAGTGCTATGGGTTAAACCCTTGTGCTGGCAGGATTGCTGACCGATTGCGAGGTGAGCTCCCATATGTAATCTCCAGCTTCCCGTGCAAGGACATGAGAGAAGCCTTCCACAGGATGGTAAAACATCCGGGCACCCCCTGGGCAATGTCCTTGCAGACGGCCAATTCTCTCACACCAGAAGTGACTTGCAGTTTCTCAAGTCACTCATGACATGAAAACAAAAATTGAACTTTAAATGAGCTCTCCAAAGTGCTGACCCCATCCCTAAAATACATTCAGAATTTTGGATAATTCCCAAAAGCTACACCAGAACAAAGTGTAAACTGTGGGCTGCATGAAACTCTTTGGTTCCTCGTGTCCTCAAATACCCCCAAACCAAATCCACTTGCTCCCAGTCAGTCTCAAATTGTGCAAAAATGAAAATGGAAGTCAAGAGACGCCACAGTCATTGGCATCAGTCCACCTGCTACAAACAAAGAAGGGTGGGAAATTGCCTCCTGCCACCTCACAGTTGCCCATTCATGCTTTAAGATTTGGAAACCTAGAGCAGATTCATAATTGAAATGGAAGCCAGCTGAAACCACTGATCAAATCCCTGATCTCACTTATATTTATTATTATTATTATTATTATTTATACCCCACTTTATCTCCCCCAAAAGGGACTCAATATAATAATATAACAGGCAGTAATAACGATAGGACCATCAAGGCATTTTTAAAAGCATCACTCCTCCCACCCCCCAAACACTTCCAAATGTCTTCTGCAAAGATGATTGTACTCTAAATTACTGTCTCATTAATGGAAAGATACTGAAAAGGATACTGAAGTACCAAGTTTCTGTGTTACAGAAGTCTGTGTCCCAATGATAATGAGAAGTAAAGTCAGAAACATCTTCAGTTTGCATATAGATGAGCCAGGAAATAAATCTAGGAGATTAAAATAATATATTTTATCATAATATTTGTACATTTAAAGAAAAGCAAATGTTTTACTTATTACCAAGAAAAGTTTCCAGCTTGCCATCGTTTGGATCTGTTCTTGGTTTAAGACACGAAAACCTTCAATCAAAGTTATGCAACTGGCAAAACTGAATATAATTTGCCCAACCATTTTTAGTGAAGCCATGGAACATGAAACAACCATCAACATATTTTAGGAGGGGGCTGACTACATCTCGTGTGTGAGGCAACAATTCTTCAGAAGGGAGGAAGAGAGTGTTTTATAACTCTGAACTACTCTTGCCTACGCGTATCTTCAAATTGTACAGCTTGCAGAGCTATCTTCCACCTTATAATAGAAGAGAGTACTGCAGGCTTGAAACACATATAACAACAACAACACCTTTATTCTTGTAACCCGCCACCATCTCCCTGAAGGGACTCAGGGCGGCTTACATACGGGACAATGTGCCTAAAAACAGAACATAAAATAAAGCACAGTATAGAATGCAATTGAATCTTCTTAAAATTTGATTCTGATACACAAACACCAATTCTCATCTATTCTTTATTATATATTGTTCTTGCTTTTAAGATACTTTTGGCCTCCCTGAGTGGATCACATCTATAAATGTTATTGAAAACAAGCTGTTTTAATGCAAGGCTTACAAATTAAGGAGGTAAAACATACATGGCAAGAAAAAATGGAAAAAAGAAAAAGAATGGAAATCAGTTCTTGCTCTACTCTGTTAGCAAGCACTGGAATCTAGTTTGGCCGAGGCTCGTATTTCCTTACTGGAGTCTTTAAATTACCGTATTTTCCAGAGTAAAAGATGGCTGAGCGTATAAGATGACCCCCAACTTTTCCAGTTAAAATATAGAGTTTGCGATATACTCACCATATAAGACTATCCCTCTTCCAACGCACACCAAATAAATTTTTTTAAAGGATCAGATTTGATTTCAATATGGTAATTTTCCTATTACTGTACCTCCTTCTTGGCCTCTCAGATCTCACATATGCACACCTGTACCGCTTCTCTGCAGTCTTCAGGAGCGAGATCTGAGAGGCAGTGGAGGAGGTACAATAATAGGATACAAGGGCGTGCCAGTGTTTTTCTGGGCCCAGAGCCACTCTATCTCTTTTTTCCATACCCCGGGCGCCCTGGACACCTGCAGCTTGCTTCACTTACACTTTCCCAGTGAGGCATCCCTTCACCTCACCATCAGGAGCGCATTAAGTCCACGAATCCTAATGAATGGATTTTCTTCTACTGTACTTGTACAGCATTGCCCTTAATGCTTTCATACAGTCGCTGCATATGGCAGGGACGCGGCCACTGCCATTTTTGAGCTCCTCCCACCATATGCGGCAACCACAGATTCTCCAGTCTGGATTGGAAGTTTCAGCATCTGCTCTATAAGATGACTCCCAGTGTATAAGATGACCCCTGACTTTTGAGAAGATTTTCTTGGGTTAAAAAGAAATCTTATATGCCAGAAAATACAGTAATAGTTATTGATGTATCTTGTTCCTTTAAATGATGCAAACATCTCAGTTGTTCTCTCCTTCTCTTACATTTGCATGCCCAGGAATACAGATAATTAGATCTGTGTGTTCTGACACAGAGCAAGTAATTGTTCCTTTTATGGCCAATGTGCATAGGCAAGTAGAACTCCACTTTGCCAGGCAGTGTCCCTGGATAGTCATTTTACTGCATTCACTTAAGAGTTTGCTCTTCAGCTTACAAATGGCTTAGTAAAGCAGTTAGTGCTGACTTACCATTCTAAAGTGACACTTAATAGTTATCAATGCCAGTTGCCAACATTTTAAGACAGAAGAGGACATACAGTGAGTACTCCTGTACCTGTATCTGGCTCTAAAATGAGGACACAGTTGAAATGACTTTTGTCTAACAAATCAAATATAAGACATATAAAACTGATTTAATATTCAAACACATTCTCATCCAAGTACACAAGCTAGTTCCCATTAAAGATGAGCAGACAGAAAAACCGGAATCCAAATAGCCACTTTAGGCTATTTCTCAAGGGTGGAAACTTGACCAGTGGGGTTTTCCTCCCTTTCAACTTCAGATCTCCAAGCATATCAGAAGCTGATCTGGAATCTCCCTTCAGGTTCAAAAGTAATCTGCCATATGTCATGATTTGAGAAACCAACACCATTAGGTGTGCAGGACTCATTGTGCATTTCTTTGGATTCTGATGTAGAATCTGGTATATTTTAATGTCTGTTTTATTTTCATTTGAAATAATAATATGATCTGTGTAGAGAAAAAGAGCAGTAAAATGGAGCCCAGTTACACAATAGTTACAACTTCTTCAATTAGTTTTCTGTCAAGAAGTTAAAGGTTAACAGGATCACGTATTTCAATATGTTGGTCACCAGAATGGATAATCAATGGCTATTCTGACAATCATATAAAATTTTCTGTCAAGATTTAATCCTGTAGATGTTTTTGCGATCTCCCAGACCTGAAAAGATGTGAGGACAGTACAAACCACAGGCTGAAAACAGCCATAATGGCTGCTAATTGAGCACACTCCATCACCCTCAAGGTGCCTATGGCACCCTTCATTGTTTTTAAATGGATTTCACTGAAACATAGGCCCATATCCCAGGGAATGCAGGGAACAATTTCACTACATCTCTCATGTGAGTTAGGAGGGATTATTTCCTCCCTAATCAGGAACATGTGTGTGAACACTTTTATCCATTACTAAAAATAAAAATGGAGGCTAGAAACAAATGGAATTGGGTTCCCATGCTGAGCTCCAATGTGCCCCCCAACTCCTGAATTAAAGTCATTAATCAAAAAATAATATAAGGTATTAGAGATAAGCAAAATGGCTGTAATCTGATTAGTAATTTGTTTTGGAGATTCAACTGGCCCCAGATGTATTTTGTAAAGATTTAGAAGGGCCCCATCCCGATTTGAAATCCAAATCTCCAAAGCTTTTTCTGATTGCTTCATTAATATTTGCTCCATTAGTTTTGAGTCTCATTTCTCTGTCATTTTATGGATATCAGGATGAAACTTGGAACACTTGTAGGCAGCATTTATGACTTTAAGTCTGCCAAGTTTCAGGATGTTTTTGTCATCCAAGAATTTTTAGGAAATTTAATATATATACTCCAAGAGGTAACCCCGTGCATTTCTGCCCAATGAGACAACATAAGCAGGACACCCTGCAAAGTTTCAGAAATATTTGTTCATCTACTGATTTTTAGGGGGGGGGGATCAATTAAAAATTACTTTAAAAATCTACATAAAATATTTCCCACAAATTATGGCACAGTGAGACAATATGAACAAGAAAGCAAGGCTAAAAAATTTCAGAACAATCAGTCCATCCATTGATTTTAAACATTTTTTTCAATTTAAGCACATGTGATTTACCCAAATCATTTTCATATCAACAAGATTTAAAGCCCTGTGTTTTTGGCATGAGTACAATTCTGGGAAATGTAGTTTAGGGTGTGGCCTTTTGAATACTCTGTTACATGGGTTCTTGTCTTCCCAAACTACATTTCTCAGAATTTTGCTCGTGCCAGAAGAATGGATTTGCCCGGGTTAAAGCAATACAAATTAAAATAATATCAGAATGAAAGTATAAATGTACAACTAAAACAGTTAAACACATTGTAAATAAAAAAAAATATTAAAATGCCTTTGAAAAATACACAAAAACCCTTTAGAACAGGGCTCTTCAAACTGTTTAAACAGAGGGCCAGATCACAGTCCCCCAAACTGTTGGAGGGCCAGGTTATAATTTGAAAAAAACATGAATAAATTCCTATGCACACTGCACATATCTTATTTGTAGTGCAAAAAACAATACAATAATTAAAATGAAGAACAATTTTAACAAATATAAATCGAGTTGAATTTGTTTTTAGTGGCGATTTGGTTTTTTATGAATTTTAATCTGTTGTTGTAAAATGTTTTAAATTTGTATAGCATTGAATCTTGCTGTAACCTGGTCTGAGTCCTTCTATGGAGGTGAGAAGGTCGGGGTACAAAAGTTTTAAATAAATAAATAAATTTTAAAAAAGTTATTAGTATTTTAATGGGAAGTGTGGGGCTACTTTTAGTTGATGAGATAGGGTTGTTGTTGTTGTTGTTGTGTGCTTTCAAGTAGTTTCAGACTTAGGCTGACCCTGAGCAAGGGCCGGGTAAATGACCTTGGAAGGCTGTATCCGGCCCTAGGGCCTTAGTTTGAGGACCTGCTTTAGACCCCAGCACAACATAACAATAGCAACCCAACCCCTAACAATTGATAAAGTTCTAGTGGAATAGAAATGTTTTTAGTTGCCATCAAAAGGAGAGTAGCAAATTTTTCACTAACAATACTTTAGAAATACTTTAGAAATGAAGCACCAGCACCCCCATTTTGTAATGACTTTTGAAACTTTTTTTTATTGCTTACACATGCCTACTGTCACCATTTTTAAACCACTAGGCATTTCTCCCTTTCCCCTAGAATGGATCGCCAAACTGTTAAGAAAATAGATTGTATCAGCACTTTTTTCTTGGCAAAAGGCAACCTGAAATGGCACTAATGTTGTAGACAAAGTCTATTATGGACTTTGTAGGAGAAGCAGTAATGCTCCCAGCACTTGATGAATTTAAAAAGGTCTCCCCCTCCCCACCCTACTTTGACTTAAACTCTGTTTATTCTGACATTCTTCTGACCTTGGCAATCAGTCATGTTCTTTCCTTTCCCTGTAATGTCTGCATGTTTAGCAGCTGTTTCTTACATACACACTTCTTTCAGCTTGAAATTCTTCCATAAGCACTCCCTTTAGTATAATAAGTTGAGTACCAGTTTTGAAGTACAATGCTATCACATCAATGAGCTATTTTTCCTTTGCCAGAACCTAATCTGATTTTTTTGACAAGCCAGCTTTCAGTATTCTGCAGAAAAGTTTGAGGAAGAGGAGCCACATATGTTCCTGGCCTGCAGATACATACTTTCTGTTCAGGGTTACTATGTGATTTTGTTATTGTTGTGTGTCTTCAAGTTGTTTCCAACTTATGGTGATCCTAAGGCCATGTCACACAGCCTGGAACTATGCAATGTGCCCAAGGTCATCTTGTAGGTTTCAATGCCCAAAACAAAGTATTAAACCCTGACCTCCAGAGTTATACTCCAATGCTCAAACAGCTACATCATGCTGGATCTTTCCTATAAGATAGCTACAGTGAATGCAAACACAGTATGCTGTGTATGGAGTGATGAAATCTCTTCAGTCAATGAGGTTTATGCTATAATATTTAGTTTCAGATACTTTTCAAAATTAGTGCAGTTTTAATGTCATATTGAATATTTGTATATAAAAATCCAGAATTTTAACTGTACATGGAAAGGGGGCTACTTTCTGGATTACAATGGCTATACACTATAACTGCCACGTCCTTATAGCCTTACAGCCACTTTGGGGTTACAACTATAGTTGTGGACGACAACTCCGTGAACACCCCAATCACCACCTCCACTATCCCCCCCCTGCTAGCAGGGGAATTCTGGGCATTGTAATCTCAAAAAAAGTAATTACAAAAATTATGAACTCTTAGGAAATCAGTGTTATGCCTGAAACATCTTTGGCAGTAGTTATGCATGAAAT
The DNA here is from genome assembly GCA_030556195.1 of Anolis apletophallus. Lineage (NCBI taxonomy): Eukaryota > Metazoa > Chordata > Lepidosauria > Squamata > Anolidae > Anolis > Anolis apletophallus. Next base: position 65,289,254 of record JARBWK010000008.1, on the reverse strand, counting down.
ATCTCTGACACCCGTAGTATATGAGTGCCATTTCATAGGGAACCCATAGAATCCATAGGCAAAGAATCTACCAACAGTGCCTTTCACAAGACAGGAAACAATTGCATCAAAGGCACAGAAGCTAGCTAATCCTTTGTGCTAGTGATCTCACAATTGTTGCCACTGCATAATCATTATATCCTGTTTTTCAGTTATTTATTTCGGCAGTTTACCTTGTTCTTCTCAACCCCCGGAGGGGGTTTAAAAATTAGTTCATCACGTAATATTTGCATGAGTAATTATATTCACATTTAATTCTGTTCACACAGGAGAGTCACAGGCCTACATTTTGTCTCAGATACTACTTCTGTTGTCAGTTAACATAGTTTAGCACAGAGGTTCTCAAACTGTGCTCCTCCAGATGTTTTGGACTTTAGTTCCCACAATTCCTAACAGCTGTTAAACTGGCTTGGGATTTCTGGGAGCTGAAATCCAAAACACCAGGGGGAGCACATTTTGTGAAACATTGGTCTAGCATGATCTCAATGCAGGCATGGGTGTGCATTGACCTTATAGGGCAGTGGTTCTCAACCTGTGGGTCCCCAGGTGTTTTGGCCTACAACTCCCAGAAATCCCAGCCAGTTTACCAGCTGTTATGATTTCTGGGAGTTGAAGGACAAAACATCTGGGGACCCACAGGTTGAGAACCACTGGTGTAGGGAGACCAGGAACATAGTCAATAAAAAGGAGCCAATAAAACATCAGATCCATTTGTAGTAGTAATATATCTTCAATTGATATTCTGGATATCTCTGTCTGATGCAAAGCTAACTGCTCCTTTTAAAGACAGAGAACGCTGAATTTCTCAATAAATATCTGTACTGCTCCATTTGGGGAAAAAATGTTTAGGCTCTGTATAGGTAAAAGTTATGAACTGTAGTCCAAATAAAAGAGTTTTATCTTTGTTGGAGGTAGAAACCTCAGAGTTACATCCCAGTCCATTAGCTCCCTTGCGTTAAATGTTCCCCTGCTGCAGCTAAATTCAATAACGGCACTTAAATTGGAATTTTTAATTGTGCTACATATGAGATTCTGTCAATTAAAAAGGAAAGTGCAGGAATGCTTACAATGTGCATTTTTAAACTTCATTTTAGTTTGGGATAGAATTTGTCTGTAAACCTGGCCAGATAGAATAGATGGAAACTCCTACTGGTTGCAGCTGCAGGGCAAAGTGAAGCAAGATTTGGTCTCCTTCCCAGTAGCAATCTCTGTCTTGCTGCTTTTGGGGAATTGGCAAGACACCGAGACTCAAAACCCTTACACCGAACATTGAGGAGGAGGAAGACATTTTTCCTCAATATCCCAGATGTATTCATGCATGTATCCAAATCTCTTCCCACTCTTGAGAATTTTCTGCTTAAGCTACACCAGCTTAATCCCTAGGAATATTACCCAGGGTATGTAACAATGTACTGGACTCCAATGCCAACAGTAATATTATTTAGATAAATATACATTTGGTCCCAAGTGGTATCCCTGATGAAGGAGCAAATGTTGAACTTTGCATTACAAATTCTTTAATGACAACCAAAAGTACCATTTTTCCTCAGCCCTTTCACACCACAACGTTATAGTACTACCATTCTACTTCAGCTGTCATAGCTCCATCCTATGGAATCCTGGGATTTTCATTTTGAGGAAGAGCACATATAGTACTCTGTTAGAAAGCCCCAGCATTTCATAGAACCTTATTCCATGTAAGTCCCCCCCCCGCCCCATTTTTCTCTCTGTTTTTGCACACTGGCAAAATGTCCAATGGATGCCATTCCATGATGCATGAGCACTTCTGATGGCTGCCCATGGGAATCTGACTCCTAATTAAAGAAAAGAGGGGAAGTGAGAAGAAGACAGGAGGAGGATGTGTGATGGCTGACTATCCTCAAAGACGGGCCTTGCCACGGTAAGACATGTCTCCACTCTTCTCTCATTTTCCCCTGCTTCCCTCCTGCGTGTGGGATAACTTTAATAGAGAAACCGTAGAGCAATAACTGTACAGCGTGAAAGCACACACTCTAGTCTTCGAGTTATCTGGATTAAGAAATCAAGAAGATTGACCTTGGCTTATTTTAAAAATCTACTCAGGTGTAACCTGAGATAGAGTGTCCCCTGTCAATGAATGTCCTTGTGAATAGTGGTGACAGTGAAGAACTTGCTATTGAGGTTGAAATGGCAAAGGCCATGAACAGAATGCCACCTAAAGAAATGGGTTCTTCAGGCAATGGCTTTAATGGGAGAGTGGTCCATAGAACTCTTCAATGATTGCTCTACCAGGGCTGTACAACTGCCGGTCCTGCAGGTGTTTTGGACTTCAAATCCCAGAAATCCTAACAGCTGGTAAACTGGCTAGGATTTCTGGGAGTTGAAGTCCAAAACACCCGCAGGGCCGGCAGTTGGACAGCCCTGCTCTACACCAAATTGCCCCTCATGCTGCAACCTGCACTTGTCCACCAAGAACAAGTGTGGGCAATTGCAGTGGCTATTAGAACCAATTTTGGGTCAACATTTGGGGTGGGGGTGGGGGTGGGTATAAGTTAGCAGAGAAAGGACTTAAGACAGGGGTCTTCAAACTTTTTAAGCAGAGGGCCTGTTCACAATCCCTTAGACTGCTGTGTGGCCGGAATATAGTTTGAAAAAAATTCCTATGCACACTGCACATGTCTTACTTGTAGTGTTAAAATGATTTAAAATGAAGAACAATTTTAACCCACATTAACCTACCAGTATTTCAATGGAAAGTATGGGCCTATTTATGACTGATGAGATAGTCAAGTCAACGAGTGCCTTCAAGTCGTTTCTAACTTAGAGTAAAGCCCAAGTCTAAAGTTTAGGGTGAGGGTTGAGTAAATTACTTTGGAAGGCCGCATCTGGCCCACAGGTCTTAGTTTGGGGGCCCTTGACTTAAGATTTCCATTTTCTTGTAGTAAAGAAGATTTTCCAAGTTATGGCCTACTTACAATTAGACATTTTAATCTGTTACAAGCAACATGTTTCTACCCATTACTTGTGTTTTGGTATCCCCAACCACATGTAATCATGTGAGCAAAAAAGAGGAAGAAACAGAAAGAGAAAGAGACACAAAGGAGTCAATAAAGGTCATGAAATCCCCACCACCACCACCAAAAAAGGGCCATGCCACACCTTATTTTAGTAGAGATGATCTTGAACCTCTTGGATTATACTTGGGAGAAACTTGTTCAAATAAAGTGGATTAATGCTACTCCACCCATCTAAATCCCATTGATTTTCAGTAGATCTTCTTAGTGCATGGCATCTGGATAGGATGTTTCTTTGTTAACATTTCATCAGTTTTCATTATATAAATATAAGGACAAATACAAAGACTATGTGCCAAAAGGGTAAAAAAAAGTTTAGATTGCAATCCTCTTCTGAGCAGTTATTATCTTTTGTTCTAACAGATATTGTTATTCTTAGAATATTTCATGCATGTCCACATAAATTGGATCATGATCCCTATAGCATTCTCAAAATGTAGTTCTTATCCATTTACAAATTCCAAAACAAATACAATGACATGATTTCAAGAAGCAATTGCCTTTATTTAAAAAAATCTGGCTCTTCTTAAATCAGCATAATTTGGAGCTTTCTCTACAAGTACAGTGTTCCAGATTTTTGAGCAGACATTGCCAGATGAGGCAGGTCCCAACTTGAACTATAAGACATTGGTGCAGAGACATATTTATTCCCGAGATTTTAACATGTGGTGTACATGTGTGACTATATATCCATGTGGCTGTGAAAGTGTGCATGTTCCAATAGTAGGTGTGTGTTCTGGTTCCATCCTTCCGCTCTCAAATTCACTCACTTAGGTACCCCCTAAAAACTCCTGTAACCACTTATATGGTCTTTCAACATTCTCCCTGCTAAGGTTATGAAGTCCTTTGTTCCCACTAGATCTAAATAAATGTACTTACATATTACCTAGCAAATTGATATGCCCAATATCCCTCAAATCTTCTTATCAGACACAAGCATTGGTGACTATCAGTTCTTATGCTCTTTCTAATACATTACACATACCAGTTTGCAATCTTCCCCCAAGTATACTACTCCTGCAAAAAATTAACTCCAGCTTTGTAATCAAAACAAGATGGCTAAGAAACAAAACCAGATGGCTAAGAAATGAACTACAAATCACCTACCGCTACTATCACCTCTGTTGTGTGCCTTCAAGTTGTTTCTGACTTATGGCAAATCTAAAAAGATCCTATCATTGAGTTTTCTGCAGTTGAGAGTGTGTGATTTGCCCAGCGTCACCTAGTAGGGTTCCATGGCTGATTAGGGAATTGAACCCTGGTCTCCAGAGTTGAAGTCACATTACACCATGATGGCTCTCTACTACTACACAGGTCTTATTTAAAAATTTACAGAGGTAGAATGCAAGTGCATTTACATTGTAGAATTAATGCAGTTTGACACCAGCTTAACTGCCAGGGCTTAACTATGGAATCCTGGAATTTGTAGTTTACTGAGACACCAGCATTCTTTGACAGAAAAGGCTAAACACCTGATAAAACTACAACTCTCCTAATTCCATAGCATTGCAACAGGACAAAAAAACCCTGCATTAATTCTGCAGAGCAGCCACACTCTAAAGTAGTAAAGTGGGATACTTCCAAAGTAAGAAAGTTAGAAACATCCAACCCAGTTTCCAAATGTAGCATCAAATACACTCATATAAGTCAGCCCAGTTTCCCCCTCCCCCCCCCCCAAACTTTTCCCTATCTTTGGCATTACTTTTTGGAGGAAATGTATTGCTTGGAAAGCATTCCTCCTTGATAAACTCAAATGTTTGTCCCAAAAGTACTATTTCACTGGCACATCAACAAATTCTGACCCTCATCATAGAAATTTTGGTGGAGAAGCACCACTGGTGACTGCATTTCTCTTTGCAATGAAACACAGTCACACACACAAAAAAAACAACAAACAGCAGGAGATATATTTCCAAAAACTCCCTGGCCACTGCCCAGCTAGACAAAGAACACTAGATCAAGTAGCAGACACTCATAACTTGAGTTTGACCCAGAGGGCTCTTTTTCAGCCTTCTCAAGCCTTGCCCCATCATTCCTCAAGTACTATGAGTTAGGGTGATTCTACACTGTAAAATTAATACCGTTTGACACAATTTTAACTGCCATGGCTCAATGCTGTAGTTTGGTGAAGCAACAGCACTGTTTGGGCGAGAAGACTCAAGACCTCAAAACATGTTTCTGTAACCTTGAGCCATGGCCATTAAAGTGTAGATGCACTTTTTGTGAAACGGTGTTACATAACTAAGCAAAATCCACAGAAGACCTAGAGACAAATATGGTGAAGAAATGCAGGATCTTGGGCAGGAACATAGTGAGGGGGAGAAGGGGGAAAGATGAGGAAGAGGAAGAAGAGGAGGGGAAGGGCAAACCTGGAATGAAGGAGGTGCGGAAAATATCTTTTATGAAATATCTGCTTTTATCTACTTTAATGAAACTCCATGGTTCTGCTTCATTGGAAACTTGAATCTTATCCTATCTCAAAACAAATACACAAAGAAAAAGAGCATAGTGCTGATAAAAATGTGGTTTTCCTGTTGTGCTTCTGGTCTTCTGTTTATCACTAATGAACTAAGGAATTTTTGTCCTTATCTCCTCCAGAAGGGGAAAACAAACAAGCGGAGACAGTGTTTCATAAAGGTTAAGGATCCCATTTCCAATTCCCAATCTGTGAAACTCACTGGATGACCTCAAGCCAGTGACTGTCTGTCTTTCTTTCAGCCTGACCAACTTCTCACAGTTATTGCAGATATATATTGAGTAAGGGAAAAGAAGAAAACAAAGCCGGCACGTACAAAGAAGAAGTACATCTTCATGTATCAAGGTCCCAAGCTGTTTAGGGCTTTGTATTTCATTGCCATGGGGTTGGATTCAGGACAGAAGTAAATTGGTAGGAATTGTACATTAGAAGTCTGTAGACTGTTTCTGCCAAATTCCTCAAAATGATTTTGCCACAGGAGAAAAAGTAAGTTGCATGAATCCATCTATCAATTGGCAAAGGTTGTGGGACATTTACATCCTCAGCCAGTCTCTGATTTCTCTCTCCTTCTTCACAATTGGACTTTTGAAACAGATGAACTTGAACCCCCAGCCTATTAACATCTAATGTTTTCAGGGGCTGGCGACAAACATAGCCTATATTTGGCACTCAGTAACCCTATCAATCAAGAAGGGTAGCAGACATTGGTCAGAAACCAGAGTCATTTCCACAATCAAGGATTTGTTCTATAGACAATTTCCTAGTACAGTGAGCATTGCACACTGCCAAACAAAAACAAAACAAAACAAAAATGACACAGAACATTTGTAAACTTTTATCATTGCTTGTTTACACCTTGAGATGCTTAGACATTAAGTACGAGAAGTTAACAAATGCAAATTTCTCTTGCCATAGTTGAGATAATTGTGGCCAGTTGACTTGAATGCAAGTTCAATTTGCAGTTGATGGGCAATTTCAAGCCCCACATCTCCCCACTTCTGAGTTTAAAAAAAATTATAAATAAGTATGGAATGAGTCGCTCTTCAAATAATAAGGATGTTAAAATCTGTATCGTCTAGAATTCTCCTCAGATTGTTTTTAGAATCATTGCAATGTGTCTGTGTTCTGTGTGTATTTGATATGGCTTCTGGCTAATCAATAAAATTGTTGTTGTTGTTGTTGTATCGTAATTGCATTCAATCTCCTATGCATTTCCTTTCTATCCTTGTTTTATGAAACTGCATTTCTATCTGCACTGAAATTTGTGCAATTTATTAAAAATATTATTGCTATGTTGTGTGTTTATTTGCACCATTAATATAACTTCACACATTTCCTTATAAGATATTTCTGTTTATGTTTGTTGGTCATAAACATTTATGTCTATGATTGTCAATCATTTTAGCTGTTCACACATTAAAAGGTGCATATTTTTATTTCATTGCATGGAATTCAATGTTGAATTCAATGCAATTCTTTCCATCCGGATCACAGAGGATATATTCAAATAGAAGGCCGAACTTCATAAAGAAGAACAGAATCAGTGTTATTTTCCAGAAGCTTTCATAAATGTATATCACAAAAGAATAAAATGTCTAATTTGCCATCAACGCATCCAAATTAATGTGGTTAAACACTTTAAATATATTTTGTGATTCTATTGTACTATTTAAAATGGTGCAGTATTCATGTGCAGAGAACATGAAGGACTTGGATCAATTTTAAAAAATTGTTTCAGTGGAATTTACACCAACTTTAAGTGAAAACATTATTTCATTGTTAAGTATGAATTTATGGTTCCATCGCTAAGTTAAAGGTAAATTTTGAATGTGTTTCTTTATAGATCTATTTATTTCTTCATTGATGTGTATTTTAAAAATCTGCAGGAAAAATTGTATAAACATATCTACAAATACATATTTATGAAGCATTTTCTTACAAACACACTAATTTATCTATTTATTTATTTTGATTTTTTCGTCGCCACTCCCGCCAGGCTCGGGCCGACTTACAAATGTTAGAAACACCATAAAATACAGATAAAACAACAAGATTAACACCCATAATTAAAACTATACAATAGTGCACGGGCACCAGAATTACTCCCATGGCCTACGGCTACATAGTAAAGGCCTGGGGTTATTTACTGACCAAATGCCTGTACAAACAGAAAGGTCTTACAAGCCTTGCAGAAGGCTAGTAAGTTAGACAACGCGCGAATTGCGGGAGGAAGAGCATTCCAAAGTACTGGAGCGATGACACTGAAGGCTCTCTTCCGCGTTGAGGTCAGGTGGAGGGTTTTACAGCTTGACACCGCAAGAAGGTTCAGGGACTCTGATCGCAGTGGTCTTACGGGACAATATGAGGAGAGGCGGTCCCTTAGGTACACTGGCCCTAGACCATTCAAGGCCTTGAAGGTTAAAACCAGCACTATTAGGCCTGGTTGATCCATGGCTCTAAATGGTTCACAAAGTACTTACAAAACAAAAGTTCTAGCGGTGAATATTTCAGAACTCGGACAAAACTTTCAAAATTTCATTATAAATGGCAGTTCCTAATTGGTTCTGTCTTAAAAATCATCAATAATGATATAATAATGAAATTTGGATAGAGTTCTGAAATGTTCACCACTAGAACTTTTGTTTTGTAAGTACTTTTGAACCATTTAGAACCATGCATCAAACAGGCCTGTTATCTATGTTCAGTCTTTCCAAATTGTTTTGATCTAAACATGTGTTTCTCAAAAATGTTTTACTGTAAAGCAGTGGTTCCCAACCTGTGGTCCATGGACCACCAGTGGTCTGTAAGAACTAAAATATGGTCCACGGCCTCACCGTTACTAATGAGAGTGACTGGTCTCGTTAAACTATCTTATAGTGCCGAGGCTTATTAAATATGTTTTTTGTGGGATGGCATATGTTATGTATCAGAAAATAGAGCTGATGTGGTCTATCCAATGCAATTTTCTGAATCAGCACCCATATATCCAAACTGAATCTAAAGTTGACAAAAACTGATTTGTAGACCTTTTGTTACTAATGTTGGAGAATGGTCCCTGATAAAAGTGACCCCTGGTCAAAAAAAAAGGTCGGGAACCACGGCAGTAAAGCAAGGCTCTTTCAATACGTTTTGATGTGAAGCCTTTGGAGCTGAAAATTGCACTTACAAAATTCAGAGAAACATGAAATCCAAAGAATAATTAATACATACATATTTGACAGTTTCTAAAATGTAATTTCAAATTAAAATATCAAAAGTCAAATTGACTTCCCTACTGTTAAAGATGTTTTGCTGTTGGTTCATTTTGCTAAAAGAAAAGAAAAGGAAGACAAAGACTGCAATCCAGAGAGAGAGAGAGAGAGAGAGAGAGAGAGAGAGAGAGAGAGAGAGAAGCCATTATTAAGGAATAGCCCTTTATTCAGTGAAACTCAACACTGAATATTTATTCAGGCAGAATATTCTCCAATACTCACAAGCACTTTGTGTAGTAGTCTCTGTAACTCATGGGAAAAAATGCAACACCATGCCAAGTAACAATACAGTAAAAACAATTCAATGGCACTCAAAGTTTATGTGGCAACAAACTACACTTTGATCATAGTCAAAACTACTTATCGAGTATCTCTTTTCCTCTCTTTTCCTTTTCAGAATCAAGACAATATTTGGCTAGTCTACCATCGCAAGGCACACATTACTGTTTCATGAGAACATTACATTCAAAGATCATGAATTCTAAACAGATGTCATTCCAGCAATGCAATACTTTGCACATCTAGTTAAAGGTAAGTCAATTGAGTTGAGTGTGACTGTCTCTTAGAAAAATGGGCATTAGAAGCAAGCTGGCAGGAAAAAGCGACTTGCTACATCATAGCAGTAATTACCATTGATTTCAATAAGAGACTTGTTCTTCATTTTAAATGTTTTCAAGGCTTTTACTGTTTCAAACTTCTAATGTTTTAACAGAATAGTTTATGCAACTTTTTCTGATAAAACATTTATTCATCTTTTTCTAAACTCTGTATTTTGCCTTATTCTGTACTGACCTTTGGCCCCTTGTTGGGAGAAATGTGGTATAGAAATTAAATAAATACTGTGTGAATGGCATTACCACTTCAGTCTTTTCATTAAATTTCTTATACTTTTAAATGTTCTTAACTTTGGGTAATTACATCCATTGTTAGTGCTGTTTGTTGTTTCCTCTAGATTAATACTTTGCTTTTGCATTTTTAAATAAACAAAATATTCAGGAGAAAGACAAAAAAAGACAAATAGACACAATTTTTTTAAAAGCGCTTTAGTATCAAAAATGAAGGCATGATTCCTTAAGGCATGTTCCTTTATTTCCATCTGCCATGTGCCTTTGCAACATAATACACCATAAAAGAAGAAATATTAACTCTATCAGCAATTTAAAATCAGGATTTGTGTGTGTATATGTTTCCAGGCACGCACGCACAAAGATGCCATTTGAGTATTCCTTATCTGAAATGTTTGGGACCAGAGGTGTTTAGGATTTTGGGGTGTGTGTGTGGATTTTCAGATTTTGGAATATTGGCGCATACATAATGAGATATCTTGTAAAATCAGGCTAAACACAAAAATCATTTATGTTTCATATACATCTTATAGCTTAAAGTAATGCTATAACTTATATATATTTAAAATAACATTGCAAATGAAACAAAGTTTGTATACATTGAACAATAGAAAGCAACGGTGTTTCTGTTTCACCTATCCATGTTAATAATTTTAGATTTTGAAATATTTTGTATTTCCTAATAAGCGTTCAAACTGTATGTATAAGCATGTGTGTGTATGTGTGTGAATTTATCTGAGAAACATTGCAAAAATATAGGAAATATATCATAAAAGAAAAACAATGTGATCAGAATTGCATCTTTTTGTCAAATTGTTATCAGTTTTACAAATTAACAAGTGAAAATAACGAATCCTTTAATACCCATTCAGCACATCATGCTGAACATCCATGTGTCTCATTTTACAAAATGTCATTTAATAATCTATATTTTATAAAAAGATTTCTTAGAGATTGTTAGAATTAATGGATGGAATATGGAGGAAACCAAATGACCAGCACTATGTCTCATATGCTTACCTGTTAATGAATGAAGACACTTACCAATTAATGTGCTGGTCATAACATCTCCTGCAGTGAAATGACTCCAGAAAAAAAATCAGCTCTTTATGAACAGTTCTATCACCACCAGCAGCACATGAATCTTCCCACAAGACAGCAATTTAGCAGAGTCAATTCCTTGGAAATGGGTCACAACCCATCTAAAGAAAGAAGCATGTACCCCAGCCCCTTTGACACTTTCCATTGCATCATCAGTTTCGAATCCTCCCTGAAAAACCAAAGTGCCAAAGTCTGAGCTTGTGTTTTTCATGGTTTTCATTCCAGAGGTCCTTCTGTTCCTCTGAAGATCCCATTCATTTTCAATGGTGACCTCCTTCCACCAGCAGATTATGCTGGACAGAAGAGGACTTTGCTCCCTGTGGTTTTGAATACTGGTGAGAATGCTGTTTTGTCCTCTCTTTCCTCCACTCCCTCACATCTGTTCGTCTCCACCACTTCTTATCACAAGCTCAGCTTGATTAGCCAAGTAATTCAGCAACTCTCTGGCAATGACCCTCTCTGGAAAGGTTTTGGAGGAAATTGGCAGTTTGTCAGAGCAAAGAATACTATAACAACAACCAACAAACCTAAAGAAAAAACAGATGCCTGTTCATAAATGTGTAAGGCACATAAAGATAAAATTAAGAATAAATCTAAGTTACACCTATCTCCCTCCTCCACTCCATTTCCCTGTTCTCTCTCTTCACGACGTTGGAGAAAAAGCATGTTTCCTTTTTACATTCAAATTCAGGAGTGAGAAGCATTTTCCTGTTGATTATATCCTTCCTTGGAAGAAATCTATGTGCTAACAATAGGCAAAATCAATGCAAACTTTGGGTATACCAGAGATGAAAGCAAACAAATCTCTCTCTCTCTCTCTCTCTCTCTCTCTCTCTCTCTCTCTCTCTCTTTCCCCCTTTTCTTTCCTTCCCTGGCTACAGGGTTGTGGCAGATCGCTCTTGTCAAAGGTGTGAACCAATGGCTTGAAGAAGGCCTTGGAAACTAGACCCAAGGCCCCATGGAATACGGTAAAAAGATGCAGATGTTGTACCAACAAGTCATCTGAATTTATTACTTTGAGTTAGGTCAGACGCTAAGATAATTTTTCAAGAAAACATGGAACTAGGACAAGTTATACATTTAACACATGTTTTATAGCGCCGCTTCACTCAAGTGGAGAAAGAAGTCTGTTCTAACCCATCATTTGCCCCGTTTGCTTATTACAGCCTGAAATTTTGTATTAGCAGTTATCTTTTTATCTTATTTTGAGTACGCTTTCTGTGACTGGCCATTAGTAGCTAAACATGGCCTTAATTTGCATGCATCTCTGAGGAAAGACCATTGTTGAAGGGACTTGGATGAATCATGCACATTATGCCTTCTCTTCCTATCTAATTTGACTCTGGGCAAATCCAGGTAAGGTGTAGTCTTTGAAGGAGGAAGTGCATTCTTGGTTATAAGAATTGTTGCAAAAACCAGGTGATATGAATCAATACACCAGTAAAGCATTTAATAGTGTTTAGGCAAAGTTAGATGGAATCATAAACATTTTTAAAAATCTCATACAATGACTATTTAATTGCTTTGTCGACTTTATTGTTTTCTTCTGGAACCGAAGCACTGTAGAGTTCCCAACATTCTGTCTGTATTATTTTAAACATCCAGAAAGGATAAGAATCACTATGTGGATTTCATATGTTTTATGCTTTTAAATGTTTTAAAGATGTTTTTATTTGCTAATGTATGTATTTTATATGGCACCGGATTGTGCCGCCCTGTTCGCCACCCTGACTCGCCTTTGGGCTGATATGGGCGGGGTATAAATAGCGTAAATAAATAAATAATAAAATAATATTTCTAGCAGGTTGCAGCTACTAAACAAAATTCTGTCCATATTTAAAAGGGACAGCTGACAGCATGCGATCTGTAAAAACAAAAAAATTCACTTAGCAACAGAACTCCAGAATAATCCATATATTCCTTCTATATGGCCATATTATACTTGGAAGAAATATGATGCTGTTTTCAAGTGAATTCACTAAGATAATGTTCAGTTTCAAAATGAGTAATATAATTGTAATATCGTGATGAAATCACAGTTTATGGATTACTGGCCCCAGTGGCTAAGGGATTCTATGAGTCATGTCACACACATATAACTTTTCTAAGTTTCATCGCTGCCATGCCATACCCAGTGATGGCATGGTTCCAGTACCACCAGGTGCATGAAAGATTCAAAGCCGACAAAAAAATAGGTTTTATGGAAGACCATCTATGGGAACCAATAATCAAAAAACCAAAGAAAAATATCAGTATGCTCTACAAAACCCTCCTAAGATGGAAGATGGAGGAGGAACAAATTAAAGAGTGCCAAATAAAATGGGCGCAGGACTTAGGCCATTCCATCTTACTCAAACAATGGGGAGAAATTTGGCAAAAAAACCTTAAGTACAGTCCAGCAACAGAAATAGCTGAAAACTGGTATAAGATGCAATACCGCTGGTATTTATATCCCTCGAAAATTGCAAAATTTGATAATCAGACCTCCAACAGATGCTGGAAATGCAGTAAAGAGGTAGGAACTTTCATGCACCAATGGTGGCACTGTAAAAAAGTGAGGAAATTCTGGGAAAGTATACATAAAGAAATGAAAAAGATCCTGAAGGCCAACTTTGGCTTGGGCCTGCAGGAATACCTACTAGGTATGATGGGGGAGGGCCTAGACACAAATCAAAACAAAATGTTTTTTATATTAAGCACGTGTGCACGGATAACACTTGCCAGGTATTGGAGGTCTAATAAAATGCCGAAGGTCGAAGAATGGATTCTAAAAGTAATGGACATAATACAGATGGACTCTCTATGGCAAAGAATGAACAATGGAAAGAGAGGAACGAACTGGACAGACTTCGGGAAATATCTACAAAAGGAAGGATACAACATCAGAATAGATCTAAATGAACTGTAATATGAGCCACCTGAAGTAACCTATCACTACATAAGAAGGACTATATAACTCTAGAAACAACCTCTTGGACTAACCCTTGGGAAGTCGCAGACAACCCCTCCCTCCCACTGCCATACCAACAACCCCACCCCCATCCACAGCCCTACCCCCAACCCTCCCTGTCAGGTAGGAGCACTTTTCAGATCTGTTCCATTACATGTCTGTATATGCAAATACCCCCCCTCCCCCTATCCCCCCTGCAAAAAAACCAAAAAAAAAACTATAAAAAAAAAAACTTTTCTAAGTTTCAGTTGACTCCACTTTCTCCTTTGTATCCAAGTTGGATTGTAGTTACCTGAAACCGTGGGTAAGACTGAGTGTCATTAAATAACATGACTTCCAGTCTTGGCATGGAAGGTGACTGCCACATCATATGTCCCCAGGCTGCTCAAGCCTGGGAAGCATGAAATGCTAGTGGGGACAGTTGCAGCCAGCTATGGTTTGCAACTAGTTCAACTGTTCCCACAAGATTTGGGGATAGTTTAAATTCTGTGTCAGAATTCAGATTTCCCCCTGACTTTGGCTAACACGGAGCAAAGCTGTGTTAAGGTGGCTTTGCCCTGTGTTATCCCAGATGACCTCCCTGCAGTTCTTAGCTGCCATGAAGATAATCTAACTCTACACTGAACTAAGTAGTCAGTAAAGATGTGGCCTTCATGGTTTCTTTGACTGGATCTACATTGACAAATATTTTGGGGCTGATCTGGCATATTTTACTGAGCCAGATAGGGAACTCCCCAGCTGCTGGACAGCTGGGGGAGAGATCCCACTGTTGAGTAGTGTTTGCGTGTGTAAGGGTGATACACCTCCCGCCATAGGACCAATGAGGCACGAACGCCAGAGTTTGGATGAAAACTGGCCACAACTCATTTATTAAAAACAGGAACAAGGCCATGCATGGGTCCTGGATCATGGGAAGGACAGCCCACAATTTTTGAAGAGGCTTGTGTGCCTGGATGCCACCGGCCCAATACCGGTCAACTGGAACTTGGCACCCCAGGTGGCCAGGGCATTATCCCCCCTTACGACCAAGGGGCGATAAGCCATCCAGATCCAGGGCCCATGCCACACGCCAGACATAGAGTTGTGACATAGAACATAATAACAGAAACATCAACATAGTGCAAACGATGATAATACAGCAATACAAAGTGCAAACCAAACAAACAATGAATACAAGTAGGGAGGGTGGGAGGAAATCGAAGATCTGGCTCCACGTTCCAGCAGGGCAGCACAGGCAGTCTTAAGTAGGCTGCCTGGGCGGAAGTAAGGGCCGGCCAGCTGACAACGGAGGTTGGGGCGGAGCCAGCCCTCCCATTGGCTGGCCAGCACTGGTGGCGGGAACCTTCGCATCACCCAGGGGACCTCTGAGAGGAAGAAGCCACTCAACCTCCCTCTTTTTCAACAAGATGGCGGAGAGGACATGCCCTCACCGCAACCCACTTGGCCGGTAAGTCGGTCAAGCCATTTAACCCAGTTCGATGCTGCTGCAGCTACCCTTCCTGTCCCTCTTTCCATTTACGGTAATCTCCGATCATTGCACAGATCCTACCTGACAGCTGTCACATACAGCAATGTTAGCTGGGATGTTGGGGCACTGAGGGAGTGGGAGCGGGGGAGGAGGAATCACACTTTTCCCTTCATTTCTCTTCGCAGAGCCTTGGTCAATGTCACTGCATGTGCCGAAAGGTAGAACACATGGTGCAGCTGGAGGTCACTACAATACTGAATATTGGGGAAAGGAGGGGGAGTCAGTGCCAGGCTGCCCAGATCCAGGAAAAATGGGGTATGATTAAAGACAGTTGTAGCCAGTTCTTTTTCAGAACTGGCCCAACTGTTCCACAGTGTTACCCCAAATCAGCACCATGCAGTGCTTGTGCATCATGGAACTGATCTGGTTCTACAGTGACCTAATGGTAAGTGTAGGTGTGGTCTTCATCTTCAAATATTTCCTGGGAGCCTCTGACATTACCACTCACTTTTTATTCCTACTTCCATTTAAAGTAATCTATTTTTACTGAAATGAAATGTATTTCTACGTGGCTAACTGTGTTCAGGAAACAATTAAGTGAACTAATTAAGATTTATTTATTAATGGCAGGCAGATGTTGGAAAGTAGCAACAGTCTCCGTTGTCAGCTCTCAAGTTGTGGGAAAGATTACAGAACTATGCTGAATCGAGGCAGGCCAGAATCAATGAAAATGTGTTTAATAAATTCATTAATGGTTTGAATGACAGCACTGTTTCTCATTATGTTTACAAGGAATCATAAACAATGCTGAATGTTTACAATGTTGTGACAGAGGCTACAAAAATATTTGTCGTGTTGTAAATTTGTTAATTGTATTGCGGTCAAGATCTTATTTGGTCTATAAAGCAGAGTTGTGCAATTGTGGTGGGGCTGGGAGTCCATGTTCTTCTCCTGTGACCCTCTATATACTGCATAAATTGGAAAAAAATGTCCCCAAGCATTTCTGGTTTTGAAGAAAAAAAATACTTCAGAGCTTAACAGTGTATTTCCTCAGTTCTTCAGGCTGTTTACAAGGCATATTCCCACACCAGAAGAAGCTATTCCTTTTGACAAGAAAAACTGTGTTACAGGAAGTTTGAAAGCACTAAGGGCTTCTAGGACCACATGGAAACCCAGGGCTATACCTTGTTCAAACTTGGCACAAAGCTTCAGTACAGCTGAGGAAGAAAAGGCATCTTTTGCACAATAAACCAATTATGGTTTGGGTTGCTGTGAGTTTTCCGGGCTGAATGGCCATGTTCCAGAAGTATTCTCTCCTGATGTTGCAACTGCAACATTCACACTTGCCTCAAGCAGAAAAGAGTTCTTTCTCCCACCCTGGATATTCCACAGATCTATAAACCTCACTTGCCTAGTTTCCAACAGATCCCTCAACCTCTGAGGATGCCTGCCATAGATGTGGGCAAAACATCAGGAGAGAATGCTTCTGGAACATGGTCATACAGCCCAGAAAACTCACAGCAACCCCGTATTTCCAGTCATGAAAGCCTTTGATAACACAATTATGGTTTGTTGGAAGGCGGCTCTTTCTTCTCCAACTGGGAAACAACCATCAGATTTCCCATTCACTCCATTCCAGAGCTTAGAAATAATTACCTAATGAACATGTAAATTTATTAACACATTAGATTTTTCCCCTACCACAATGACTAACTACGCTGAGTTTCCTGGTTAGTGAAGAAGTGAATTCTATGGTTTATCAAGTTGAGTATATTTGAAATGTACTCAACAAATACCTTTTCCAGAGCTGTCAAACTATACACCAGACATATAGATGACATTTTTCTGATCATAAACAATAGTGTTACAGCTGATGACTTTGGACAGTGGCTTAATCAATGGCACCCTTGCATTGATTTTACAACTAATTTTAGTCAAAAACAAGTCAATTTTCTTGATGTCACCGTCTACAATGACAATGGCCGACTTAAAATCAAAAATTATCAAAAACCTACTAATCAAAACACGTACCTTCATTACAAGAGTTTCCATACTCAATCTTTAAAAAGGAATCTTCCATATTCTCAATTTTAAGGCTCAAAAGAAATTCTTCCTCCCTCTATGATTTCAAGAAAGATGCTGACAAAATGTCCAATGATTTCAGGGACAGAGGCTATCCTATGAACATCATCAGAAATGCTAGGATGAGAGCAGAAACATCCAATAGGGCCCAGATATTTAATAAAACCACCAGAACCAAACCAGAAAGAGTTATCTGGCCCTTAACACTTTCCCCACACAGTAGTGCTTTAAGAGCAATTGTCAACAAATACTGGCCTCTTATTGAGAACATTGAAGGTTTGGGCAACAAGCCCATGATTGCATACAAAAGAACTAAAAATCTGAAAAACTATTTGGTGCACACTGAGCAACGACCACCCAACATCAGGAGCACATTGTCCCCAGGCACCAGGGCCTACACCCATTGTTCTATATGTCCCAATATATGTGAGGACAAGCAGATCTATAGTCCCTCCAAAAGGAGACAGTTCTGGGTCAAATCCTTTGAGACCTGCAGCTCCAAATTTATTACTTATGCCATCCAGTGTGATTGTAATCTCATTTACATAGGCCAATCAAAGAGGGAATTAAAAACTAGATTTATTGAGCATCACTCAAAGATTAATAGAGCTTGGACTCTGCTTTTTATTCCCATTGCTTACCAAAAAAACCATTCAGCCGCCTCTTTAAGGGTTAGGGTTCTGGAGAAAATTATCCCTAATCCCCAAATGGAGGTGAGTGACCAATTAATTAGATTAGAAAATCTGTGGATCCTCCGCCTGGATACAGAGTGGCCACGTGGCCTCTACGACCCTATCAGCATCAGCTCTATTTTACTATAAATAGCCCACCTCTGACCTTGTACATCACCTTTGGGTCACCCCACTCGATCTTGAGCTGGGGTTATGTGTATTTCATCACCTAAAATGGTATGTATTATACTTTGATATGTCTATATGCTGGTACTTTGTGTTTCTCTTGAATTTTGTGGATATTGATTCCTTGTATTAATTTTCAGTGACTTATGCTTGGTTAAAAACTAAGAGCCTTGAAAAAGGACTCCGTAAGGCAGTGTTTCTCAACCAGTGTGCTGTGGCACACTAGTGTGCCATGAGTGATCATCAGGTGTGCCGCGAGAAAAGCTCTCTGCCCCCCTTCCTTCCCCCCTCCTCCAACTGAACTCCTGCTGCTTGGGAGAGGAGGAGGAAGGGACGGGCGGCGGCGAAGAAAAAGAAGAAGGGACCGGGGCACCGCCTCCTTCGCCCATTTCCCCAACCAGCCTCCAATCTGCCATGACTCCCGCCATTACTCTCGCCCCTTGCTTGTTGAAGCCGCGTGGAGGAGCCCCGCCTACTGAAGCCCATCCACCGCTCATGCTCCTCCTCTGTGAGAGAGCTGAAGCCGGGGGCATGACGCAGCCTGGCTCCGCCCCCTCCCCCCGGCTTCAGAACTCCCACAGCTTCGCCAGCCTTGAGGGGGCAGTGCCAAGCCAGTGATGGCAGAGCCAGCACAATGCTAGCTTTCCCCCTCAAAGCTGGCGAAGCTGTGGGAGAACTGAAGCCGGGGGGGCATGGCATGGCCTGGCTCCACCCCCTCCCCCAGCTTCAGCACTCCCACAGCTTCACCAGCCTTGAGGGGCAGTGCCAAGCCAGCGGTGGCAGAGCCAACACAATGCTGGCTTGGCACTGCCCCCTCAAGGCTGGCAAAGCTGTGGGAGAACTGAAGCCAGGGGGCGGGGCATGGTGTGGCCTGGCTCCTTCCCTGGCTTCGGCACTCCCAGCAGCTGCTCCCAGCAGCTCACCATCCCCCAGCCATTCTTTACTGTGTTACAGTGTCATTTTGTGTCATTTTGGTTGGTGGTATGCCCCCGGATTTTTTTAATGTTAAAAGTGTGCCGCGGCTCAAAAAAGGTTGGGAAACACTGCCGTAAGGAACCCGAAACGGATTTGATGTGGCCGCGGAAATAGTAGCATTGGCTTACCGTCGGGTCAGCTTTTCTACCGAGCTACATGTGAGGGAGAAGCTCGACCTGCCTCCCCCTCCTTGTGTCTTGGGGAATTTCCCCACAGAGCATTTAGCCCATCACCAGTCTTCGTTGTGTTGAATTTTGGATCTCGCCCTTCCCTTCGGAGAACCCACACACCCCGCCCGTGTGCTATCATCCCACTATTTGCATTTTACCTATGATTGCTTTGCAACATTGCCACATGGGGCCCTGCCATACTCACAGAGAAAGCCGCGAGATTTCTGCAATCTCGCGAGAAGGCGCCCGAGATCACATTGTGCGACTTGGGGATTTCCCCACCTGCTTCGTCATCTTTCCCCGCCTGATCTACAGACGGAGTTGCGAGACTTCCAGGTCTCGCGAGAAGACACCAGGAATTTCCATTGGCACCGCACAACCTGGGGATTTCCTCACCCATTATGTCATCTTGCTTTCGCTTTGAGGATTCCCAACGCGCACCTCCTCCTGTGCAATTTCCACCCCAGCACAGGAGACAGCCAGGGCTTGGACGTCCCTTACCTCCGACTGGGCAAGTACTGGGGTTTCCCACCCCACCGCCACCTTATACAGCCTTGCATTGTGCTTGATATTTCCCAAATGCTGTAATGAACATTTCTGGATATTGCATGTGGTTTTTCTCCTTTATTATTGTGATAAATGAAATATATTTTGCATAATACTGTGTCTGTGATCCTATTCAACTCACAAGTGGCATTGTCCTGCCTGGTCCCCTTTATACTTTGCACTGTTGTTCTGCTTATACTGATCCACCAGCCTGCTCATTGTTTGTGTATTTTAAATGTTAGAATTTGTCAGAGTGGCTCTTCCCTTGATAGATTCATTAAGAAAGGAAGGCAAAGGCCTCATATTGTTGTCAAGCCATGGCACCCCCTCCCCAAACGTTTAACAACAACAGCAACTTTATTTTTCTACCCCGCCTCCATCTCCCTGAAGGGACTCAGGGCAGCTTACATGGGGACAAGCCCAAGATTCAACATAGTTAAAATATAACAACAAAATGCATAAAAATATTTCAAACAATATAAAACAACCACAGAGTGCAATACATAGCGAACATCTAACAACCTTCAATGGTCTGAATAGTGCACTGTACTGAGTGCCAAAGGGTAGGATTGTAATGTGTAAGATCTGATTATGGATCAAATTGGGAGCCAGGATTATTTGGGGAACTATCTAGTCAAAGGCACAGTGGAACATCCATGTCTTTAGTTATTTCCGGAAGGTGGACAAGGTGGGTTCAAGAAAAAAATATGATTTTTCTTTATTTTTAAAAACCTTTTCTGATGTTTCAAAATTTTGCAACATTGAAGGCACTAGAGCAGATGTGAGCAAATGGAGACTCACCACATCCTCCTGCGGAGGAGGATTTGACATGCGGTTACCCAGGGCTCTCGGAAGAGCCCTGGGCAGATGTGTGTCCCTGCAGGGAACTCCTCTCGGTACTTTTTTGGCTTTAAAAATGAGATAGAGATTTTAAGACAAATAGATTTGTGCACTGTACTACTCAGGCATGTAGCCAGGGGAGGGGGCTAAGGGGGCTTCAGCCCCCCCCCCCCCGAAATTCTCAGGGTGGTCCGCGAAAAGGCCTTACTGGTACATTATTTAAACTGTTATGCTTATTCATATCATGATCTGATCACCATGCTCATTATATCCCACATTAATGGGGTTATTGGGATAACAATACAAAAGGTTTGCTAGGGTAGACCCTCTTCCACCCAGTCTCAGCCCCCGAACCAAACTCAGCCCCCTCCAAATCAAAATTCTGGCTACGGCCCTGGTACTACTTATTTACTCTGTTAATGCATCTAATCATCATGACCAACAGTCGTTCCCTTGTGCAAATGCAACACAAACATACCCCAATAAAATATGATGCGACCTTACAGAAGTCATTGGTTACATAATTGCTGATTTTAAAAATCATAACAATATCACACTGCAAGATTTCATTCTCTCTTGATTTGTGGCAGAGCTTTCTGTGAGGGAAAGAGCAATTTTCTGTCTGCAATATTTAGTTCTCCATTAACTACCAAATTTCTTCAAAATGTTGCATTTCCCAGTCAGTCAGTAGCCTTTATTTCAGTTTTAAAAACCTCCGGCTGATGTTGCATTTCTACTCAGCAAATTTTGGAATTTTATATTAGGGTTGTAACATGCTGAAGATATTATTCATTCAAAGGAAAACATATTTGAAAGCTCTATAATCTGTGAAAAACCTTTAATTGCAGCCCTAGCAAGTGATTAAATTGAAAAATTCCTCAGTAAAATTTCATTTTCTCTGAGAGAGGTCATCATTTTTTCCAAGCCAGACCACATTTCCACACCAAAATGCCACAGTTGATCCAACAAATTTGTTTAACAATACAGAATTGCATTCCTTCTCACCAGTTTCCATTTCACTTGACATCTGGGAACCATTAAATGGGACCCATTAAATGGCTGTTCTCTGTGCAGTCAGATTAAGTACCAATGGAAGGCTTACAAAAAATGAGCCCTTTAAATACTTTCTCCACTTTAAGAATAGGTATGTTAGCTTTTCTTTTAAGACGTTCTTACCTGTGTTGGCATTGTTTGACTTCAAGTCATTTCCAACTTATAGCGATCCGAAGGTGACCCTATTACAGGGTTTGTTCCAGCTTTCTTCTGAGGTTTCTATTTTGTTTTATTTGTTTGTGTTTGAAATACATTTTGACTGTACTCTCAATTCGTTTCTGACATGATAAATAAAAAAATTAATCCACTGAGTTTCCAGGGCTGAGCAGGGATTTGGAACCTGGTCTCCAGGTTGCAACCACTGGTTCTAAAGTAGTTATGGCCATTAGGCTTGTGCATTTGGGGTAAACTGCAATGCATTTCGCTGCCCCTGATTTCGGTGGGCTCCCCGATTTGTTTTTCAGGAGCCTCCGGAATTCAGGAGGGTGGATATCTGTTTTCACTCTGGGGTGTTGAAAGATTCATTTTCTATCTGGCCCATAATGGGAGAGGCTTCCCATAATCCTTTTCCCATCATTTTAGGCATTTAAGCTGTTTTTACTCTAGAAAACAGGTGTTGCAGCCATGTGCGCTTTAATTAGGCTTCTTAAAGCTGTTTCTAAAGGAAAGGTGCAACAGGCAGGTGTCCCCGCTTTAAGGAGGATTCTTATCTCTTTCTACTCTAGAGGAGAGACACTGCAGGCAGGCACATGTGCTTTAAGGAGGCTTCTTAATGCTGTTTCTACTCTAGAGGAGAGGTTCTGCAGGCAGGCGTGCATGCTTTCTCTCCTGGGCCTGCACCATGCCACACATTCTTTACAAGGCATTTAAAGGAGGCTTCTTAACGCTGTTTCTACTCTAGAGGAGAGGTAAGAACATAAGAACATAAGAACATAAGAAGAGCCATGCTGAATCGGGCCTCAGCCCATCTAGTCCAGCATTCTGTGTCACACAGTGGCCCACTAGTTGTACACAGGGATCTCTAGCAGAAAGGAGGGCAAAACCCTCACCTGCTCCCGACCCCCCACAACCAGTACCCGGGGAAAATCCTGCCTGCCTCCATCAACACAGAGGTGGCACTTGGATGTCCATTTCAGTAGCTACTGATTCCCTTGGTATCCATGAATCTGTCTAATCCTGCCTTGAAGCTGTCCAGGCTGACAGCTGTCACAACCTCCTCTGGAAGTGAGTTCATTTTTGTTGCCCTTCTTTGTACCTTTTCCAGTTCCGTTATATCCTTCTTGAGGTGCTGTGACCAGAATTGTACACAGGACTCCAGATGTGGCCTCACCATAGATTTGTAGAGAGGCAATACAACATTTGCCGACCTATTTTCGATTCCCTTTCTGATCATGCCTAGCATAGAATTTGCTTTGGGCACTGCTGCAGCGCACTGGGTTGACATCTTCATTGAGCTGTCCACCAAAACCCCAAGATCCCTTTCCTGGTTTGTCTCAGAAAGCTTTGATCCCATCAGTTGATAAGTGTATTTGGGGTTCTTTGCCCCGATGTGCATGACTTTACACTTGTTTAGGTTAAAATGCATTTGCCACTTTGTTGCCCATTCACTCAATTTCGAGAGATCTTTCTGGAGCTCTTTACAATCAGTTTCATTTTTAACTACCCTGAACAATTTAGTGTCGTCTGCAAACTTTGCTACCTCACAATTTACTCCTACATCCAGATCATTAATGAATAAATTAAAAAGTAACGGACCCAAAACTGAACCTTGAGGTACGCCACTTCTCACCTCTTTCCACCCAGAGAAATGTCCGTTTATTACCACCCCTTGTTTCCTACAGTTTAGCCAGGTTCCAATCCAGGACAAGACCTGTCCCCTGATTCCATGGCTGAAGAGCTTATTTAGGAGCCTTTGGTGAGGGACTTTGTCAAAAGCCTTTTGAAAGTCAAGGTAAACAATATCGACTGGGTCCCCTTTATCTATGTGTTTATTTACACCCTCAAAGAATTCGAACAAGTTAGTAAGACATGATTTGCCTTTGCAGAAACCATGTTGATTTTCCTTCAGCAATGTCTGTTCTTCTATGTGCTTGGTAATTTTTTCTTTAATAATGGTTTCCATCACTTTGCCTGGAACTGAGGTTAGACTAACTAGCCTATAATTTCCTGGATCACCGCTGGATCCTTTCTTGAAGATCGGTGCTGCAGACAGGTGTGTGCGCTTTCTCTCTCAGGCCCCTGCACCATGCCACTCACTCTTTCCAAGGCATTTTAAGGAGTCTCCTTAAAAACTCTCTTTTTTTCCTGACACACTTCAATCTTCTTTCTGTTTTGGGTTTAATGCTTCCTTACAGCTGCTTCTACTAGTTTCTACTCTAGAGGAGAGGTAACTGGTAGTAGTCTTCCGGGAATAAGATTTTTCTTTTCTTTTCTTTTCTTTTTTTGCTGGGATTAATAAAAAAAGATTAAACTGTGATGCCAAATAGGAGACTGCCTGCTTTCATTGCAGGCAGTTTTCATACTAGGAGGGCCCTTACCATTACGTGCTCCCAGAGGTAGCAAAGGAATCCACGGACAAGTCTAATGACCATTCCTACGTGGGCACTATAAAATGGACAAACTTCTCAGCTGCTGCATCCCAGGGGGTCCGCAACAAAAGTGCTGCATCAAGCTGTTAATGAGGATTAAGAGGGACCATGCTCTGCTTCAGAAGCTCTGGAGTGAGACCAGTTTTTGAGGGGAAAGGAGATACCAATTCTAGTTCATGATTACATTATAGTGTATTTGGTCTAATAAGTTATCTTGTAGAACTCCAGCAAATAGAAGAATTTGTTGGCTGACCTTGCCTTTTTGGCTCTAGTCACTTCACAACCAAAAATAAAAAAACTATATAATCATCACCACCATTTTATTCCTTACCCACCTTTCCTCATGGCTCAAGAAAGTTACAACAATGCTAAAACACACAATTGTCTAAAAACACTCTGTAAAATACACAAATTAAAACATATTTCTACAAAATATATATTTTAATATATATTAAAATGCACAGAACAAAGATTAAACATAAGACACAAGTTTAAAATTCATGATTAAAACTGGCTGGGTCGGCCAGCCAGAAGAGATAAGTCTTCAAATGTGTTTTTAATTCTGACAGCTGATCAAACTGTCGATCTCTTCAAGCAGGTAGTTCCATAGTTGTGGGGCAGCCAATAAAAAGGGTTTCTAGGTGATGGTCACCAGCAAGGTTCTGGCATGAGCTCAATGTTCGGGGTTGATTGTACAGGAGAAGGCAATCCTGTAGGTAACCTGGACCCAAACCATGTAGGGCTTTAAAGGTCAAAACCAAAACTTCGTACTTTGCCCAGAAACTAATTGGCAGCCAGACTTTAGGATAGGTGTAATATGTTAACTCCTGGATGTTCCTGTAACCTATCTGGCTGCCATAATTTGAACCAACTAGAGTTTCCAAACTTGATACAGAGTTAGACAATATAAAGCACATTGCAGAAGTCCTTGAGGTTACCAGCTCTTGGACTACCATCTTAAGATCCTCCAAATCTAGGAAAGGGTGCAGCTGGCATATCAGCCAAAGCTGACAGCAAGCACACCTTACTGTCGCATCTACCTGGGCTGACTTTTGGACAGATGGATCCAGGAGCACTTCCAAGCTGCAAACATAGTCTTTCAGGGGGAGTGCAACTCCATCCAGGATCAGCTGACATACATCTACCCCGATTAGGGCCCTTGATGACAAGCACCTCTGTTTTGTCTGGATTCAGTTTCAGTTTGTTTTTCCTTATCCAGCTTATTACCTTCTCCAGACATTCATTCTGAGTAGACGCACTATCCTTAGCTGTCGCTGTTTTTGAAGGCATGGCGCATACTGATAACACCCCTCCCCATGCCTCTGGATGATCTCTCCAGTGCTTTAATGTAAATATTTAAAAGCTTTGGGGGTTGAATGGCACCTTGTGGAATACCACATAACAGCTCCCCAAGCAGCACTATCTGGAATCTGCCTAAGAGGTATGACTGGAACCACTGCAGTTCAGTGCCTCCAATTCCCATAATAAGTATTGTTTGTACTTTAGCTTATTTATTTAGCATTGTTTGTACATAATTCTTTGATTTTATAGTATCTCCTGAGTATAATCTAGTATCTGGTGGAGTCAGGAGAAGAGTTTTTGCAATTCATGAGAAATCCCTGACTCACACATAGCTACAGTTCACTTCAAACACACTTCTATGGATTTTTTAAAAAAAAATCCCCTATGAAATGATATTCTGTGAATCTCTTAGTTTCAACAAACATTGACCCAACAAATTAACTCTCCAAAGAGCAAAGTAGTTAAACATAACATCAATTTCTTCAGAAGAAGTGAAATGATGGTCCAGAATACTCATCTGAGTTCCTGAGAAAAGATAAGTGATATTTTTCTTCAGAAACTTCAGACTTTTGCTTTCTATCAGTACCAAGTTTATCAGGCTGGGACCAAATGTGACTTGGCTTCATTCACAAAACATCTGGGCCCATCAACTCTCCAAGAAGAATTGTGCCAACTAGTTAAATAGTAGTGTAGGTAGCATTGTCCCGATTGCCGCTGGGATTCAACCAGGAAGGATGTGTCTCAGATGATGTTTGTCATCAAAAGAGCAATAATCTCTCCTTGTCTGCAGTAAATTTAAGGAGGAAAAAAGGACAAATGGATCTGCAGTCTGTACATTCAGTACAACCCTGGAAAATAAATAAAATGTTATTTCCCTTCTCTCCCAAAGGTATTTGAAGTGCTTTCTATTTGTGTGTGAAGCAGCAGGGATTTGGGGTGCATATGCATTGTGAAATTAATGCAGTTTGACCCCACTTTAACTTTCCTTACTTAGGGCTATGGAATTAAGTAAGTTGTAGTTTCCAACACCTTTCTCTGTCTCACCAAACTACAACCCCCAGGATTCCATAGAATTGAACCATGGCAGTTTAAAATGATGTCAAACTGCATTATACTCTCACTCGACTTATTCAACTTGTATGCAGAACACATCATGCGATGTTCAGTGGTTGACAAATCCAAGGCTGGAGTTACATTAATAACCTTAGGTATGCAGATGATACCACTTTGATAGCTGAAAGCAAGGAGGAGCCGAGGAGCCTTCTAACCAAGGTGAAAGGAGAAAGTGCAAACCCATTCCAGTCCATTTCGGTTTGCTGATCCCCAAGATGTCTAACTTTAGTCTTGACATCTCACCAATAACAACATCCAGTTTGCCCTGGCTCATAGACCTTACATTCCAGGTTCCTGTGGTGTGTTGATCTTTAGAACATCGGATTCGTCATTCACCTCCAGCATCATCGGCCGCTAGCCTTCCTTTCAGCTTTTTTTTTTAAAAAAATAATTTTTATTGAGGTTTTTACACTTGTTGGGGAGTGTGGGACTGCGGGAAGAGAGGGGAGGTGGGGGTGAGGAGGGCATGGGGGTCTGGGGAGGAGACTGGGGAGGAAAGGAAGGGGTGGCGGGGTACAACCAGGGCATGCAAGGGGTCAGGGGTGGGAGGTGGGTGGCGTGGAGAGGTGTAGCCGGGGAGGTATGGGGGAGAAAAAAGGAGAGGGGGGGTTGAGGGCAGTCTCTAGGGGGAGCGATGACTTTTCTTTTCTAATATTGTCTCTGAGTTTCTGGAGGGGCCTTCTCCTTTCTTGATTGTTGTTTGTCTTTGGTCTCCTGCTGGGCCCCTCCTGATCCCGTCTAATTGAGGGGTTCGCTTCGCCTGTCAGATCGCTCCCCTGGGTTCTTTCTCCTAGCTTTTAAAGTCCTTCAAATACTTGGTGAGGAAAACCATGACCATTATCCGTTCCTCGTCTTTTAATGCCGCTGAATCTGTCCCTTTCGCTTTCCTTGGCCCCCTTCCTAGCCGTTCTCTTTGGGAGCTTCTAGACTTTCATCATCCACCTCTGGGGCCTCACAATTCGGAAGGCTGTAATGTGAGTCCCTCCTTGAAGAGTAGGGGCAACTTCCCTTTAAAATTTTCTTCCTTCTTTGTTGTACTACTCTCATCCAGCTTCTCTTTTTGTTGGGCTGTACACCAGTCTTTTTTTCTTTATTTTTGTCAGCATACAGGGTAGGGCTTTTGGGTATTGTAACAACCTCTTGGCTTCTTTCTTCTTCTCCTTTTTGGGGAGCATAGACCTCAGGGTTCTTAGTAGTCAGTCTTGTAGCTTCCAGTGGAGCTTCTACATAGTTTTTAGAATAAGATTCTCTTTCTTCTGACACTACTTGCTGTCTTGTAACCTCCTCCGCTCCCTTCTCCAACCTTTCCTGTGTTGCTGTATTTTTTCCCTTATCCTGGAGTACTACTTTTCCATCCACAGAAATGTTTCTCAGCCCTGGCTTTGTAGGAATCTCTTTTTGGATTGATTCTACCCTTGCATTTTGGAAATGTTCCTGGATCGTTTTGAATTGTTTTTCTTGTCGTGTCATCACTATTTCAATCTTCTGAAGGCACCCATCTTGTGCTTCTCCTAATTTTCGTAGTGCTTTGAGGATGTCCTTTAAGGTTACTTCTTCATCTTCTAGTCTCCTTCCTTGCATTCTCTCCTGTTCTTTTGCTCCTGTGTTCAAATCATTTAGTACTGACATGTTCTATTTCCCTGATCCCTGCTTAGCTATTGTAGATGGGACTTTTCCCTTTTCCAAGATGGTGCTCTAATATTTATATCCTGCGTTGTGAGTCCCTTCTTGTCAGCCCTGGCTGTGTAAGAACCACTGTGTGGGGTTTTTCCTGTCCTCGGGGGAGAGGGGGCGTTATCCACCCTTTTCACTTCTCTTCTCCCCTGGTGCTTTAGCTCCCTTTCCTTGCCTTTCTCTGTCCTCCGCTTCACTTCACTACTCCCCTCGCGCTATGCTCCTTTCTGTTTTGTGGGGCTTTTACAGTTTTTGTTTAGCCCTCTTGCTGGCCTATCTGGTCGGCAGTACCTGCCTTCCTCCGTCCCCTCTGCACTTCCGGTATGCGTCCTTCCTACTGCTTGGTCTGTTGTCCTCCCTTCCGGTTTTGTTCGTGCCTTTTTCCTCCGAGGCGGGGGTGGGCCCTCTGGGTATGGCTGTCTTCTTCCCCGGGTTGTTGTTTTTGCTCCCTACTCTTCTCTTGCCGCCATCTTGAGTCCCGGGGCTCTCCCTCCACCTCTTTTCGGGGCTTTTCGGGGGCAGCCCGGAGGTCCCTCGAGCGTTCTTTCTTTTTCTTTTTTCCTTTCCTTTCCCGACCGTCTGTCCGCCCCGATCTTCCCCTTCCGTTACTTTACCCTTCGGATCCTTGAGGGCCCCTCGCACCGGCACTTCTGTCTCCCGTTCGGTAGTCTCCCACTCTCCTTTATGTGTCCTCTCTTGGCTGGGGCTCCGTCTTGTCCCCCGTGTTTCGGGTCTGTTTTCCCCCTTGTCTTTTCTTCTTCCTTCCCTTGTCTGAGCGGGCTGGGCTGGCAGTAAGAGCAGGCTTGAGCCTGCTTCCCGCTTCACGGTCCGCTCGCTGGCGCAGGGTTTCACCGGGCCCTCTCGGTCTCCCTCTCTTGAGGAGAGGGGGACTTTTGGAGCCAGCGGTGAGAGCCCCCGGCTTCGCTGCCTCTTGACTGCTTGTTGCTGCCTGAGGTGAGGGCGCGATTCGCCCTCTGGACTGTGAAGACAGTTGGCGAAGTGAGGAGCACTCATTACACCCGACCTGCCGCCATCTTTGCCCATCGTGTCTCCCCCTTCCTTTCAGCTTTGAGCTAGCTGCATCATCACATCTGGGGCTAGTTGAACTTATCCTCTGCTCCTTCCCAGTAGCATCTTCTGACCTGGGAATCCCATCTTCTGAGGGCATACTGACATGTCTGGTTGTACTGGTCAATTTAGTTTAGAAGCATGTAATATGATGCAAATGATATCAACGGGATTAAGGTAGTTATCAACATAGCTACACAAAGCTATTCTTACATTTGTTTTTTTCCCCATTTTCAAACAGAAAGAAATCAAGACTGTTTTGATGCCAAACTTTTTTTCCTAATGAATTGGTCTATGAATGTTGGTGCATTGCAAATAATCTCAAATTATTGGCATACATTCTAAAAACATGGTGTGTATCAGGATTTTTTTAAAAAAAATATGCTATTAAAATAATTTTGCTTACAAGTTTTATAATAGATTTTTGTCTGATCCACTTTTTTCAACTTCAATGTGAATTGGCAATCATTTAGAGAGTGATAATCATTACCAGATTTTTTAAAGAAAAGAAAGCATGAATGCCCCATGGGTTTGAACAGATATCTTCACGATTGACTTAATTCTCTTTTTAAAAATATCTTTATTAAACACACACACTGCCAAAAAAAATATTTTGGCTATATAAAACACATATGAAAGGAAAGGAAAAAAGAAAAAGAAAGACGTAATTCACTCCCAAAGCTCCTATGATGCTTCAGGGTTGATCTAATAAAAGTACTTTAGTAAGAAAAAGGAAAATCACTTTCTACACTCTAAGAGACCATTTGTTATTCTGGTCCCCCCTTTACAGGAAAGACCAAGTGTACATTGAAAGGAAAGGAAAATTAGTTTGCTCCATTCAACAGACATCAAAATAGAACTCAAATAAGATGTGACCTGAAAAACTTAAAATACAATAATAAATCCTATAAGGACACACCTTATGGTTACATACATGCAGACATGTATGCATGGATATATGTAGGGGTGTGTGCAATTTGGTTAAACCCACTACTGTTTTCATTATCCAGATTTTGGTGGACCCCCAGATCCATTTTTCAGGAGCCTTCCAAATTTGGTTGGGAAAAATCCATTTTTCAATCCGGCAAGCAAAAGATCTGAGAAGATCTGGCCAGTCTCCCATCCAAGGACTAACCACAGCCTTCCCTAGTTTGGCTTCCAAAATTAGATGGGATGTAATGTCTATAAGGTGTTTGAGAAATGGAAACTCCAGGTGAGCTCAGATGGTTACTTTTGATTTCCCAGAGGTAAAGGAACACCTTCATTGATATCTCAAAGCTCTCCTTCATCTCTGGGTGGTCAAGTGTAGCTGGAATATACTTCCCTCCCTCCACACGCAATTGATCACCAGGAAAATAGAGATGGACCCCAAACTCCCCATATGTTTTCTGTACCCAGATTGAACAGTGAGGGAAATGGAGAAAGTTTCTCCTTCCCTGTAGGGGCATTGCCATGTTGATAGTAGGTTGCACACCAACTAATTATCCCAGGTTTTTTCTTGTGATTTTCTCACATTCTCTCTCCTCTCTTTCTCCAGGATATTGATGCCTTCTTTTTTTTTCTTAGAAAAAGCAATATAATACAACTCAAAATGTGTTTTGTTAAGGCCATTACAGATCTGGCAAAATAAATGCTCCATAAATACGGCAGGATTTCAGACATTTGACTGGGCTCATTAGGCTGCAAAATCGGAAACACATGGCTTAACATGATAAAATTACATGCATAGAAGCTTTAAAAACAATACCAGTTGTAAAATGAACACATCCTTCAACCACTATCAACACCAAATTGCCTAGCCCGAATTAAAAAAATCTTTCCATAAACGTATCATGAGTTTAAAACAGCATTGTATGTATACTACCAAAAATGAAAGAAAAAAATAATTAAGTAGGAATTGTGATATAGAGTCCAACTACCATTAATTAAAGCAACTTGACACAAAAAAACTTCTCACTGCTGACAGCTGTAGTACAAATCTTCACAAAAAAGAGAAAAATATTAAGAGTGAACTGTTCTTTTTAAAATGTAAGATGTATAGTCTTGTGTGCTTTAGATTAACCTTGAATTTGATTATTGTCTTCTTATTTGGTTCTCATTTCGGAGTCTGGTAATCCTGTTCAACCTTGTGGTCTTTGCTCCTTGCACATGAAAAAATATTTTGAAAGCTCTGAAAAATACCATTTGCCTCTCAGGTTCATGTCACATTTCCCAAAAATAAAAAAGATTCCATGGTCCTATCCTACAGCATTTTGGGAGGCTTAGAATTACTTGCCGCAGAATACTAGTGTGGGAGTTCAGGCACAAGGAGAGGTCTACAAAGGCCAACCAAATGACAAATCCATCAATCATGTAGGAAGCAGCTAGGGTAGCTAAGGTGGTATTAAACTGCTTCGATAGTTTAATAATATGGATACAGCCTACAATATATCTTTTCAGATTGATTCCCATAACATGCAGAAATCTGAAAAAGAAACGTATGCAGTAGTGATACAGAGCAATGCCGCATCATGGCATTAGATTTGTCTCATTTTTAGACAGATGTTTTAATTTTGATGTTTGAACTTATGTTTAAGTATGATTTTATTACTATTGTTGTTGGCATCTAAAGGTTGCCGGTTGCGAGCCGCCTTGAATCCCCCCTCGGAGGTGAGAAGGACGGGATATAAATATTTGAAATAAATAAATAAATAATAGTGCTCTTTTATCAATTCCATACATTTCATCAGATGGCCATTGGCAGAAAGAGGCAGTGGTCCACTTCACCATGAGGCGTTGAGAATCCCGTGTCCCACACCTCCCACCACCCATCTCGCCAGGAGGGTCATCACATGTGGGGAAGTGTGGAGCATGTTTGGTGTGCACAGTTTCCCTCCATAGATTGGGCAGCATGGAAAGCCTCCCATGTTGCCAGGGGGTGGTGGCACACCATCTCCGCCACTTTGTCCCCACAGAGCCGGCATGACGTTCTTTGATGGGAGCCAGCTGGCTCCATGGGTGACTGGGGCTAGATCAGTGTTTGCTGGTGAATCTAGGCCCATATGATGAGGTCAGGAAAGCCTTCAACAACAGAATGGAGCTAATTACACAAATTCCTCCTTTTGTTCTCACCCTCAATACTGCACAAGGACTGAACTACTGGTTGTTTCAACAGGGCAACCATATACATTTTATCCACCCATCTGTTTCATTCACACATCTATCTATCTATCTATCTATCTATCTTCTATCTATCTATCTATCCATATAATAAAAGTCAGTGTTTGCGGCGGTGCAGAGGACGGGAGGTGTGGAGGAATATGTGCCAGCATTTCGATTGGTTACCCTTGTGGGATTATTTGCATAAAGGACACTGATTGGCCAGCCTTAGAACTCTGACACTCTAAGGCACCAGACAGAGGGCATTGGTTGCCACTGAGGAACTGTTTGCATAAAGGACACTGATTGGCCAACAAAACAGAATGCAACTGAATGCTTGAGTTAGCCAAATGACAGTTTTTTCCATTGGAAACGGAATGTTCATTTTCTGGGAGGTACGGAAGTGCCAAGGAATATGTGACAGCATTTCAATAGGTTGCCACTATGGGATTATTTGCATAAAGGACTCTGATTGGCCAGTCTCAGAACTCCAACATTTTACGGCTCCAGACAGAGGAGATTGGTTGCCACTTAAATGGTATTTGCATAAAGGACTCCGATTGGCCATCCACATTCCAACATTCTAAGGTGACTCAGAGGGAAAAGAAAGGCCTCAGGCAGTCAGACACTGCAGCCCACAGCAGTGATGGATCAGGACCAAACTTGGCACACAGGGGCCTAATGGCCCACTTCACAACGCGACCCTCACCCAATGACCAATACAGACCAAAATTAGCACACAGAGCCCTCTTGACCCACTCAACACCCTGGTGCTGTTTCAAGGAGGATGGACCACAGATGATGGGACTTGAAATACCTTCAGTCACCTTCCGAGACCGCTGCAACCCTCATCCAAAGAATGATCAAGACCTAATGTGACACACAGAGCCCCCATGACCCACTCTACATCCTGGTGCTGTTTGGAGGGGGATGGACCATGGCCAATGAGACTTGCAGTACCTTCACTAAGTTCCTGAGACCACCGCAAGCCACATAAACATCTAATAGGAACCAACCTTGGCACACAATGCCTTCCTCAAATAACCCAGGCACCGCCAGGTCCCCAAGCTAGTATACTATAAACATAGAAATGTAACAGAACAGGAGGCAAAACTCACCTATCTTGACAATATATCTTGTGTTCTAAACCATTTTTCCCGAAACATTTTAAATTTCTTGTTCTAACTGGTTGTGCTTCAAAAACAGAACAACATAAGATGGTTGAGAATTTTTCTTACCCTCTTTTATGTGGTCCCTCTCACCTAAAGAATTCACACACATTTTAAAGATAAATGGAGCAGAGACATGGAAGGCTGCCTGGTCATATCTGGTTTGGCCCTAAACAATGGAATGTTGTCCATGTTCTAGAAAGATGTGTTGCTTCTTAGCAATCTTATCTCAGATTTCTATGGAACAAGTTGCTTAGTGTTTCCCAGGAACTTTGAGATATATTGTAGTTGACAAATACTTGGTTCTACACAAATTTCATGTTGCTCACAAGATATTCACTGCATGTTTTCAATGTTTTCTACCTCTTGGGACTTTATCACACAATCTCACAGGTCGACTATAATCACATTAGCATAGTTAGTGGATATATATTATGTCTTTGACATTGTACCTTTTCATCATTAGTGTAATTGTGCCAATTTGTCATATCATACTTCCTCACACCCTTGTAACCCCACCTTCTTGCACTCCTATGTATTAATATTATTATTTTAGTGCAATTGTGCAATTCCAGCATTAAAAAATAAAAAGGGGGCAAATAAAATAAAAGCAATACAAATAGTTTGGGAATAACGAAGAGGAAGGGGAGAAGGGGGGGGGGGGAATTGCAGTCTTAGGGCCCTCCCACACAGCCTTATATCCCAGAATATCAAGGTAGAAAATCCTACATTGTCTGAGTGTGGACTTAGATAACCCAGTTCAATCAGATGTTGTGGGATTTCCCCCTTTGATATTCTGGGATATAAGGCTGTGTAGAAGGGCCCAAAGATGTCACTTTACTTCTGGTGCTGAAGAGAAAGAGACTTATCATACCAAGGTTGTTGAGAAAACTTCAATTGAGGCACATTTCCCCATGACAACTCTCTCAGGAGTGAATTTCTCTCATTTCCTGTTATCTTACCCCTATTCTTAACTGAGTCATTTCTAAGTTGGATGCTTGTAACTCAGGATTGCTCTGTACTTAACAAACATAAAAAACAAGGACACAAACCTATATGAAAAGAACAAAGCTAATGGACAAACAGAAAGACTAATATATGAAGCTCTCACTGCATGCTGATTTTTACGAGGGTTGAATGAAAAGTAATGCCTCCACCTTCGTTACTAGGGTTTGGATGGGAATCTATATATATAAAGGAACAGTCGTCATGTGAAGACTACCGCAAACAGAGAAACCTTACAACGCAGAAACACAAAACTTGCCAACAGAAATAGGCCTCAAGCAAGGTACGTTTGTAGCAAAGAAACTTTCCCCCCCAAAACCTAAAAGGCCCCCAAAACAATGAGGAAAAATAAAACTACATTTCCCAGCATCCTCCGGGGCTGCCAAAGACTCCCCCAGCCTCTACATTCTGACAACATGATTGGCTGCCAATAAGGACGGATTTGCATAACTGCTGTACTGGCCAGCCAACATGAACATTCCGACCCATAACAAACTGTCAGCCAGAGCCTCCTCCAACACTTTCAAATCAGAAGACCATGATGGAGATCAACACCATTAAAGGGGAGCTCTTCTTCCTTTCCCAAAAGATCTCCAGTGGCTTGAATTCCACATTAATAAGAGGACCATCCTGCAACAATGGGGTTTTCCAAGGATGGTGCTCCAGCCCCTCTATATGCTGGCTCCAAGGGATAGAGGTCATCACCAAGTACCTTCTGATGCCCAGCACTGGAACAGCTCCCTCAGATGGCCTGTCCATGAGGAAAGCCTCATCGGACATCGACCAATGGGTGCAAAAGACACAGAGCAGGACATCTTGAAAAAGAGAGGAGCAGAAAGTAAGCTAGACATGAAAATCTTGAGAAAGGTGGCTAAAAAGGATACGGAAAGGATTTTTAACAGTCCCCCAACAGACACTGGACGCACCTGTGAAGATAGAGATCCCCTGACAGGACAAGCCCTCCCCAAGCTGATCCGTCCTGGCCATGGTACAAGTCAAACCTGAAGGACTGCAGGCAAAGAGCTGAGGCACAAACATAAAACACCCAATTCACTAACAACAATTCCAACCCTTACATACTCAGACTTTCTCGCACAGCAACGCTTGCCGGGTACAGCTAGTATTGTAATAAATCAAATGCAGAAATAATCCTTAGAATGTGCTCTTTAACTACCACTATTCACTTTTCCACATAATCACCAGGCAATTAGATACATTTCTGCCAATAATGAACAAGTTTTCTGAAGCCGTCACGGAAGAAGTCGACACTCTGTTTTGTGTACCCATTGTGCACAGATCTTCCGATAGCCAAGTAAAGCAATAATATGACTCACACGTTCTTGTGAAATGCCAATTATGCTTGAAAGTTCTCTCTGAGTGATATGATTATCATCCTGAATCAATCTGTCAACCTTTTGCTTGTGAAACTCGGTGGTTGTTGTCACAGGACATCCAACTTGTTCTTTGTCACACAAGTCAGATGTTCCCACCTCAAAATCTTTAAATTTACTCACCCAATAACGCACAGTGCTCACATCAACACAATCACCATAAACAGTTTGCATTCTCTGAGGAATCTCCTTTGGGGTGACACTTTCTGCTGTCAAGAATTCAATGACTGCATTGACCGACAGACTGCTCAGGGTTCCATACTTCACACTTTAACAACACAACACAAGCTAAGGCTTCCTGCCAAAATGGAACTATAGAGGAGAGTCTACTGAACAAGCCAGTACCTGCCGCATACCAGTACTGCCATCTGTTGAGAAGTTATGAAGGTGGAGGCATTATTTTTCATTCAACCCTCGTATCTCTATTTAGTCTAATACCTTTAATGACTTCAGCATACGGAGCTAGATCACATGACGTTGTGCTGGGTGAAGGAGGACAGAATCGCCATGTCACTGCTGCCTTTCACTTTTCTCATATGATCATCTAGCTTTAACATGAAGTGGGAAAGAACATGGAGAAGGGTGCTTTTGGATTCCTTAAGGAAATAAATCTTTGGGCAAGGCATCCCTGTCCTTCCCTCAAGTTCCTTGAATCCACCTTATTCATAGCATTTTGCATTACTGCAGGGTTTTCAGCATCAATGAAATCACACACTTTGGTGTAGCAATACATCCAAATTGACAGTTTCAGTGAACAGTTGGCAAGTTGCTTTATTCAGTTTACCATCATGCCATTGAGTTGGAAAAAATCACTTGCAATTACAATAGATGATGCTCATAAGCAAACACATAAACCCAATGCAATTTTATATCTACACCATATACATTGGGCACACAGTGTTTGATTTCAGGACCCCCATGAATACCCAAATCCATTGATGCTCAAGACTCATTATATACGACAGTATAACAAAATGATACTGTTTCTTTATCTGGGCGGAGGCCACTAGGGGGCACTAGAGGGAGAAGGATAATCAATTTTATGGAGGTGGAGGGTGGGTTGAAGGAGGAACATAATTTCCCCCCTGTTTTCCAGTTATTCACCCCACCCATGACCTTGCAGTGGAAACAATCTTCATTTATGATATGGGAGGGGGAATAATGAGCAAAAACGGGGGAAATTGTTTTTCTGCTTCAATCCCCCCCCCCCCCCATTGACTATCCTTCTCTCTCTCACATCCCCTAGTGACCTCTACCCGGATAATGGAACAATACCAGCAAAATAGTTTCATTAATATAAAATGGTAAAATCAAGATTTGCTTTCTGAAATGCTTTTTCAAATATTTTCAAGCTGGGTTTGAATGAATCAGTGGATATAGAATCTGTGTCTATGGATGACCATCAGTACATGTATCAGAGAATAAATTATTTAAAGTACTCTATTATTCCTGTCATCTGTCCAATATCATCCATGGCCTCTGTTCTGACCGCACACTATTTTTACTGCTTGGAAGGTGAACCGGCTATGCAGGAAACAGACTGGAGGCTATATAGTTGAATCAAATGAGAATTTATTAACTGGCAAGAATTTTAGACTTTCTCTCCTCCTGAGTCTCAGTACAAAGTCTTATGAGGAGAGGTAAAGTCTTTGAGGCTCTTCAATCTTTATTTCTCCTTACTGACTCCTTCTTGTATGGTGTTCAACTATCTCTAAGATGGTCTCAATATCTAACTCTGACTGGACTTGAATACAACTTCTACTGAACTTAAATACAGCTCCGACTGGACGTGCTATTTTGGAGACTTTTTGACCTTTCTTTCTCTTCACCTTCCAGTCATGAAAAGGCAGACTCTTCCAAGAACCAGAAGTGCCATGCCTGAGGCTCCACCCCAGAGGGGAATCTTTAAGGGGCAGGGCAACAGAGGGTTCAAATACAAAGAGACTGTCTAGACTAACCCCGAAACTGTACATAAAATATTAATTCTGCTAACTAAAAAGGGCTCAACCAGGGGGAAACAATGAGTGTCTTCATGGGACACAATAGCCTGTCTGAAACATCAGAAGAGAAGGTATCAAAATCAAGTGCATAAGCTTAAAGAGGGTTTGTAATGAATATGAAACTGAGTAAAGGCCAATAGTCAAATAAAACAATTTCAGTGGATTCATACAACTATTTTTCTTGCAGTAACAAAGGTCAGTCATGGAAGGGGGTTGCAAAAATATGACCCCCATATCCACGAGACCATTACTCATAATTTCACTTAATCCCACCTGAAAAAATGACCTTTCTATGCATTTTAGGTCCTCCCATGTGATATTAAGGTATGCTTCAACTAGAAGTAGACCAAAGAGTTTACCTGGAGGACCTAGAAATGCTAGTGAGGTGCTTTCTCTAGGTATTTTTGGTAATCCAATGTGATTCTATGGAATCTGCCTGCCAGAAGTTGGCTGGCTATAGAGTCACCCTGGAGGACTTAGAAAAGCTAGAAAGGTTTTCCCCACTAAACATTTTCTAGTTCCTCTAGCATGACTCTATACTTCACATTTGCCCAGAAACCGTTTAGTAGGGTTCACTATTATATTCAGTTTAATTCCCTGCCACAAAGGATATTCATGCATAATATTGAGGTTTTCTTAAATCAAGTTAATTTATAATCTGATTTTTTTTACTTTCCTTTAATACGATTATCCTAGAGAAATATTACCTGCAACCCAGAGATGTCTCTATGGTTTCCCCATGGATAGAAATGGACTCATTTACTATAATGTTCCCCTGAGTCTACTGTGATTGGTAGAAATGCTGTTTGGAGATTTTGCATGCCAATTTCTTAGCTTTCTTTAATCTGGAAAACTTCCCTGCTAAATAACAGAAAGGCTTACTTAAGAAACTATCTGGAAGAGAATCGTATTTTAAACGCAATTAGGCCATTAATATAATATTCACTCATACTATCTTTTTAAGTATATATTTTCTTTCTAACTTTGCCAGATATATTGTGAAAGAACGAAATAAGTCCTGAAGTATGAAACTTAGTGCTCATCTTAAAAGACAACTACCAAGAAAGAAATATTAACTATGTGTCCTATGTTATTTATCTTCTGAACTTTCTAGAAAATAAAATAAGCTATAATGAAACAACTTACTCTTCAGAAACAAGAGACTGTTGTTGATCGCCATCAAGTTGTACACATGGCAATCCTACAAATCAGAGACCTCCAAGTCACTGCATTATCAACAACACTGCTGAAGTCTTACAGACTCAGGTTCATGGCTTCCTTGTTGAGTCCATTCATCTACAATGTGGTCTTCCTCTTTTCTTACTGCTTTCTGCTTTACCAACCATGTGTGTCTTTTCTTGTGAGTCACAACTTCTCGTGATATGACCAAAGTAAAACAGTTTCATTTTAGTTATCTTCTTGGGAGAGACCAGGCTTGATTTGCTCTGGAACCCATTGATTTGTCTTTTTAGAAATCCTCAATATCCATAGAACTTTTCCTCCAGCTCCACATTTCATTTTCTTCCTATCATCTGTCTTCACTGACCACCCAACTATTCATAGAAAATAGAAATACAATGGCATAGACAATCCTAACTAGTTTTTAATGCTGAATGTCTATGGTTTTATATTGTATTTATATTGTGTATCGGCATCGAATTGTTGCCTTTTGTTAGGCCGCACTGAGTCCCCCCTCGAGGGTTGAGAAGAGCAGGGTAGAAATGATGTAAATAAAATAAATAAATAAATAAATAATCCTTCTTTACCATTCAGGATTTTTTCTACTTCCTTCATAGTTGCCCTTCCAAACCCAAGTCTTTTTCTGATTTCGTGATTGCAGTCCTCATTACTTTGTTGTTGTTTATTCATTTAGTTGCTTCCGACTCTTTGTGACCACATGGACCAGCCCACACCAGAGCTCCCTGTCGGCCATCACCACCCCCAGCAGCTTCAAGGTCAAGCTAGTCACTTCAAATATTTATTTATTTATTTATTTATGGCATTTTACCCCGGTCTTCTCAACCCCCGAGGGGGGACTCAGAGCGGCTTCCAAAAGGCATAATTTGATGCCTACATCACAATTGCAGTATAAAACACAATATAAAACCCTCCAGCATTCAACACTAAAATACATTAAAATACAATTATATTCACACATCCTATGCATTCACCTATGTTAAAAACAGTGTTCCATCCATAAAAGCATTGAGCCCTATTCACCAACTTTCCATTAAAACTACTAACGTGCTGTCCTGTGCTACTATGCGAACGCCTGGTCCCACATCCAGGCTTTCACTTTTTCCTAAATGTCAGGAGGGATGGAATTGATCGTATGTCACTAGGGAGCGCATTCCACAGACGGGGAGCCACCACCGAGAAGGCCCTCTCCCTCGTCCCCACCAGCCGCACCTGGGAAGCCGGTGGGAGCGAGAGCAGGGCCTCCCTGGATGATCTTAAAGTACGAGGAGGGACGTAGCGGCAGATGCGTTCGGACAAGTAAGCTGGGCCAGAACTGTATAGAGCTTTAAAGGTCAACACCAGCACTTTGAATTCAGCCCGGAATTGGACCGCCAGCCAGTGGAGCTGACACAACAGGGGGTGGTATGCTCCCTGTATGTAGCTCCAGTTAGTAGTCTGGCTGCCGCCCGTTGGACTAGTTGTAATTTCCGAACTGTCTTCAAAGGCAGCCCCACGTATTCGGGATGTGACCAGAGCGTGGACGACCGTAGCCAGATCAGACTTCCCAAGGGTGGCGCAACTGGCGCACGAGTCTTAACTGTGCAAAAGCTCCCCCGGCCACGGCTGAGACCTGGGGCTCCAAGCTCAGCGATGAATCCAGGATCACTCCCAAGCTGCGAACCTGCGCCTTCAGGGGGAGTGTAACCCCGTCCAACACAGGCTGTAACCCTATGCCCTGTTCGGCCTTACGACTGACCAGGACGACCTCTGTCTTGTCTGGATTAAGTTTCAATTTGCTAGCCCTCATCCAGTCCGACACAGCAGCCAAGCACCGGTTCAAAGTCTGGACAGCCTCCTTGGTGACAGGTGGGAAGGAGTGACAGATCTGGACGTCATCTGCGTACAGATAACACCTTACTCCGAAACTCCGAATGATCTCTCCCAGC
Source organism: Anolis apletophallus (assembly GCA_030556195.1). Taxonomy (NCBI): domain Eukaryota; kingdom Metazoa; phylum Chordata; class Lepidosauria; order Squamata; family Anolidae; genus Anolis; species Anolis apletophallus. Next base: position 65,247,975 of record JARBWK010000008.1, on the reverse strand, counting down.
GGTTTCATGTAGATGTTAAATAACATCGGGGATAGAACTGAACCCTGAGGGACTCCACAGGACAAAGGTTGCGGAGCCGAACAGGTGTCACCCAATAACACCTTCTGGGTGCGACCTTCCAGAAAGGATTGGAGCCACTGCAATATATCCATCCATCTTTCCCTTGGTCGGCCCCTCTTCTTTTTTCCTTCCATTTCCCCCCAGCATCGCTGTGTTCACTAAGCTTTCCTGTCTTCTCGTGATGTGGCCAAAGTACTTCATCCCTGCCTCTAATATCCTTCCCTCCAGTGAGCAGCCAGGCTTTATTTTCTGGAATATGGACTGGTTGGATCTTTTTATAGTCCAAGGAACTCTCAGAATTTTCCTCCAACACCACAGTTCAAAAGCATCTATCTTCCTTTGCTCAGCCTTCCTTATGGTCCAGCTTTCACATCCAAAGGTTACTACGGGGAATACCATTGATTTAACTATGTGGATCTTCGTTGCCATTGTGATGTCTCTGCTCTTCACTATTTTATCAAGATTGGTCATTGCTCTCCTCCTTAGAAGTAAACATCTTCTGATTTCCAGGCTGCAGTCTGTGTCTGCAGTAATCTTTGCATCTAGAAATATAAATTCAGTCACTGCCTCCATGTTTTCTCCCTCTATTTGCCAGTTATCAATCAGTCTGGTTGCCATAATCTTGGTTTTTTTAAAGGTATATCCTCATTATTATTGAGTCCCCATTATTATTGATGACCAATTCAAGGTATAGCAAATTTTGAACTATTTCAATATCTCTAATATTGAGGAAGATTGACTAGCAGTGAATTATATGTTAGTATTCTAAGGGTGGGATAATCCCTAGGTTTGTCAGAAGCTGGTGTCACATGTCCATAAATGAACTACTCAGGGAGCTTCCAAACAGCACCAAAAACCATGTTTTATACTTGAGTAAAAGAAATCCTGGGACCTGATAGCAGGTCCACAAACAGACCTGTTAGTCTTGGGATTGGGTCTCCTGCCATCCTCACAGCCTGCCTCTGTAATGGATCAACATGGAGAGAAGATAGGGGACATAAGGTGGAAGGTTTTTTTTTTAAACCCTCCATCAAGCGCTGGGCTGTATATGTACACATGCAAATATCTTAATGTGCACATATACGGTCCAGCACATAAAGGAGAGAATTTTTAAAATAAAACTTCAGTCAGATCTCTCTCATCCTTAATTCTTAATTCAACCTCTGTTTAAGATTATAATGTGTAAAATAAAGAGTTTCAGAGAGTTGCTCTCCATTTGTGCTTCCTTTGTGCCACCTGCGTGTCCATTTGACAGCCCAATCAGCTGTTTTGGGATTTTAAAAAGTGTGCATGCACTGGAGCAATCTACACATGGGGGAGGGAAGGAGAGCACGTGTTTTGCAGGATTGTGTGGATATATAGAGATGTAAAGGTGCACATTTGTCAGATAGAATCAGGTTTTAAGTGCACCGTTTAACACATGCTTTTTAGCTCTTATCATAATCCTTTCTGCATTTTGTAAACATCATTTAGCCACCCCCACCCCCACACACAGTTTTTGACTTGATTACTTCCAGATTTTACAGAATGTGTAGAAGGGCCCTCAGTTGCATACACTGTTATGTGGAGTAACTTCATTGTTCCGGTAGTGATAAACTCAATGAAAAAAATGTTTCATATAATTTTCCTGAATAAAGAAATGAGGGGAAAGGCAATAGTTTTCCATTGCAAAAGTCTAGCTGACCTCGAGGTTGCTATATTAAAGGAAATAGCTGCTAGAAGGACAGCTAATGTGCTGGATCCGAGGACTGGCGAGCTGCTGGAAATTGTATTGTCAACAGTGGAATTGCTGAGAAACACAGCAATTTGTCTAACATTCACCTTAGCAAGGTTGGTCTGCAAATATCCTAAATCCATCAATGTGTTTATCAATATGTTCATCTCTAGTAAGAGCATTTGAGCTTCCGGAGCAATTAGTTCTTGCTGTGAGAGCAGATCAGGCCATGGTGTTGTAGGCTCAAACAGACTCTCGGAGTTGCACTGAATGACTTTTCACCCTGGTCTTGGCGTTTGTCCATAATTGTTATGGAAATCTTTGCCATGCATTTCTTCCGAGATCAACATAGAAGGAAATGACAGAATATCAGACGTGCAAGCATCAAACATCTCCTATATATAGTTATATTGTTTGATGTCTTTCTTTTCTGACAAGCTGAAAGGAAACTTCTCCGGTTTACCTGAAGCCCTTTTGCTCTTCCTTTCAAGAGCAGAAATATTCAAACTGATATCTGGAGAGTCTGGAATTTTTGGGGAGACAACAACTTAGTAGCCAGGCATTAAATAATCTGCTTTATCTTCCAGTTTAAATTAAATAATCAAAACCATAAAACTATGCAAACAACATTAAATCCAAAAGACAAGTAAATTAAACAAACTACAGAAGCTCAAAACAAATCTGTTGCCCTCAATGTCATCTTGACCAATTGATGGAAGAAAATAATGTATTTTCAAATCCAACTAATGCATGGTGGTCCAATGGAAGCCTGCAGTTGTTAAATGAAAATTAACACTAAGCAATGTAATTCCACCACCTTTTGTCTGGAGTCAATAAAAAAACTACACTGAGGCTGTGACACTGGAAATGTGGGAGCACAGCAATCCTGATGAGAATCAGGGCCCGTTTGCACATGCAGTGAAGATGCAACAAAACGTCAAAGCCCTCCCTTTCTGGCTCAGCCACAGCTACCTGTTCAAAAAGCATATACACAACCACTTACAAGGAAAGCAAACTATTCTTTTGGGACCGGACTGGAATTTGTATCATTAGTTGCTTTTTGTAATTTCTGACCGTTTTCAGGGCTTTGACTTTCAAGTCGTTGGCAAGTCACTGAAGGACAAAATTGTGGAGACGATTTGCTCTGTTAGTTGGACTTCAAGAGAGAAATATGAAGTGTTCCTACTACCTCTTCACACAGGCCAATTTGCCCATTGTTTGCTGCTTCTCCTTCACTTTCAGCACCGAGCCCTTTCCACAAAGCACAGGCACTTCCAGCTGGGCTCCATGCCAAAAAGGGAGAGGAAACGGCACACACTGCCAGCAGTGGGAGAAGCCGGGCAGCTTTGCTTCCTCCCATAGGATGAAGGGCACTGTAAGATGGGCAATGCAGGTCGTGGAGCAACGGATTCTCCATGCCCCCTGCCTGGAGCCCATAGTTTTGGCCCAATGTGAGGCAAATCCATGGGCCTTTATGATGAGGTACCTAGTGACTTATCCATTCCATTATTAATTGACAGTCACTTTATGCATTCTGGAGTTATGCATTCTTAACTCATTTTTGTATTAATGACCCCTACCTCAAAAATAGTGTAGAGCAGAAGTACTCTTACTTCATTTGATGAGTTCTGTGGGACTCCATCTTTAAAATGACTTTATAGTGTTTGGAAATAGGGGGAAATCAGCATTTGATAAGGTCCGTAGATATAGTAGCATTACAACATTGTGCAGTCCATATCAATGATTTGGTAATAGTTGAACTGCACCTGGGGGGGAAATTATTACTCACAGTGTAGCAGGTGTACTCTGCTGGCAGTGGCAGAAATGTCATTGTGTCATGCAGCAATGTGGTTCACTGCTACTGCACATTATGCATTGCTGTTGCACATTCAGATTGTTGGTGTATATTCTGCATAATCACTATGGCCTTTGTAATGATCCTTCCCCTGGTAGGCCTGGTCGAAGCCTGAGAGGCAGGGCTGTAAACAGTTTGGGCCTCCATTTTGAGAGGGGAGTGTCAGCGAGGCAATCATTTTAGAAAGGTGTTGCTAGAAAGGGGGAGAGGTTTGGAACTCCTCAGGGTAGAGACAGAGCTGCCCAGGATTGGATAGGGGAAGCCAAACTGGTAAGGAGGGAAAGCTAGCTTTTGGAGGCAGTCTGAGAAAGAGTCTGACAAGAGTCAGAAGGAGTCTGACAGAGCTAAAAGTCAGACAGCAACTTTGAGCTCTCTTGTGGCTTAGGGAGAGAGATTGGCTCAAAGACTGGTTAGCTAACTAGAGAAGCTCTAGGAAAGAGTTAGTTAGCATGGTCAAAAAGCCTGAGTGTTCTCAGGTGACTAACCGTTTCACTTAGAGGGAAACTCACTGCTATTCATTGATTAAGGTGAGGGAATTAATAGACAGATACGTTGTGAAAGATAAACTATCTGGCTAGTATTGTAACCAACTTTAAGATAACCATTTGAAGAAACCACCAAGCTGTACTATCTTTTATAACCAATACGCATATGTGCCTTCTCAGTTGTTAGTCGCATCAATAAACATCATTTGTTCACTTTTAAAGTCAAGCCTCGAGTGTGCCTCATTCTGTCAAGAAGTCATTCTGCAGTTCCTGTATTTTAAAGGGCTAATTTACCTCAGGAATCCTCACAATATTTGCCTGCGAGCCAGTGTTGTGTCAAAAGTGCTTACAGCAGTGTTAGAGATTAGCTCACTTTACATCCTGAAAATCCTTATTTTTCATAAGGTTGGTGACAGCATTATATTTCAAAGGAGATCTTGTAAGGGATCAAGCTATTTAATAAAATTCTCCTCAAAGTTTTAGTGGCAAGCAGTGCCCTGCCACTGGTGTGTAAAACATCCTATACTTTATATTGGTTGGCAGCACTTGGGATACTAATTAAGAATTCAGCCTATTCAGTCATATCCTTTATAGTGGTGGCAGCAATGGGATTTTTAAAAGAACGGCCTGCCCTGTCACCATGGTCAAACCATCATATCCTTTATAGCCTTCGTCACACTAGGGCATCTATCCTTTTATGTTTGGAATCCCCCCTGAGTCCCTTCGGGGAGATAGAGTGGAATATAAATAAAGCATCATCATCATCATTATCTACTTTAAATCCAGTTGCTGCCTCTTGCAGTATTCTTGCAGTATTCTGGGGTTTGTAAACTGCTCTTCCAGAGAAGTTCGGACCTCAACAAACTACAAACCCCAGAATTCTGCAGCAGGCAGCCACAGGATTTAAAGCAGATAGATGCTCTAGTGCACTGTTTCTCAAACTGTGCTCCTCCAGGTGTTTTGGACTTTAGCTCCCAGAAATCCCAGCCAGCTTTACATCTGTTAGGAATTGTGGGAGCTGAAATCCAAAACATCTCTAGTGTGATGAAGTAGTCAGTCATTGACACACACTGCACAATGTTACTACTCTGCATAGGTGCTGCATAATGCTGGCATAGCATATCTCTGCATGAAGTTGCCGGAAAGCTGAACTGCTGTTATTGTCTCCTCCTCCCATTGCACTTATTTGAGCCTGATCCCAGGTTTGAACTTTATCTCAGCCTTCTTGTTTTAATATGATGTTTTTTGATTGTGTTATGTTTTATTTGATTGATTTTAAAGCTGCTTTTTTGTAACATGTGCTTGTCTCCTTGTAAGCTGTCCTGAGTTCCTTCAGGGAGATGGTGGCAAGGTATAACAATAAAGTTATTATAATATTATTATTATTATTAGTGATATATAGAGGCAATCCAATGAGAGGGCAATCTCTGTGTGTTTAATTTCAGTTTCATTAAAGAGCATTGAAGTAAAAAAATAACATTAAATGCACCAGGAATGCAGTGTCAGCTGCATAAGATCTGTCTGACCAGTAGGTCATGAGTTCGAGGCCTGCCCAGGTCGAGGTGGGTGCTCGACCTTAAGTGTAGCCTGCTGTCAGCCTTTGCAGCCCGAAAGACAGTTACATTTGTCAAGTAGGATATAAAAGTACCACATTAAAGTGGGGAGGCAAATTTTGACTGATTTATGAGGCCATTAAAGAACCCAGGAAGCGCTGAGTAATGCGGAAGAACAACAAAGGGATGCTGGAAAACGCTGAGAGATGAGGAGTGCGTCAGCTCCCCCTGGTGGCCAGAAAGTTTGCCTCTGTCCGTCTATATGTGTGTAATATGTCAAAAATGTATGTACTGTACTGTGATAAATGTCATATATCTATATGTCATATGTTGAACTGCAGGGATTGTCTGCAAGTATATCTCCCCGAAGGGACTCAGGGGGGATTCCAAACATGAGTCCCCTTCGGGGTGAGAAGAGCGGAATATAAATAAAGTAAATAAATAAAATAAATGTGTAGAAACAAAAACATCAGAATATTTGTAGGGTAAAAGGGAAAGTCATTAATTGGACAAAAATACTGAAAATACATATAAAATATTGTTAGTTAAGAAGAGAAAGTTATATTGAGAAAGTAAAACTAGTTTTAAAAGATACTAAGTAGAAGTGAAGTATAAGATTTTATGTATTCGCAAATTTATACGGTGGAATAAGTGAATCACTGTAAAAGAAATTATTTTTCTTATAGAAAAGAAGAAAAGGGGGTGAAATTGTACAAACACAGGCCCATTGCGTAGGAATGAACAACACAGGTATAGAAAACAAACATGTTACTTTATTGCGTATGCCATTGTAGCACACAATATGCCTTATTTTATTTACTTTCTATGTTTTAAAAACCCAGAACCCTTTAAACTGCCAAATTCATTAGCAGATACAGGCAATTTAATACAATCATGTCAACAATGCTCAGTCAAACAGAGGTCATTACATTGCATCTTGCCAAAACAGAAACATTACCGAGTATCCAAGGTTTTAACAAAATGGCTTAAGTGACAAACATTTCCTAAGGAACATTCACCAGTTTAACCGTGCAGTTCGGCTATCCTGGCTGGTTTCCAGCAGAGAACAAGCCAAGCCACATACATGTCAATGTGATACTTTAAAATTATAAACAATATTTAAAATGAGACTGGTTTAAATTCAACTTGTAAAGTGCATGGAAAGCAATATATAAAAACATAGCTTTGCTCATTTAGCTGCAAGTGGGAGAGTAAGGCAGCTCTCCAAATGCTGATAGGCTGCAACTCTCATGAATCTTGGTCAGCATAGCCATTGATGAAGAATGATGGGATCTGCCATCAGAAGGGTTACAAGATGCATATCCTTGAAATTGGGATTTTATACCACTGTTTAGGTCATTATTCTATGTAGTGTTATGGTAAGCATTAGTGGATGTAGGTACAAGTCAAAGTTCAGCACAAGCACTATCCAGTTCAAATGTAAATACAGGGAAATCAGGTCATACTTGCTTCCATTCAAGTCTTCTAACTGCAGTTCCTTTCACACATTCAAAGGAAAGTCTGGGATACGTTTGCATATAGGTTCTTTCAGGCAATTATGTAGAGCAGGGCTAGGCAAGTATGTCTCTCCAGATGTTGTTCATTAGAAGATATTGTTGATTGTTAAATTGATATATCACGTGTATTTCTTTGAAAAATAGAAACGATAAGACCTCCTCCATGGATCTCATTAGCTCTTATTCACCTCATTAGCTCTTGTTATTCCCAAAAGTTGAGCACATTTGAAACATTTCAAATGACACAGTTGGAGTTAACTGGAAATATACAAATGCCTTCTGATAAATGATCAATAATGTTTCTCTTTTATTTCTTCCAATCATCTGAAAAATATTAAAAGCAACTGTGGGGTTGAGGCTTTGAGAGGATTCATAAATATGAAAGTCAATAAACTGATAAAACAACTGGATTTTGACCATTTTTAATCCATTCCATGCCATACATTTCCACAAATTATTGGCAACACCTATTTTATTCCCCCAGTATACCTCAAAATGATCATGCAAATATTTCAGGTAGGAAGTGTCTAAGCCTCGGGTATCAATTTCACAGAGGGCCACCTTAGCCTTATGGTTGCCTTCAAGGACAGTTTGTCATTGTAAGGTTTTATAAATGTAACTATTTTGTCCTGCCATTGAATGTTTCAAAGGCCACATAAACCTAAATGACAGGCCCTCTGTTTGGCATGTGTGTTCTAGGCCATCCTAATTTTTGTGTGTGTTAGGAGTGACTTGAGAAATTGCAAGTCACTTCTGGTGTAAGAGAATTGGCCGTCTGCAAGGATGTTGCCCAAGGGGCACCTAGTTGTTTTACCATCATGTAGGAGGCTTCTCTCACGTCCCCGCATGGGAAGCTGGAGCTGACACACAGGGGCTCACGCCACTCCCCAGATTAAAACCGCTGACCTTTCGGTCAGCAGTCTTGCTGGCACAAAGGTTTAACCCATTGCGTCACCGGGGGATCCTTCACCATCCTAAATGATTTTGTGGATGTGAGGGTAATTTGGTTGTGACATCTGTCAAACCATTGATTGCCAGGGTTGATTCGGCTGATCTGTCTGACTAGGCGGGTGTCCCCTTCCTCCCTCACCAAATGATTTTGTGCATTTATATTAAATCAGTTAAAGTGGAGAATATAATTTCTGAAAATTACATACATTGACTAGGATTCATGTTTGCAGGTATTAACATGTAACAAAGCACTTTGCATTCGTGGCTGGTTAGTATTCACAATCCCTATTATATTTAGCAAAGTAGGAGATACATAGGGATCATGAAAGTCCCACAGTACTGACTTACTCAAATGCAGCCATGATGAGCAACAGGGTTCTCTTTTCTGTTTGGTCAGGATACACAGACCACAATACATGTTTCCTGCAAGCAATCTCTGGTGCTAGAGGGGATTTTAACAGGGATCCTGCTTCTAGCAGTTGCACCAGAGATGGCTCCTGGGAGGCAGGTGAAAACATCAGTCTTCATCCCAATTGACAGGAGAACAGACCTTATTTTTTGCAGCAGTTGCTGCCTCAAAAATCTAGATGAGAGAATCATAGTAGGAAATGCTGCTCAGATATGTCATTCTTTAGCTAAGTTGCTGATCGGGAATCACGCCAAACATCATTACAGGATACAGAAGACCTTCATTTCTATTTCAAGGCATACATGTAAAACTTTGATTTGCATAGATTGTTCTATACTTTGGAAACTGAGTGATCTATCCTGGACTACCAGGATAATCATAATATTCAATAATATTCTTCATGACTAAATGGATGGGCTTACATGAGACTGAGACTCCTTGATGTGTATTTGTTTTTCTGAATGTTGATCTTGTTACATTTTGTTCTGAGTTCAGCTGGCGGATAGCTATTGATTCCATCTGTTTTGAAACAAAGAGCACATAAATAATACTGATAAAATGTTTCAGGTACTGGCAAGATTTATTTTGCTCAAGCACAATGTTGGAAACCACTCAGAGTTTGAACAAGGGTCAAAAGCAGGAAAAATATAAGTAAGGAGCATGTTTTCTTCACTGTTGTGTGTACATTTGTTTTAAAATATCAATATAAATATGTTTTAAGTGTTTAAAGTTCCTCTTCCAACTTTTTTCCATGTGCATTTCTCAAATCAGATGCAATTTTTAGGCACAGTTTTCAAATAGATGTATGTTTATTTATATTCTCTAATTGATAAAGAACATTTGGCAAGCATTTTTTTCAAATGTGCACATTTTCTCCATTGCTTTTGTCTTGCAGATTTTATTGTAAGCTCATGAACTCACTTAAAATATTAAACCAGTGAATTTCTGGTCTAGTCTTCACTGATACTGAAAATTCTGAATTAAGAATACACTTCAGGGTCGCTTTTCCCCATCTGCAAAGTCGAGAGATAGTATTTTCTATTGTAGTGGAAAAGCATCCCGTTAGAGAAAGAGAAAAAAGAGAGCTCTGTTCAGGTTAGAGGGAAACCCTTCTTTTTGTGCATAGCTGCTGAAAAAAAGGAAGGAACTAAAAAGGACTCAACTTTTCATGTAGCATGTTTTTCTCAAGAATTGTATCACGTGGCTTGGACTTTTTGTTTCCTATTTACTGACCTCTGAGACTTGGCTTATATAAAGAGCAAATCCCAATATAAGGGATTTAGAGCAGAAACAAAGTCTCGGCGTGTTGGAAAATATGATTTTATTCTTGCAATTAATCCAATATAATTCAGCCTAATTGAAAACAGTAGGCATGGGAAAAATGAAACGGAAATTAAATGGATTCGGTGGAGATTCGTATGTAATGGGACTTTTGATGTTTTACGTATCGCTGTCGCGAACCAGGAAGTAGACTTTCTTTACGGCACTTGGGCGCCATTTTTGTATCTGGGTCGTAAAGCATTCGTATGGTTTCTTTGCCCTTAGTAAGCGTGTTTTGTCATTGGCTGATGGATACCAGGTGGACATACCCTCCCCTTCACTCCACCTTTCCTTTAGCCAATCAGAGGCAAAGAAACATGGATGGGGTGAGCGAGGGCCTCCTCCTCCTCTCTCGCCAATGACAGGCCTGCGAGAGAGGAGGAGGAAGGCCGCGCCCCTCTCTGCCTCTCTCTAACCTCGATCCATGCATCGGGGCTAGAGAGAGGCAGAGAGGAGCGAGCCCCCTTTCCCGCTAAGATGGGTCGGCTTATATCTTAGCGGGGAAAGGGCTGCTGTGCGGGCGGCCCCTTCCCGCTAAGAAATAACCCGACCCAGGCATGGGAAACAGTAGTAAACTCGGCCCCGGGCTGCTTCCAAAGCGCGCTTTGGAAGCAGCTCGGGGCTGGATTCGGATTAATTTCCTCCTGTTTCCCAGGCAGTCCCACAGAAGCGGAGGGACAGCCTGGGAAACAGGAGTAAGTCCCCGATTGAGAACTCGCAGGGGTTAAGGAGGCATCTGCCTCCCTTAACCCCTGCGAGTTCTCAATCGGAGGCCTCCTGTTTCCCAGGCTGTCCCTCCATGGATCGAGGCTAGAGAGAGGCAGAGGGGCGCGGGGCCCTTTCCTGCTAAAATATAAGCCGACCCAGGCTTGGGTCGGCATATTTTTTTGAGGAAAAAGGCCTGGCTCACCCCCGCCTCTCTAGCCTCGATCCATGGATCGAGGCTAGAGAGGCAGAGAGGCGCGGGGCCTTTTCCCACTAAAATATAAGCCGGCCCAAGCCTGGGTCGGCTTATATTTTAGCGGAAAGGGGCCCTCGCATGCCTCTATCTAGCCTCGATCCATGGATCGAGGCTAGAGAGAGGCGGGGGGTGAGGGGCACCGGCAAGCGTGGGGGAAGAGGGGCGAAGAAGAGAAAAGAAGGGATGGGAACCAAAGAGCAAAGGAAGGAATGAAAGAAGAGGGTAGAGAAGGAAGAAAGGAGGGCAAGGGAAATAATAAGGGGGAATCATACTTCACTTTCACAATTGTCCTGAGAGCTAGTAGCTACTACCTCTTATATTTATGTTATACATCTACAGCTCCACTTAATTGCACTGCAGAGGTGAAGGGAATGTCCCCCTTGATTTTAACTGTTTTCCTGCTTTTCCTACTTTAGAACCACTTTAGAATTTCGTTAGTACTTAAGTTACATTTTAGCACTTTTTGCAAATTTTTTTGTAAGTCTTTAATATACTAATCAAAAAAATAATCCCCCCCCCCCCATTTGATTTTAGAATTGCGATTTTAGGATTCTAACCCAAGCCTAGAAAACAGGTTAGAATAATTGCAAGAACATAATATATTTTTAACACCTTGAGACTTTGCCTGTTTAAATAGCCAGCAAGTGGACCAGAGTGAAACCTTCACTTGGCTTCTTCTCATTCCACCCACTGGCCAACATAGATGGGTGGCTTTCCTGTCCTCAGAGCTCACAAAAAAGATGCAAGTTCTATGGAGTGTAAGGAAGTCAATTGCACAATATGTACTCTTCTGCCCACTTTGAGGTGCATTCAATACTTCTGGTCACACAGGAATGCCATTCTTTTTATAACTTTAGTGAATGTAGATTTTGTTGCTCAACCATGATCTCTTAGGCCATGCAACTGGGTTGCAAAGGAATGACCTTATATATTTAATTAAAAGAGGTATATATCGCATTAAAGGGGCTGGCTTTAGCACAGCAGGTTAATCACCAGCTGCAGCTGCAGCAAATCTTGCCAATCAAAAGTTGACAGTTTGAAGCTAGGTCAGGGAGAGCTCCCAACCTTCAGCCCAGCTCCCCACGCACCTAGCAGATCAAAAACAGCAATGTGAGAAGATGAATAGGAAACACATTAAGCGGGGAAATATTTTAGGCACTGTGATTCAGAGGGAAGTTTACAAACAAAGAAAGCTCTTTGGCAAGGAGATGAAGCGACAGCACCCCCTTGTGGCCAGAACAAAGCACAGCCTCCAAAGATGCATAATGAAGAGAAAAAGTCTATATATACCTCTATGTGCTGACTGTCTTGTCATTGTATAATTGCCATTTAATGTTTGCAGTATATGTGTTCTGTGATCCGCCCAGAGTCCCCTTTGGGGTGAGAAGGGTGGAATATAAGTACTGTAAATAAAATAAAAAATAAATGGATTCCTCTCTTAGTGCTATTCAGGACTTGGCTGGATCCTGCTATGGCAATGAAAGAACAAGGGATGAGTAAACCGTATATACTTGAGAAAGACAGTGGGATTGTATCACTAGCCTGCTTGATATCACTGTGCCTTGCTTGTGCCATTATTAACCCAGGAATCTAGAACCAGGCAGAGGTCACTAAACATTTGGAGGGGGGGTGTACAACTTTTAGGCTCCCCTCCCAGCGGGGGATTTGAAGTGCTGGAATCCAAAAAGTGAGTTCTGGAACCAAAGATCTCTAAAGTGCTTCCAAAACAACCTCATCAGGGACTATCAGCACTGAAAGAAGGATTCCACTTTGGTCTCTGATAATACAATGAACGTGGGGAAAAAAAGCCAAAACAGTCAAGTGTGGTAAAACAAATGTGATATTATTCATAACTCATTTTTAAATGTAAGGTGGAAAGAGTCTTGCTCTAGCTGTCAGCTATTTTAAAACCATGTATGAAATACTTACTCCGAAGGAGGTGTAGAAATGTTTTCAGGAACTGAAGTGCATAATCCAAATCAGGCTTGTGGATTCTCCCAAGCTGAATTAAGTGCTGTTCCAAGGGTGGACTCGCCAGCTCCTCAAGTTCTGTGCTATTGTAAGTAGGTCCCAAAGAAAGTACCAGCAGGGCATAGCCTTGGCATTTGGCTCTGAGAGACACTTTCTTTAATAAATCTTTATCCCACCGGCTTGACTCCCCGGCAGATATAACCACAATAACTTTGTGTTTCCTTAGGCTGGGAGCTGATGAGAAAATGTGATTAAGAGTCCACTGAATGGCATGGCCAACAGCAGGAGCTCCACCTAGATGTTGGAGGGATTCTTGGATATGCTTCTTCATCAACTGTGTCTCACCATAGGTCATCAAGTCAAACTCTTTCTTTACTGGATTTTTCTGTATTTCAGTTTGGAACAGGGATGGTGCATGACTCACTATAGCCACTCTGTCACCAACTGAAGTAATTCCAGGATCAGAGGAAACCTCAAAATTGTTAAGCGCCCTGCTCAAGAAACTCCCCAGCTTCTCAAATTCACTGGGGTTCATTTTCCATGAGCTATCTAAAATGAAAGCAATGTCCACATACGCCCATGGTGGGTGATTTCTTCTGGTATGTTCACAAGCAAGATTTGGGTTACATTTGTCTGGAAATGAAAAAAGAAGTTTTACAGATCTGTTTATTAACATCAGGTCAATGTTTTAGGAGTCAGTTCTGCCTTGAACACAAGGTCAAGCAAGGCTATGTTTCAAAGCCAAAATATTTCCCCAGAATCAAACTGGTTCACAACTTTTATTGCATGGTCTGCATGCCACAATCTGATTCAAGGGTAGACTGATTAATCCTGTTATTTATACTTTAAACTTTATATGGCCTAATTAAAAGCTGTAGTTCAGTGGTTCTCAACCTTGCAGACCTCCAACTCCCAGAAACCCCAACATTATTTGGGAGTTGGAGGCCAAAACATCTGGGGACCCACAGGTTGAGAACCACTGCTGTAGTTGCACCAAATTATTTTGCTGGAAGGGCAGCCATGCAAAAGCGTGACACAGTTATATAAAATATTTTAGAATTGGTTGTGAAGAATCCTGAGATGAAAGGTCCTTAATAGTTGGCAGAGTGGCTGTATTCAAGCCTTTTGAATTGTATGAGGTCTGCATGTTCTGCTGATCTCAAGTATCATGTCCATGACAAATTGGAGTCCCTCACATTATATGTTTCTCTGCCAATGAGGGTACTTTTTCCTATGGAAAATGCAATGAGCAGAGCAATTCTATGGCTCACAGGAAGCAGAACTACCTAGATGCCTTACAAATTAATCCTTGAAATGTTTTTGACAACATTTCATATGGACCGGGCTGTGGCACAGCTAGTTGGCAGCCAGCTGTATTAAATCACTACTGACTGGGAGGTCATGAATTTGAAGCCAGCCTGGATCAGAGTAAGTTGCCGACCATTAATAGCTTGCTGCTTACCTATGAAGCCCGAAAGACAGTTGCCTCTGTCAGGTAGGAAATTTATGCAGGGAGAGTAATTTAACTAATCTACGTCACCATAAAACCTTCCAGCAGCGTGCGTAAGAATGACAAAGTACTCCATCAAGGACTTGGTGTCCCAAGTGGATGGTGACGCAGCAGCTCCTCCTTTTGCCTGAATTGAGCCGGAAAGCCTTCATGAAGCCGGAAAGCTGGAGTGTGAAATTGCCTCTGTGTCTGTCTATATATGTTGTATGCCTATGACATTAAATATTTGCCATGTATATGTGCATTGTAATCCACACTGAGTCCCCTTCGGGGTGAGAAGGACAGAATATAAATACTGTAAATAAATAAATAAATAAATATTAGTTTCTTGAAAAATCTGATCAGTTAGCCCAGGGATGTACAATTGATGCCTCTTATCAGCTTAAATAATGGGACTAGAAAAATAAGTGACTTACTATCTGGTAAATAAATTTCAGTTCTGGAACAGTCAGTACTATGCCTGCTGGAAGAGATGCATTTACAGGCCCTTACTTTGCCCAAGTATCTTTGTAGATTGGCTTTTCCTAGAATTTTGTTTGTTTGTTTGTTTGTCTACAATCTACTGAAGTTGTGAGAGTAAGGGAAATTTGAACTGAGTATTGTTTTAAATAAGTAGCCATGTTATGTCTAGTGAGCGGAGAATGGACACAAATTATGGTGAACATCAGCAGGCACCATTAGGTAAAAGAAAGATCTCCAGAATTGCTTGTTAAGTTTGTGGGGTCTACGGGATGTGAAAGAGATTCCCTGTTGGGGTGGCCTGGCAAATCTCTTTCAGGTGTGGGCCTTGAAGAAGTAGTTCTTTGGGAAAGTCTTTCAAAGAAGGGCTGATAAACTTGGTTTATGCTTAGGATTTGGGTGCTTTGCACAAGGAATGTTAAGGAAGAAGTTAGGTGGGGACACCTCAACATATATGGTATTTCCTTCCTTGCAATTCACACTTCAAATAGTTCAAATAAAGTGCCCTGTCTCCTTAGTTAAACCAAAGCTTATGCTTGTTCTCTTAATTTGCAATGCAGGACAGCAATGTACTAAATATTTGTCATGGGCCTGAATTTAATTGCTCGACTCAATCAGAGCAAACCCATTGGATCAATAGGATTTATTGAAGCAATAATTAATTGAGTCTACTCTTGCTGGGACTAGAAATTAGATTTTTCCTTTGGTAATTTGCCTTTGTGGGTTCTGATCCCATCTTCAGTTGTGCCATTTGGAGGCCACAAGTCCAACATTAATGTCAGTTTCACCACAATTGTTGGTTATGAACAATTTAGTTTTATTTTTACATTTATATAAATTGTAGTACTATGTAAAGGAAAATATGTTATTTGAACACTGGTGTCATAAAACCGCTAGGTAAATCAAAACTGAAATATGCCATTTCAGGAGTGCACTTCATTTAGGTATTTACAGTTAATAAAAATCAATAGTGAATAGTTAGATAAGCCTAGACATTTCTGCCATGCTCTGACAGGTCTATGGTGCAATATTATAAAACAGAGTTGTTTCCTGCCAAATGTAATTGTAAGGAAATGATGGTTCATACCGTAACATAGTGTACATAGCTGTAGTTTATGTAAAAAGGGTGTATAATCTCCTCTCCTGGGAATGGTAATGACTTGAAACTGTTCAGAATCATCCATCTAGAAATAGAAATAAAAAAGCTTCAAATAGTGGGCAAGCGAGACCCTATGGTGTAGGGCAGAGTTTTCCAAATTGGGTGTCTTGACACATTACTGTATCGGCTGCAGAGTGTAGGTCTGTTGTGCAAACATAATGATAACCTCCTGAGTCTATGTGAAATAAACAACAAATTGTATATTTTAAGATATATAAATGAAAGGTTTTCATGATATACATTCTGTCCCCATACATTTCGCTATTACAATTCTTACATGGGTCTGTGTGTCTTGTAAGGGTCGGTTTAACTTCTGGTGTGCTAGTGAAACTGAATGACTGCGTCTAAAAAGGTGTGTCACCAACATTTAAGGCTATAACTTGTACAAAACAAAATACAGTTACTTAATGTAAAATAAATAAAAGATGAAAATTTTCTTACTGTTAAAGCACGATTGACCTCAGATGTGTTATTAAAAGTGATGGCTGCCAGAACAATATTGAAAGCACTGAATTCCAAGATTGCTGTGTTGATGGAATTTGGATTAACAGATTGACCACTGCTGAAAAATACAGCAACTTTCCTCACGGTAACCCCTGGGAGAGTTCGCTTGAAAACATTCCTGGCAACATATCTCATAGACCCACCAAGGTCTGCTTTATTTGCCAATCTCTGATAAGAAAGAGCAGCAAGTTCTTGTATCAACTGCGTCTTCCTGTGGAAATCGGAAAAGCGAATGAGATGGTTGGCATCTGAGCTGTAGGACACGACAGCCACTCTAGCTCCCTCTGGGCAATTGCTTTCCCTAATTTTCATGTTGTTGACAACTTCTATGGCAATCTCCTTCATCCTTTGAAATAGCTGGGGTGTGGTGTCATGGGAAATATCCAAGGCAAATACCAACTCAGTGGGATACACTGGGCATTCCAGTCTTCCTAGCATGCAAAACAAAGCAATTGGTAACACAGAAAAAGAATTCTGGAAGAAAACACAAATTCATAAATTTAAGGGACTATCCAGCTGAATGTAAGTGCTTAAAATATAAATAAATATCATTATTATTTATAAAGGGGAGAGATGTAAATATATTCTGATTTTTGCTATCAGTCCTAGTCACCACATCCAATATGGCAGGAATACGGTAGTAGTTCAGCAATATCTGGAGACCCACAAGTTTCCCATCCCTGTTTTACCACGTTGGCCCCGTCCCCTACAAATTGCCACAATAATGTTAGACAGACCCATGGAGAGAAACCACACATCTGTTTCCATACATTTCTACATAGTAAACTAGTCAACACTTTTTTCATGGAGTATCTGCAAAAGTAGGTCATACCATACCATAAAGCCATACCATGACTTCATGATCCCGTGGCCATACTGTAAGAAGTAGCACTCAAGCAACACACTTGGAAATGTAAGCAGTATTATGTTAAAGACCCACCTTCATAACAAGCTAAACAAAAGAAAGAAAAAAAGATGAATAATTGTCATACAATCAATATTCTAATCACCAATATTAATTCTTGTAAATTAATCATTTAGATCAGTAGTTCCCAATCTTTGGTTCTTCAAGTGTTTTGTGACCTCATCAGATGGGCAAAACTGGTTGTCCTATGACAGTTCAATTTCACTTCAGGCATGGAACCAGCTGGATTTCATTACACAACATTGATCTACTTTTGACAGGGTCCATGCCTGAAGTGAGGCCGAACGATCATAAGAGGCAGCACCGACAACATGGGAGACTTCCTGTGTTACATAGAGAACAACGGGATGAAGCTGGGCAGCATGTGGGATGATGTAAGGGGTGGTGCAGGTGATATGGTGCATGGGGCAATGGGTTCCCTATGCCTCATACCAAATTCGCAGTGATCCATGGTGAATCCCATCACTATCGCCTGGATCACTGACCTCAATGTGATGAGGTCTTTGGACTTCAGCTCCTACAATTTCTAACAGCTGGTAAGAGGGCTGGGATTTCTGGAAGTTGAAATCCGAAAGAACAGGAGAATCAAGGGTTGGGAACCACTTATTTAGATTACATTCTCAGTCCTGCTGTTTTACCATCTTACATCCACCCACTCCATTGCTAAACAATGGGCAAGAATGAATTCTGGCAGATAGGGCAGCTCAAAGCTACCATGTAAACAGACTTAGGTGGCTTCCTATTCAACTAGCTATTTGACAGTACAGTTTTCACTGAAATGCCAAAGAACACCCCAAAACTCTGGGTCAAACCATCTTCTTTGGTCCACTATGCACTATCCAACAAAGAGTAATAAACTCTGAGTAGCGGATTGGCTAACCTTTTGTTCATGCCATACATAGGTATAAGCCAATCTTAGACATGTGAATGTAGGTTTTTAAATTCCTTTCCTCCCTCTGCACTACAGCAAACAATGAACCCTTCTTGAATGACTGTAGAGCCAATGAAGCTCCCTCCAAGGCCATGCTGTACCTCAGGCGGACAAGGAGGGAAGCATTTGAAAAGCCACTATCTGGCTATGTTCTGTAGCCATCTGCTGAGACCTACAGAAGATTCTATCAGATCCCAGTGGAAAATTCAACCATTTCACACCTGCCTGTGGGAACAATTCCCCTGCTACTATTATCTACCATATACATGGAATGGATATAGCAGTGAAGAGGAATGGTCAATTGTAGCCTAATTCTGGCTTCAGCCATACATTAAACCATAGACTATTTGGGTCATATATACTCCTATTCATATACACATATATGAGTATAACTAGTAAATATCATTACTTACAGCTGTGCTCCTGAATATAAGTAATGAGCTCACAGGGCTGTAGAGTTAGAAAAGGAGAGAAGGGGATCACATGTTATCTCAGAAATATTGTACAATGTTTGTTTATTTATTTGTTTGTTTGTTTGTTTATTTATTTGTTATCTCTCAGCCTCTCAGGCGACTCAAGGCGGTGAACAAGCGGCAGCAAGTGCCCACATATAACACATAATTAGATAAAAAACAATCATATAAAACCATATAAATGTTCCCTCGCTACTTCGCGGTTCGCTTTTTGCGGACTTGCTGTTTTGCGGGGTTTTGCCTCCCAATTTATGAATCGCTGCCGTTGCCCAGAGCGGTGTTATAATCCCGCCTCCTGGCACTGATGGAGTGTGACAGGGGGTTTCACCCTCCCCCTCAGGAGAGAGGCAGCCAATCAAGAGAGATTGCAAAGTAAATCAGAGATAGCTAGGAAAGAAAAAGGTGTGCGGTGCCTTTAAATCTCTCCTTGCTTCTGCTTCACCCTCGGAAAGCAATATATATATATAGCATCCCTACTTTGTGGATTTTCACTTTTCATGGGTCACCCTGGAATGCAACACCCATGATAAGTGAGGGAACACTGTATAGTATTTTCCCCATTGCATAAGTTTTGTGTTGTAAATACATACCGAAAAGGAAGCAACACCCTTTTCACCCTTAATACCCTGAAAGGAAAGAAGAAAAAGAATGGATTTTTTTTGCATAAATTCTTAAGAATTTGCTTCCGTGCAAAGTTGCAAATCCTAAAAAATTGAAAGGGGGTGCAACTGTTGCAGAGTATAAGGATTTAGTAAAGCAATTTGAATTGTTCTGCTATTTTATGTCCTATGAGATGCTATAAATTTGTATAATTTATGAGATGATATAAATTAGAAATTAGGAATTCAACATGGTTTGAAACTATGCAGCTATGTAACAGTTAGAGACCCTGATCAGCATTTGCAACTGCTTTATTAATACCAGGCTCAGAGAATTCCTGGAATTTTCATCATTGCAACACCAAGAAGTTTCAATGCACATCTTTCACATGGAATAAAAACACAAGAAGGAGCAAGTAACCCTTATTCCTTATAAGGAAGATGGTTCTTATTCCTTATTCATCAACAGCTTTCCATAATAAAAGGCATGCTATAATTTCATTTTGACTCACAGTGAAATATAGGGACCTCAGAATTGTGTTAAAATGGAGGTGGTTCAACATTGGTAGGAAGGTTGTTATTAATTTTGTTTACTTACAGGTATGTACAGAAGGGTGGCAAATTACTTTTCCCATTGTATTCTTGAAGGCTTTCATGGCCAGAATCACTAGGTTGTTGTAGGTTTTTTGGGTTGTATAGCCATGTTCTAGAAGCATTCTCTCCTGACGTTTCACCTGCACCTGTGGCAAGCATCCTCAGAGGTTGTGAACCTCACAACCTCTGAGATGCTTGCAAAGATGCAGGCGAAACGTCAGGAGAGAATGCTTCTAGAACATGGCCATACAGCCCAAAAAACCTACAACAACCCAGTACTTTTCCCGTCCATTGTCACTGAAACATTCTTAAACAGTAAGGGGACAAATACAACTTGTTTCCTGTTTTTCCAGAGACTTAGATCCAACTCTCTTAATAACACTATGTACCAAAATTTTCTGTTCCTGGCTTGGAAGTATTATTCCTGTTTAATTGTGCAATTCTTACTCTAAAAGTAGTTGTTATGCTCCAAAAACTTCATTTTTGTAACTGCCACAAACTATGTTGAATTGGTTATGCCTCAAGCTATTCATTGAAAAACGAGAGCAAAATGTGCTGCAGGATGTCCCTCCTGCAAAAATTAAGTTTTTGCAAATTAATGAACTTTCCCCATGTTTTATGATTGAACCAATTAGGAAACGATACAACCAATCAGAAACAAAAATCATGTTACATAATGTAATTTTTAGTGCTTGATCATAGAATACTCTTTGAGGATTGATCATCCCTAAAGGGACTCAATTAAATGTTAGTCATGAGATACATTTAAAGTGTAGAATTAATGCAGTTTGGCTTCATGTTCACTGCCTTGACTTGATGCCATGGAAATTGTAGCTTTAAAAGATCTTTAACTTTCTCTGCTGAAAAGTGCTTGTGCCTCACCAAACTTTAAATGCTCATCAAGTTGCATGCTGGATCTGTGACGGGTTAACATACCCTGCGTCCTGGAGGACCTCGATCTCCTGGTGTCCCCTTCAAACCAGAAGCACCTGCAGGGCCCTAAAATAAAGATGGGGGGGTTGAAAAAATGTCTAGCCACACCTTTTGAGCCCACGAGAGGTAAATGGTGTCAATAATGATATACAGTAAGCGATCTGGTATAAGAACAGTCATGATTTAGTACGTATGAATGTTTGAAAAAGTCTCTTAATCCTCAATTCCTTGTGCTTGGAATCTCTGCAATTCATGTTATGCAGCCAGGGGAAAATTTGGTTGTGTTTCCGATCCTTCATTTTCTACACTCCACTTCCATTACCTTAGATGTGATATGTATGTTGTGCCACCCATTACTTAAATCAGGGCTGTCCAACTGGCGGCCCTGGGGCCATACACGGCCCCCAAGCCCCTTCCCCACGGCCCCCTAACCCCCTGCAAGACATCAGGTTTGGTTTTTTTTAAAAAAATGGAAATTTTTTTTGAGTTATTTCAATCTCGGGGGGGCGGCGCGAGGAGGGGGGGCGACGCAAGTGAGGAGGAGGCGGAGGGAAGCCACGTCAGATGCCCTAGGGGCGGGACTTCCCCCCGCCTCTTCCTCGCTCGCGCAGGGCCACTCACGGGCTTGCACGCCAGGGCAGGATTGGCGAGCCGCCTCCGCCCGTGTCCTTGACTCTTGCAGCGGCCATGCCTGAAGGAAGGTAAGCTCCCGGGCTTACCTTCCTTCAGCGCGCCGCTGCAAGAGCTAGGGGAGACGGCAGAGGGCGGCTCGCCGATCCCCGGCCCGCCTCCCGCCCTGGCGCGCATGCCCGGCATCTTGCGCGACCCACCCCAAAAAGGGCATGCGCGCCAGGGCGGGAGGCGGGCTGGGGGATCGGCGAGCCGCCCTCCGCCCTCTCCCCAGCTCTTGCAGCGGCTGCGCCTGAAGGAAGGTAAGCCCAGGAGCTTACCTTCCTTCAGGCGCGGCCGCTGCAAGAGTCAAGGACACGGCGGAGGGCGCCTCGCCGATCCTGCCCTGGTGCGCAAGCCCGGTATCTTGCGCGACCCGCCTTTTTCGACGGGGCTGGGTGACGTCAGGCGTGGCGAAAAGGGGCGGGCCGCGCAGGACGCTGGGCATGTGCACCAGGGCGGGAGCGGCCCCGCCCCCCACGAACAGCCACGCCCCCACTGCAGCCATGCCCCCGCGAGCAGCCACGCCCTCCGCTCCGGCCCCCAAGGTGATCCGTCACCTGCATTCCGGCCCTTGGGCCCGAAGATGTTGGACAGCCCTGACTTAAATGATACATGTGTACATAGACACAGATGGAGTGATTGTTCTATTTTGATTTATTCTGAATTATAGATTGTGCATTATACACTCCGTGCTGCCCCTTTTCTCTTTAATTGGAAGTAACAAAACCAATTGTTTATCCCTAACTCTTCCCTCCCTTTTAATTTCCATTGCTCTTTTTCTGTGCTTTCCTTATAGGTTCTCCTTGCCTCATTAAATACTGGATTTAACACTGCTTTCAGAGGTCACAGCCATAGAGGTGTTTTTTGCTCCATCCCCACCTTGTATCTTTTCCAGATTGCAAGGAGACAAACTCTTATAGCGTGTCTATTGAAAGTCTTCTCTTTTTTGTACCACAAATACACATGCCATCCAAATCTTAAATTACATATTTCTAAGTTAAGTAAAGTATGGCTTTCTCATCTAATCTAATCCAATCCACTCCTTTATTCAGCTAAAGCCTGCAACTTCATATTAATAATTAAGGTACCTAAGTAATGCTTGAGATTCCCCACAGATCCAAAATCCATGGATACCCAAGTCTCATTATTTACAATTGTATTGTAAAACAGTGTCTCTTATATAAAATAGCAAAATCAAGAGTTGCCTTTTGGATTTTTATAAAAATATTTTCAAGTCACGGATTGGAGTGCTGACTGTATCATCAGTGGCAGAAAGGCACTACAAAGTACAGTTCTGGTCCAACTTACCTGTCCGAACACATCTCCCACTATGAGCCTATGAGAGCTTTAAGATCGGCTGGGAAGGCCTTGCTCTCTGTCCCAACCTATGTGCAAGTGTGATTGGTAGAAATGAGAGACAAAGCCTTCTGAGTAGTGGCCCCTCAGCTGTGGACCCCCCCCCCCTCCTCCATCCCTCCTGGTTTTAAGAAAAAAACCTTTAAGACCTGGCTCTTCACGTAGGCATTTAGTGAATAGGAAACTATGGAATGAGACTTTAAGAGCTTGAATAATAGACTGTGGGTTTGGACATGAGATTATAATTTCACATTTTATATGGTTTTAATCTGTTTAGTTGATTGATATGTGTTTTAATTGCTTATATGTTTAGATTGTTTACATTTTGATGAGATGTGTTTATTGTTTACTTGTGTGGCATTGAATTCTGCAGGATTTGTAAGCCGCCTTGGATACCCTCTGGGTAGAGAAAGGCGGGGTAGAAATGAAATAAACAAATAAATAAATAATGATTCAAAGGACCATTTGTTGATTTCTAGATTTTAACTTTTTATTTAGGTTATTTATTTTGTGCCTTTTAATAGATAATCAAAATACTTTTAAAATACTCAATTCATTCTTTTAACACAGGCATATGCAAACTTTGGCCCTCTAGGTGTTTTGGATTCCCACTCCCACAATTCTTAACAGCCTACTGGCTTGTTTTAATATGTTAGGTATACAAACCTGGTGTTTTTCTGGTTGAATGGTAGTTTGCATTATTTTATAGTATAGGTATCAGCCAAGCATCCTTTAATCAATCCTAAAGTTTACAGAATTTATGTTTTTTATCTCACAGGTCCCAGAATCCTCCATTCTCATAGCCATTGCATGGAAAATTAAAGGAATTGTAAACAAAAAAAAAAAAATTTCTTCACTTTGCATTTAGCACAATTATATGTTTCTACCTATTATTCTTCTGCCAACCTAGCAGTTTGAAAGCATGTAAATGTAAGTAGATCAATAGGTACCAATACAGCAGGAAGGTAACAGCACTCCATGGAGGCGTTTATAGACAACGGTTTAGAAATGGAGATGAGCACCACCATCCAGAGTCAGACTAGACTTAATGTCAAGGGGAAACCTTTACCTTTACCTATTATTTAAAAATCATTGTTGACCCCCACCTTAGCTGGGAAGGCACTAAGAAAAGATCATAAACAGTTTGGCTTGTTCTAAAAACTGAATTAAGATATAAAGTATAAAGTTTCCACTTGCCGTTTGCCCACGGATCCCTTTCGGCCCATGTTCTCCTGGAATTCCAGTGTCACCAACATCACCCTAAGTTAAATGTATTTTAAAAACCACCAATGTTTAAAACAAGAAGAAAATGACTACTTGGATTCTCTACTTATTAATCAAATTCAAACATATCTGACTAGCAACAAAAAGGTAGCTAATAGTATCAAATATAGAGTGAACACATTGAATAAATACAAATAGACTAGTGAAACAGATCAGGGGTGCAACCACTACAACAGTTCTATAAACCACAAATCCCATCCGAAATAAAACAGTCTTGATCATTTTAAAATCTCGGAGGGGAAAATTATGACACATCAATCGTTGTGGTGCCATCATTGAAAAGCCCATGTCTAGGGTGCTCTATTACAAATGGCAAGGAAACCTGAGTGTTAAAGCAGAACCGATTGAGAAGGTAGATTTACATTGGAAAATAAGGTTCTTCAAGTAACCTGCCTGGATCCAGGACCTGAGAAACCATTACTTTGTTGTGCTGGTGGTGAGCCTTCGAGTCATTACTGGCTTATGGAAATCCTATCAGAGAGTTTTCTTGAGAATATTTGTTCAGAAGGGGTTTACCTTTGAGACTAAGAGAATGAGGTTTGTTCAAGGTCACCCAGTGGATGTCCATGACTGAGTGGAGATTTTGGTCCATGACCTTAAAGGTCATAATCCGTTGTTTAAACTACTACACCATACAGGTTCTCCATTACTTTGTACCAATTTTCAAAAGAAAATGTGAGGTCAATACAGCTATTCCAAATGTCATAGGTTCTCTGCAGTCCACTTCAGTGAAAAAGCTAATAGGAATGTCCTAGCTGCAATACTCCTTGTCACACTTCCAGGAAAATTCTGCCATTAATCCAACAGGAGAGAAAGACAAGACTAGATGACTTTTAGGTAATCTGATAGCTATTGCAGTCTCTATTCATTACATGCTTAAATAACAAAAGGTCATGAAATGCTGGGATCCCAGAAGCGCCAATAACTAGGATCAGAGAGTACTGGAAGTTGGAGATGACCAAACACAAAAGGCATCAAATTCCATGTGAAGAGAGGCTGCAATTGTCCGTGTGGCGGTTACAACAGCTTTGCAAAAGGATGTCAACAAAATAGAATTGGGGGGGGAGAGAGAGAGAGAGAGAGAGAGAGAGAGAGAGATACAAACAAATGGACCAAGACACATATGCCAAGACCCAAGTGAATGCTGAATTATTTTTAAACATAACAATATCGACTTTTTAAAAAAAATTGGAATATGTACAGTTTGTATACATTTTTGTTTGCATTGGTGTTTGTATGTGTAATTGAATGAAAATTTACCTAAAATACACATGTTTGGCAAGCACTTCCACTAGCGCTAAGTGTCTTGAACGTTATTTTCATTAATATACGCATTTTTGGATGCTGTTTCCCACAGTATATACACTTGAGTATGTAGTTTTATTAGGAAATTCCATTGTAATTTGAAGGCTGAATTTTTTAAAGTGTGAGATTTAGCTCATGTATTGGTTGACATGTTGGCCCCTTTGCATTATCTGGTTAGGATCATTAGCCCTCCCAGAAGGATGAAGTGATAAACTATGCTATGAAAGCTCTGCATTGAAGCATGAAGTGGGAAAGGAGTGAGAGGGATAATAAATCTCAGCCACATGCCATTTCTACTGTCTTCCCAATGTTCCTTAGTCTGGAATGGAGTACTTTGGAAGTACAGGCAGTCCCCGAGTTACAAACATCCAACTTACAAACAATTCATAGTTTGTGTGGGTGAGACAACAGGAAGTGAGAGAAATCTACCATTCGGAAGTGAAACTCTGCAGAAAGAGTTACCATACAATTACAAACAAATTCAACTTTAAAACAAGCTTACATAACCTATCTTGTTTGTAACTTGGGGACTGTCTGCACTTTGCCTTTCTTGTACTGATTCCCCATGGTGAATATGAGTGTGTGTGCATATATTTTCAAGTTGCCTGTCAACTTATGGAGATTTAGTTCTATGTTGGCTTATTCAATTTAATACCAATATGTTAGAAGTTATTTGTTTATCTTAACACTTAATTGTAATCATTAGTACGAATTGACCATCCCTTATCTAGAAATCTGAATTACTCCAACATCCACTTGAGATTATTATTATTTCATATCAAGAAGCATTACATATATTAGTATAAAACCGATTTTAAAAATAGAAGGAGCACAAGCGGCTAAATATTTTTTAACCAAAAATGGGCAACAGCAACTGCATTGTCTGTAGCCTCCAACAATTCTTTCTCTGTACATGAGGTAGGGCATAGTGGACAAGCATACAGGTGTGAAGCTGTCTGTTCTGCTCCACAGTCACACAAGGTGAAGGATTCTTTTAGATAGTGCCATTTTGCCAGGATGTCTTTTGATCTGCCCGCTCTGCTTCTGAGTCTGTTCAGGGACTTCCAAGTTGACCATTCTTGGTTTGCCCCTGGAGGCAGACCCTCGTATTGGGGTGGGGGTGGGGCATCCAATTGGGATTTCCTGGTTTAGTTGACCATCCACTTGGGATAGAGACAACATTTTTTTAACACTGCCTAAGGAGACACTTTTCCTTTCTGGCGGTTCAGTGTGGCTCAAACTTTGTTTCATGCATGACATTATTTTTTAAAATTCTATAGGCTACGTGTATAAGATGTATAGGAAACATAAATGAATTTGATGTTTAGATGCATCCCGTCTCCAAGATATCTCATTATGGGTGTGTATGTACAAACACAGGTGTTCCAAAACCTACCCAAAATATGAATTCCCAAACATTTCTCATTCCAAGCATTTTGAAATTGGAACTTTTAGTGGGATAGTGAAGAGAAATGAAATCTTGATCAATAGGAGCACCCACAGGCACTTTTTTGAGATGGGGACTTCTCCAGACTCTCTCATTGGGTCATGATTCTTGCGATAGGAAAGGGCAAATCTTTAGGACTGGATTTGATTGGTTTTCTTCCTTTAGGGCTTGAGAGGAGGGTCGACATGTTCAGGTTTCCAGAATCAGACAGTCCAGGGACAAGCTAGATTAGCTTGCCTCTGGGGCTGTGTGCTTGACTTTGAGGTGTCGGCATGGAGATAAGTTTACACTTGCTTGAGCTCATACTGTACTTAGCAGCTCTGTTGTAGATCAGGATTAAATAGTTAATAAATGGTTATTAGTTTTTCCATATATATTGGGTATTTATCATAGGGTAGGCAAAAGAAAATAGAGGTTATTCAAATCACCATTTCCTTCCCTGCATAGAAAAGAAAGACAAAAAGAAGCTGGGCTATGGGTCCTGGAGAAAACATCTTAATGAGAAATAGTTTTGGGTTTTTTTTTAAAAAAAAGATAACTCATTAGATGTCTTCTCAATTGGCTCCTCGTTAAAGACAGAAATAAACGAGTGCATCACCAGCTAGAGGAGGCCACTATCATAGGCCTTTGGTTTCTACAGGGAAACACTGGGACACAGCAACAATATCTGCACAATTGTGTGAAGGACTGGATAGATTGTCAGGTCTGGGTTTATCCTCCAGACAGGTTCTTGATGTACTTTTTCAATTAATATGCTGCCAAACAGCTATTTCTTCACTACAAACAAACCATTAATCGGCTGTCAAACACTATTTCCACTCTTTTGTGGATATTAGTTACCATATCATTGAAACATAGTAAAAATATTGGAGTAGTGATGCAGTTTGTCTTATTTTAACCTCGTTGGAAGTACATTACCTCCTGTCCTATATCTCCAGGAAATCCTTTCTGGCCCTGCAAATCACAAAAAGATTTTTTTAATAACATAAGAACATAAGAAGAGCCATGCTGAATCGGACCTCATCCCATCTAGTCCAGCATTCTGTATCACACAGTGGCCCACCAGTTGTACACGGGGATCTCGAGCAGAAGGGAGGGCAAAACCCTGACCTGCTCCCGACCCCCCACAACCAGTACCCAGGGAAATCCTGCCTACCTCAACAAGTTGTGTTCATGTCTATGTGTTTTCTAAGGCCTCTTCTGCACTGCCACATAAAATTCAGATTATCTGTTTTGAACTGAATTATATAGCAGTGTAGACACACATAATCCAGTTTAAAGCAGCCAGCAGCCAGACTATTTATTAGGGAAGGAAGGCTAAATTGATTACATGGATTTTTAATCAATGACTATTGCTATATTTTATTTCTGTCAAATTTATGTCTGGTTTTAAATATGTTAATTAAAAATTTTAATGTTTTAATGTTAATGTTAATTTTAATGTTTTAATGTTGATATACTGTGTTTTATATGTGGTGTGGTACCATGTGTGCTATTTGTAAGCCGCCCCAAGTCCCTATGGGAGATGGTGGCGAGGTATAAATAAAAGATTATTATTATTATTATGTGGATTATCTAATTTGATATTGGATTATATGGCAGTGTAGAAGGGGCTTTAGACAGCATTGTTGTGAGCCCTCTTGAGTTTCAATTTAGGGGTAAATCTGGTGCAATCATCAAATAAATAAACAAATATTGGTTTTGGGGAGATATGCATAGCCGTTAGTATATCGTGTACACATTTCTATTATTTTATCTCATTTCTTGTGTTTGATTTTGCTTAAACTTGTTTTGTTCATATTTATTTGATGTTATTATTTGCTGTATGTATTTTTTTTATATTGATTTCTTGTAATTGTTTGGGCTTGGCCTCATGTTAGCCGCCCCAAGTTCCCTTTGGGGAGATGGTGGCGGGGTATAAATAAAGATTAGTATTATTATTATTTAAACATAGCACAAGAGCATATCAAGACAGGCAGACCCACTGAAACAACAAACTCATATAAGAAATAGCTTCCTGGCTGCACCTCTGCTGGGTTATGTCCTCTTTACACCCAGCATGCATGCATTGACTGGAATACTGCTAGTGAATTACATATGCATTACATGAAGTTTATCAGTCTCTTTTTGGACAGCGGATGGGGAACTCGTCTCTTGCCTTTGCCAAAAGCTTCACAGTACCTGGCAGTTGCCAAACCCCAAGAGGGGCTTATCAGAGGGAGTGGCGGCGGGGAAGGGGGGGAGGCTTGGCAATTAATACCATGAAAATCAAACTATTCTAAACGTATGAGTGAAGGGAAAGGCCATTTAAGAGCACAAGTTCATTTCCCCACCCCTAACACACACAACAGAGCTGAGACTGCCTGTTTCTCCATTGTTTGAATTGCCTCCCCGTCCCTTCCTTCCCCACTGCTAAGGAACAGCAGCAGGAGCCCCTCCTGAGACTTGACATGTGTCGAAGAGTGGGAGGATTCTTGAATATTACTACTACTCATCACTATCATCATGTTTATTGTCTGGATTATTGCTAGCAATGCTTATTGGCTGCAATACTGCTAATAATGTTTACTGGTTGAAATACAGCCAGTTCCAGCAAAGCATAGAACACTAAACACATACAAAGACAAAGGTAATTCTATAACGCTATCGGAAGCAGCAAGCAAGCAGATTTGGGTTAGCGGAGGTGACAGGGTTTTTCTCCCCTCAACATGCTGGCCCCTATAAGGCATTGCAAGCTCCCAATTTTTATCTCCCTGCAAAGGGGAGAACTGGTCCTCTGACTTATTGGCCAGCACCTGAAACTGGTTCTTCAGAGAGTGCAGATGTCTGAAGCAGGCAGGAGAGAGAGGTCCCTTCTACACTGCCATATAAAATCCAGATTATCTGCTTTGAACGGGATTATATGGCAGTGTAGACTCATATAATCCAGTTCAAAACAGATAATGTGGATTATCTGCTTTGATAATCTGGATTATATGGCAGTGTAGAAGGAGCCAGAGACCTCCTTCCTGGGATGGTGAAGGTGATGGTTTTCCCCCCCCCCCCCCACACACACACACACACACACGCCAACTCCCTAGTGACACGAAGGGCTGGTCATATTCTCCTCCATTGCCCTATACTCCAGTTGGATTATAGGCTTTTAAGGTGGGTTTTAGGTCATTTGTGGCTTGTCTGTGGTAATAGTATCACAGTTACAAATGAGAAGACAAAGCAGTAATGATGTCTCAGGTCAAACATCGCAACTCATTCACAGGAGGTCAGCCTGCATTTTATTTGCATTTATTCCACCAAGAATTTTCTTATACGTACCTTAACTCCTTTATTTCCTGCCCCACCATAGCCAAGGGGACCATCAACTCCCTGAAACAAAATTGTATTTACATTGTTATTATTTTTTTTCATCCCCATCTTCTTATTCGTATACAGTGTTCTTTTGTGATAGTACTAAATGCAGAGGAATCAAAGATGGATTTTGACAAACTTGCCTCAAGAAAGGAGAACATTGCAAGATACATTTCCTCATTTTCTATATGTTTGGGTTTTACTCAGACTAATAATAATAACAATAACAACAACTTCATTTATATCCTACCACCATCTCCCAAAAGGGACTCGGGGCAGCTTACAAAGCACATGATAATATAAACAGAAAACACAAAATACAGTAAGATACATATAACACATAACATTGTCAATTTACATTATATACAAACACACTGTAAATACTCGAGTATAAGCCTAGTTTTTCAGTCCTTTTTAAAGACTGAAAAAGCCCCCTCGGCTTATACTTGAGTCAAGGTAATTTATTATTTTATTCTGTTATTAATATTTTTATTACATTTATTATTTTACTTTATTCCTTATTATATTTATTAAATTTATTGTTTTACTTTATGATTTTTGTTATTGTTACATTTATCAATTTACTCTATTTTTATTATTACATTTATCATTTTACACGATTATTCCTATTGTTGCATTTATTATTTTACTCTATTATTATTGGAAATATACATCTGTATAGTTATATTGAAGAAGGTTAGAATAATGGTTTAATCAGAGTTGGGCAGTCTTATCTTAAATTGTAGCTTTATGTAAATATTTTTTAAAAAATTAATCTACTGATGCCTCAATTAATGTATTTGAATTGGTATATATTTTTAAATTTATTCGTAGCTGCTGCATTTCCCACCCTCAGATTATACTTGAGTCAATACATTTTCCCAGTTTTTGGTGGTAAAATTAGGTACCTCGGCTTATATTTGGATCGGCTTATACTTGAGTATATACGGTATATATATCTCAGCATAGGAAGAGCAGAGCAGTTGATTCTTCTCTTGAGGTAAATTCATTTGTACTACAAAATGGCAACAGGATTAAGACTGAAATGTAAGCAAGAAAAAAAAAATACAAACCCTCATCCCCCAAGATCCAGGTAGTCCTATCTCCCCTTTCATCCCAGGTTCGCCAGGCTGTCCCTGTTAAATGAAGACAATAATAATAAAACTTTATTTCTATCCCACCCTATCTTCCCAACAGAGACTCACAGCGGTTCACAACATACAGCAAGAAACGTTCAATGCCATAAAGTGTGACCAAAAAAACAGCAAATAAACAAACCATAAATCAATTTTAACATGTTAGACATCAACATCAGACAATAGTGAAACGTTACAGCAAATTAGGCATCACACAACAACAGCAACAAAATCATGTTTTGACTAATAAACATTTTAAAACAAGACTTCAAAATTGAGACTGATAAGAATTAAACTTACCCCAATCTTTTACAAATCTAAAGGAAGAGCTTGGTCTTAAAGACATATGGAGGACAAGGAATTCGGAGACTAAAGACTATACTTTTTACTCTGCGAGGCACCAATCATGGTCCCGGATTGATATGATCTGGGCCACAAAGGCAATTCTTTTACAAACAGCCAAAATTAAAATACTACCCAGGCTTAACACCGACCACTGCCCTATGCTCCTCTCCTTAAAGAACAAGTCCAGGCTAAGAAGATGGAAACTAAATGATTCTCTCCTAAGTACAGAAGAAGATATTGAAAATAATAAGGATTTATTAAAGGATTACTTCAACCTAAATGTTAAAGATGGAATTAACAAAGAGTTGCTCTGGGATGCCAGTAAGGCAGTAATGAGAGGACACTTTATCCAACAGGGAACCTGGAAAAACAAGAAACGAAATGAGAAATGAAATGAGAAATGAAACAAATTGCAGAAAGACCTTGAGGATAAAGAGAAATTGCTCAAGGAAGCACCAGGTGCAAAGAAGACCCAATTGGAAATAAACTTAATTAAAAAAGAAATTAATTCCTTAGAACTAGACCTAATAGCGAGGAAGATGAAGTATTCCAAAATGAACTACTTTGAGAATGCTAACAAAGTAGGGAGGGTACTCGCGAAAAGGTTAACTAAGAAGAGGCAATCACAGTATATAACAAAGATATCCAAGGACGGGAAAGACTTCTTCTCGGATGAAGAGATCGCATTACAATTTAAAGAATTCTACGCGAATTTGTACCAAAAGGAGGAGATCGACATGGAGAGGATTGTAAACTACATCAGCAACCAAAAACTGGAGAAAATAAATGACAACCAAAGAGAACTCCTGAATTGCCCTATAACGGAAGAGGAAATAAAGGCAGTAATCAAAACCATGCCGAATAATAAAGCACCTGGCCCCGATGGCTTTACATCAATTTATTATTAAAAAACTCGCAGACATTCTCATACTTTTTCTGAAAGATGTATTTAATAACATCCTGCAAACTGCATCACTCCCAAGCTCCTGGAGAGAAGCAAACATCACCATTCTACACAAAGATGACTCGGACCCTAAGAATGTGAAGAACTATAGGCCGATTTCCCTGTTGAATAACGATTATAAAATCTTCACGACAATATTGGCCAACAGGGTAAAAATATTTTTAAACGAGTTTATAAATGAGGACCAGACAGGTTTTTTACCAAAAAGGCAGATGAAGGATAACATCAGGATGGTTCTCAATACAATAGAATATTTTGAAAGCAACAATCAAATCGAGGCGGGATTATTATTTCTAGACGCCGAGAAGGCTTTTGATCAAACCAGCTGGGAATTTATGTTACAGATAATTAGAGAAAAAGACATGGGCTATGGATTCCAAAATGCCATCCAGGCGATTTACTCTAAACAAAAGGCTAACCTCTTGATAAATGGGCAAATCACAGGCCCTATTAATATCCAAAGGGGCACCAGGCAGGGATGCCCACTTTCCCCGTTATTATTTATTATGATTTTAGAGCTGCTTTTAAACGCAATCAGAGCTGATAAGAATTTGAAAGGTATCAAGATTGCAAACGAAGAATATAAGCTCAACGCGTTCGCAGACGACGTTGTTTGCATTGTACAAGATCCCCTGGAATCCCTACAGAGATGGCTAGACAAAATTCAAGAATTTGGAGCTGTGGCAGGATTCAAAATCAACTATTCAAAGACAAAAATTTTAACAAAAAACATGACCAAGGAAAGGAGAGATAAACTACAAGAATCATCAAAACTGGAAATAGTGAATAAAATACGGTACTTGGGTATACATGTCACGGCGAACAACAATCAGCTTCTTAAAAACAACCATGAAGCGACGTGGAAAAGAATCAGGAAAAAGCTAGAGGAATGGCAACATCTTAATTTGAGCTTACTGGGAAGAATCGCCGTGATAAAAATGAGTATCCTACCAAAAATGATATTCCTCTTTCAGTCAATCCCCATTCTTAAGACAAACCATAACTACAATATATGGAAAAAAGACATTTTGAAATTCATATGGGCAGGGAAAAGGGCTAGAATAAAATATAGAGTCCTCACAGATTTGAGAGAGAGGGGGGGGTTAGCCCTCCCCAACCTACAACTCTACTCCGAGGCTGCGGCATTGGGAGCACTAAAAGAGTGGGCAACCTTAACAAGGAGAAAAATGCTCCTGTTGGAAGGATTCGACACAAGAAGAGGATGGCACTCATACCTTTGGCATGGGAAAGCCAAAATCGAAAAGAACTTCTCGAACCACTACATCAGGGTGGCCCTGCTAAAGGTCTGGGAGAAATACAAATTTAAATTCTATCTAAAAACGCCAATGTGGATCTCCCCGGTCGAGGCTCAACACAAAAAAGAAACCCCTAGTACCAAGTGGCATACATACAAACACTTAGTAAGAAGAAAGGAGACTGGATTGTCCTTGAAATCCCTAGAGGAACTCAGAGAAACCGACAGGGACCTGTCATGGTTCCACTATACCCAAATAAAAGATTATTTCAACAGTGACTCCAAAAAAGACTTCAACACCCAAGACACAGTATGGGACAAGATAATGAAATCAGACAAGAAATTAATAAGGATAATCTATAGACAACTCTTGGAATGGGATACTGAAACCGAGCAGGTCAAACACAACATGGTAAAATGGGCACAGGATCTGGGGCACCCAATCATGTTAAATGAATGGGAAGAAAACTGGAAAAAGAAAATTAAATATGCAGGTGACACTGTAATTACGGAGAACTGGTTCAAACTTTACTTTCGTTGGTACCTCACCCCCAGTAAACTCGCGAAGTTCTATAAAGGCCTAGACAACAACTGCTGGAGATGCAAGGGCCAGATTGGCTCCTTCATCCATTGCTGGTGGAAATGTAGAAAAATAAAAAAATTCTGGAAATCTATCCACCAACATATAAGGAAAATTCTAGACTTCGATTTAGAAATGAAACCGGAATATTATTTATTAAACTTAACAGGCCAGAAATTAGACAGGAATAAAGATAAGTTATTCTTTTATTTGACAGCGGCTGCAAGGCTGGTAATAGCAAAGAACTGGAAAGCAAAGGAATCTCTACCAGAGATAGATTGGATACTGAAATTTATGGATATTTATGGAATTTATGGATATTGACTATTTAAAGTCAAGACTGAATGATAACAGGCAGAAAAACCCAATCGATTGGAATCCTGTAAAAGAATACATAAAAAACTTTAAAGGCTAAGAAGCCCAAAAGAAAACTAGAAGTAAGACGGGATGACCCTACATCACCTGGGAAGGACGTATCAAGATCTTAGGAATGCCCCGTGGATTGGATCGGAAGACGATGGATGACGTTTTTTCTTAACGTCGTCCCCCTCAACTTATCTCTAATCTTATTCTCCTCACCTCTATCTATCACTTCCCCCCTTCTTTCTTTCCCCTACTCTACCCCGCTCTCTGTCCCCTCACTTTCTCCCCCCCTTTTTCCCCAATTTTCTCCCCTGACTAACTTCATCTCTAACTCTATGTTTTACTGTATTATTCTAGAAAACCCAATAAATAAATAAATAAAAAGAATTAAACTTTAAAATTTAACATTTTCTAGTTTAAATTGATACTGTCTATGGAAGTAATAAGAACTATCAGCTGAGCTCAATATTAGATTATCTGGGCTCATATAGCAACCTCGAAAACCGCCTCGGATCAGTTTCAAAGAACAGTAGAGTCTCGCATATCCGACCTTTCTCTTATCTGACATTTCATCTTATCCGACATCCCCCTTTTCCTCCAGCATTTCCCTTTTAAGAAAAGGAGCGCTCCCCAACTCTCTCTCTCTCTACTCCCAATCAGTGAAAAAGGCAAGACAAGGAGGAGGAGGAGGAGGAAGAGGAAGAGGAAGTGGTAGGAAAGGGGAAAAAGAGGCAGGACCAAAAGTGAAAGCATCCTCCCTCCTTCCTTCTATGATTTCCATGCTCCTCTTCTGCATCCAGGCACTTCCTGCTGCACCATTCTAGCCCCAAGGCATTGCCTTGCCTTAACCCTTTGAGTCCCTGTTGTTAGTAGTCTAGGTGTCTAGCACCGCATCAGATGTGTGTAGGAGACCCCGTATTTGCCGACATTTTCGTTTATCCAACGTTCTGCCGGCCCGTTTATGTCAGATAAGCAAGACTCCACTGTACTCTACTTCAAAGATTTAAAAGATTTCTTAGAAAACAACTGAGAACTGGACAAGATATAATGCACAAAATCTCATGTTATAATAAATCTGTTATAGTCTCAAGATTATTTATTTATATGGTACAACATAATGCCATGGCTATTCCTTTGAAAATTGCTGAGGACTGGACAGACACTGATATTCTCTGCTAGTTTTAAACATAATACTTTAAAAATTGAGTGAGCGTGGAGGGATGAAACAAAAATGAAAATGTTTGATAGTTTTCTGCCTCTTTGTGATCTATTATCCAAACAAACAATTTTCTGGTTTTCACATTTTTATGATGCATGTATCTTCCAAAGAAATTTCGCTGTCTTTTCCATTTAATGAAATTGAGTCCCCATAACTATAAAAGTAAGCAAAACATTAAAGTTATATCTCTAAAGAATTAATGTTTTTCTTCTTAAATTACAAGCACAATGTAGTTTAATTGTGCATTTGTTATTGAAAGGAGTTACTGTAAAAATATGTGTACAAATAAGTCTACCCCCCTTCGGGGGTAGTAAAGGGTGGGATACAAATATTTGAAATAAATGAAATAAAATAAATTAGAACACACTACATCTTCTGTCCTAAAGTTTACATGTTGATCTGTCCTGCAATATTCTGTTAAATTAAGATCTACCTCACATAAATTTGAGATGTGTGAAATCAAAAGAATAATAGTATTGCAACCTGCATGTTAACTCAGGAAATGTGGACCAGAACCAAGAATTTGAGAGAAGTGTGCAAGACTCAATTTTTGATACATTTTCAGAGGTTTCGTTGTGATTATTTCTTTTAACCAAGGATACGACCTGACACGTGGTCCAAATCCTAACATATTTTTCTCTTCCTATCAAAATTCCAGACTGGTCATTTTTATTGTGAGAAGTAAAATGAGCTGGGAGATGCCAAAACATACCTTACTCCCTTTGGTTCCCCAGCTCCCAGGAATCCCTGATGGACCTGCTACTCCTGGGTGGCCCTGGAAGAACACAAGGAAATAAAGAAACATAATAGTAAGTGTCTGGGATTTTGTGAGGTGCAATGTTATTTATTTTATCACACACCCTAAGAATGTGCTGTTGGTATCTGTATTGCATAGCAACAACAATAACAAATGTAGGCTTTCACATAGCTGGGAATACTTCACTATTGAATTTCTGTCTGTTTTGCAGCTGTTCAAGGTAGGCAGGGAAAGCTGTTTTAAAGCAGCAACAGTGAGATCTGATATTCATCCACTAAATCAGTGTTTCTCAAATGGTAGTCCTTCAGGTGTTTTGGATTTCACCTCCCAAAAATCCCAGCCAGTTTACCAGCTGTTAGGAATTGTGAGAGCTGAAGTCCAAGACATCTGGATTAGAACAGTTTGAGAAACTCTGCACTAGATCAGTGCTGTCCAACTTCTTCCGGCCCAGGGGCCGGAAGAAGTCTCACTAATCACCTGGGGGGCCGCAGGTGATCAGTGAGCGGGGCGCGGGGCCGATAGCGGGGGCGGGGCGGGGCGGGGCCAGCTGACTTCTTCCTCCTTCGCCCCTCCTCCTCCCCCCACGGACTCGCCGCGGTGCGGGAAGGAGGAGGAGGGGCGAGGAGGAGGAGCCAGCTGTCTTCCTCCTGCCTCTATCGCCCCTTCGCCCTCTCTCGGCAGCGCCCGTTGGAAGGCAGTTTGCAGCGGCGCCGCCGAGAGAGGGAGACGGGGGCGATACAGGCAGGAAGAAAGACAGCTGGCCCCTCCTCCCTGTAGCGCCGTTTTCTCGGCGCCGCCGCTGCAAACTGCCTCGCAACGGCGGCGCCGAGAGAGGGACGGAGGGGGCGATGCAGGCAGGGGAGGAGCCAGCTGTCTTCCTCCTGCCTGACGCTCTCCGTCCGGCGGAAGGAAGGCAGCTGGCCCCGAGAGAGGGAGAAGGGGCAACCAGGCAGGAGGAAGATAGCTGGCCCCTCCTCCCTGTAGCGCCTTGTCCCTTTCTCGGCGGCGCCGCTGCAAACTACCTCGCACGGCAGCCGAGAGAGGGACGAGGGGCGATCCAGGCAGGAGGAGGGGCCAGCTGTCTTCCTCCGCCTGATCGCTTCTCCGCTCTCCGAGCCGCTGAGGGCAGTTGCAGCGGCGCCGCCGAGAGAGGGAGAAGGGGGCGGTGTAGGAGGAGGAAGAGAGCTGGCCCCTCCTTCCTGTAGCGCTGTCCTTTCTTCAAACTACTTCTCGCAACGGCGGCGCCTGGACGGAGGGGCGATCCAGGCAGAGAGGAGGGGCCAGCTCCCTCCTCCTGCCTGATCGCCCTCTTCTCCCGCCCTCGGCGCCGCCGCTGCGAGGCAGTTTGCAGCGGCGCCGAGAGAGAGAGAAGGGGGCGGTGTAGGGAGGAGGAAGAGAGCTGGCCTCCTCCCTGTACCGCCGCCCCTTTCTCCCTCTCTCGGCGGCGCCAATGCAAACTGCATCGCATCGGTGCCGCCGAGAGAGGGACGGAGGGGCGATCCAGGCAGGGAGGAGTGGGCCGCTGTCTGCCTCCTACGTGGATCGCCCCTTCTCCCTCTCTCTCGGCACCGCCGTGCGAGGCAGTTTGCAGCGGCGGCGCCGAGAGAGAGAGAAGGGGGCGTGTAGGGAGGAGGAAGAGAGCTGGCTCCTCCTCCCTGTGCCGCCTCTTCTCCCTCTCTCGGCGGCGCCAATGCAAACTGCATCGCATCGGTGCCGCCGAGAGAGGGACGGAGGGGGCGATACAGGCAGGAGGAGGAGCCAGCTCTCTTCCTCCTCCCTGCCCCCGCCGCCCCCCTCCCCCCGGCCGCCTTTTAAAAAATCGATTTTTTTAAAAAAAAATTTTAAAATGGCGGCTGAGGGCATAGGTGGGGCCGTGTCCAACAGGCGACGGGGCCGGATCCGGCCCCGGGGCCGCCAGTTGGACAGCCCTGCACTAGATAAAGCAAATGAGACAACCCCCCAATTTTTTCAGGTTAAAAAAACTGTTTACTCGTGAATTTTAACTGGTTAACCAAATCCCCATGCTAAGTCTATGAGAAGCAAAAATTAATTTGATTTAATTGATTCTATAGAATGAACCATAGTATTTAAATTATTTTGTGTTATGGAACTACTCTTCATGATTCACTAAAAAACATTTTTCTCAATCCCCCCTCCCCCAAACCAACAAATTTTCTGGCTACAAAGTTGGAGATAACAATGACTATGTGGAATGAAAAGTATTATAAGCACTAGAATCAGGGCAATGAAAAGCCTGTTTGTCCATTGGTGTATCTAGATCAGGGGTGCTCATTATGTAGATCGCGATCTACTGGTAGATCGCATAAGGTGTCCTGGTAGATCGCAGACAGGGCAGGAGGAAGGCTCAGTCCTGTCCTGCCCTGCAGGCTCCCGATGCCGCCCAAGTGCTGCCGGCCCTGGGTTATCTGAGGTCCTTTCCACACAGTTGAATAAAATCCCATGTTATCTGCTTTGAATCAGATTATATGGCAGTGTGGACTCAGAAAACCCAGTTCAAAGCAGATATTGTGTTATATGTTTCACATTTTTGAAGTGGGTAGGTAGATCATTTTGACTTGGTTGTTTTATAAGTAGCTCACATGCTGAAAAAGTGTGAGCACCCCTGATCTAGATTGTAGAACTAATGTAGTTTGACACAATTAATTGTCATTGTTCAGTGCTGTAGAATTGTAGAATAACAAGATCTTTAGACTTCTCTGCCAAAGAGTGCTAGTAACTTACCAACCTTACCTACCTACAAGTCCCAGTGAGTCATACTAATTAAAGTGTTGTCAAACTGCTTCATTGTACAATGTAGATGCACCTCACCTGTGCTTCTGCCTTTGTTCCAGTAGGAATTCTTCATTCCTCGTGATAGTGCAATCTTAAGGGCCCCTGATACAGAAGACCTTTACAGGGTTGGGGACATTGCTCCCATGCAGGACAAGGAGGTGACCCACTTCTGAAACCTCCCAGCGGAGGGGTACATGACCATGAAATGGCAATTGAATTGTTCAATAGACTGGCGACTTTCCAGTTGATTTGACTGCTTAGGTATGAAAAAGGATGGAAAGACAGAAGTGGTACATACTGGAAACCCTTTGCTTCCTTGATCTCCTTTCCTTCCCTTAATTCCTTGAATTCCTCTTTCACCCTAGAAAGATATTTCACAAAAGAGAAACAATCAGTTCTTGTTTTAATTTACTCCTTAAAACACAGAGTCCTCAAAAACAATCATCCTAAAGATCGCTTTCAAAAAAGAGAAAGAGTTAGACAGGCAAAATAAAAACTTGGTGGAGAAAAAGTAAAATGAGGCTTGGCAGTAACAAGAGAAAACTGAAAAGGAGTGAGAGGAATGGATGTCATGCCCGAAAAATATTTCAGAAGGGGAAAATACATTACATAATCTTGTCTCTATTGTCCCTTAATGACACAGACACTTACTCAAATGGGCTTGCACCTCCCTTTACACCTAACAGCTTTGTCATCTATACAAAATATGATGAATACAATTAAAATAGCCCTTTGGTAGATCTTACATCATCTTTCTAAATGCGGACACTCAGGCTGAGACAGATCCTACATTTCAGCTGGATCTTTATGAAGAAGAAAAAATGAGGATATGCTTTTTATTCTGTTATCTTACACCTCTCATTTCCTTGTCAAAAACATACTCCATGACAGGACAGTTTCCAGTTTTGCAGTTCCAAGCCTTCCAAAACTTTTGTGCATTATTATATCCTATCTACAATACAATTCATCTTAAATTTCTGCAAAATAGGTCCTGCCGTTTTGAGTCAAAACACTGGCTAATTCATGGAAGAACTTATGCTTTATCCTAACATAGCCCCACTGAGTCAACTTTTGAATAGCGAGTCAACACATAGATAAATTCCTTTCATAAAATGGGTCTGGTTGGGACAACAATACAATTCAATTAGTCTATAGATCATAATAGGAATGGAAAAACCTAGCCCCCAAAGAGAGTTTTGCCATCTTCCCCAAAGGGAACAGTCTGCTTTGATGGAATGGAAAAACAATAGTTGATAATGGTGCATCTCTACAGCAGCATTCCTCTACACATGTGGAGCCTGTGTTCCTGCATTTGCTACACAATATTAATATACATTCCACAATGTTTGTATTTGATTAAGTCACAATCAGCCGTCACCTCTATGAAGAAACTAGCATTTGCTCAGCAAACAAATGGTGCTGGGAGATGTTCATCACCATATGTGGAATATTATGTAGCACAGTATTCTCATTTATTATATGGAGATAAGTATTATGTTTTCAAATACCCTCTTCAATTATGGATTTAAGAATGTAAGATTATTGTTCATTTGGTTGCAAACTTGTTTCCTGGAAATTTTCTTTTCATTAATAGTCTTAGGACCTTTTCACATGGGGCATTTTAGCTCAGTTTTTCAGCTTTTAATTGCAGCTTGGACAGGACCTACTGTGCGCCATAGCATGATGCATGGCAGGCCCCACCTACATTCCTCCCAAAGTGGAGGGGAAGCGCCAAAAAGTCAGTCAGTCAGTCAGTCAGTCAGTGCGCCAAAAAGTGCCTCCTCCACCACTACAGAGAGGAAAGTGTGTTTTGGGTAGCTCTGACTGAGCTAC
The DNA here is from genome assembly GCA_030556195.1 of Anolis apletophallus. Lineage (NCBI taxonomy): Eukaryota > Metazoa > Chordata > Lepidosauria > Squamata > Anolidae > Anolis > Anolis apletophallus. The sequence continues at coordinate 65,206,438 of JARBWK010000008.1, read as the reverse complement.
GTACCTGCACCCATATGATGGGGGAAAGGGGGGTGGAACAATGCACACTGCAGAGCATTGCCACTATTTCTCCCATCTGATAGGGACAGGGTGCCAATGCGCCCTGTCCTGTCCCCACAATATGATAAGGGAAGGAGGGAGGGCGCACAGGGCTCCACAAGCTGCCCCACGTGACTTCCCTTTCACTGACCAATACTGGCAAAACGTCACAACCCAAAAGGGCTTTCAATCTAAACTGACCCAATGCAACTAGGTGTACTAGGGGTGACTGTTTGATTGTTGGTTTTAGAATTGTTTTTACTGTTTTAAGTGTATTTTATTGTTAATGTTACCTTATGTAAACCGCCCCGAGCCTGTTGGGATGGAGCAGTATATACAATCAAGGTAATAAATAATAAATAAATAAATATTACTAAATAAGAATATAATTGGTTATTTATGAAAATGAAAATTATGCAGAAAATTTGCTGAAATCTATCCAAAATGTAGGTACAACATTATTGAGTTTTTAAAGCATGGATCTACCTACATCTTGGCTACATGATATTCTTACTCCCCCCTGCTCCAAAAGAAAAAAAACTTTGAACAGTTTAAATGCTGACCCGTGGGCCTTTAAATCCTTGCTGTCCAGGAAAACCACTGACTCCCTGTGATCCTCTTCTTCCCTGTAGCAACAAAAACATTTGTATATTAAAGCAATAAGGAACCAAACAAGCTGAGGTGGTATAAATGTGATTAGACTTTCCTTCTCTTTCCAAACAAAGCAAAACACCTCTGGGCTCCTTTAGTCCCGATGAACGTGATGTTCCTATGTCGTTTTGCAAAGGAAAATCAATACCATTCTTTATGCTGTGCTACAGAAAACATCCTATCCCAAACACCTTGTCTCATAGAATGACAACTTTATTTTAGGTGCATCCCAAACCAACAAGACCTTTAGTACTTAAATAAACAGGAACGGAAAAGAACAGGAAAGAGGGGACAATGAGATTTAAATGCGATCAGTTAAGAAGCATGTGTGAACTCTGAAAAACTATCAGGGAATAGTGTTTTTAAGAGATTAAAGGACAGATTGATACCCAGTGTATTTTGTAGAATTTAGTCCAAAATAACCAAATGGTAAAAGTTATGTATTCTGATCTATTTTAATCTCTTAGATAAATTAGAACAAGTATACATTTCTTAACTATTTACACAATGAAAAAGATAATCTATTAATTAGAAACAGCTGGTGAAAATGCAGCACTATTCATATGAGTAGAAAAGTGGGTTCGCTCCATAACACAGTACTTCTAGAATAAGGGACCCTTTGGTTCCATGCAAAGGTTCACATACAACAGTCATTGGCCTGACTCAGCATGGTCAGGAGTAAACAATATGGGAAGGGGTAAAACAAAAGATCAAATTTCAGAAGCTGACAAAAGATGACAAAAGGTTCCCCGCTCCTGCCCTAGAATTCTATGTAAAGTTGGATTTCTCATATGCAAGAGCTCCCACGTTATATTCAGTTCAAAATACAGTAAACGTGGGAAAGAGCAATGAATTAATTGGAGGTATCTTATAGGATATGAATACACCTGTTGAATCATTAGCATTTTGATCTGGCTTATTATGTGCTTTAATTTAGACATTGTGTGGGTTTTTTTTAAAAAAAATGTTCCAAATACATATAAAATAAGAACAATTTCATACAATGCCTGTTTGAGCTGAAATATGCTAACCCAGGTTCCACCTACATTGCCATATAATGCAGGTTGAGCTGCTTTATAATGGTCAGGGTAGACTCATAAAATGCATATTGAACTGCATTGAACTGGATTATATGAGTCTACACTGCCATGTAATCCAATTCAACACAGTTAATCTGTATTCTGAAACTGCATTATGTGACAGTGTAGATGGGACTCCTATCAACCATGTATATTGTGGTTAAGATCGTACTCTATTTGGAGGAAATTAAAATACTCCTGGTTAGAACCCTGCTCCTCCTTCCAATGTGTCAAGCATACCTGTCTCCTTCACCTAAGAAACAACAACAGTAACTATGGCCAATAATAGCCATAAAGCATCTAACTATGTTCCTATAGCCAGAGGCAGGACAATGTCATCTCCTAGGATTTTTGTAGTAGCTCTTGGACAAGGGTGAGCAATTATTTTTTCCAAGGGGCCACACGAGAGCAAAATAATATTATGGAGGGCCGCACCTAAAGGCTGAACTATATTCTAATCTACATTATTTATTTATTTATTTAATATATTTACTATATATTACACATCATTAATATTAACATATTAATATATCAAGAACTATTCATACATTATTAGTATTAATATCATAATTATTATATTATAGTAAGTATAGACATTATAATATATTGAAATTATAATATAACATTATTATATTATATTATATTATATTATTTATTATATTATTATAATAAAATTATTATAAAATAATAATAAAAACCACTAAAATAAAATAAAATTCAAGAAGACAAGGTGCGAACCAAGATGAAAGGTGACATCCTGAAAAGAGGAAGGATCCCAAGATGGAATGGCTCAATGACTCCAGCCCAGAGGATGGCAAAGTGGACCCAGCCGCCGCCGCAGCAGAGGAGAACAGGGCAGCAGGCGCTGTTCCCCAGCTGATCGCCCTGCTATGGAGTGCCGCTGCCAACATCCCAATGCAGCTCTGTGGGGCCTGTGTCGGCAGGCAGGCTTGGAGGAGCGGTGGCTTTGGAGGGCCTGCCATCCCTGGAGGTGATCTGGGCCTGCAGGAGGAGCACTCAGCGATCTGAGGTGGCTGTTCACCCTGGCCACCTGGAAGACGATCAAGTCTTGCGGGTCGCCAGGGCGATAAGCCCCCGCAGGTCGCGGAGCGCTCCCGCTGCAGCCTGGATCGCCTCCAAGAATGGCAGGCACTCCAAAGCCGTCGCTCCTCCGGCCTGTCTGCCTACACAGGCCCCACAGAGCCCGCGATGGGATGGCGGCAGCGGCACCCCTTCCTCTTGGCCCCGCCCCCGACGCCCTTCTCCCCGGGTTGGACAGAAGCAGCTGCCGGGCCAGAACCGGCCCGCGGGCTGTAGGTTGCCCACCCCTGCTCTTGGAGATCCAGAGGAAGATGTTGCAGTTATTTAGCACCAGACTATGGGGAAATAGCCAGGCACTGTGTGGCTGTCTCCCACCACTTCAGGACCACGTGGGAGGAGTGATAGGAAACAAGTGAGTTGAGTGGTTAAGAAGTTACTGCAGAACAATGGAAACAGTGAATAATGGTAAAAAGACATGATCAGACAAAGTTTGAACTTACACCTGTAGATGTCATCAGTACCATTCTATAAGATAGCCTTATTTATTGTCATTATGATAAAACATAATATCCTTAAATCACTGTAAGTTTCAAAATTCTGTATACATACCTGGGGGCCTTGAGGACCTCTTTGACCTTGGTGTCCCTGGGATAATATAATTATAACAAAATTAGAAATAAATTGGAAGTATGTGCCACTAGATTTAAAATGGCTGACTCCCAAGAGAGCTATTTTATTCCCTAGGTGGGATCAGAATGGCTTTGTAAACAAAGAAGAAAAAAGAATGGCAGCATATTCCAACAATATTGGTGGACGTCTCCTCTCTCAATGCCATCAATGAGATTCTACTTGTAAAAAAAGAAAACTGAATAGTGCTGGGGATTTGTCTGTAGAAGCTAGCAAATTTGCATAGTATCCATACTTCTCAATGAGCCACCACCACCCTCAGCAATAATGAAGGTAGCAACTTCATTTTGAACTAACCCAGGCCCCTTCCACACAGCTGAACAAAATCCTACATTATCTGCTTTGAATGGGGATATAATGGCAGGATGAACTCAGATATTCCAGTTCAAAGCAGATATTGTGGGTTATTCTGCCTGGATATTCTTAGTTATATGGCTGTTGGAAGGGCCCTCAAGTGTCTCAAAGTTTTGAAGAGTGCTCCCAGTAACAGGGCACTCAATGCAAAAGTTACCAAACTAAGATCTGGCAACCCAAAGGCGGTTGGGCCAGCTGACCAGGTTGTGGTGCAGCTGGTTGGGAGTCAGCTGCATTAAAATCACTACTGGTCATGAGTTCAAAGCCAGCCCGGGTTGGAGTGAGCTTCCAGCCATTTGTCTAGTTGCTGTTGACCTTTGCAGCCCGAAAAACAGGTGCATCTGTCAAGTAGGAAATTTAGGTACCGCTTATGCGGAGAGGTTAATCTAACTAATTTACGATGTCATAAAACTCTCCAGCACTATGCAAAAGAATGAGGAAGTACTCCATCGGTGCCACAGGTGGATGGTGAAGTGACAGCTCCCCCGGTGGCAAGAATTCAAAAAGCATATCCTCATGAAGATGGAAAGTTAAATAGCCTCTGTATCTGTCTATATATGTTGTGTGTCTATGGCATTGAATGTTTGCCATGTATATGTGCATTGTGATCCACCCTGAGTCCCCTGCGGGGTGAGAGGGGCTGAACATAAATACTACAAATAAATAAACAAATATATTTTATTTATATCAAACATTTGTATCCCGTCCTTCTAAAAATAAATCCTGGGGGCACGGGGAACGGGACTCAGGGCAAATTACACCAGCAACAATTTGATACCAACACATAAAACACAGTATAACACAGTATTACACATTAAATAAAAACATTAGGTTAAAATCCATTTTAAAACATTATTATCGGCCATATGGCCATATCCAAGTCCAGTTCAGAGTCCAAACACTTAATCCAGAGACTGTCCATTGTCAGCTCATGTAAACACTGCAATTGCTATTGAGCCTGCTACCCAAATGCCTAGTCCCAAAACCATGATTTGAGCTTCTTCCTAAAGGAAAGGAGGGATGGAGGTGACCTAACTTCACTAGGGAGCGTGTTCCACCCTTGCTGCTTTGGATTTGCCCCAAGTCTGGGTACATCTGCTCTACACAGTAATAGCTTCATGCTAATTTAATAGTCATATAGAAACACTTGGTTTTGTAATTTGAGAAAGTTCTTAGAATTCATCCTAAGTGCTTCAGATCCCAAGATCCCTTCGGATGGAGCCATGGAACCCTTCCACACAGCCATATAACTCAGAATATCAAGACAGATACTCCATAATATCTGCTTTGAACTGGATTATCTGAGTCCACACTGCCATATAATCCAGTTTAATGTGGATTTTATACAGCTGTGTGGAAGAGCCATGGTGGTTAAAGTCATATTAAACTACAATGATGCAGATACAATCAGATACAACAAGAAAGACAAGGAATATTGTTTTCTGAGTATGACAATCCACATTAAACTGTAATCAAGAATTTTCAAACTTTTTTTTATTTATGGAAGGCAAATATTTATTTCTACTGACTGATAGCCCCACATAGTTGCTGCCTGCCTTGCATAATTGCTATAAGATTCAATCACTGGGAAATGGGTTTTCTAGGGCTTACCCTTGCTCCTTTGGAATTTGGCAATCCTGTAAGGCCTGTTGGTCCCCTCTCACCCTGGAGACAAAACAAGGAATGTGAGTTACAAGTCACTTGAATGTATGCCTTGTTCCCAATTTTACAGTGTTTATTCACATAAACAGCCAGATGTTTATAAAAAAATACATTGTTCCATTATTTTGTAATGTGTTTAAACTTCACATCTAATCTAATTGGGAACAGAAGGTGTATCATCTATCCCTAGTGCAGGATATTACCAAATTTTAGAAAAGAACAGGCAAATCAGAACAAAAAGGGTAAGTATCCTTCAGTCCAGGGCCGTAGCCAGGATTTTGATTGGGGGGGGGGGGGCTGAGTTTGGTTCGGGGGGGGCTGAGACTGGGTGGAAGAGGGTCTACCCTAGCAAACCTTTTGTATTGTTATCCCAATAACCCCATTAATGTGGGATATAATGAGCATGGTGATCAGATCATGATATGAATAAACATAACAGTTTAAATAATGTACCAGTAAGGCCTTTTCGCGGACCACCCTGAGAATTTCGGGAGGGCTGAAGCCCCCTTAGCCCCGGCTACATGCCTGCTTCAGTTCCTATGACTACATTAAGGTTATGCATGCATATATCACAAAGTTGTTCTATCTCTCTAAATGTGCAATATAGTATAACCCCTGTATCCATGGGTGATGTGTTCCCAGACTTTGAGTGGATATACAGAACGACAGATGACAGAGAACCTTATTGAAATGAAGAACTTCCACCCCAAGAATACAGAGAAGTCCCATTGGAGAAAACACCTAGAGAAGACATATTTTGTTGGATATGAATAAATGAAATTGTAGATACTTGTCCTGTGGATACAGGAGTCATGATCTCAACCCCCCAGTTACTTAGATGTCAGTTAAACTGAGTTTGCTTAAACATATTTCCTGATAATGTATTGGTAGGTCTGCAAACACTGCACACACTGCAAAAGCCCTGAAATACCCAGCAGAAACAACAGGAATGTGCTGCCTAGCCAGTAAAGTCTCTCTACCACCACTTGCCACTCCTCCACAACCACTACAGACTTTGCTGAGTGGAGACACTCCAGAATCAAAACACTTCCTCCGCTATATAAGACAATACAACTCATGCTTCCAGATGACATCATTTGGAGCACACATAGAAAGTGCGCAATTCATGCCTACATGACCCCACCAAGACCATAAGTAACATCATTTCCAACCCTTACATACTCAGACTTTCTCGCATCTCCTAAATAGGGCACAGCAACACGTGCCGGGTACAGCTAGTTTATATATATATATATATATATATATATATATATATATACACACACACACACACACACACACACACATACACACACACACACACACACACACACACACACACACACACACACACACACACACACACTAGCTGTACCCGGCCACGCTTTGCTGTGGCAAAGAACAGCAACATCCCTTCCTACCTTTTGGTCTTGCTCTCCCCCTGTCTTCCTTATCCTTCAGCTCGTTCCTTCTCTCTTTGCTCCTTGTATATGAACTATAAATCCCAGTAACTACAACTCTCAGATGTCAAGGTTTCCCCCCCAAACTCCACTGGTGTTCACATTTGGGCATAAACTCCACCAGTGTTCACAGGTGGGCATATGGAGTATTGATGCCAATGTTGATTCCAATCTATCATGATGCCAATGTTGATTCCAATCTATCATTGATTGCACAGTGTTCTCTGGATGTGGTTGAACTACAACTCCAGAGGTCAAGGACAATATACCCACCAAACCCTTCCTTTTTTTCTATGGGTCATGGGAGTTCTGTGTGCTAAGTTTGGTTCTAATCCATTGTTGGGGGGTTCAGAGGAGTTGGGAGGGAAGGAGGGCCGAAGTTGGCCCAGGCGTGCTGTAGGTCTTCCTTCTCTTCCCTCTCCTTCTCCCCTTCATGTAGGCATGGAAGGGTTCCTTGGCAGTATGGGAGGAAAGGACAGGAAGGAGGGAAGGGAGGGAGGGAAGGGAAGAAGTGAATGCACAGTGCATCTGTGGTGCAGGGGATCCTGGGAATTGTAGTTTTCCAGATGTTTTGGCTTTTTGGAGTGTTTTATTTTTATTGTTTGTGTGGTTTTAAAGCTAAACACACCTTGTGTTATTTCCGAGGGGTCTGGGGAGTTCTGTGTGCTAATTTTGGTTGAAATCCATTGTTGGGGGAGTTTGGAGGAGTTGGGAGTCCCAAACTCCTGGAGGGAAGGAGGGCCAAAGTTGGCCCAGGCGTGCTGTAGGTCTTCCTTCTCCTCCCTCTCGTTGGCAGCATGGGAGGGGAGGAAAGGACAGGAAGGAGGGGCAGAAGTGAACTCTGCTCACCCCTTTGTGTCTTCCTTCCTTCCCTCGTTGTGGTGCTCGGCGGCGGGGAGGTGGGGAGGAGGGAAGGGTGCCTGCCTGTCGTTCCTCCTCTCCTCTCTCCCTCTCTTCTCCCTTTCTTCCTCATTCTTCAGGTCTTTCCCTCTGTCCTCCCTTTCCTTTTTTGTATCACTCCTCCCTCCCTCCCCCCTGAGAGAGAGAGAGAGGGAAAGAGAGAGGGAGGCAGGCGAGGGCGGCATGGAGTCAGGGCGGTTTTGGCGGCCCCGGGGAGAGAGAGGTGAGTGGGAAGCAGGCCTGGGCGTTCCTTTCTGCCTTTCCTTGCCTGAGGGGAGCCCGTCCGAGGCCTTCTCTCGCGGGGAGCCTGCTTTTCTGGCATTCAGAGCAGGAGCGAGGAAAGAGAGACGGAGGGGGAAGGAGCCGAGGCACAGGGTGCGCGCAGCTCTTCAGTGGCCTTTGAGAGAGGAGGCCGAATGTCCGGTCGCCGGTCCGCTGCGCTCCGTTGTCCGTTTTGGGGGGGTTGTGTTTGGGGGTGTTGGGAGGTAGGTAGGTTGGCGTTTTTTGGCTGTAAACATACCTCGTGGTATGTTTAAATGTTTTGCCAATTTCAGTGCTTCTGCGGCTTATAGTTTTGTTGTCTATTTGCCGAGTTGCACGACGGGAAGAAAAATATATATCCATCATCCTTTCAAGTTCAGCCTAAAATTCAAAGTTGTTGACATGTAAAGCTATGTAGAAGTCCCCACACTTTAACATTAAGCAGTCTGTTCTGATAGCCTGCTTACCATGAATTGTAAAGAGGAATGAAGTGGTTTCCACAGTCATACAAGCAGTGCACAATATAATCCATTTGATACACTGTATTTCTAATATCGTTATCCCATGCATCCCCTCCCCTGTTTCTAAACCATTGCAATCCATTTTTGAAATGAAGTACAGAGAAACCCATCACACGACACAAGGAGACTTCCTGTCTCCATCCATGATGCTTTGCTTAACAAATATGTGAATGTGTTAAGAAATGAGGGAGGGAGTAGACAGAAGATGAGCACATCTTGTATGTGCTCATCTTGGGAGAAATCATCTTCTGAACTATGGATCTGTATAAAAATAGGAGGGAATGGTCTAAAAACGTGGAATAGGATCTGTTCAATTCAGTCGCATTGACTCATTTTGGTAACGTTGGTAAATGGGTGTTCCTATGGGCAGTCTCCTACAAAACCCTGAAAACCTCCAAAACTCTAATCTCCTGATCCTTGGATTTGTGTTCAGTACAAATTGTCCTACTTAAAGAGATCACTGCCTTGCTTTTGCTTGATTCTAACCTTTTGAAATTGTGTTTTTTCCTACCTTTTTTTAAAACTAGAGTTAGCAATCCATAAAAAAATTCATTTAGAGGTAAAGCGGAAGAGCCCATAGGGAGAAATGGGGGTTAGAACAATGTCTCCTTGGGAGGCATTGTGAGGGGGAGAGGAAGAACCCGTCAGGAGAAATGAGGTCTGCCTTAACTGCACACATTCGAGTGATAAATCTGAGAATGGATGATTTTAGGAGAAAAGGCAAGAAACAACACTATGGGATGGGTACTGATCAATGTCATGATATGATTTTTTTAACATAACAGAGCTAAATGCCACTCCCCACAATAAGAAGAGGTCCCTAGATAGCTATTTTCATTGTATAGTGATTTTTTTTAAAAAAAAAATCAGAACATAAAAAGTTACCCCTCTTCCTCTTTCCCCTTGTAAACCTCTTGGTCCTGCCACATTCTTATCTACTCCACGGGTACCCTAGTAACAAAGGAGAAAAGTGTTAATGCCATATTGCTTAATTAAAAAAATATTCAGTACTGAATTATTACATCCAACCGTAATTTGTAAAGTCATCAGTTTACTAACACAACCATTTTAATGACTGCTGCAGTAAAGTCTAACTCATCTGTGCAGAATAAATGGTATGATATATCAGTTAGGTAAAGAGAACCCTCAGCCTTTCACCAGTAATTATATGTATGCACATAGAATTACTTTATGATGACCCCATGGAGCTCATAGGCCTTTCTTAAGAAAGGAATACTCAGAGGCAAGTTTGTCAGTTTCTTCCTCTGAAATATTGTCTACAGCAGACTCAATTTAAGTACTGACCATGTCTGACCCTGTTTGATTTCCAAAATGGTGAGCTTGCTGAGACCAAAGGGGTGATAAGCACCCAGTACCAACCTTTGCAATAGCAAGATCCTTGTAGACATAGGGTGATTCTACCTTGATCCCAAAAGCAGACTCGAACTAGCATCCCAGACACTGGTTTGAGCCTGCTTGGCTGAAAGGGACTCTCTGAGCTGCCTCAGTGGTAGCAATGACCTCTACTGATTACATCACACACCGATATAAGTGGTCAAGGTAGATGTGTCCCTGAATAAACACAACTGGAATTCCTTAAACGGAACACATATTTTAGATAAGAGAAGAGTTTAATCATTCCTGACAAATACTATCCGTAGCTCAGATACAGTCCATATTATAATACTGCATATTTTGATGAACAGATATTTAATATTGCAGGCTAGCTTGCTGAATAAAGGGGAGTGAGTTGGAAAACCAGGGTGAAAAGCCACAAATAGATTTTGATTCATTGGACTCTGTCGAAACTTACAGGATTTCCTCGAAAACCCTTTTCACCACGTTCTCCGGGGGCTCCTTTTGATCCCGGGCTGCCCTTTAAAACATAAAATTAAGAAATAGCTTTGAAGTCAGACATCAAGAGTCTCGGTTATTTAAAAAAACTGATATTTTCGGCATCAAATCATGATGATAAAAGATGACATATCACCAATATTACAAAAATTATGACTTCTGTACTGGAAACAAATCAAATACTAGAGACATGGAAAGAGTCCAGCATTATCTTAATCCGCAAAAAAGATCAAGACAAAGAACTGGTTTGAAATTACAGAACTATCTCACTCTTAAATATTGGTTATTGTTGCTACTATGAGTTTACAATATACTTTTTCCTAAGTTTTGAGAAGGATTAGTGCTGGTTCTGTTACAGCTGATATAGTTAATTAATGAGTTAATTGAGCATTTTGTTATCTTGTGTATAAAGTAAGATGCTGTGTGCCTGTAACTTTGAGCGTGATAGAACGTTGAAGATTGTGTTCTGTGCTCCATGTGTGACTCGGTCTGAATCGAAGATTGCTTTCAGTTTGTTGCCGGAGGAGAAGAGGAAAGATTACAGAAGAAGAAACAAGGTCACTCTATGGACTGTGTAAGAGAGACTGAATTTTGTTTTTGTCTTCTTATCTCTGAGTGGAGAAACATTTCTCTGAAGAAATTTATTTGCGTTGCTGAGAAAGTCATTCATCTGTTTTGTGCTTCTCTTGTGCTGTATGCCGTAAATACAGTTTGGACTTTTGTTTTTCTACTTAAAGCTACAGTCTCATGTTGTGGTGAACTGGTAATTTTGTTACAGGTTAAATGTGATTTTGTATGTGTGTTGAAATGTTGGGGTAATGTGAGCCGGAAAGGGCTGATATTAAGAGCCAGTCTCGGTAGGGAGAGCAGAGTTGCCATAGCAACGTGGCTGTGAGACAGAAGTGGGAGGAGTCAACAGCTTCTTCCAGAGCCAGGAATAGAATTCTGGGGAAGTTTGAATTTTGACAGTTGAACTGTCAGACCAGCTCTAAGACAGTTGGTACTGAGAAGCTCAGAGAGAGCAGTTGTGTTTAGACCAGCTCAAGGAGCTGAGAGGTGGATAGTTAATCCAGGCCAACTCAAGGAGTTGACTGTCAGACCAGCTCGAGGAGAGAGCAGGTTCTGAGTGGTTGGTGTTTAGAGCTGTGAGGCGCAGTTCTAGTGAGCTGAGCTTGCGAGCCAGCTGGTTTTATGTAAAGCCTGAGGGCTAAATATAGACAAAGTGTCTGTAAAAGGCCAGAGTGCCTATATATTGAGAGAGTTAGAAGCTGATCTAGCTGAGTAATAGCAATAGTTAAACATTGCAACTTTATATTTGTTATAACTAGAACATTTGTAACCTTTTCAAGTCGTGCCTCTTTGGAAGTGTTATAAAAAGTACCAAACTAAGCTTTTGTGCCAAAACAAACTGTTTATTGTTAGTTCATCTGAAAACCTCTCTCTGTGCCATTGCTTTCAAAAGTCAAGCCTCAGTTTGAAAGGCAGAGTTGCCTATCCTGTCTCACCAAGTGAACCCTCACATCGGTAGCCAGAATGAATATGGTGGCAGCGTAAAAGTAAAGTCTCCTCACCACTCTTTACAAGTCAATGTTCAAGCCTAAATAAATGGTGGCAGCGAAATTCTTTACATTTAAACAGTGCAAATCCTGGTTACACCGCAAAGATCGACGCTAGCTTTGTCAGCGGCGTTTCGATTCACCACATTTGGTGGCAGCGGTGGGATCACCTGCCCTGCCATGGAAAAAAGTTGGTGTTGACCTGTCCACGTCTCCACACATGTGTTTTTTCTTTATGAGCTATTCAATCACACTTGGAGTCATGGGGGCTAGAGTTTTCTCTATAGGCTACTCATGCTAAATCTGACAGTTATGAAATATTTACATCAATATTGACATATAGATTCAAAACATCATTGAGCAATTTGCATCCTACCTGGATGGCAAATTAAAGATAATACAAGGGTACTCCTAAACATAATAGAACATATTCAAAATTCAAAACTTAAAAAAGGATGCACTTTTACTTCTGGACACTGAAAAAGTCTTCAATCGACTAAATTGGAATTTACTTATGCAAATAAAGTGTTGTGAAAAATTCATCAACGGAATACTAGCAATATACACAGAATAAAAAGCTAAAATCAAAATCAATGGAGACATTATATAAACCTTTCCAAAACAGAGAGGCGTGAGGCAAGGATGCCCTGTCTTGACCCTGTTATTCATACTTGCAATAGACATCTTAGCAAAGAAACAATGGGAAGATGAAGATCAGATAGGAATAAAAGTGAAAAGCCAAAAATACAATATAAAATTATTTGCATATGACATTATCCTAATGTTGAAAGACTCACTGAAGGAATTTCCTAAAATGATACACCAGGTTAACCATTTTGGTCTAGTTGCTGGACTGATAAATTTACATAAATAAAAAATATTAATGGCACAGCTAAATAACAAAGAAAAAGAAGAAGTAAGATAAAAAAAACCACCAATCTCCCAAGTAAAATATTTAGGAATAATCATAATAATGAATAATAAAGACATCTAAAAATAACTATGAATAACCTGGAATGAAATAAAAAAGACTTGAAAAACATGATGAATTTGGAGATCTCTCTTCTAGGATGAATAGCTACAATAAAAATGAATATCCTACCCAAACTACTAGACTAAAGACGATTTTTTTTCAAGATGCTAAACAAAGAGTTAACCCTCCCAAAGTTAAAACTATACCAAGAAGCAGCCATATGGAATTGGTTAAAAGAATTGATCCATCTCAATACTCAAAACCTCATAGTTCTAGAAGGAGCAGACTTACAATTTGGCTTGCATGCACTACTAATTTATGAGAAAGTGGCAGAAGTCCCAAACTTTGATAATCACCCAATTAGAAAGAAATTCAGATGAGAACTTGGAACATGCACAAAAACAAAATTATACAAGAATACTGCAATTAACTTAGACTCAGGAAGCCTTTAAGCAAAGTGGAAATCCCAAAGGGTAACAGAAGATTGGTTAACCTATTTGAATTGACTCAAAAAGACAAAATACAGTTTCCAACTAAAAGGAAGGATGGAAATAAACCAACAAGACCACATCCTGAACCGATTTGAATTTATACAAATGCACCATTAATATCAAAAGGACATACACATAGGATTTGAGGAAAGAAAGACCAATTTTGACAAAATATTACAAGTAAGAAATAAACAACTATCCAAAATGTATGCCCTGCTGCTAAAACTACACATAGAAAATTAATATATCAACAAATGTATGATAAAATGGGCCAAAAATATTGGCTGTATGATTGGTCTAGATCAGTGGTTCCCAAACCTTTTTTTTATTTTTACCAGGGACCACCCTGACCAGGAATCACTCTCCAACATTAGTACCAAAAGGGTTACGAATCCGTTTTTGGTCAACTTTAGATTTGGTTTGGTTATTTGGGGTGCTGATTCAGAAAATTGCATTGGACAGACCACATCAGCTCTAGTTTCTGATACAGAATATATGCCATGATTAGCAACAGGGAAGGAGTGGCAGGTGATGCGAAAAGAGCTGAAATAAAATAAAATAAAATAAAGTGGAAGGAGGCTTGTAGACCAGATTTTTATCCTTGTGGCCCACCGGTGGTCCACAGCCCATAGGTTTAGAACCATTTGTCTAGATGAGTGGGAATATTCAGAAATTACTCACTTTTGTGGGGGAAATTGCAAAATGTTCTATCAATATTACATGATACCTGTAAAGATAGCCAAAATGCAGTCACAATTGAAAAATTCCTGTGAGAAATGTAAACAAGCAACAGGATCATTTTTCATATGTTCTGCAAGAAGGTAAAGGACATTTTGGATTGAAATCCATAAAACTATGGGAAAAGTTTTTAAAACTAAAAATACCCATGCATCCAGAGACATTCTTACTAGGCATAACAGATAGATAACTTTTGAAGACTTATGACAGACTGATGACAACTGCAGAAAGAACTGTGTGCAAGTGAGCATGAAAACTAGAAGAAACACCAAAAATGGAAGAATAAATAGTAAAAGTAGTTGGAATAGCGGAAATTCACATTTCAACAAGAAATTTTCGGATAAAAGAGCCTCCAATATTCAAGAAAGATTAGGGACACTTCAAAAGTTTCTTGCAAGAAAAGGAAAAATCCAACATGTTAAAAATAATAGGCTGTTACATTATATTTCACACAATGAACCAGATAATATGGAAACAACAACAATTCATATGCATATGAAAGACATTTTATTTCAATTTTAAAAAAAATTACCTGATAGCCTGATTCACCCTTTTCACCTTTAATTCCTGGAAGCCCAGATGGCCCCTGAAAGATAAAACCAATTGTAAATGTTGTAAAAGGTTTCTTTTGTTTTTCCCTTTAAAAAAAAACATACTTACAGTGATTGAAAAATAATTCTAAAAGGGAATTTCAAAATCTTACTGGTTCTCCGTTAATGCCATCCATTCCTTTCTCTCCATTGTTTCCCTGAAAGAACAAATAAAACCAGGACTGAACTGCCCGATTTATCCTTGTTTATGTTGACAGAATTCAGGGTTGGAAAATTAGTCTAGGGGCAATTTATGGGACCACCCAAGCACTGGCAAAAATGGACGTGCAATACACCAAGATTAAAACTGGGCAGTTTGAAAATAGATGAGGATTGTTTGTTTTATGTTAAACATTGCAAGGAGTCTAGGCAATCTACGAAAAAGACAAATTGTTGCTCCTAAACATTTTCAGAAGAGGCAGCTCATTCCTTCATCCCCTCCTTTGGTCAGAAAAACTATTGTTATGAGAAGTGCCAGGTCAGAAAAACTATGGTTATGAGAAGTCTGAGGACTTAGCTATGGGGCTAGGGGCCCTTCCAGAGAGGCTCTATATCCCAGGACATGATCCCAGGTTTTCGGTTTATCACAGATTATCTAGCAATGCGGACTCATATATCCAGCACTTCTTGTGCATGTCTCTTTTGAGTCTTAGCACAGTTAGAAGTTCTTTGGACATCCATTCTGGCTTCTTTGCACTTGTCCTATTTTTTTCTCTTTGTTGGCACTGTTTGCAATTGTGCCTCGAGTATTTCACTCTTGAAAAACTCCCATCCATCTGTAACTCCCTTATCTTTTAGTATCTGTGCCCACGGAATGCTGCTCAGTATTTCCTTCATTTTTCGGAAGTCAGCTCTCCTAAAGTCCAAAATGTGGGTTTGACTTGTCTTAGTTTCAGCCTTCCTTTGTACCTCAAATTGCAGGAGCACATGGTCGCTTGCCTCTAAGGATCTGACCACTTCAACCGCATCAATCAGGTCTTCTGCATTTATTAGGATGAGATCTAGAGTAGCTGACCCGCTTGTTGCCTCTTCTTCGTTCTGGACCATGATATTGTCTGCAAGGCAAGCGGCGAATTTGTTGGACTTGGCCGAGTTTGTTTTCCAGCAAATATCGGGATAGTTGAAATCGCCCATGACTACTATATCTCTTCTTTGTGCCTGTTTGGTCAACTGTTGGCAGAAGACTTCATCAAATTCTTCATCCTAGCTTGGAGGTCTGTAGTAGACACCTACAGCGAGACCTTTTTGAATCCCAGTTCCCTTGATTCTTATCCAGATGCTTTCAAGCTGGTTTCCCGGATTGCTGTCTTGCATCTCTCCTGCAGCATAACGGTTTTGACATATAAGCCTACTCCGCCTACTCTCCCCTTTGTTCGGTTTGTGTGAAAGAAGTTATACCCCTCAATGTCTACATTCCAGCGATAGGAGTCATCCCACCAGGTTTCAGTGATGCCTATGACATCATATTTGTGGTGTTGTGCTAAAAGTTAGAGTTCGTCTTGCTTATTTCCCATGCTCTGTGCATTAGTGTAAAGACATGTGAGCTCTTGAGATCTTCCCCTGAGCTATTTATTTGGGATTATTCTGCTTTCGGTACTTGGTCCTCGTTGTGTTTGTGCAGTCCTCCGATTAGCCTTCTGGCAGTTCCCTGACATTGTGGGTAAAGTACTGTTCACAAGGCTGTTGTTCCCCTCCCCCAGTGGACCTAGTTTAAAGTGCGCCTAATGCGGTTTGCGAGTCTGTGAGCAAAAAGGTGTTTTCCTATTTGTGTGAGATGCACCCCATGTAGGCCATCCTCCTGGAAAAACAGGCCATGATCGAGGAAGCGAAAGCGTTCCTCCTGACACCATTTTCTAAGCCAGTTATTGACCTGTACTATTTTTCTGTCCCTTGTAGGCCCGTGGGAGGAGGGATGAAAAGACCACCTGTACATTACATTGTTTTAGCTTTGTTCCGAGAGCTTAAAAATCATTTATGATATTTTGAAAAGTATGTCTAGCATTATCATTGGTTCCTACATAAATCAACATGGGGGGGGGGGCAGTGATAGGGCTTGAGGAGCCTGGTGAGCCTCTGAGTGATATGGTGTATTTCTGTACCTTTCGTCCAATTATTCCTCTCTGTCCCTGAAAGGAATAAGAAAAGCACATGTAAGTGTAATGAACTTTATATGCAAAACAATAATGGGGGGATTCTACAAGATGCTAATAGATGCTTACCTTAGGGCCTCGGTTACCTCGACAACCTATGAAACCTCTGTCTCCCTGTGGTCCTGGTAACCCTCTTGGACCCTGATAACAACAGGATGATGGTGAAGATGAATGATTATTAAGACAGGGAGGGTGTACATGTGGGGTGTGAGTATTTCTCATGTTAAAGAAATGTCAAAGATGCCTCTAAACTTTGGCTCTCTAAAATACTTACAGTCTTATCACATGGGACAAAAGAAACATCCTAGGACACTTCTGTCCCAGTTATTTCATGGAGCTACACACCGCCCCTGTTATGATGTAGATGATGTATGGATTTATGGGCAAACTGGGGCGGCAGTACAGTTGGACGCTGCTGCCGCCAACATAAAAGTTGCCCATGCTCCGTAAGGAACAGGACTTTGGCAGAGTGGTGATGTTTCCCCACTTGGGATGGGAAAGTGTTAGCTGGTGGCTGGGGTGCCATAATTGTCCCGCTGCTGCCACACTGCCACCCGGATTCTTTAAGGAGCCTGGCAAATCACAGAACTGGACCTCATCTATGTGATGAGATCCTTAGACTTCCTCCCAGAGCCCTAGTCAGCATGACCAGTGATAAGAAATTATGGGAGTCACAGAACCAAAGATCCGAATGACCAAGCTTTTAAATCCCTGATCTATGTGAACCACTAATGGCTATATTATAGGTGTGCTTGAATGTTCTGTCCTTCATTGTAAAATAAACAATGGATGTGACTCTATAGTCGAATTCCACAAGAATCTGTCCACAGAATCATGTTGGGGGTCAACCAATACCTAAAAAATTGTTCTCACGAATCTCTAGGGTCTAGGCCTTCCAAGGTAATTCTATGGACCACTTCTGGTTGAAATGGATCATGGCTGAATTTTTTAAAACCCACTATCTTAAAGCAGCTTCATTATAAGAAACCTCTTTTAGAAAGGGAAAGCACTCCTTAGAACTTGGAGGACAGCATAGCACAATATTACTATTAGTTTCAGAAAACCATTGCATGTTCATTGGATCCTGACCACAGCTTGATATACTCTTTTGTCAGGCCAGAAATCTATAATTACAGTTTAATAGCTTACAGGTTCGCCTTCATTTCCTGAATGTCCAGGGCTTCCTTTAAGTCCTTGAAGACCCTGGAAAGGCAATTTAAATCAAATATTGTAAAACTACAGCATTCTGATGCTTGCGCACATCCTATGTAATTCAAATCAATACACAAGATGAAGTTTGTCCTCCTTACCTCCATCCCATATCTTCCTTCCTCACCAGCTTCTCCCGCGTCACCAATGCATTTGCAAAACACACAGCAACAGGTGCGTTCAGCAATGTTGGTCTTGGAAAGAGAAGAAATATGTAAAAGACATCAAGTTTTTTGTAATCTACAAGCTGTTTGTTTACAGTAGTACTACACCATCCTTCAGTCAAAACAGCCCCCAGGGTGGTCTACAAATCATTTAGAATTTGACGGTTCTCTGCCCTCAAGCTTACAATCTAAATAATATGTGACACATAAGGAAAAGGCAATGAAGGAGACATTAAGACGACCAGATGCTGGGTACTCTTCTCTTCCCCAGAGAAGGACTGGAAAACTCTAAGGTAACTCTACGGTAAAACTCTACGGTAAAATGTATGGCATAACTATGACTCTGTCAGATCCTTCCAGCAAACTATTTAATCATCTCCAATTTCAGAGTGCCATCATATCACAATCATGTATTGGCATGTCTGTTTAGATCTTCACCTCCAATGGCTGTCACAAACACTCTGCCATTGGAGAGAGTGACTTGAAAAGTCTTCTGTTACTAGAGGGCATAGCATTGTACCCCAAAGTCCTATTGTTTTAAACAAGCCTGCCCAACTTAGTCCTCCCATAGATTTGCCATCCTGTGCAGTTGTGTTTTTTTAACTGCGGTGGTGCAATGGGGTAAACCCTTGCACTGGCTGAACTGCGGATCTGAAGGTCAGCGGTTCAAATATGCAAGACGGAGTGAGCTTCCATTTGTCAGATCCAGCTTCCCATGCTGGGACATGAGAGAAGCCTTCCACAGGATGGTAACACATCCAAGCATCCCCTGAGTAACATCCTTGCAGATGGCCAATTCTCTCACACCAGAAGCGACTTGCGGTTTCCTCAAGTCGCTTCTGACATGAAAAAAAATCCTGTGCAGTAAGACCAATTGAATGCCTAGAACTTGTTTCTGAGAAGCACATATATGATTGCCCTGTAAGTACATCTATGTACCTGTGATGCATTCCTTACCATATACTTGATCAGTTGACTGTCAATATTTCTCATGCCAATATTCAGCTGTGTCTTGTATTCAAATCCTTTTCCAAACTCAATGTACTGAAGGTCATTCAAATTTGAAGGCCCTTCCAGAACAACGGTTATCAGTGCGTCCAGTCCTGTTTAACGTGCAAAAGATTTGGGAAAAGTCAAGGCAATGTCTTTGACACCTATTAGTTTAGGGATCACGTAACTAATTATTTAAAAAACATGGACAGACCTATTTTCAAAAGAAGAGGTGGTTTCACATGAATGGACATAAATATTGCATGTTTGCATTATATGCAGTAGTATAAGATACTCTATGCATATTCTGAAAGAAATACGAATCCTAATCCAGAAAATGGGACTCAAGGGCAGTGAGGGAAAAAATGGGGGCTGTAACGCCATTGGGTATGATTCTGAACTTTAAAGGACCTATCCAAGGTGTTGAACATATTTGAATGACGAGGGCTCATTTCTATTAATAAATCCTTTAAACTTCCAATTGAAGCTCAGAGCAAGATTAATTGCCCCACTGATGTCATCAAACTCATACCTTTTTCCCTAAGTTCTTCTGACTTCTCCTCCAGGATTTCTATTCTGTCATCTAAGCCATCTGAAAATATGAGTAGCACCTACAGAAAGTTAATTAAAATGATGGTTAGGGGACTTTATATACATGACTGACTTTGAATGCATAAGTACAAAGGCAGAGCATGTACCTTTCTTCGATTTGCAGATTTGATTTGGAATGTTTCCCAAAGAGAATTCAAGAACTCCGCATTCAGGTGAGACGCATTCTGGATAGTGGTACCTGCAAGGCTGTTCAAAAGTTTTTCACTGTCAATTTGAAACTTTGAAGCCACAGGTGGATCTGTGTTTTTCACTTGCAGTGCCACACTGGTTTGTGACTGGGATCCAGGTTTACAGCTCACGCCAGTCAAGGACGTGAGGGCACTGATAATTTGAGGAAGACGGGATTCCAGCTGGTATTGTCCTTGAAAGACACGGTCACCTTGCTTTTGTGAGGAGACATCTATTCCCACAACAACATCCATGAAGCATGCTGGGGTTTGGTTTTTTTGGAGGAAAAACAGTATTAATTACTATTTTTTTCTTGCATCTATATATATAGACAACGAAACTATATTTCTTGCATCAAACTCAACAACCACATTAACCATAGGACAAGGTACAGACAACCACAAAAAAAACCACACCCACAAAAACCAGCCCCCAAAAACTGACAACGGAACTCCCATCCCGGCCTCTCTGCTGTCAGCGCTAATGTTTACAACGTTCGCATGGCAGCCAACACTCACCCTCGCCTCCTCCTCCTCAGGAACAGCGGCGGGGGCGCAGGGGAGGGAGGGAGGGAAGGAAAAGCCTGGGCAGAGCGGCCCGCCTTCCTCCTCTCCGGCCGCCCCATCGGCGCCTCCCCGATCTCGGCGATGGGGCGCCCGGGAAGGGAGGGAGGGAAGGAAAGGCCTGGGCAGAGCTGCCCGCCTTCCTCCTCTCTGGGCGCCCCATCGCCGCTTCCCTGATCTCGGCGATGGGGCACCCGGGAAGGGAGGGAGGGAAAGGCCTGGGCAGAGCTGCCCGCCTTCCTCCTCTCCGGGCACCCCATCGCCGCCTCCCGATCTCGGCGAGGGGGCGCCCGGGAAGGGAGGGCGGGAAGGAACGGCCTGGGCAGAGCTGCCCGCCTTCCTCCTCTCTGGGCGCCCCATCGCCGCCTCTCCGATCTGGGCGATGGGGCGCCTGGGAAGGGAGGGAGGGAAGGAAAGGCCTGGGCAGAGCTGCCTGCCTTCCTCCTCTCCGGGCGCCCCATCGCCGCCTCCCCGATCGCGGCGATGGGGCGCCCGGGGAGGGAAGGAGGAAGAGAGAAAGAAAGAAAGAGAGAGACAGAGTGAGTTAGAGAGAGAGAGAGAGAGAGAGACAGAGAGAGACAGAGAGAGAGAGATAGAGAGAGAGAAATAGAGCGAGAGAGAAAGACAGAGAGAGAGAGAGAGAGAGAGAGAGAGAGAGAGAAAGAGAAGAGAGAAATAGAGAGAGACAGAGAGAGTGAGAGAGATAGAGAGAGAGAAATAGAGAGAGAGAAAAAGAGAGAGAAAGAGAGAGACACAGAGAGAGAGAGAGAGAGAGAGAGAGAGAGAGAGAGAGAGAGAGAAAGAGAGAGACAGAGAGAGTGAGAGAGATAGAGAGAGAGAAATAGAGAGAGAGAGATACAGAGTGAGAGAGATAGGGAAATAGAGAGAGAGAAAGAGAGTGAGAGATAGAGAGAGAAATAGAGAGAGAGAGACAGAGAGAGACAGCGTGTGAGAGAGAAATAGAGAGAGATAGAGAGAGACAGAGTGAGAGAGAGAGAAATAGAGAGAGAGTGAGTGAGAGAGAGAAATAGAGAGAGAGACAGAGTGAGAGATAGAGAGAGAAATAGAGAGAGAGACAGAGTGAGAGAGAGATAAATAGTAGGGTTGGTTTAGAATCCTAAAATCGGGATTCTAAAATCAAATGGGGGGGGGGATTTTTTTTTGATTAGTATATTAAAGACTTACAAAAATTTTTGCAAAAAGTGCTAAAATGTAACTTAAGTACTAACGAAATTCTAAATTGGTTCTAAAGTCTGGAAAGCAGGGAAACAGGACTGACACTGTTTTAAGCACAGGCAAATCGAGGGGCAACATTTCCCTTGGTTTCCTTGCAGGGAGATATAAAGCATTAATATATTATTATTATTATTAGTATTATTATTATTAAATAAAATAGTCAAGGCTTGCTTCTCCAGAGCATTTATTAGAATTAAATAATAAATTCTAATAGTAAGAATGTAGTAAGGGTGATAGTGACCTGGAGGGTATGAGGAACGTGCTCTTGGTAAACTAGAACAGGGCTGTCCAACTGGCCTGGGTCGGCTTATATCTTAGCGGGAAAGGGCTGCCGTGCGGGCGACCCCTTTCCCGCTAAGATATAAGCTGACAAGCCTGGAATCGGCTTATATCTTGCGGGAAGGGGCCGCCCGCACGGCAGCCCTTTCCCCGCTAAGATATAAGCCGACCCAAGCCTGGGAAACAGGAGGAAACTCGGCCCCGGGCTGCTTCCAAAGCGCGCTTTGGAAGCAGCTCGGGGCCTTGATTCGGAGTAATTTCCTCCTGTTTCCCAGGCTGTCCCTCAGAAGCGGAGGGAGAGCCTGGAGAACAGGAGGAAATTCCTCCGATTGGGAACTCGCAGGGGTTTCCCCGCTAAGATATAAGCCCTTTCCCCGCTAAGATATAAGCCGACCCAAGCCTGGGTCGGCTTATATCTTAGCGGGAAAGGGGCCTCCCGCACGGCAGCCCTTTCCCCACTAAGATATAAGCCGAGCTTATATCTTAGCGGGAAAGAGGCCCCAGCGCCTCTCTGCCTCTCTCTAGCCCCGATGCATGGATCGAGGCTAGAGAGAGCAGAGAGGGGCGAGGGCCTTTCTCCTCCTCTCGCAGGCCTGTCATTGGCGAGAGAGGGAGGAGGAGGCCCTCGCTCACCCCATCCATGTTTCTTTGCCTCTGATTGGCTAAAGGAAAGGTGGAGTGAAGGGGAGTGTATGTCCACCTGGTATCCATCAGCCAATGACAAAACACGCTTACTAAGGGCAAAGAACCCATATGAATGCTGTACGACCAAGATACAAAAATGGCGCGAAGTGCCGTAAAAGAAAGTCTACTTCCTGGTTCGCGACAATAGTAAAACATCAAAAGTCCCATTACATACGAATCTCTAACGTATCAATTTAATTTCCGTTTCATTTTTCTCATGCCTAATAAATAGAGATAGTGTGAGAGAGAAATAGAGAGAGTGTGTGAGAGAGAAATAGAGAGAGACAGAGAGAAAGAGTGAGAGAGACAGAGTGAGAGAGATAGAGAAATAGAGAGAGAGAGACAGAGAGAGTGAGAGAGAGAAATAGAGAGAGTGAGAGAAATAGAGAGAGAGAGATACAGAGTGAGAGAGACAGAGTGAGAGAGATAGAGAAATAGAGAGAGAGAGACTGAGAGAGAGAGAGATGAGAGAGAGGGAGAGAGAGAGAGACATGGCACAGCAACGCGTACACAGGTACAACTAGTACATGACTGAAAGTGAAATTTTGGGGAAGTAGAAAGAACTTAAGTGAAAAATGCATGGTATGGATATAGATCGAGTCTTTAGGATAACTGGGAACCCCACTCCCAAATGTAAAAGAAAAGATGGGAACAATCAATAGGCTGTTTGCATAGTTTGCATAGTCACACCAAACCATCCATTACAAATACCGTGTTTCCCCGATAGTAAGACACCCCCGATTGTAAGATGTATCGGGGGTTTCAGGGGGGTCGGCTAATATAAGCCGTAGCCCGAAAGTAAGACGTATTGCACGCCGTCAGGAGCGGCCCGCCCCTCCCCGCCTCCCTCCCCCGGCTGAGGCTGTAAGAGGAGGGCGAAGCCGAGGAGGGCTCCCTTGGCCCCTCCCTCCCTCCTACAGTGACAGCCAGGGCGGCAGAAGCGGCGATTTTCCCGGTTCTGCTGCCCCGGCTGAGGCTGTAAGAGGAAGGGCAAAGCCGAGGAGAGCTCTCCTCAGAGCCCTTCCAGCTAAAGGGACACGCCAGCCTCAGAAGCACCGATTTCCCGCTTCTGATTAAAGGGACACGCCAGCCTCAGAAGCAGCGATTTCCCCGCTTCCGAGGCTGGCGTGTCCCTTTAGCTGGAAGGGTGAAGCTGAGGAGAGCTCTCCTCGGCTTTGCCCTTCCTCTTTCCAATATAAGACATACCCCGAAAGTAAGACATAGTGGGGCTTTTGGGGATAAAAAGAAAGTAAGACACTGTCTTACTTTCGGGGAAACATGGTAGTTGACCAGGTTTTACAAATGTTTCTAGAGCAGGGCTGCCCAGGAAGTTGATCGCGATTGACTGGTCAATCCCAGGACCGAAGGAGGTCAATCCCAGCTGGATGGGGCGCTTCTCAGAGGGGGCAGAGCCATGCCGCGCCAAGCCCCGCCCCCTCCCCGGCTTCAGCGCCACCACAGCTTCTCCAGGCTAGAGGAGGGTAATGCCAAGCCAGGAGTGGCTAGCTATGCCACCACTGGCTTGGCATTACCCTTCTCTAGCCTGGAGAAGCTGTGGTAGTGCTAAAGCCAGAGGGGGCGGAGTCAGGCCACGCCAAGCTCCGCCCCCTCCCCTGCTTCGCCCTGCTTCTCTCTCAGTAGATCTTTCTGACTTGGTTTTATTATAAGTAGCTCGCATGCTGAAAAAGTATGGGCACCCCTGTTCTAGAGTATTATCTAGATATGTTGCCAAGTTATGATATTAACAACTGGTAAAACTTCAATATATAGCAATGTTCAATCATTGCTCCCCTCCCGTTAGGATAGTAATGGATGATCTATTTGGACATTTATCAATAAACACCTTTGTAATTTATGGGATAAGGACCAGAAGAGTTCAATAGAAATATGATCAATTTCCCCACTTATCCCAAAGCCCCAAGGATTCAGGGAA
Organism: Anolis apletophallus; assembly: GCA_030556195.1. Lineage (NCBI taxonomy): Eukaryota > Metazoa > Chordata > Lepidosauria > Squamata > Anolidae > Anolis > Anolis apletophallus. Next base: position 65,181,593 of record JARBWK010000008.1, on the reverse strand, counting down.
ACGGTACTATTTGAATACTTGAAGTGAGAATACTTACTTGTTTTATTTTCTTCCTCACAAATATCATCAACTAGTCTTTTTTTAATTACCTTCAGTTCGCTGAAATTACCAACTGTGTATTTCCTGTCTGTGGAGCCAGCTATCTGACTAAGCTGCAAATGGTCAATTCTCCCTACTCCTATGGCATATATGTCAACACCTTTCTTTCTCAGATCTTCTGATGCTTTCACCACTTTATCATGAGATCGTCCATCAGTGATCACCAGCAAAATCTGTTGAATGTTTTCATTTACTCTGCTGCCACCTTCTGGTGTGAAGAAGTCCTTCACTCTGTCAAGAGCTGCTCCGATGTAAGTCTGGAGTCCTTCCATCTGCCTAATCTGCCCAATTTGGGTTTCAAGTTCCAATTTGTGTGAGAACATGCTCAGTCTGAATTCTTCCCGGTACCTGTCACTGTACTGAGCAATGCCAACTTGTACATTGTGACCAGTGTCAAATGGGCGAACCACATCTTGCAGAAAATTCTTCATCTTGTTAAAGTCACTGTCACTTATACTGTTTGACCCGTCGATAAGGAACACCAGATCAGCTGGAATCCCACATTCTACACAGCGGCAAAAGAAAAAAGACTTGTAAGCAAAGACATTTCAGGAAAAGATGTGAAGGTTTAGGGCAGTGGTTCTCAACCTGTGGGTCCCCAGGTGTTTTGGTCTACAACTCCCAGGATTCCGAGCCAGTTTACCAGCTGTTAGGGTTTCTGGGAGTTGGAGGCCAAAACATCTGGGGACCCCCAGGTTGAGAACCACTGGTTTAGGGGGAATTCTATTTTATTATAATAACATATATGGCTCAGGTCCAGGCTATGGTGACTGCACGTCCTTATACGAACCTGCCCAGGTCCTGAGATCTTCAGGAGAGACCCTTCTCTCAGTCCCACCTCCACATCAAGCTTGATACATGGGAACAAGAGAAAGGGCTTCTTTCTCAGTGGGGGCCCCTCAACTCTGGAATTCCCTGCCCAGAATGGTCCCCTTCCTTCCTTCCTGCTGTCCTTCCAGAGGCAGGCTACACTTTTTTTTATTCAGGCAGGCTTTTAAAGAAAAAGGTTTTTAAGATTAAGTCAGGGGATGCTGTGATTGCTTTGAATATGTTTTTAGGGATTTTAACTAAATTTTTAAAATACCAATGATATTTATTTATTTATTCAAATTTATTTGCCGCCACTCCCAATGGCTCGGGGCGGCTTACATATAATTTAATTCTGTTTTAATGTTTGTATGTTTGTAGATTTTAAACTGTATTGAAATGCTTTTAGTATAAACCACTTTGAGTCTCCTTGTGGAGAGAAAAAATGGGGTATAAATAAATATAACAACAACAACAACATATGTATATGTGCACCTGAGAACTCATCCCATGAATTTTGGGCTCCGTTTCCATGCACTTTGAAAACAATAAATTTCACAAATACCTAGGTGACTGTTATGGAAGAGAGCCTCCCCTCCCGTTTAAGGAAATATTCATAGTATTGCATTGAAATCTGGAGAATCTAAAATTGCAGTCCTTTCACACTACCCAATTATGGCACTGTGTTTTTATTTTAACTGCCATGCTAACTTTCTATAAAATCATGAGATTTGTAGTTTAGAAGTAATAGAGTAGGAACCGTTTATACATGGATTCAATATCTATGGTTCCATTTACTTACACTCCCCAAAATATTCCCATTTTTCCAGAAGCACATGGCAACCGTGCAGTATTTCGAATTCCCAGCCAAATGATTTTATTCCCTCATAAAAATTTAAATCTCAGGAATCCATAGGATGTAGTCATAGCAGTTAATGTATCTTAGTGCATATTATAATCCTTTAAAATTAGAGATCACTTACGACCTCATCATACGGGGCTAGATTTTGCAGCAAACGCCGATCTAGCCCCACTCACTCACAGAGCCAGCCGGCTCCCGTCAAACGACATTGTGCCAGATCTGTGTGTACAGAGGAGTGGAACCAGCATGCCACCACCACCCTGGCAACACGGGAGGCTTCCAGTGTTGCCCTATTTATGGGGGGAAGCCATGCACACCATACACACTTCACACTCTCCTCCCATGTGCTCGCTCACCCAGCGAGGTGGATGATGCGAGCCATGGGGTGCCGGATTCCCCATACCTCGCAGCAAAGAGGACTATAGCCTCCTTCTGCTGCTTGACTGTCTGATGAGGTGATGTGGCTGATTTTATACTTTGTCTTCACTCTTTTTTCCTTCTTATTATTTATATCCCATACTATTTCCAAGAATAATCCATCAATCAGCCTTTGATAACTCTCTCTCTCTCTCTCTCTCTCTCTCTCTCTCTCTCTCTATATATATATATATATATATATAAGTTTTGCTTTCAAAATCTCTTCTTTCGAAATTCAACTTGGAGAATACTTCTGCTAAAATAAAATACCCATTTACCTGGTTTTGAAACGCTGCAGATCTTTTCAGATATTCTGGGATACAGGTGTTTCAGTCCTTCAAATGTGTTCACATAAAAGTATTTATCTTCGGATCCTGCCATGGTCAGAAGCTCATCTGGCCTGGCTCTTTCTATCCCAATAGCATAGATAATAATGCCACTTGCTCTGAGCTTCTTTGATACTTCGTCGAGTTTTGCTGCATCATGGGAATCCCCATCAGTTATCACTATAAGAACTTGTGGGACACTTCGGTGTTTACGGCTCCCGTGCTCCTCTGAGAAAAGACCTTCTGAGTGTTGCAATGCTTTGGCTGTGTATGTTGTTTCCCCAATAGATTTATCGTTTTGGATAGCCCTGATTATTGCTGATTTTGTAGTATATCTGTTCAGATGGAAGAATGTTTCTGGCTCAGCAGAATATTTTACAGCCCCAAATTGAACTCGATCATGGCTGACATCAGATTTTTTCACCAGGGAAATCATGAATTCTTTCATAATATCATATTCTTTAGGATCTATACTTCCAGAACCATCTATGACAAAAACAATATCTAGACGTTCTATTCTCCGGCACTCTAGAAGAAAAATAGTAAGAATGGATCATTAATGCATCTCAGAATAAACCTTTATAATGTTCTTCTTTGCTACTAGCAGAGGATAGGAACGGCTTTTTGAGAGAATCTGCTTAGAATGCATATTTAAGAGCAAGGTTTGAAAAAGCAGCAGTTTCTTTGCTGTGTTACCAAACCACAAATGACATTAATAAAGTCATCAATCTACATTCACTTGGGCATGACAACAAAATGTTTTTGTTACTTTAATGCTGGAGGAATTTCCAGATGAGCCCTTTATCTTGAAAATGTCCTGTTTCAAGTCAGGATTTTATTGAAGCTTTGGATGATGGCACTTCCCACTAACAACCTTTTATGTTTTCCACCAGTATTTCCTTTTTTTTGGTCTTTTTACAAGAAAAAAAATTCAATGATTGATAGTGTTGGACTCTTCTGTCTGGAAGCACCTTGGACTTTTTGTGCCAGTAAATAGACAATCCAGCATTTCACAAGGGAAGCATGTAAGATAGTGTTGCTGAAATGTGCATTACTGCATTTTTGGCAATCTTCACGAAACATGCTATTTTAGCAAAAGAAGTCAAATTATCAGAGGTGGTATTACATGTCAGAATCAGGTCTGAGATCTGCCTCAAGTGGCAAATTTTTGATACCCTTAAAGGGCAGCAATGTGTCAGATGGTTAACTTATTATGCTGCCCAAATTCTTAATTAATTAGACTTTCCCAAATATCTCTGCCAGAAGGGAAGAGTTGGTTATCTTAGGAGCAAAAGGCATAATAGTTTGGAGAGGGGACAAGTGGGATTCAAGGGAAACCAGCTACAAAACCGCAAGATAGGATTTGAATGATGGATGATGAAGCCAAGTGCAAGACCATGAACCATAGGAGAGATTAAGATCCTCTAAAGAGGCCGTGCTCTCCGTCCTGCCATTGACACAGGTGCGATTGGTGGGAATGAGAGAGAGGGCTCTCTCTGTGATTGCCCAACCAGCTATGGAACTCCCTTCCTAGTGAGATCAGATTGGCCCCTTCCCTCCTGTCCTTCAAAAGGATGGTAAAAACTTGGCTGCGGGACCAAGCTTTCGGGACAGTGCAATAAAGCAGTGATAGGAAACCTTACCAGGCCAATTAGATTAGACGCAGATGATCAAGACGGTTTTAAACAGTGTATTTTATTATTGAGACAAATGTTTTTAATATTTAATGTATGCATATAATGAATTCATGTCCCGGCACTGAATGTTTGCCGTATATATGCCCTTCTCACCTTTTGGGGTGAGAAGGGCAGAATATAAATGTTTAAAATAAATAAGACAGCTTGTACTACTGCCCTTCATTCCTTTTGAAAACATTTCTGTAGTATCTCTCAAACCTTTTATGAAACTTGAACTGTTATCTGATAAAGTTGTTATCTAACAAGAATGACTAGCTTCCATGACATGATTACAGTTTACAAGTTTACTCATGGGAGTTACATTGTGTGCATACATATGAACATGCACACAAAGTAGAAAACGTTTCCCCCATGTCTACCATCTGCATGTCAAAAAGCAGGGTATGATAATCAATCAATCAATTTATTACTTGCTTAGACGCCCTCCACCAACGGTGCTCTGGGCGACTTACAGAATAAATAAATAAAACACTTAATTATCATTAAAACCACTTATCAAACACTCTGCCAAAGAGCCAAATCTTCAGTGCATCTTAGGACAGGATGAGTTTGGATAATCTGTGCTGGGACATGAAATAGATATATGCATATAACTATTTTGTAGTATATCTGTCACAAAAATAAATGGCAAGAACATTTTTTTAAACCAAAATTTTATATGAACTAATAGTTTAGTAAGTCCTTCAGTACTTACAACATTGCTTTTGAGCCAAACTGTTTTCTAAAAGGAATAATAATTTACAGTCTTATCTCATGTCTACATTTAACATCTGGGCATTATCAAATTGACTCCGCATTCTTAGTTTTGCTTTTAATTCTGATTTTTTTGGTTTTGTTTACTAAAGGGAGCTGTATTTTTTTAAATGCCTCCTGTAATCTTTTGGCAATCTTTGACAGAAGGCATGACCTTTTGGCATGAGTTGTTATGTTCCACGCCATATGTATTAGTTTAACAAGACAGTTTTATCTGCAATATCAAGAAACCGAAGCTAAAAAATGAGAAGGAGAAAGAAAATAACTGTAAGTACCTGGTAGACCTGAGGAATTCTACCTATACTGGCTGCTTGACGACAAACACAAGGAGATAACCAACTTGTTTATAGTGTTCTATTTTTTGTATAATATGATGTTGGTCTTCGACCGTAAATAAATATCTATCTATCTATCTATCTATCTATCTAACTGTAAGTAAGTACTGCTCCACCTGATGACTCAAATGACATCTTGAAAAGTAATATATTTCACAACTGATCAGGCTTATCAGAGTCACACAAGCCTTAATTACATCAAAGTTGGAGTAGACGGTTAGTGACATTAGTCGTAGTGGTCTTGTCCCCAATGAGAAAAAGCAGCTTAGACATGTCAAGATACCCCACCAAAATATCCTATAACCTTCCATGAAAATTTCAACTTCTGCATGAGGCAAAAGTCAAAAGGAACCCCCCCCCCCCAGCTTCTTTATTTTGTTTTCATTGATTTTTGTGTAAGATTTTTGTATAAAAAGTAATTTGTAAAAAATTCAAGAATCTCATCCTCTAGAAAGAAAGCTTTTGAATTTTTGTAATTTTCAAATCTGAATTGAAAGGGATACAGATTGATATGACTAAACTATATTAGAGCATTATTCAGTTCAAAGGACTGATTTTGACACCCATTTGGAAAACTCTTGGTACAGAAACATCAGCTAATACCTTGAATAGAGTTGAGTGTAATTTTAATTTGTAAATCCAGTCAGGTTTATTGCCTGCATCAGCAAAAATTGACCACAAGACCTCTGTGTGGATCAGTCTCCATCTGCATGATACTCACTAGGGGTGTGCAATCCGGTAAAACCCCCGAACTGTTTTCAGTATCTGGATTTTGGTGGACCCCCAGGGAAAAAAATCAATTTTTGATCCATCAACCAAAAGATCTGGGAAGATCCATCCCATTGGTGGCAATGGAGAACTTACAAAGCTCCCCTTTCTCCTTGGACCTCTTCACATGCACCACTGTGGTGCCCGTCCCATGCCCCACACATCCAGGATTTCCCCTCATCCTTCTCATCACACACAGGGAAGCCTAAGCCTCAGTAAGCCAGCTTGGTTCAGGCTTTAAAAAGGGAGAACCAGCTATTTCGTCTTCACTCACCCTTCTGTCTTAAGCTGCTCTGAATCCCCTCCAGGGTGAGAAGGGTGGGGTATAAATACAGTAAATAAAATAAATTTAATTAATAAGCTGCTTCAAGCCTCAAGCCGACTTGGTTTAGGTTTTAAGGGAGACCTAGCTATTTCTCCCTTCAAGCCTCAAGCCAGCTGGGTTCAGGTTTTAAGGGAGACCTGGCTATTTCTCCCTCCAGTCTCCCTTCTTTCCTCAGCCTGGGCTTCATGTTGCCAGAGGTGGAGGAAGTCTTCCATCCTTTCTGGGATCATTTCTTCCTATATCCTTCAATTATACCTCGGTTGAAGGCATCAGACTTTAGAAACCGCCCTTTCTGGGATTGTTTGCCCTCAACACCTTTTCAATGAAACTGAGTTAAGGGAGGCACCCTTTTTTAACTCTTATTTCAGTGGGGGCCACACACCTGAAGGAACACCAGCCATTCTTTAACAAAAAATTTATGGCAGGTTTAGAAATGGTAAGATACATTTTCTACCCCACATTTGACGCTTGCCTCATGTGAAGGGCACCATCAGTGGCAATTTCTTAAGTGTGTTGAAAGCAAACTGCTTATTTATTGCTATTTGAATCTAAAAGCAAGCCAAGCCAAGCAGAGCTGCAAGGGGAACTGAGAACTTACATCACCAATCTGTCCCCCTCAGAAGCCTGCTCGCAACAGAAAAACTTGGCTAAAAGACACATCAGGTCTTTCTTCTGTTCTGATTGACTTAACAGGCAAGGCTCATAGGGAAACCCCATGTGAGCGCATGGCTGCCTCTCTGCACTCCAGGTGTGGCTGAAAAAAACATAAAACTGTAGCTTTTAGTAGCCACGTGATCTGTTGTGGCCAGAAAAAAAATGGCAGCCGAGTCTGTGCCATTACGGCTTGCCGAAAGGGCCGAACCAACCAGAGTCCATTTGTAAAAATAGAAACGTGCACAACCTTAATACTCACCATCATATGGGCTACATATTCCAAAGAGGATTTCATTTTCTAAGTGCTTCAGAATGTCAAAATCTTCCACATAAAACACCATCTCTGGCTTCCCACTTATCTCCATCAGCTGTGTTTTATTTGCATTAAATACTCCCACAGAATAGACAATGATGCCTTCTTCTCGCAAAGCTTCTGCAGGGGATTTCACATCATCCTGTGCTTCTCCATCTGTTATAAGAATAAGAATTTTCTTGACATAGGACCGGGAACCTTTGCTAGGCCTGAAATAATCCAACACAAATTGCAGTGCTCCTCCCGTAAGTGTGCTCTGTCCCATAAGAGACATTCTCCCAATAGCTCTGATGATGTCACTCTTCGTAGCGTACTGGCTGAGACGAAATTCTTCTTTGCTTCTGCTGCTGAATTGGACAACACCGATATGCATGCGGTCTAAACCAATGTCAGATTTGTTCACTAATTCACTCATAAAGTCCTTCATTTTCAAAAAGTTATCTGGGCTGATGCTTCTAGAACTGTCCACCAGAAAGAGAATATCACTTTTCTTTTCCTTGCAGGCTGTTTGAAGAAGAGCAAAAGAAATTTCATTATGAATGGTTTATTTGGGAATTTAAATAGACCATTTGGGGAAGTTTACATTTTGATCATTTTTATTTAAAAAAACACTGCAATAAGATCATAATAAAGACAGCATTCTGACATGGGAAGGCAAAATAAATACTTTCTAGTGGGGCTTTGCATTAAAAAAAACTTTGAAGAATTGTCTTAGGAAAGATCAATGCAGGTAGAAAATCTGGAGAGGATGCTAATCATTGATGTCCTGGGGCATCTCCTCTGTTGTATCCTAGGGCTAACAACATCTGAAAAGAGTAGTCAATTTGCTTGGTGGGGTTTTGTAGATTTGTAGGCTTTGTATCATCTTCATTATCTTATATCTTAAAAACTGTGTTTGGTTGCATCTACTTTAAAGTCACATGTTAGCTTATGATGTCCTATTGATTTCATGGGGTTTTCTTAAGCAAGGACTACTCAAGAGGTAGCTTTGCCAATTCCTTCTGAAAAATTGCCTACACACCTGGTTTTCATAGTTTCCCAAATATTAACTGAGGCTTTTAGCTGACCCTGTTTAACCTCCAATATAAGATGAGATCTGGTGCCTTTACGGTTTTTAGACCTCCAACAACTGCTGTATCAAAAGATCTATTAAAACCTTTCACTCACTGGAACTTTTTGTCTTCAAATGGTCTCAATTTCAGTTTGCTTGGCTGCATTTTTCTTCTTCTTTTTAACAGGAGATGACTCAAGTTGTATTTCTGGTAGACCAAGGTTTTTAATGTGTTTTTCTTGTTATTATTACCATTATTATGATTAAAGGAAAACCTACAACTGGCTCTGAGTTTTGTTTATCAATCTCTCATTAGTGTTGTTGGTCAGGTTGTTTGCTTAGAGAGAGTTGTGTAGAAAACTTAGGGAGAGGCTTTCTTCAATTCCTCCAAATAGTGATTAAAACCTCATCCAGATAGAAATTACAACCTTCTCCAGATGGCAATTGAGAGCTGAAAGAAAACTAATTGCTGTTTGCAACCAAGGAGTATGGAATAGTATAAAATAGTACGTAACAGGATTTACTTCAGTAGGTTGGAGTGGGTTGCAGAGTAGTCTGTTATGGCAATGTTATCTTCACTGTTTAAGCTCAAAAAATAGTAAATAGCAGGAAGAGTGAAAGATTGTGGAAGTTTGAGGTCGAAGCACACACAGCTACTCGCGCCAACTTCAGCTAGTTACTAGTAATAGGAACTTAATTTCTCTTTACCGAGAGAATGTTGTTTAAAAGTAGATTAAACTAAGCACAGTCCTTCTGATAAAATCCCAGTAACATGAGAGCAGTTCTTCTGATAAAGTCCCAGGTCTCAAAATGTTTCAGATAGAGAATGAATAAGCAAAGTGAACAAAACAGAAGAACTTGCCTTGGAGCAACTTGCTCCCTTCCTGGGTTTGAAATCAAGCTGTCTTTCTGCCAGCAAAGTATTAAAAAAATACTACCCAGGTGTGTGTGTGTGTGTGTGTGTGTGTGTGTAGTTTCAGAAAAAGAAATAAAACAAAATAACCAAAGCCAAAACAAGGGAGAAAGCATTTCCTGGCTGCATTAACCTGCCAAATCTTCAGAATCGATCATCTTCAAATCCTAAAAGGACTTCTTGCTTTGGCAAAACAGCAGATTGTAGAATATGGGGGAAGGCCCTGCTATTATCACATCATAGTTGTGTTAAACTGTACTCAAAATGAAACTATAAAGAGCTATTTTTCTCCTTATTTGGGAACAGTCTTTATTATTTCAAAACATATATTTTTTATTATTTTAAAACATGTTGGTTATATAGCAAAAAGGATTACGGAATGTATATGGTTCCTTGGTCTTATTGCTGTCCTTACCTTCTACGGCACAGATGTCTCTGACAACTTCGTTCTTTATATGTTTCAAAGAGGCAAAGTCGTTCACAAAATAAGCTCTGTCTTCAGACTCTGCAATCTCATAAACCTGGGACTCATTGGCATGTCTAATACCAATGGCATAAACGTTGATCATTTCATTCTTCAACTTCTTGGCGGGTTCTTTCACAGGGTCTTCCGACATCTGGTCTGTTAACACCACCAGATGGCATGGGACACTTCTCGAATGTTGCCCTTGTGATGTCCTTAATAAAGGATGGATAAATTTCAAAGCTTCTCCTGTGTGAGGATTCCCCTTTAATTGACGGATGTTTTCAATGGCTTTCAAGATTTCACTTGTTTTACTGTATTCCTCAGGTCCAAATTCCAGCTCGTTGTTTTCAGCATACTGTACAACTCCAAACCGAACCTTGTTTGGTCCAACCATAAAAAATTTGACTACTTCTTTCAAAAACAATTTTAGGTCCGCAAAGTCAAAATAATTCATACTTGAAGAACCACCGATGAGAAAATAAATATCAGCTTCTTCTGTATCCACACATCCTATGGAGAAGATAATTTTACACTCAAATGATGCATCTGGGTTTTTTCATACAACAGTGAGAAAACCACATTCCAGCCTTGCAGTAAGTGGCCATAACACATGTTAGTTTCGAGCATGGAAATGCCAATTAAGCAGGTGTACAAACTGCCGACAAATTAAATAGATATCCCAGGTGCTCTGGAACCTACTTTGATGAAACAAAAATTTGTGAAACTATGTGTATTTTATATTTGAGCAATATATATTTAAAACCTTCAGGGTAAGAAGAATAAGCAGAAAAGTTGGATTTCAATGTAATGAGAAATTAAAAATTCTCATAAACAGTCTATAATAGAAGAGTATGTTTTTTTTTCAGTTACAGAGGCAACTGGTGGCTTAGATGCTTCAAAGTAGTAAATTCACAATAGGTATTAAAACCTACATTGGGTTTAAGAGAACTATCCAAGGTATTGAATTTATTTTTAAAATAAGATTTAGCACATTGGATAGCTCTCATCTAGCGGACATTAATTTCCCAAACAATGATACCACCAAAGACCTCTGAAGCATTGCTAGAAGGAGGAGGTGGGATGAAGAAGACAAAAGAACACACACACTTAAATATGTGAATGTACATACTTAGATGCAGATGTAGAAATCATTAGTAGCAATGTACCGCAACACAGATGAACTGTGTTTTGATGCTGATTGCTGATGAGCAACTATCATTCTGTTACTGAAGAAAAGGGTTTGAAACAATATTAATTGACAATAGCTTACCTCTTTTGAGAAGTTCTGCTCTTTTGGTGTCCAAGTAAAGCTTTTTCTGTATTTGATTCATGATCTTCTTATGAAATATCTGAGTATTATTTGGCAAATGGGAAAATGTTTTTAAGCGAGTAAGATATTTTTCTGGTGGGTAAGCAGCTATTTGGGTTAACTGGGTGGTGTTAGCTGCTTCAAGGCCAATGGCAAAGATAGTCACACCAGCCCTCCTGAGCGCAGTTGCTGCACCGCTCACATCATCTTCTGAAGACCTGTGGGTGATCACAATAGCTATTTGTTCCACCCCTTGAGACTTCCGACTTCCTGCACTTCTGGAGAAGACTTTTTCCCTTGTGAAATGAATGACAGACCCCATATTGGCCTTTCCTCCCTTGGGAGAAAGGCTTTGAATGCTCTGAAGGACATGAGTTTTATCTGTTGCCATTCTCAGTAAAGATGCTGCCTGGGGCTTATTGCTATATGCCACTAAGCCAATCCTCATACATTTTTCCTTCACATCCAGAGATGATACCAGCTTCTCTAAAAATATTTGAATTTTTTCAATGTTTGTTTGTGATGAGCCCACATCAACTATGAAGGCAACATCAGCAACTGCATCAGCATCACAAGCTGTAGGGAGAAAAAAACATGGAATCAAATGTTAGTAATTATTAGCTATTCTGTCTATTTCTTAATTGTGATGAGGACGTTGCTATCCAGGGCCATAGCCAGGATTTTGATTTGGGGGGAGGGACTGAGTTTGATTTGGGGGGAGGACTGAGACTGGGTGAGAGAGGTTGTACCCTAGCAAACCTTTTGTATCATTATCCCAATACCCGTATGCATATGGGATATATTGAGCATGGTGATCAGATCATGATATGAATAAACATAACAGTTTAAATAATGTACCAGTAAGGCATTCTCGCAAACCACCCTGAGAATTTCAGGGGAGGGGGTTGTAGCCCCTCAAGCCCCCCCCCCCCCAGCTACAATCTGATAATTGATCAATCTGCTGCTGCATCTACGGTATTTACCACCAATAAAGCTTATCTTATCACAGTGATATATGTTAATTTTAGGTATCAAAGGGTCTTAAGAATGCCTGAAACTGCAGCCTATTCTGTCTTAGGAGAATCCTTTGCCGGAATTTGGGTTTCAGACAGCCAGGGTCAGGCCCAGCTCAGGGAAAAGGGAAAATACACAGTGGCCTGTCAAAATGGATTCAATGGTTCTCTCTCCACTGTTGTCCCTGAACAGGCAAGCATGGAACAAAACTAATTGGGCAGGAAATCAACTGTACAACACCTGAATGCAGGTCCCCTGCAGGTTTGCCCACCTCTTATTGCTTATAGACCCCATAAGGTGACACAAGTTGTCAGCATTCCCAGGCCATAATGTGATTCTCATTGCAAAGATTTCATAGTATTGTTGACAGAATTAAGCACCAATATGTTGTAAGCCAATGGAGAATATATATATCCTAAATTATCTGAATACATGTTGCAGCAGTGAATGCTGACCCTTTTGGCTTCTCTACAGTGGACCAAAACCACCTACTCACCATGATTTCATCACTGGCTGTCCCCAAAAAGCACAGAAGATTCCAGTGGGTTCCATGACGTTTCAACTGACATTACCTGGCTTTTGGCAAAGTTGGAGGATATTCCAAAGTTTGCTGGAAATTCCAGTACTCAAGGCTTCAGTGCATGGACAGCAAGATCAGGTGCAGTTCAGCCCAGACCACTGCCCACACTGGACCTATTGCCATTGCCTTGTTCCTGGACTCATCAGTGATGGATCATTCCTGTATCCTCTCCTTCTTTCTGGTTGAGTAGGCACCCCCTTTTGACATCACCAAAAGTGCCCACAACAGCACCATGGCCAGCACTGATTCAGAGGAAGTGACAGTCCATTGAAGCAGATGCCATCCTGGGCTATCTGGACAAGAACCTCAGATTCATCATGTACGTGCTCCAAGGGCAGATTTACACTGGGCTGACTTGACCAGTGTAGACAAGCCTTCAGTCACAGGTGTACATTTTTAAACCCCTTTTGTACTATTAAAACTAAGCACTTTCTTATAAACATACAGTATATTTCATTCCTTACCTTCTAATGCTGTTCCATTATTCATTGTGTTCACAGAAGTAGAGCTTGATTGATCTGTTTGCAACGCATCGACAATGATCCCAGAAATGTTTTGAGAAAATAAACTGAGTTCTTCCATTATAGGAAAAAAGAAAGAATATGGTTTTGTGGCTATGAGAAAGAGTTCATCACGTGAAGCCTTTTCCATCCCCAGCGCAACAGCCTTCACTCCTGCCTTCTGCAGCATTTGGGCAGCTTCTTTCACATCATCCTCAGATGGTTGAGGTGTCATAACTATCAAAATCTTGGACCTGTTTTGTCCTGTGATGGATTTCCAGTAAACCAACTCCTGAATCTTCTTGAGAGCATTGCCAGTTTTCAAAGGGCCACCTTTAAACACCAATTTATTTTTGATGTGGTTCAGCATTTGATTCTTCCCTTGGTAGGTATCCAGGAGGAATTCATTGTATACCTGATCGCTGAACTGAGCAAGTGCTACACGATACCCATTTGGCCCTAGATGTAAACTATGTATTGTTTTGCTAATAAATGTTTTAACATAAGGGGAAGATGCATTGCTGCTAGCAACCAAAAAGACAATATCTGCAGTCTTGAGAGCTAAAGGGAGAAAATTAAAGATAAGGTTAAGTAAAACTCAAGTGTTCAAGTATTAAAGCAATGATTGCATTTCTCACATAAGACTAGAAGAGGTTATAAGAATGAAGGTTAAAATGCTATTGTGGCTATGTGTGAAATGGATTTATGGTTGTTACATGTAACATGTAAAATCGGTCAAGGCTACATGAAGAATAAAAGTCCAGTGTACCATCTGTTGCATCGTTGGCTACAAGCAGCTCCCTGCAAGATGCTTGTTGACCATGTCACTTCTGGTGGGGCCATATCAGGGTTACCAGCAACAAGACCAGAAGTGCAATGTCACCAATAAGTTTCTGGCAGGAAGCTACAATGCATCAGTCTCAACAGCTCTAATATGCCATTGGCCTGGCTGGCCATCTGAATGGGCAAAGGACTCTAGGAGCTTGGGAGCCATTCATCCTGGATTAGTTAAGTAAATGTAGACATATCCATGGTGGTCACTCTTTTGGAAGAAGCGGATCTACTGCATAAATTACAGTGCTAATCTGGGGAACAATCCTTTTCATAAATTGAGAGTGTATGCATGTTGAGCAATTATCATAGGTCATGGCACAATTCGGTTCTCCACCCACATCTAGCACATCTACTGGTCTTGCAGGGAATTCTTTCATTTTACCTATTAAACAGTCTGTTATTTTATTTCAAAGGATTGACAGAGTATCTGGAGACTAGCAAAAAGCAGTGGTGGAATGATCAGTTATGGAGCACTGGTGTGTATTGTGTCAGTCTATTTGCCATGCTCTTAAAGGAAGTCTCAAAATGCACACAAAATGCACATGCAGATATTTATCCAGAGTAAGATGGTTCTAGCAGTTATTATCTCTTCCACGGGAAGCTCTATGTCAGGGCTGTCCAACTGCCGGCCCTGCAGGTGTTTTGGACTTCAAATCCCAGAAATCCTAACAGCTGGTAAACTGGCTAGGATTTCTGGGAGTTGAAGTCCAAAACACCTGCAGGGCCGGCAGTTGGACAGCCCTGCTCTATGTAAAGCGAGTGAGTCTGAACTGTCTCACCCAAAAGGTTGGGTGGTTTACAACCACATGCAATTGCTGGGGAAATAAATCTATCTCAGCTAAAGATAAGGTTATAGCTAAATTCAAAGAAAAAGGGGAAACTCAAGTGGGACATCAAAATCACCTGAGCTAATGAAGAAATCCCACAATTTTAACCTTGTGGGCCCTGGTTTCACTAAAAACCTGCCCCTAAATTGAACAATTATAACAACAACAGAGGAAGAGGAGAAGGTAACTCCTCTGCATTAGCATTAAAAAGAACAAGTGCACACTCAAACACAGAGATGGAGCATGTCCATGTTAATGTTCATAGATAGATAGATGGATAGATGGATAGATAGATGGATATGTACTCATGTATAAGTCTAGAAGTTTTAGTCAAAAAATTAACCCAAAAAACAGGATCTACTTATCTATAGGTCAGTGGAAGTATCATATTACAATTGTTATCAAAAATGGAACAATTTCTCTTTCTGAGTAGAGCGGGGAATAGCAAGCACTTTCCAAGTCCATTCCAAGAGAAGCCAAGAGAAGCCAAAAGAAGCATCAAGCCCCTCTACTCTCTCCACCATGGTGCTGCTTCTGGTCTTTTTGAATGCCTGGATGATAAAATGCCAGCAGCAGCCAAGAGCATCTCACCCCTTAGATAAAATTGATGCTTTCACCTCTGCACAGAATGAGCCGTGACTTGCCCACAGGTCATATAAAAAACATCCATCCTTTCTCCCTGAAGCCTGCCCTCATCTTATACATGAGGTCAACTTATATATGAGTGTATACAGCAGCTAGATAGACAAATAGATGGACAAACAGACAGACTGGCTTAATTTAAAATCATCTTCACCTAGTGGTGAGAAGCCAATACATTTGGCACTCTGGGAATATCCATTGGAAAATCCCATGCCCATATCCTGACTTTAAAAAAAACAGGATTATTAAATCCAAAGTATCCCCTCAGTTTATGCATTTTTCTGGTCTATGATTCAAATTTCACAATTGCAAAGCAAGAACATACTGATGTACCTGGTTTCTGGGCCAATGAAGTATACATCTCAATCATTAATAGAATAAGTGTTAACCGCATCTTCATCTTCTGAATAATTTTTCAAGCTTTAGCTATGGAGAAAAAACAGAAACAAAAAAAACCCTTTACCTGGCTATCAACGGTTCATTATGCTGGAGAATAACTCATAGATGGAGCCAAGTAGACAGATGCCCGTTGAACATTGAATCCATTCTAGCTTTCTTTTGAACTTCAAAAGGAGCTTGGCATCCACTGGGGTTCGATTCCAGGTGTCCATGCAGATATCTGTGGATGCTCATGTCTCATTATATACCCACACTCACCTGGAATCTGACATTGGCAGTCTTCATGATGCACACACAGTGACATCTGATAAATATCTGGAGTTTTGAGTCCTTAACCCAACTTTGCTCTGCAGTAAGCAAAGTCAGGGAATATCCTGGAGTTTGCAGGAGACTCCAGAGTTTCTGCAGGCTTTTCAGCCATCTGAACACCTGGATTGTATATGTTTCACTTGCTGATGGAACATATGGAAAGGATTGGCCTAATCTCCAGGAGCAGAGGATTTCACAGTCTGGAATTTTAAGATTATAACATCCCCCACTCCATTCTTTCATACTTACTACAAATGCATGGCCATGTTATGGCTAATCTCAATGAAAAAAAGTAGCATGGCTTTTGGGTAGTTCTGGAGAGGTGGGTTCATGCTGGCAAGACAGAAGATTGGTACAAAGAACTGATTTCCTTCCCCATAGCATGGAAATGAAATGGTTCTGGATCATTCATATCTTCCCAGCATCCTTATTTCTACATAGGAGCTTAATTTTAAATTAACATTGGAAACATTGGAGTACCGCTCTAGCTATGACTATTTATTTATTTATTTATTTATTTATTTATTTATTTATTTATTTAGCTTCAAATCCAAGGTACTTGGGGGGTGGGGGTCCACACCGTATTTTGGTGATAAAAATTTTGTTTACATGAAAAGTTCATTGAATTTTCTCAACATTACATTTACATGTTTCAGGAATGGCAGTGAATCTGATCCTTTCTGGCTGCCTTTCTGGCTCCCCTGAAGAATGGAACGCTCTGAACATTTGTACCATGAGCAAGTGAAAAAGATGTGGTAATGTCTGGAAGTTTAAACAAGAGCTAAATTTAGATTTAGGGCCATGAATTTGCCATCATATAGGTCTAATTTTTCCATCCATTTTTTGAGAATTTCTTACTTGGGACAGCAGAATTTATGCTTTAAAACAGATGGCTTGGCAAAGCTGTAATTTGCTTTACATATGGTAGTAAGCTTCCTGAGCCAAACTATGTTCTTGGACACTGAAGAATGGACTCAGGAATTCATTAACTTTATATAAGTGAATAGAAGTAAAGTGTAAGCAAAGGAGACAATGATAAATGACTCTCAAGTCCTCATATTTAATATGTATGTGTGAGTGTGTGTGCATGTGTGTGTGTGTGTGTGTGTGTGTAAAGTAAGAATATACATATGCATATACATACACACACACACACACACACACTAGCTGTACCCACCACACATTGCTGTGGCCAACCTTCCCTTGCTCTTTCTCTCTCCTTTCTTTCTCCCCTTCCTTCTCTTCCTCTTCCCTTCCTCCCCCCTTTTATTTCCTTTCCTTTAGTCTTTCTCCCCTTTCTTCCTTCTCTAACTATTCTTGGACTGCAACTCCCAGCAGTCCTCCTGATTGATCGATCTATCTACCTTCCTACCTATCTATCTAATCTATCTATTGAGGATTGCTGGGAGTTGCAGTGCAGGAATAGGAAAATGGAAATATGCAGGGATTGGGATGCTCTAAAAGAAATCAGAGGAGAAGAAAACTTGCAACTTGGAATTTACTTATTTATTTATTTACGACATTTCTATACTGCCTTTCTCAGCCCAGGGGCAACTCAGGGCGGTTCACAATTGGCAACAATTCGATGCCACAACAATTACAAGTTAAAAACAAGCATAAAATAGTATTTAAAACATTTAGCAAACATTATAAGACTATTAAAATTTTAAACATATTAAAAAACCACACAGAGCCTTAAAATATTATCGTGAGCGTCTCCATGGAAGCAGTGAATTTGGATCATCCTCCTCTCCTAAAAAACTTGTCTAGGGGTTGCTGGAAGCTGTAGTCCAGAAGAGAGTGTGGATATGCTATTGCATGTTTTCTTTGCCGGGGGAGTCATTTTTGCGCATGTGCTGTAGCATCTTTTTACTTTTTTTGGCTTTTTAACTCTCTTCCACCGTTTTTTTCAGTGTTTTTATGAGTGATGGTCACTTGTTGGCCTGATAGGTGTATTGTGTCCAAATTTGGTGTCAATTCGTCCAATGATTTTTGAGTTATGTTAATCCCACAAATGAACATTACACACGCACACAAGCACACACACAAGCACACACACAAGCACACACACACTAACCGTCCCCTGCCATGCATTGCTGTGGTCCAGTCCGTGTATATGTGTTTTGTGTGTATATGTGTGTGTGTGTGTGTAAATATTTGTGTATATGTGTATATATGTGGTTTTGTGCATGCATTGTAATGTATTTTTTCGTTTTTGGCTTTTAAAGTCTCTTACGCTGTGATTTTCGGTGTTTTTATGAGTGATATATGTGGTGTATATATGTGGTTTTGCGCATGCGTTGTAAAGTATTTTTGCGGTTTTGGTTTTTTAAGTCTCTTCCGCTGTGATTTTCAGTGTTTTTATGAGTGATGGTTGCTCATTTGTCTGTTAGGGATGTAGTGTCCAAATTTGGTGTCAATTCGTCCAGTGGTTTTTGAGTTATGTTAATCCTACAAACAAACATTACATACACACACACACACATATACACTAGCCGCCCTCTGCCATTGATTTTCCATCCATTCCACAAAAGCCTGAGAAGCAGAAAGAAATTTCTAGTGTTCTGCATACACCAATATTGCAGTCGTTGGCATATAACATATTCAAACTCTACATTCCCTTGCAATCTTATCTCCCAAAGAGGGTTGTTGTGAATGCACGTTTTGAATATGTCATGACTAGGAAATTGTGGCAAAACCAAGTTATATGAAGAAAGGAGACCAATGATAATATTTTCATCATTCCACCCAAATTGGATGCAGACATAACTGCACCAATTAATTGCCTTGTTCTTAATGAGATACTTAAAAGACTTGTAAAATGGCTACAACAACTCTGATCTGTTCCAGATTACCTTGAAAGTATCCAGTTAAGATTGCCAATAAAAGATTTGTCCTCATAAGGAAAACTTACAGTGGTGCCAACTATGTCATGGCATCCAAGGATAGGAAATACAACTCAGCGCATCTACATACCCATAGAATCTTACATCTCATGGGAGGTTAGTGTTATTGATTAGCCACTTGATGCAAATGCACAGTTAAAGAAGAAGGTCATTCTGTGCAGAGCAGTTACTGAATTTAATTGGTTACACTGAAGGAAAGTACCTGCTATTTGTCCAGTATTTTAATGTCTCTTTCACATCTGCCTTGCTGTATAGTACAGCACAGTGCAGTTAGACTCCCTTAACCATGGAACCCATATCCGTGATTTCTTTTATCTGTGCTTGAGGGGGAAATGGTATTTTCTAGGTCTTCTAGGCATTAGAGAAACTAGAAAATTTCTAGAGAAGCATCTCTAACATAACTCTATAGTATGCTGAGGCTGGAAGTCGAGTCATTTTATGTAACTGCATATCCCCCATGGGGTTTTTACAATACCAGTTTCATATATCTGAAAACATTTCATTAACCTGAAACACTACAATATCTGCATCATTTATATACAAAAATATGACTTATTAAGGGAGGGTTCCTGGCATTCACCTTGGATTTCGATGTTGTGGCTACACGTGATAATTGCCAAATTTTCTGCTATAACAAAATTTATGCTTATATATTTTATTATTTATTTATTATTCACATTTATATGCTGCCACTCCCCGAGGGCGGCATATGTCTGAAATATTCATATGCTAAAACAATGTTGGGCAATGCATGGCTCTGTAGATTCGGTTTCTAATGTTGTGTTGGCCCACACATTGAATGTCTGCATACATAATTAAAAGTTACTATTTCACAATATCTATAAATGTGGGTCCTAAAATTATCAGCTCCCATCCAATCTCAGAAGCTAACCAGGCCAGCCCTGATTAGTACTTGAATGGGAGACCAGCAATGCATTCTGAGTGCTGTGGTCATATTTTAAAGAAAGAAACTGGCAAAGCCACTTCTGAATATTCCTCACCTAAAATAAATCTATGAAATTCTTGGGGTTGCCAGAAATCAGCAGGTGACTTGACAGTGCATACGGACACTCACACAGCATGTGAATAGCATGGTGAATGAAATAGACATCTGATGGAAAACCAGTTAAAAATGGTTGCTTTAGAACTATTCTGCTTTGAGTCTTGCCAGTTGTAAGACATAACTCTTAAACCTTTGCCCTATTGTTGAACAAAGCATGTTTGCAGATATACCAAAGTTTATAACACATATTACCAGTGTTATTTAAAAAATATAATACAAAATCTGTTAAGCAATATCATATGAAAGATGACTGGCACAAACTGGAGATCACAACCAGATATAGTGAAGACATCTGCCCTTGCACTTTGCAACCCCATCAAGCACAGGCTGTAACCCTATGCCCTGTTCAGCCTTACGACTGGCCAGGAGGACCTCTGTCTTGTCTGGATTTAGTTTCAATTTGTTCACTCTCATCCAGTCCATTACAGCGGCCAAGCACCGGTTCAGGACTTGAACAACCTCCTTAGTTGTAGGTGGGCAGGAGTGACAGAAGTGTACATCATCTGCGTACAGATGACACCGCACCCCGAAACTCCAGATGTTCTCCCCCAACGGCTTCATGTATATGTTAAATAACATAGGGAACAATACTGAGCCCTGTGGAACCCCACAGTACAATGGCTGTGGGGCCGAGCTGGAGTTCCCTAACAACACCTTCTGGAAACGGCCCACGAGGAAGGACTGGAGCCATTGCAAGGCAGTACCTCCAAGATCCATTCCTGTGAGGTGTCTCAGAAGGATACCGTGGTCAACAGTATCGAAGGCCAATGATAAGTCCAGCAGAACCAACAGGGACACACTCCCCCTGTCTAGCTCACAGCATAGATCATCAACCAAAGCTACCAAGGCTGTCTCAGTACCATACCCCGGCCTAAAGCCAGACTGCGCTGGATCTAGATCATCTGTGTCTGCCAAGAATCCCTGGAGTTGTGAGGCCTCCACATGTCCCAGGACTTTGTTCAAATAGAGGAGATTGGAAAATGGCCGATAGTTGACAAATTGAGTAGGGTCCAGTGATGGTTTTTTCAACAGCGGTTTTATAACAGCTTGTTTTAAGCTCGCTGGAATGTTGCCTTCCCGAAGGGAGGCATTAACCACCACCTTTACCCATTCTGCCAAACCCCCTCTGGCTTTCTTTACAAGCCAGGATGGGCAGGGGTCTAGGATGCATATGGTTGCTCTCACCTCTCTAAAAATCTTGTCCACATCCTCTACCTGCACAAATTGAAACGAATCCATCAAAACCAGACAAGCAAGTGCTCATGTTACATCCTCAGAGACTGGTTTGCTCAGTTCTTTGTGGACAAAGTCACTTTGATCCGTTCAGGCTTTGTCCACAAAGAACTGAGCAAATGCTTCACAGCGGGCTGCCGAGACATCAGGGAATCCGCCCTCAGAGGCGGATGTGCAGATATGGATAAACATTACTGCTCATTTTTAAAGACATTGATTTGGAACCTCAAGAAAGTGAACATAAGGAGCTACATTAAAAGAAAAAATATATTCTTCCATGCTTCTGAAACCACATTCTTCCTCCACTTCCTTCTGATTGGTTGAAAGGCAATGGAGGATGGGGGCAAGGGGCAGTTAGTGAAAGGAATATTGCCCCCAACAAGGTTAGAATCACCCCAAAGAAAGCATATTTTCCATAATTTCCCCCCATTGCAATTCATATTGTACTAAATACTTTTTCAACCCTCTAAATGTGAGCCTGTGAGAAATAAGAAACTTCATTTTGATGGATGTCTCTTATCTTAGGATTCATGCCAAAACATCTTTAGCTTGCTAAACACATTACCGCTTTGCACTAACTGCTTGAGATATATAGCTACATTATATAGCTACATTATATACAATAAGACCCCTGTCATTGTCGAACCCATAGCCATGATTTCACTTACTGGTGAATTTGCTAGGTCCTCCAGGAGATTCCGTGACACATTTTCCCCTCAAAGTTATGAAAGAGTTGCACTGGAGGGTGTAATGAACTATCTTTCTAGGAATCTCCATGTTCTCCAATAAAACTCTATATTAGTCTGTAGTATGTGAGGTTTTTCTAAACCATGGCTGGGGGAACTCGGTACAGTATTAAAAGTTTCATCTTAACTGATGGTCATGTAGTATATATTTCAATTGATAAGCTATGTAATCATACATACAAGGGAATGTATGTGAGATTCCCATGTCTGTGGCATGGAGAAATCAGCCTAGATTTTAGTCCAAAGATTAAAGGAACTATACAAGGCCATGTCAATATTTTGAGGACATGCAACCAGGTCGGCGTCCCACGGACACAATGCAAAGGGGAGGGAGAAGCGGAAGCACAATATAGCATTCAAAATAATATCAATTCACACGTCATCGGCCTGTATCCACCTACTTCCGCGTCTCCGCTCACTTGTATGTGAGGCTTACCGCTGTTGCGTGTATTACACTAAAAAAGGGTATTTACCTGTATAATGTTTATGTATATATTTTGTGCTTGACTTATATAACAGATTTACGTCTTAGAGACTAAGCCATTGTCTGAATTGATATTATTTTGAATGCTATATTGTGCCTCCGCTTCTCCCTCCCCTTTGCAATATTTTGGGGTATCAGGACTTTGGATAACTCTTTGATTCTTGGACTGGAACCCAGAGGAGACCCACTGTTCTGCTAATATGGGAGCCGCCAACCACCTCTGCTAGTCAGTACTAAAACGTTAGCCATTGGGAAAACTCTGAAAATATTTTTAAATACGTCTACTTCATATGAGCATAGCTGCATGGGAAGAAAGCAAGAAAGAGATAGCAAGTTCACCATAAAAGTCAACATTTGAACCATCTAGAAAACATGCTGTACTCTGTTTCCCAGGACAGTTTGTCAAATAAACAAATAAAGCTACAGTTTTATAAAAATAATAATTGCAAATAAAACCCATTGAGCTTGATAAGACATAGCTGCGGCCTGTTTGTAAAGCAAGGAAGCATCCTTGCCACATTTCAGCACCAAAGATAGTTGCTGCCACTCACCCGGTAAGAAGATGTTACTCAGTGCAAAACTGCAACCTCTTCAGACCTCAAAAATTATTGCTACTATCAGTTTACCATCAGGTCAACTCCTGCGAGGTCCTTCTGTGCATGTGGATTCCCAAAGCATTTGCCTGAAGTCCCCAGATTACCTTCCCTTATTTTTTTCTACTTTGTTTCCTAACCTTTCTTTGCTCCAGTGCATCTTCATTGCTGATTCCACTCCTAGAAAGAAAAGTATGAGTTTGCTTCTTCCATTTGTCCCATGAAAATTTTTTACTAACCTGATTTGCTCCTTGGAAGGCAAGCCAATCCTGTAAATTCTTCAGCCAGCAACAGTAGGGGTTTTTTTTAGATGGTGCTGCGTTTTGCAGCTCTTAGCAAGGGCGGGGGAAATAAAACAGCATCCTACTCGAACTTCATCATATCCAATTTATCAGGACCCTCCCATCCTCACCACTCAGTACAGTTTTGGTTGGCAGTGCAATGCCCACTAAGATGGGGCTCTGCTAAGACAATTTGGACAGGTATCTGAGCAGCATGTGTCCCTTCCTAGGGTTGCTGCACAGAGACAATAGCTCCAGTGGGATGATCTATCAAGTGATTTTCCTGGTTCACCATTCTTGGCCTCAGATAATGGAGAAAATTAGCTGGATGGTTTCTACCTGGCTCTGTCCAGGAGTGGTTTTGGGCCTGGGGTGAGGGTTCCTTGCTTATATAAATACAATGCATCCTGCAGAGATTTATTGAAAAATGAATGCTATGTCCGATTATATGCTTTAAACATCATATTAAAAATATGTGCTGTATTTCCATTTCCAACAATAATATTGGGGAAATGCTATTTTAAAAGAAGGTTTTTTCCAGTGCAACTTGGATAAATTTAATTGCTATGGGGGAGGGGCAAAGTGTGGCCATGAAGCCATGCACACACCCCTGAGGCTATTTTTGTGACCCTCAAGTCTTTCATATTGGCCAAAATAAGGTGAACTATCTCTCCCTGGGAGATTGTTAGAGCATAAAATTGACCCATGAACCTGCTGCAGTAGCCCACACCTGATTTATAAGCGGATTAAATAAAATTAAAAAATAAATAATTAATAAACTCAGGTATCAGCATGGGTTTCTGGGTTTAGGCAATTCTGAATTCAGAAGACCCTTCTGAAAGATTTTTTAAATGGAATACATATACATGCACCAAGCAACTGCCAAAAAGCACCTCCACATTACCATAGGTACAATCAGCCCATGATTGTACCTGCTCCTAATGTCAATGAGGAAGTGAACCGTGGGATTTCTAGGCCTGCAAACCAGCATGAGATTTTAAGTCCTGAAACTGAGCAGTCTGTGTCTCCAGCAGCTAGTGAAGGCCACGTTCCAGAGAGAACCCCAGATGCTACTGAGAAGCCTTTCTCTTTTCTTTCTTTTTTATTATAAATTTTATTGTTTAAAAAAAGACATTCTTCTTCGAGAGCTCTGTGAATGCACACTTATGAAGTTTGCGCGCCAGCGCGGGCTTCCAACGGAAACTTTCCCAGTTTGAAAAGTTTTGGCGGTAGCTCTGCCCAGCCGGCCCGGAGGGCATAAAAGCGGCTCCATGCACGCCCACCCCATTCCTTTGTTTTCCGCCACTTGGGCAACATCGAAATACTGCTGGTTGTGTGAGCATAGCATGTCCACAACCAGTTTCAAAGGTGCTTATCCTGCGGTAGCAAGATCCCGGACTGCGACGGTCACTCGAAGTGCCTCCGGTGTCTCGGGGAGGGACACATCGTCTCGACCTGCCGACACTGCCAGGCCTTCTCATCGAACACCAGACGAGCGAGAGCCCGCAGGCTTCAGGCCTACCTGACGGAGCGTGCTCTCTGCCCTCCGGAGATGGCGACGGCTGTCCCATCTGCCTCCTTGGGGTCCGAGGCGGCTTCGGTCCCCACCGTGTCGACCGCTCACCCGGCCGGGAAGAAGCGTCCACGGAAGGAGAAGAATGCCTCTGTCTCCTCGAAGACTTCGGCGTCGAAGAGGCCCTGCACCGTGACCACCGAAACGGTCCAGCTGCCTCCACCTCGTAGAGCTTCCACAAGCTCGATGGCGTCGGGCCTCTCCCAGAGGTCGGCCATCTCGAGGACTCCCTCTGATCGGGAATTGGCTGGTTTGTTCCCACCTCCTTTACCTTAGCTCGGTAAATCTTCATAAGTGTGCATTCACAGAGCTCTCGAAGAAGAATGGTAGGTTACATACCTGTGACCATCTTTCTTCGAGTGAAGCTCTGTGAATCCACACGAACCCGCCCGGCCGTCCCCACTCTCTCAAACCACCCTTTCCTAGTTGCTAATGTGGCGTAGGAATGGGGTGGGCGCGCATGGAGGCGCCTTTTATGCCCTCCGGGCCGGCTGGGCGGAGCTACCGCCAAAGCTTTTCAAACTGGGAAAGTTTCCGTTTGGAAGCCCGCGCTGGCGCGCAAACTTCATAAGTGTGGATTCACAGCTCTTCACTCGAAGAAAGATGGTCACAGGTATGTAACCTACCAATATCAACAAACATGGTACATATGGGTTTGAAATCAAACCCTTACACTTAGGGTAGCAATAGGGAGGGAGGGTGAGGGATAGGGGGGTAGGGTACAAACATAGGGGTCAAACAAGAGGGTTATTCACAGGACAACACAGGGAGGGTTAAAAACAAAAACAGGTTGACTTCACCCGGTGGTACAGACTTAAGTAAATTAGGCATCTATGTTGATATCACATTGCTCACCCTCATAACCAATACCCCTTTAAATCTATTTTTTTGTTATTTCTTATATAACTTAAGAAAGAATTCCATACTTCTATGAATTTTGAGTTTGCATTTCCTCTTGGCATATTAGTTAACTTGTCCATTTCTGCTATTTCTGATATTTTGAACAGCAGCTCTTCTTCCTCTGGTGTTTCCCTCTTTTTCCAATATCTGGCCCAGACTATCCTGGCCGCCGTAGTCACATGGCAAAGCAGTTTTTCCAGGTTTTTTCCCCATAAGATTGTTATCTATAATATTCAGAAGGAAAAGCTCAGGTTTCGATTCAAAATTGATTTGTAGCATATTTTGTAGGAGCTTGTGTACTGTACTCCAATAGTGTTTAGCTCTCCCGCATGTCCACCACTGGTGGTAGAAGGTTCCCTTTTCCCTCTGGCACTTCCAGCAGAGGTCGTTTCCAGTTTTATAAATTTTGCACAATTGTGACGAGGTAATATACCACCTATATATCATCTTCATGTAGTTTTCCCTTAGTGAGGAAGCATATGTATACTTAAGGGTGTACCTCCACAGTTTTTCCCAGTTTTCCAGCGGTATGACATGTCCTATGTTATCATGCCATTTTGTCATAAACTCTTTTATTGGTTTTTTAAATTTTGGTTCATTAATATATATTTATATAGCTTGCTTACTCCCTTCTTTTCTGATTGGAGTAATATTTTTTCACCAGCGGTCAGATTTTCCTGCCAGCCTTTTTTTTTATCTTCCAAATATTTATTTTTTAGTTGGTTAAACTGAAACCAATTCAGGTTGGCTCTTCCAACATCTTCTTGAGGTCTCAAATGCCAGTTACCGTGCTCTTTTAATAATAGGTCTTTATATGTTAGCCATTGATATTTACCAGGTTTGGTAATTTGGAATGCTTCTATGGGAGAGGACCACATTGGGTGTTTATTTATTATATTTATTTTATATTTTTCCCAGACTTTCAGCAATGGTGCTTTTATTATGTGGTTTTTAAAGTTTTTGTCTTGTTTAAATTTGTCATAGATCAAGTACCCATGCCATCCGAACCTATTTTCCCAGCCCTCGAGGTTAAGCAATTGTTTATCTTTTAGCTCTATCCAGTCTTTTATGTTTACTAGGCAGTTTGCGTCATAGTATGCTACCAAATCTGGTAGGCCGAAGCCCCCATTTTGTGGTAGCTCCTGCAGATACTTTTGTCTAATTCTCGCTTTTCCCCCCCTCCAAATAAAATTCGTCAAGTCTGTTTGCCACCTTTTTAGGATGGTCTGATTTTTCAATATTGGTAAAGATTGAAATAGGAAATTTAGTCTGGGAAAGACTTTCATTTTAATTACCGAGATCCTACCCATTAGAGACAGATTTAAGTTTTTCCAGTTGTGTAAATCATTTTTAATTTCTTTCCACACCCTTTCATAATTATTTTTTACTAATTGGCAGTTTTTTGCCGTAATGCTAATACCTAGATACTTTTTTTTTTCGCGATAGGTATGCCGAATCTTTTTTCAATTTCTTGGGCTTCTTTTTTGTCAATGTTTTTTAATAGGGTTTGTGATTTTAGTTTATTTAATTTGAATCCTGAGATGTTGCCATATTCTTCGATTTTTCTCATCCAAGTTCCCATATTCGCTAGTGGGTCTTCTATCAAGCATGCTAGATCATCCGCGAATGCGAGAACTTTGTAGTTCAAGTTTTTAACTTTTATGCCTTTCACTTCTTCATCCTGCACCAAATTCCTTATTAATAGTTCTAAGACGAAATTAAATATTAAGGGGGATAGGGCGCATCCCTGTCTCGTTCCTTTAGATATTTTGAATTTTTTTAAATTCCGGCCGTTAACTAAAATATATGCTTCTTGGGTCTTATAGATTGCCCTTATTGATGATATAAAAACATGGCCCATGTCCATTTCCCTTAATAAGCTTACTATTAGATCCCAACTTACTCGGTCAAATGCTTTCTCAGCATCTAGGAATGCCAGAGCAGCTTTTGAACCAATATTTTTATCCAAATACTCTATCACGTTTATGATATTTCTTATATTTTTTTTCATATGCCTTTTTGGCAGAAATCCAGTTTGATTCTCCCCAATCCAGTTGTTCAGGAAGGGTTTGAACCTCCCGGCCAAGATATTAGCGAATACCTTGTAATCCAGGTTCAGAAGGGAAATGGGTCTATAGTTTTGAACAGCTTCCGGGTCTTTCCCCTCTTTATGGATCACTATAATTTCAGCTGTCCTCCAGGTGTCTGGTATTTTCCCTTTCAAGACTCTCTTAAAGTATGGTACTAATTTTTCTTTAAATATTTTATAATACCTGCCTGTCAATCCATCAGGACCCGGGGCTTTTTCAGTTTTCAAGTTGTTAATTGCATTGCTGATCTCTTTCTCTGTAAATTCTGCATTCAATAGTTCTCTCTCCTGCTCTCCAATATGTTTAATTTTTTGTTTATTCAAGTAATCTTGAATTTTTTCTTTATATTATCATCGCTATATAGATTTTGGTAGTAGGTGGCAAATTCTTGAACTATTTCTACATCGCTGGTAAAGCTTTTCCCTTCTCTTGTTATTTTTGATATATTATTCTTCTGGGACTTTTTCTTAAATTGATAGGCGAGCCATTTACCTGTTTTGTTGGCGCTCTCAAAATTTTTCTGTTTTAAGAATTTTATTTTCTTCTCTACTTCTTCCATTGTTAGCATGTTTATTTGGTTGTTAATATATTTTATTTTGACATCCAATTCCTTATTTTCTGGGTTTGCTTTTAATTTACTTTCCAGTTTTATTAACTCCTTTTGTAGTTCTTCCATTTCTCTTCTTTTTTGTTTTCTTTTATAGTTGGCTTGCGCTATAAAGTTCCCCCGCATCACTGCCTTACTGGCTTCCCATAGTGTTAGCGGATCGATATCAACTTGATCATTGATTAAGAAGTATTCTTTAATTAATTCTTTGTTTTTTAAAATTTCTGTCTCAGATTTCAAAAGTGAATCGTCTAGTCTCCACTTATAATTTCTTTGTCCCCATACTACTCTAATTTCCGTAGGAGCATGATCGGAGAGAGTTCTCGGATGTATTTTAGTTTGCGTAACTTTAGAGGCCAGATTTTTAGAGACGAGAATCATATCAATTCTTGACCAGGTCCTCCCGCTTGCTGAGAAATAGGTAAAGTTGCGTTCTTTTGTATTCTGCCATCTCCATACATCTACTAATGAGTTTTCCTTCATCAAATTTAAAAAAGTGCACGGTAATCTGCATTTCTTGGTATGTTTTTTACCTGGGCAGTATTTTTTATCTAATTCCGGGTTGATTATACCATTAAAATCCCCGAGCAGAATACATTCCTCCCAATCTAAAGTTTTCACTTTCTCGTTTAGGTCTTGGAACAACTTCACTTTCGGTTCGTTTGGTGCATAGATGCACACAAACAGTATTTTTTTCCCTCTTAGGTCTCCCATAACCGCAATAACTCTACCTTCCTTATCTCTATATTTTACTTCAGGGCCCAAACAGGGGTTTACATATAATGCAACACCCCTTTGTTTCTTTTCAACCGCTGATGTAAATAGCGTTCCCAATTTTGGTCTCTCTAGTAGAGAGCTTTTTGACTTTTTAACATGTGTCTCTTGAATAGCATATACTAAGACTTTTTGTTTTTGTAGGAAATGGAAATTTTTTGATCTCTTCTGGGGGATGTTCAACCCGTTTGCATTAATCGAGAAGCATTTTACCTCCATTCTTTAATCTTGACCTTCCTCCTCTGTAATCTCCCCCGCTTCCTCCGAGTCCACGTCCGATGTTTCTTGGTCCAGATCCTGGTTGCTCTCCTCCTCTTCCGGTTCCTTATCTCTCTCATTTTTTTGGTCTTTATTGATGGTTCCACTCTCCTTTCCTGTTCTTCTTCTTTCCTCTCTTCTTTGTTCCTTTAGTGATAAGGAACCCTCATTAAATTTAGGTTCTTTTGGGTTCTTCTTCCATTTTGAGTTACTATTGTTTATGTCCAAGGTATGATTCCATTTTCTCAAAAATTCTTCTGCCGCTTCTATTGAGTCTATCCAGTATTTTATTGATCTCTATGTAAATTGTAGGCCGTCAATTCTGTCCCATTTGAATCTTATGCCATTGTCTTTCAGCACGTCAGTGAGAAAGTAGTACTTTTTTCGGTTTTCCAGAACTATTGTAGCTAGTTCTTTCATTAGTCTTATCGGCTTATCTTTAATCTTGTATGGTCTTTCTTGATGGCATTTTATTAGCTCATCCCTTGTTTTCGTGGAAGTATACTGTACAATGATATCCCTCTCTGTTTTGGTCCTTCTTGAGAAGGCAGTATTTATTCTAAATGCCTTGTCCACTTTTTCTTCGATCAGTTGTTTATCCTTCTGGAGTAAAACTGCTGTCATTTCTGTTACCAGGTTCCTGGTGTCCTGTAGTGATTCTTTCTCCAGTTCTGCCAGGCCCCTTATTCTGATCTGAAAGTCTTTCTGGAACGACTCAAGTTGTACATTCTTCCTTTGTAGGTCACGTTGGAGTTTGTTTATTTCTTTTATTTTCTTCTGGTCTTCTTGGACTTTTGCTCTGGTGTCTTCCTCGCGTCTTTGTATTGTTTCCATTTTCTCATATAGGGTCACCATCTCATTTCTAATAATCGCTACGTCCTTCTTCATCTCCTTTCTCAGGTCTTCTTTGATTTGTTTCCTTTCCTCCATTGCCCTCCCAATCATGTCGTTCATTCTTTTCATTTCAAAGATCAGTTCTTTTAGTTGGTCCTTTATTTGCACATCCTCTTGGAAGGAGTCTCTTCTTGCCGGTGCAACTTTAGAATCTTTATCCATTTTTTTCCTCGTAAGCATCATTCCACACACCTTCTGGCTACCTTGAGTGGTGTATCAGCTTTGATTTTTGGGTCTGTGTGAGTCTTTGATTTCTATATCTATTGTGAGCTTGTTTCTCACTAACTCTTTGTCATTCTATACTTTATCCTCTTGGCTCTAGGTTCACTCTAACCTTGCTACGGCGACGGAGGGTGTGTCCTTCCCCGCTGCGTCCACTCCTCCTCCTCGTACATGCTGCGCTCTCTCCGCCCCTTCTTCTGCTCTCCTCGCGAGTAGGAATCCTCCGCGATTTTATATCATCCCCTTTTGAGTTTTAAAGTATAGGGTGTGGGGTTCTTACTTCGGGCTTCTTTCTTCCTTTCCAGGGTGTATCTTCGAGCCTTCGATATAGCCTCTATCTCCGTGCCACTGACGAAGAGCTTCCCGTCTTGTACCACCGTTCCGCGGAGCTCGCTATACACCGGTAAACTTGTTTTGCTTGTTGTATTCCCGTCCTGCGAGCTCTCACTCTGGTGTTTTCGGGTGTTGGATGTTTGGGTGGAAGGGGTGCTGTGGCGCCTCTCCTTGCGGACGCGGTCGCCTCTGGCAGCTGCCGGCCCTTGGCCTCCGTTCAGTGCGGTTTGAGGGGTTTCCCCGTCTCTAAATGAAGTTGGGGTTTCCCCCCTCCCAGTTCACCCCACGGGGCTTGGGCAACCTTCCTTCCTCCAAAGGTTGTCGGGTTTGCGGGTCTCGTACCCCGGCTTTGTGCAGCTGCAACCAGCTCTCTCCGGAGCAAGCCTTTCAGGCTCCCACCTCCATTCCTTCCCAAACCGGAAGTTCCCTGAGAAGCCTTTCTCTAGGGAAGCAAGTTCAGAAGCTGAAATGAGTTCAGAGGATGATATCCCAGGAAGAGAGGATAATGAGCTTTTAGATTGGACACTTAGTTTTAATAAACTCTGTGCAGCTCAACAGTATCTGTCATTGGGGGTGTGGGGAATCCATCACCCTATGCCCTGCATTTATTTATTTATTTATTTATTTATTACTTCAAATTTCGAGGGCTCGGAGTGGTTTACAACAAAATAGAAGTAAAACATGAACAAGCAAATATAACAGTTATAAAAACACAAGACAAGACATATACTATTAACTACAACAAACAAATTGTGTCATTCCTAGCTACTCCAAGCTGGACCATGGTTGCAGGGTTCAAGGAAGGTTCGGTTGTAGTCTAGGGGAAACCTTGGCGGCCTGGATCTTCTTACCTCCAGCCATAAGGCTATGGGAGCTGAATCTAACCCAGCTCCCAAACCCCAGTCCCTAAAAAGTCCTAGATCTATATTTCTTGTTCTTACTCTTCCTCAAAGTGAAGTCCGGACTTGATCCGAAGCTGTCCCGGTCTCAAATGGTCACCCTAGGGTTAGAAGGGATGGCTCGGTGAACTCGGTGAGCTGGAGAGAAGACCATCGTCCTAGGCACGCATGCTTCCTGGGGGACTGTTGCCTCCGGACGCTTGGCTGACGGACCGGAATTCGGAAGTTCCATTGGCTTCCTCTTCCGGCACCTCCTCCAGCACCAGCGCAGTCGCCTCTTCTGGCCTGGGTCAGGGAGGGGGGGGGGGAGAAGGAAGAACTCAACCTCTCGGCAGCGTCAAGGTTGTCTGCTGTCTTGAGCCGTCCCTCATGTTCCCGATTCAACACCAGGCCGACATGACGTTGCCCATCTTGGCAGGAAACTGATCCCATGAGTGGAAGCATCGACCATGCATCTTTCCCCCATTGCTTCCTTTGCATGAGTTGACCCACAGAGCCCTGCTGAAAGTTCCTCTGCATCATGAGATGGGAGCCAGCATGATCCATGGATCAACTAGGACTGAACCAGTGTATGCTGCCAAAGCAAGCCCCATCTGATGAAATCAATAGACAACACTGAGCAGTATGGATCAAGGGCATTCTCATAATAGGGAAGATTTTAAGATCCGAGGTAAGGCAGCTTCAGTGATTTGTGCTTTTACGCATTTGTTCTATGTTCTGCTTTTATTAAGAGCTTCATCATAGAAGGATAAAAAGCACAACTACAGCAGGATAAAAGCATATTTAGATAGAGCCTACTGCACAATGTCATGTCTCTTCCATAGTCGAATTGCACTTGAATTGTGATTTGATTGCCTCTTATTATTAATAGGAAAAAACAGTTAATGAACCCAATACTGCTATTTTTTTTCATCACTCTTCCTTGTGCAATAATGTCCTTACCCTGCAGTCTCAATATTGTGAAGTGGGGGTAGATCTCACAAGTATGCGAAGACTATGTGAATGTGTGGTTGTAGGGAATTAGGAAAGGGAAAATAGAGAGAAATAGGCATTGCGTGCCAAAACACAAGTAGAAGCAGGGATATGCACATGATTGATCATGATAATTTGCATTAGGAAAGTGCCAGAATTGTGCAATTGGGTTGAAATGTGAAAGCGATTCTTCTAATAACAGCATACTGTTATTATTTCCATTTGCTTAAATAGCAGTTTTCGAAGTGTGCTCCATGCAACCCTTGGTGCTCTGCAAAGCATCCTGAGGGGCTCCATGCTTCCCTCCTCCTTTCTGTTCCTCTCCCTCCAAGCTTTCCTTCCTCTTGTCAACACTGGGACTGTGGTGCAGCTGGCTGGGAGTCAGCTGCATTAAGATCACTACTGACCAAAAGAGTTCGAAGCCAGCCCAGGTCGAAGTAAGCTTCCGACCAATTTATGTAGCTTGCTGTGAATGTTTGCAGCCTGAAAGACAGTTGCATCTGTCAAGTAGGAAATTTAGGTACTGCTTATGTGGAGAGGCTAATGTAACTAATTTACGATGCCATAAAAATCTCCAGCAACTGTGCAAAGAATGAGGAAGTACTTCAGCCTTGGTCGCCTTAGTTGATGATCTACACTGGGAGCTAGACAGGGGGAGTGTGTACATGTTGGTTCTGTTGGGCCTCTCTTCGGCCTTCGATACCGTCGACCATGGTATCCTTCTGAGACGCCTCACAGGAATGGGTCTTGGAGACACTCCCTTGCAGTGGCTCCAGTCCTTCCTCAAGGGTCGCTCCCAGAAGGTGTTGTTTGGGGACTCCTGCTCGGGACCATGGCCATTGTACTGTGGAGTCCACACAGGGCTCAGTATTGTCCCCTATGTTATTTAACATATACATGAAGTCATTGGGGGAGATCATCCGGAGTTTTGGGGTGCAGTGTCATCTGTACGCAGATGATATCCAACTCTGTCACTCCTTTCCACCTACTACTAAGGAGGCTGTTCAAGTCCTGAGCCGGTGCTTGGCCGCTCTAATGGACTGGATGAGGGTGAACAAATTGAAACGAAATCCAGACAAGACAGAGGTCCTCCTGGTCAGATGTAAGGCCAAACAGGGCATAGAGTTACAGACTGTGCTTGACGGGGTTAGTTACAGTCCCCCTGAAGGCGCAGGTTAGCAGCTTGGGAGTGATCCTGGACTCATCGCTGAGCCTGCAACCCCAGGTCTCAGTGGTGCCCAGGGGAGCTTTTGCACAGTTAAAGCTTGTGTGCCAGCTGCGCCCATACTTTGGGACATCTGACTTGGCCACGGTGGTCCATGCTCTGGTTACATTCCGTATAGACTACTGCAACACTCTCTACATGGGGTTGCCTCTGAAGACTGCCCGAAAGCTGCAATTAGTCCAATGCCAGGCTACTGATGGGAGCAGGGTACAGGGAGCGCACAATTCCCTTGTTGCACCAACTCCATTGGCTGCCAATTAGCTTCCGAGCACAATTCCTGGTTTTAACCTACAAAACCCTATATGGTTCCGGCCCAGTTGATCTGTCTGAAGGTATTCTCCCCTATGAATCATCAAGGCTGTTAAGATCTTCTGGAGGAGCCCTGCTCTCAGTCCTGCCACCTTCACAGTCACGTCTGGTGGGGAAGAGAGGCAGGGCCTTCTCGATAGTGGCCCCCTGGCTATGGAACTCTCTCCCGAAAGAAATTAGATCTGCCCCCTCCCTCCTGACCTTTAGGAAACTAGTGAAATCCTGGCTGTGGAACGAGGCATTTGCAAAATGATGGCGGAGACCGGTAATTAACCAAAGTTACTGACCACAATATACGGACTGAGTTGGACATGATTTTATCTTGGTGAATGGCTTATATGTATCTTATTCTTATTCAAAGGTATGCTGGCATAAAATATACACCCACAATAAAAGGTTGAAATGGCAAACTATTTCAACTGGCAAAACATAAGGTACTTTTTCAATTTCAGTTGACATTGTACAGGAGCAGACTGCCGTTTTTAGTGATCTCTTGCTGCTGGAATTTTTAATATCCTAAGTCACTTCAGTTCTCCAAACCCACACTGTATTACTTTTGTACTGGCTGTGCATGCACTGTGTTTTTCCTTCAGACAGGAAATTCTCCTTCGAAAGCTCATGTCTAGCCACTTAGACAAAAAAAATTGAATCTCTTAGCAGAGATATCTTTCATTGTACCATCCTTGTTCCTGCAACTGCTCCTCATTTAATGAATATGTGGAGTGGGGAACTCATGGCGTCATGCCACACTCCTGATTACTCAACATTTCATTGGTTGTGTGAAGGGAACTTGTCCTCAGATGCCAAGTAGATGTTCAGGACCAAGCACAGGTTCAAAATGTATATGCTTGGGATCTCTTCAGAGCAGTGTTTCCCAACCAGTGTGCCGGGGCACACTAGTGTGTCGTGAGCAATCATCAGGTGTGCCATGGGAAATTGGAACCTTCAGGAGGGGGGGGGGGAGCAACTACAACTCCCAAATGTCAAGGTCTATTTCCCCTGAACTCCATCTGCGTTCATATTTGGGCATATTGAGTATTCATGCCAAGTTTGGTCCTGTTCCAACATTGTTTGAGTCCACAGTGCTCTCTAGATATAGATGAACTACAACTCCAAAACTCAAGGTCAATGCCCACTAAACTCTCATAGCATTTTCTCTTGGTTATGGGAGTTCTGTGTGGGAAGTTTGTGTCTTTCTGCCATTCCTGCCAGGATCTCTATGTTGAGTTCATTGAAACAGGCCCAGGTTTCACACTGAGTATATAAATACATTTTTAAAACATATTAACTATATGTATTACTGTGTTAGAGTGTCATTTTGTGTCATTTTGGTTGGTGGTGTGCCCCAGGATTTTGCAAATATAAAAAAGTGTGCCGCGGCTCAAAAAAGGTTGGGAAACACTGCTTTAGAGGATGAACTAAACCAATGTGGTTTGTTGGGAGGAGAAACCTACTATTTCAATCCCACTTTCAACTCCCATCTTTAGTAGTACAATGGAGCCAGAGGAGTTATGGGTTTATTCATTATTTAATTTCATTTTGTTAACCTCCCACTTTTGCCCAGCATGGGAGTTAAGGTGGCTTATAACAAATTAAAGTGCAGATAGGCTTATGTTAAAAGGAAGGCTGAGCGAAGGAAGATGGGTGCTTTTGAACTGTGGTGTTGGAGGAAAATTCTAAGAGTGTCTTGGACCACAAGAAGATCAAACCAGTCCATACTCCAGCCCGACTGCTCTCTGGAGGGCAGGATATTAGAGGCAAATATGAAGTACTGTGGCCACATAATGAGAAGACAGGAAAGCTTAGAGAAGACAATGATGCTGAGGGAAATGGAAGGAAAAAGCAAGAGGGGCCGACCAAGGGCAAGATGGATAGATGGTATCATTAAAGTGACTGGCTTGACTTTGAAGGAGCTGAGGGTGGCCACAGCCAACAGGGGTTCTAGCATAGGGTGGTCCATGAGGTCACAAAGAGTTGGAAGTAGGGTTCCCATATGTCCCTTATTCTAAGGGACGTCCCTTATTTTGGCCCTAAAAGTTGTGTCCCTTATTTTCAGGCCCTGTCCCTTATTTTTGACTAGCAGGACAGGACTGGGCGGGGTTGACCAGAGGAAGCTGCGCGCTGCGGTTTCCACGGCAATGCCTGCCCGGGGATTCCAACTCGCAGGGCAGCCTGCGTCCCCGTTGGAAGGAAGAGGCAATACAGGACTTTTTCAAAGCACAGTAGATTAATTAACCATTACCCAAGGGGAATGTTGGATCATGTTGGATAAAGATAGTTTCTGGTTGCTTGAGAGTTACTCTTAAAATAGGCCTAGCTGTGCATCCCAATACTATACAATGCTGTGTATCCCATACTATACTATACTATACCATTAACTATTGACATAATAATCATGAAAATGTACTGTCTTATAAAAATTATTTTATTTTAATGTTTAGACAGCGCACTTTTAAAGTCAGCAAAGCCAAGTACTAAATACAGATGGGGAAAATTAGGTAGTTCTAATAATGTTTTTTCTGCATGACAAAGCATGCAGAAACATGCCATGTACTGTTAAGAGGGTGTAAGTCAGTTTCTTTTGTGAGTTTCAATCATTATCTTATTCTGTTAATAAAACTATTTCTACCTAATGTTTGAGTTTCAAGTTTTTAATGAAGTGTCCCTTATTTTTGTGAAAAATCCCATAAATTTCCCTTATTTCTTATATCAAAAAATGGCAACCCTGGTTGGAAGTGACTGAACGAATAAACAACAACAAAAGGCTTATGTTAACAGAGCAGATGTGTTCCTGGCCTTTACTTTAATAAAGAGGTAGAATTAACATGGAAAAATAGGGATAGGTCTGTAGATGAGCATTTTTTAAAAATTGTAAACTACCTTTATGAACATATGAAACAAAATAATCAGTTGCACGAGTTAACTAAAACATTATAAATTGACTAGAGACCACCTAAATACTTTTTTTCCAAACTCACTCCAAGATTTTATTTTTAATGATTTTTTTAGGGTGAATTGTATTGATCTACATATGCTTTTTCACTATGCTATCTAGTTCAATATACATCTATTTCTGAGTCATTTGCTCCGTGATTTCTCATGTGTGTTTCCTGCAGTTAGGTGATGGCAAATGGACAGGTTACTGATGAAACTGTAGGTGGTAACAACTAACTATGAAAAGTTAGCAATCATCTCAATGAGTTGTATTACTATTATGTTAGTTGCTCTTAACTGCTACTGAAGTTGATTTCAGTGGGACCTAATCCAACCACTTGTCCACCATCTGAACTCATGAGCAGATCCCATTAAGTTCAATGGAGCTTTCTAGTTAACTGTATCTTCTGGCAACTACATTACATTTAGTTTACCTGGTGAAATACTTAGCTCCAGTGGAATTGAAACCCTTTAGGACTGCATGTTTGATTGAGGACATACTATAAAACAAACCAGGTGGTACTCCAATTCCCATCAGCTCCAGTTGACCTAGCCAATAGTGAGGAATTATGGAGGTTGTAATTCAACAGTCTTTAGAGGGCCATAGATTTGCCATCCCTCTTTCAAAATATCCCCTTTGCCTTGCTGGGTTATACTTATTTTTCTCTTTTAGTCAGTAAAACTCAACATGTGGAAAAATGATTTTGCGATGCTTTGAGAAACCTGATATATGGGCTTCTGTACACACTAGACGGTTGGATTTATGAGTTTTAAGCAGCATAAGAATATGAAAAATGCAAGAATTCAGCCTGCTGTAAAAATGTTTATAGGGATCTTCAAGGGATGGTTTGTAAAGCTCATTCATAGCCCATCCATTATGCTGTTATGTGTTTATTTGTTCTAATATTGTATTCACCAAAAGAGATTTTGATTAGAGGTGGCTCCCCTCCTGAATCATGACTCATGTCTACAGATTTTTGCCCGGGATCCTAGACATTGGGGTAAAAGAAGGTATTTGCTCTATAAAGTGTGGTTCAAAAATAGATCCCATTTTTGTTGAATCTACGCTTAAGCACTCAGTTGGATCATCAAAAATTTAAATGAAGCTTTGTTGCATAGTCAGTTGCCTTTCAACTGAGCATATCCATGTGAAGTAATGGAAGAATGTTAAATTCTCACATAGCAGTCTCTCCAAATAATGGAAGGAAGCACATGATCGCTTTCATTTATTAAATGGCAACCTGTTAAGAAATAAATAAATACTAATCTATTTTTAATTTTTAACACCAGTTATCCTTTCATAGATATTATTTACATACAATAATTTTACTCACTTATTACACACTTCCATTCAATGACCTTAGATCTCTAGATATGATTTGCAAAAGAGAATTTGGTTTTGACAATTATGGTTTTAGAAGTTCTGAATAGTGTTCCAGAAATCTAAAACTGCTGTAAAAGAAATGCCTGTAAAAATCTGCCACGCTTTTAACAAATCTGCTGCCCCATTCACTCGAGTCCAGAAAGTTTTCAGGCACACTTACACATATTAACCCTTTCTCGCCAAGCCGTTTAGTGTTATGGGACTTTTTACTATTAGAAGCAAACTATCAATTGACAATTTTATCTACATTTTGAAGAACAAAACACCAGGGTTCATTGTACTGATTAGTAAAAAAAATACATGTGGGGAAACATCTAAATTATGGAAATGAATGTTAAGTATTGGGTCTTTCAGAATATGCTCAACTGATGGCAGCCAAAAGTCAACAGATTTTTCCACGGAAATCTGCTTTTTGGAACTACTAAAAGGAAACTGGAAGAAGAATTTGTGTTGAACTAGCTAGAGAAAATACATTTTGCAGCCTCCAGTGTAAAATATTGTTGAACTCAGAGCAGATAACAGGGTAGCTGTTTGATGCAGATGTAGACTACCAGGCAAATCTAGGAGATTACATCTATACCCTGAAGGTGCTCCACTAGAATAAATTAGGAAAAAATGGGGAAATATTCATATTTTTTTACTGACTAGAAATGTAAATAGTCATTCCATTGTATTCGCACATAGCACAACCATTGAGTCTTTACCAACAGCCCCTTCCACCATCTTTAATTGCTATTCCACTGGCCACTGAGTTGGAGGCAGCCAGCCAGATAGACACAGGACCATAATGCTTTATCGTCTGGTCTGGGACTGGTGCAACAGCTAGGCTACCCGCAACCATCTAGTTGGCTACAAGGCAATGCCCTAATGGGAGTAGTGTTCTTGCAGACTAGCCAACCAACTGGCCCGTTCAACTTTGAACATGCTCATTGACTTCTAGGGTATATGAAGTATTGCCATTTCTACTATCTTGTATATCTTTTGGGTCCCCTCCCTTTTTATCTTGGGTTGTTTGTTGTTTTAATAGAATGTATGGACCAGGGCAGAAATACAAATTGTACAGATCAGAGGCAGATACAGTGATAGCAGGGTCACGTGTCCTTATAGAGAAGGAAGGAGAAAGTACATTACAGAGGAAGAAGAGAATATCAATCTCAACTTCCAGACACCCTGCTAACTTAGTAAAGAAATGGCTACCTTTGCTCTTAGGTAATTCCAGATCAATTAAAAATAAATCACACAATATCTATGATCTTCTCAAAGATGAAGGGATCAACCTAGCATGCTCTAATGAAACTTGGCTGTGAAATTATTGTGCACCAATCTGGGCTTAGGCTCTTCCAGTCATTCACTGTTTAGTAAGCAGGTGAGGGCAAGTGGGCCATAGGACGGAGGGTAGCTGTGGTCTATAAAGAAAGACTTTATTAACTTGACCAAGTTATGTACTAGGGAGCTGACCCAAATTGAGTGTGCGTACCTGAGCATGAAAATGAGGAAAATACCTGGTGTAATTCCCAATCCCCATCTAACAGACTTCCCAGCCAAGTTCATGGAACTGAGCTCAGAAGTGTTGTTGTTGGAGTCACCCAAACTTTTCCTTCTTGGTGACTTTGACATACCAGTGGGGGCCAATTTGTCAGATGCAGATTGGGATTTTATGGTATCCATGACCATGACAATCTTGGGTCTATCCCAATTAGCTTTTCTAAATAAACGAGTCATCAATTGAGCACTTGGAGTCATATCTCCAGTTGCCTTGTGGGTTTTATTGGGTGTCCCCTCCAGTTTTTGTCTCTTCTACAAGAATCTTATCTTCCCATCCGATCCACCTCATTGGAGACTTGGATAATTGACTGGAGATTATTTAGCAAATAACAAATATAAGCAGAATAAATTATCTAGCAATTGGTGTTATCTGCAAATATAGAGGAAAGTAGTACATTATGACTATGTATTATTTACTGAATGACTAGTTAGATAGAACACAGTGAGCATTGATTAATGAAGTGCACTCCTGGATTTTAACCCTTCTATGTTTATTTGCTATACTGGATAAACAGAAGGACAAATTCTTTAGAAGCATTTATCTTATTTCCCAATTTTACCCAAAATGAGAGAAGTGGTTCTCTTATTTCCCAATTTCACCCAACAAAACATTGATCTGATCATAATAGCAGTGTTCAAATAATACTATCTCTAAAAGATCAACCCTTTCCCCTTCTTTATGGTGAATTGAAAAATGTGTTGATATTTTTGGAGGAGGCATAAAAAAAGTCTGGATAATAATAATTATAACCTACAGGAAAATGAGAGTGTTGTTTTTAAAATAAACAGGTTGATACAATGCAGTTTCATGAAAAATCACTTTATTCAAATATATAATATTTATTTCTGGACAAAAAAAACCAGAAATAAGAATTGTCATATGCTTTAAGTATTTGCTAGAGCATGAAATCCCACTTCATAGAAAAAGCAAAGATTTCTTCTAATCAAGGCAGTGTGTCAATGATATCCCAGAGTTAATACAGCAAATATTTGAGGTATTGTGTTTTGTTTTTGCTATTTTTTCCTGCCCAAGGTACACACCTTGTTGTTCTGAACTACTATCGTTTTCTTTATTGTGTTCTTCCTATTAAATAACAGTCATGCAGTCACAAAAGCATTAACTTTTGTTGAATATTCTGATATTAAAAATAGAGCAGAGGGGTGAGTGTGTCACAGCACAATTCTGTATACAAACATACAGAAATAAATCCCATTGATTTCAACAAGACTTACTACTGTAATGTATTCTACTAGTAAATAAGATATAGGACTGAAGCCTTTGAGCAAAACCCAGTTGTCAATCCCCATTAGTGGAGACCCATTGAATCAGCGGCTACTTGCTAAGGACATTATCACACAAGGTCCTAAAACCGTTTCTGGCATTGCAAACCCATCTTGCTTGAGACTGGAGTATGCCTTTCTAGCCCCTGTTTTTATCACACAAAACCTTTTTCAAAGCACTTTGAGAAAGATCAGAGTGTTTTCAGAAAGACTTGGAGTAACATACTTTGAGAAAGCAGAGTCTTCTTTGCAGCCAGAGGTCTTCTCTGTCTCTGGAAGTTTAAATGGCAGCAGATTAGGAACAGAAAACTGTGTAGGTCAGCCATAGACACAACATGCCTACAACAGACATTACTGGCCTCAAAGTTG
Source organism: Anolis apletophallus (assembly GCA_030556195.1). Lineage (NCBI taxonomy): Eukaryota > Metazoa > Chordata > Lepidosauria > Squamata > Anolidae > Anolis > Anolis apletophallus. The sequence continues at coordinate 65,139,518 of JARBWK010000008.1, read as the reverse complement.
CTGCAGAAGTGGCTAGAAATTACTACATGACTGAAAAAACATTGAACACAGAAGTAAAACAGGCTCACCCCCCAAATTTTCTAAAAACTGACTGCTTGCCCATTAGTTGCAAATTGCTCTGCAGTGAGTTTTCATTGTCATGCAAGTTTTTCCATTTGTGGCTAAGGATCCTACAGTACATATTACATATTAACTAGGAGCACCATTTATGAGTGACACTCTCTAATCTAGGACACCTTTGTGCATAAAGCTTCACATTCTTCTCGAGAGTCAAATCTATTTTGGTTCCCTCCACAGCCACCATACCAAAATCGGGAACACTTGGCCAAACTGTTATCAAAATACCATTTCAGGATGTAATCTTCACATTCACCATTGTCCATTGCACCATTGCAAGCATCTAGAAGGAAAACATTTACAGTTAGCAAGATGAAATCAAGGATGCTTATACCATTGATGTGCAACTGTGTAGACAACTACAATACTAGATAATATCATGATGGAGAGTTATCTGCTATTTTTAGTGTCTGCCTTTAGCTTTGAAACTCCCTTTAGGATGTTTCTGTCCTTGCTATTTTTTAATCAAGCTGACGAAGACATGGTTAATCCAACATGCTGTGGAGAATTGAAAATTTTGAAAGGATTTTTTAAAAGTACATTGTGCACTTTAATAGAAGTTTTAAAAAAATAAAAAAACACAGTGAATACTTCATCCCAATTCCTCTGTTGACCTCTCCTATATGGAATAGACCTATGCACTATAGAATGCCACAATTGTTATGCCCACTGGCCATTCTGGTTGGGGATGATCGCAACTCTAGTCCATCACATTCTGGAAGTCATCAGGCTCTAGAAAACTCAAAACACAAAACCTCACTACAGTACAAGGCTTTAAATGGTGAGTGAAGTCATTTTAAATTTTTGGAAGATCAAAAAGGTTATCAGATGGGAATCAGTACAAATGAAGCAAACTTCTTGCCATAATTTTGTTTAATGTTCAAAGAGGGAGTTCACATTGTCTTTGGGACTGGCAATGACCTCAAGACTCCCCTTCAATTTTTGAGTGTCTGCTGGACCTTAAAGAGGGAGGGAACTCTCCTTGGAACATCATATCATTATTTTATGAGCAATTTCATCTGGTATCCAGTCTATGTCCTGAAGGATTTATTTCATAATTACTCCATCTTTGTCCTACAATTGCTGACTTTAGATTTCACTAGAGAAGTGACCACCACAACTCAGAAGTATGTCACAGACTCATGGACTCATTTTCCTCCCTCATTCTTTGTATCCTGGTTAACTTAATAAAAGTGAATCAAGACATGGTCAGTCCTGTCATTAAAATATAAAGAAATAAAAATATCAATTTGCAAAAGTCTTTATATCTGAGCAGGCAAGCTATCTTTGTGTTGTAAGTTGTTGTCACATAAATTGCAGGTATAATCTTTAACTGAACGTGAGGGATTAGACACAAGTAGTTTTGTTGTTTCATTTTTTGGATTTGACCACACAAGCTTCCAGCAGAGGAAGGGAATTTTGGGATACAACCCATGATTCCCAATTGATCCAGACTATGCACAGTATTTGGGAGTCCATTTGAACAACCACAGACTAGCAAATGCAATATAAAATAAGGCAGATGTCCATGAGTATATAGCACTACTATGTGAGATGTTTAGGAGAATGCTCTTCTGGATGCTGTAATCCACCCCAGAGTTTTAGCAGAGGAAAGGAGAGAAGTGTTAACTAACAAAGGTAATGCTAAAGGAGTACAGGAATTTGGATTGGGAATCATGCAGCATTCTAGAATATGCTGAGCAACAGCTCCCAGCATGCTTTACTATTTGCTATGTTTACTAGAGCTAGGGCTGTTGAGACTTGCAGCCCACTAACATCTTGAGGACTGCTTTATTCCCCATCCCTGGATTTGATGGATAAGTGGATAAAATATGTATACCTGCTACTTTTCGTGCTTGTTCTGAACGTTCTTGGTCCTGTTTTCTTCTCCCACCCTGGGTACTAATATTTCTGAAATAGTTGTTCTTGTCATGACCATACTCTTCTTCTTTATGTCCCACATTTTGCTTGTTAGCTTCCATAATTTCATCTTGAAAGTTTATTCTTGATAATTCTGATGGCGGGAAAGCATCTCTATACTCCAATTCTGGGAAAGGTATACTAAAAAGGGGAAAATAGGTGATTATGATTCTTGAATATAAGATATACAAAAAATATTATTCTGAATTAATTGACCCAAATGTCATCTCATCTCAAACTTTCTGTTTCTGCCAAAGCCAATGTAAATTCTGACTCTTTACTTCCAAAGGAAACGGAGAGCACTGTGTTGGTACCTATCAGTCCTTGCTGTTAGTTGCTGATAAGTATCTCCCCGATCCAGACTCTCACATTCTTCCTGCAGTCCTGGTGGAGGATCAGGGTTTATTCTGCCTGTGGAAAAAATGAAGGAAAGGGGCGTAGAAATCAAGATGCCAAAATATTTTTGAAACACGGAATATGGGTCTACCTCTCATTATCACCTCAAATATACAGTGCATTTCCATCCAAAATGTACACAGTATCATACATCCAAAATGTCTAGTTCAGTGTACTAGAGTGAAGGCATTGGCAACACTCAGATGATCTCTCTCCAAATAAATTAATTAAAGTGTGGAACACAACCATTGCCTGCCCTTCCTTTGACCTTTCCCATATGCCCCATCACAAGACAAATTTGTCATGAAATAACTAGCTTTTGTTAATTGATCTCCGGCTTTACAATATACAATCAGCCCTCCTTATCCACAGACAATGTATATGTGGATTGAAAGCATTCCAAAAGGCAAAATTTGATTTACTACATTGTACATAACAGGATTTGAGCACTGGCAGATTTTAGTATCTACAGGAGATTCTGGAACCAAACCTCGGGGGATACCAAGGGCCCATGGTATTATTTAAGTTGTATCTTTCTGTCTTATATTCCTGGTTTCTTTGGTCACATTCAGTTAGTATTATCCAATTAAAGCATACTGGAAATGCACATTTAAATTAAGTCAGGATCTCTACACTGAAATCTCTGCAATATTACTGGAACAGGAGAGAAAGAAGAAATCCACCCAATAAGTTCTAAACTGTGATGATTATCTGAATACAAGCACTGGGAAAGGTCTCCATCTCCAACTTCAAACTGAGAAGTTCAAAGAGTTCAAACGGATGTGGATGTTCATAGAAGAGAACATGTAGCTCTGCAACTCCCATTAGCACTTGCCAGAATAAATAACACAAAGGAGTTATAATTCACCGGCATCTAATAGGTCACTCTTTTCACCTTCCTCCCATAAAATTTGGTATCCAAGACCTTTAAATTTATAATAGCCCTAAAAGACCATACATAAATCTTTTCAGCAGTAAATCCAGTTAATAGATGCTACTCAACTAATAATGTGATCAATGCTTTTTTTTCCACTGGGGAATAAAAATTTCACAACAATATAATTAGAAAAAAATTGATTTGAATTTTGGCCAATGTATGCAAATATCATTTTGATTTACTGGAGAATCTTTTTTTAAAGAAAAGGGTGAAAGGTTAGCAGTATCTTGTAAAATAAACCATGTGGAAGTCAATTTGATACACAGAAACAGAAAGCAAAGTTTAAAATGCAGGCTTTCTGTTTCTGTGCAAGCATGATCATGTTTGCATACTACCGTCAATGAAATGAACACAACTAAACATGTTAGGAACCCCTAACATTCACTCAGTGGTATGACACAGAAGGAAGCAAATTAAGTTTTACATTGCTTACGTTTTAAAAGATTTAAGAAGGCGCGACTAAATTTCAGGGCATATGGCAATTCGGGTTTATTCACCCTGCCGAGCTGCAACAGATGTTGTTCCACTGGCACACTAGATAGTTCTGTCATCTCAGTATCATCAGCTCCATTTCCAAGTGCTAAGGTGAACATGGTGAACCCTTGGCATTTTGCTTCTAGTGACATTTTTCTCAGCTTCTCTCTGTCCCAGGAACTTGTCTTACTCCCAAGTAACGTAACTATGACCCTGTCTTTTCTTGGGTTGGGGGCTTCGAGAAAAACATTATTAACTGTCCACTCTAGTGCATGACCCACAGCTGATGGGCCTTCTAGCTGGTTTATCGATTCTTGGATATGCATTTTCACCAAGTCTTTACTGTTATATGTAGTCAAGTCAAACTCCACATGCACTGGGCTTGAGAATCTGTCCACTGTGAAATTTCGTGGGGCTTGTTGCACCAGAGCCACCCTCGCACCACCATCGGACTCTGTGGGCAGGGAAGTAATAACAAAATGATCCACCATATTGCTCACAAACTCTTTCATGGTCTCAAACTCCTCACTTCCGACATTCGAAGAGCTGTCCATGATGTATGTTATATCCATGTCTATTAAAATAGGGAAATGTGCCGTCATCTCACATTCTGGAGCTGGGTTACACTTATCTGTGGAAGAAACATGAAGCATTCATTAACTAAAGGGGCGCATTTGCACACTATTTATATTTTGCTTTGCTTTACTTTTCAAAACATTTCAAACAAACAATTTGGAAATGGTCTCTCTTTGAGACAAAAGGTAGACAAAACAAAGCCCAACCATACTGATAGCCCATATTTTAAGTGACCGTATATTGCTGTCCAAATATTTCTCCCTCAAATTATGTCTGGGCTAGTGCAATGATCTGTTAGATGCATATGGATATTTTATTTAATCCACAGGTTCTTATAGTGTTCTTTTTATAATAACAATTTAAGGATATCAATACAATAATTATGTTTTTACTAATTGTTCTATAAACAAATGCTGTACTCCAGCCATTTACAGATCAAGCCTTTGTATGCCTGTTCTGTAATAAGACCCACTGAATTCAAAACTGTTTCACATTCACGATCACTACTATCACTGGTAGCATAAAATCTTCTGTTGACCTTTTAGATGTACAGTTTAGTCATCTAAAGCAGTGTTTCCCAACCAGTGTGCCGTGAGCAATCATCAGGTGTGCCGTGGGAAATTGCAACCTCCAATACCCTTTCTTCCCCCTCCTGACGAACACTTTTTCTTCTCCACTCAGGCTCCCTTCTTCCCAGCCTCCCTCTGCTCACTTTGCCTTGCTTTGCTCTGGGGCGAGTCTGTGCGGTAGCGCCCGCACGGGTCACGTCTTCCTCCTTCCCCCCTCTCCTCCTGAACATGCTCATGCTGATCCCTTGGATCAAAAGTGGCAGTGTAGAAGAAAAAGTAAGTGTTCGACAGGAGGGGGAAGAAAGGGTGCGAAGGGAAAGGGGGAGGAAGAGGTCTCTGTCGAAAGCTGGCATGGGCAAACCTGGACCTTCCAGGTGTTTTAGACTCCAACTCCCACCATTCCTAGCAGCCTCAGGCTCTTTTCCTTCCCCCCTCAGCCATTTAAGCAGGAAAGGGCCTCAGGCTGTTAGGAATGGTGGGAGTTGAAGTCCAAAGCACCCAGAGGGCCGAAGTTTTCCCATGCCTGTTTTAGGAACCTTAAAGTGGTGAGCCTCCTTCCAACATTGTGATTCTGGATAGAAAACAAACAACAACATAACATGACATAGTACTTTCTGTTGGTAATAAGAGTTCAATATGCCAAGTTTGGTTCAATTCCATTGTTGCAAGAGTTCAGGATGCTCTTTGATTGTGTGTTAACTATAAATCCCAGAAACTGTAACTCCCAAATGTCAAGGTCTATTTTTCCCAAACTCCATCTGTGTTCACATTAGGGCATATTGAGTATTCATGCCAAGTTTGGTCCTGATCCAACATTGTTTGAGTCCACAGTGCTCTCTGGATATAGATGAACTACAACTCCAAAACTCAAGGTCAATGCCCACCAAACTCTTATAGTATTTTCTCTTGGTTATGGGAGTTATGTGTGGGAAGTTTGTGTCTTTCTGCCATTCCTGCCAGGATATCTATGTTGTGTTCATTGAAACAGGCCCAGGTTTCACACTATATGTATTACTGTGTTAGAGTGTCATTTTGTGTCATTTTGGTTGGTGATGTGCCCCAGGATTTTGTAAATGTAAAAAATGTGCCGTGGCTCAAAAAAGGTTGAAAAACACTGATCTAAAGAAAAAAGAGTGAGCATAGTTACCCACACAAAAAGAAAACACAGCAAATAAGAGAGTTCTGGGTATGTATTATTTTCAGTTCCAGGCTCTCTGTAATTCTAGAAATTTGGGGAATGAAAGAAAACTTCACTGGGGACAGAATTCTGATGGTGAGGAGGTTAATCTCCTCATTTCCCCCCATATCTACACTTCAGCTTGTACCTAGTTATATTTCATTCTTAATGCATTAATTCCAAGCTCTATCTCACATCTGGATTCTACAATGGTCAAATATAATCATCATCATAATCAACATCATCTTTATTTGTACCCCGCCCCATCTCCCCACAGGACTTAAGGCGGCTCACAACATAAATAAATAACAGTAACATACAAGTAATACAATAAACCAATATTAACACATCAAGCAATATAAATAACAACCAAGGTAAGTTAAAACACACATAAGCAGCATTAACAATAAAACTTAACAAAACATTAGTTAAAATATTTCTTGATCAAGGCTGAAAATCCATATTAAATTTCTGAGAACGTCTTGGGATCACATTCCAGTGGTGCATGAGGCCAGACCCAAAATAATGGGATGAAAAAGATCTGGATATTATAACTTATTCTTACTAAGTCTGAGGTTTGATAAGATTTTTGGCATAACTACAAGAAAAGAGATAACTACAGAAAGGATTCTATCTGAACATTAGGAAGAACTGACTGACTGTGAGAGCTGTTCAGCAGTGGAACTCTCTGCCCTGGAGTGTGATGGAGGCTCCTTCTTTGGAAGCTTTTAAACAGAGGCTGGATGGCCATCTGTCAGGGGTGCTTTGAATGCAGTTTTCCTGCTTCTTGGCAGGGGGTTGGGCCGGGTGGCCCAGGAGGTCACTTCCAACTCTATGATTCTATGATTTACAGCTTTTTATGTTAAAGGTTGTCAATTTGGCATCGGGGATAATTTAAAAAAACAGGAGAAACAAACAATCCAAGGCCAAGGGTTTGATCATATGGGAAAATCAGGAGGGCAGTACTGAGATTAAAGAAGAGCTCAACACCTGAGGTTCTCCTACTGTTTTACAGATCTTAATCACCATCTTGACATGAAGCTTCTCACAGATGATGATGATGATGATATTTTTATTTATTACCTGCCTTTCCTTATTCATTCGCAGACAAACTTTAATCGAGATCAAGGATTACTATGACGATGAAACGGAAACTGATTTTAAGATTGTGGAGCTGAGATTTGTATTTTGTAGTTTTAACTGTTAATTTTTATATGTTTTTATATGACTGTTTTTATCTTGTGATGTATTGTATATGGGCACTTGTTGCCACTTGTTGACCGCCTCGAGTCGCCTTCGGGCTGAGAGAAGCGGTATAGAAGCATGGCAAATAAATAAATTATTATTATTCAAGGCAGGGCACAACATAGTTAAATACGTCATAATAATAAAATAAACTCTATAGAACAGATAGTAAAACATATTTCTATACATTATTAAAATACATGGAACAAAAATTAAAACACAATAAACATAGAATATAAATTTAAAATTCATAGGTAAAATCAATCTTTTCAATGAAATGGAATTAAAACACTAATGAGAATATTTGATGGAGCCCCAAAAGGGGAATTTAACACCGCCGCCGCCGCCATCACCAACAACAACAATTGTATTTCTTATCTCCTCATTGCTCACGGTGGGTTACAACATTGCTAAAAACACTGAATGTGAATATGGAGGAAAAGGGATTGTTAAATCTGTAACTGATTTAAGAACTAGTGAGATGAATAGGCTTACCATAACAGAGTGCACAATGTGAAACACTATTCAGGTTTTCTTCCTCCTTGGATTCCCAGACATATAGCTGAAAGTGATTAGTATAATCTGCCTAATCAAATGCAAAAGAAAAAGTTGGCCTAAGCATGAGAACATTCATTGTAATATTTCCTGAAAACAAATGTTTTTATACACGTGCACAGACAGACATGTGTTGATGTTGTTAACTGCCATCTAGGTAATTTTGACTTATGAAACCCTATGGACCAGAAAACTCAAAGTCACCATCAACCCTGCTCAAATGTAGCAGACTCAGGATTGGGGCCTCTCCTGATGCGCTTTTCCTCCCTTCTATGTTTCTTGACCATATGCTTTTTGTCATATGTGGACTTTACCTCTAGATTTCACCTAGTTACTAATCCGAGGCTTTCATAGGATGCAGTCATTGCCATTCTGTAGAATGGAGTCATGTCTATTACAGTGGCATCAAAATGTCCTAACTGATAAGTGTTTTATTGACTCTAGAGCAGGCCTGGGCAAACTTGGGCCCTCCAGGTGTTTTGGACTTCAACTCCGGTAGGCAGGGTGAGTTGAAGTCCAAAACACCTGGAGGGCCCAAGTTTGCCCAGGCCTGCTCTAGATGCACCTCTGTATTTTCACCCCGTGGCAAAGATAAATTTACTGACTTCTATGGAGGAATGAGAAATTCATGGGAAATGGCTGAAAGGTAAATCAAGGACATGTTATGTGTATTGTACAAACTGAAAAGCACGAAGACAAAGAAAAGCAACTCCTCTTTCCATTCACCCTAACCATAGTACTCCTTTCAGAGTTGGCTGAACACCTTTTAATAAGGGGTGCTGTTTCGAAACGAGTTCACATAGGCACATACATTTGAATTATGGTTTCCTTTACTGCTCTTTCTTGAGTTTACAGAAACTGAGAAGAGGATTAAAACCTTGGCAACAAATCCAAGTAAAATGTGAGATTCTGTCAAAGTCATTACTCTACTGGAGTGGGAGTCAAGCATATGTTTTCATTCACAAGAATGCATGGTATAGCAATTAAGCTCAATAGATTGTATAAGTGTTTCTGTATTCTGCCAGGCTCTAAATCCATCAGAGGTTACTTTTCAGTCACCCTGTTGATTTAAGTGATTTCTATACACAAACAATACTCTGTTGTTAGAGATGAGAGTAAGCCAGATAGGATACTTTCTGAAATTATCATTTTTTGATGATTAAAGTGATTATGAGTGATCTTAGATATCCTGGATGGACATTTAGCCCCATATTTTGAGATTTATTCTACTTTCTTTCATATATGACTATTCTGGATCCAAGCATAGTTCAATTTCACATGGTGAGATTTTGTTTCATTGTGGTTTTTTTCTTGTGTTACGGGGAGGCGCGGGGGGGGGGGGGGGATTATCATTGAACAATTGTGCTGATGTCCACTTGAATTCATGCCATGACTTTCAACACATCACAAGCACAAGGTTAATAAACGGGTGTCCAAACATACTGCAGATGTTTAGCTAATGTGATGCCTGGACAGTCTTCATGCGAAGGCACAAACAGCTGCTTCATGCGAAGGCACAAACATCTGTGTCCTTCCAGATGTTAAACAAGTTGGACAACAACACCCATTTGCCCCAGTCAGAATCCTGGATCAATGGGGGACTTGTAGTTCAACAAGTTTAGAGATCTGCCTGCTTCTCCCAATCTGCCTTTCTGATTCAGGATTAAAAATTTACAAATCTCATTTCTATCATCAAATCAAGGCAATGCTTGGTTAATGCAACTGGAATTACATTCTTCCATAAAGTTAGATACTGATTAAATAAATATTCACTATTATGTATTTGAAACTATCCACTATTGATGACTTGTGGGAAATAGTTATGTGATTTATGGCAGACCTCATGAATCACACATGGTTTTCATAGGCAAGGAATGCTCAGAGGTGGTATTGCCAGTACTTTCCTCTGAAATATAGCCTTCAGACTTGGAGTTCATTGGTGGTCTTCCACTCAAGTACTATCCAGGTTCTACCCTGCTTAGCTTCCAGGATTAGATGAGATCCATTACTTCTGGGGTATTTAGGCAGTGCTAGTAGTACGTGAAGCCAAAAAACAGAAAGGAAGAATGTGGAGAGAAATTTTAGAGGTTTCTAAAAAATCATCCAAGGAAATATATTTTCAGTGATTGAACTTCCTCAGGAATGCTCCCTGGCAAATGGAAAGCAATTAATTTTATTTACTCCATATTTTTAATGAAAGACTCCAGTATAGGGTAGTACCTGTTCATATTTGTTTTTATATAATAGTCCTATCCTGGCAAATTCTCTCTCAGCCAATGTGACTAAAGCTTAATTGTCACAAAAAGATGCTGCCACGACAACATTTGTTTCATTGAAAAGGCACAAAAAATCCTATCCGTACACAGAGCAAACTAGACAGCAAGGGAAACGATTCTGATTTATTACAGACTTCAGTAGGCCAGTCTGGCAGTGTTGCCATGCCAGTAATTCACTTCAGCCCTTTTACCTGTATTCCACAAAATGCCATATTTGATCCTTGCCCCTGTCACTGAATTTGAGGGAAGGCTATTTGATGGAATGAGCCAATGTGCCGTAGTGACTTGAATGATGGAGCAGGACTCCAGGAAACTAATGCTCAAATCCCTAGCTCACCCAAGAAAACTCACTGGATGACCTAGGGAAAGTTTCCCTTTCTCAGCTTTAAAGGAAAGCAATGGCAAACCTCCTCTGAATAAATCCTACCAAGTAAACACTATGATATGGTTAGCATAAATTAAAACTTGACTTGAAGACACACAACAATCACAATTTATGACGGAGGCCATCAATTGAACAAAAATGCACTGCCCGACTTACCGGACAGAGCCTATGCGGCAGTGGGTGCCCTTTTGCCGGCCATGGCGCCTGCGGGGGGGGGGGTAAAAGCCCACCAAGGAACACCAGGCATCTGTGAGTAAGGCCTGCCTGAAACTCTGCAGAGCCATTGCCAGTCAAAGACAAAATACTAGGCTACATAAACCAGGTGTCCTACAGATACAAGGCAGTTCCCTATTTCCGCAGTTCCCTTTTTGTTACACACTTGGTGGACACATCCAGAATGATAAAGAGAGGGAAAAACCCAGCTTACGAAAGTCCGAATGCATCTGCCTCTACGTCCCGTCTCGCGGCCTAAGATAATCTAGGGAGGCCCTGCTCTCGCTCCCGCCAGCATCACAAATGCGGTTGGTGGGAACGAGAGATAGGGCCTTCTTGGCGATGGCCCCTCGCCTATGGCCTGCACTCCCAAGCAAGATATGATCGACTCCATCTCTCCTGGCTTTCAGAAAGAAGTTAAAGTTGTGGTTCTGGGACCAGGCCTTTGGGCAGCAGACGTAATGTGCACTTTTGGACATTGACTGGATTGGCATAGCGGTAGATGACACTGTGCTTTGTTTATGGTTTTAACTATTGGTATATATACTAATTTTAATGACTATGTAATGGTTTTAATGAAGAATTCCTTGAGATGAGAGTCTGCTTACCAAAAAGGCCTGCCGTACGTTAGGTACTTCACTGAGGGCAATGATTACCGGCATAATCTCGAGAGCACTGAATTCCAGCACAGCTGTATTGATGGATGTTGCATCCTGTGATGGGCCAGCAATGAGAAATATTGCAACTTTCCTCATGAGGACACCTTGACGATGTCGTTTAAAGACATTCCTGGCAACGAACCGCATGATACTTCCAATATTGCGTTGGCCTGAAGATCTCTCCAAAGGAATTCTCTGAACTGCTTCCATAAGGAGGCTGTCTCTCTGGAAGTCGGAGAACCGGATTAGATACTTTGGGTGAGTGTTATATGAAAGCACTGCTACCCGAGCACCAGTAGGACAGTTGCTGGTGCTTATCTTCATAACCTTCAACAAAGATGTCATAATGTCTTTCATCCTTCCAAAGGATTCTGGGGTAACTGCTGCAGACATATCAAGGGCAAACACCACTTCTGTTGGATATACTGGACACCTACTCATACCTGCAATCAAAACAAAAACAGTAGAATATAACTCTCAGTATTTAAACACCATGCTTGTCTCTGAATTCTGAAATATTACCATTGCAAAGAAACTTACCTATACAGCAAGCTAGATAGGATAAAAAAAAGTTGTTTTAATTTTGGTTATTAGGTTTGTACATTGAAAAACATTTCAACAAAACCCAATTTGTATAGAGCAGGTAGCTTGTTTTAACATCCAACCAACAGTCATTTTAGATTTAAATAAAGTATAGTAACAGCACAAGAAGGGGCGAAATTACATTGGTAGTATTTAGGCCAAAGACTGCTTGGTTCTGGATGAAGCCCGGAATATAAAATAATGAAATCATCTCAATAAATTTGCCATTAAAGCTTATTTAGTTTTCTTTAATAACTATTTTTATTCAACAAAACAAAACGACAATCAATCAAACAAAGATGTGTACAGAAAGACAGATTTCACAAAACAAAAGGACCACAGCTACCTTATAAACATACAACAGACATTTTGTCTTAATATAAAACACAAACCAAAGCAACAACAAACTCCATCTCCCACAATCCTTCTAACCACTAGCATCCCATGCAACCCTACTAAACACATCCTACACACATAGAACAATATGTGTAGCATGTATTTCAGACTTGCACTCACTTTACTGTTAGGAGCCCCTGGTGGTGCAATGGGTTAAATCCTTGTGCCAGCAGGACTGCTGACCGAAAGGTTAGTGGTTCAAATCCGGGGAGTGGGTTGAGCTCCTTCTGTCAGTTCCAGCTTCCCATGAGGAGACATGAGAGAGGTCAATTCTCTCACACCAGAAGCAATTCGCAGTTTCTCAAGTTACTCCTGACACACACAAAAATTGCTGTTCCCTTGAAACAGTCCTATATAACCACCCTTCTACTCTTAATAACACTCTTCTAAGTCAGAAAACCAATAGTAGAATTATGTGCCCATCTTCAGTGAAAAAAGGTGGTAAATGCATCCTTGAAAGTGGTCAAGGATTTCACCTTGATCAACACTGTTAATTTGACCATCTCAGCAAACCACTATATCTTCGAAAGTCAATCTTCTTGTGTCGGGATAGCTGAGTCTTTCTATCTTTGAGTAATGGCGTCTTTAATAAACATGCTCAATAGCAACTTGTGTCTGCCATGTTAGTGGGACAGTGAATCCACTACTGATTTTAGACTCACTACTCAACTGCTGCAGGGAGTCCACATCAGAAGTATTCAGAAATGTGACATTCTGTCAGAGAACTGTTTGCTGGTAGTGATACAGCAGTAGAAATTCCAATGCAACCTCAATTCGGCTGACCATGTGCATATTCCAAAAGGCTTCAGGAAAGCTCCCAGGCTGCATCAGAATGCTTAAAGCTGAATTAAACTGGCAAGTGCAGACACGACCTTAGTCGTAAATTCACTTCCCCACTGGAGCAGATTCATTGGAACTCACAGATTTATGGCAGCCACCAACAACTGCTGGTAACACTTTTTTTTTAACAAATAAGGTCCTATTTTGAAGATTCTTCTAGAATAAGCCATAAATGCTCGGATCTCAGCAGTGGCCAGGAGTAATTTTGCTAAACTGAGGTCAGGGCGCCAACTATTCCTATTGCTGAAGAATGCAAAACTGGCCAGGTTGACGCATACCTAAGTTACATCATGTCTGAAGTACTGCAATACATCTGCCTTTGAAAGGAGCCTGAAAATGGTAATCGGTTTCAGAATGCGGCAGCTCAATTGCTAATGGGGTCTGCGCACCGGGAGCTTAAAACTTCCTATGCTGTCTTCCAGTATGCATTAGATACAATTCAAAGTGCAAACCTATCAAGTGACTCAAAGGATCATCTTCTCCTAAACAAACCTTACCATCTATTACAATCAACTTTCAACCTTATCATAAAGGCCAGGCAAAGTGACCTGCTTCGCCTGGCCTTCGGGGATGAAAGAGGGCATGTCACAGGGAAAGCGTCACCTTATCTGGGAGGCCATGTGCTGGAACCAGCACAACTCAAGATGCCTCCCCATTGTCAATGCTTTAACCCCAGTTGGGGGATGTTGGGGGTAGAGCCACAGACAACAACATCTGATGGTTGCGGTGGGACTATGTTCCACAAGCTGGCTCTAAGAGTCCTAAGACACTTAATTTGAGCCTTATGATTTTATTTATTTATTTATTATTCGAGTTTATATACCGCCACTCCCCGAAGGCTCGGAGTGGTTTACAACAGAATAATACAGTTAACAGTAAGCAACTCTGGACATCACAAACAATAACAAAACAAACTATAGAGTCTAGTAGAGTCATCTACTAGATACCAGGGTTCACCCGGTCCCTAGAGAGAAAGAAGGGCGACAAAAATGATCCAAGGGATGGAGCAGCTCCCTTTATGAAATCAGGTTGCAACGCCTTGGTCTTTTCAGCCTTGAAAGACGGCGTTTAAGAGGTGACTTGATCGAAGTGTATAAAATCATGCATGGGATAGAAAAGGTGAATAAAGAAAAAATATTTTCTCTGTCACACAACACTAGGACTAGGGGCACTCCTAAAGCTCCAAGGTAGGAAAGTTAGGACTAATAAAGGAAATATTTCTTCACCCAGAGGGTCATTGGGTTATGGAACTCACTTCCAGAGGAGGGTTGTGACAGCTGTCAGCCTGGACAGCTTCAAGGCAGGATTAGACAGATTCATGGATACCAAGGAATCAGTAGCTACTGAAATGGACATCCAAGTGCCACCTCTGTGTTGATGGAGGCAGGCAGGATTTCCCCGGGTACTGGTTGTGTGTGGGGTCGGGAGCAGGTGAGGGTTCTGCCCTCCTTTCTGCTAGAGATCCCTGTGTACAACTAGTGGGCCACTGTGTGACACAGAATGCTGGACTAGATGGGCTGAGGCCCGATTCAGCATGGCTCTTCTTATGTTCTTATGTTCTTAGTTAACAGTAAGCAACTCTGGACATCACAAACAATAACAAAACAAACTATAGGAGTCATCTACTAGATACCAGGGTTCACCCGGTCCCTAGAGAGAAAGGGGCAGAATAAAACCCAATGGAATGTGGTCATGAACAGGGACAACTGGATGGCGTGGGGCCGGCGTAAAAGCTGGCTCACCCAACCAGCATTGGAGGCGTAGTGACAGCCTGACAGGTCCAAAAATAGTCTCCAGTAGAGTCTTTAGGAGAGTTCCTATCACCAGTAACTTGGGAGGGCAATCTTTTCTCCACCTTCACAGAGTTTGAGTCACTTATAAGGGTGAACTGGGGAGACACTCTCTCCCTTACGACCCTAGGTCGAGCATTTGAGTCCCAGTCCCTGACAGCTTGATGATGCAAGAGAGGTCCTTATATTTTCCCCACTAATTACAAGACACATTTTATGGGTGAAAACAAAAAGAAGATCTTTATGGTGATACCTCTGAAACTCCCAACTCATTTATCTACTAATAACCTTCCAGAAATGTCTGTTTTAGGAAAATCCTTAGTGAGTCATTTACATATCATTTTGATCAATTTCTGATTTTCAATACAGTAAGATCCCTGTGACTGTGGAATCCATGCCTTGATAATAGTCTCTCTGGGAATTTTCTAGATCCACTGGCACAATTGTATGGAATGGGTTGTTGTAGGTTTTTCAGGTTGTATGGCCTTGTTCTAGAAGCATTCTCTCCTGACGTTTTGCCTGCATCTATGGCAGGCATCCTTAGAGGTTGTTAGGACCTCACAACCTCTAAGGATGCCTGCCATAGATGCAGGTGAGAATGCTTCTAGAACATGGCCATACAGCCCGAAAAACCTACAACAACTGAGTGATTCTGGCCAAGAAAGCCTTTGACAATACATTGTATGGAATGTTTCCCGGAAGATACCATAAAGATGCACTGGAGGATTCCTCAAGAGGATATCTCCCCCTAGGAATCTATAAGTCCTACAACACCAATGTAGGATAAGTTTGGACTAGAACTCAAGTGGAATTCGATCATATTGCAGAATCAAGTAACTGTGGTTCGGCCAGGAATATATCTCATGTTGATACAGGGATCTTACTGTATCGGCAATGTTTTATTACTTCTATTGTGTCATTTTGCCACAGTCTTCTGTTTTATATTATCAGGTGGGAGTGTTATTAGTAGTTAAACATTCATTTGTTGTGAGTTGCCTTAAACGTTTCAGAGATTAAGTGGGAAATAAATGTTTTTAAATAAATAAATGAATAAATAAAGCTTCACAACTCTTTTGACTAAGCCTCTAACTACTAAGGGATCTACTGGCTGTGGGACCAGGCATTTGCACACCAGCACAAGGCAGCATTTTAGATGGGATTTTAATGGAAAGTGGATGAATAGGGCCAATGCTTTTATGGACAGAACATTGTTTTAATCTGGAATGAATGTGTATGATGCTAATGTAATTGAATTTTAATGTATTTTAATGTATTTTAATTGTTGAAGGGTTCTGGGGTTTTATAATGTTACTGTGTGGGCATCGAATTGTGCCTTACTGTAAACCGCTCTGAGTTCCCCCTCGGGGGTTGAGAAGAGCGGGGTAAAATCCTGAAATAAATAAATAAAAATAAATAATACTACTTTCAGACATATTTCAAGTTTAAGTAAATAGAATGCAAGCACCTTATACTGAATTAAAATTACATTTTAAAGGAAACTGTGTCATGAATGACTTTTCAATAACTTTAAAGCATGAGTTCTTTTTATTGCAATTTCCAGTGTGAGAGGTTATATCAGATTACAGAAACACATGTAAACAAAGAATGACATTGGACATACAGACATACATATTCTATGCAACTATACTGGATGTACAACTTACAGTTACATTGGACTAACAAACAGACAAAGGGGAATTCTATTTTCACTCAACATTCACACCACATGTACACGCATTCATCCTCACACACCCAAATATTACCATAGCCCTTTCTCCCTCCTTGGAGAAGCATCTGTTAGGCCAGACCCTGCTTTCCTGCAGCCTTTCCACCGCACAGTTCCAAAAATTCCATAACGCATAACTTCAAAACTCCAAAATGCATCCTTTCCATAAGCACCATGCCAAGGACCAGATCTCTGTTTTCCATGCAGTAGACACTGACTCATTGCAGAAAATCGAAGACTCCAGAAGCACACTTCTTCCTCTTCCCTTGAGAAAGAAGCCCCATAGTGAGGACCAGAGAGGCGGGTGGAACAGACTTCTCAGGTCTGCCACACTTTGAGCATTATTAGACTGAGTTCTTTTTATATGAATATTCTGCAGATGTAGTCCCAAATCTGTAAATTAATGATAGACGTCTTCCATCCTGGATCCATCTCAGTTTCCTGGCCAGATGTTGACCTTCTTGATTGTTGTTGATCTTATGTTGACTTCCTTCTTAACATAAGGAGTGTTGCAAACATTTCTCTTAACTTGAAAGAACCATTGTCACAATTCTTATCAGCAGGTTTTAATCACAGTCCAGCAATCAGATAGTTAGTCATTGCAGGCCTTAATATTTTACTAATGCTTCCAAAAGTATTAACTCGTCCATACATCCTTCCATTCTTCCATTCATACCCACACATCATATTAAATTCATATTTATCAAATCTGCACATTGAATTTCTTGTGACAACTGGCAAGTTCCTTAAACTTGTTTTTTAGTGCAAAGATATGAAATTACTTACGGCAGTTTCCTCTAGTAAGATTAACAAGTTCACAAGGCTAGAGATGAGAAAAAAAACAATATAGCTTCATTAACAATGCTATCTTACGATTATTCTTTTATAAAGAAGAAGTAAGTCTTACTAAATTTATTGTGTTTGTGTATACAAGACAGCAGCTTCCAAACCTGAACATGTGATATGCCATACATTGTAAATGATTATAGAAATTGTCTCACTGGCACAATATCAAAGGGAACAAGAGTAGGTTCAAAGTTGCAACTTAAGTTTGCCATTCTTCCCATTTATTTTTTATTTCATTAGCTATTTAAGACGAGCTTTTGAAGTTCAGTAGGTAAGGCATTCCCTTGATTTTTGTTCTATATTTACTGATTAAGAAATAATCTTGGATATACTTTATACTGTGTGTGAGGATAGAGCTGAATACATACCGCCATAGTTGTTATGCCTTTCTGGCCTTTAGGACCCTGAAAAACATGAAATATAAAAACATGAGAATATAAGAAGAATCCCATTTAATCAAAGCAATTGCTGATTGAGGCCATCCTTCTATGCTCAAAATGCCCAGCCAGATGACTATGGGAAGTCCATAAATAAGGCACAGGGTAACAACATCCTCTGGCTCATGCTACACAAATGCTAGTACTGAGAAATCTTTACTAGCTCTGATACTGGGGGGCAAAACACAGCTTTCATGACTCAGAGCTGTCCATGAATCCTCCTTTTAAAATCCATTTAAAGTTGTCAATCCTGCACTAGTGAATCCCATAGTTACCATACTCACTGGCAATAGGGGCACAATCAAAGTGAAAATAAAAAAGATGATTATGTGTTTACCAAACAGAACACTGCTCTATCTATCTCTAGGTCCTCCAAGATGACTCTCTGAAATCTATGAAATATTGAAGGATGTAGCTTTTTATATTTATAAAACAATTACTGATTTTTCTGTGTGACTATTAGTTACACCTATGTGCCTTCCTTCTGACGTATTACTTCACACATCTGAATAAAAAACCTGGATTGAGAGCAGGTAACTCCCATGTCACTTGAGTTTGCTCTGAATTTTTGTTCTAATTTTTGAACTGAATTGCTGAATTTATTTTGGAAATAGAGTTCTGACTGCAACCTGAAATGGATTTACTTAGAGTAAATTGGCTCTGGGTGATTACAGTTTTGTTCCATACTTTTGCACTGTCATCTGTCCTTAAGATAAAATTCAATATTATTATTTTCATACAAAAATATCCTTTTTTCAAATTAATTTTGGAAGGGCTTCTTTTTCTTCAAATATTCTTGAAGAGGTAAACATAATTTGAATTGAACAGACTATGGAATGGCCTGCCGGAAGAGCTCTGACAGCTAGATTACCTGTCAGAATTTAAGACATAATTAAAGATCTCTCTCTTCTGGCAGGCCTAACCAATCAGTTTTAATCATGAAATTTAACTCGTGTCTTGTGTTCACTACATTTAATCATTGTTCTGTGCATTTTAATATATGTGTTTTGTAGAAATACATTTTAATATGTGTATTTATATAATTGTGTGGGAGCCCTCAATGGCTCAGTCGGTTAAACCCCTGTGCCGGCAGGACTGAAGACCGACAGATCGCAGGTTCAAATCCGGGGAGAGAGCGGATGATCTCCCTCTATCAGCTCCAGCTCCTCATGTGAAGACATGACAGAAACCTCTCACAAGGTTGGTAAAACATCAAAAAACATCAGGGCATCCCCTGGGCAACGTCTTTGCAGACGGCCAATTCTCTCACACCAGAAGTGACTTGCAGTTTCTCAATTCGTTCCTGACATGAAAAAAAAGATTGTGTGTTTTTAGCTATGTTGTAAGCCGCCTCGAGCCTTGAGGAGAGGTGGGTACAATTTTTTTTATTTATATATGTGAAACTCAATAAACAATATATTTTTAAAAGAAATAAAATGATGGTGATGAAGGTGGTGGTGGTTGTGGTGGTGATAATGATGACGACAATAATGTGGCTAGATTTATATTGTGCATTTCTGGTAACACAAACGTATTTATATATACATATAGCATGTCAATTTGGTTTTTGCTATGTTTAGTATCACTTTTACATTACCATTCTTCCAGGTGGACCTCGGCTTCCTCGATTCCCTGTTTCCCCTGGCATTCCAGAACTAGCCTTTTTAAATGCAAAGAAATCATTAAAGCTGTCATAAAAGAGTTGTTTAGTTCAGTGTTTTTCAACCTTTTTTGAGCCGTGACACATTTTTTACATTTACAAAATCCTGAGGTACACCACCAACCAAAATGACACAAAATGACACTCTAACACAGTAATACATATAGTTAATCTGTTTTTAAATGTATTTATACACTCAGCGTGATACCTGGGCCTGTTTCGATGAACACAACATAGGTATCCTGGCAAGAATGGCAGAAAGACACACACAAAGGTCTTGCTCAACAGCTGTCAGTCTCTCTCTGTGTTTAGTTTTTATCGCAGTCAAGCTAGAGAAGCTCATCTCACACAGATATGTGGCCCTCTGGGTGCTTTGGACTTCAACTCCCACCATTCCTAACAGCCTGAGGCCCTTTCCTACTTAAGTTGCTGAGGGGGGGGGAGGAAAAGGGCCTGAGGCTGCTAGGAATGGTGGGAGTTGGAGTCCAAAACACCTGAAAGGTCCCAGTTTGCCCATGCCAGCTTTCGACAGAGACCTCTATCTCCCCCTTCCCCTTCGCGCCCTTTCTTCCCCCTCCTGCCGAACATTTACTTTTTTTATTCTCCACTCGGGTTCCCCTTCTTCCCAGCCTCGGTCTGCTCGCTTTGCCCACGCTGCCGCTTCTGCAGCCATTTTGATCTGAGGGGGCAGCGTGTGCGTGTTCAGGAGGGGAGGGGAGAGGGAGGAAGATGTGACCCGTGCGGGCGCTACTGCTCAGACTCGCCCCACGTCTTCCTCCCTCCCCCCTCCTGAACACACTCACAGAGCGAGGCTGAAAAGAAGGGAGCCCGAGTGGAGAAGAAAAAGTGTTCGGCAGGAGAGAGAAGAAAGGGTATTGGAGGTTCCAATTTCCCACGGCGCACCTGATGATCGCGCACCTGATGAGCACACCAGTTGGCAAACACTGGTTTAGTTGATTCAGGCTTCATAAAAGACAAGTTTAAGCAAGGGATTCTATCTGTCAAGGGATTCTATCCTAAAGTACATAAAATGATGTCCTTTATCCCAAGATAAAATTCCCTGAACAAATCCCTAAACTGACCAGATACTCAATGCTGCTGTGTGAAAGGGAAAAATGACCATCTAGAACAGGTATGGGGAAACTTTAGCCCTTCAGGTGTTTTGGACTCCAACTCCCAGAATTCCTAACATCTGGTGGGAGTTGAAGTCCAAAACACCTGGAGGGCCATGCTAACCCATCACTCCCTGTCCCCCTTTACATTTATTGGATGTTAGATGTAAGACAAAATCTGCCACAGGTATATTGCATTGCCTTGGGTGGAAACTCCCTCTCTATCCTCATTTTCACCTACATACACACTCTGTTGTGTATGTAATACTGAAGATCTATGAATATAGCTCTAACCAGAATCTCACCAGTGTCTGAAGCATGTGTAAACTCCCCAGTGGAAATGCTTGGAAGCTTTTGTCTGATGTACAAAATCCATTTTCTGTTCAAGATGGTCTTTGTGGTAGATTTACATTGCAAGCATGGCTGGACATTGTGTTTACATATTTGATTGTGCATTCAGTTCCATAAAATCACCATTTATTAACAAGGCAGCTCTGTGTAATTACATTTAACTCTTTGAGATCAAGATTAGGCCTGGTTGATTTTTAAAAAATGGTTCAAAACTCGTTTCGGCTGTAGGGAGCATTGGTGCTTCGAATCTGAATGACTTCCTAAATTTCCCCCCAAAATTGTGAAAATTGTATGACTTTTTTGGAAATTTCGGAATGGCATGCACAGAAAGAAAGAAACAGCACTGGTTAAACACCCAGTTTGGATGTGGATGTCCTTCCCTCCGCCGTGTGCGGAGAGCCATGTGCGGTTCTTGCCCCAGGTCTAACGCGGAGGGAAGGCATCCACATCCAACCTGGATTAAACATCCAGTTTGGATGCAGAGGTCCTTTCCTCTGTGTCAGAACTGGTGTGAGAGCCATGTGCGGCTCTCACTCCAGGTCTAACGTGGAGGGAAGGCATCCACATCCAAACTGGGTTAAATACCCAATTTTGGCACGGAGGTCCTTCCCTCTGTGTCAGAACTGGTGTGAGATCTGAGTGCAGCGCTCACCCCAGGTCTAACGTGGAGGGAAGGCACCCAGTTTGGACGCGGAGGTCTTTCCCTCCGCGTCATAACTGGCGCGAGAGCCGCACATGGAAGGGAAGGCCAGGGAAAGGAAACCTGCCGATTCCTTTCTGAAAATGGCAGTGGTAGCTTTGAAATGGCAAATTCACTTTCAGGTTGCTTACATCGCTTCAAAACCACTTCAAAAGTTAATTTAATCCGAACTCATTCTGATTTTATGAACCTTCTGATGAACCTACCCAGGCCTAATAAAGATATACTCTGCCTCTTCAATGTGGGATTGCTATCCCTGTTCACTCCTGGATGGGGTGACCAAGATGTACAATTTTAAGATAATACAGTCTTCAAAATGAAAATAATGAAACATTTTCTTGATCAGAAAAGGTCAACATCAATATCATCCTCACTCTTTTTCCCCTAGTTCCTTTGGCTCCTTTATCCCCTGTAATGCCAAGGTCACCATCTTCCCCCTACAAAAAAAAAAACAGAAGCAGGGTTTTGCAACAGAGAACCATTTAAGGTGTCATGTGTGCGCTCCATGTTCACAATTCCTCTCTTTCTCTTTCTCTGAAAGCAACTACAAAGCAAGAAAGCTTGGATTGGGGTCATATTGTAGCCCCACTTCAAATCGTTCCTCTGAACCCCCCGTGTTTGTTTGTTCCTTTACACCTTATATCCCACCCCATCCCAAAAAATAATTCAAGGCAACTTACAAAAAAAGATGATGTATCAATAAGCAACCAATGACTTAACATTCATTAAAAACTGTCAATTGGACTGATACTTTGTCATACAAGTTCCTTAAGTTCCATTAATTTTATTGGGTCTACTGCAAGATCTCAGCCAAGTATGATTAGTAAGAACATGAGGGAGGGTCTTCCCAGTGGCTGCCCATTGGCTCTCGAGCAGGCCTGGGCAAACTTCGGCCCTCCAGGTTTTTTGGCCTACAACTCCCACAACTCCTAACAGCCGGTAGGCTGTTAGGTGTTGTGGGAGTGGTAGTCCAAAACACCTGGAAGGCCGAAGTTTGCCCAGGCCTGCTCTAGAACTTCTGTCACAGAACCAAACTACAAACAGAAGTTTTTGAAAACAGCTAGAGTGGATACGCCTAATTTTAAGAGGAAGAGAGCATGTCTTCACGGGCCTTTAGAAACCCAGAAGGAATGGAACGAGTCTAATCTTCATTAGGAGGGAGACTCTGTGTGCTCTCTGTGTAGGAATCAGTCAACTCAGGAAATAGGACCAGGAAATGCAATTATATGGTAGTGTCAATGAATGAATGAGAATTTGGGGGGGGGGGTATTTTTAAAAAATCATAGACACTTTTTCCTTCTCTCTCAAGTTCCAAATAAGAATAATGGCATGGAAGATACAGCCATCAATGGTATTCTGATAACTATTTTCATTCTGGTAAGGCTTTTAGTATAGCCATTTAGATTACATTTGAAGGGCCATTGAACATGACTATAATAGTTATTTTAACCCTTTTCAGTGTTAATTGATTGAATTCAATGTATAGCATATAAACAATGAAGCTTTTCCTAGTAACTTTTCTCTCTCTCTAGTGCAAGTATACCTGTGGTCCAGGGTTTCCAGGAAATCCAGCTTGTCCCTGGTATTGGAGACATAGAAGACATTTGGTTTAATGTTGCCTACATGTGTCTTGTTTCACATAATAGTTGATTTTTGTGCTCTTCTAAACATATTAAAAGCATCAGCATTCGTTTATCCAAAAAAAAAAAAACCCTCATTAGCCTGTGCTCATGAGGCTAATACTAATGTTTAAAGACCTGAACTGAAACCTTACTTCTCTTCCAGTCCAGTTTCCTGTGTATGAAATTTGCTTGGAAGTATTGCAAATTTCATACACAGAGAAATTGTTTGGTGAAGCTGTTTGCTTCGGGTATGGTAAAAATAAGAGGCAAATGCAAATAATCTCTTGCTACATATTTAAAGCTCAGAATTTAAGCACTCAATCCAAGTACATCAATCTATTATGATAATGTCAACCAACCTCCAAAAAAATCTTGGTGTCTTGGTTTTTAGACCTGTTCCTGGGGTTATTTGGGGTACTTTTTAAAAATATATATATATTATTGATTTCCCCCCCTCTCCCACCCTCCCCTCCTTGTACATACAGTTTATACGTCAAACTACAGAAGTTACATTTGAAATATCAGTCTCAGTCTTAATTTTTCTACTCCACCTCTTAACACATTTTCTAAATAATTTCTAACTGGTTCCCACATCCTCTTGTTGATTATGATCTTTTCAATTTTATCTATATTATTCCATTTACAATTTGTTATTTCCACATATTAACTATATAGTTATACCAGTTAGTCAATGTCCATTTTGTTTTATCCTTCCGACTCCTCACTAAAACAATTTGCGCACACGCTATTAATTTGTCAATCCATTTTTCTTTTTGCATATTCTTCACTCTTATTATCCGTGCATGTAATACATTTCTATTAACTATTACTATTTGTAAATTTAACATTCTATTGATTTCTCCTTCAATCATTTTCCAGTATTCTTGTACTCTATCACATTCCCATATCAAATGATTGAACACCCCTCTTTGTTCACAGCCATGCCAACACCTATCTTTCATCCCTGGTACAAAGCGTGAAAGTTGTGCAGGAGTTCTGTACCATTTTGTAACATTTTCCTTCTGGCTTCCCTTAATACATTATACTTTTCTCTTGCTATATTACTTATTTCCCTCTGGATGTCTTCCCTCTCAATTTCCATGTCCAATCTCCATGTATGGAAAATTTCCTCTATTATTTCTTCTTTTACTGTTATGATTTGTTTGTACAGATCTCCTGCCACTTTCTTCTCCCCTCTCAAGCATTTCCTAATCACCTTCTCGAATGGACTATCCTGTTCTCTTTTTTTTCCTTTCATCTAAAAATTTCCTGTCTTATGGCCCAACTTTGAATCCAATTCCCTGACCCAATCCAATTTTGAATTTCCTTTTGTTCTGCAGGATTTCTATCTTCTGTATACAGATCTTCCACTAACTTTTCCCCTCTACTTTCAATTAATCTCAATGTTCTACCTATACTTTCATCATTATTATGATTCATTTGCCATATAGTTGCCATCTTATTTTCATTGCCTGGGTTTAACTACTTTCTCTTTTTTCCCCAGGGGTTATTTGGGGTGCTGATTCATTGGATAAATCTCATCAGCTCTAGTTTCTTAGATGTGGTTATCATGGTTCTTATGGGCAAGCAAATGGTTACTGTCATATGTGCTGTATCTCAAAAACTGGAGCTGATGGGGAAAACTGATAACACTTCTGGAATCAACAGGTCAGATATACCCAGAAACAGATTTAACGTTTGAGGCACCAAAATGTGTATTGGGTTGAGTTATTAGTTACCACAGAAGTTAATTGAACTGCCATAATCACTTGATTCATGCTCCATGATGAACGTCTACAGAACCTTGAGAGAAATGGTTGAAATACTTTCAGAACAGATTGCAGTGCTTACTCATCCCTTCCACCAGTTCTAATCAGAATAGGGTCACTGAATAAAATAGACTATGTGCTAAACTAATAATAGGATTCTCACCTTTTCTCCCTTCCTTCCTTGTAGACCATATCCATGGTTACCATCTTGTCCCTGAAAGGAATCAAAAAATGAAAAGCAAGTTAACTGCAAGAGTTAAGACCTGATAATTATGTAGCATAAGGCAACGACTTCAAGCAGAAAATGTGAAGTAGCAAAGGATGCTGATGATGACATCATTGATTGCTAATGGGAGTAGCACTTTCACTGTTCTAAGTATGGGAAGGAGATGGTTACATAAATCAAACCCATGAAGAAACAAGACCCACAAAAACTCCTTCCCACAAAAGTTCCATTTAATCTCTTAAATAACATAGTGGAATTAGTTTATTCCAAATTTGTGCAAACTACACACTATAGGCATCACATCTTTAATTCTTCCCAATTTTTAAGTATACTGCTGAAGTCAATAACATATTGTTTGTACTACAGACAAAATTTGTGCTGGGTTAATAATTGCAAATTTGAAGACACACATATTTCATTTCCTCAAAAATGGCCTCAATCCATATTTTACCACTGGGATTTTAACTTTCTACCAGCAGACCTGATTTTTTTCCTGTCAAAAGTATTGCATAAATAAACAAGTATAAACTGATAAAATGGAACACAAAAAGCAAAATAATTTTAGACCAAAATGTGCAACAGTGACCACATTGTGTGTAAAGTTCTTCCTCTGAGCAAGAGGCAGGGCACTGTGGGCAAGCATACAGATGCAGAGTTATTTGATCTGCTCCATAGTCGCACAAGGTGGAGGATTCCTTTTGGTAGTGTCATTTAGACAGGTTAAGAACATAAGAACATAAGAAGAGCCATGCTGAATCGGACCTCAGCCCATCTAGTCCAGCATTCTGTATCACACAGTGGCCCACCAGTTGTACACGGGGATCTGGAGCAGAAAGGAGGGCAAAACCCTGACCTGCTCCCGACCCCCCACAACCAGTACCCAGGTACATCCTGCCTACCTCAACCAACTCCGAGGTGGCACTTGAATGTCCTTTTCAGTAACTACCGATACACTTGGTGTCCATGAATCTGTCTAATCCTGCCTTGAAGTTGTTCAGGCTGACAGCTGTCACAACCTCTTCTGGAAGTGAGTTCCATAACCCAATGACCCTCTGGGTGAAGAAATATTTCCCTTTACTAGTCCTAATTTTCCTACCTTGGAGCTTCAGGAGTGCCCTCTAGTCCTAGTGTTTTGTGACAAAGAAAATAGTTTTTCTTTATTCACCTTTTCTATCCCATGCATGATTTTATACACTTCGATCAAGTCACCTCTTAAACGCCGTCTTTCAAGGCTGAAAAGATCAAGGCGTTGCAACCTGGTTTCATAAGGGAGCCGCTCCATCCCTTGGATCATTCTTGTTGCCCTTTTCTGTACCTTTTCCAGTTCTGTTATATCCTTCTTAAGGTGCGGAGACCAGAATTGTACACAGTACTCCAAATGTGGCCTTACCATAGATTTGTAGAGAGGTAATACAACATTTGCTGACCTATTTTCGATTCCCTTTCTGATCATGCCTAGCATAGAATTTGCTTTTTTCACTGCTGCTGTGCACTGGGTTGACATCTTCATTGAGCTGTCCACCAAGACCTCCACCAAGGTTGTCTTTTGATCTGCCAACAACATTCCTGAGTCTGTTCAGGGACTTCCAAGTTGTCCATTCTTGGTTTGCCCCTGGAGACAGACTCTTGTGGGGGACTATCCAATTGGGATTTCCTGGTTTAGCCTCTCAGAGGGATACTCTTTCTGTTACTGGGGGAACATTAAGAAGCATGGTGGTTCTCATTAGGCTTTTCCTTGATTTGAGTCTACTGGGAGGAGGCCGATAGCAATGCAGTGGGTGGCTTTCATAGTGTTCAGCCTTATTTATCTCACAGTTAGCAGCAATTTCCCCGAGCAGACTTGTGCCAAACAGGGCAGGCATACTTGACCATTGAGTAAGACAAAGCCAGGAATGTTCTTACTAATTTTGTGTCTGCACCCCATCCAGTAGCAGACCTGATTTCTGGTTTATTGTGAACATGGATAATTCAATCAATTGTTTTAGCATAACTTTGCCAAATAGCTTATCAAAGTGGAACCGGTTCTGATCTCCAAGACATGCCTTTTTCCTGGGTCTTGAAATACATTTGCCTGTGTGGTGGGATAGTCCCCCAAAGGGGAATGTAAATACTCCCACTTTGAGTAAATAGATAATGAATAAAAGGTTCAATCAATCTAGGTGATTTAGTAAAGAGAGAGAATCAGAAAGATGAAACTCACAGGTAAGCCTCTTGGTCCAAATGGTCCCGATAGGCCTTTTGTTCCAGGATCACCATGTTCACCCTTTTATGATGTAAGAGAGACAGAGATTAGTAGCCTGTCAACATTACTAGAATTCCTGTGGACTTGATAAATCAGTTCTTAGTGAGATGATAGACTGTTTATTTGAATGGAATGGTATCTCTATACAACACAATGCCTTTCATTCAGAAAAATAGATGTCTGGAGGAAAGAGTCTAGTCCTGACAGACTGTTGATGGTATTGAATGCTGCTCATCCTTTACATGGAATAGAGCATATCAGCTCTTCATCCTAGCATAAGCCTACCATAGTTGTGAAGGAATATATTCATAAGAACATAAGAACATAAGAAGAGCCATGCTGAATCGGGCCTCAGCCCATCTAGTCCAGCATTCTGTGTCACACAGTGGCCCACTAGTTGTACACAGGGATCTCTAGCAGAAAGGAGGGCAAAACCCTCACCTGCTCCCGACCCCCACAACCAGTACCCGGGAAAATCCTGCCTGCCTCCATCAACACAGAGGTGGCACTTGGATGTCCATTTCAGTAGCTACTGATTCCCTTGGTATCCATGAATCTGTCTAATCCTGCCTTGAAGCTGTCCAGGCTGACAGCTGTCACAACCTCCTCTGGAAGTGAGTTCCATAACCCAATGACCCTCTGGGTGAAGAAATATTTCCCTTTATTAGTCCTAACTTTCCTACCTTGGAGCTTTAGGAGTGCCCCCTAGTCCTAGTATTGTGTGACAGAGAAAATAATTTTCTTTATTCACCTTTTCTATCCTATGCATGATTTTATACACTTCGATCAAGTCACCTCTTAAACGCCGTCTTTCAAGGCTGAAAAGACCAAGGCGTTGCAACCTGGTTTCATAAGGGAGCTGCTCCATCCCTTGGATCATATTTGTTGCCCTTCTTTGTACCTTTTCCAGTTCCGTTATATCCTTCTTGAGGTGCGGTGACCAGAATTGTACACAGTACTCCAGATGTGGCCTCACCATAGATTTGTAGAGAGGCAATACAACATTTGCCGACCTATTTTCGATTCCCTTCCTGATCATGCCAAGCATAGAATTTGCTTTTTCACTGCTGCAGCGCACTGGGTTGACACCTTCATTGAGCTGTCCACCAAAACCCCAAGATCCCTTTCCTGGTTTGTCTCAGAAAGCTTTGATCCCATCAGTTGATAAGTGTATTTGGGGTTCTTTTCCCGATGTGCATGACTTTACACTTGTTTAGGTTAAAATGCATTTGCCACTTTGTTGCCCATTCACTCAATTTCGAGAGATCTTTCTGGAGCTCTTTACAGTCAGTTTCATTTTTAACTACCCTGAACAGTTTAGTGTCATCTGCAAACTTTGCTACCTCACAATTTACATCTACATCCAGATCATTTATGAATAAATTAAAAAGTAACGGTCCTAAAACTGAACCTTGGGGTACGCCACTTCTCACCTCTTTCCACCCAGAGAAGTGTCCATTTATTACCACCCTTTGTTTCCTACAGTTTAGCCAGGTTCCAATCCAGGACAAGACCTGTCCCCTGATTCCATGGCTGAAGAGCTTATTTAGGAGCCTTTGGTGAGGGACTTTGTCAAAAGCCTTTTGAAAGTCAAGGTAAACAATATCGACTGGGTCCCCTTTATCTATGTGTTTATTTACACCCTCAAAGAATTCTATCAAGTTAGTAAGACATGATTTGCCTTTGCAGAAACCATGTTGATTTTCCTTCAGCAATGCCTGTTCTTCTATGTGCTTAGTAATTTTTCTTTAATAATGGTTACCATCACTTTGCCTGGAACTGAGGTTAGACTAACTGGCCTATAATTTCCTGGATCACCCCTGGATCCTTTCTTGAAGATCGGAGTTACATTTGCCTCCTTCCAGTCCTCGGGTACAGTGCCTGATCTTATGAGAAAAGGCAAAGGGGCAGATCTAGAGCTGCCCATTGTGACCTTTGTCCCATTTGGGTGGCCCCTTGAACCCCAAATAGCACAAAGCCTTCCACCATTTTCA
Organism: Anolis apletophallus; assembly: GCA_030556195.1. Classification (NCBI taxonomy): domain Eukaryota; kingdom Metazoa; phylum Chordata; class Lepidosauria; order Squamata; family Anolidae; genus Anolis; species Anolis apletophallus. The sequence goes on along the minus strand of JARBWK010000008.1, from coordinate 65,109,726 downwards.
GGCAATTCTTGTTACAGAACCATTTCAGGCAATGTTACAGAAACCACCCCCGAAATGACAAGCACCACAAAACTGTGTATTAATCCCACTTATCTTTACTTTCCTCTCAAAACGGTGGCCGGACATCACTTCCTGACACCATATTGAAAGAGACTACAGAAGGAAAGAGAGGTATTTGGCCTTGCTATAGGATTATTGACCCTGGCTTCCACTCAGTTGCCTATCCTCATTTATGTTGTTTGAATGTATATAATTAAAAAAACAGAATATGCTTGTTAGCCCTGATTGTTTTTCCTAAAAATGCAAAGCAAAATGAATGGAATCAGACACAAAATGTCACTGTTAGTAGCTCCAGTTTGCCAGCCATTTTGTAGAAGAGCTGCAAAAACTGTTTTCACTCAGCAATGGTTTGGTGAGGTCCAGACAACTAAACGCTGTTGTTTTTATGGGTTTATATATCCTGAAAATCCCAAGTAATTTAGAGCATTAGAATGCTTTGAATTGCATCCAGTTAATGGATTAATAATAAGTGAAATTCATATAAAAATAACATGTTCCAAAGGACTGACATTTTCCAAGTACAAAAAAGTATTTAGAGCTTTGATCAGTTGCTACTCAAAGCTATTTTTATACCGCTCTCACATTATGGGCAAAAAAATGAAGGCTATATTTTACTTCACAGGTAATTCATCCAGACAGTTTGTTTAAAGCACAAAAGAGTCTTCTTGAAAAAAAGGAATGTTTACCTTTTGGCCTGTGTGTCCTAGTTTCCCTCCTGAACCAGGTACACCATCGATTCCTGGAATGCCCTCCAATCAGAAACACATATTGAAAGTCACATTTAGAAAAGGCAATTCCTGGCTCCTTCTCAAAACACAAAATTCTTGGCAAAATCTCCTTTTGGCCTCTCTGACCACAACAATCACTGCCAACCAGTTAAATAGCTTTTATGTTTTCCCTATAATTATATCCAGGTTTCCAACTGCCCAAATGATGCCTGTTAAATTCACTATGCAGGAAAAGAAGGATATGCACACCTTATGGCAGGGACTGAAATTATTCATTCCTTTTAAAAATGTTAATCCACATCTGATTACTAGGGTCCCCCAGACTTCAGGGTCTGCTTCTCATCTCTGGTTCTCAGGGCAAAGGCAAAAAGGGGGGGGGGATGTAATGGTGAGAAAAGTGTTTTGCATGTATGTATGCACTTATGAAAGCTCATTTGTTTGACTTGTATAACCTCCAACTGTTCTGACTTGTCTAGAATAATCCTGAATGATCTGCTGCCATTTGCAAAGTTCCACTTTCTCTCTTCTTCTCCCACTTTCCTCCTCAGCTTATTCCAATTACTACAAACTGAGGTTTGTTTAATCATGTCAAAAGCAACTTGAGAACATACTGCTTTTGGTGTGAGAGAATTGGCCATCAACAGAAACGTTGCCCAGGTGACATCTGGATGTGTTACCATCATGCTGGGAGGATTTTCTCACGTCCCCTCAAGCTAGAGCTGAAACATAGGAGCTCACCCCATCTCATGGATTCAAACCAGCAACCTTCAGGTCAGCAACCCAACCTTCAGGTCAGCAGTCCAACCAGCACTATGGCAGTTCAGTCTGTGATTGTATCTGATGTCAATGGGGATGATGGTTTTCCTGGGCCTGTGTCTGATGTTAATGGGGATGAGGGTTTTTCTGGGCCTGAGTCAAGCCCAGGTCTTGCTGAGAGGGCCGAGGTATCTCATGAAAGGAGTGCTTCTCCTTTAGATTCCCAAGGTCAAATTTCCGGGAGAGGCCCACACCAGTCTTTCTCTGAAAGCATGTCTTCTGAGAATGATTTGTCAGGTGCAGAATTTAATGAGTTTGAAGATAGAAAACAAGACTTTTGTAAACTAAGACAAAGTTCTCAAGGTTGAAGAAGGTCAATCCGTCTGCTAGAAAAGAGAGATAAGAAATCCTTATTGGGCTGTAAGGGAAAACAGAATGGTTTCCTTTTGGTTCATGGGACAGGAAAAGCTTTATATGATATGAGGAAAGGATTTTAGCTCAGTCTCGCCAACTCTGGAGTTTCATGGCAGTCTTGTTTCCAAGTGGATTTCTATTTTCATCTTTCAAGTTTTGCCAGGTTCCTGTTCTGGGCATTGGATCTCCATGCTGTCTTGTTCCTTTGGAGTTTGCATCTTTGGATCTTGTGTTTTTACCTTTGTACCCTGAAGTTCATGGACTATCTGTACTCTTTGGAAATACTGTTTTGGACTATACTGTTTCTATCATTTTTAGTGCATTGCTTACATATATCCTTTAGTAAACTGCTTGCTGAGTTTACTATACTGATGTGGTGTTTGAGGACAGAGGTGTTCCTGCTCTGGGATACAGCAGGCACAAGGGGGATAAACCACTGTAGTAGTTCAACATGCAAAAGTAGTTTGCTGTCTATTGATTTAGGGCACATTTACATGTACCATTTAATCCGAGGCCAGTTCAGGGTAATACTCCAGACCAGCCCCTAGTGTCTCCATCCCTTACATTGCTCATTTTATAGCAGAGCAGATTTGGGAGGAAATCTAGTTGTTGCGCAGCCAATAGTGGTTTCTGACCTCCACCATGACCAAAAAAGTGAGTTGCAGTGGTTTAAGTCTGTTTTACACTATTGTACGTTATCAACAAGATGACAGCCAATATACATTCTTGTTGTAGGAAATGATGAAACATATTTTACACACTAAGCAAAACTATTTTAAGACTTACTGGGGGACCTGGCAAACCTTGTGGTCCTGGCAGTCCAGGTACTCCTGGCCGGCCTGAGACACCCTGGTGACAAAGGTAAAAAAATTGAGAATGAGCCAAAGTGTATTTTTTTTTATTCTCATTCATCTAGATCCTGATCCAAACTAAGTTTTGGAACTCTGGCCAATGGACAAAACTGCCTCAGCTCATAATGCCCAATAAAGCCCATCTGTATGTTATGGTTTAAGAAAAATATCTGTTCCAAGTGCACACATGGCATGCCTAGTACATTGAAACTAAACATGAGATACAGTAACATTGCAAATATAATAAAAAGAAGACCCAAGCTTGGGAAAGTTGGACTATGGCTCTCAGAATCCCCCAAAGGTTTGTAAGGTGAGCTGATAGGCCAAATTCACCACTGGTGGTCATTACAAGTCACTCTCTAAATACAGTTTATGCGTGAACTGTGCTATGTATGTTCCAAATATTACAATTCAACACAGCTTTATGTTACCTGTGGGCCTTGTAGCCCAGCATCTCCAAGAACACCTGGCTCCCCCTCCTCTCCTTGTGCACCCTGTCAAGAAAGACATGAAGAGATGGACAAAACGTGTATTTCCAAACTTTTACGATCTCCATTACATTCTTGCCAACTTGGGAATGTTGTGGCAACCCATAATCAGCTATAGCACTAGGTAATTAATCCAACAAAACTTAGCACTGAAAAGTCAAGAATGCCCCAGAGTGTAGTTTTGAGTGACTCAAAGTTTCCTCCCTTCATTTCTATCTATTCCAACTGCCCTGTGTTGTAAACTGATAATGTTTAGGAATATTTTTCCACCTCTTCTCTTTCTGCCAGATCTCTTTCTGTGCTCCCCTGGGTTTGCTGCTTCTGAATCAGGAGGCTTTATTAAACCTATGAAAAGTTTCTACTCCATTCATTTTCCTCCTCTTAAAGCCATGTTTAGCAACTAACAACATATGAATTCCATTACAGGCATTCTGAGTTATGTGAATGGAAGTAATTCTTTACTATTCTCTTCTTCATTTTCCCAGGAATGTGAATTTTCCTTCTCAAATTTTTCAGCTGAGGAACTACATGGTGCTCACTTTCATAACATATATAAGTTAAAAGACTTGTTCTTAGATCTTGAAACATAGCAAAATGGCCTCTACTGGGCTCCCTTTTATGCTGGAAGGCCTAGAGAACGCCTCAGACAAAAGCAGTGGTAGGTAGTGACAGAAATGTTGCCCCATTCACCACAATGCTCCCTCACTATAGCATAGTCATGGGCAAACTTTGGCCCTCCAGGTGTTTTGGACTTCAACTCCCACAATACCTAACAGCCTACCAGCGGTTAGGAATTCTGGATGTTGAAGTCCAAAGCACCTGGAGGATCGAAGTTTGCTCATGCCTGCTATAGCATCTCAACTAGGCATTGTGGGAAAATTAAATGTTAGCTCCAAGTAGATGGGCTTTGGATGTTGGTCTTGGTTTGAAAGAAAATGGACCTTCTCATGAGGATGGCCAAAAAGAGGAACATCCTTCAGCCACATAAGCAAACATACAATATAGCACCACCTCAATAGCAATAACAACAAACACTTATCTGGATATAAGCATGTGTTGATTTATATGTAAGGATTCATATTTTGGAATAATTATTACAATTTTATAGAAATTCAGTATACCTCACCATAGTGGATCTTTAGTCCTGGGACTGTTAATGGACAGCTTCAAGCCCCTACCTCTCCCACATTTTTCGTATCACTAAATGAGTTTAAACTGGACTTGGGCTGGAAAATCACCCAAAATCACCCAGTAGACGATGCGTTCAAACAGAGGGCAATATGGGCCACTTACCTACTTTGTTGAAATAGTGTATTTCTATTAATTGTGACTTGAGCAGTGGGGATATAAAAGAGAGAACTTGTATTTCAGGAGGAAATGAAAAAGAATGACCAACCAAACCAGAATTGGCATGCTTTATGGAGTGGTAATTTTTTTTAAAGCCCCAAGAATTTCATAGGTCATTCAACTAATGAATTCTGGCTGAAGCCTTAAAGCAAAAATTGACGTGAGCTGTTTTGAAGGTTTTTATTTAATAACAAATGAAAAATTAGTAAGAGAAGCCATATTTGTAAATGTTTATTGTCACCTAAGGCTGTCATTACTCAAGGAAAGATTTGGAAATAAAGAGAAGCACAGCAGTGTCAAGAAATTATGTGCTTTGGATATATTTATAATATTTTAAACATGACTTTATCACAGGCCAGGAGAGTTAAATACAGAAAAATGTCAAAGCCCGCAGGGCCATCTAGAGCTCTATAAGAATATTGTCAATGTATGGCAGGTTTGCAAACTAGACTTTCAATAAAGGGAATATTGTGCTAATGTTGGCCGAGGCAGAGAGGTAAATGGTATGCCAAGAGTCCAACCTGGCAGGAAATGTTGGATTCTGAGGCCAACTTCTCTTCATCTCATGACAAAAATTAAGAACTTGAAGTAAGTCCTGCTGAATCATACAATAGGTCCATCTGGACCAGTATTATGTAGGACATTTTACACTGGCCAAATGGATACTTCTAGGGAATCTAGACATGGGGCACCTCAAAAGTGACTCATAACAACCCTGCCAAGTACATTAGGCAGAAAGGTTGTCATTGTACTTGAGCTATTTCTGCCAAGAGAACTATCTTGCTGGCTTTCTAGCCCAGTGTGTGTGTGTGAAGCTTCAGAATGGTTGAACTTTGCATCTAAATAAGTGTAGTCAACCTTGGTTTCTTCTTTAAGTTCTAATAATGTATGGTTTACTAATTCCTACTTATTATTTTAGCCTTACTGATCAATTACGGCAGGTAATGTATAGCTGAGAACAATAACTTTTGTGAAAACAAAGGTTTAGAAATGTCTTTGTTTTCACAAAAGCTATTGTTTCTCTTTCAATTATTAGTTTCGCAGTTCAAGAACACAACACATATTTTGTACAGTTTCCATTTACAATGACAATGTGAGTTTCCCAATCAAGTTCCAGAAATAAGAGGCACATAAGAATATATTCAGTAAACCGAGTGTAGTGACTACTCACCTTTAAGCCAGGGGGACCTCGATGACCATCAGGGCCCTAAAAGAGTGGGGAATAAACTGTTACGGTATCCCAAACTGGAACAATTTTTAAAATAAAGACAAGGTGCATCTCATCTCATATTTATGCAAAATATGAATCTTACACAATCTACTTGCAAATCTACAGTTCTGGCCCAGCTCACTTTTCCGAACGTATCTCTCCTTATGTCCCACCGCAAAATTTACGATCTTCCGGGGAGGCCCTGCTCTCGATCCCACCTTCGTTGCAAACATGGTTGGTGGGGATGAGGGACAGGGGCCTTCTCGGTAGTGGCCCCTTACCTTTGGAACTCGCTCTTCAGTGAAATTAGATCAACCTCTTCCCTCCTTTCCTTTTGATATGTTGTTTTTTGTTTCTGTTGTATGCGGGGATTTTGTTGACATGTAACTGTTTTAATCTGCCTTGTTGTAATTTTGATAGTTTCTGTGTATGCCTTTGTTAGTCGCCCTGAGTCCCCCTTCGGGGGTAGAGAAGGGCAGGTTAAAAATGAAATAAATAAATAATTTTAAAAATCACTAGATAATTGTAGTCACCCATTGACTCAATTTCATTAGATACTTTTTATTGATTCGCCCTATATTTTGTACAAAGTCCACTCAAGAATTAGATCAACTTTACAGGTTAGAGTGAATCCAAAACATAAAGGTAACTAAGGACCCTTTCACACAGATATATAACCCAAAATATCAAGGCAGAAAATCCCACAATATCTGCTTTGAACTGGGTTATTTGAGTCCACACTGCCATATATTCCAGTTCAAAGCAGAAAATTTGAGATTTTATTCAGTTGTGTGAAAGGGGCCTAAGAAACCACTAATAAGCAAAAGAGCTGAGTTTCTGAAAAACTCAAAGATCTGCCTTGAGTTGTAGACACTCTACTCTTCCCAACTTTGAATACATAGTAGAGATTTTACCACAATTACTGTCTTCCGTAGGTGTGCTTGTAACCAAACAACACCTGAGGAATTAAGGTAGAAAAAGGCTGCAACAGACAATTAATCCTCAATTTCTTGATAAATTATATACAAACAGGGAAAATTATAATAGATCCAACTTTTTAATCTTGAAGCCAAATTAAAGAAATGAAATAGAAAAATACATCAAGTTCTAAATGGAAACATTTACTATGTTTAGTAAAGCTTTCCATGTGTTTCTTTAGGACCCTTCCTTTTTTCTGCCCAAGAAATCACTTTGTCTAATTCTAGAGGGTTTTTAGCATTTGCTTGAAACATCTGCTTCTTCGCCAATAAAACTCTGTGCTTACAATTGGACCATCTTCGCCTGGCTCTCCTTCCACACCATCGACTCCAGGTTCTCCCTGCAAAAAAAGAGTGAGATTACTAAATTACATCTGTGTCTTTCCTATATTCTGGCATGAGATGTCTCTAATGAAAACTGTCATATAGTTGAAGAAACTCACATGCATCCAACATTCATCATGCAACATAATGTATTCAGTTGTATCAACATTTCTAATTAGAAACAATGAAAACCACAAAGAGTTGTCATGTTTCAGATTCTAAGCACGTTCAATCCAATGTTCCTATGACCACCACAGATCTGCCAAAATGTTCCTCTGACCCCCACATAGCTGCCAAAATCCACACATCAACAGAACATTATGTTTGTGTGCCTCTTTTCTCTCCAGCAATAACGGGACTCATGTTGCACCTTTTGGCTGAAATCTGATTTTTGCTCACAACTAGAACAGACCCATTAAGTTAATGGAAAGTATGCACACTTTGCCAACGCTTTGATTCAATGGGACTATTCTTGTTGGAACTGGCAACTGGATTTCAATCTAAGCCTCCAGGATCGGGAAGGAGGGAGGCTCTGTTATTTTTATTTCTTTATTTTTTCACAAAGTTATGACCTCCAAACCAAATATTAATAATCATTAATACAGTAATAAATTTATTTTTTTATTTATTTAAAGCATTTATATTCCACCCTTCTCACCTTGAAGGGGACTCTGGGCGGAGCACAACATACAAATAACAAACATTCAGTGCCTGGACATGAATAAATTATATGCGTGCATAAACATTAAAAACATTTGTCTCAACATTAAATAAGCCAACACTCAAGTACACTATGAGAAAAGAACATCACGTAGTCTTGGAGTAAAGTGCATTATTCTGTTCAGTCTTTATTTGTCCTGAATTGGTTTGGATACCTGCCGCCCTGTGTTTCCTTTTGCACCCGGAGAACCAAGGACGTTGCTGTCAATTCCAGGAACCCCCTGAAAGAGAAAAGAGATTTTAAAAATCTCTGAAGTGCTTTCAAAGGCCTCTGCTTTGCTAACACAGCAAGAAAAAAGTGAATCAGAGAAACAGAATGAATACTCTTTTATGTTTGATCCTTCTATCAAAATTGCACATTATATCCCTGAAGCAATGAAAGGAAATTGTCTTAGAAAGCAATGAACTCAAGCATGTTATCTGTGGGGTGGCTTGATTACTGGAGCTGAAATTTTATAGGATGGAATTGTAACTGGTTAGAGACAGTGAGACTACTGCCATTTAAAATAGGATCTTATTCACATGACTTTATAGAAAAATGCAACTGCAGCTGTGCTAATATCATTCAATTGATTTATAATTCCTTCCAACTTCCAACAATGGGCTGAGTAAAATGGTCTATTAGAACTTAGGCATGCCATATGCATCCATGCACTGGAAAGACAGTATCTCTTGGGCCCAGTCATGAAAATATTCAGAAAAATAGCTTGCCAAAGAAAACACAAGCTCTAGAGAAGGAACTTGACAGCTTTCTGAGAAGTTGCCCTATATGACCTGCTGCTGGTTTCTAGGCATCCCATAGGGTAATAGGATGGAGTGAGGAAACTGGAGTCTACAGGTTCCAAGTATTCTTCCCCTCCTATCACTGTTTTACAAACCCAGATGCCTCCCAATGGCTATCTGAAGTACATTGTAAGTGTGGTTTTCAGACAATTTTTGCCTGAAGATCAGGACAAAATATGTGAAAGTTTGTGAATTTATTCTCTTAGACACCGAAGCTTCCTGAATCCTACACACACACACACACACACACAACCTCAATATATCTATTTTTAATCATCGTTTTTGCCCATATTTTTTTTCAAATCTATTTTATTGAGGGTAAAAAAGGGAAATCAAGGGCAGGGGACACCGGAAAAAAGGGAAAGGTTGATTTTTCTTATACATGTAAAGTGGGAGAACAATAATATGATAGGAAAATAGGAAACATATAGCAAAAACAAGAACTTAGATAAGAAGATGGGGGAAACCTTGTGTCAAAAATTAGGGGGAAAGTCCTTTGTGGCTTTACCTTTTTCTTTATCTTAAAAAGAATTAAAAATTAAAAATAATTCTATTCAGGGTACAGTTTCATAATAAATCAGTAAAGTAAATCGGCTTTTCTTATATCTCCATTACATATTTAAAACTTTTGTTATGTCTGTTAAATTCTTTTTTTCCATATTCCTCTGTCTTGGACCAATCAGTATATTTAATTGAATTTCCTGAATTTTTCCTTAGCAAAAAGGTAGTCTGTCCATGTCTTTAATCTCTCTTACTTTCTGGATCCATTCATCTATATCCGGTATCTCTTTTTGCTTCAAATATCTTGCATAGCAAATTCTGGGAGCAGTAGTCAGATAGGTAAACAAGATGTCATTGTTAAGATCTAATGTTAAGTTCGAATCAGTTTTGCCTAATAGATAAAATTCAGGCTTCATGGGAAATTTAATCTTTAAAATATGTTGTTTTGCTGCATGTATTTTTTCCCAAACACTTTTTGCTTCTTTGCTGGTCCATCACATATGGAAGAAACTACCCCCTTGATCCTTGCATTTCCAGCAATATTTTTGTGTGTTCTTGTACATTAGGCTTAGTTTCCTCTGTGTGATTTACAAATGATGGAACATCTTGAGCCAATTCTCTTTCAGATCCATAGCATATGTGTATTTTAATGTGTTATTCCAAATTGATTCCCATTCTTTGAATGTTATTGTTCTTAAATTTTCAGCCCATTTAATCATGCAGGTTTTCATTGTTTCCCCTTCCATTGACCAATCTAACAATGGGTTATAAATTATTTGTAATAATCTTATTATCAGTTTTTGCCCATATATTAATCTAAAATGGTAATCATAAATTACGTCATGTCACTTCTGATTGCCAGAAGTGGTCAATATACACTTTGAAAATAAAGTACCATATATACTCGAGCATCAACCGACCGAATATAAGCCAAGGCATCTAATTTTACTACAAAAAACTGGGAAAACAGATTGACTCGAGTATAAGCCAAGGGTGGGAAATGCAGCAGCTACGGGTACATTTCAAAATAAAAAATAGGCACCAATACAATTACATTAATTGAGGTATCAGTAGGTTAAATGTTTTTGAATATTTACATAATATATACTGATTAAACAATTATTCTAATCTTCCTCAATGTAAATGTGCTTATGTATCCTTTCAATAATATTAAAGAGAGTAAAATAAGAAATGTAATAAAAAGAATAATATAATAATGATAACCTTGACTTGAGTATAAGCTGAGGGGGAATTTTTTAGCCTAAAAGGGGGGGCTAAAAACAAAACTTATACTCGAGTATATACAGTAATTGTATTCTCCAAAGAGTAGGATAGACCAATTGGAGACTCAGAGGGTCAAGTACTGACCATTGCCTTAGAAATATGGATAACTTAGGAGGAGGTGAATTGCTTCCAGGAACAGCGGATCATGGTGAATAGGAAGGTGCTGGTACTTTGGCTGACCCGTTAATGTCTACCTGTGGGAAAAAGCAGGCCTCTACAAAAGGGACAGGCTTTATTTGAACTAGGACAGTATGTAATCAAACGAAAAGTGGTAGAAGACAGCACCAGGAAGAACAATGATAGGTTTGTGTACTGATATTGTGCACTGTCTATGTTCCACCTTCACTGATACACATACTCAGTCATGCTTCTTACCCTAAAGCCAAAGAAGAACATTCTTTCTTCCCTTCCATGTCAATCTAAGATATTCATTAAACCTTCACCCTCCAAACAGAGATATTATCAGAGTAGAAAATGATACAGAGGTGTGGAACACTGGACACAGGCCCGGATCATGGCCTTTGGCCGCCCAAGGCCAAAGGCTCTGCCCCCTCCCCCGGCTCCGCCCAGCCCCCAGCTCCGCCCCCTCCCCTCCCCCGCCCCTCCCCCCACCGGCGCGAGGAGGAGGAGGAAGAAAAGCCCCACCCCGAAGCCGATACCGCGCATGCGCGGCAGTTTTCTTAAGGGCGGGGCCTCCCCGTGGCTCCTCCCTCTCTCCTAAAGCTGTGACATGCCGGCCGCCTCAGAAGGGCGATTTCGGCTGCTTCTGAGGCGGCCGGCATGCCACGACTTTAGGAGGAAGGGACGAGCTGTGGGGGAGCCTCTCCCCGCGGCTCGTCCCTCCCTCCTAAAGCCGTGACATGCCGCCCACCTCAGAAGTGGCCAAAATCGCCCTTCTGAGGCGGGCAGCATGTCACGGCTTTAGGAGGGAAGGATGAGCCGTGGGGAGAGGCTCCCCTACGGCTAGTCCCAGGATGCGGCACCCCTTCGCGCTGCCTATTGCTCCTTCTTGGTCCCCCTCCCTTCCTTCACTGAAGTGAAGGAAGGAAGGGAGGGGAAACCGCCGAGAAGGAGCAAGAGGCGGCGCAAAGGGGTGGCGCATCAGAGGCCTGGCTGTGACGCGCCGCCCCTTGGCACCGCCTATTGCTCCTTCTCGGTCTCGGTCACTGAAGTGAAGGAAGGGAGGGAGGGGGAACCGCCAAGAAGGAGCAAGAGGCGGTGCGAAGGGGCAGCACGTCAGAGACCTAGCTGTGACACGTCGCCCCTTCGCTCCGCCTCTTGCTTCAAAAATAATAAATTCTGGGGTCCTAATCTGCCGCCCCCCCCCATTTGTGCCGCCTGAGGCCATGGCCTCGTGTGGCCTTATGGGTAATCCGGGCCTGACTGGACACAATAACTCAATTACAGCTTCCATCACCGCTAATCAGTGGGAGAACTAAGAGGAATTGGACTCCAATATCTTTTCCATTTATTAAAATAAACACAATGGAAGCATATACTAGCTCCTCAACTATCCCCCACTACCTTTTCCTCTGCATCCAGTTTTTGTAATACAGACAGATTCCAGAAAGTCTAAGATAGGAAAACTAGTGGACTGTAATACAAAGTCTCTGTCAAGGATCTAAGCCCAAAACGAGAATGGAGCTATTTTCAGCTAAAACATCCAATCCTCTCAATTGGCTAAATCTCTTTCGAATTTTCACTTTTGTGACCAAATTGAAAAATAGAAAGAAACCTTACATCCATTGACTCCTTCTGAGGCTGTGTGAGTTACATTTGAACATACCTTTAAAAAGATGAATCCCTGCTGTGTATACATGGCTAACTGAGTCTTCTTTTCTAAAAGGTCTGGGTATTAAGGCAGGTTGGGAGACACGGCCTGACTGACTTAAATGGAACTCATCCCCATTTAAGTCAAAATCTTCCACATTAAAAGAAATCATAATAATGATTTATAAAGACTATATTACTCCTCTCTATATAGGACAATTACAAAATCTCCATAACCCAATTGTTGAAGAGGTTGTGACTGTAAAGGGACCTATTTACCCATGTAGCTAGAGTGCCCCAATTTTGGCTTAGAATTATTAATCTCATTAATGAAAAAATGACCAAACAAAAAATAAGGCCATTGTATACTTTACTTACTTTATTTACTTTATTTATATTCTGCTCTTCTCATCCCAAAGGGGACTCAGAGAGGATTACAGGTACACATGCTTAGCAGACAATCCCTGCCATTTTCCACATACACAGTACACACTATACACAGTACACACAGTACACAATACACACATATAAACGAACAGAGGCAAACTCTGGCCACCAGGGGGAGCTGACACACTCCTCATCTCTCAGCATTCTTTGTTTTTCCTTCCACATTCCTTAGCGTTTCCTGGAGTTCTTTTAATGGCCTCATAATTTAGTCAAAATTTGCCTCCCCACTTAATGTGGTATCTTCATCACCTACTTGACAGAGGCAACTGTCTTTCGGGCTGCAAAGGTCGACAGCAGGATACACTTAAGGTTGAGCACCCACCTCGACCCGGGCAGGCCTCGAACTCATGACCTATTGATCAGAGAGATCTTATGCAGCTGACACTTCGCCAGCTGTGTCACATTCCCGGTGCTTTTACTTACAGCCTTTTTCTATAGGAATAAAGGATTAAAATAATAAACTCATGATAGCTTTCATTCTTGCTATCACAAGACTGGAATTTGTTAAAAATTGAAAAATGGAGAATTTATCATGGGAGACCTCATGAAGACGAGTATGGAATGTTTGGTTGATGGAACAACTTGAAGACAAGGTGGAAAAAATGGTGAGTCATAACAAGGAGAAGAATGGCTTCTCCTTATTGAATATCTTAAGGCCCACTCACAAAAGGTCTCAACTCCTTCACAGCATCATATATGTTCTATATAATTTCTATATTTATTTAATCATACAGCTCGCTATAAACAGTTTTAATTAATATACTGAATGATAGCTTATCTTGTTTAATGCTTTTTAAAGTTGTTGATATTCATTGAAATATTTTTAAATAATGAATTAATCATATATACACATAAAACTCTACTCACACTATCTCCTCTTATACCAGGTTGTCCTCGTCCCCCTGGGTGTCCTCTGGGGCCTTCTCTACCCTTCACTCATGCAGAAGAAGGAAACAGAAGTTCAGATATTATACACATAGACATATTACCTGGGACAAGTATTTGCATCCTCTGAACTATAAGTGGCCATAAACCAAGAAGCCGTACTTACACTCAAAGATTATGAGGTACATTTAATACTTATTCGAGGAGTGGGTAAACTGCAGCCTAGAGGTTTAAGTGGCTCTCAAGGTTTTTTCTGGGCTCCTAGACCACAACACCATTCAGTACACACACACACACCCTATAGTTACCATTTTAAAAGTTAATTCTTGATCCTGGAAACTGTGACTTGCCTTTTAAATAGGTTTCAGGGATCCACAGCACTCTTTAACCAAATGTATTAGTGCTTTAAAACCAGGAGACATGTTGGATATCAATTTTATTTTGCTATTAAATTGTTTTAATAAATAGTTCTTTATTAGAGCATGGGGGGGGGGGTAGGCCCACCAAAGTTGCCCATCTTTGCTTTATTGGATTGTATCAGATGTTTCTGATGCCTTTCTAGAAATGATAACTAGCACAAATTAGTCTATCCAGAGAATTAATGAATAATTCACAACAGTTTTCAACAGATTTGGGATTTTACTTAAAAAAAACTGTATAGTTTACAGTAGAATCCAACAAGACAGTTTAAAATTGGAATTGGTTTTACCCTCCGTCCTGAACGGCCCCTTGGTCCTAGTGATCCAGGAGATCCTCGCTCTCCCTAGGACACAAAAGACAAAGGAGGATGTATATCAAGCTTTGCCCCCAATAATCTAGTCTCGTGGAATATGCTCCTCGCAGCAGTGCATCTCAGACAGAGCCCCCAACAGTTCAGACAACAAAGACAGTATTAAGACATCTGGAGAATGTTTGCATCTGGTCTTCTCTTCAAACCACTTTGAAACATTTCACAAGGTTTAATGCTTCAGAATATTGCTGGTTGCCAAGCCTACTCTAGCTATTATAACTTTTTATTATTCCATTTTGCATTCCTTTTAAAAATGATATGCTTCCTTAGCACATCTCAAAAAGTATATGTGAGAATCAGAATCAAAGTTACTGGTTAAACAGTACCTCCTGTCCATCAATCCCATCGAGTCCAATGTCACCATCATGACCCTGTTGAAACATTTCAAAACATTATTATGAAGTTCTTTGGACTATCACTTGTAAATGTAATTTCTGGCACATCTCTCCTGTTATAAATATAGAGAACACAAAAGCTATTTATGTGCAACTAAATATTCCTCACTCAACCAATGGACATTTGGTAAAATACTCCAAGGGCCAACACTGTCTCAACCCACCAGTAAGAGTGATCACAAATAACAGTTGAAATAATGTGCAGAAAAATAATCTGAGGTTCAATATCTGGGATCTGCAGATAGACAGCTGCTTGAAATCCTAGAAAGCCACAGTTTGCCAGAGCAGTTAAAACGGCAACAAGTCTTTTATCCTGGCAAGCACCGGATGAGCTTTCTCAGTGCTCAGAGGATGAGGAAGAGGATGATGGATTGCAACCTGTAATGTCTGAGGAGTCTGTAAGAGATAGCAGGGGCTTGGAAAGAGATGTTTCTTGTGCCGATAGGGGGCGGCACGAAACGGAAGCCTCTGGTATTGGAGGGCACGCTCTCAGTTAGCCCGATCGAGGGCTCAAGCTCAATGGAGGATCTCCACTGTCGGAGGGCACGCTCCCCGCTCTGTTTTTAGGGACTCTAGTCCCGAGAGCCTAGTGCATGCTGCACACCGAAGGTGGAGCAGAGGCGCCGTTGGAGGGACTCCAGTCCCAGCCGCCTTGCGCCTGTCTCACGCCCGAAAGCGGATTAGAGGCACTGACTTGGGAACTCCAGTCCCAGCAGTCTCGTGCATGCCTCACACCCGAAGGTGGGGCAGAGGCGCTATTCAGAGTGGCGGCCCGGGGAGCTGCTGCTACCCCATGTAAGGCTTCTTCAGGTTTAGATGTTCTAAGACTCCTGCATTCCAAGGAGGATGGTGGCCATTTTGGTGGCATTTCCCCTTAGCTTTTTTACCGTTGGTGCCGCCATGTTGGCATCCAACGGAAACTCAAATGTGTTAGACCACTTCTCCAAAATGAGTAAATCCCATAATTTCCCATGTCTGAGTCAGTGGCCCAAAGACAACAAGAGATTACTTTGGCTTTAGGCAACCATGACAAGTAATAATTTTAATTATTTTTTTAAAAATAGAATTTTATAGATAAAATTAAAAATTGAATTAAATAAATAAATAGTAATTTAATTAAATAAAATAAAAATAAGTAAATAAAATGAACTTAATGTGATTTAAAGTTAAATAGAATAGAATAATAAATTTTGTGCTAGTCAAAGAAATAGGAGAACGATTCCTAGCTGTCGCAATGGCAGCAGATAAAAGGATCTGAGGTGCAGCCCCTCCCACTGGCTATATATGCTCAAGGGGAGTGTGTGGGGGGGGGCTACAATTTAAAGTGATAATAACTTTTTAAAAGATTCCAAACTGTCTGCGCAGGCGCAGGAAATACCATATGTGTGAATTCACAGGTGACCACTCGGGGAACTACGGTTACAGGTAAGCAACCTATATTTTTGGAATCTCCAGGCTGTTCCCAGGCAACAAGAGAAAGTGATAATTTCTTAACCAGAGGGGTAATGTTTATGTTTTAAAAGAGTACATACCTTGTTTCCTCTGAATCCTCTTTGTCCCTGAAAGGTACAAAGAGACTTGTTGAAATTACACCAGAACAAATGCAGAATTTGAAGATAGATCTGAATGAGAAACATTTTCTTTCTTTCTCTACTGATGCTTGCAATGGAAGAGCAAAAGGTGATTCGTGCTACACCAACACTCTTTCAGTATCTTTCCCAAACATAATTTCTCAAAGAACCAGAAGGGAAACCAATGATCTCTCCTGACCACTATAATCACAGGATGTATGATACGTGGGCATCACCTCCAGGAGTAAAGCATTGCATTCAACACTTGTCTCCAAGACGCAAACCGACAAAATGTAATAATAAAGCACTTTTTTGTTTGTTTGTCACTATTTTTGAAAATTAAACAACACACATATCACAATGGTATCACCTTAAAGACTAAGCAACTTTATTTGGCATAAGCTTTCATGGGCCACTCGCTGTCCTCGGCCACGCTTTGCTGTGGCCTCAGTCTGGTTCCTTCCTTCTCTATCACTTTCCTTCCTTATCACTGCTTTTTTCTGTCCCTTCTTCTTTCTCTTCTTCCTTCCTTCCGATTCTGACCGGCCCCGGGAGAAGGGTGTCGGGGGCGGGGCCATTTCTGCAAGATGAAGGGCTGCCGCTGCCGCCATCCCATCATGGGCTGTGGGGCCTGCGTCGGCAGACAGCCCGCTGCTCCGGAGAACGATCGGAGGAGGAGCGGCTTTGGAGTGCCTGCCATCTCGTCTTCCAGGTCGCCAGGACGATCAGTCGCCGCAGGTCGCCGACTGCTCCCACTGCAGGCCCGGATCGCCTCCCAGGATGGCAGGCACTCCAAAGCTGGGATGGCAGGCACTCCATGGCAGGGTGATCGGCCGATCGGGAACACCTCTGATGGAACGGCTGGGGGTGAGAGCGGGCGGAGGCCTGCAGCCTCCGATCGTTTGCTGCTCTGCTCTGCTGCTGCGGTGGCGGCTGGGTCCACTTTATCATCCTCTGGGCTGGGTCCATTGAGCCATTCCATCTTGGGATCTTTCCTCTCTTGAGGATGTCAGCCTCCATTTTGGTTCGCACCTTGTCTTCTTGAATTTAATTTAATTTAATTTTAGTGGTTTTTATTATTATTTTATAATAATTGTATTATTATTATTATATATAATAAATAATATAATATAATGTTAAATTATATTATAATTTCACTATATTATAATGTCAATATATATATACTATAATATAATAATTATGATATTAATACTAATAATATATGAATATTTCTTGATATATTAATATGTTAATATTAATTATGTGTAATATATAGTAAATATAGTAAATAAATAAATAAATAATGTAGATTAGAATTTAGTTCAGCCTTTAGGTGCGGCCCTCCATAATATTTTTTGGCTCTCGCGTGGCCCCTTGGAAAAAATAATTGCTACCCCTGGTATAGATGCATGGAATCACTCATGCAAATGTGTGAGGTCTATATTCACTGGGAAAGGGGTATTAAGCCCTCAATCAGAGGGGAAAGCACAGAACCAAACAGAGATTCATACCAAAGCTGTAAGGAAGGAAATGGAACCTAAAAATAAAATATGATAAGAGCACCAATCTATATACCTCCTGACAAAACTTCCGATTTGGGGCTATTCACTTGCCTTTGGTCCCCTTGCGCCAGAGCACCCTCTGTTCCCTTGTATCCCTCTGATCCCCATTGAACCTTGGTCTCCCTGATAAAGAAAGAGAAATTGATTGGAGTTATTCTGTAAACAAGGACACAACTTTATCAGTTAGATCTTGTGTTTGAACAACATGCCTTTAATAAATGCATGTTTCCTATCACTACAAGGATGCATCTACTTAATTATCTCAGCATTTATCTCATTGCTATCATGCCAACTATCATGCAAATAACTGCAAGCCATGTACGATAATTAAATCACAATATAAAACACATAAATAGCACAAGTGATACAAAAAACTTTTCAAAATATTCCAAAAATGTTTTTTTCTTTCAAGAAGCCATTTCTGATCAGAATCTTGTACTGAGATTCTGCACAAAATTTGCACATGGTTTTCTTACTCAGAAAGCAAGATTCTTTGCACAGAAAATAACATGTAGAAATATTCTGTACAAAAAAGGGGGAATTTTGCACAAAATAAGTCCTAAACTGCAAACTGACAAATATAGTATAACCAAAAAGAGCAATAATCACAAATGATCCAACTCATAGAACAATGGTATAGAACATAATACATTTTGCACCTATTCTGTTTTCCCCTCTTTAATAGATTTTTGGTGGCAAAAATGAGTGAAAAGATGAGTCAAGATTTCAAGTGATGCCAGGAACACACAATGTAAAAATCAGCAAATGACAGAATAACAGTTTTATCCGGGGGCACTCGTCTGCCTGTTCCTTCTTTAACAGTTGATGTGGGTGGAGTAAGAAGAGATAGAGAAAACAGTGAGAAAATATGAAACAATCACATATAGAACACAATATTACTGTCAAAAAAGGCAGGGCATTTCCGTCACCTGAAAAAAGTCTACATCTTTAACTACAGTGGACAAAATCTGCAAAACGTCTCTCTGCCACACAATATGAAAGACATGCTAAATGGCTCCCTTCCATATGAATGCGGTCAAGGGTATCCAAGGACTTCCACATGAGTTGAATCAGCTCTGGATTTTATTTCATAGAATCATAGGATCATAGACTTGAAAGAGACCACATAGCCCACCTACTCCAACCCCCTGCCATACAGGAAAAGCTCAATGTTTCCCTGTCAGATGGCCATCCAGCCTCTGTTTAAAAGTTTCCAAGGAAGGAGCTTCCACCACACTCTGAGGAAGAGAGTTCCATGGCGGAACAGCTCATACAGTAAGGAAGTTATTCCTAATGTTCAGGTGGAATCTCCTTTCCTGTAATTTGAAACCATTGCTCCTAGTCCTAGTTTCAAGGGCAGCAGAAAACAAGCCTGCTCCCTCTTCCTTATGACACCCTTTCACATATTTATACATGGCTATCATGTCTCCTCTCATTTCAGATTCTTAAAAATAAAAAAAACCCAAGGTGCTGAAGCTATTATTGAAGATTCAAAACATTGGACAGATCCTTTAAATTCTAGAATTCACCACACTAATGAGATGGGTTCAACGTATGACCTATGAATTACTTACAATTCCTCCTTCCTCACCAGGATGGCCTGGGGATCCTTGATAGCCCACACTTCCCTGAAAGATAGTAATCAGGAAGAAAAGTAATTTAATTTAAATGATGCATGTCCTTTCCATTTATTTCAAAAATGGGAGATTTTTTATGTGCTGAAATACACTGTTCTTCACTAACCAAATAATACCCAAGGGATGCCCTCTTTAAAAAAAGAAAATGTATATTTCCACCTTCCCCAACCATATGCCACCATAGCATCTAGTCTCAATCAATGTTGATTGTGCTTGCTGGATCTGATGAAGATTGGGGAACAGAATGAACCCTGTATTCGGGGGGGGGGGGGAGAGACACTGTGGCTATCTGAAGCCATGAATAATAGTAATATGTTTTTAATGCACCTTGGGCCAGAAGCATACCATAGATTCACACTGGAAGACCTAGGAGTGTGAGTAAGTGAAATTATGAATATTGAATTCATGGATAAGGAGGTCATACAATATATTCAGGTAGTTGTTCATACATGTACCTCTGATTGGAATGATGCAATCTTATAAAAATAGAAGCTGGGACAAGAAAGGTCCAGATAAAAAAAATGATTACAGGTTAAGTCTCCTTTATCCAGATATAAAATTTCTAAAATACTCAAGATCTAAAAGTTGTCCACGTTGATAGCTGAGATAGTGACACCTTTGCTTTCTGAAGTTGCAATATACACAAACTTTGTGACATGCTCACAATTATCTAAAATGTCGTATAAACTTACTTTCAGACTATGGGTATAAGCTATACATACATACATACACTCTCACATAAATTTTGTGTTCGGACTTGAGTCCCATCTCTAAGATATCTCATTATGTATAAATATTGTGTACCCAAATACAGATGTTCCAAATCTCAAAACACTTCTGGTTCCAAGCATTTCTAATAAATCAGACTCAACCTGCACAAACAAAATATATAATGATACAAATGGTTCAAAAAAGCAGAAATGTTTTTTTCCAACCGAGTCAATACCTGGATTTTCAAGGAAAATTTGTGGTAGAGAAATAATGTTGTCCCACTATCCTAATGAAGCCTATGTAATAACTTTGAGACACACACAAATGATTGGAGTCTCCTCTGGATTTAGGACCACAGAGTTGGGGATTCGAGTCTCCAATCATCACACACGTAAGATAATATCTCAAACCATCTGATGCCTTAGACCAGGACTGTCCAACTGCCGGCCCTGCAGGTGTTTTGGACTTCAACTCCCAGAAATCCTAGCCAGTTTACCAGCTGTTAGGATTTCTGGGAGTTGAAGTCCAAAACACCTGCAGGGCCGGCAGTTGGACAGTTCTGCCTTAGACCACTTTCCTATACACTTTTGCTTTTTAGGGTAGCTTTCAGCATACAACTTTTGAGTGCCTCTTTTCCATTTTACAACCAAGTTTACTTCATTAAATCAATAAGTAGAACTTATGACAACAAGAACCCTTCTTTCTTCACTGAAAAATGCTACAAGAGCTTCCCACAGAGGTCTGTAATAATGATTGGTGATTCATGTCTTGTTTCATTTTCAAATTGTAAAAATTTACAAGCAAAACTGACTAGCTAATAGGATGTTTGGAATGACAGAAGATTTATGTCTAGCGAAGCTGGAGTTTTGATCCTTATTGCACACAGGAGATTTGAAAGGTTTCTTATATTTCTGTCTGAAGTATTTAAACTTTATAAAAGTAACCAGATGAACTATCAAAATTGGTCTGTATCCATCTTCTCATTGTCCCTCACTTATTTTCCCCAGTTAAACATTCTGCAAGGCAGAAAGGCAAGTGATACTGGGAGACAGCAATAGCAGACCCACAGGCTCTTGAATAAAATGTGACAAGGGAAGACATTATAGTAGGGACTACACAAGAGGAGCTGAAGTCAATTTTTTTGCACTTCATCTTTTCTAGATCAAAGTTAGGTGACATCTTCTCCTCTGGTTCAGGAAATAAAAAGCTTTAGGCTGGACCTGATTTCAGGAATTTCTCCTTCATAGTCAGTGCACTATGTCATGAGTTCTTATTGCCTTTTAGTTTATCTTAAGAGATTGGAAAAATTACTTTTGTGGGTACAATTCCCAGAATCTCCCAGCAAAGGTGAGCAATGGCCATACTATGCTGATTGGGAATTCTCAGACTTTGGTCCAAAAAGTAACTTTCCCAAACTTTGCTTCCTCTATTGGAATTAGTATTGCATAAGACCTTTCCATCAAGATGTCAGTGTAATCCATATGGTGACTTCATTTTCTTTTAAATTGTATTTTTTTTATCGTGTCAGAAGCAACTTAAGAAACTGCAAGTCACTTCTGTTGTATGAGAATTGGCTGTCTGCAGACACATTACCCAGAAGATGCCCAGATGTGGGAGGCTTCCCTTATGTTCCCACATGGGAAGCTGGGCCTGACAGAGAAGAGCTCACCCCATCTCGCAGATTCAAACTGCAGCTCTTCAGGTCAGCAGTTCAGCCGACCCAAGGATTTAACCCATTGTACTTCATCTTGTTCATTTATGTGCCCCAGCACAGTTTGGGAATAATTTCCCTAATTAGTGTTCTCCCTTCTCTAATTTTACCTTTGTTCCAGGAAGTCCAAGAACACCTCGAATGCCATCTTCTCCATAACACTTACAGCAGACATTGCAGCATTCCCGCTCAGTAATAGTGTCCTAAAAATAACAAATGCCAACCAATTATTCTTAATGCATCTATCATGAACTCAAAAGGGTGCCTTTTTCTAATTTCCCCCTTTTTTCATGAAACAACTTACAAAAGCTCTCCATAACATGCTGGGGAGTTCTGGGTTTCCTATGTGCAAAGGTTCCCAATATGCAAATCCTCTACCAAACTCAATTTCCTGCAATTCATGGAATTCCTGGAAGTTTTCCAGGCCAATCATTAAAAATGCACCAAGCCCTGAAAAACAAACAATGTTTTAAACAATGCCTTCATTTTTCAAATCTTTTTTGTGTGTTTTGGACTTGCCAAGTTATCTTTTTAATTCCCAAGGAAATGTTATGAGAAGAAGAAAGGTGATAACTGGTGATGCCATCCTTAATGTTTCCAAAACATTTTTTAATACTCAGCAAATTAGCTTTATCCCAGGATTTGGGATTATGGTTTATTTTGCCCTAACAAGCCAGTGTTGTTAAACAGTTTCAAAACAGTTTCTTGTCAGTTTATGAATCATAATCCCATCTTCAGACATCACATGTAACTATATCTGATTCATTTGTTGACACGTTTTCATGAAAGGAAGAACAAATGGGAGGAGAAATGTATATTAACATTCTGTTTATTCACATAGGGACTAAATAAACCAGAATTCTTGGTTTATTGTTGTGTATGAGCATAGTCATTTCTTTACCATGGGAACTGCCAATTTAGAATATTTGCTAGAAAATGGCAGTTTTGATCTAATTATTAAAATTACAGTGGAAAACCAGAATTTATGTATTCTCATTGCAAGATAACTTTTAATGAAAAAAATTATCCATATAACTGATTTTCACCTTTGTTACACTTTATTATTATTATTATTCTTTGAAACACAACAAGATTAGTACACAGCAAACAGGATCACTATGCTGGCTGTTGTATTGGATCACACGTCGGACACTTCCCAGGTGTCTAGGACTGTGTGATGTATCAGCGAATAATGTGTGCATGTTTCGAGTAGGGTGGCCTTTTGCAGCTGACAGATGGTAATTTTGTCACCGTCAATTGTGTTTAAGTGCAGGCCAAGGCACTGCGCCCACTGGGACCACCTTTACTGGCTTATGCCAGTGTCTTTAATAATAATAATTATTATTATTATTATTTCTAAACACTTTGTGTCCAACCTATCTTTGAGACCACATCTCCTTTTATGAACTGGTGTGGGCTCTGAGATCTGCCAGGTATGACTCTCTCTAGATCCCATCTCCGTCTCAAACACGGTTGATGGGGACAAGAGAGAGGGTCTTCTCAGTGGCTCTGGAATGCCCTCTTTAGAGAGATTAGGCTAGCTCCCGTTCTCCACATTTTTCAGTCAAATCTGAATACATGGCTCTTTAAACAGGCCTTTGACCATGATTAAAATTTTAATTTGTTAAACTTGAAAACTTAACTATTTGCTTCACTCCGGCACTTTGGATTGATAGTTGAATACAGTCCATTTTATTTCTGCAGGTATGGCTGTGTTTTATGGAAATTTAAATCTTATTAATATGGGCCAATATGATTTTTTAATGTAAAATTGTTGTGTAAACTTATATTGTTATCATTTTATATGTTTATGTATGTGTTCGCACTTCGGAGTGCTTTGTGAGCTGCCCTGAGTCCCTTCAGGGAGATGTTGGTGGGATATAAATAAAGTTTATTATTATTTATTTACTTATTTATTATTTGGACTTGTACGCCACCACTCCCCGAGGGCTCGGAGAGGCTCACAATCATGTAAAAACACAACAGAAGTAAAACAGCATATTAAACTAGACTAAAAAGGTTTTCCAGCTTAGCAATCAAAGGCTAGCCAGAAAAGATGGGTCTTGCAGGCCTTGCGAAAAGAGAATAGGTCCTGCATGGCCTGCACATCACTTGGAAGGGTATTCCAGATTGACTGCACTACTATGGAAAAGGCTCTGCGCCGGGTCGATGTAAGACGAATTGCTTTGAAGGTCAGCACTTCAAGGAGGTTCTGTTGTTCGGAAGGAAGTGACCTCTGGGGTTGGTAGGGGAAGAGACGGTCCCTCAGATACAACGGCCCCAGACCATGCAATGCCTTGAAAGTTAACACCATCACCTTGAAGGTGATCTGGTGCTCGACCAGAAGCCAATGGAGCTGTAAAAAAGAGACTTATATCTATATATCTGCATAGAATGTAGGAAAGGACTTATTGTTTTAAAAGGAACTATCTGTGGTAAAAAGATTGCTCCTTAGCCTAAAATGGGCCAGCTGGCAAAACTGCCTCAACACATTCTTGGGGGAGCTTTGGGTGTAAAAAGACCCATCTGACCTGGATGTGTCTTACAGGCCACTATTTTTCAACATCAAACTAGACATTTTCCTAAACTGTCCAATGAACCTTTGTGGCCATGGCTAAGATCACCATAGTCCTAGTAATTTCTGAATTTACTAGGATCCGTCTAGGATTGCCCCCCCCCCCCTGAATTTTTCCCCAAAAAAAATTTTTTGAAAAAAAAATTCAATTTTTTTTATTTCTTTCAGGATGGTGGGGGGGGGCGCGTCCAAGGGACTGGCGGGCCGTGTATGGCCCGCAGGTCGCCTGTTGGACAGGCCTGTTCTAGAAGCATTATCTCCTGATGTTTCACCTGCATCTGTGGCAAGCATCCTCAGAGGTTGTGTGATTTGTTGGAAACAAGGAAAATTGGGTTTATATATCTGTGGTAGTTCCAGATTATCCAATATGAAGAATTATGAGAGTTGCAGTTCAAAAATATGTAGGTAAACACACATCTGTGTGTTTCACAATTGCTTCCCAATTAAATTATTTTCATAGGAAGCAGACCAATCATCGCATAAAAATTGAGGGGGATATCGTGTTTGTGATTCATCCTGGGAAAAAGAGGTGAAGAGACTCCCAGGGCCGGTTCTGGCCTTAACGCTTTCAGTGACCATGTTGCTGGAATTAAAATCAAGAGCACTGCTATAAATGAGAAGCAGCTGCATTCTCTGTTTCCATCATGTTTCAAGAGAACTTTTTTCTCAAAGGGTATTGGGTAATCCAGGCAGTTGGGATCTGCTAAAATCTGACAAGAAATGAAACTAAACACTCCTCATTTGTTTTGTTGATACTTTTTAACAGCTGGTTAATTTTCTCCTCTTTCAGTGTAATTTCTCATTTTCACATAACTCCTCAAATATGTGCATCCAACATACAGTCATGTTAAATGTCTGGCAACATGCTTTAGTACTTTCAGATATTCTTTAACTGACATTTCAAGGTCACCATCTCTTAATTATATTGAATTACTGGTATTTCTGGACACGATCAAGTTATGTTATTTATGCATCATATCCACTAAGTGTCTCCCATACTAAGTGTCTGGGAAGCAGGAGGTTGGTCTCCTGCAAGACTTAGGGTTTTTTGTCATATAACACAGACATAATATAATATAATACAGCCATCCTAGTAAACAAAATTCCAAAGTCGCTCAAAGTTTTGAAGTATTAGCAAATTTGCATAGTTAATATAGGCAACTGTATGTTTCTCCTGGAAAATTGTGCTAAGTTACTGGCAGTTGAGGTATACCTTGCATATGAATGTAGCACTTTTCTTTGTTAACAGAACATATAAACAATGGTGGCTGTTATCTATGAGGCAGTGAATTGATTCTAGGTATTAATTGAATTTTCAGTGGAGCTGTCCATAGTGCCAAATTTGTTGAAATACCACTGTTCAGTGCCCTAAACAGATCAAACTAAAAAACTTGGAGTGGACTCATCATCTCCCTGACATGCAATTATCAGCCACCACTAGATAAGAGGTAGGAGGAATAAACCAGACAAACAAAAAGTAGTAAAATATATGTGGACAATATATGGACTGAATACATGGACTGAGTTGGGCATGATTTTACCTGGCGAACGGCTTTTTATGTAATTTATTTAATATGTATTGGAATTTTATTGTTATTTATGATGTTTTAGATTTTAATGTTAGCATTGAATTCTTGCTGTCTGTCGGTCTGAGTCCCTCTACGGAGGTGAGAAGATCGGGATACAAAAGTTTTAAATAAATAAATAAATAAATTCCTTATTCCATTCCTGGATTTGCCCTACGCATAAGCACAACACTGCTTTTGGATACCATGTCCCCTCAGGGAGAGACGGCAGGTTATAAATAAAGTTGTTGTTGTTGTTGTTATGTCTGCTCACTATTCTCATACCTTTCTGGCGAAGAACATCAACTGTTGTTTTGAGCATTTCAACACTGTCATCTGGCCCATCAGTAAACACCAACAGGACCTGTGAGAACACAAGATAGGTGAGGAATCCACTCCAGATTCCCTGGAGATAGGAAGAAAAAAACTGAAGGAGGTAGCATAGTTACTGAATCTCTCTTCGCCATCCCAAATCCAATCTGGCAACCTAAGACAGAAAGCTCTGCTTCTGGAATGGTTCCAGGACCTCAAGCAACTTAATCTGGTTCTTGTTAGGGCTATGTTGGCATTACTTATTCATATTGTGGAGGTTCTGCATTTGCCCAAAGGAAACAGGAGCTAAGTAGAAACAAGCACTCACTCCTGTTCTATCCGCATTCAGTTTCAGTTCAGACCTAAGTCACTTCCACTCTACATTATTATAGCACTTTAACTGCCATGATTGTATCTTATGGAATCATTGTTTAGTGGGACTAAAGCTCTGTGACTGAATATAAAAGCCCAGCTTTCAAAGGATGGAGACTTGCTAATTAAAATTATATCAAAGAGCTGTAAACTGGGCTGTGCGAACAAGACCCCAGACTCTCCCAACTACACTATCACATTGTATCCATCTTGGTGAAGAATGCTGACATAAGCCATTGCATATGATCAAAGCCAAATTTGTTTATGTAAACCTTGGTCACATGCCGCAATAGACCATAAATAATATGACTCAGTGTTTTTTTGGTGTCAGGAGTGACTTGAGAAACTGCAAGTCGCTTCTGGTGTAAGAGAATTGGCTGTCTGCAAGGATGTTGCATAGGGGACGCTCAGATGTTTGATGTTTTACCATCCTTTTGGGAGGCTTCTCACATGTCCCCACATGGGGGGCTGGAGCTGACAGAGGGAGCGAATCCATGTTCTCCCTGGATTCGAATCTCCGAGCTGTTGGTCTTCAGTCCTGCAGCAAAAGGGTTTAACCCACTGCACCACCAGGGGATCCTGTGACTCATTGAAACCAGGATTTCCATAATGATAGTGGTCTGGTCACGGGGTTATTTGTGGGCTGATGGATCAGCTCCATCTCTATTCCCTCCCCAACATTAGGCAATTTCCCAATTAGACACTACTGAATTCTCTGGTTCAATTTGGTTGACATTTATTGAGCAGGACCCAGTATTGCCACTAGAGCACAAGCACAACCAGAGGACAAGGTTATGCGCTTTAACATGTTTACTCAGACTTCTTTTCTCACAGTATATAAATCCTCAGATGCCTGGAACAAAGTAAAGAATGATTCAATTGAAACTGACTCAAAACCAGATGCCTTTCCCACCATCCAAAACCACAACAGACACTTGCTTACCTTCACTTTGGCAGAAGTCAGACTCAGAGACTGATCCCAAAAGGACTGGAGGAAACCTATATTCAAGTAAGTATCCACTGTGGTTTGCACAGCCAAGAATTTCTGAATGATCTCATCATTATATGGTTCAAAGTCAGAGTCAAACAAGGACTGTCCATTTCTTGAAAACACTTGATACCTGAACCTGATGGAAGATGCAAGGCTGCAACTGATATTGATCATTGGAGACATTTGCTGCATAAGCCAGGGCAAGTAGGTTTGCATTTTCTGTTTCAAATGGAATGCAGATGGAGACCCTACACGCTCAGAAATATCAACTCCTACTGAAATGTCTATGTTGCAGTCTGTTAAGAGGGGGGGAAAGAAAACAGGGAACATAAATAAAATAAATAATATATTACATAAATCTAAAGTTAATCAAGTCTAAGATTACCTTGAGAAACTATTGGGGAGTTCTTTCTTTTATATATATCTATTTCTATACCCCCCCCCCCTTTACCTCTAACCCTGCCCCAACCCCAACTGCACTACCCTACCCTACCCTACCCCTACCCTACCCCTACCCTATTTCACTTCCCTTATGCTCCGACGGATGTTTCATCTACTGTCAATGCACAAAATACTAATAAAAATCATTTACAATAAAATAAAATAAAATAAATAATATTAATAAAAAATAAATAATATAAATATATAATAAACTTTATTTATATACTGCCGTATCTCCCTGAAGAGACTCAGGGCAGTTTCCAATAAATATGACAAATATTCAATGCCCTAAGAAAAACCATACAAACAGTTTACATCAGGACAAGAAAACAACATAACTATAACTTAATAATCAAAATAGCAAAAAAATAAAAATAAGAAATAAAATAAAGTAAAAACATCATAAAATACAAAAAAAAAACCAGAGAAAACTCACTAAAAATAAAATATAAAACCGAATACATTGGAGCTCCATCAGAAGAGGTTTAACAATAGCTGTGGCCAGGAGTGCTAAAAATGGACCTAATAAATAAAAAGGGCTGAGTGAGGGATAGTGCAAACAACGTATCATAGGGCTGGGGAAGTGTATGAAGAGCAGAACAGAGGACTATCTGACAACCTAGGGACTGGGCTTAGGGACTATCATTGTGAAACATATGTCATGAAGCAAAAAAGCTGCATTGAGTCGCATTGATGAGAGAAAGGTGGGATTTAAATGATAATAACAATTTGGGGGTGTATTATTCTTATCAAGCAGCATCACATGGTAGTGGTGTAGTTAGGATGGGTCGGGGAGGGAGACCTCTATCTTCCCAAATAAATATTCTATTTTGCATGGAGAGTTTTATTTAGTTACCAAGTTTCTAGTATTGTAGAGAGTGAGACACTAAAAATCATGCACATTTAGAACCCTTGCATATGTTTGCATTGACTTAATATATTTGCATGCCCTTCCTCTTTTTTGGATGCCTAAACTGGATTTCTAAGTCCTAAACCAACATGTTAACTGTTTGCAATACTAGAAATTTGCAGAATGAAGGAACATTTCATAGGAACAGAATTATTCATTGGATGTACTATGGGTCCAACCTATCTTTGAGACTGCATCTCTTTCTATGAATCGGCACGGGCATTGAGATCTGCTGGGAAGGCCCTTCTTTTGATCCCACCACTATCTCAAATATAGTTGGTGGGGATGAGAGAGAGGGCCTTCTCAGCGTTGTCGCCCCAGCTCTGGAATGCCCTTTCTAGAGAGATCAAGCTAGGCCCCTCGCTTCAAGCCTTCCATTTCAGGTTAAAACATGGATTTTAAAACAAGCCTTATCTTATGTAAGTTTTCTTGGATTCGTCCGAGGACTTACTGTGGGCGTCACATCAGCACAGAGTTGTGTCCATTGAAAACTACTTGTTTTTATCTGCAGCTATGACTGCATTTTATGAATTTTAACATTTTACATTGTAATTATGTACGTGCGGGATTGTAACTCTATGGTTTTATCATTTTAGATCTATGTATTGTCTGTATGTGGCACTTCACTGTATTTTGTTAGCTGCCCCTAGTCCCTTTAGGGAGATGGTGGTGGGGTAGATATTATTATTATTATTATTATTATTATTGGTAGGTAATGCCTTCATGCCCACCCCCATAGCTAGTATACCCTGGCAGTTTTTAAAAGAATCAACAGACTACCAAAGTTGACAACCATATAGAAAGGGTTTTTAAATTATGCTATAGTGCAATTTTTTAAAAACCACAACATTGTGGGCACTGTACTCTATATTTTTAAGAAGAGTTCATGTAACCATGACAAAACATTCTAGAAAGGAAAATACTGAAGAGCAATCAGTAATGTGTATCCAAGCACAACTGTTCTGCTTACGTTAGGTGAAGAGGGAAAGGAAGTATTGCCAGATTTAAAACACACACACATTGGTACATTTCCAAATTTTTCCATGTTTTGAAAAGAAATGTGCAGTGCCTAAAGATACAAAAGGGCCATCTAAATGCCGCAGCAATACCGATTTGCTATCGAAAACAGTCTTGTTTGTGTTTTTATTCACACGTTTAGTACAGATGCACTGAAGTTTAAGTTAATTTGGAAGTGTAGGGCAGCAATGAAATGGCTGTTGTTTTCTTGGGAGGAAAGAAAAGAAAAGTGAGAAGAATATGTTAGTTCTCTTTGTCTTGCTTTAAAAACAACCAGATGCATATGGATAAATTTTGTTCCAGCAAGGAAGTTCAAGATTACATCTCTTAGCCACAATCCCTCTACTTGTTATGCTTCAACTCATATACGAACAGTACTTAGAAACCATAACCTTAACCAATCTATGCTTGTGACAACATTGTTTTTATTACATCTTGTGTAAATTGTGGGCAAATAAGTACTTGCTTGCTTGCTTATTTGTTTGCCTGTTTGGAATATAGATCTAAATACCTTAATTATGGAAAATTAAGATAAATAATTTTATTAAAGTTGAGACTGTTTATGATGAATCATTAAAGACCAAGTTAGTTGACAAAAGTATGGACAGGTCAGATACAATGATATCTAAATATATGTGTCTTTAGGAAAAGAATGCACCATGTGTTTTGTTAAAAACCATGGTTTTTGGATAATCTTCTTGGTATTCCAGAGGCCAAGAAAAAGCCACTAGGAGATGCTGTTGTGTCATTTTCCTATTCACATTTTTATTAATGCTTGGTACAATAGCCATTGCTGCTTATGGTTGCACTTTCTAGAGGGAGGAAGAGAAGAAAGAATACAGCTGGGTTGTACGTGTGCTTGAATATTCCACACTCGCAACAGACTCTATTTATCATGACTCAGACAGCTCAGCGAAGAGCAACCAGGATCAGGGAGGGAAAGATGCCTGATCTAAAATCTTTCCAGCTTTTGGCCTTTCTGGGACTCTTTATACGTAGTTCCACATCTGTTTTACCAAGGCCTGTGCAGTCTCCCATTTCCCCTCACTATCCTTGCCTACCATTAAAAAAAGTAGTTTTACTAGGAGAGGCTGGAATATTAGAAGAGAACTACTGAAGTTCATCTTGTCACTTGTTATCACAAAGGATTCAGGGTAATTTCCACTTGTGATACTATGGATGTCTAACACAGAAAAGTTATAAAGTTATTTTGCTCGAGTACAACTCACAGAATCCTTCAATTCTGGGAATTTTACTCCAAAAATGACTTTCTCGCGTTCTGCAAAAGTTACTCCTGTGGCAATGTAATGCCCTGGCATTTGCACATATGTCTGCTTGCATCTTCAGTGCTTTTCTCCTGAGAATCTCAAAGGTTTATTATTTATTTATTTACTTTATTTCTATTCCGCCCTTCTCACCCCGCAGGGGACTCAGGGCGGATTACAATGTACACGTTACATTTAGACACAGAAACACACAAGTCAGACAGAGGCAATTTAACATCTGGCCACCAGGGGGAGCTGTTGCACTCCTTCATTTCCTGGAGATCTTTTTATGGCCTCGTAAATCAGTTAAATTTAGCCTCCCCACTAAGTGGTAACTTAATTTCCTACTTGACAGATGCAACTGTTTTTCGGATTGCAAAGGTCGACAACAGGCTACACAATAGGTCAAGAGCTCACCTCGATCTGGGCAGGCCTCGAACTCATGACCTTCTGGTCAGTAGAGATCTTATGCAGCTGACACCCTGCCAGCTGCGCCACATTCCCGGAGTTGCAGAAATGCAATAGGCACAAAGGCATTTCAAACCCATATTGATTTGAGCTGGAGCACACCAGAAGAGCTGCTCTTCTTATCGCACCAACTCATTCCTAAAGTGCTTCAAAACCCTGCAAGTGCTTTTAGTTTACTGCAACTGCTGTGATTTGCCTCCTCTCAACCCGTGCATTGCCCCTCCTTCATTCATGTCCTCCTTAGTTCCCCAGAAGAATTGTAGAACTCTGTGAGCTCAAAATCTCATGAGTCTGGGGTTTTGCATTTAATTATTTCTGCAATTTCACAAGCACTGTTCCTTTACTTTAAATATTAATTTTAAAAAGGAAATATGCATTTTGCAATTACTAGCCTTTCCTCGTTTTGAGTATTCTGCAAGGGAGAACTCTACTTCTCATTTCCAAACCAGCTTATTACCAGCTAGCTTCCAAATTACTACTATGTTTGCAAAAGAACAAAGGAAGATTAGCAAATGGTACAGAAATGCCTCCAAATCAAAAATGGAAATCACATTTCTGCAAAAAAAAAATTGAAAAAGGAAATAAATGGGGTGAAATAGAAAAGTCATGGCTTTGCTCACCAGATGTTAAATGACAATCGCTATAGCCCGTTAGAAGTGGAGCCATTCAAAGTGACACTTCCAATACATCCACAATGAAACATCACAGTTCCCCAACCCTCTGTTGAAGGACTTTTGGATTATCACACCACTTGGAAACATTTTGAACACAGTTTCAAAGCACTTTCATCTGCTTAAGGATGGGCATTCCCCATTTTCCGAAAAGTACTCCTTCAAAACGAGTTGAAGACTGGTTTGGAGTGACTCCACAAGAACAACATGCAGTAGGAAGCACTTCAGTTCATGACTGGAAGTGTAAAATCCACGTTACAAACTGCATGCAATAATATCAAATGTCACATGCAGTAGACCAGTGTTTCCCAACCAGTGTGCCATGGCACACTAATGTGCCGTGAGCGATCATCAGGTGTGCCATGGGAAATTGGAACCTCCAATACCCTTTCTTCCCCCTCCTGCCGAACACTTTTTCTTCTCCACTCGGGCTCCCTTCTTCCCAGCCTCACTCTGCTTGCTTTGCCTCGCTTTGCTCATGCTGCTGCTTCTGCGGGAGGGGGGAGGGAGGAAGATGTGACCCGTGCAGGCGCTACTGCGCAGACTCGCCCCACGTCTTCCTCCCTCCCCTCCACAATGCTCTCTGGATATAGGTG
The DNA here is from genome assembly GCA_030556195.1 of Anolis apletophallus. Lineage (NCBI taxonomy): Eukaryota > Metazoa > Chordata > Lepidosauria > Squamata > Anolidae > Anolis > Anolis apletophallus. The sequence goes on along the minus strand of JARBWK010000008.1, from coordinate 65,076,621 downwards.
AACTACAACTCCAAAACTCAAGGTCAATGCCCACCAAACTCTTATAGTATTTTCTCTTGGTTATGGTAGTTCTGTGTGGGAAGTTTGATTCCATTCCATCATTGGTGGAGTTCAGAATGCTCTTTGATTGCGGGTGAACTATAACTCCCAGCTGTTGAGCAAGACCATTCCTGCCAGGATATCTATGTTGTGTTCATAGATATCCACAAGGCCCAGGTTTCACACTGACTCTATAAATACATTTGAAAACAGATTAACTCTCTCTCTCTCTCTCTATATCTCTCTATCTCTCTCTCTATATATATATATATATATATATATATATATAACTGTGTTAGAGTGTCATTTTGTGTCATTTTGGTTGGTGGTGTGCCCCAGGACTTTGTAAATGTAAAAAATGTGCCGCGGCTCAAAAAAAGTTGAAAAACACTGCAGTAGACCAATGAAAGCAGATTCACCCGGAACTGTGGTAAGCTGGTAGGTGACAAAATGCCTACACTGTGTAAACCAAACATTTTATTTTCTCAGTGCACAATCCTAGCTTTTATTGTATTTTTCATCAGATTGTTTTCAAAAGGATAGTTCAGTTAAACACTGCAGCTGATATATGTTTTGAACATAAGAACATAAGAACATAAGAAGAGCCATGCTGAATCGGACCTCAGCCCATCTAGTCCAGCATTCTGTATCACACAGTGGCCCACCAGTTGTACACGGGGATCTCGAGCAGAAGGGAGGGCAAAACCCTGAGCTGCTCCCGACCCCCCACAACCAGTACCCAGGGAAATCCTGCCTACCTTTGTATTTAGTTGGGTGGGTGAGTGGCCAGGGTCAGCCAATAGTAGCTAATATTTTGTGTTTCTTTGTTTCTTTCTCTGCTTAGCTTGGACTACTTTATCTGGATTTTTATTTGTCATACTGATGGTAAGAGCTGCCTCACAGTGGACTCTGCTATCTTGGAGTATTTGGGAGTCTCTTTCTCTGGAGGTTTCTAAACAGAGCTTGGAGGGGTACTTCTTGGAAGTGCTTTGATTGTATTTTCCTGCATTCGGGGTATTGAACTGTATGGCTCTTGTGGTCTCTCCCAAATCATTTTAAATTATCGGTGGCTCCTTCTGATTAGATGTGTTGGCCTGGACTAACCTCATGTCCTTTAGCAGAGAAAAATTGGGACATGTGTAGTCAAGCTACTCTTGTGAATAATAATAGCATTCATTTGAGAGATAAAATATATTTTTCAAAATCTGATATTTACCTTGACTGGGTGTATCTCCAGGATCACAGATTTCCGATACAATCTTCCTTTCAATGTGCTGCAGCCCTTCAAAGTTCTCCACCACATACACACGATGGGGATCTCCAGCAATGTGAAGGAGTTCAAAGGAGTTTGGAGTGGCTATTCCTATTGCAAAGACTTGGATCCCATCTTTCCGCAACGCAGCGGCTGCCTCATCTACACTGTCATTGGACTTCCCATCTGTTATGACTATGAGAGATTGCAGCACTCCTTTGTTCTTCCGACCTCCATTCTCAGGCTCGAAGAAGCTCCTGACAAACCTCAGTCCCTTCCCAGTGAAGGTGGTGGTTTTCAACTGGACAATTTCATCAATCTTCCCCTTTATGGCAAAATCAGTGTAGAACTCGTTGAGGTAAAATTCTTTCTGAGGATCTTTGCTGAACTGGACCACGCCAATCCGGACTTTGTCCTGAGCAATAACAAAGCTGTCTACAACTTCCTTCATGAAGGCTTTCATGGCAGAGAAGTTACGGGCAAATATGCTTCCTGAGCCGTCAATCAAAAACACAATGTCTGCCTCTTGAGTGCCACAAGCTGCAGAGAGAAAAAATCAACTCTGTTATGTAGCTTGACAACATACAGTCTTTCCTTGTCATAGCTAGTATGAACTAGCCCAAGCATGGGAAAGCTTCGGCCCTCCAGGTGTTTTGTGTATAATTTTTATTGTGCTATAGGAAAAAAATCTTCAAAATTCAACAATTGAGGTACACTTATTATTTTCCCAGTCTCATCACTTCCCCATTCGCACTTGTGAACCACTACGCATGACTTCGGACACCACACCATATGGAACTAGTATCTAATAAAACTCTATCCTTACATTAATAAATTCCTTGTGCAGTTATTTCAAAATCTATTTTTGTCTTCTTTTTAAAATACTCAAATACAAGTCTCCATTTTCTAACAAACTGAAACTGGGTATAAATATATATAAGACCTTTACCTTATATTACATAGGTATATTAATGACATATGAAAAAAGATGCAAATCTGCATGTTCCCATTTTGGTAAAATGCTCCTAAGTTTCCTGTTCAAATAAGCACACGAACCAACTTTAAAGCATCATTTATATATATTTACATAATCTCATTATCTAGAATTCTAAAAATGCTGTCATTTAAGTCATGGATGGGAGTCATATGGCCATCCAAAGGTTATTAAGCCACTATAGCCAATGATCAGGAATGACTGGACCTTTGATCCAACATCTGCAGGGTCATAACGGTGCTTTAAGCAGGACTTAAATAAAATAACCGTTAAGCTGCCTTTCAGTTTTTAATGCCTTGTTCTACATGCAGCATATACGTGTCTTCCACCTGGAACTTTTCATTGTTTTTTAAAAACATCAAAACAGACGCCAGCAAATGTATTCATGCATGACAGAGCCATAGCTTTTTGGCAGAGTGTCTTTTTGCAAAAAATTCGCAAAAGCTGCTGTTGGGAGATGACAATTCCAAGAATCCCTGAGACAGTATGGCTAGTGGCCATGCTGGGAAAAAAAATTATGTGAGGTGAAGTAATTTCCTACGTTCAGGCATGCATGCAGAACATTGCTTGGTAGGTTTTATAGCTTAATTTAGATCTCCCTTATGTGTGCATCCTAGAGGACATAGAGTTGGCTGAAAGTCTGTTTTCTCCCCAAGGACAACAAAGTAAAAAGAAGCTGATTTTTAAGAGTAGACCACCAGGGGTCCACAAGAACAAAAATATCATCCGTGGCCTCACACTTATTACACCATTGCCTCGAAACCATGTGGCAACCAGAGCGACTGGTCGTCGCCAAGGCAACAGGGGTGTCGGGAGGGGAGAGGCTCACTACTCTCAAAAGATTACTACTACAGTACCACATCAACTCTAGATTATTAAATATGGTTATCTGTGGGCAAGCAGATGGCGACTACTGGATGGCATACTTTCTGTATCAGAAACTAGAGCTGATGTGGTCTATCCAATGCAATTTTCTGACTCAGCACCCCAAATAACCAAACTAGATCTAAAGTTGACCAAAAACTGATTTATAACCATTTTGATGCTAATGTTGGAGAGTGGTCCCTGGTCAAAAAGGGGGGGGGGGTTGGGAACCACTGCCTTATGGCATGACTTCAGTAAAGAGTATTTTGTAGCAAAGGTGATTATTCCTGAAATCCTATACTGACTTACCTGTGAGCCCTTCATCTCTAAACTCATTGAGATTACTTATGAGTAGACATATACAGGTTTATGCTTTCCCTTATGGATTTAATACATTCTTGGCTCTGATATATGTCTTTAAGGGAAGGACTGCGGAATTTGAAAACCATGGAGACCATTTTTCCAGCCCTGAGACTCTTTGAAGACTACATAGATTACCAAAAATTACTTCCAAAATGGGAAATGACTAGGAATCCACTTCTTTTTTTTAAAAAAAATGGGGAAATTGCCTCCAAAACCTATTTGCAAGATGAATTATCATTCTTGGAGGCTTCAAAGAGAGGCTTTGCTTTTTGCCAGAAAATGGTAGCCTGAGAGAACCAGATGGTGTCAAGGTGCATTAAAACAGCTTTGAGATCACCCTTTGCGCATCCCTGGACAAGAGCCTGTTCGCACAGTTATGATGCTAATAATCTGAGCTGGCTTCATCAAATGGCCACAGTAAACTATATGCTGTCAGGAATCATTGTTTGTGTTAGGGGCCTTGCTGAAACCTAACACAGCCATAGGTTCAATTGTATTTTCCAGAGGAGCATCCTAGGTTATTGCAGTAACAAAAATGCTATTAAGTGTACAAATAATCAAAAATATGCCTAACCAAAGATGCTCATTACCTGGCTTTGATTCATCACATATAACATGAGTGATGTTATCATGTAATTTTTCCAGTGCATTGTAACTTGGGCTATAAAACCAATTTCCACTATCACCCGCAATTTCTTGCAGTTCTGTTTGACTGGCTCCATCTATCCCAATGGCAATGATCTCAATTCCTGCTTGCCTCAGAACCTGCAATGTTGCTGGGAGATTGGGTCTATCTGTTGGGGTGGTTGGCTCATCGGTGATTAGCACAATCATTCGTGTCATGCCATGAATTGACATTCGGCCACCGTACGCTGCGTCAAACCGTTCCCTTGCAAAAGTCAAAGCTCTTGCTGTAAAAGTAAACCCTCTCGGAAGTGTCAGCTTTTGGATAGCTTCCCTGACTTGCAGCTTTGTGGAAAATCGATTTAGCGGGAATTCCTCTTGGGGGTCAGTGCTGTAGACAACAACCCCAAATTGGACATGGTCTTTTCCCACCACCGAGTCATTCACAATGGACGCCATGAGCCACTGTATCCCCTTGAACTGCAGTTCTGTAATGTACTGTGATCCGTGCACAACAAAGATGATGTCAGCGACTTCTGTCCGTTTGCACTCTGCAATTGAAAGAACACAGTGACAGTGTGTTAGAAGGGTTTCATTTCGCCCTCTTTCTTTACTATGTGTTTCCAGGCCCACTGCTAACAGTTCAGTAGCCTGTTTAAGTTTTAAAATTGCAGATAAAGGAAGAGCAACTAAAGAAGCATGTGATGAAAACAGAACAGGACTCAAGTATTTTTAACATGAATTATGATAATTTTTGCCAATGCAGGGTTAAAAGAAGCTGAACAAGCAAAGTTGCCTTTTCTGTCTGCAGGGCTGGCATTAGGCGGACTGAGGCAAAAAAAATTAGGACTTCCCATGCAGTAAAAATGGCATTTTACACAGTTAAGAAATGGCAACCCAGTGAGCTCTTCACACGATACAAGCTTCAACCAAGGGGTTGAGGTATTTTGTGGTTTCTAAAGTGTTGGTTCCCCATCAATTCCTAAGCCAGTTGGCAATCGACTTATTTTTAAATTCTCTACATAGAGATGGGCAAAATGACTAATTTCTCTGTGTTATGTTGTGAGGATTCACCCAGTTTATGCTAGGTCGAGACCAGCATGGCAGTTTGGCATCCATGGTAAAACAGGATAGCCAGGAAATGGGGAGTGGCTTGGAACCTTCTCAGGGAGGGAGAGAGAGAGAGCTGCCTGGGAGTGGCTCAGAGATGAGGGGAGGAGCCGAGCTGCTTGAGAGGGGAAAAGTGTAGCTATTGAGGAGTCTCTTGACAGAGCTGAGAGTGAGCAGTCAGAGCAGACAGTTGTCTTGTAAACTGACAGGAAAGGTTTTGTGTGAAGCTGACAGGTAGTCAGTCACAGATTTTTGGAATCTCTAGGGCTTAGGATTAGCTCACATCTCTGGGAAGCCAGCTCAGGAAAACTCTAGGAAAGAGTTTTTGGATCATCAGGATTTTCTGGGGCTGAGTTTGGATCGGGGGGCTGACATGGAAGAGGGTCTACCCTAGGGTTATCCCAATAACCCCATTAATGTGGGATATAATGAGCATGGTGATCAGATCATGATATGAATAAACATAACAGTTTAAATAAACCAGTAAGGCCTTTTCGCGGACCACCCTGAGAAAGAGTTGGCTACATGCCTGGCTAGGATGCTTCTGGAAGACTGAGTGTTAGCTCAGGGAACTAACTAGGTTAGTTAGTTGAAGACTAGTCACGTCTAGTTTTAATATTAGAGTGAGGAGGTTTAGATAGACAAGTTTAGAACTGTCTAGTTTTGTAATGAAGTTAAACCAATCTTGAGAAACCAACACGCTCTAGTACTGTTCTGTATAACTGTTACGCATCTGTGCTTTAAAGATCAGCCTGTTAAGTTAATAAACGTTCTATTTGTTAACTTTACAAGAAAGCTTTTAGTGTGCCTAATTACATTAGAGTGTGCCATTTCCAGCCTTCCCATATTCCCAGTCTGGGAGAAGATATCTCACCTCAGAAATCCTCTTAGTTTACCTTCAGTTTAGGAGCCTAGCTTAGCTATTATTTTAAAAGAAATCCTAAAAGCATATTTTTAGGTTGGTGGCAGCGTTCTAAGTGGTTAAAGCCTCCACTTAGTGACTTTTGGCATTTAGGGTGGGATCTAAAATAACAAGGTCCACCCTGCCCCAAGGTCCCAAGGGCCAGGTCATCACATATGTTAATCCCTGTTGCCTGCTTGCAAATAAAATGATAACGCCATGTGTGGGAAGAGCCAAAATGCCAATTTACCTGACAATCACCAATGCAGAGGTTTGGGGAAAGAGCAAGGTTAATTTAAAACCACTTCCAATAATCTGTGGTAATGGTTTTTAAAAAAAAAATATTAAAATTTAAAAAATTAAAAATCAATAATAAAAATTAAAGATTAATAATCAAAATCCTGGAGGGACAATGGGAGGAAACAAATCTCTACCTTGTGATGGAAACTCAAATGGATAAATGCCAAAGTAAGCTGAGAAAAGGAGAAGGTGTAATAGAAGTAGAAAAATCATCCATTTAATTTCCAAATGGGGTGTTGCAAGGCTTAAGAGAAAGCCAACTATCCCAAATACTTTACTTATCTGATGGGATGAAGTCCTTAAATGAAATACTTAGGGAAAGTTATTCCTTCCAAACCCCTGTCCATTCCTCTATCCCTAACTTTAGGGACTGAACACAAATCTGTCTGCTACCTTCAAGTGTGAGGTGCAGCCCTGTCCCATTGTCAATGTTAAAGTAAATTTCACCTGTCAGTTCAAGTGGTTTTCATGGAAGAAGGGTATCCAAATTAACCTCCGGAGGTAGACAATTCTGTAGTTTAGGCAGTAACACTTACCTTCCTCAGGATTGCAAATTTCAAACAGTATCGGCTTTTCCAAAAACAACAGGGCATCAAAAAAATCCTCAGAAAACACTTTTTCTTGAGTGCCAGCAATCTCCAGAAGTTGGGAGTTGCTTGCTTGCAGTACTCCAATGGCATAGATTGTGACCCCTTTATTCCTAAGATGCCTGGCAGGATTTCTCACTTCATCTTCAGATTTGCCATCTGTGACCACTATCAGATACTGCTTTACTCCTGGCCGTCCGCCTTTGGATACGTCAAAGTAAGGAGAGGCAAAATCTAGAGCCTTCCCCAACTTCCTCCCTTTTTTCATTTGCCTCATTGCAGAGATAGCTTTCCTCATGTCAGCTTTGTTATCATATCTGTTGAGCGGAAACTCCTCTTGTGGATCTGAGCTGAACTGAAGCAGTCCAATCTGAACCTTCTCAGCCCCAATATCAGACTTGTTCACAATCAACTCAATGAATTGTTTGGTCAGCTCAAACTGAGCTTGGTCCATAGTTTTAGAAGTGTCAATTAGCAAAATAATGTCAGCTTTCAGGTTTTTGCAGGCTGAAAATGAAAAGAAAGAGTTAAGAGACAAAGAATGGATAGTAAAGGTAAAGGTTTTCCCCTGACATTAAGTCCAGTCATGTCCGACTCTGGGGGTTGGTGCTCAACTCCATTTCTAAGCTGAAGAGCCGGCATTGTCCATAGACACCTTCCAAAGTCATGTGGCTGGCATGACTGCATGGAGCGCCGTTACCTTCCTGCTAGAGCGGTACCTATTGATCTACTCATATTTGCATGTTTTTGAACTGCTATGTTGACAGAAGCTGGGGCTCACAGCAGAAGCTCACGTTTAGGGTTGCCATATGAATAAGGGACAGGCACCTAAAAATAGGGAAATTTTCACAAAAAGAAGGGACACTACATATATACTTGAAAAACTAATGGTGATTTTCAAGTTTTTATGAAGTGTTCCTTATTTTTGTGAAAATTTCCCTATTTTTAGGTGCCTGTCCCTTATTCATATGGCAACCCTACTCACGTTGGTCCCCGGATTCACACCTGCGACCTTTCGATCAACCAGTTTAGCAGCTCAGTGGTTTAACCCACTGTACCACGGGGGGACAAATAAATCAAACAAATATGCTAAATCTCAAATAGTGTGTTTGTAATTTTCTATATGTTGTTGAAGTACAACTCCAAGCATGCCTCAGCAGTGTTCTCTATTGGCTAGAGCTGATGGAAACTGGAATCCAGTAACAACTGGAAGACCAGAGATTCCCCAGCTAAACATTGTCAATTGTGGTATTAAAGGACTGATATGGCTCATTTACCTTCCATGTTTCAATCCATTTTGATTAATGTTCTAATGCAAGCAAGAGTCTTGGGTAATTCATTACACATACATAAATAGAAATTGATGGGATTTGTTCAGGACCTAGGCTACAGTTCAGTATTGCTTTTTAAAATTTCCACTATCTAAACAATATGGGATTTTTTTCCTCCAAATGCACAAAATTAAGGATATCATGTTAAAGCAATTCTCTCCCTAACATGATACAAATTGACCTGATTTACACTTTCCTGTTTTCTCTGTTGGGTTTTGTTTCAGGCAATATATGTCAGATAAAATGTATACATTCTCTAAATACCTGGCAAACACATTGCATAGACAAACAGCTAACTTTGGCTTCCTGGTTTGTACAGCTGGATGGCTTGGAAAGCATGATTGCCCTTGGATTCGTTTACATGTACTGAGGCAAACACTCATGGAATCCAGTTGCTGCATGAAATGTCCAGTGTCACTGAACAACAGCCAGGGCCGTAGCCAGGATTTTGATTCGGGGAGGGCTGAGTTTGATTCGGGAGGGGCTGAGTCTGAGTAAGAGAGGGACTTCCCTACCAAACCTTGTGTATTGTTATCCCAATAACACCATGAATGTGGGATATAATGAGCATGGTGATCAGATCATGATATGAATAAACATAACGGTTTAAATAATGTACCAGTAAGGCCTTCTCGCAGACCACCCTGAGAATTTCGGGGGGGGTGTGAAGCCCCTACCCCCCTGGCTACATGCCTGACAACAGCCATTGGCTGAGTCCACATTGGGTTTTATCATTTGATGAGACATTCTTTGGCAGAGAAGGCTAAATACACTTAAAAAATACAATTCCTGTGATACCATTGCACTGAGCCCCAGCAGTTAAAGTGATATTAAATTGGATTAATTCTCCAGTGTAGAAGTATTCCTGGAATGTTTAGTTTAGTGAGATACTTAGAATATTCTAGCATACTCCCTTGAACTGCAGCATTACCATTCTTTGGTAGGGAACAATAAGTACCTGACCAAACCAAAGAATGCCAGGCTTCCACAGGATGGAGCCATAGCAGTTAAAGTTGAATATTTGTATAGTGTCTCGTGTGGAAAGACCTGAAGAGGTGCTATTAATGTCAATAGAATTTGCATATATTATATATGGCATCTTCAAAAGACTACTTATGATAGAACTTGAGAACTTCTAATCCAAGAGAGCACCTTACCCTCAGGAGAGCAGATATCCCTCACAACATCATGCTTGATGAGATCTAAGGAATCAAAGTCATTCACAAAAAACATTCGGTCCTTGGTCCCAGCAATATCCTCCAGTTCACTTTGGACTGCACTCTTGACGCCGATGGCATAGATCACAATCCCTGCCGCTCGCAACTCTTCTGCTGCTTTGGTGACAGGGTCCTGGGATTTTCCGTCTGTAATTATGATAAGGAACTGCGGGACTTGGTCTCTGACCGAACTTTTAAATAGGTCCTGCATGTATTTTAAAGCGTCTCCTGTATTGGTGCCACCACCAAGCTGTTGAATCCCCTTGATGGCATCTTTTATTTGTGCCACGGTGTTATACTGGTGAATCTCAAACTCTGTTTGGGGAGTACTTCCATACTGAACAACCCCGAAACGAACTCTGTCGGTGCCAACCTGGAACATATTGATCAGCTCATTCATGAAGACTTTCATGTCATGGAAATCATCTGGGTAGATACTGCCTGACCCATCGATCAAGAAATAAATGTCTGCCTCCTCTGTTTCTTCACAGCCTACAAAGGGAGAAGCAAGGAGTGCGAAATAAGATCAACTGTTCATCTCATTTGACAAACAAGAAATGTCTACACAAGAACACAATGGGAATAGAAAAGCTTACTCAGATTTAATCAATCATGTATATAAGTGTGTTATATATAGAAAAATACAAATTAAAAATGTGAATATGTGCCAATAGGCAAACTTGTTATTCATGAGTAACGAAACAAGAGGAAGCAATAACATCCTAAATGACATACATCATGAGTTAGGGCAATATCTAGGTAAATAATGGATCAATACACGTCAAAACAATAACCCACTCAGTCATTACACGCAACGGCATCCCGCAGGATGAATGTATGATGAACCCGTTGTCCCCGGATAGAAATGCCCAGTTCCAGCAACCTGAACTCAAACATGCAGAATTTTCCATAATAATAATAGTTTAATTTCCTAGAAGAAGACCTAACCATGGAAAGCATACATCAAATAATTATCTCGGGAGTGAAATGTAAAAATATGGGAAGCAACATGGGCTTTGGAGTTGCCTATTGACATACAGCAACACCATTCATTTGATAGGGTTTCCTTACGCAAGGACTTCTCAGAGAGGATTTTGCTAGTTCCTTCCACTGAAATATAGCCTACAGCACCTGATATCCAGTGGTGGTTTGCCATCTAAGTACTAACCAGGGCCAATCCTGATTAGTTTTTAGTATGAGATGGGATCTTGTGTACCGGGAATGTGGCACAGCTGGCTAAGTGTCAGCTGCATAAGATCTCTCTCTGACCAGTAGGTCATGAGTTCGAGGCCTGCCCGGGTCGAGGTGGATGCTCGATCTTTAAGTGTAGCCTGCTGTCGACCTTTGCAACCCGAAAGACAGTTGCATCTGTCAAGTAGGAGATAAAAGTACCACATTAAGTGGGGAGGCAAATTTTGACTGAATTATGAGGCCATTAAAGAACTCCAGGAACGCTGAGGAATGCGGAAGGAACAACAAGGGAAGCTGGGAACACTGAGAGATGAGGAGTATTTCAGCTCCCCCTGGTGGCCAGAGTTTGCCTCTGTTCGTCTATATGTGTGTATGTGGAAAACAGGATAAACAAGCCTGGTTATCATACAGAACAGTAGAAACACAAAGGTGTACAAGGTAGTAATATACTGTATATCTCATTTAGTGATTATTAATGGTGAGTACCAGAATATACAATAATTATTGTATATTCTGGTACTCACCATTAATAATCACTAAATGAGATATATATTACTACCTTGTGCACCTTTGTGTTTCTACTGTATGTGGAAAACAACAGGGATTGTCTGCTAAGTATGTGTACCTGTAATCCGCTCTGAGTCCCCTTCGGGGTGAGAATAGCGGAATATAAATAAAGTAAATAAATAAAAAAATATTTATAGCTTTTTCCCATTTCAAATTTATCTGGACAGTTTCTAGAGGATGATAATAATGCATGTTCCTTACCTTCCTTCACAATTCGGGAACGGGCTGGAACCGCAAACGTCTGAACAACAATCTCATTACAAAGCCGTTTTTTTATAATCCACTCAATGTTTGATAACTGCAAAAATGATCGCAGATTGGTGACATGTTTCCTTGGAGGGTGGGATGCAATTTTATAGAGCTGGCCGCTTGCTGAGACATTTTGGATGCCCACAGCATAAACTGTAACACCTTTTCGTCGGAGTTTGGAGGCAGGTCCAGTGAAATTATCTAGTGATTCACCATCAGTGATCACCACAGCCAGCTGCTGCACCCCTTGGCCTTTCCTGCTTCCCATTTTCTTGGAGAAAACCTTTCCCCGTACAAAGTCTATGGCCATGCCAGTGTATGTTTGCCCACCGCGATATGGCAGCTTGGTCAGATAGTTCAAAACCTCTGGCTTTTTTTCAAAGGTATCCAGGCTAAATTCTAACCTGGGTTTATCACTGTAAAGAACCAAGGCAACCCGTACATTATCTGGGCCAATATCCAGAGCACTGATGACCTTGAGGAGAAAAGTTCTAATCAGGTGGAAATTCCTTTGGCCAATTCGGCTGGATTCATCCACAAGAAATACAATGTCTGCCACAGAAGCACTGGAGCAAACTGCGAACAAGAAAGTTGGCAAAGGTTAGTAAGATTACAGTATATTATATACAGGCAAGAGACAACAAATGCTCACACAGGACTTTTTTTTCGTGCCAGGAGTGACTTGAGAAACTGCAAGTCGCTTCTGGTGTGAGAACATTGGCCGTCTGCAAGGACACTCCCCAGGGGACACCTGGATGTTTTGATGTTTTACCCTCCTTGTGGGAGGCTTCTCTCATGTCTCCACATGGGGAGCTGGAGCTGACAGAGGGACTCACCCACGCTCTCCCCAGATTCGAATTTCTGACCTGTTGGTCTTCAGTCCTGCCAGCACAAGGGTTTAACCCATTGCGCCACCGGAGATCCTTGTAGACAGGATGCATTCAAAGGAACTTATTCCCAGGCAAGTGGTGTTCATTCACTAGGGCTGTGGACTGAATCCTTCAGTTTTTAAGAATAACTAAATACATCACAACGCTAGCAAAAGACAGGCAGAGGAGAAGACAAAGGAGTAAATTTCCCTGAAGGCAGGATTGGGAATAACATACTCTCCAGATATTAAAGAATTTCAGATTCTATTATCCCTCATCATTGACAATACAGCTAGGACTGATGGAAGTCATCTAGTCGGCACTTCCTGTTCTGCAACTCATTCCCTTCATTTGGACCATTGTCAAGTGGTCTGCTGATACTTTACGCAGCTGAGCATTTTCTGCTCAAAAGTAATCTTGGAACAGGACATATACCCCTGTAAACAGCCAAGAATGGGCAAACTGGGGAGAGGGGGGTCTTGAAATGTGTCCACCTTGTCTTTGTTAATACAGATATCATTATCTTAAGATTACAGAAAAACATGACGGATAAGAAGCAAATCCAATTTCTTCCCATGAATAAAATATGAATGGATCCCAAGAAAATAAAGAGAAATTCAAGTGTGCACACACAGCTTTAACTTTATACTCAGAGCAGACAGTCAGGTTTATTTTATGTCATTTATTTATTTACTAATTAATTTTATTTATTTAGCCACCCCCGCCCCCCCCCCCTTGGAGGTTGAGAAGGGCGGGGTAAAAATAACGTGAATAAATAAAATAATAATAGGTTGAATCAGTCCATGGAATTTAGACTATTCATATCGTGCCAATTATCCTTATAATGTAAGCAATATCTTCAATGTTACTGAAGCCAGACCGCAATTCCTTGGGTCTTTATGATACTTTGCTTCATTATATTCCTATTTCACTACAACTTCTTTTTAAAAATCCATTACATTCAGGTTCCAGGAACTAGATTAAATGGGGGGATCTCATTATAACAGTGAGGGATATTCACAATAATAATAGAGAACCATGATACTATCACAAGAACAGCAATTTTGCTGGAGGTTGAATTAATTATAGAGTTTGCCTCCTTTCATGTAATGTAATAATGACTTCTCTTTCGTGGCATAACGGTACCTGCAGGCGCTTCTGCGTCTATGGCAACCTCATACTGCTGCTGAACTGGTACTTCAAAAACATCAAGTATGCTCTTCTGAAGCTGATTGAGATCTTGCACATCATTGACCTGGTAAACCAAGGGAGAAGTAGCAATCGTTTCCATTTCTTCCTGATCAGAATTTAAGATCCCAACTGTTACAACTTTTATTCCTGCATCTTTCAGCACTTTGGCAGCTTCCGTGACATCATCCTCAGATTTGTCTGAAATGACAACCACTGTAAACTGTGGTGTTCCTTGCTTAAACCGGTTTCCAGCTTCTTCAATAAAATAGGTCTCATGGAGAAACTTCAGTGCCTCCCCAGTATGCAGAGGGCCCCCCTTGAATGTGATATTGCTCCGAATATGGTTAAAAACGTCTTCCTTGGACTCATAAGTGTTCAGCAAAAATTCTACTTGCCCTTCTTCACTGTATTGAGCAAAGGCAATCCGATATTTGTCAGTGGCAACATCCAGTTTTTCAACAATCTGGGCAATGAATTTTTTAACTTCTTCAGAGTTTGAGGATCCCATTGTGTCAGAAGAATCCACAAGAAAAATGATGTCAGCATATTGCTTTGTAAATGCTATATAAAATTAAAGAAGAAGTTAATATGAAGTTGAAGCAATTTGTATGATCACATCTTTTGAAATTATGTTTTTCATTTATTACAACCAATATTATTGTGTGTTTTTATGGTTAAACTAGCCATCCCTTGCTACGCGTTGCTGTGGCCCCATCTGTGTTTATGTGTGTATATATTTGTGTATATGTGTTTTTTTGTCATCAAAGTCAAAGTTTTTTTTTGTCATCAAAGGTTTGCAACACTTAAAGACACATTTTTCAATATTTTCAATATTCTTTCTGTTTCTATTCTAGAATGTACCTTTATGAAAGCATATTAAAAAAACTTAGACTCACACTGACATCTCTAATACAGTACGGCCCTCATATCGATGGGGGATACATTACAGGACTTCCCGTGGATACGCAAAACTACGGAGAAGAGTGTGCTCTATTGAAGCAAATGGCCTCTGACCCAAGAATCCCATTGAGTCACTTCGAAGGACCTATAAAATGCCTAGAGAGGACATATTTTGCAAGACATGGATAAACAAAATTGTGGATACTGGTCTTGCAGATACTCTAGAATGCAAATTTGTGACTAACAGACAAACTGTAGTTTTTTAGACAGTTATTTGTTTGATCCAATAAAGAAGACACTTCATAGGTTTGGCTACTCAAACTTTTGTTTCCTTCACAATGTAAGCAAAACTGTCAACATGTACCCAAGAAATGGCAATTAAATAATTAGTAATTAAATAAAGTGAAGTTGTAACCCTCAGTTTCACTTCTCTTGTACAAAACATTCTGTTTTCCAAATATCTTACAAACATTTCTCTGAAATCATTTACACTCCTCTTTCACTCTTCTACATTATGTGTAATGTCATGGGGCTCATTGTTAGATAACACAATGTCACTCATAAATTATGAAGATCATGCCCTCAAATCAATCTAAACACTTAAAAAGCAAAGAAACTTCTCTTTGCATCACAAAAGACCAGTTCACTTACCTTTAATCTGACTCTCTACTGCAAAACACACCATTTGGAGAAGACTGCTAGTGAGTTCTTCAAGGACATCGAAATTATCAATATTAAACAGAAACTTATTAAAGGGCCTGCTGGCAATTTGTTTAAGCTCAGCAGTGTCTTGGACACCAATTCCCACCACATACAGTGAGATTCCTCTTGCCCTCAGTTTGCTAGCCGGAACTTTGACGTCATCATTCGATTCCCCATCTGTGAGTAGGATGAGTATTTGTGGGGTGTTTTCTTGTGCTCTGCTTCCAGCAGATTCAATGAAATATCCTTCCATGGTGGAACGCAAGGCAGCCCCAGTGTAAGTGCTTCCCCTTCGGAAAGGCAAATTTTGTATTTGCTCCAGAATATCATTTTTCAAGGAATATTGGTTTAGGAAAAACTCTATAAAGATGTCATCACTATATTGGGCCAGCCCAATTCTAATCTGGTCCTGGCTGACGTGAAGGCTAGAAACCAGTGTGTACAAGAAGTCTTTCACTTTCTGAAAATTCTCCAGGCCAATGCTGGCTGAGCTGTCCACCAAAAATACAATGTCAGCAAGAGTCGCTTTTCGGCATACTAAATAACAGAGACATTTTAGGGGACGGGGAGAGAAAAGAAAGATTTGATTAGTCTTTTACTATCGATGTAATTTCTAGTTTTTCCAAATTGAAGCACATTCTAATAGCTCTTTAGTCAACCCAAATTAGACATTTTAGTTTTGATGGGGGCAGCGCCGTAGCCAGGATTTTGATTCGGGAGGGGCTGAGTCTGAGTGTGAGAGGGTCTACCCTAGCAAACCTTTTGTATCGTTATCCCAATACCCCCATGCATATCGGAAATATTGAGCATGGTGATCAGATCGTGATATGAATACACATAACAGTTTAAATAATGTACCAGTAAGGCCTTCTCACGGACCAACCTGAGAATTTCAGGGGGGGGGGTGAAGCCCCTCAAGCCGCCGCCCCCCCCCCCCGGCTACATGCCTGGATGGGGGGAAGCTGTTAACTATGTTTTAGGGCAATGGTTCTCAACCTGTGGGTCCCCAGGTGTTTTGGCCTACAACTCCCAGAAATTCCAGCCTGTTTACCAGCTGTTAGAATTTCTGGGAGTTGAGGGCCCAAACATCTGTGGACCCACAGGTTGAGAATCATTGTTTTAGATCAAGCTAGCACCAGGAATCTAGCTCATTGTGGGGGGCATGAGAAATTACTTGGTGGGGCCTAAATTATATTGTTATGGATGTGAAAATATCCAACAGTATTTTAAAATATCCTAAATATGGGTTTCTCCAGAAATCCTCAAAAAGTGCATCTTAGTCAAGTAAGAATCTTTGCAGATCAGGAATCAATCTCTTAAGATGTAATTTTATGTGTTTTTAACCATGTGTTTTATATGCTGTTTTATATGCTGTTTCTATATGTTGTAAACCGCCCTGAGCCTCGAGAAGGGCGGTTTATCAAATCAAAATAAATAATAATAAAAATAATAATAATAAATGAATGATTTTTTAAAAGAAGGAAATGCTGTTTTCAATATTTTTTCCACATGCAAAATGTGGATTTTTGCACAGAATGTGTGAATAGTCTTTGAAAACTACATCATTTTTGATGGTTTTCTCAGCATAAGCATTGAAGCAGTAAAATTTATGAAGATTTATATCCCCATTCTTAGTCCCAACTAAAATATATCTACTACCCAAGTTCAGACAAACCACTGGAATTGGGCCTTGTGTCACAGGATCCAGAAACCCTCAAGCAACATGACTATACTGACTGCAGGATTCTGCAAACTTTAGTCCAGAAATACATTTTTTAAGCTTTGAGTTAAATCATATTGACTGCTTAGTACACTTCCAAGTGCAAGAGTGGGATGAAAGAGAAGCCTAAACACCCAATCAAGGACATATTGTAGCATGCAAGGTATTAGATATTTCCACCGCTTTTTGCATTCCCAGACAGAAAGCCAAAAAAAGAACATTAATCAATTTGTCGTATGTGGCTGACTCTTCAGTCTGATGTATCACAACTTGTGCAGCTGACAGGTCTGATACAGATCTTGAATAATTTATTAAACATCAGATTAAAATATATATCCTGTGAATCTATTACAATATAACTTCTCCTTACACCCACTTGGATGGAAATAATTTTGGAATTCCACTGGTGGAAAGTCTGAGAAGAGTCAAGCTTCTTTAAAGATACATGAACCAGAGCAGCCAGCATCACTCTAGTACCTTGCTCACAAATAGTTCTGAATAGCTGCACGGAGATTATTGCCAGACAAATAGATCCACAAAAAACCCATCTCCTGAAAGAAAAGCATTATGGCAAAACCAACCATCTTCCCAAACCTAAAAAGGCAATAATAAATACTTTTTTCGCATCCAATGTTTGGATCATATTTTTCTAATTCCCAGTTATTCATTGGAATATTGGCCAAATTTTGAATTCTGTTACATTGAAGTCATCTTACTTTTCTAGTTTTATTAATAGCATTTAGGACTTACACATTGATAAGATTCCCACATTGCAATTCGCCAGCCTCTGTGGTGAATTGGCAGGATGACAGGGCAATCCCAACATCCGACCTCGCCACCAGCAATGGGGAAGCATCGCCACATGGCTCCCCCCCCCTCTGCACTAGCCCCATGGTTTCTAATGGAACATGGGAAGGCTCTTGTGTTCTGGGCATAGTGTCGTAGAATGCTTACACCCCAGTTAAGGCATGGAGCCCCGCTGGAAGTCCGCCTGCGTCATCTGATGGGCAACATAGGGCTCTGTGGCTCAACTGGGGCAAACGTGTCCTACAACACTGAAATTTGCTCATATGATGAGGTTTTTACATATATCTACAGAGAACTATGCCCTATGGTGTTTGATGACATTCCCTCTGAAGGGGGAGTGTGTAGAATTGGAGTTTTAGAGACATCCTCAGTTATTGTAAGGCTCAATATCTTCTGCCATTTTTGCTCAATGAAAAATTAGGGAAAGACTCGATATACTCATTAACCAAATAATCAACCCAAAACCTTGGTCAGCATACCTATGGTTCAATGTGAGTACAGTACTTTAACCCTTATGAAAAAAGTAATCCACCCCTTCTCCGAGTAGAGTGGCAATAGGGAAGAGCTTAGTCCATCCCAAGAAAACCTAAAAGAAGCACTGACCACCTCTACTTTCTCCACCTTGGGACCTATGCAAGCATTTTTGAATGCCTGAAGAAATGGTAGTGGTGGTCAGGGGTAGTTTGCTTCTGAGTCAACACTGGGTTTTTTTTTTCAGTCAACACTGTACTTATCAATGGGTCATATAAAAATCCATTACTTTGGCCCCAAACCTGCCCTCGACTTATAAATGAGGTCAACTGAAATATGTCCAAGTATGGTAGTAGGGGAAAATGCTTTCCAAAAAGAATGTAAAAGAGGGGAGAATTTTTGTTTGTCCCTTCTTACACACATTCCTGCCCAGAACTTCATTGTGAAGGGGCTGAGTGGCATACATAAAGTCTGGTCTTTCATGCAAAAACTTGTATCTCTTTGATGTCCTAAAGGCTTCATGGCTTCCCATGTTTTTGCAAAAGCCCATGGAGCATTTTGTGATCAAGTCAACTGGGAAGGTCTGAGAGTGAGGAAGAAATGTGGAGCAGAATCACATAGCACCCCAGCCCCGTTGTATTGGTGGTATGTGCCTTCAAATTGTTCTGTTCTGTAGTGACTGTAAGGCCCCTCTTCTACGCTGCCATACAATCCAGATTTTCAAAGCAGATAATCCACATTATCTGCTTTGAGCTGAATTATATGAATCTACACTGCCACATAATCCAGTTCAAAGCAGATAATTTGAATTTTATACGGCACTGTCAAAGGAGCCTAAGGCTGAACTCTAAGGGTTTGATAACCACAAATTCTGTGAGGGGCTTATAAAATCTAAGGGGGCTCTAAACACACAAACACACGCTCACAGATTTACCTGGAGAAACCTGGGTGATTTGTCGAGACACTTCCTCTACAGTAGTGCATATCACCTGAATTATATTTTGGGAGATCCCTTGCAGGCCAGCAAACTCTTCCACACTATATACATGCATTTCATCTGGGTCACTAGCAATTTCTTGAAGTTCAGAGAAAACTGCATCTTTGATGCCTACAGCATAAATCATAATGCCTGTGTTCTTGACTTCCTCTGCTGGCTCACGAAAATTATCTTGGGCTTGCCCATCTGTTATTACAATGGCAATTTGGGGGACACCTTCATCACGTCGACTTCCAGCTTTTTCACTGAACTGGTGATCCAGCATGAATTTCAAACTCTTCCCAGTTTTGGTGCCTCCTCCTTTGTAGCGTAGAGCCTGTATCCTTTCTAGAATGTCATTTTTATGCCAGAAAGTGTTCAAAAAGAACTCATTGCGGGGCACATCACTGTATTGTACTAGCCCTATCCGTACTTTATCCTCTCCAACATCAAAACTGTCAACTAGGGTGTACAGGAAATCTTGAATGGTTTTGAAGTTCTTCAATCCTATGCTCCAGGAATCATCCACCAGGAACACAAGGTCTGCAATGGAAGCTTCCCTACAATCTGAAGGAAGGAAATACAACATTATTCCATGTTTCCAAGGTATTGAACCTATTCAAGTTATGAAACTTACTCATTGTGGTTATGTCCACTGGCTCAAATAGCTTTGGCAAAGATTTAGTTAAATGTATGAGGGATATGTTTATAAAGGGCTTTTGGCAGAAAAAACTAAATTGACCCACCATAATTATTTATTTATTTATTTATTTGTCACGTTTCTATACCACCCCTCTCAGCCCGAAGGCGACTCGGGACGGTTTACACAGGCAGTCTCTGCCCTCAATACGACACAGCAACAAGTCAACCCCTCCCCCCCAGAAAAAAAATATAATAACAATTTAACAATTAAAAACATACAATTGCAGCCTCAGCGTCATGTTGAAATCAGTTTCCATCACATCGTCGTCATTCCTTATATCCAATTAAGCCTTATATTTTATCAACAAATGCCTGCTCAAATAACCAGGTCTTGACTTAATTAGGGGAGATATATGTTTGAACACTAAGTACTAGGAATAAAAAAAATAAAACAGTTCCCTTAATGATTATGTATGTCTTTAGAGCTTGGAAAAATCACTTTATGGAGCTCCAGTTTCTGGAATCCCTCAACCTGAATGGCAACTGGCCATGTTGGGAAATTGTAGTTATTTTAATCCAAAAATGTAATTTTAACCTTTTCCAAACTTTTCCCCCCACATATTTTATTAAAACATTCTCTCTAAGAATCTCTAGGTCTTCCAGCATGCTTCTATGGTCAACTTTGGGACAATGTTGATCATTCAGTAGCAGTGGAGGGTGAGAGATTTCTAGAGAAAGCATTTTAATAAAATCCATGGATAATTAAATCCACAAAAGTCAAATCTTCAAATGTAGAGGGCTGTCTGTACCTATCTATTATTTCATTGTAATCAATAAAAATTCTGAATGGCCAACAAAGTTCACTCAAAGTTGAAATGTAATTATTATTTTCTTTCACAGCACTTTCCCCATCAGCTTCTAAATATTAATCAGCAGTTATTATTTTGCTGAATACTGTATTTGCTTCTCAATTATTGTTAACAAACGAGCAGTATTATTTATCTGAGACACTAGTATCCCAATTGTTAGGGTAGAGGTGTATTTACTCTATAGAATTAATACATATTAACAATATTTTAACTGTATTGTCAAAGGCTTGCACAACTGGAATCAATTGAGTGTTGTGTGGCTTCCAGGCTGTATGGTTGTGTTCTAGCAGCAACAAACAATTCAAAGGGAGCAAAAGCCAGGCTACTTTCAAGCTTGCTAACTGAACCCTTTTCACTAGTTCAACAGGCAATTGTTATTATCTCCCACCCTGGACATTCCTCAAGTATATGTACTCCACTTGCTTGACTACCATCAGATCCTCTGAAGATGCCAGCCACAGATGCAGGCAAAAGTCAGGAGAAAATGCTCCTGGAACATGGCCATACAGCCCAGGAACCACACAGCACTCCAATATTTTAACTGTTATGGCTCAGTGATTTGGAGCTGTAGTTCTACAAAGTCTTTATCAATCTCTCCCAAAGAGTACTGGTACATTACCAGGCCACTGATTGCATAATTTCATAACATTGTTTCTACAATGTAGATGCA
This sequence comes from Anolis apletophallus, assembly GCA_030556195.1. Classification (NCBI taxonomy): domain Eukaryota; kingdom Metazoa; phylum Chordata; class Lepidosauria; order Squamata; family Anolidae; genus Anolis; species Anolis apletophallus. The sequence continues at coordinate 65,055,215 of JARBWK010000008.1, read as the reverse complement.
CCTTCCAGCTCCCACTATTCCTCACAATGTTGGCTGGAAATAATGAAGGTTTAACTCCAACTCCATCTGCACCTCCAGGTGGAAATCTCTTGTGGTGTAGAAAATTTGCTTTCATTTTTATAACAAAGCTATGAAATTTATGGACATTGAGAAAGGGGAAAAACTCATTCAAATCAAGGTCTCCTTAATATTGGAATAAATTCTGACAGAGATCCTGTGGTTTTAACAGCCTTCTGGCAGCAGATTCAATGGCTGAGGTCTGTCCTGATATGGACTGCAGTGACAGAAGCCAGATGTAAAGAAATCTGATCTATTAGTGGGTGAAAATAATAAGTATTCTGATCTATTTTATTTATTTATTTATTTATTTTAATTACATCATTTATAACCCGCCCATATCAGCCTGAAGGCGACTCAGGGCGGCAAACAATCAGCACAATTCAATGCCATTCGATTATCTAAAATGAAGAACCAATATGCCACTTTCAGAGAAAATGAATTATATTTCCAGTGGCAACTGGCTTCCATGCCAGTCTTCTCTTTTGAAGATAGAGTTCAGTACCTTGTACATATGTATGTGCACCTTCCGGTCATCTGTCAACTTAGGGAGATCCCATGAATATCATGCTGTATAGGTCCTTGAGTTGAAATCCAGAGTGGATTTAGTACCATCCCTTGGCATGGAAGCTACCAGCTGTCATTACTCACTGCCTATCACTATTTCTCCTTGGAGACAATTAGAGCCTTGGAGTGGATTTGACTAGGTTCCAAAGAACTATGGATATTACTTTACCAGTAGTTTGGGCACTGGTCGTACACAAAGTCGTTAAGCACACAAGAACAAATAACTGGTTCCAATAATCCATTCTGAGGGCATTCCTGGAAAAATAAAGAACACTTATTATTTACACAAAAAAACCCAATTGGCTGTATTATTATGCATTGAATTGTGGTCCGAGTGACCAAGTGTTTTCTCAACATTGTGGACTTCAATTTGTGGGGGGGGGAAAGATGACTCAAATGGGTCAAACAGGTTGGTCATGTTTCACCGAGACATTACTAGATCTTTAAATATTGGTCTCTCCCTCCCAACAGCAAGGAATATGCTCATTGAGTCAAAAGGAGATTTGAGTAAAAAATAAATATATATTACTATTACTATTTTAGGGATGAGATAAAGTAAAATGTGTTCATTAGGCTATACATTTTATTAGTCCTCATCAGATTGGCCAGGAACAATGAGAATCATACGAATGTTGTTACTGACCAGTCTGTAAAGAGAAATAGAGAAAGAAATGCCCATATTGCTCTCTGTATTACATCTTATGGCACTATCAATTCTCTAAGAAATCTAATATAGTATAGGAATTGTTGGAGTCTTAATACAGTTAACTTCTCTTATGCTTAGCTTGTACAAATGTACAAATAAAGGTAATATAGTTTGACTTCTCTATCAAACTATAGGTTGTGGGAGGCCAATGAAAATAGGACAGCAAAACATGGTTTGAGCCTAACTAGCAAACCACAATTTGTGCTGACCAACTATAGCTATGGCCATTGCTCCATCTCAAATAGTTGGTGTACCAGGAAGATGGAAGCGGACTTATGAGACTGTGGCTAATAGACAAATAGGAATGCAAACAAATATCTCTAAAACATGTTTATATGGCTGGAAGCTCTAAGCATAGCATGAATGCTGGAACAATGACTACTATAAACCATGGTTTATCATATTGTCAGAACTAAGCCACTGTAAACAATTAGCAGAGTTATAGGAACTGCTTTTAGCCTTGTGAACTGACAGACCTGCTGGACAACATCAATATTTATGGCAAGTATTTATGACATTTCATAATAAGGCACCAGCATTTTCTGAATAATTATGACAAATAAAACCTTGCTGATAAGATAAACATTGCTTTTGAGAAACCATATGAGTAGACTCTACCTCAAAAATGCAAATTTTAATGAAAGCTATAAAGTTCAACAGCTGTAGAGATCACTGGACTTACCATACAGTCAAGTGGAATTAATGGATTTCAGGTGACCTTCTGGAACAATTTGTTACTGATCTGCACTGAAATTTTCTTTTCTTCATGAAAACCAAACAGAGAAACCAGTTCCAAAGAAGACAGGGTCAAGGAAAGGTTAGCCCTTGATTAATAACTCTTTCAGGAATCCCTTTTCCATATTCATAAGCTGCAATGCCTCGTCTGGAGGACTGAAAGCTCCATAACATTGTACTTTATATAATGAAAAGGGGAGAGGGATTTGCAAAGCAAAGCAGAAATGGCAAGAAAGGCGTATCCAGAGAACCCATGCTAGCTAAAGCTAACAACCTGCAGGACTAGTGGAACCTGATCCTAAGACGGACAATGTTAAATGGACACGCCATTGTGAATCATTTTGTTTTATCTGTTTGGTCCTATCATTAAGTATTGTAGGGTACTTTGCAAGTGTGGGAGTCAGGAAAGTGTAGCAAATTCTTAATTATACACTTTGTTATAATTGTATTATTGCAGTCATATTTGGACCTCATCACATTGGTGAGGCTCAGCATTCAGATTCACCAGCTTCCGTGGCAAATCAGAGGACAACAGGGCAACCCCAGCACCCCATGCCCTGCCTCACCGCCAGCTGATGCTTCCCCATCATACATGAGGAAGCATTGCTGCGTGGCTTCTGCTTGCACTAGCCCTGTTGTTCCAAATGGAACACGAAAAGGCTCCTGTGTTGGCGGCACAGCGCCGTAAGACTCTTGTGCCCCGGTTGAACCACAGAGCCCCACCAGAAATTAGGCTATGTCATGTGATAGGGCTCCATGGGTCAACTGGGGCAGAAGCATCCTAGGGTGCTAACTTTTCATTGTGTGATGAGATCCAAAGATGGAAAGAGGTATTTGTGAGAGATCTTCTGTCTCAAATGGTAAGATAACAGGGCTAGCTTTGGATTCTACAAATGTTGACCAAGCAGAGTCATGTCTAGTTATTAAATTTAATTAATTATTTCTACATTCTCAGGGGGACCCTGATTTTTTTTTTTAAACCACCCTAATTTTAGAACCTAAATACTTCTCTAAGCATCTCCAGGTCCTCCACTGCAACCCTACGATTAACTTCCATTGGAAGTTGATTATAGAACTTGCTGAAAGACCCAGATATTCCCAGATAGTTGTTGTTTCTAAGAATCTCTAAGTCCTCTAGCACAACTTTATGGTCAACTTCGGGAGGAAGTTTGCCATAGAGTCCCAGTGGAAAACCTAGAGATTCCTAGGGAGACCGTATTAATCAAATCTGCAAAAGTTAAAACAACAAATTGAAATGTCAACTGTTTAAAATTATTTTGAAAAAATTTTAAAATTATTGGTCCCTAAAGACCAAGTATTTTGAAATTCCAAATTTTAAATTGTGTTGATTAAAACAATAAAAATATGTAAAAATAAAATAAAATTATTGGTCTCACCAAATTTGAAATTCCAGGATTTCATAGGATTCAACAATGGTAATTAAAATGGAATCACAGTACTATAATTGTATCTTGTAAAACAGTACTCATTAAGCCTCATCAGGAGAAAGGGATGACTAATTAGGTGCACACTTATTTTAATCCAAGCTATAGTCAAGCAGCATAACGACAACCTGATAGAAGTAAGAATTGAACTATCCTTCTGGATCATTGCTCTCCCATGTAAAGCACACCAGATCAGGGCCGTAGGCAGGATTTTGATTCGGGAGAGGCTGAGTTTGATTGGGGGGGGGGCTGAATCTGAGTGAGAGATTATCTACCCTAGCAAACCTTTTGTATTGTTATCCCAATATCCCCATGCATATGGGATATATTGAGCATGGTGATCAGATCATGATATGAATACACATAACAGTTTAAATAATGTACCAGTAAGGCCTTCTTGCGGACCACATGCCTGCACCAGATTGGAACTTAACAGCAACTCTTTCTTAGGAAGACATTCTTTAGTTTAAAGCTAACCCCATTTGGTTTGATTCCAATCAGACACTCTACAGCACTGAATTACATTTGATAAATGTGGCATTTCTGGACAGTTTTCAGAGCAACAAAGCCACAGAACAAACATTGGGACAGCGGGATGTAATCATCTAGTCTAGAAAAATAACCTGAGTTAATAACTTTTTTCCTGTGGATAGAAAGTTCAGGACCACACAAGTAAGTCTACATTATATATAAGCCAACATCCAACTGGGTCTGGAGAACAGATTTCAGTGCATTGAAAAAGAAAGAAGATGAGTTAGTCATGAACATTTCACCAAGTGAAAAGAGTGGAAATCCCATTTCTATTGCAATTGGTGTAATAGAAGACAGTTATTCTTCAAGAAATTGTTACCACCTGGCATTTTGGTGTCTTCAACTTCATTAAATTTAAATTGGACTTCATTAAATTTAAATCCCCCTCCCCCCCAAAGTGGGGGCATGTAACACTACCTCTATTGATTTGGGGGATTGCCATAAGGATCTGGAAAAAGCTTCCCATGAGTATTCCCTTTTTAAAGAAAGCTCTGTAACATTCATGGGGTCACCATAAATCAACAGGTGACTTCAAGGTATATACATACAGAGGTCATTTAAATTACCAGTTGCCGGAGAGCTTCTGTATAGAAATTATCACCCAAAAATTATTTCAAATGGTAAATGGTCCAAAAATATTCAAAATTTTTAATCTACATATCATCAATTCCTATAAGTAATAGAAATGTATACTGCATCATATAATAATAAATAAAACTATATTTGTATACTGCCCTATCTCCTCGAAGGGACTCAGGGCAGTTTCCAACATATAAGGCAAACATTCTTTTGCCTGAAGGAAAACCATACTGACAATTACATCAAAATAAACACATTCGACAATATAACACAACCTAATTTAACAGCCTAATTGAACTTAACGAACAAAATAACAACAAAAAAATCATCATAAAATACCAAAATCATTCATATGTCATGACACTGAATTTTACTTTTCTTATCACCTACACATCAAATGGGATTTTTTGATTTCATGTTCACTATGACCTAGGAAGCTTGTAGCACAGCTGATGGATAGAGTCCCATGCCGCCCATCACACAACGCAGATTGATTTCTGTCTTAGCTGGGATGCAAGCATCCTATGATGCTTGGCTCAGAACATGGGAGGCCTCTCATGTTCCATAAGAGCCAGTGCAAGGGGAAGGAGTAAATCTATTACTGAGTTTCATCATTTCAGACTGTAGATAAGAGATAGCGTGATTAACTCTTCCTCAGCTATTAGCATATAGAATACTTGCTATGATGGAGAAAATCCAGGGTTAGATTTCTCCCTGACAATATAGATTTCTGTATTTAAAATTGTCCACAGATAAGCACCAATGGTTACTGTACATGCATTCATTTCTTTACTGATTCAGTAGTACAGACCTCATATTGACCACATTGATCTTATTTGTTTTCTTAAAATAATCTTTTATGCATATGGAAATCTAGAGCTTCAAAGTATGTATGTAACCATAAATTAATCAATAGTACAATTCATCTCCTTTCTCATACATGAAAGTTTAACTACCATATATATTTATTTATCAGTTGACGTCATGTATAAGTCAAGGACAGGTTTTGGAGCCAAAATTGTAGATTTTGATATGATTATGGGTAGGGCATTCTGCAGAGAGGGGAAAGTAGCAATGCCAACCTCTTCCTTCCATTGCCATTTTCCCACCCAGGCATTCAAAAAAATAAAAATAAAAGCACCATGACAGAAAGAGAAGGTTAATGTACCTTTCAGGTTGCCTGACCAAATATAGGATTACATCACCCCTTTTGGGCTATTGAACTCACAAGACATGGCCAAGTTGAAAACATTTCATGACATTTTTAACAAAACACTCATAAACCATGATTTGGTAAGATACTTTTGAAATTCCCGCATAGTCAAAGTTTGGGGGCCAGAGTTACAGATTTATATATGACCCATGGATCAGTCTAGAGACATTCCACGAGAGCGGAAAGCACCAGTGTTTCCCAAACCTACTAGTGAACTCCAGTCCATGCTCTAGCATTTTGTTCCTGATCCCATTTTAATAATCTGCCAGAAATATACTGGAAGCCAGCCGAATTTATTTAACTATTCAGTTTGAGTCTCCTTGTGCAGAGAAAAGGTATAAATAAACATAATAGCAATAATAATATTAATTCTATTAATAATAATATTAATATTTAATACTTTATTATTCATAATAATATTAATAATAATATAATACTTCACTCCCTGCGAACATAAAGGACAAGAAATGGCATCCTTTTTGCGCTGGTTCAAATACTACTGAACTCTATGACTGTGAATAATGATTCATTCTCTTACCCGGAGAAACTCTCCCTCTTGCTTTTCCACTCTGCGTTTCTTCCTCAGGATGTCATAGACCAAAGTTGAAGTTCTGGACTGTGAAATGAATGAGTCACACAAGCTTCAATACTTATGTTTTGCTCCTCTATAAATTATGTTGAAATTTAGATTATCAAAACTTGCATTTTTTTATCCAGCAGCTGCTCAAGTGAGAAAGCCCCTTTAATCCCCTTCAAATATTATATTTTAATTTTAGAGATAGTCCTGAGAACCCAGCAACCTTTTACACACAGTGTACCCCAAAGTTTAAACATTCTACGAGATTAGACATCTTACCACAACCAATGTCATTCTTATCTACATGAGAAATTCTTAAGAGAATGTAACAAGCATATTTAAAAAATCATTAACATATCTCTGTGAATCTTTTGAATTACCAACATGGAGCTATGTTTCCTCTCTTCCCACCCTTCCTAACAAGCATACAAAGACAATGGTGGTAAATATATGACAAAGGACATCCTAAACTCACCTGGCTTCTTAAAGGTTCAACTGAATCAAGTCGAGTGAGTTATTCAGTGACGTCTGAAACACTGAACAGTCCAGCTGTGTGAAGGAAGCTATTGGAAGCTGACAGGGAATTCTCCTCCCAAGACATTCCCTGCATGGTCAACTCCTTGGATAATGCACCCTCCCTGGTGTAATTCTTTCACTCTTACATAAACGGAATGTAAGTTCCAGAATGGAAACGTTTCTCCAACAGGCATCTAAGATTAATTTGAAAACCTTGCCAATAATGGAGCTTCTTAAGCAATGGCCATGCTGGCTGAGGAATTGAAGAGATATGATCCAAAAAAGTAACTTTTCCACGATACTGATATAGAATGTGTCCTATTATCTATGCACTCCATCAAGCTTTTTCTCAGGCTCATTTAATTATCTAAAAACTGGACTATTGCCACTGGTCAACAAGATGTGGTTTGCTGCATTAGATAAGAATATTTAAATAAACCCTGTCTATATTTCTATGGGAGTAGGTTTCACTGTCACTAAAGGGATTTACTCCCAAAGCAACGTGTGGAGCAATGGAGCTTATTTCAGCTGGACTCAATTCAGATTCAGGTTCACGGGTGAAAAGGTAGCACTAAATTCACCTGTCTGAACGGATTCTCCCCTACGAACCATCAAGAACATTAAGATTCTCCGGAGAGGCCCTGCTCTCGGTCCCGCCGGCTTCACAAGTACGGCAGGTGGGGATGAGAGACAGGGCCTTCTCTGTGGTCGCCCCTCGGCTGTGGAACTCACTACCAAGTGATGCCCCCTCCCTGTTGTCCTTTAGGAGGCTGGTGAAGACCTGGACGTGGAACCAAGCCTTCCCAGAATAGGCTGAGATTGGCTATTGTCTGAATGAATGACCACGTTAACAGACTGAGTGGAATTGTTTTAATGGCGATGTGGTTTTATGCTGGGTTTTTATGTATTTTAATATGTTGTTGTAGTTGTTTTTAAATTTATAGCATTGAATTTTTGCTGTTATGCCGGTCTGAGTCCCTCGATAGAGGTGAGAAGGTCGGGGTACAAAAGTTTTAAATAAATAAATAAATAAATGTACCAGTATATTTTCACCTATTTGTGTTATTATTTACTTGATATGTATCCTCCGTTCTTCCAAAATGGTAACCAAAGCAGCTTACAATAAAAACTAAAGCATAATTACTAAAACAGTATGTGACATACAGTAAATATGTCTCAAAACTATCAAATAGTTCATCCAATTAAAATGCTACTTTTACAACATTAATTTGAAGCCATTAAAAGCACACAATATTGATACTATGCTTTTAAAAAGCATCAAGCCCACTGTTCAGCCTCCTATCCAAACCAATTAAAAGCTGAGGATTTGGACAGGTTCATTTGGGAGACCTAAAGTTCTTACAGTCTGTATCTAATATAGTGGTTTGATCCTCCAAGTGTTTCAGACTTCAGCTTCTACAATTCCTAACAACTGTTAAGCTAGCTGGGATTTCTAGGAGTTGAAGTCCAAAACACCTGGAGGACCAAAGGTTGGGAACCACTGATCTATGACTTTTAAAAAACCAACTTTTTATAAGAGTTGAGGTAGCACCTAGGAATAGTGGCTTAGGAAAGGTACCATGGCCCTTTGAGAAAGCTTAAGAGACCACATTAAGGATTTCATCGCATTGATGAGGTTCAGCATTCACCCATCTCTGTGGCAAATCTGGGTGGCATTGGGACAATCCTAGCACCCTGGCTGCTAGCAGGTGCTTTCCCATCCCAAGTGAGAAAGCATCACCACTCTGCTGAAGCTTTCATGTTGGCAGTGTCCCACCACCCTGACAGCCCAGTTCGCCCACAGAGCCCCACCAGAAGTCACCCTATGCCATCTGATGGCTGGCGTGGGACTCCATGGATGAACTGGGGCAGAAGCTTCTTCCTCCCCATGTGATAAGGATGTAAGATCGAGATTCCCATCCATAGTTTTGGTTTGGAGTTTTTAAAAGATGCAAATTGAGTTATAGTTATGCTTTTACAAGGGTTTTCAGATTCATTCATTCATTCATTCATTCATTCATTTATTTATTCAATTTGGTAGACCGCTCTCTCTGGAGCCCAGAGCGGTTTACAGCATAAAACCAGTAAAAACATCAATAAACAGATAAAACAACATATACCCAATTAACCCCACAACAACTTTTAATACATCTTTATATTCACAGATTCTATATAGTACCGGTAATTGTTGCCTACCACATTGTATCATTTAAAAAAATTGCATTATGTGGCATGAAAATCAAGATAAAGAGGGGAAATCAGACCAAACAAGAAATGAGAGTGGGTAACAAAATGAGCCTATTTGGTGAAGTGGCCTATGACTCTGGAGGCCAAGGTTCAGTTCCCCATTCAGACAATGAAACCCACTGTGTGACCTTGAGTGATTTAAATACTATAAGTCTGAGAAAACTACACAATAGAGTCAGCTTACAATCACCATAAATCAGAAACAACTTGAAGGCACACACCACCACTACAACCTAGTAATGACCTACAGTAATTGAATCTCTATGCTGAAACCTAGAGAACAAAATTTCTAGCCACTTCATCATATGGGCTATTTTAACTAGGACACATCCAGCACAGTTCGGAATGGAGCCCACCAGATATCATCAAATGATGTAGAGCCACTTCTGGGGGCTCTGACCTGAACTGTGCTGAATATGAGGCAAAGAGAACACGGGAGGCTTCCTGTGTTCTCGTTGCCAGCAACAGGGTGAGCACGGGGAGAAGCTGAGCAGCAATGCTTTCCCGTGTGATGGGAATAGCATTGCTGTGCTATTCCCATCACACGGGCACTGGGTGATGGATTCCCCACTGCCCACCAGATTCCCCACACTGCCTGGCAGATCCTCCTGTTGTCACCTACATTAGGTGACTTCATGTGATTAATATATTTATTTATCTAGTGCCATCACTATACATGGTGTTTTACAGAAAAAGAAAAAAGCCCAGGCTTACAGTCTAAAGCAGTGGTTCCCAAACTTTTTTGGCCTACCGCCCCCTTTCCAGAAAAAAATTTACTTACCGCCCCCCTAGAAATTAATATTTTTAAAAAATGTAATAGCAATTAAACAGAAAGATATATGTATTAATGCAGTAGTTCTCAACCTTTCTAATGCCATGAGCCGTGAATAAGGTTCCTCATGTTGTGGTGACCCCATCCATATTTTCTTTGCTACTTCATAAATAATTTTGCTACTCTTATAAATTCTAATGCAAATATCTAATATGCAGAATGTATTTTCATTATTACAGATTGAACATAATTAAAGCATACTGATTAATCACAAAAACAATATGTTTGGGGGAGTATGGACAACGGATGATGGGATTTGCAGTACCTTCGACCAATTCAGCTCTGACTTCCACAGCCGAGACCCCATGAATGACAGACCTGGGCCAAACTTGGCACACAGATCCCCCATGACCAACAGAAAATACTAGAGGGGTTTGGGAGGAATTGACAGTGATTTAGGAGAGATGTAGTTCACCTACATTTGGAGAGCACTCTGAACCCAAACAACCCTGGATCTGGACCAAATTTGGCACAAATATTCAGTATGCCCAAATTTGAATACTGGTGGGGTTGGGGGATTGATTTTGTCATTTGGGAGTTGCAGCTGCTGGGATTTATAGTTCACCTACAATCAAAGAGCATTCTGAACTCCTAACAGCAATGGAATTGAACTAAACTTGAGCAATAAAGAATACTGGACCTTGGAAATTGGGAGCTGCTTGCATTTTACTTCATGTCATGGCCATCTCCCAGGAGGAGCCTGCAAATACTGCAGTGACTCAGAGGACGTTTGCAGATGTGGAGGCTTTACTTCTCCACTGGACCAACTAGCAGGCACACACTCGCAAGCGCGCAACTGTCTCAGCCTGCCAGTTGGAATCCCTGGGCAGGCGTTGCCTGGAAATCGCAGCGCACACCCCCTTCCTCTCCTCAACTCCGCCCACGGCACAGTCCCTTATCGCCGCTTCCTTCCAAGGGACCCATTAGATTGGAAGGGGCGATACAGGACTGCGCCATGGGCGGAGTTGAGGAGAGGAAGGGCGCACACACTGCGGTTTCCAGGCAGCGCCTGCATGGGTTTTCCAACTGGCAGGCGCACACTCGTGCGCTTGTGAGTAGGAATCCCGCCACCGCCCCCTTACAGGGCTTCAGTGCCCCACCAAATTCTCCTGAGCCTCCCACCGCCCCCTTGGATTGCCTCACCACCCACTAGGGGGTGGTACCGCCCACTTTGGGAACCACAGGTCTAAAGAGACAACACATAATGAAAGAGGTTGGTATTGGGGGAGACAGCTACGTTCCCATATTTACTCAAGCTTTACTCACTTTTTAGTTAGGTTATATTGCTAAAATCAAGGGACAAATTTCACCTGTGTGAAAAGGCCCCAAAACCCAGATAGTGGACAAGGAGGCAGGGGATGTAAAGAGGTTGTTCTCAGCAATGGTGGCAGCCCCAGGGCTCTGTGGCACACCAATAGGGAAGAGTGCCCAGCTGGTGACTCAGTCATTCCTGCCACTTAGGTGTTGGTCCTGCCTCCCTGAATTTTACTATAGAAACATGCTATTCCACTGAAATAACGTTATAATTGATACCAGGATGAGCACCTCTGCTCTCACAGCTTTTTTCAATTGTGCAGTTGCACCAATTCAGCAATTTGTGGTCCCACAATCATACTTCTGAATACTTTCGTAACCCCTCCTTCCCACACTTCTGCTGTTCTATAAGGCTTTTATTTTAATTTTTAGAGCAATTTTGCAATTGCTATGACAAAAGAACTATAACTGTAAAATACAAAATAAACAAAAAAACTAGACAGTAGACACCTTGTGAAGAGCAAGGAGGGAGGACCCTGCCCCCTGGTATCACTTTATTATTATTATTATTATTATTATTATTAAACTTTATTTATACCCCGCCCCATCTCCTAGAAGGGACTCGGGGTGGCTTACATGAGGCCAAGCCCAACAATACATAGTAAAATAACACAACAGAAAATAAAACAATACAATCACTATAAGTAAAATAACAACAACAGTTTAAAAAATATTTTTTAAAATTTCTTTAACTTATGCAGATAAAATTAACAACAATCACAGAAAGGTATAAGGCTACCTACCACAATAGTGTTTCACTGTAGTAAGTGAAACAGCAATAGAAAAGAAACAGTTTAAAAATATTATGGCTGGGCCAGATGTAAATTATTTTTAAAAATTTTAAATAAATAACCTTGGGTGCAAACAGAGGTAGAATGTGTGACACAGGAGGGTTTTTAGAAAATAATGTGGAGCAGATAACCCAACAGGAGATTAAAGTGCTTCTGATGACATTTTGCAAAGGCTGATCAGAGCAGGGCGTTATTTACTTTATTCCTTGAAGGCACGTTTGAACAGCCAAGTTTTCAAGCTCCTCCTTAAAACTGCCAATGTGGGGGCCTGTCTGATATTCCTAGGGAGCGAGTTCCAGAGTCGGGGGGCCACCACAGAGAAAGCCCTCTTCCTCGTCCCCACCAATTGCATCTGCAATTGCACCTGGGTTCTGCTGAATGGAACCATTACACCAAAGTAGATGCAGGCCTGGATCAGGCCCTTTTGCCGCCCTAGGCCAAAGGGTCTGCCTCCGCCCCTCCCCGCCCCCAGCTCCGCCCCTCCCCGCTTCCTCGCCGGATTGAAGGAAGGAGGGCGGGGTGAGGAGGAAAAAAAGGTGCCCTCCCGCCGCGCGTCCTGCGCGCCGCCCACCCCTTTTCAGCGGGGCTGGCGCGACACAGGGGAGGAGGGGCGGCGGCGGGACTCCTCTCTGCCTCCTCCCTGGTGTGGCGTCACCAGGCAGGGAGGAGGAGGCGAAGCCGCGCCGCCACCCCTCCTCCCTTGCGTGGCGATGCAAGGGAGCAGCGGCAGCGGCGCGGCTTCTCTCCGCCTCCCTGGCTTGGCGTCGCCAGGCAGGGAGAAGGAAGCGGAGAGAAGTCACGCTGCCAGCCCTCCTCCCTTGCGTCGTCACGCCACGCAAGGGAGGAGGGGCGGCGGCGGCGCTCACCTCCTCCTCCATGCCTGCCGACGCCACGCCAGGGAGGAGGCAGAGAGGAGTCCCGCCGCCGCCCCTCCTCCCTTATGTCACGCCGGCCCCGCCAAAAAGGGGTGGGCGGCGCACAGGACGCGCAGCAGGAGGGCGCCTATTTCTCCTCCTTGCCCTGCCCTCCTTCCTTCAATCCGGCGAGGAGGCGGGGAGGGGTGGAGCCGGGGGGCGGGGAGGGGCGGAGTAAGGAGCTGAGCCGATCCTCCCTCCCTCCCTTCTAAAGCAGAGCAAAGGGAGGGGGCAGCCGCGCATGCGCCCTATTTTTTGGTGAACTTTTTGGGGGATTTTTTTTTTAAAAATGGGGGTCCAGATCCGCTGCCCCCCCCAAACATGCCGCCCGAGGCCATGGCCTCGGGTGGCCTTATGGGTAATCCGGGCCTGAGTAGATGACATGAATATTGCAGGATTGTAAACCATTGAGTAGTTTTCCCCATAATGTGGTTTTCCTGCATGGCAGGTGGTTGGACTAGAACTAGATAGCCCATATGTTATTTTCCAACTCTTATTCTTCTATAATCGTGGGAAGAATGCAAACTAAACATGGGATGCACATGGCATTGTGAAATAGTGGTTGTCACCAAAGGTGATGGCTTATCTCAAATGCAGGTTTGTTTTCTTCATGCAATAAAATCCTAAATCTGTGGGTGTAAGATATATCCATAGCTTCCCTCACCTTCGTATTGTTGCATATATAACTGTATTGAATTCCCTATATCATTGTGTTGAACTATATATTGTGCTGAACTCAAATTGTGTTGAACTTTAATGAACTAAAATTGTGTTGAACCTTAATGAATCTATAGCTTCTACAGCTTTCCCCTTGTGTTGTTGTGATAGTATCAGTAGTTAGTAGTAGATTTAGTTGTGTTGCCTTACTAAAAATGTATAAACTGTCAGCATCTCAGATGGCAGATGCTGAACATCAGTTTCCGTTTCAGTGTTCGAAACTGGTGCTTGTACATTTTCATAGCAAAGTTGACATTTTTAGCCTACATAGAAGAAATGTGAAAATTAGGCGGAACTGCTTTAAAAATATAGTTTTGTTAATAGCAACAAAAAGAAGATTAAAACAAAGTAATATCCTCGGTCATTTCTAGTTATAACAAACTGATTAGGATCATACTTTAGGATGTATAAACAAGATTAAAGGGTTTGTTCATAATTGTGATTAGACTCTTCTGCATGTCTGTTGATTCTTACCCTCTTCAAAGGTTTCCTTATGTACATTTAAAAAACACAGACTGGGTTAGTCAGCTTGCAGCATTCCAAGGTCAGCTTGGAAGAAAAACCCTGTCATTTGTAAAACCTCACTTAATAACTTCAGATCAAAAGCAACATGAGGGTGTCTGGAGATAATTTGTTACTATCATTCAAAACCAAGCAGGAGAAATGGAAAAGTCATTGCCTGGAGAAAATGCACGTACTGCATGATATTTGTCATATTCATGCTGAGCAAATGAAGGCACTCTGGCCGAGAACTAGGGGAAAATCACTTTTGGGACTACAAATCCCCACTGCTACTGGATATTTGTAACACTCTGCCATTGACTAGAGCAGGGGTTCTCAAACTGTGCTCTGTGGAGCTCTTGGGACTCCACGAGTGATAGTCAGGGTCTCCACGGTGCCATGCTGCTTCCTGCCTCCTCCTCTTTCTACTTCTTCCTCCTCCGACCTGAGAAATTAAGGGAAATTAAAGTTCTGAGCTGCCTGGGGTTGCTTCTATTACTATTATTACTACTACAACTACTACTACAGAGACTAGATTGCCATCTTCCAGGAGTTGTTTATTTGCCATGTTTATTATTTATTCACCATATTCATCCCCCGCCCTTCTCACTCCAAAGGGGACTCAGGGCGGCCTCACAGATTGGCAACAATTTGATGCCATATAAAACAAACAGTCAATTAAAATGAATAATTACATTAAAACATGGAATTAAAAACATCTTAGCAGCAACACTTAAAAGCCACACAGTCCAAAATCGTAATCCGGGGCCATTCCTGCATGGCATAAGAGGGTTGACTAGATGCCCTCTAGAATTGTTGTTGTTGTTGGACTTGATGACCCTTGGGGTTGCTCTTTCTCCCACCCTGGACATTCCACAGATAGATAGATAGATAGATAGATAGATAGATAGATAGATATTCATATTTGTTTGCAGCCCTTCCCAATGGCTCAGGGCGGCTCACAACATATTCATTAAAACAGCCAAATACATCAAAGTTAAAACCAGAAATTAAAACAACAGATAAAAGGGGCACTAGGCCGCACATTAAAACACTGCGACAACAAAGGATAATACAAGATGGCAGTACGCAACGGAAGACTGCAATTCATCCAACCCTGAAAGCCTGCTGAAACAACAGTCTTGCAGGTTTTCTTAAATGGGAGGATGTTCTGAATGGCACGAACGTCGGCGGGCAATGAGTTCCAAAGTGTTGGAGCTGTAGCGGCAATTTGGAGTCCCAAAACTCCTCAGGCAGTAACTTTTACCTCAGGCGACGTTTCCGTGCGAGCACAGGGGCTGATGGACAACGCGACAATTCTTACTATGTTCAATGAAGCCAAACTTTATTTTAAAACATCAGCTGACGGGTTCAGCCCGGCAGAACAAGCTGCTAAAGGCAAGAGCCCCGAACAATCTTCACACTTTGATTTTATACAAGCAATGGCGACAAACCCCGTTGTCCCGCCCTCCTTCATACCTTGCTACTGGCTGGCACTCATGAACTCATTTTATTATCCAATTAAACAAAGCATTCTCTAGCATCTCACTCCTATTTGTTAAAAGGCATGGCGTATGTATTAATTCTGATTCCCAGACTATGTTATCTGCTCTGATGCAGCGTGTTCCCAAGTTGTTACAAATCTATGCAACTTCTCCCAAGCATTCACGGAGAGAAGTCTTTAATTGCCATGCGCACTATCTATCCATTCAAGAACATTGTAAACAAACGCACGTTGCCAACATTTGGCCAATCAGGGCCACTCTTATCTAAAAGGCACATGATGTTCCCTGGCAAATCACTGCTTGTGCCTTTGTACCAATCAAAGTAGCTTATTCTCGTCATTTTGACTTGGCAAGCTACCCCGGTATTCTAAAGCCTATACTGAGCAGCACTCTCCCCTGACATCATTTCTACTAAAAGCATCAATTTCCCCTTTAGAGCCACAATCGAAAAAGCCCAGCGATGAGTTGCAGTCAAGCGAAATGTCTTTGGACTGGGGACAACCAGGAGGTTATGTTCTTCAGCCTGCGGCCTGCCCAGTAATAATTTGTGATTTTAAATTGCTATTTGCATATTGTTCTTTTGTTTATGTGTGTGTGTGTGTGTGTTTTTATTGTGTTTATTGTGTTTATTGTTGATGTTTTGATTTTTATTTGATTGTAATTGCTGTTCGGGCTTGGCCTCATGTGAGCCGCCCCGAGTCCCCATCGGGGAGATGGTGGCAAGGTATGAATAAAGATTATTATTATTATTATTATTATATACACCTCACTTGCCACGTTCCCACAGCCCTCTGAACAAACCTCTGAGGATGTCTGCCATAGATGCAGGCAAAATGTCAGGAGAAACTGGAACATGGCCATACAGCCCGGAGAACTCACAGAAACCCAGTGATTCCAGCCATGAAAGCCTTCGACAACACATCAAATCATTGTATTATGTTATTGTATTATAAATGGCTGCTATGCAAAATGCCTTAAAGTGGAAGCTTTCTAGATGTGAAAGCATAATAGAATCATAGTTATAAACAGGAAATATTTTATTATCTTATCTTGCCTAGACATAAAATTTATCTCCAGTGTTTCCTTCTTTTAATATTATATTATCTTTCTTTTCATTAAAACAGATGTGGCAAATGCAACTAAGCTGTAACATATAAAATGATAGTAAGAAGTAATATATTTCAACTGTGGAGGGGAATAAAACTGGGACTGTAGCCATGAGGTCTAATGTTTTATTTTCCAGGATCCCAATAAAATCCACCGTCAAACACCCACTCCCCCAGGAGCAAAGTTGTCTTTAGTATAAGTAATTTTATTTTTATATGGAAAAATTGGATCCCAATCACAGTGGTGTCACTAGGGTTTGGTGTCACTCAAATGGGATAACCATGATGTCACCCCCCACCCCATAGATGAACCAAGCAGAGGTACTGGGAATCAGCATAGGGCCCTTCCAGACAGTCCCTATATCCAAGGATCTGATCCCAGGTTTTCTTTTTATCCCAGATTATCTGGCAGTGTGGACTCATATAATCCAGTTGAAAGCAGAAAACCTGGGATAAGATCCTGGGGTAGAGGGCCTGTCTGGAAGGACCCTTAGGTTCCTTCCACACAGCCCTATATCCCAGAATATCAAGGCAGAAAAACCCACAATATCTGCTTTAAACTGGGTTATCTGAGTCCACACTGCCAGATATTCCAGTTCATAGCAGACGATGTGGGATTTTATTCAGCTGTGTGGAAGGGCCCTTAGTTAATCTTTTCCAATAACCTGAAATTCTTGATACCAGTGTTGATAATACTGAGAAGAAAAATACAAGAATTGTATTTAAGTTACTACAATAAGTGAGGAGAAGAAACCTTTAAGTTTTTAATAGTCTTTTTGCCTCAAGCTAGGTCAGGTTAATCAGAATTAAATCGTATTGAGTCCATCTGTTCTAATTTATGGACCTTTGCATTCAGTGGAAAGCTCATGACTAACAGTATTTGGCCTACAGCCTAAGCCTGCATTTAGACAGTTTGGATTGTGTGGTACAGATGTTTCCTTGATCATTTCAGTCCCAAAAAGGATGTTATAAATTATTGACCCTGCTGTTTAGAGTAGCTGTATCTTAGCTGGAATGGTACACAAGGTCTCGCAACCATATAAACCACAGCTAGTTTATATTACATTAACTAAAATAACACAGGATGAAACACAAGTAAATAGAGGGTAGCCAGTTGTGACATCAGATGTGATGGATCCTGCAATTTTAATTGTATCATCCTAGAATGCCCTTATCCCGAAAGGGAAAAAAACTCCAAGGCCATTGCAACTTTCTTCCCTGAGTCTATAAAAGCAAATTGGAGATGATTTTTATCAGGAAAATGGTGCAGAGTTTAGATTCTCCCCACTCAAATGTGCCTTATTGTTCTACTCTGACTTGGCCACGGTGGTCCATGCTCTGGTTACATCCCTAATAGACTACTGCAACGCACTCTATGTGGGGCTGCCTTTGAAAACAATTTGGAAACCTCAGTTGGTCCAACAGGCGGCAGCCAGAATGCTAACTGGGGCGACATACAGGGAGCATACCACTCCCCTGCTGTGTCAGCTCCACTGGTTGCCTGTCCATCTCCGAGCCCAATTCAAAGTGCTGGTATTGACCTATAAAGCTCTATACGGTTCTGGCCCAGCTTACTTGTCCAAACGCATCTGCCTCCATGTCCCATCTCGCAGTCTAAGATCATCTGGGGAGGACCTGCTCTCACTCCCGCCAGCATCCCAAACAAAATAAGATCGACTCCATCTCTCCTCGCTTTTAGAAAAAAGCTAAAGTTGTGGTTCTGGGACCAGGCCTTTGGGCAGCAGATGTAAATTGTACCGTTGGATTTGACTGGATTGACACTTTGGACTTGACTGGACTGACAATGTGTTCCGCTTGATGGCTTTAATTAATTATTGTTGTATGTAGTGGTTTTTAATGTAATGTTTTTAGTGTTTTTAATGCTTTTAATGATGTTGATTATATGGTGTATTTTTATATTGTATTGTGGTGGTGTGGCCTGTAGTGCTGCAAATGTAAGCCGTGCTGAGTCCCCCTGCGGGGGTGAGAAGCTACAGGGTACAAATACCATAAATAGATAGATAGATAGATAGATAGATCGATACTCTGAATCAGGAGGAAGATTGTTCTATATTGCTTCTTCTTTCTGTCAAATGTACTATAAATAAAGCCATGTATTCACAGTTGGGATATGTCAGTCTTTGGGCGCACAGACTCCACTGACATCCTTTCTGATCAGGAAGAATAAAAACTTCTGGTTTTGCCTTCTATCCCATTTGTGTCTGATTTGGCGTTCTAATAATAATCATCACCATCATCTTTATTTATACCTCGCCACCATCTCCCCAATGGGGACTCGGGGCGGCTTACATGAGGCCAGGCCCAAACAACAAATTACAATAAAATAAAAATCAAAAACATCAACAACACAATAAAAATACAAACATAAAAATAAAAGGACAGTATGCAAATATATTTAAAACCACAAATGAAAAAGCGGGCCGCATGTACAAGATAAAATGTTAAAAGATTCAGGGTGAGATAACAGGAGTAGATTCTTTGCATAGGAGAGCTCGTGTAGACACGGGTTGTGAGAGGCGTTCATATAAGGGGGGAGAGTGTACTCCAGAGATAAGAGCATTGAGGAGAGCAATAGTATAAGGTTAGGTGGCTAAAAGTAGTAAAAGCTAGGTTTTAAGGTGTTTTTCTAAAGGTTTCCAAAGTGGGGACATTCCTAATCTCTCCGGGCAACAGGGGCGGTCCTACCGGTAGGCAAAGGATGCCGCTGTGTGGAGCACCATCTGGGTAAAGGGCGAATTCCCCCGCCCGGCAGACACCAGGCGAGTAATGGACTCCAAGGCGCACGCGGCGTGTCTGCGAGGGGCGGGGGGTTTAGAGGGGGGAGGGAGGGAAGCACGGCACCTCACGCTCCCTCGCTCCCGCCCACCCTGTCCTCGCGCCACTCCCCAGCCCCCTTTTCCTCCCTCTCAGTCCCTTTTCTCGGGTTCACGCTCGAGGCGGCGCAGCCTCGCAAGCGCGCTCGTGTCTCTCCTCGCCTCAGCCAGCAACTTGCTTCTTGACTTCCCCAGGAGCCTCGGAGGGGGGCGTGCTCCATCTCTTCTCTCCCCCCCCTCCACAAAAAAAACACTCGAAGGAGAAAGAGGGGCGAGTGGAGCAGCCGGTGAAGAGGGGCTGAGAGCCTCCGTCAGGTTGCAGCGCAGAGCCCCGTCCTGGACCGGGATTGGAAGAGAGGAGGGGCCGGGGGTCCCCGCAAAGGTGGCCGGGGACGCCGGGGACCCTCCTTTCCTCCCTCCCTTCACTCTGTCACCCTCCGCCGGGCCAAGCGCATCGGCTCCGTTCCCCCTCACATAGCCTACACACACGCGCACACACACACATACAGAAGCCGGCTTGCGTTGGCGCAAGAGCGAGCCACTTCCAGTCTCGGAAGAAGGAAGGTGACACGGGGTGCGATTCCTCTCTCCCCGGCTCTACGGCATCCTCCTTGCAGCACCTTCCCCGTGAGTCCCCCTCTTCCTCCTCCTCCGCCCTGCGTTGAGGCGCTTTGGTGTGGCCCCTGGCGGGGCGGCTTCCTATGAGGTACTCAAGATGCGTGGCTGCTTGCCTCCGTTCTTTCACCTAGCTTCTGGGCATGCGCGGAGGGGGGGGGATGCCAAAATAATATTTTTTGGGGGGGCAAAGTAATGTTTTGGGGGCGCCAAAATAATATTCGCTTACCATTTAAAATTACCTCAGACCGCCCCTGCCGGGCAATTAGTTCCAGAGTCGGGGGGGGGGGGCCACAGAGGAGAAATCTCTCTCCCTTGTGCCCACCAGATGAGTCTGTGAGACTGGCAGGGGCGAAAGGAGTGCCCTTCTAGATTAGCTAGACACTCCAGGCTCCCTGAACCTGCAACTGAAATCACATAACAGATTTAAAATGTTTCTCATCAGTGATTGTCAAACATTGGTCCTCCACATGTTTTGGACTTCAACTCTTAGAAGCCACAACCAATGGGCAAAGCTTCTGGAAGAACCAAAGAATGGAGATCACTGGTCTACTCTATTCTGTTTTCTTGATTCCTACTTAAATATATTGAAATACAAAAAGAACCATTAAAATCTCCAGTGTGCGGGCTGCAAAAGAGCTTGTCAGAATAGCTCCTAAAAACCAACTTGCATTTTCCTACTCGATAAGCAGTTTTTTCCATCTTCCTCACTCACATGGAATCATGCTACTTTCAAGCTAGTTCCCTTAACAGCTGCAACTCTTCCATGGGGCTTATAAATAGTGGAAGCAAACAGCGGAGGGCTTAGGCTTCTTGTTTGCTTTGTTAGCTACCACATCCTAGAAAGTCCAAACTGTTTATTAAAATGAAGCACACGGTCAAATACAATTGCTAAGAACAACAGTGCTTTCCATTCAACTATTCACATTTTCATTTGTTTCTATATAGGGTAATGGTGTGATAGGATGATCTCATAAGGAGCAGAGGCAATCCAGTTGGCCATTGGCTGAAGGAGTCTAACCAGAAATTGGCCGTGGTGCATTAGAAGAGAATGGAACTGGTCGACATCTCCAACCTACCACCAATCTCATACTCTTCAGCTTCTACACTTGCTAGTAACTGTTCCCAGCTCTTTGAATTCTAGCAACCGGGAAAGGGAACTGCTTATTAAACCATGGATCCCAACCCCTTATCTCAATGTTGGGGTCCCAAAAATATGGAAACCTTTGGAATTTCTTAACCAGAGAGGGCCCGAACTTACCTACATTACGAGCCGCATAATTCTTCAGGAGGCAGCACACAATTTAAAGGGGGAGCCAGTACTTTAAAACACTAATGTGATATTGTATGTGAATCTATTGCATGGTGGATACAGTGGACTCTATCGAGAATGCTTCATAAAAAGTAAAATCAACCTGTTTAGCAAGTCTTGCAAATGCTGATTTCTTATTGGTAAATGTTTGATTTTTATACCTATTGTTGATTAACCCAACTCAGGCCCTGAACCCACCACCCTAATTGGGGGTCCAGGTAAAAGGTTCATGTGTTGCTTTGACCAAATCAGGGCTTGTTGAGACTCCCACAGATGGCTCACAGACATGCCAAGCTAGTAAAAGTATTTACAATTTATTCAAACAAAAACATAGCCACAGTCCGGCATTAAAAAACCCACACCCAAAAAAGCCTATAAACAAAACAGAGAAGACGTCCGTCTTTCGTAGTCTTTGGCCTTTATCCCGGCTCGAAGTCTGTGTGATGCGAAGATCCGGTCGAGAAGGAAAGGAGGAGTGCTTCTCAAAGTACAGGAGCTAAGTATACAAACAAACACATCAAAGCCCCCGCAACCCACAGCAACCCCCTTCCACCCATTATACAATACCAAAAAGAGACAGGCACTCACAGCAACACAGGAAATGATCAAATGAAACGCGGTAGTCACTAAACATAAAAACACACATTAAAGCCCCAACCCCCCAACAAACAACAGTGTCAGCTAGAGCTGCCATAGCAGCTCCCCCAGAAACCACATGAAAACAGGCCAATACTCACAGCTCGCTGGGGATCAGGAACTAAGACACGAAGAATCAAGAGCACCAGATACAGGAACTAGCAACCCACCAGCAACACCTTGGCCGACCGCAGAGTCCCAAATCCCCAGACCTTACTTTTATACCCTTACAACTCAGAGTCATCAGACTCCCCACCCAAATCTGCCTCAGTCCCCACAGCTGCAGCACTGGATGTGTTCCTCCAAGCCTCCCACCTTTGCTGAACAGTTAAAGGACCCCAATCTGACTCAACATTCCCACTAGGCCAATCAGGATCACTTGAAAAGCCAAAAAAATGAGCTTTCGCTGGACTCAGCATTTAACACATTCCTGACATCCTGCACCAATGCTGAGTCCAGCTCTGTATCACTCTCTTCTGAGGTTAACTCTGCTTCAAACCCCTCAAAAGTGTCATCACTGGTAGGCTCCCTAAGTATTTGTCGGACCTTTCTCCTTTGTTCTGCACCTTCCAAACTCACAACACTTGCAGCTCTCTTCCTCCCAGCTGCAGTAATTCTGCCCAAATGTCACGATGCACGGACTTGACCGGCCCCTGAATCACACACACAGAGACAGACTGAAGGCTAACTACTTTATTGAGTATAAAAACAGTTCAAAAGGAATAATGTCCATAAAAATAGCAAAAGCAATTCCAAAGGCAAAAAGCAATCAATTGTCCAAAACAGCTTGGTTAATAATCCAAAAGACTTGGCAAAGCTCCACACAGCAATGCGGATTCAGGAACAAGGCAAGCACAGGATACAAGGCAAACTTGATAGGCCACTAGCCAACTTAGCTCCGTGGACCCGCTTCGCTTCACGTCTACTCAGAAGAGACGTGGCCGAAGTACTGGGGATTCATTCCCACGGATCCTATACTTAATCTTTCGGCCGAGGTCCCCGACGCTCTAGGCTTCGTCGTCTCCAATCTCTGCTGACAGACCTCGGCCTGTCTAGGCTATGGAACCATCCCCTCCTGCTAGTCTCGATGCTTCGTCTCCTATCAAAGGTTCGGCCTTGCCTCCCAGCACCTGGGTCTCGATCTTCATGAGAGCTCTCCTCCCTAGATTCTTCCCAGCCGCTCTCTTCCATGTTTTCACTCAAAGATCCTGTGAACCTCTCCCTCCCGGCCGTTCATAAGTTTCGCTATCACTGCTTTCCATTTGCACCTGGTTATCTGTCTCATCGTAAGGGTCAGGCCAACCTTCTTCCCATGCCAAACTTTCCGTGGGCGAAGGAGGCATGGGAAACTCTCCTTCTGCTAACCCTTCTAAATCCTCTTCAGAATCTAGCTCTGCTGCTGCAGGCCCCAATGCCAATGGGACCACCGGTCCTGGCCCCTGCCCCCCAGGTACAAACGAGAACTGCTGTGCTACACCAAACCTCCCTCTTCAAGTGACATGTCCGACAAGGTATCCTCCTCCCTGTTATTACCTGTAGCAACTACAGGCTCAGCTTGCTCAACTACAACAGGGCTTGTCTCCTCTACAGAAGTACTAAAAGTTTTTTTAAAACTCGTTTCCTCTACCCTTCTACTGAATGTGAATATGTCTTCCACTCTCTCGAACGTTCTCGAACTTCTTCTAATCAGCATCCTCTAACTCAGCTGTTTATTTTAGACTTCTTTGTTCACTACCTTTTGTAACAAGTTGAGAAAATGTCTTATCTATACATTCTGTTCCATGTTTCTGATATTCCCGTCCTGAAACATTCTGTTCCTCTCTACCCCCAAACTCTTGCTTTCCTTAAAACTTTAGAGTTGGAAGAGACCACAAGGGTCATCTAGGACCTCATCATACTGATGCCCCCCTTTTTATTTTGTTTCACCATGAAATGGAAGGCACATGTGGTGCCTCATGGCAACCTGCGCACTCTCCCTCCTTCCCCCATTGCATGAGGGCATCGAGACAAGGAGCACTAGCATCCTGTCTCTGCCCCCATCAGACAGGTACATTGTCGCATTGCCCTTTATGGTTTTGGCTTAGCTTACTTGTCCGAACATATCTCCCCTTATGTCCCACCTAGAAGTTTATGATCTTCCGGGGAGGCCCTGTTCTCGATCCCACCTTCGTCGCAAAAACACAGTTGGTGGGGATGAGGGACAGGGCCTTCTCCGTGGTGGCCCCTCGCCTGTGGAACTTGCTCCCCAGCGAAATAAGGTCAACTTCTTCCCTCCTTTCCCTTAGAAAAAAAAGTTTAAAATGTGGCTTTGGGACCGGGCGTTTGGTTGATGTGGAGCAGTGGACCGACAATTGAATAATGACAGGATTGCTGAGGCGGACTGTGGATTTGGTTTTGGACAGCCTATGAGTGCGGAACAGGGATCATGTGGTTAATTATTGATATTTGATTGTTTTAATCCATTTTGTAGTATTTTATGATGTGTTGTTGTTCTGTCTCCTGTGTAAGCGGCATCGAATTGTTGCCTTTTTGCTAGCCGCCCTGAGTCCCCCTTCGGGGGTAGAGAAGGGCGGGTTAGAAATAAATGAAATAAAAATAATAAATAAATAAATACAAGTGCAATTAAAACTGATATAATTGTCCAGTGTGTAGTCCTTCTAGGCATGCATTTTCTACAGCAGGGATGCTCATTAGGTCGATCGACTGGTCGATTGCGTAGCTGGAACTGGTCAATCACATAGCCTGGAGGAGGGAACGACCGAGCAGCGTAACCTGAAGGAGGGAGGAAGCTGGGAGGAGGAGGACAGAGCGCAGAAGGAGGAGGGGGTGAGAGAAGGAGTGCCAGCCAGCCACGCCCCTCTCGTTCCCGCCAAAAGAGTAGGGAAAATGGGCGCGTGTGACGTTACGTCGCCACAGTGACATCACGCGTGCCCATTTTCCCTAACTTTTGGCAGGAACGAGAGAGGCGTGGCTGGCTGGCGCTCCTTCTCTCAAGGCACCCCCTCCTTCCCTCTGCCCTCCTACTTCTCCCCTCACCTGCTTCCATTGCTTGCAGGCGAGGGGATTGGACCTGGGCGGCATGCGGCTTTGCGCTGCCCATAATGCGAGGCAGGGAAGGGAGGTTGCGAAGCCCCTGCCTGGGCGAGGAAGCCCTGGAGCGCTTCCTGGCCACCCTTCTTGCTGCCAGCCGGCACGGCGTGACTCTGCTCCGCAAGATAAGTGAACTATACATCCCAGCAACTCCAACTCCCAAATGCCTCGGTCTATTTTCCCCAGTGTTCACATTTGGGCATATTGAGGATTCATGCCAAGTTTGGTCCAGATCCATCATTATTTGAGTCCACAGTGCTCTCTGGATGTAGGAGAACTACAACTCCCAAACAAACTCCCAGCAAACCCTTTCAGTACTTTCTGTTGGTCTCATGACAGTTCAGAGTGCCAAGTTTGGTTAAATTCCATCATTGGTGTTCAGGATGCTCTTTGACTGTGGGTTAACTAGAAATCCCAGCAACTACAACTCCCAAATGACAAAATCAATTGCTTGAAACTACAAGAAAGGAGATTCCCCCTGAACATGAGGAAAAACTTCCTAACTGTGAGAGCTGTTCAGCAGTGGAACTCTCTGCCTCAGTGTGGTGGAGGCTCCTTCTTTGGAGGCTTTTAAACAGAGGCTGGGTGGCCGTCTGTCTGAGGTGCTTTGATTGTGATTTTGCTGCATGAAGGCAGAAGGTCCTTGGACTAGAGATGGTTATTATTATTATTATTATTATTATTATTATTATGGCTGGATGGCCATACATACAAAGAATCTGTTTGTATGTATGTACAGTATGTTTGTGGATAGGTGCCAGCTTTCTGATTGGTTGCTACTGTGGGATTATTTGCATAACGCCTCTGATTGGCCAGCACCACGAACATTCTGACACTCTAAAGTGGCAGAGGGGGGTAAGGAAAAGCCCTGAGGTAGTCAGGCATGGTGGGAGTTTCAGGCCAAAACACTTTGCATCCCCCAAAATGACAGAACAAGACCAAACTTGGCACACAGAACCCCTAAGACCCCCTCTACATCCTGGTGCCGTTTGAGGGAGGATGGACCATGGATGACGGGATTTGCAGTACTTAAACTCACTTCCTTACAGCACTGTGGCCCACACCAATGACAGATCAGAATCAAACTTGGCACACAAATCCCCCATGACCCACTTTACATCCTGGTGCAGTTTAGGGCAGGATGGGCCACAAATGATGGGATTTGCAGTACCTTCACCCGATTCACTTCCCACAGACCACTGCAGCCCCTACAAATCACAGACCAGGTCCAAACTTGCCACACAGAGTACTCATGACCCACTCTAAATCCTGCTGCAGTTCTAAGGGGGATGGACCATGGATGATGGGACTTGAAGTACCTTCACTCACTTACCGAAACCACTGCGACCCTCATCCAATGGCCAATGCAGACCAAACTTGGCACACAAAGCACCTATGACCCACTCTACATCCTGGTGCAGTTTGGAGGATGGTGGACCACGGATGATGGGACTTGAAGTACCTTTACTCATTTCCCGAGACTGCTGCGACCCTCATCCAATGACTGATCAAGACCAAACTTGCCACACAGAGCCCCCATGACCCACTCTACATCCTGGTGCCGTTTGGAGGAGGGTGGACCATGGATGATGGGACTTCATCCATGGTCCACCACTCACTTCACAAGACCGCTGCCAACCTCATCCAATGACTTATCAAGACCAAACTTGGGACACAAGAGTCCCCATGACTCATTCTACATCCTGGTGCAGTATCAAGGAGCATGGACCACGGATGATGGGACTTGAAGTACCTCCACTCACTTCCCAAGACTGCTGCAACCCTCATCCAATAACTAATCAAGACCAAACTTGGCACACAGAACCCCCATGACCCACTCTACATCCTGGTGCAGTTTGGAGGAGGGTGGACCATGGATTATGGGACTTGAAGTACCTTCACTCACTTCCTGAGTCCACTGCGAGACAAATAAACAACTGATAAGGACCAACCTTGGCACACAATGCCTTTCTCAAATAACCCAGGCAGGGCCGGGTCCCCAAGCTAGTCCTTAATAAATTTGAAAATAGTTGTATGTTTTACATTTTTGTAGTGGGTAGGTAGATCATTTTGGCTTGGTTGTTTTGTAAGTAGCTCTCATGCTGAGAAAGTGTGAGCAGCACCCCTGTTCTACAGGTACAACTTCAACCTTGGTCTGTCGAAGCGCAACCTTGCTTCTCCTACTAGAACTACAGCGTTCGACCTCTATATACCACCTGGCAGGGCCGAGGCGACCTACTGCGCATGCGTAGTGAAAGAGAAAGCGGGAGCTCCTGTCCTGTAAGGGGGCGGTGTCGGCCAATGAGGGCCAGGGCGTGCCGTGACGTCAGGGGAGAGGAAGCCAATGCCGGAAGTGGCTGTGTTTGGGCGCTGAGGCCCAGAGGGGAGGCCGGCTCCTGTCGCTCGGGGAAGTGTTTTCGGAGTGAGGCCTGTACCGCCGCCTTCAGCCATGGATGCCGCGGCCCTGGAGCAGGACGCCCTCAAGTTCGCCCAGCTGGCCGTCCAGCGGGACCAGGGAGGCCGCTACCAAGAAGCCGTCTTCTACTACAAGGTCTAGGAATGGGAGAGTAGCAAGGAGGCAGCCACGCTTGGGAATTATTGCAGTTTGACAGTGAGCCAAAGCTGTGGAGTTGTAGTTTTACAAGGTCTATAGCAGGCCTGGGCAAACCTGGGCCCACTGGAGGCTGTTAGGCTGTTAGGAATTGTGGGAGTTGTAGTCCAAAACACCTGGAGGGCCCAGGTCTGCTATAGACCTTGTAAAACTATAACTCCATAGCTTTGGCTCACTTAAAGTAGAGAGTAGCAAGGAGGCAGCCACACTTGGGAATTATTGCAGTTTGACACCACTTTAAGTGAGCCAAAGCTGTGGAGTTATAGTTTTACAAGGTCTATAGCAGGCCTGGGCAAACCTGGGCCCACCTGGGCCCTCCAGGTGTTTTGGACTACAATTCCCACAACTCCTAACAGCCGGTAGGAGGGCCCAGGTTTGTCCAGGCCTGCTATAGACCTTGTAAAACTATAACTCCATAGCTTTGGCTCACTTAAAGTAGAGAGTAGCAAGGAGGCAGCCACACTTGGGAATTATTGCAGTTTGACACCACTTTAAGTGAGCCAAAGCTATGGAGTTGTAGTTTTACAAGGTCTAGACCAGGCCTGGGCAAACTTGGGCCCTCCAGGTGTTTTGGACTACAACTCCCACAATTCCTAACAGCCGGTTTTGGACTACAACTCCCAGGATCCCATAACCTTCAGCCATGCTAGTTAACGTGGCATCAAACTGCGTTAATTCTGCACCACAAATGTGTAGTCGCACTGCATAATTGTATTGGTTTGACGCTGCTTTAGCTGCCAGTGTCAATGTCACAGACTTCTTGTGATTTGTAGTTTAGCTTCGTCTCTCGGGATATAGGGCCTGTCTGGACGGGTCCAGAGAGACGCAGCTAAAACAGCGTTAAACCAATACAATTATGCAGTGTGACTACACATTTGGGGTGCATCTACAGTGCAGAATTAACGCAGTTTGATGCCACGTTAACTAGCATGGCTGAAGGCTATGGTATCCTGGGAGTTGTAGTGTGGAGAGGCACCAGTGCTCTTTGGCACAGGCTATAGACCAGGCCTGGGCAAACTTTGGCCCTCCAGGTGTTTTGGACTTCAACTCCAGGATCTGATACCAGGTGTGGTGCTGGATTACATGAGTCCAAACTGCCACATAATCTGGGATAAATAGAAAACCTGGGGTCAGATCCTGGGAGAAAGAGGTCTGTCTGGAAGGGCCCTCAGAGCCCCCTTTCTACACTGGCATATAACCCAGATTATCAAAGCAGGCAATCCAGATTGTCTGCATTGAACTGGATGATGTGACTCGACACTGCCATGTAATCCAGTTCAAAGTATACAATCTGGATTTTACAAGACATCGTCGAAGGGGCAAGACTGCTCTCGTGCTACGACAAACTACAAATCCCAGGATTCTCTAGCATTGAACGATGGCAGTTAAAGTGGTGTCAAACTGCAACATGGGAAGGGGATGCTGCTGAAGCCAGTTGGCACTCTTTTGCTTTGCCAAGGGGTGGGATGGGATTTTATGCTTTCATTGGAGAGCAGGGAGCGGTCAACCCCCCTGTTTAAGGAGCTCCATTGGCTGCCGTTTCCCCGGTCCCAATTCAAGGTGCAGATCATCACTTATAAAGCCCTAAATGGTTTGGGACCCACCTACCTTCATGACCGCATCTCCTCCCACAAACCTGTCCGGTCCCTTCGTTCTTTGGGGGAGGCCCTCCTTTCGCCCCCTCCATTATCACAGACCCGACGTGTGGGAATGAGGGAGAGAGCTTTTTCCTCTGTGGCCCCCCAACTTTGGAATGCATTGCCCAGCGCAGGGGTGCTCACACTTTTTCAGCATGCGAGCTACTTATAAAACAACCAAGTCAAATTGATCTCCCTACCCACTACTCAGAGAGCCATAAAAGCAAAATATTTGGAAATTTATTTCAGTGAGAGCCATATAATATATTTTAAGACTGAATTCAACTAAATGTGAGTATAATAAGCCCCTAAATTTATTCGTAATAATAATAATAATGATAATATTCATTCAGCTTCTGCTACTACTACTAATAATAATAACAACAACAACAACAATAGGTTCCTAGAGTAGGAGACCTCTAAGGGCCATCCAGTCCAACCTCCTTCTGCCATAAGGGAAAAACACAATCAAAGCATTCCTCACAGATGGCCATTCAGCCTCTGATAATAATAATAATAGAATAGGAAGAAACCTCCAAGGGTCATCCAGTCCAACCTCCTGCACCTGGGCGGCGGCGGGAACCTGCGGGGCAGGACTCAGCCTTCCTCCCGCCCTGCCTGCGATCTACCAGGAAGCCCTACGCGATCTACCAGTAGATCGCGATCTACCTGATGAGCACCCCTGGCCCAGCGAGATTAGGCTAGCCCTCACCCTGGAAACTTTCAAGAAGAACCTCAAAACGTGGCTTTTCCGTTGCGCTTTTGGAGAATGATCTTACATCTCCCTTGACATCAGGGTCATAGCCAGGATTTTGAGTCGGGGGGGGTGAGTTTGATTCAGGAAAGGCTGAGTCTGACTAAGAGAGGGTCTACCCTACCAAACCTTGTGTATTGTTATCCCAATACCCCCATGAATATGGGATATATTGAGCATGGTGATCAGATCATATGAATAAACAACAGTTTAAATAATGTACCAGTAAGAATTTCTCACGGACCACCCTGAGAATTTCGGCTACATGCCTGCTTGTCATACTCCCCTATAATGGGCGCCCTCATATGCACTCCCTGCAATGAAGGAGACTCTCTACTATCTTGTTCACGAGTCTCCTTTACAAATATATAGGTTTTTAATTTTATCTCATCCTTAGTTTTTATCATTGTATCTTGCATATGTGGCGCGCTCATTGTGATTGTGTTTGTTTTTTTCCCATTGTATTACTTTGCGCTGTATTGTATTACTTTGCATTATATGCTTGATTTTTTTTAAAAAAATACTGTAATGTTGCTTTATGTTTTTTATGTTACTGTATTGAAATGCACTTCTGGGTTTGGCCTCATGTAGTGCCCCCTAGTGGTCTCCGGCTGGATAATGAAATAGTGCCAATTTGACCATTGGACTTCTTACTGCAGGAGACCAAGGACCAATTCCTCTCTTAAACCATTTAAACCCACTGGATGAACTTTGGCAAATCACACAATTTCAGCCCTGTAAAAGCCCATGATAGGTTCACCTTATGATCACCATAAGTCAGAAACAGATTAAAGGCACATCACAACAAAAAGTACTTGTATTTGAAGGACATCAACATTGGGAATGCCCTTCCCAGCAGGGGCTTCTTAACATACCCTCTTCCTTGAATCCCTAGGTGTTTAACACAAGTGAGCATATCCAAGAGGCATTATGAAACCTATTACAAGGCTGTGAGTGTCAAGCCCAAATAACTTCGTAGCAGGGAGTGCTGTATTACTTAGAGAAGAATTAGTCAGCAATTTCTTGAATGTACATCTGGAGCAAGCCCAGCAGTGCAGTCAGTGAAGGGTTAAAGACAGAAAACTAAGGCATGATTAGTCAGATTGTAGTTATCAAATGCCATAGGTATTTCTAAAATGTTGTTTGACTTGACATCAACAATATACTTAGGGTGCAGCTATGATCCTGAAAACTAATCTTTAGTCATGCATAATTGGGCCTTATTTATAGCACACTGTCATTTCATGATTTGGCTTCCTTCTTTTATATGTACAGCATAGCCTTTTGGAATACAGTACTTGGGTGAAAAATGGAGTTGGCAACAGCACTTGTGATGCTTTTTCA
This sequence comes from Anolis apletophallus, assembly GCA_030556195.1. Lineage (NCBI taxonomy): Eukaryota > Metazoa > Chordata > Lepidosauria > Squamata > Anolidae > Anolis > Anolis apletophallus. The sequence goes on along the minus strand of JARBWK010000008.1, from coordinate 65,023,529 downwards.
CTACAAGAGAGAGATTAGAGGGAATTTGTGCTCTTTTTAGCTTCCTCCTGGATGTACTTGAGTTCCTTCCCTTCTGGGCTGTTCAGAATGGGGAAGAGTGGTTTACATATGAGTAAGCAATCCATTGCTGCAGTGGTGGCTGCTATCTTCTCCCAGTGTTCACATTCCTGTTCTGGCTCCTTCTCCGGTGGTGGTGGTGGTGGGTATGCTCCTCAACTTTTGTTCCTGGATAGCAAGATAGCAATGAGGGCTAGCAGTTGCTGCTACTCTGGGGTAGCCTACAGCCCAGGAATCAGAAAAGAGGAACACACCATCAAGAACTTTGAGAGGATTATGAGGATGGGGCCACATAGCCAAAGAGAAAGCAGCATTAGTAACAGGTGAGAAGATGCCCTGGCAGATAGGTAGGGAAGAGTGATCTTCTACTTGCTTACGCATGAATAAACCACCCCTTTCCCACTCGAAGCCATCCAGAAAGAAAGGAATTTAGTCTGTGCCATAAAAATACACAAGTAAATAACAGAACAAATAACTAGCATTATACCAGGCCTTTTTGGATGTCTTGTCCTTGGAATGACCCTCGACTTCTCAAGGGTCATATTAAAATCTGTAATTTTGGCCTCAGATTATACATAAGATCAACTCATACCTGAGTATGATGTGCTTTTGATTGCCAGTTAATTACTTCCAGTAAAAGTGAAAGGTGGTTCTTTTTTTCTTTGCAAAAACTTTATATATTTGCCTGTGCAGCTGTGGTTCAGTTACCTAGAACTAATTATCAAATTATGAGAAAGCAGTCTATAATTATACCTTAATTAAGTGTTCTTAATGTTTCTGCTACATTAACAGAAAATTTGCTACTAGAGGCAGAAATAGCATTAGAAGATTAGAGATAGGTTTTTACTGTACAAAAAAAAAGACAAAGTATTGTCATAGTAAACTAATAAACATATACATGTGTAAAATAAAATAACCATGTCAAGGAAGTCTTGCATAAGTATGTTTAAAACTTTGAACCTTTTAGGGAATTATTGAAAACATTAAAAAATGCTTCCATGAATGATTTTTTTCCTCTTTTAGTAGCCTTGTTATAATGTTATGTGATTTGTTTTATACTTTTGTACCATTTTTACCTGTTGTATGCTATATGTGCACCCTGGAGTGCCTTGTGATCCGCCCCAAATTCCTTCGGGGAGATGGTGGCGGGATATAAAGTTTCTTGTTATTTATTATTTCACTTTCCTTACAAATTTGGTGGCCAAACTATAGGTCTGTGCTTTCTTAGTATCCTGGGGGTGGCAGGTGATGCTCTCTCTCTCTCTCTCTCTCTCTCTCTCTCTCTCTCTCTTATTACATAGATATAAGACAGTGAGTGGTTCTCAACCTGTGGGTCCCCAGATGTTTTGGCCTTCAACTCCCAGAAATCCTAACAGTTGGTAAACTGTCTAGGATTTCTGGGAATTGTAGGCCAAAACACCTAGGGAACCACAGGTTGAGAACCACTAAGGGATTCTGGAGACAGCTGCTGTTTATCTTGCCTATTGTACATACACTTATATATTATCAGTAAGCAGAGAATCCAATTCCTTTCCTATTCAGATTTTAGTACATTGCAGACATACTGGTATAAAAGTTGAACATTGGGTTTCTCTGGCCCTCCTTTATTATTTTCCCAATGACAGTACTGCTGAAAAAAAAATCCAGATCAGTGGTTCTCAATCTGCGGGTCCCCAGATGTTTTGGCCTACAACTCCCAGAAATCCCAGCCAGTTTACCAGCTGTTAGGATTTCTGAGAGTTGAAGGCCAATACATCTGGGGAGCCACAGGTTGAAAACCACTGAAATAGATGAAGACAATGAGGGCTGGGTAAACATTAAGAAGCCTTGTAAGACCTTTTGTTTCCTTGTAAGAGGCATTGTTAAATGAGTTATATTTGTATTTTCAATGGTCTTCAAATTTAGAAGGATCATAAAGTAACTACACAGAGACTGATACTTTAGTCTTAAGCAATTTAACTAGCTGATTACCATAGCAATCCTTTATAAACATGGCAAGGAACACATTGTATCTTATAAAGATCTTGGGCGCAGAATTTCCGGGCTAAATAAAAGTACCTTTTGCATCCTAGCAATATATGATGTTAATTCAGAGTCTGGAAAAAGATTTTTGTGAGACTGCCGTTCCCAGAAATCTCCAGCCAGCATGACCATATCGGGAGGATTTTGGGTGCTGGATTTTTTTTTTAAAAAAAAAATCCTGAATTTTATGATAATGCATGCCTGTACCCTTGCATTAAATAGCACTGAAGCAATTGACCCACACTGGCAGATGTTGCTTGAGCAGAAATTGCATCAGAAATTGATTGCTAGTCACTCTTTTATTCAGAGGGTTTCTTTCCTCCGAGATGTTTCTTTCTGTCATTCTTCCACGTCATTTCTAGTCTTCTCAAGCTGTTTTTAGTGCTTCTGAAACAGAAATTGCAGTTCTATTAAACCTGAAGATATTTTCTATTTCTGCTAAGCTTGGTGAGTTCTGAGTGGCAGGTGCCATTGGCTATTTTTATTCAGAGGGGTTTTCTTTCACTCGAAGACTGTTTTGCACATAGATGAACGCACAGTTTCTTTCTTGATATTCAGTTGAGACTTCAAAACACGTCATCTCAGCTTTTGTTTAAATCTCTTCTTTCTGCCCCATCCCTATTGGCCTTAATATCAAACCTGATGAAGAGTTCTGGAACAGCTGAAAGTTTACTGTGTGTTTCATTGTATTCAGATTGGCTCTCTTTTGTCCCTCTCTTTTTATCCCTACCTTTTGAAACACCTTCTCAGGTGATGAAATGCGGCTGTCTCCAAAACCGACACACAATTATGTGTGTTTGTTCTTGGCCTTGGAATATTTTCATAATGTGTGTGCGTTCAAGTTGTGTGTTGGCTTGTGGTGATTCCATGAATTTCATAGGGTTCCATGAATTTCATAGAATTCATAGTCAACTCTCTGCAATTAAGGTTTCAACCTTCACAGATTTCATCATTTGTTGATTAATTGCCACAATCCTATGTAATTTTAATAGAGATTTGTAAATTTGGCTCATATTCCCAATCTCTCTGCAAGACTGCAGGTGCAAGACTTATGCAACCCTGTTAAGAGTGGCATAGGTGGCATCACAGCTGCAAAAGAAGATGGATTAAATCCACAGATCACACTGTACTTTTTGTGTCTTATAATATGGGGGTCATTATATTTGCAGTTTTCTCACTTTCTTCACCTCACAAATGTAGTGGGCTGACTGTATAGTTTCAGCACTGTTATTCTTTGGTGGCTTTGTGTCCAAGTACTAAGCAGGAATTACCCTGCTTAGCTTTGGAGATAGATGGAATCTGGTGCCATGAGTCTATTTTAATAAACATGTGGTCCTCCTGTGCTGAATAAATAGATGTAGTCTTCATAGGGACGCTCGTCATTGTGTGGGAAGATTTTAGGAGCCAGTGTTACACATGCAGGTCGTTCTCTTTCAGGAATTGTCTGCTTTATTCATAAGCCATTTTGCTTAGTATACTGCTGGTTTTGTCGTGTTAAGTTGTCATTTGTAGCTTTCATATACACATAGCTGTGAAATATGATTTATCTGTATTTTGACCTTTAGCAAAGTTGGAAACCAAGGCATTTTGCTTTGTTTCCATTACTGCTAAGCATATAGGAGTCAAACCTTTACAAATCTGTGGATTTTCAAAAGACTTTTGTAGTAACTTCACAGCAATGCATCTGTCCCCTTGCCAAGCATACACATATTTATATATGCCAGTAAGATAATAAAATTAAAACAGCCGGGAGATTTAAACTTACATTTATATTGTCTCTCTCTCTCCAGGAAGCTGCACAAGCACTGATTTATGCTGCAATGGCAGGATCAACATTGGAAAATATTCCAGGGAAAATAAGTGAATATTTGGAAAGGGTTCAGGCCCTACATTCTGCAGGTTAGTAAACAAAACTGGAGGGGGGGGGGACCCAGCCTCCTCCTTGTATTTAAAGAATCTTCCAGCCCATCCTGGAATACCCTCACAATCCTAGTTCTTTGTCGAAGTGATTAAAACTGTGTTTGAAGTAGGAATATTGTGAAGGGTATATGTTCAATTTTCAGGGCCACATAATACCTTGTCACAGCTTGTAGACCTGGCATTGTGTGTGAAGTGCCTCCCAACATTAAATGTAGATTGGCTGAAGATTGCTCTCTTGCACTGAATAGGATACTCCGTTCTAATTTTCTCATTGCATTTTCAAAGTGTGATATTTAATTTCATCCCAGCTTTCCAGCATCACAAAAAACACTGAATTCTCTTTGAGAATGGCCTTATTCAACCTGCTCCTCTTATGCTTTCCAGATATGTTGTACTATAACTCCCATTTCCAAAGTGGGCTGATTTGGGATGATAGTGATTACAGTCCAGCAATCTGCCTGAAGACGTAATGGAGGCGGATTTATTGTAGCTTGCAGTCAATATAGGACAGTACATTTTTGGACATATGAATGGGATAGCTGACAAACATTGCTTCTATAGCAGATGGAAGTAACATGGTCTGTGGTCTTGTTTGCAAGCAAATGAGCTAACAAAATTTGTCATTGGTCAAATGAAAGAGCTTGTGATTTTCCTCCTAATCCAGTTCATTCTCAGAAAGTCGACCCTCTGAAGTCAAAGCAGCAGTTGGAGTTGGAACGGGCCCATTTCCTGGTTACTCAAGCTTTTGATGAAGATGAGAAAGGCAACGGAGATGAAGCAATAGAGCTCTACACGGAAGCCGTGGAGCTGTGTTTGAAAACAGTATGTTAAAGCTACCACATAACTTGGTGGAATTATGTTATGGTAAGACATTCTTCCATTTATTCAGATGCCTTTAAAATAGGGTGTGTACACATATCATGTTTGGGGATCTCAGAGCATTGGCTCGATATGATGGAGGAGGAAGCCTGTGGAAGGAAATCTGGGAAAAATAATTTTCTGAGTGAGTGGAAACTGGTGGGTTATGCTGCCAGCCACTCTTATCAAGTCAGGTTAGTGTAAAACATGATGTGAATGCACACCCTTGGATGCTGGATTAAAAAGTGGTACTTGTATTTCTTATTTTGGGATGAGATTTGTCTGTATTTTCTTATTTTACACACTTTTCCTTGCATTAAATGGCATATCTTGCATCCACACTCCAGGTATATTTTTGGAAACAAGTTTCCTGTCCATTTACTGTGAAAGCTATTTGATGTGAATACACCTCCTGTATTAAATGGGGCTAAAATACAAAGAAGATAATTTCAACCCCTTTTCAACCTTGGTGGGCCCAGTCGACAATGATTATGTATCTTATTGAAGAGCTATATCTTGTATATTTCATACTTTATACAGAGTTAACTGCTTAATTGTACCCTCTTAGATGCTTGTTTGACTAATTTACACCTTTAGCCAAAGTCGTCCAGTTGTGTTTTTAATAGTATATATTGTTTTATTGTTTATGACTTTGAATGTTTGCTGCTGTTGTTTTTGTTTTTGTAAGCCACCCTGAATCCCTCTGGGGAGAGAGGATGGGATGGAAATAAAATTTTATATTATTATTATCTGTGCACACTGATATCAATCTAACCCTAGTCAATGCAGATACCACTTTTTAAACACAAAGCCAGCCAATAGTAAAAAAAAAATTGTTACAGGAAGAGCTCACTATCATGATGTAACTCCACCAAGTGCGGTTATTTCCTTCTGATTTCTTGATGAACTGTTTTGAAAGAGCATAATGGAAAATACCTTGCTACTTAATGGCCAGAATTCTTGCTCCAGCATAGCAATTGTGTAGTATATATGAATGGTTTAAAAAGAAGTAGCTGAAATTTCTTTACAGTTGACCTCTTGGATATTGTATCTTTGTATGATGTACTAGCTTGACACTATTTATGGGTTAAAGTATATTATATGAAGGCTTCCTTCAGCTCATCTTTGTTGCATTAAGAAAATGCTTCAGTTCCTGTAATGCAGGTCACAAAAGCTTGGAAATCCTGTAGCAGCATGGGGGGTGGCGGTTGTGGAGAGTTGGCAAATGTATTCAATTAATGTATTCAGTTTAATAAGCAAAACCCTCATGAAATTTCTCTCAATGATTTCCTTGGCAGCCAAAGAATATGCTTCCACTAGAAAAGTGGTCAAAAAGCATCCCTTGGGCTACATGTAGAGGTTGACATGTCACCAGATTTGTTATTTTTTATTTTAAAAAAACACTTCTCACATCATCAAGGTGGTGTCAGACTGATTTTCACCAAGGACTACATCAGTCTTATATGGTTGCCTTCAAAGGGGTGTTCGTAATTATAAGACTATAAATGTAACTATGTTGTCCTTGCATTGATAACCTTGCGGGGCCAATAAAATGGATTCAGCCTATGGACTTTGTTGGGCGAGTGAGCTTATTAACAAAAGACCCTCCTCATAAATTTACAGCAGAGTAACTCAGCAGCAGCAGCGTACCCAGCACCAGTAGCCAAAAGTGATTAAAATAATAAAAACACAGAGACCAAGTTTATCTCTTCCATAGGCGACTTTTATTTATAGTAAAATAAAATGGTTGTACTATTTACAAGAACAAGGTTTCCATAACACAAATAAAGTTCTTTATACTTCCTTCCTTCTTTCCACGCTGGGCTTCTTTCTCATACAGATAAACAGCTTCGATCTTACAGAGCCTCCTCTCACATCAAAGTTACACAGGAGGTTCACACAGGAGCTTTCTACACACAGGAGCCTTCACGCACTGGAGCTACACAGTAGCTTTTTAAACAACAGCCTTAGCACTGAAGCTTCACACACGATGGCCTTTAGCCTGGGGCTTCCTCTCATCGAAACTTCTCACACCAGGCCTTCTCACACTGAGGCCTACCTCAAACTGAGGCCTACTAACACAGTAAGGCCCTTCTTCCACAGAGACCTCTCACAGACTGAGAGCTACCTCATTGAGGCTACTAAGCTACAGGAATACCTGCTTATATAAAACTACAGCTTTTTCATTGCATCCATTTAATCCTTTCAATGCTTGACTCACATTTTTGTAATTAAAAATGACAGACCTTGTGTTGGAAATGTGTGACTTGGACCATACATACATTGTGAAGTAGCTGTTGATGTGGACATTTACAAGTGATGAACATTTGGGAGTATTGTAGTTGTAGTAGGGCAAGATTTCCTGCATCTTGAAAATGTATGTCTTTTAATGGGGACAGGTGAGGCTACCTACATGAAAACAGTGTAGCTTATTCCAGTACCGTACAGTATATCTTATACTAACATTGGCTTTTGAAAGAACTGTATATCACTAAATTCCTGGCTGTACGTTGTTATTTCTTATTCAATGTATTTTTCCCTTTTCTTTTAATAAAAATATTTATTATTAGCATGTAACATTGTCTAGTCAATTTCTTTGGCAACTAACTAGACACAGAGGATTTTGTGAATTGTGTAACAGCTTTGATATGTGCAGGTTCAACCATGTTTGAATTATGCGGCCATTATTGCTCTAGTGAAAATAAAAGTTTTTTTGTATTATTTTAGAGCAGAGGCATTGAACGACTCAAAGCCATCTCAAAAAGACAAGCCAGCATCAGTGAAAGCGAATCAGCCTGTGAGAACCTTTTTCCCACTGGGACCTGATTTTTCCCTGAACGATAAGCCTCAAACTGTTAGACCTGTGCATGCCAGTGAACCTCAGGGCCAGCGCTACACGGCAGAAGAGATTGAGGTGCTCAGGTAATAGCAGGAAATAAAGTCTAACAAAGCTTACTAATGGCCAGAGGGTTTTCTTTTATTTTTGTAGTGGCCTCAAACTCAATTTTGGAAAAAGTTTCTCCTGCAGCATTTCAGCATTTTGTGCAGCTAAATTTATTTTTTTGTTTCTGGGATTTGTACCCCGTCACTTCTCAACCCCCGAAGGGGGACTCAGGATGGCTTACATTAGTAACGGCACAAGGCTGTTACATCACAAATACAATAGTAAATCACAATCACCAACATAACATTAAAACAACATAGTCATTAAAACCTGTATATAAAACATTCGTTAAAATCATAAAAACAAGTCACAATGTCATCTGCTGCAACACCATTCAGTCAATGTCCATTAAAGTGCATAATGGACATTGCTGCCCAAAAGCCCAGTCCCAGAACCACGATTTAATTTTTTTTCCTGAAAGCCAGAAGGGATGGGGTCGATCTTAACTCATTTGGGAGTGCGTTCCATAGTTGGGGGACAATAGCCAAGAAGGCCCTGTCTCTTGTCCCCGCCAAACGCATTTGCGATATTGGCGGAAGCAAGAGCAGGGCCTCCCCAGACGATCTTAGGCTACGAGATGGAACGTAGAGGCAGATGCGTTCGGACAAGTAAGCTGGGCCAGAACCATATAGAGCTTTATAGGTCAATACCAGCACTTTGAATTGGGCTCGGAGATGGACCGGCAGCCAGTGGAGCTGACACAACAGCGGGGTGGTATGTTCCCTGTATGTCGCTCCAGTCAGTAATCTGGCTGCTGCCCGTTGGATTAGTTGGAGTTTCCGAACCGTCTTCAAAGGCAGCCCCATGTAGAGCGTGTTGCAGTAATCTATTCATGAAAAAAGCCAAAGCCAAATTACATCTCCCAGGCTTCTATAAAATTGGCAGTTAAAGTGGTGTCTAACTGCATTAATTCCAAGTGTAAATGTACCCCTAGTCAAACACTGCTACACCACATTGTTTTAGCAAAAATTAGAGGAAGCAATTTCAGACTTTTGAAATTGGGTCCTCCATTGTGTCGATCCTACTCGGAGAAATTTACTTCATCAGTACGTTACGAGGCCGTTATGATAAGAAATAAATGGTTTTATGCTTCTAATATCTTGCATGTTGTGTTAACAGGAAGACATCAAAGATAAATGGTATTGAGTATGTTCCCTTCATGAGCGTTGACCTGAGAGAGCGTTTTGCTTTTCCACTTCCTTTTTCGTAAGTGAATATAAGTTTATATGCTCAATGAAATGTTTTTTGTCTCTTAAACTCTTGAGAGTGTTCACTATCAAGTGAACAATAGCTATACTGTTCCTTTAATCTTACTATGCAAAAAGCAAACCTCATTGCTATCTGCTCATCTTTATTGTACTCATTCATATATAAAAGGCACTGTTGTCGATTACCATCAAGGTAAACCTCGGGCAAAGCATTGTCCCATGTAACCATTATAAGAGGAAATGGAAATGTATAATAAAGTAAATGTAGGAAGGTATTTGGCTTCTAAATGTATAAAAGTGACAGGAATCAGGTAGCCCTCAAAATATTGTTGAACTACAATACTAAGCCTCATTCTTCATCATTTGCTGCTGGAAGTTGCAGTCCAGCAATTGTAGGAATTATGTGAGGAGCCAAATAATTCCTACCATTGGTCTAGGAGAAATTAGAAGAGGGAATATCTAAGAATATAGAAGCTAAGTATCTTTGGACCTCAGAATCATTGTTGATCTAACATTACAGCTTTGCCAGTGCTTCCCTTAGTTTGCATTATTTTCCTCAGTTGAGGCAGCCATAGCTATAGGCATTCTGAAATTCTTCCTGCATCTCTTGTCATTCTTAAACCAGGAGCATCCGAGGAATTGGATTTTAATCCATAATATCACATGCTAAAATATATTAATTAGTTTAAAAGGTATTACAAAGCTAACTTGACTATATTAACTTTGGGTAGTAATCAGTAGTTATTATTAAATGTTATTGGTGTTCAGATTTCAAATTGCAACAGAACCTGAAAAAAACAATAATTGGAAATCATACGGCACAACTTTTATTGTGAGGAGATATCTTTTTGTCTTATGGTTTATAGATTCCAAGCAGTTTTGACCCATTTGTGGAGTATTCCAGGTGTAAAGCCAAATTTAGGTCTAAACAGCCAAGATCTCAGAAGCCAGATTTCTCCAAACTGGTGTTTTTCAATGTCTGCAGATGAACTCCCTTCATTCACAGCCACCATGACCAGTTGTTGGCCATTGTTTATGTACCTGGTTAGAATGATGAGAATTATAGGCCAGTGTGTTTCTAGTTGGGTACAGCTTTTATAGGAGAGTATTGGCATTGCAAGAAATGAAATGTAACTTATCTCCAGTGTTATGATGATAAACAAGTTGTAAGGCAAAGTAGAAGCCAATACAAGATCATTCTGGGAGGGGAAACTACTCTAAAATAAAGCATCCAACAACAAACAGGATACAAACGTTGAGCATCATCTCATTAGCGAGCAAAGCGTGAAGTTCCATATGATGTGGCTGTAAAGAATTCAGAGTTTAGGAGGCAAACATGCAAAGTCCAATATTAAAAATTACAAACGGTTTATTTACAATAAAAAGAAATAACTGCATTTCTGAATAATTGAGAACTGGGTCTGAGCTACTCTAACACCCATCTCTTCTAAAGTTTTAAGAGAGGGAAAAACTCAATCACTACATCTCTCCTGACACACAAGCACTCAGCACATACTCTATACGTAAGAAGGCAGAAGTTAGATTCAAAAAGCTTGCAGTAGATAAGTCTCAATTTTAAACAATCAATCAGAATGAGAGCAGAAAGAAAAGAGAAGAAAAAGATAGATTCCCAGCTGTGCTCCTGGAGACATGGGGGAAGGGAAACCCTTATTCTATAGTAAGCTAACTAAACTGTTCCTCATTGAGGACTTGAGACTCGGGCAGTGTGGGGTTGAATTCCAACAATTCAAAGAATGAAAACTAATTAACTGAACTGGGGAAGCCAGGAATCAGAGAGAACAAGAATATTAGAATGGACTGCCCAGCATCTTTAATGGGTAGGTGGAAAATCTACCTTAGTCTGGAAATTACTGCTTGAGAAAATAGAATTTTACATTTCATAAATACTTCTGATTTTTTTTCCAATTCAGAGATAAATGTGGCAAGTTGCCTTTGTCTCCCAAGCAAAAAGCCATGTTTTCTCGATGGGTAAGGCCAGATGACATAACAAACAATCCCACCATGATCTATACTGTGTCCAGCTTCAGCATAAAACAGGTAGGGATCCATTTTATGTCCCATCTTCTTTTTCTGCATCTGTCATTAGGAAGAGCACAGTTTTTATGATCAGTTTGGGGGTGCTATGGTTTTTGCTATAAATGGGTTTTTTATTGACTTTAAGGGTTTAAAATGTTTATTTTAATATTGTTCACATTTAATTCGGTTTAATGTTTGTATGTTTTTAGGTTTTCAATTGTATTGTATTGGTTTTATTGTGAACTACTTTAAGTCTCTTTTTGAGAGAGAGAAAACGGAATACAAAGAAGACCTAGTAGTAGTAGTAGTAGTAGTAGTAGTAGTGATAGTGTGTTTGAATTTAGCTCCTACTCAGTAGGACATCCTTATTTCCTCTTTGGCGTATCCTTTTTTTCTTTTGAGGTTCTGAATAGAGAAAGGCAGGATATAAATTAATAATGAGATAACTTCTTGTTTTTCAGACAATCGTGTCAGATTGTTCTTTTGTAGCTTCACTTGCAATTAGTGCAGCATATGAGCGACGATACAATAAGAAGTTGATTACCAGGTATGTCGGACTTGTAGAATTATGTTATTTCATTATTTATATTTTGGTTTTATTTTGATGTTTGTGTTAGAAATAAAACATTACTGTGCTCTTCATTCGTTCTGTGGTGATTTAAACTTGCTCTAGCCACATTTCACCCACACAAGTGTACCTACTCTGAATAGATCCTGCGAGAACTGTCTTCTCATTCTTTTCATGGCACTTGAGTCATAAAACTTTAGTTGTATGTCATTGTGTATTCATGATGGTATCTAAACCCAGCCATGTAAACCTCAGAATCTTTATTTTCGCAACATTAAAAACTTGTATTTAATGTATGACTTAATTTGCTGTGATTCTATGATTGCCATAAAATGGAGACTGAAACAAACAGGAAGTGAGGCCCTAAAATTATTTCTTTATTAAAAAAAATCTCCCTTTTGTTGTTTCTGGCGTGTTTCTCCGTTGAGATTTCTCTTTTTCAATATAATGAGGCACAAATAAACACTGAACAACACAATGCCATTCTTCCATTAGTTCTTTTTTAAAACTTATTTTTATTAAGTTTTAAAGGTAATTACATCGAAAGTGGGGGGAAACATGAGTTAGTGGTAGTAGAAAGAACCGAACGGAAGAATAGATGAGAATTAAAAGAAAGAAAAAGAAATTAAAAAATAAAAACAAAAAAGGGGGGAAAGCCGACAAAAATAAAAATTGACTTCTCAAAGTCTTTGGAGATATCTACATTAAAGATTCAATAGTTTCTTGATAATTGTCCATGTTAGTTATCTTCTATCGACTTTAATCACACATCAACAATCTCTGTAATCCAGGTGATTTTTTGGTTTTGAATAAAGTCTTTGAATCCAGCCCAATCCATTTTTTCATTTTTACCTTTTAATCTCAAAGATAATATGTCCATTTGGATTATGTCCATCATTTTGCAAATCCATTCTTCCATTAGTTCTTAAATTGACAACACTATTGAAACAAACTTGTATGATTCACAGCATTTCTGCAAAGTATCTCCTAATTTTTCTTCTTTTTTATCACTTTCCCTCTTCTTTGGAATAGCATCATTTACCCACAAAACAAAAAGGGAGAGCCAGAATATAATCCTTGTGGGAAATACATGGTCAAGCTTCATATCAATGGTGTCCCCAGGAAGGTAAGAAATTGGATGCTTTACTAGATTGCTGAAGGGGTGCATTACGCAGATTACACAATTCCTTGTAAGTATCTATAGCAGTCATAGGCAAACTGCGGCCCTCCAGGTGTTTTGGACTTCAACTCCGACAATTCCTAATAGCCGGTAGGCTGTTAGGAATTGTGGGAGTTGAAGTCCAAAACACCTGGAGAGCCGCAGTTTGCCCACACCTGATCTATAGTCTGGATTTTGAGAACTGTTCTTGTCTTGAATTTCTTCAGAGCACTGTGTACAGCAGCCTTCTTATTTGAACTTGTCTGTTTGACCTTATTTTCTGTACTGTTTTTCCAGGTAATCATTGATGATTTCTTACCGGTAGATCACAGCGGAGAACTTCTTTGCTCTTATTCAAACAACAAAAATGAACTTTGGGTGTCTCTCATAGAAAAAGCTTACATGAAAGTCATGGGAGGGTATGATTTCCCAGGATCCAATTCTGTGAGTATCCATTTTTTTAAAGCAAAGTGGTTGGCTGGAGAAGATTAAATAGATTGTTAGATTTAGGAGTTGTTATTGTGCTTTTTCCATCATTGCAAAACATCTTTGTTCCACCAAAATTCTAGATATGTAACACATTTTCGGTTTCCTGTTTGTGTCTGACTCTTCAGCTCTTGCTGCTATAACATTTTCAGTTGAATTTTTACAAAGACTCATTATATTTAAAACCCAAAAGAGTGCAGTCATATGCTACCGTGCTGTCTTTTCCAAACTTCAATCTATGTATTCTTGGTGTTCTGCAATCTGAGGTGCTTTCAACAAATCAATTTGCAAACCACTTTTTTTTGGCTCAATGCTGAATCCTTGTAAACGATTTCATGTTTGCCTGTACAGAAAAGAAATGAACAAAAAAGTTTCAGAGCAGAAGCTGTTATTAAAATGCCTGTTTATTGAGAACTGTTGTAAAGGTGGCAGTGTTTATAAAGATAACACTGGTATGATTACTTGTGCCCCATTGTTACTGCTAATGAACGCTATATACATTTCAGAATATTGATCTACATGCATTAACTGGCTGGATACCTGAAAGGATTGCTATGCACTCAGATAACCAAACCTTTAACAAAGACAGTTCCTTCAGAATGCTCTATCAAAGGTAAGTTATGAATAGTTTTAAAGAGGTTGCAGACACAATATGATAAACATAATCTTGACAATATTTTTCATTAGATTTACTTTTTTAGAAAGAGTGAGGACATTTATGACTAGGTAGACTTTTTTATATCTATCTATCTGTGTTTTTACTGAGACAGATTGACTTAGAACAGTGGTTCCCAACCTGTGAGTTAAAATGTGGTCTGCGGCCTCACTTTTACTACACCATTGCAACAAGAGCAACTGGTCTTGTGAAATCCTTTTATAGTGCCAAGGCTTATTAAATATGTTTTTTTGTGGAAGAGCAGATGACTACTGGGTGGCATATGTTCTGCATAAGAAACTAGAGCTGATGTGGTCTATCCAATGCAGTTTTCTGAATCATTCCCCCAAATAACCAAACCAAATATAAAGTTGATCAAAAACTGATTCATAACCCTTTTGGTACTAATGTTGGAGAGTGGTCGCTGGTCAAAATGGTCCTTGGTCAAGTGGTCCCTCTTTTGAAGTGCTCCCTCTTCAAAAATAGGTTGAGAACAGCTGATTTAGAAGATGACATGCTTGGGCTAAAAGAAAGCCAGCATGGTGTAGTAGGGCCTTAGGCCCTTTCTTAACTGCCATATAAAATCCAGATTATCTGCTTTGAACATTATTTATTTATTTATTTATTTATTTACATCATTTCTTCCCTCCTCTCTTCTCAACCCCCGAGGGGGGACTCAGAGCGGCTTGACAAATGGCAACAATTCGATGCCGATGCACAATATAAATACAATATAAAACCATAAACATTCAGCATTAAAATACAGTTAGCATTAACACGTAATACACATTCACTTAAGTTAAAAACAGTGTTCCGTCCACAACATGAGCATTGAGCCATGTCCATCAACTTGCCATTACAATTCCAATCCAAAGTACTGCATTGTGCTAATGTGCAAAAGCCTGGTCCCATAGCCAAGATTTTACTTTTTCCTGAATGCTAGGAGGGATGGGGTTGATCGTATGTCGCTTGGAAGCGCATTCCACAGGCGGGGAGCCACCACCGAGAAGGCTCTATCTCTCGTCCCCACCAACCGCATTTGAGACATAGGCAGAAGCGAGAGCAGGGCCTCCCCGGATGATCTTAAATTACGAGGGGGGACGTAGAGGCATATGCGTTCGGACAAGTAAGCTGGGCCAGAACCGTATAGAGCTTTAAAGGTCAAAACCAGCACTTTGAATTGAGCTCGGAAGTGGATCAGCAACCAGTGGAGCTGACACAACAGGGGGTGGTATGCTCCCTGTATGTAGCTCCAGTTAGTAATCTGGCTGCCGCCCGTTGGACTATTTGCAATTTCCGAACTGTCTTCAAAGGCAGCCCCATGTAGAGTACGTTGCAGTAATCTATTCGGGATGTGACCAGAGTGTGGACGACCGTAGCCAAATCAGACTTCCCAAGGTATGGGCACAGCTGGATTATCTGACAGTGTAGACTCATATAATCCAGTTCAAAGCAAATAATGTGGATTATCTGCTTTGATCATCCGTATTATATGGCAGTGTAGAAAGGGTCTTAGTCTCACAAGAAGGCTGTAAAAACTGGCATGTTTTGGGCAATAGGTCATCTTTGTTTGGACTAAGATAAAAGGATGTAAATATTTTTCAGTAACTTAGTATTTCAGGTGCCATGAGCAGACATGGATTGCTTCTATCAAATGCTTGGAAACTGGCTTCATTCGAAGTTTTAGGAACTAAAGTCCTTCTAGAATATGTTTTCCCAACTATATTTTGGGGATTCATTTACACACTCTCTTCTGCTCCTAGTGTATTAGCTGTGAGTGACATTAATTATGATATAATGTATGCTATCAAACTTTTCTGACTGCCATCTGCCCCTTTCCCCTCCATTAGAGTTGTTAATGGACACTAAAACGCAGAAACAGCAAAGCTTGTTCAGTCTTCTTGGAAGCAAATCCTAAAGCAAATTTTCTTGTTCTTGGCCAGATTTCACAAGGGAGATGTGCTCGTAACAACAGCGACAGGTATGATGACGGAAGAGGAGGGAGAAAGATGGGGTTTAGTGCCAACCCATGCCTATGCTGTCTTGGATATTCGAGAATACAAGGTATTCAGTGAATAACTTTTGAAATGCCTTCTTCAGATTGCCAGTTTGTTTTGTATTGCCCCTTTGTAGCATTGCTCAAAAGAAGGGAAGCTTTAAAGTATCTCTTCCAGATCAAGTTCAATGATTGAGATAAGTGTTTGCTCTCCTATACTTTCAGAAAGACGTGTTCAAATGGAGTAATCCAAATTCTTTTTATTTCCCATTTCTCCAGGGACTTCGATTCCTCCAGTTGAAAAACCCCTGGAGCCACCTGCGCTGGAAAGGAAGATATTGTGAGAATGATATGAAAAACTGGACCCCTGAACTCCAGAAATACTTGAATTTTGATCCCAGAACTGCTCAGAAAATAGACAATGGTAAGGAATGGTATATATGAAAGGTTAAGAAAACACAATTACAGATGAGTGGCTCACTTCTCCCCCAGTCCATATGGAACAAGTTGGAGCTTTAAAAGTATTGAAGAAACGTCAGCTACATAGCATGATCAGTAGGACTTTATATAAATTCATAATTCATTTTCTTCTTTCCAATAATTGATGTGTCAAAACACAGTTTTCCCTGGTGATATGTTTCCCTTACGTCTCTTTGTTTCAATACCCACTGGACTGTTGTCATGCAGAAATGTCTAGGATAATAAGGGAAGTTTTGGGGGTTCTGATGGCTTTGTGAACTGTATAGGGACTCAGGAGAAGATTCACAGTCGTGTTCGAAAAGTAGGTGCTTCTCTGCCTTTTAGTTTACAGGATCTTTGACCGTTGCTTTTTATAGCATGTGTGTTAGTTGGCTTGTTGAGAAAATATATCACACGATTCTCCTTTTGTAGGAATTTTTTGGATCTCCTGGGAAGACCTGTGCCAATATTATGATGTTATTTATTTGAGCTGGAATCCAAGTCTTTTTAAGGAATCTACATGCATTCACAGGTTCGTCCAATATAAAAATTATGCAAGACCATTATGTTTCCAACAAGCCTACAGCATTATTTTCTTGTGTACTCTAATGGGAGTGTATGTCTCAGTCAATATATCAGAGACTATATTGGATATGAAATAGAATGCGTAACTAAATCGGAGCAATATAATTTTGTCTTCGTGTTCCTTCCCTATCATTAGCCTTTTTGGGCTAAATTGTCTCTCTAAAATTAGGTGCTCATTCGATTTGTGTCATACAGTAATCTTAGTGCTGAGCAAAAGCCAAAAGGGGAACTGCTTCAGGAGCTCCTTTTTAAGGGACATCGCCTCCAATTTTTATGGTCTCGGCTCAATACTATGCGATCCTTGGATTTGTAGATTGGTGAGGGATCAGTAATACACTTTAATAATACACTTTATTTCAATTACACTTTATTTCAATTCCTTTTTACTTGAACAACGACATACAATACACATATAAGGTAAAGACCTTCCCCTTTTATAATCTCTGACGTTTGGAAGCAATGCTCAACTTCTGGCTATGAGGAGGTGCTGTTCCATTTTTCCATGCTGAAGGAGCCTGCTGTCCATAGACATAGGCATGTCTGCATGGAGCACCCTTTCACCTTCCCACCAAGGCGGTACCTATTGATCTACTCACATTGTATGCTTTTGAACTGCTAGTTTACAAGATCTTTGACCGTTGCTTTTTATAACATGTGTGTTAGTTCCCCTACCAACCCCAGAGGTCACTTAGTTCCGAACAAATGAACCTCCTGGAAGTACCAACCTTCAAAGCAATCCGTCTTACATCGACCCAGCGCAGAGCCTTTTCTGTAGTGGCGCCGTCAATTTGGAACACTCTTCCTAGCAATGTATGGGCCATGCAGGACCTTCTCTCCTTCCGCAAGGCCTGCAATACTCATCTTTTCCGGCTAGCCTTTGATTGCTAGGCCAGAAATCTTTTTTCAGCTAGTTTAATATGTATGCTTTTACCTTTGTGTGTTTTACCTGATTGTAAGCCGCTCCGAGCCCTCGGGGAGTGGCGGCGTACAAGTCCAATTAATTAATTAATAGGCAGACGCTAGGGCTGACAGTCAGGAGCTCACCCCGACTCGTGGCTTTGAACTGTTGACCCTCCAGTCGGCAGCCTTTGGCTTTAACCGCTGTGCTACTGCCAACTTTTTAAAACTACAGGTCCCATGATTCCATAGCATTGAACCAAGGCAATTAAAGTGGATTCATTCTACAGCATAGCTGCATCCCAAGGTTTTCCTTTCCATTGCTAGAAGTTTTGGTGTTCAAAATTACAAAGAGTGCACTGTATACCACTGCGAATTACATTTGACAGCAAATGCTTTTTTGGCTTCAAAGTTTTGAAAATTGAGGTGCACATTAGATTCGATGGTGCACTAGACTCAAGTAAATACAATATTTAGTTTCCCCTTACATTTGTTTCCTCATCCTCGTGGCCTCTTCATACTTCTTTCAGGAACCTTTCTCACGTCCAGAGAACTAGCCCAGGACTTGAGTGTAACTCAAAGATTGGATAATATGCAGGGTATAGAACTTAATTACTGTAGCACATCATGCTGAGATGACCTTGGCATGCATAGGTTTTCTGCCACTCTATTTGCTTTGCTCCTTATAAAGGAGTGTTCCTTCCCAGCTAATATCTTACAGTGTCAGAATCACCATCATTTGAAATTAATGCCTCTGTCGGAAACTTCAGGACAAATTGAATTTTGTATGTAGGAATTGCAATTTCTTTAAGCAAAGCACTGTTTGCATCCACCCTGACTTCTTTCTCTGTTTATCCTTTTCTTTAGTACTTGGGATGCAAAACAGGGTCCCATGAAAGATGCTTACAGCCTGGCTAACAATCCACAGTACAAACTGGAGGTTCAGTGCCCACAAGGTGGTGCTGCTGTCTGGGTTCTCCTCAGCAGACACATCACAGACAAGGTAGGAATATGTGCTGTATTTTTCCAAACACATAGCACGGAAGTGCAATCTGACCCCTGACTCACGATACCAACGGGAGGAGGGCAAAAGAGCACTGTATGAGCCTGCCTGTGTCTTGAGATCTTTTGAAAAGGCCCTTCTCACTGTCCCACCACCTTACAGGGGTATTTTTGGTGGGAACACAAGGGAATACCTTCTCGGTGTCTGCTCCCAAGCTCTAGAACTCACTTTCTAAAGACATTACACTGGTTTCCTCCTTCTATCCTTTTATAGGCAGCTGTACACCATTGTGTTATGGAATGTCTTTGAGGGCTCTCGGCTCAAGGGTAATGGGCCTTTTATGTGCTTTACTGTTTACATTTGTAGGTTTTATTAATGGATTGCTTTTAGCTTCTTTTAATTTTATTGATAATTTGATTACATTTTTAACTCCATCTCTAGCTGTAACTGATTTGATTTTCATAAATCACCTTGCGTTCCTGATAGGGGGATATACATTGTAACAATGGTAACAACACATTTCTTAGAACTCGTTCTGTTCCACTAAGTCAGTGTTTCTCAACCTTCCTAATGCCGCGACACCTTAATACAGTTCCTCATGTGGTGGTGACCCCCAACCATAACATTATTTTCATTGCTACTTCGTAACTGTAATTTTGCTACTGTTATGAATCATAATGTAAATATCTGATATGCAAGGAGTATTTTCATTCACTGGACCACATTTGGCACAAATACCCGATATGCCCAAATTTGAATACTGGTGGGGCTGGGCGGGATTGATTTTGTCATTTGGGAGTTCGAGTTGCTGGGATTTGTAGTTCACCTACAATCAAAGAGCATTCTGAGCCCCACCAATGATGGAATTGAACCAAACAGCACATAGAATTCCCATGACCAATAGCAAATACTTTAAGGGTTTAGAGAGCATTGACCTTGAGTTTGGAAGTTGTAGTTCATCTACATCCAGAGAGCACTGTGAACTCGAACAATGATGGATCTAGACCAAATTTGGCACAGATACTCGACATGCCTAAATGTGAACACTGGTGGAGTTTTGGGAAAATAGACCTTGTCATTTGGGAGTTGGAGTTGCTGGGATTTATAGTTCACCTACAATCAAAGAGTATTTTGAACCTTACCAACAATAGAATTGGGCCAAACTTCATACACAGAACCCCATGATCAACAGAAAATACTGTTTTCTGATGGTCTTTGGCGACCCCTCTGACACCCACTCACGACCCACCCAGGGGTCCCGACCCCCAGGTTGAGAAACGCTGCACTAAGTGCACTAATCTTCCAACCAAGCTGTCTAATAGAATACAGGCAGTCCCCAAGTTACGAACAAGATAGGCTGTGTAGGTTTGTTCTTAAGTTGAATTTCTTTGTAAGTAGGAGCAGGTACATCTTTTAAGTGTAACTCCAGCCAAAAATAAATATTTTTAGCTTTGGATAGCATAGGGAAGGCTTAACACCCCATGGTGTCTGTCTTGCTATCTGTGCCCCTTTTCAGAAGATTTCATCTCATTTTCTGACCCTTTGATAAGTGGATTTTGAAAAAATTGGCTTGTTGCAGAAACAAGGATTTGTGATAAAGCTTCAGTGGCGACACCTTTTCCCATGATAACGCTCAAGCGTGAATTTCCCTCCTGAGGGGTAGATTTCCCTCACTTCCTGTTGTCTCACCTGTTCTTAATTAAGGGTTGTTCGCAAGTTGGATGTTTGTAACTCAGGGACTACCTGTATACCATAAGAAAACACCTCCTGTACTTTGAAAATAAATGAATAAATGACAAGCTTTTGCCTGACAGAAATTTGGCACACAGAACTGCATCAAAAATTTGGCCTTTGAGTAAATTGTAGAAAACTTAAACATGAGTTTGTCTTTTTTGTCCTATGTCAAATCTTAGATGAATAAGAAAATAGTAACGCAAATAAATGTTACTTTAGGAGTACCGTACATGGAGTATACACTAGTAAACTTGTACTTGTAATTGGTTTTTTCACAGGATGACTTTGCACGCAATCGAGAATTCATCACAATGGTTGTATACAAAACAGACGGGAAAAAGGTTTACTACCCTGGTAAGGGTCAACATCCTGTCTTCCCCATAGGACAGGTTGGGCAGCCACAGTGGTTCCAAGGGTCAATTACCTGCCTCTAAAACCCCATCAGGGTCATACAAATTGCCAAAAATGCCTCCCATCAAAGTCTGTGTTTGCTTACAAAAATATGACCTTTTTATGATTGAGAAGTTACTTACTGGTGAGCTACTGTTTCTTAGAGATTTGAAGGAGTGATTGTTCATCTTATAACAGTTTTGGGTCCAGAAAGGCAGTTATCTGTGAGCCTTGTTATTGGAAGATTTGTTCCTCAACTTGTATTAGAGAATCTCAGTACAGTGTAGAATACAAACAACGCACTCTGTTTAAAATGATTTAAAACAGAGATAATAAGTTGACGTTGTGTGCCTGGTATGTCATTTCTGTCTTATGGCAACCCTCTCATGTGGTTTCCTTGACAGAATTTGTCCTGGGGAGGAATGCCTTTTCCTTTGAAGTTGAGGGTGTGACCAAGTGTCACCAAGATCACCAAGTGATTCAAACACTATCCATGCATTTCTTAGAAAAACATTCAAACCACTACACCAATAGCTTAGACAGCCCATTAAACAATGTAACAGGGCAAAACAAGATGGTTTAAACCAGTTAAAACAGCATTTTCATTCAGATTTGAATGAAAATTAATTGCGAGTATGTCCCAGAGGCAGTCGTATCAAGCTCTTTTCTTATTTAGTGCCAGAACAATATCAGTGTGGGCAAGAATATTCCACTCTAGAGTGCCACAGCAGAACAGGCTTGCATTTTGGACCAGCTACAGCAGGCGTGGGCAAACTTCGGCCCTCCAGGTGTTTTGGACTCCAACTCCCACAATTCCTTTTTTTAAAAAAAATATTTTTATTAGGTTTTGCATTATTCATTGTACAAATACATTTACATATAACATGTGGGTTGAAAACACGGGGCATGAAGGTTGGGCGGGGGAGGGGAGGGGTTGGTGAGGGGTAAGAAGGGGAGGTTGGGGAGGGTGGTTTTAGACATAACACAAATAGACACATGTTGACTTCCATTCAGCCTAAAAGTGGCTTGCCTATTTCTTTATAAAATTAGAAATAAAGATTTTGATTGTTTTTCGGTTGTTTCTTCTAGTTTCTTATTTTGTAAACATATCAGTTGGCTATAAGTTAGCCTTTTAATCTTTCTTAAATGAGTTTATTGGACTCCAATCCGTTTGTTTTCTTGGTTGGCCTGAGTTTTTGCTTAGGAGGAAGGTTAGAGTATCCATGTCTTTTATATCATGAAGTTTATGCAGCCAGTCTTCTTGTTGTGGGGTTTCCCCTGATTTCTATATCCTGGCAAAGACAATTCTTGCTGCCGTCGTCATGTACATGAAGAGCTTTTCCCTGTTTGTATCCATAAGCCTGTCTTTGTCTGAGAGACCCAGGAGATAGTAGTCGGGCTTCGGATATTTTACTTTTAAAATGTTCTGGGTAGTCTTATGTATCATCCTCCAATAATTTGTTGTTACGGGGCAGGACCACCACATATGAAAATAACTGCCTACCTGCGTATGGCACTTCCAGCAGTTTGGATTACTGTTTTTATACATCATCCCGATTTTTGGGGTGGTGATATGCCAGCGATGGAACATTTTGAGCCAGTTTTCTTTTAGCTCTGTGGTGTATGTAAATTTGATTTTTTTTGTTCCATATTAGTTGCCATTCCTGCATCTTAATTTGTCTGCCGAGGTTTTTGGCCCATTGGGTCATGCAGTTTTTTATGCTTTCTTCTTCTGTTGCCCACTCTAGCAGTTTGTTGTAGATAATTGTGATGTTCTTTTTGTTTGATTTAATTAATTTTCCCCAAAAGTCTTCGTCCTCGTGGAAGCCAACTTTTTTGTCTAAGTTAAATATCTTTCTTAATTGAAAATACTGGAGCCAGGTTATATTTTCTAATGTTTGTTTTAGTTCTTCTTGGGTTATAAGATCCATGGCTCCATCTAACTTTTTCAGTAAGGTTTTATATCTTGGCCATGTGATCCATCCTTGGAGTCTTCGGTGTTCTGCGGTGTTTTTTCGAGATCAACGACACGGGAGAAGTCCAGCAGCAAATAATTTGGGACACTCTAAAGGCAGTGATGCGAGGCCATTTCATCTCACAGAAAAGCGCCAAAATCAGAGCTAAAGATAAAGAACTCAAAGCCCTGGAAAGAGAAATTGTAAAGAATGAAAAAATTCTGAAGAAATATCCGTCAACTCCCACAATTCCTAATAGCCTACCGGCTGTTAGGAATTGTGGAAGTTGGAGTCCAAAATACCTGGAGAGCCGAAGTTTGCCCAGGCCTGAGCTACAGTATACTTTGGTTTTTTTTGGTTTTTTTTTTTGGTTTCATAGTTTTTATTGAAGGGTTGTTTTATACATACATTAAGAAGGATATCAGAAAAGAATATAGGCCGAGGCGGGGAATAGAAGGGGAAGGAGGGGGGAGGGGAGGAGTTTGGGACGGGGCAGCTTTGGGGGGTAGAGTGCGGTAGGGAGGGGGTGGGGGATAGGGAGAAAAAGGGAAAATAGACAGAAACACATAGTTGCTGGCTTCCCGTCGGATCCGAGGGTTAATGTAGCTTGAACGTCTTTTCGGATCTGGATGTCCAGGTTCGATTTCGCATGAATAGTCAGTTCCCTCCTTCCCTTTCCTCCCTTGTGGGTTTGTAGCTTTGAGCTATTAATTTTCTTTTGGAGGTGCAGATTTCAGGTACGCCAATACTTGCTTCCAGTCTGTTCTACTGGCTATAGTTTGGTCTGTAGCTATATTTTTTAAGATATCAAGGTCAATCACCTCTTTTAGTCTATTCAACCACTCGTCCAGTTTTGGGGGGCTTTTGCTTTTCCAGCCCCTTGCAATTTCTATCCTCGCTGCTGCCGTTGCAAAAAAGAGGATTCTATCCTCATTTTTCCCAATTTCAAAATCTATAATGTTGATTAGGTAATAGTCTGGCTTTAAATCATAATTAATTTTTAACATCCTTGTTAGGTGAAGGTGGACCCCTTTCCAGAAAACCTTGATACCCTTGCACGCCCACCAGCAGTGCATAAAGTTGGCCTTCCTCTCTCCACACTTCCAGCAGCTGTCCTTCACATTCTTATAGTAGCATGCTAGTCTCGCTGGGGTATGGTACCAGTGATGGAACATCTTATACCAATTGTCTGTTATGTGTGTAAAGCCTGAATATTTTATTTTTACCTTCCAAAGGGCTTCCCATTCTTTGAGTAGGATTGTGTGGCCCAAGTCCTGGGCCCACTTCACCATTGTGCTTTTAATCAACTCCTGTTCCGTGTCCCACTCAAGAAGATTATTGTATATAAGGGATATTGTTTTTTCTCAGATTTCATGATCCTGTCCCAATTTGTTGCTTTCACTTCAAAAATCCTTTTTAAGTCCTGTTTGAATAGTTCTTTTATCTGCAGATACTGGAACCAGCCAAGTTCCATTCCCTGAGCCTGGAGGAGTTCCCGCGTCTTCAGAGACCACCCCTCTGGGGTTTTCTGGATGAGCTGTTTATAAGTTGGCCATTTGGACAATGGGATCTCCTTCATATGTTGGGCTTCTACCGGGGATACCCATTGCGGCGTCTTCAAGAGAAAGCAATCCTTATACTTTTTCCAGACTTTCATCAGGGCTGCTCTTAAGAAATGGCTGGAGAAATCTCCTTCAATATCAGCCTTGTCTTGCCAGATATACGCATGCCAACCGCGGCGGAGATCTGCCCCTTCAACCTTTAGAATTCTCCTTTTGTCAAGAGTTGCCCAGTCTCTCACCCAACTTAGGGCGGCCGCTTCAAAGTATAATTGGAGATTGGGGAGGGCCAGGCCTCCCCTTTCCTTTCTATCGCATAGTATCTTATACTGGATTCTCGCTTTCTTGCCTCCCCACACGAACTTAAGTATGTCTGACTTCCAGGTTTTAAAGCAGTAGTTTGTTCTCAGGATCGGGATATTTTGAAAAAGGAACATCATCCTCGGGAGCACACTCATCTTAATGGCGGCTATCCTCCCCGCCAGATTTAAGTTAAGACATTTCCATGATTCCAATTTCCTCCTCATATCTGTCCATGTTGCATCGTAGTTGTTTTTTAGTAACTGATTATTATTAGCAGATAGCACTATCCCAAGGTATTTCACCTTGCTGACTATACTAAAACCTGAACTTGTTTGTAGGCAGTCTTTTTCCCTTTTGCTGATGTTTTTCGTTAGTAGTTTAGTTTTCTCTTTATTAACTTTGAATCCCGCGAGCTTCCCGTATTCAGCTATTTTCATTGTCCAGTTTGAAATTCTCTCTAGTGGGCTCTCGACAATACAGGCGATATCGTCCGCGAAGGCTCTCACCTTCACCTCATCCCCTCTGATGCGTAAGCCTCTTAATTCATCATCCCTCCTTATCGCCTCCAGGAGGGGTTCCAAAACCATGATGAATAGGAGGGGGGAGAGAGGGCAGCCCTGTCTTGTGCCCTTCTCTATATTGATCAATCCTGCTGGCTCTCCATTAACCAGCAGGTTTGCCCTTTGATTTGAATATATTGCCTGAATTGCGTTCCCGATGTTGTATCCCATGTCCTTTTCATTTAGTAACTGTTTCAGGAAGGGCCAATTCGTATTGTCGAATGCCTTCTCGGCATCGACAAATAGGAGGCCGACCTCCTTTTGCGGGTTTTTCTCGTAGAATTCTATGGCATTGACCATTGTTCTGATATTATCCTGTATATGCCTGTTCGGGAGGAAGCCCGCTTGGTCCTCATGGATGTATTCCTTCAGGTAGTTCTTAAGTCTGCTCGCTAGGACTGCTGCAAAGATCTTATAGTCCTGATTCAGGAGGGATATTGGTCTATAATTTTTCACAAGGAGGGGGTCTGTACCCTCCTTATGTATAAGTATAATATTAGCAACCTTCCATGAATCTGGTATTGTCGCAGAGTACAGGGCCTTGTTCATTAGTAATTTAAGATATGGGGTGACCTCCTCCTGGAAGGTTTTATAGTAAGTGGCGGTTAGCCCATCGGGGCCCGGTGCTTTGTTTATAGGGAGCCGCCTTATGGCCTCCCTTATTTCTTCCTCACTAACAGGTGAGTTTAAAGCCTCTCTTTGGCTATCTGTTATTTTGTCTATTTTCTGACACGCCAGGTACTTGGAGATCTCGCAAGGGTCAACTGCCTCTTCTCTATATAATTCGCTATAGAATTTCCTGAATTCTTCTGCTATTTCCTCCTGGGTATGGATAGAAACATTACCTTTAGTCAACTTGCCGATACACTGTTTATATCTTTTTTGGGTAAGTTTCCTTGCCAGCATCTTTCCAGGCTTATTTATATTTAGTAAAAATGTCATTTTCAGTCTTTTCATATTCCTCGCTACTTGTTCCATTTGCAGTGAACTCAACTCTTTCTTGACCTGCTCGATCTCTCGTCTCACGACCAGGCTTTCCGGATTTCTCTTAAGTCCGGTCTCTTTTGTCGCCAAGGTCTCTTTCAGGGCCTTCTCCTGTTCGTGCCTTCTCCTATTCTTCCGGCTTCCCTGCTGGATGAAGTAGCCGCGCATCACCGCCTTGCTTGCATCCCACAGCGTTTCGAGTTTTACCTGGTTTGTGTTGTTGAGCTCAAAGTATTCCTTAAGGAGTTTTTTATTTAAGCCTATGTCCTTCTCCGACCTGAGAAGGCACTCATTCAACTTCCATCTTCTCGTTATATTTCTATTTCGAATTGCCATAGTGATCGGGCAATGATCAGTATTGGTTCTCGGCCAGATTTTTATGTTTACCACTTTGGTAGCGATTGTTTTGGAAGCCCAGAACATGTCTAGTCTAGACCAGGAGCAGTGCCGATGTGAATAAAAAGTAAAATCCTTCTCCAAGGGATTCCTCTCCCTCCATACATCAATTAAGTGGTTTTCCAATTTGAGGTTCATCAAGCATAACGGGAGTTTCCCGGCCGTGGGCTTTTTCTCTCTTGGTTTCTTTTTGGATTTATCAATTCCGGGGTCGACGACCCCGTTAAAGTCCCCCATCAAAATGAGATCATCAAAGACCTGTTCCCCTATCTTCCTCCTTAATTGTTTGGTAAATTTAGCCTTGGCATCTGTAGGGGCATAGATGTTACAAATCAAGATTACTTGATTCTCTAGCCTGATTTTAATCCCAATCATCCTCCCTTCCTCATCCTCGAAGGCGAGGGAGGGGCTTAGAGCTTCTTTGGCATATATAACTACCCCTCTTTTCTTTTGGGCTGCTAAAGAATAGAATTCCTTTCCAAGGTCCTTTCTTATCAGGAGTGGTGCGTGTTTTTTTGCAATGTGGGATTCTTGGAGTGCTATTAAATCATAACGACCCCTTCTGAGCTGGTTAAAAATCAAATTACGTTTATTCGGGGAATTAAGACCGTTGACATTGTTACAATAAAAGGTCACTGCCATGATTATCAAGATCAATTAGTTCAGTCTCTAACTCGTTTGGGGTAGACACAGGGGTTTCCTGGTCCTCTGTAGAGTCCGGCCGGGCTCTTTTTTTATCCTGTTTCTTATAGTCCGATGATGCTTTACTCTCTCGAATTGAGTCTTTCACTCCTTCGTTCCGTCTTGCTGGTTGCCTTTGCTGATTCTCTTTGCTGTGATTCCGCTCTGTAGAGCGCATAAACTCATTGTAAAATTCCCTAGCCTTCTCCTCTGATGTTATCCATCTCTTCGAATCTTTGAAAAAAACTGAAAAACCCTCCTGTCTCTCCCATCTGAATCTTACGTTGTGCTTTTTAAGCTCATCCGTAATGAAATAATAATTCTTTCTTTTGCTAAGGGATTTGGCTGTAAATTCTTTCAAAATGGTTATGCTTTTGCCCTCATGATTAGGGGGGTTTTTGGCCTTATTTTGTAGGATTGCTTCCCTGGTTGCTCTTCTCGCAAAGGTTACCACAACATCCCGTGGAAGTTTGTTCTTCCTTGCGAAGTTCGAGTTGACTCGCTGGGTTTGCTCGATGTCCTGGAGCATATGCTCCACCGGAATGTTGAGGATTCCCGCCGTTATCTTTGATATAGTTGTTTTCAAATCTTGTACTTCACCTTCCGCTATATTCCTAAACCTCAATTTAGTCTCTGTTTCTTTGATCTCTAGCCTCTCTTGCTGCTTCTCCAGCTTCGCATTGGCCTCCTCCAGGCTTTGGATTTTATCCTCCAGCTTTCTTTGGGCTTTTTTTGATACCAGGTTTTCCGTCTTAATACCCTTCAGGTCTTGCTGGATACCTTCCATTTCCTTTTTAATTGCCGTCAGGTCTTCCTTCAGTTCCTCTTTGAGCTCCTTTTTCATAATTCCAAGTTCCTCTTTGAACATCACTTTCATTTGGTCTTGCATTTTTTGGCTATTGTCCTGAATTTGCTCCTGGAGTTCTTCTTTCATTTTATGGATCTCTGCAATGAGGTCTCTTCCAAAAGTGTCTCCAGTCAATGAGCTTCTTCTGGGAGTACTGGCTCCTTTGGTTGCTTTTGACACGTTGGTGAACTTGTCCATTGTTGGGCTTAGCCTGTAGTCAATTAATAAAGAGTAGTAAAGAATAATAGCTTGGCGAGAGCTGGGTATCAGCCTTAGAGTCAATATGTCCTTCGCTGGTGGCACTGTTGGGTGCTTATTTCCACTCCTCAACTAGCTTGGGGGGGAGTCTGGAGGAGGCTGGGAGACTGGGAGGGAGCTTGCAGGGTACCCTTAAGAGATCTAAGAGATCTAAGGGGGCTTCTATGGATTACCCCTTTTGGAGTGCCAGCAAGGTGTCAGCAAAAGGCTGTCTGGGTCAAGGATCGGTAGGCAAGTAGGGCTTGCGCTTTCTTCCTTCCTTCCTTTGGATGCAGCGGTGCACCCTCTTTATCCCTCGCTCTTTAGATCTTCAGCATGGAGCCCTATTTGCTCACCTCTCCCACTTCCAAGATTCAAGGATTCAAACGTCCCGCCCTTGCAGCTTTTCTCTTTTTTTTTTGGTGATGACTTAGTGATGACTGTGCGCTGCACAACGTGCCCTGCGTGCGCGCGTCTCTCTACGTTGTGTTGCGTGCGGCACTCAGCTGGGCTCAATCTTCCCAATGGAGCTCTATTTTGCCTCGGCGTCCGTCCGCTGCTTAACCTCCCGTTCTTAAAGGGGCCGCTCGCTGCCCCTCTAGCTTCACCCGCTCTTGCCCCTGCCCTGCCCTCTGGGTGGCACCCCCAGCACCCTGAGTTCAGCGTTCTGTCTTCTCAGCCAGGTAAGCCTCTTCCTCCTCCTCTTCCTTCTGCCCTTTCGTGTTTAAGACCTCCCAAGGGTTAAGTCTTGAGACTTGGTGGGGCTTACCTGGCTTGACTCGGCTTGGGCGGGGTTTCCCCGGGCTCGAGGCTGGGCGGCGGGATGAACACAACGAATGAAAGAAAAGCCAAAAAAAAAGGAACGAAGAGAGGGTGGAGGGGGGTACGTGATACAAGCCCCGTTTCTCCGGCGTCTGATCTCTTGGTTTCGCCCTCGTGTAAATGTTTCTTCAGTGAGTTAAAAGAAGGCGGTCGGCCTGGTGGACCCTCTCGAGTCGCCCCTTCTCCCCGCGGCTTCTCTTACAGCTGTGCACCGACTCTAGCCCTCTCCCTTGAGGGGGGAGTGCGTTGGTCGGCCCCACAGCCTGGAGTTTGCCTTTGAAGCTGCCTCTTCCCCGCAGCTTCGGTGGGGTCCTCGCTGGGTCCCCTGCCAGGGGAGAAGGGTCAGGTCGTACCCTGAGTTCAGGAGCTCAGGACGCCTGCTGCGGCCGCCATCTTGCCTTCCCCGGAAGTCCAGTATACTTTGTTGTTTGAATCCAGGGCATCTTCTACTCTTAAATATGGGTAATTCCAAACAAACTAATTTTGTAAATCATTTTTTGAGGTTGGCTTTTTTTGAAATTAACTGAAATTAATCACATTTTATCAAGTTTGTATGGTAAAACGCAAAGCCTTCAGGGTTTGTTGGAGTATGGGGGAGAGTTAGAAGGAGCGCATGAACCTTTGTAGAGTTAATCCCTCTGAGTTGTATCTCTCCAAACTATAGTTTAATGATCCACTTGAACACAGCCACTTGTTGGATCAGGACATGAATGGTATGGCCCTCCTTGTTTGTTTCTGCAGGTAGTATATTTTGGAAGGTTAGCTAGGCCTGTTGTTAGTGTGCCCTACTAATGTAAACTTCAAGGTAAATAAGTTATTCTACACTGGGATGGGATATGTAAGAAAAGACCTCATGCAACCTTCATACCCATTTTGTGGCCTCCATTACATTGGCAGCCACCATCATGACAATTAACACTGTCAGAATTGCAGCCTCTCTATTCCACAATTTCACAGAAGTCAGTGATACAAAGGACACTTGCACCTTAGAAAGCTACTGTAGTTGCAGCCTGATTTTAGCAAGAACTGTAGATCGCAGCAAAGGGAGAACATCAGATTTCATTATTAGCAGCAGAAGGAAGTTAGATTCCAGTACTTCCCCAAAAGAGCTCCTCAATTTCAGGAAGTTAATCTGTGCTAAGAATTTTCAAACATGAATCTATAAATGTCTTTTGTGTTTCAGCTGATCCACCACCATATATTGATGGCATTCGGATCAATAGTCCACATTATCTGACCAAGATGACACTGGCGTCTCCAGGGACTCATACATTCACGCTGGTGGTTTCTCAATATGAGAAACAGAACACAATTCACTATACCCTAAGGGTATGTACTCACAGACACCCTTGCGAATAAAACCCAGAAATCCTGGGGAGAATGATCACCACAGCTGTCACGTTAGGGAATTGGCTTTGGGATAAGTCTTATAGTTGCATAGTTATAATTTAAAGCTTTATAGGAGCGATGTTGTAGAGGTTTTTAATTATGTGCATCATATGAATAATAGTACTCAAAATTGCTCTAGCAGAAAGGTCTTGCACACATTGTCTCCTCCAAATATGTGCTGGTTGGAAATTCCACCTGAAGCAAAATCTGAAGTTTAAAGTTTTCTGCATTTGTAGCATCTGAAGAACAGGGAACGTTTCAAATATTGTGAGAGAAACCCTGGCTTCCCTTGACCACATGGCTCCTAGATTATGGCACATTGTTGTGGCGTACAAAGGCAGTTCATATTAGCAAAGGATGCCAATGTGTCACTACAGGCCTAAGGAAGAGAGAAGAACTTAACTTTGTGTTTTTTAGTCAGTTCCATTCCTGTCAAATAGTTTGGAAGTGTTCTCTTTTTTTGGCCTACAAGAGCTACCTCCTGAGTAGAAAGAATAGGTAGTCATAACTATTTCATAGTTAAATATTTGGGATCATAAGAAATGTCACAAAAGCCATAAGAGCCAGAAGAAGATTTGCTACAAGGTTGAAATTGTCTTCTTTTTTCTGGATTGATTTTTTTTTGAGTATTCAGATATCAAAGGGAAGCCATTCTCCCATACCCTTCCTATTTTTGAAATTTCTAGAAAGAATAATGGAGATACTATGGTGAAGTCATATTTCTTTATTACAGGTTTTAAATATGGTTGATATTTTTATAAATGTATATATGTTGAAGGGGTAAAAACTTGGCAAACCCTAAAGGGTTAACGGAGATATTAGCGTGCAGAACCTCCAAGACAGGGGTGGGCAAATACTGGCCCTCCAGGTGTTTTGGACTTCAACTCCCAGAAATCCTAAGAGCTGGTAACTGACTAGGATTTCTGGGAGTTGAAGTCCAAAATACCTGGAGGGCCAGTAATTGCCCACCCCTGCTCCAAGGGGTTTCCATTACTGTGGAAACAGGAGGCGGAGCCTGCAACTGGCCTTAGAATCTTCGAATTCAAACTTTAGCAGTTGGGTGTTGACAGCGAAAGTCGAAGGGGGAGATGGTGTGTGGAGAGTTAGAGAGTCCGTTTTAGCCAGCTGTCAGCGGGGTTTTTTTTTTAAAAAAAGACTCTGACTCTACTCTGAGAGAAGAAGAAAAGCTGTGTTTGAACTGAAAGGAAAGCAGTTAGTGTAAAGACTGCTGAGCTATCGGTTCTGGGAGTACAGCTATATAGTATCTTGTATCTCCATAGTTAGTGTATTGTAACCTTAAGATACATACCTCTAAGAAGATACTGTAACCACCTAAGCTTTGAACTCTGAAACCTCCATGCTTAGAATACTGTTTGAATAAACTTTACAGTTCTTTGACAAAGATCTCTCCCCGCATAGTTCCTTCACACACAAGCCTCTAAAACAACTTCTTCCTAGTGGGTAGCCAAGTATAGTGAATGGTGGCAGCAAAAGTTAACAAATAGTGTCAGTGGGAGTTTGGGTTAGAGAGATACCCTGCCCTGACACAGTAATCGGAAGGTCAGTGGGAAAGCTCACCTGTGTGAATACTTATTACATTATATGGTGGCAGCAAGTGGAAATAAAAGGAGTCTTTGTATAAATTGATGGTAAGGGTGGAATAAGAAAATTACCCGGCCACAGTTTAAAGGGAAATATAGAGAGCCCTTACATATGGGATCTTCACATATTTTACAAGATACATAAAAGTTTTCCTTAAAAGAAATCTCTGTACGCATGATTTTTCAGTAGGAGAGAAAGCAAAAAATTCATTGTTTCCTCTCTGTTCTTTTTGTTTTATCATAGGTATATTCAGCATGCAAATTTACCTTCTCTAAGATCCCAACACCATATACAGTATCCAAAAGGGTAAGATATGATTGGGTTCATTTTGGTCACCCTGGAGCATTGGGAGACAGATACACAAAATCAGATATGCATTCTAAAACTATCAAGAGAATTGCCTTGTACGTTTTTGAAGCCCTATATACTCAGAGTTTGGAAGTTATCTCTTAATGCAGCTGTAAGGAATTGTACTGCAGTTTCCATAATCCCCAGCTCATATATGCAAAACACAGGAATAATGAAAGTTACAGTTCAGCAATATATGGAGGGTGGGACTTTCCTTGTCTCTGCTCTAAATACCTGTCTGACTATCTCACTTTCATGGTGGAAGACATTCAGAAGTGGTCTACCTGTGCCTCCTTCAGCACAGTGCTAAAAAGTGTCAACTATGGAGCCACTGCAGTTGTCTTAAGAGATCCTCCACCAGTGTCAGGCCCCCATTTTTCCATAATTCTTGCTGCCCAGTAATGGTTTCAACCACATGTGTCAAACTCAAGGCCTGTCGGCTGAATCTGGCCCACCATATTGTTCTGTGTGGCCCTCCAGATGCTATGCTTCTGTATTTCTCCTCATTAGACACCATGGCCAGAGCTAATGAGAGTTTTGATACAGTAGCCTCTGGAAGGCCATAGTTTGTTCTATTAATCAGGATAGTGGGGTTTGAATTCAAAAACAAGGCTTGTTGATCTGATGTCTGACCTTACAGTGTCCTTTATTTATTTATTTACTTTATTTATATTCCGCTCTTCTCACCCCAAAGGGGAGAGAGAGCGGATTACAGTACACATACTTGCAGACAAACCCTGCAGTTCAACATCTATAGACATATTTAGACATATATAGACGAACATAGATGAACAGAGGCAAACTTCTGGCCACCAGGGGGAGCTGACGCACTCCTCATCTCTCTCAGCGTTTTCCTTCCAGCGTCCCTTCTTGTTCTTCCACAATCCTTAGCTATTCTTTATGGCCACATAAATCAGTCAAAATTTGCCTCCCCACTTAATGTGGTACCTTTATCTCCTACTTGACAAATGAACTGTCTTTCGGGCTGCAAAGGTCAACAGCAGGCTACACTTAAGGTCGAGCACCCACCTCGACCCAGGCAGGCCTTGAACTCATGACCTACTGGTCAGAGAGATCTTATGCAGCTGACACTTAGCCAGCTGCGCCACTTCCCCAATCTCAGAGTGACAAGTGCAGTTGGGTTGCAATTCCCATCATCCCCAGTCTGCATGGCACATAATCAAAAGTGATGGGAGTTGTCCTTTAGTCACCTCTGGGGGTCCAACTAAAAATACTGACCACTGTCTGATGTGGCAAACCCACCAACACAGAAATATATTTCTGAACACACTCATGTATAAATCTAGAAATTGTAGTTAATAAATCATCACAAGAGTTCCAGGTCAGCAGATCTGTGGGCCAATGTAAGTAATGTATCTTAATTTTTATCCCAAAAAAGGAACCATTCCTTTCTCTGAATAGAATGGCAGAAGGAAGAGCTTAGTCCTTCCCAGGAGAACCTAAAGAAGCGCGAATCCCCGGGCCTTTCTACATTGCCACATAATCCAGATTATCAAATCAGATAATATACATGTGATTGACATATACATGAGTATAATAAGGTATGCAGGTTTCTCATGTTATCCCAGAATGCAGTGAAACTCAACAGACCTTCTCTCATAGAATACGAGCAATTCAGACTTTTAAAGGGACCTGACAATTGTGTGTGGCATCTGCACTTAAGGAAAGTTACATCTTTGTATCTTTTGTTAATATGCTCCTGTTTGCTTCTGTTTTTCACATCAGATGGATCAAAATACTAATTTGACTTGCAGCGTTGTCAGTGTAGCTTGAGACACTTTGAAACTTTTTATGAAGCCTTGAAAATGGGAAAGGGATGGAAGAGAAAGTTAAATGAAACAGTGCATTTCTCTATACATGCTAAGACTGAGATTGACTTTCCTGCAGGTGAATGGGCAATGGAAAGGTCATAGTGCTGGTGGATGCAGCAATTTCAGAGAGACCGCCAAGAACAATCCTGTTTACCAGTTCCAGCTGGAAAAGACTGGTTCACTCCTTATTGAGCTCCGAGGACCAAGGTTTGTGCAGAATAAAACAAGTAGCAAAGTATAGTCAAAGTAACATGATGCATTCATTAAATACAGTACATTTTTTTATTTATTCAAAACATTTACATTCCGCCCTTCTCACCCCAAAGGGGATTCAGAGCGGAACACAGCATACAAACGCCAAACATTCAATGCCGGGACATGAATTCATCATATGCATACATAAACATTAAAAACATTTATCTCAGCATTAAAATACACTGTTTAAAACTGTCTCGATCATCTCCGTCAAATCTAATTGGCCTGGTAAGGTTTCCTGTTGGCACATGTTGGTCAACAATATTACATATTAGTGGAGTAAGGTAGTCTGTAGCAGTTTGTAAAGGGATCTTACAGCACTTTAGAAACTGAAAGAAAGGAGTTGATAGCGTAAGCTGTTATAGACTCAAATCTACAGTACTTAGTCAGCCTATGAGAGCTTATGGAACCAACATCTTTATTTCAGTCTCAAAGGGACTACAAAATCCCTTTGCATGATATTTCATATTGTGTTTCCTTTAGTTTACTTATGGGGTTCCAATCAATCATTGACCATATTGATATTTTGAGCACAGTGGTTCCCAACCTGAAGTCTGTGGACTACCAGTGATGCACAAGAACTAAAATACTAAAATATGGTCCACAGCCTTACAATCACTACACCATTGCAATGAGAGTTACTGGTCTCGCAAAACCCTCTTATAGTGCTGAGGCTTATTAAATACGTTTTTTTTGTGGGTGAGCAGATGGCAATTACTGTTCTGTATCAGAAACTAGAGCTCATGTAGTCTATCTCAGTGTTTTTCAACCTTTTTTGAGCCGCGGCACATTTTTTACATTTACAAAATCCTAGGGCACACCACCAACCAAAATGACACAAAATGACACTCTAACACATTTTAATACATATAGTTAATATGTTTTTAATGTATTTATACACTCAGTGTGAAACCTGGGCCTGTTTCGATGAACACAACATAGATATCCTGGCACAAAACATATTAATACTAACCCAAGGAGGGACCATCAGTCAAAAAATTGATTTTGTCATTTGGGAGTTGGAGTTGCTGTGAGTTATAGTTCACCCGCAATCAAAGAGCATTCTGAACTCCACCAATGATGGAATGGAATCAAACTTCCCACACAGAACTCCCATAACCAAGAGAAAATACTATAAGAGTTTGGTGGGCATTGACCTTGAGTTTTGGAGTTGTAGTTCACCTATATCCAGAGAGCACTGTGGACTCAAACAATGCTTGATCAGGACCAAACTTGGCATGAATACTCAATATGCCCAAATGTGAACACAGATGTTTGGACCTTGACAGAGTTTGGAGTTCCTGAACTCTTGCAACAATAGAACTAAACTTGGCATATTGACTCTCATTACTGGGAGTTGACAGTCACCTACACCCAGAGAGCACTCTGGACTCAAATAATGATGGATCTCTTGGGATATGCCCAACTATGAACACACATAGTTTGGGGGAAACTAGTTAACCTCCTGCCTTTCCTCCTCCTCAAATGGCGACCACTGGGAAAACCAGCAGGAGTTCAGCAGGAGGGGAAGAAAGAGTATATTGGAGGTTATCCCACGGCACACCTATTCTTTCACACTGGTCAGGAAACAAACCCCAAATCAAACTGACTCTAAAGTTGACCAAAAACCCTTTTGGTACTAATGTTGTAGAGTGGTCCCTGGTCAAGTGGTCCCTCATCAAAAAAAGCTTGGGAACCACTGTTTTAGCAGTAAAAACTAAAAAGTTGTTTTTAAACATTAATACTGCTTGAAAACCACTTCTTATTCTTTCAAATCTCTTTCCACAATACCTTGTATTTTCTATCGTTGTGTCCAAAAGATAATCCAACTTGTGTTGAATTCACAGGCAATATAGTGTTGGACTTGAACTCGTGACAGTCTCTTCAGTGGGAGACCCAGGTCCTTTGGGCTTTCAGAAAAAGAATAGCGGTGATTATAGGTATCCTCTTATTTGATGTATACATATTTGATCATGTAATGTTGGATCTTGTATTAAAATTGTTCTTCTCTATCTTTCCCCTCTGAAGGTGTGGATTTTGCTATCTGGAAGTTGAAAGTCTCCCTGCTGGTGTTTACAATATTATTCCAAGCACTTTTCTCCCTCAGCAGGAAGGGCCATTTTTCTTGGACTTTAATACTGCTACCCCTCTTAAAATATCACAGCTGCAATGAGGCTGCCTTGCTCTGTGACCTTTTTTCAATCAAGAATACAGCAGAACTAATCATTTGAATGACGTACTGGAGCACAATCAAAGAACCATCCCTAAGAAAATGTTTACATGAGATGAACAGACTGAACATGGACTCTCTTACAGGGAATGTCACCTCAGAGTTGAAGTCTCCAGATCCTTTGTTGGACTGCAGCAGTCCCTTAAAATGTAAACGTTGGGGATAAGTCAATATTTAGCCTACGCTAATTCTTCAGTAGTGGCAGACTAGAGGGCAAACGAAGGCAAGTGCTTGAATTTATTTTTGTTCATGTGAAATCTTAATTTTGCATGGCTCTGGCACCTTACATTGTTTCGAATCAGGGTTTGGGTTTAAAATGTCTTTTGTATTTCCTGTTCAAGCAGCTGACTTCCTAGACTGTGTGTTTTTCAAACAATAAGATGAAATACCTCCAGTTCTGTTATTCTGGGATACCTGGGCTTGTGAAAATCCTTTGTTTGTCTTGCTTGAAATAGCCTGGTTTGTTTCTGATCAGGTGCATTGTGAACTTTGGTTATTGATTGCACTATGTTACTTGCCGCCAAGTAGGTTAAATGCAAACGCCATCCTCTGGAAAGTGTTCAGAAAGCATCCATGAAATTGGGTTTTAGAGGAAGGAGATTTGACTATGTGACATCGCTGAAAGAATAGCAGCAACCTTCTGACTTCATCTTGAGTTGCTTCTTTGCCTTGCCCAGAAGATCCCTCCAAATGTTTTTTTGGAGTTCAGAAGTGTAGAGGTGCAATTAACTGTGGTTGTAGTCTCCCAGGTATTGTTATCATTCAAACTGATAACTTCTCAACCAGTAGTTGGTTCAGGGGCCTCCCAACTGACACTGCCATTTATGCACTTTCTGCACTGCTCTGCACTTTCTCTTAATGAGTCTGATTTATCCTTCGAATCAAGCTTTTTGAGTCAAGGATTTTTTGTGCCAAAATTGACTCTTAGCCACTCTCTTCCAATTGTCCAGTTTTACAATTAGCAAGACATCTAGTTAGATATCAGTGCCTTTAGAAGATATAGACTATTTTGGATTTTTTAAAAAATCCCTGACAGTTCACCGTATTTTGAGCTCCAAAGCCATTTTAGATCCAGGGAAGTCAAAGGAAGATAGTCTTCAACAGAAGAAGTAAGGAGTCAGTTTATGTGGCGGTATGAAAATCATGCATAGTTCACGTCTTTACCAATCCACACACTGTTTTGCTAGAGAAAAGATATGCCACGCAGATGATCAGTAAAGAATAAGGTGTTTACTCTTTGTTATGCAGAGCAACATATATAGTCATGTGAACAGTTGCTTTGACTCACACAATGTCCTTTTTGAGAGAGATTCAAAATGGTCATTTGGTGTCCATGTTAAGAAGCAAAAAATGATAACTGTCTTGGTACGCTCCTACACAGAAAACTTAAACATGTAACTGTTGCCAAAACTCCCAGGCTCAGCTAGCTTCTGGACGTGGCTCAACCAATCAGCTTCATGCTTTGCATTTTTTGGTTAAAACTGATTTTTACAGGCTTCAACAGTTTAGCACAAAAGTGGGATGTTTTGCTGTTTACTTGATGCCCCTTGGTGGATGCCCATACAACAGTCCTCCGTTCTAGGCCCTGACATTTAAGGCTGGTGATGTTTCTCTAAAGAAGTGTTTCTCAACCCATGGCTCCTCAGATGTTTTGGCCTTCAACTCCTAGAAATCCTAAGAGCTGGGATTTCTAGGAGTTGTAGGCCAAAACACCTAGAGACCCACAGATTGAGAACCACTGCTCTAAAGGATCGTGGAGAAAAATATCAAATTTTGCTATCAATAAATCCTGTCAAGCTTTAGATCTGACTGTAGTCACTTACATTATAGGTAGGTTTTGTGATTAACTTTGACATAAATAGCGAGATTTCACACAGGACGTTACTCAAGCTCTCTGGGACCTCCAGTTTCATGACAGATGCCACCAAGAATAATATTTCCTTTTCCCTGTCGTGGTCAACTGTGGATCACACATGTGATATTCCTGCGCCTGCGCAGAACAGTTCGGAACCTTCTGAAAGATTAAAATAAGAGTTTGACACTAGCCCCGCCCATCCCCGTCCCCGAGTATATATAGCCCAACTGCGGGGCTAGCCCTCAGTTCTCTTGATCCTTCTGCTTGCGAGCTTTTTTCTCTGGACTTAGACATTATTGATCTTATCGTGTTTGACTTGGACTGGCTGAGGTAATCGTTTGTCTATCTGACCCCTGGATTGTTTATCTGGAAACGCCTGTGGATTTGACATGGCCACCACTTCTTTCAAGAAGTGTGTAGAGTGCCTGAATACCATTCCTGAATCGGATGGGCACTCTTTATGCCTGGCCTGTTTGGGTGAGGGCCACCTTACCCATTCCTGCCCGGTCTGCATTACCTTCACGCCTCAGGCGAGGAAGAATAGGGAGGCTAGACTTAAAGCAGCCCTTTATGAAAGAGCTCCGTTACCCGCCCCACTCCCTGTGAAGCCTTTGAGCTTGGGGATGGCCACACCTGAACCACCACAGTGCCAAACTATATTGCCTAAGACGCAGCTCAAAAAGAAGGCAAAGCGCCCCAAGGAGAAGCCTGTGTCGGCGCCCTCCCAATCGGCCCTGGCCACGGCCCAATATGTTGGCCGGCCGATGAAGAAAACTTCTTCAGGGATAGATGGCCTCTCATCCCTTCCCCTGCCCTCACTGCCTCTGGAATTGGCGGGAAAATTACCAGGACAGTCACCTCAGGCTCCCCTCAGCCTGACTCCAAGCGCTGGGCTGGATTCAGCCGGTACTGAAGTGCCCCCTCTATTGACAGTAGAAGATCTTCAGCTGGGAGGGCCAACTGCTGCGCCATCTGCGCATGCGCAAACTCTCGCCCTCGAACCCGGTGCTCTAACGACGCCCCCAGCACAGCTGCTGTCGATGCCGGTCGAAAAGGATTCGGCCAAACCTGCTGCGGCTCGGCGAGAGAGCACCCAGCTGGGACCGCGGCAGGAGCAACTAGGAAGAGCCACTCCGCCTAACTCTTCCCCGGTTCGGCTGGGATGCACCCGGCCACTGAGAAGAGCACGATCCCCATCCAGGATGTCATCTGGACATCAGAGCCGGTACCGGTCGGTTTCGAGGAGGCGCCGCCGCTCGTCCTCCTCATCGTCTTCTTTGTCTTCCTCTCCGCGTCATTCCCGTTGTTCCCGTGGAAGGAGGAGGGAATCTTCAAGGCACTCACGTTCTTCTCTCCATTTGAGCCAATCCTTGGAGGCGCTTTCGGCATTACCAGGTTTTTGGCGCCTGGCCCCTGATGGCCAACTGATTTATGTAGGAGAAGGCTCTTCCTCTATTAAAAGCCCTTCTGCTCCCTCCTTATCCCACCAGCCACAGGCTCCCACTCTAGCCCTACAACAATTACCAGCTGCATCCCCGCATCCACCTATCGAACAGCCCTCTACATCTGCTTCTGCTGTCATGCAACACCATGATGCTGGGCTAGTCACTCATTCGACTGTTCCTACCACTCAGGGTCAG
This sequence comes from Anolis apletophallus, assembly GCA_030556195.1. Classification (NCBI taxonomy): domain Eukaryota; kingdom Metazoa; phylum Chordata; class Lepidosauria; order Squamata; family Anolidae; genus Anolis; species Anolis apletophallus. Next base: position 64,983,056 of record JARBWK010000008.1, on the reverse strand, counting down.
TACCAGCCTGCTGTTTTGCCCCTGCATTCAACCATTGCCGTGGATACGGAAGCCCAGACTTTCGCTATTCTTGATACTGACTCTTCCTCGGAAGAGGATTCAGGGACTGAACTAAAAACAGTTGAGGCACCTTCGACTCAGTCCCCAGATTTCCATTCATTTCTTTCCATCATGACTAGGATGATGAAGGCGCTTCCAGCTCCTGAAGTTCCTGAATCTGTGGCTGACCCAATGTTCCCATCTGAGGAAGAGGCCTCGTCAACCAATACCCTTATGCCAGCCCTACTTTACTTGTTAAAATTGGCCAAACGCACTGACTTGGCACCCAGCAGCACCCCTGCGGTACCAAAAAAGATTGATACTATGTACAGGGTCTCTTTGCCATCTGCTGAGTGGGTTCTTCGACCACCTAGAGCAAACACAGTTGTAGCTGAGGTTTCAAAATCCCATTGCCCAAAGGCGTCTGTTATCTCCCCAGCTGACAGGGAAGGAAAAAAGATAGATTCAATAGGGAAGAAAGTTCATGTAGCTGCTGGCCTCTACATCAGAATGGCACATTATGCCACGTTCATGAGTGGCTACCAGAGGTTTTTATGGGGAAAGGTAGCTCCACTTCTGGACATGTTGCCACCTGAGCAACAACCTCCAGCAAAGATTTACATAACAGAGGCCACATCTTTAGTAAAGTTACAAAAAGACTTTGCTAAACACATGGCAGAGACAGCATCAGGTCTCATTGGTGCAGCTACTTTGATACGCAGACATGCCTGGCTGCATTCGGCGGCTCTATCTGAGGAAGCTAAGGCTTTGGCCGAAGAGCTTCCATTCCATGAGGATGGACTCTTCAACCCTGACACCAACACGAACCTCAAGAACAAACAAGACATTCATGTGGCTGCCAAGAACTATGGCTTCACGTGACAGCCTACATACCAGCAAAGGCCACGTCAGCCTAATCAGGGTTTTTACCGCAGATACCTATAGAAATAGGTTTAATTATCCTAATCGCAACAATCAGGACCGCAGAGCCCCTTTTAACTCCTTTAACTCTAAACCTCGGTACCAGCCATACCCTAACAAGCCTAGAACCCTGATAGCCTCAAAGAAGCGTCTTTGATGCAGTAGAGCCCCTGTCTGTCACCCCTACTTTAAAGGGACAGAGTGCTTTGGCTCATGGTTATAAATTGCCTTCTGTGGTCAGTTCTGTTCATTTGGTACGTCCCTCTCCTTCTCAATCTCCACTGTTTGGAGATAGGTTACATTTTTTGTTAACGCTTGGGAGAGGATTACCACTGGGTGGGTGCTTTCCATTGTTTTTCAAGGATATTTCATTGAGTTCACCAAACAGCCCCATTTGGGTAAAGTGAGACGCACTCTGCCCTCCCGAGTTCTTCAGGATGAAATTGATGTCCTACTCCAGAAGGGGGTTGTTTCTCAGTTGAATGGTTTTGATATTAAAAATTGTTATTTCTCTCGTTATTTTTTGATCAATAAGAAAGGTGGGGGTCTCAGACCTATTGTAGATTTGAGAGACCTGAATAGATGCATTGTGCCCAAAAAGTTTCGCATGATTACCCTGGATTCAATTCTCCCATTACTCAATAAAGGTTGTTGGTTTGCGACTCTAGACTTACGAGATGTGTATTTTCACATCGCTATCGCTAGAGAGCACCGTAGGCTTATTTCTTTTATGGTCGGTGATATCTTCTGCTTTAATGTTTTACCCTTTGGTCTTGCTACTGCCACCCGTGTATTCACTAAATGCATGGCAGTAGTAGCTGCTCACCTGAGGACGAAAGAGATTATAATTTATCCGTATATAGATGACTGGTTAATAGTGGCCAGATCATGTGACAAGTTAAGTTTGCATGTCTTTTCTATTTTATCCTTACTACAGTTTTTTGGACTCGTGGTGAACATGGAGAAATCAAATCTCGAGCCTTCCAAATGTGCAATTTATCGGGGCGGTCCTGGACTCAGTCACAGAACGGGCTTACCTCCCATGAGACCGCTTCCTCAACCTTCAAGATCTGGTTTACAAGGCAGTCAATCACCCCACTATCACGGCAAGGGATGTCCAAGTACTACTAGGGCATATGGTCTCGACCACCTCAGTCACTCCATACGCCCGCCTGAGGTTTTGTCCCCTGCAGGCCTGGTTTCTAGCGGTCTTCAATCCGCTCACAGGAGACCCCAATGTTCATCTAGCCATGCCTCAGGATGTCAGACAATCCATTCTGTGTTGGACAACTCCTCAATGGGTGTGCATGGGCATGCCGTTTCAGCACCCAGCCCCCAGCTTGACTATCACAACCGATTCCTCCAAGAGGGGGTGGGGAGCATACTTAGTGTCTCTCACTACACAGGGAGTATGGTCTATGCAAGAGTCAGCCCTCCATATAAATGTACTAGAATTATTAGCTGTAGACGGCATTGAAGTCATTTGAGAGGGTCGTCAAGGGAAGGGTTGTCAAGATTCTCATAGACAACACTGCCGTGATGTACTACCTGAACAAACAGGGTGGTATCCACTCCTCATCTTTACTGACTCACAGTACAAATTTGGGATTGGTGTATCGCACGAGGCGTTCACCTCATAGCTCTTCACCTGCCAGGAGAGCAAAACACCCTCGCAGACGAGCTGAGCAGGAATCCCATGGGCCATCATGAATGGTCTCTCCACCCGGAGGAGTCCCTAAGACTCTTCCGAGCATGGGGAATGCCCAAGATAGATCTGTTCGCCACTCGCCGCAACACCAAATGCAACCGGTATTTCTCTAGGAGCGAGGGACACACGGAAACGTCTCTGGGAGACGCATTCCTCCACAAATGGAATGCGTATCTCACATATGCGTTTCCATCATTCCCTCTCCTGTTATGGGTAGTAGCCAAAATATTGAGGGACAATGCATCATAGTAACGCCTTGGTGGCCACGCCAACCTTGGTTTGCCACTCTGCTCCAACTGTCCAGGCGAACGTTTGTTCTGCTGAGGAACAGGATAGATCTATTATCAGCACAGGAGGGGAGGGTTCTCTATCCAGAGGTACACAGACTGAAACTGACGGCATGGAGAATCCTCCCCTCTTCATAACAGGTTTCCCTTTTCTCACACAACCGGTCCTTGAGGTTATAGATGCTACTCATTGAACGTCCACTAAGTGCTCCTACAGATATAAGTGGGATCGTTTTGCTAAGTTTGCTTCCCAGAAGGGATCGGAGCCCTTAACGGCCCCCACTTCACTCATATTGGACTTCCTTGTGCTGTTGTCAAATTTGGGGTTATCCCCATCCTCATTGAAGTGTTATTTGGCTGCACTCTCGTGGTTCCGTAGGAAAGCGGGCCTGGCTTCCTGCTTCTCGGACCCTCTTATAAAGTTCTTCATGAAGGGTATTAGAAATCCTAAGCCTTCAGTTGCCCCCCTGGCCCCAGCTTGGAATTTAGAGTTAGTTCTTAAGGCTCTTACCAAACTCCCTTTGAACCCTTGGCCCCGATTCCCTTGTCCCACCTTTCCGGGAAGGTGGCGTTTCTAATTGCCATCACCTCGGCCAGGAGGACAAGTGAATTGTGTGCTCTTCGAGTTGAACCCCCTTATCTTAGGTTCCACAAAGACAAGGCTGTGTTACGTAGGGACCTTGCCTTTTTGCCTAAAGTGGCAACATATTTTCACATGTCTCAAGACATAGTACTCCCTGCTTTCTTTCGAGATCCTGTATCCTCGTTAGAACGTGGTCTTCATATGTTAGATGTGAGAAGAGCTTTAGCGTTCTACGTAGATAGGACAGCTACACTTAGGAAGACACCTAGACTTTTCATCAAGTACCATAAGGATGAGTTGGGGTTGCCAGTGTCCCCTCAAAGACTCTCATTTTGGATTGTTACTGTAATCCATCTGGCATATAAACTGACAGGCAATGTTCCTCCGGGTCATGTCAAGGGCCATTCTACGAGAGCAATTTCCACCTCTATGGCCTTCCTCCGAGGTGTTCCTTTGGATTCTGTTTGCCGGGCTGCAATCTGGTCGACTCCGTTGACTTTTGTATCTCATTATAAACTGGATTCTGTCTCCAGGAGGCATGCTGAGTTTGGCAGATCAGTCCTTTTTTCTGCGGTGGCATGACGCCCACCAGCCAAGGTTAGTAGCTCGCTATTCTACCACATGTGTGATCCACAGTTGACCACGACAGGGAATTATGGGGTGCTTACCTGTAACAGTAGTTCCCTGAGTGGTCACCTGTGGATTCACACATGCCCGCCTGTCCTCCCCTCGAGTGTCATGCCCCGCCTTCTGGCTGTCCTATGTGGCAGAAGAGAACTGAGGGCTAGCCCCGCAGTTGGGCTATATATACTCGAGGGCGGGGATGTGCGGGGCTAGTGTCAAACTCATATTTAATCTTTCAGAAGGTTCCAAACTGTTCTGCGCAGGCGCGGGAATACCACATATGCGAATTCACAGGTGACCACTCAGGGAACTACGGTTACAGGTAAGCAACCCATAATTCCACCGGATCCATTGCTGTCCCAGCTGTTATTGAATTGACTTTCCATTGCTGCCCCAGCTGTTATTGAATTGTTTATGGAGCAGTTGCTCCAGCCATAGGGTCCTATAGTCTGTTGTCAATCCTAAGTACCAGTTACAAACCAACCCTTTAGCAGAGAACAAGTTGGCTAAGCCAATTCTCTCTAGGCCTTCCAAAGCACTTCCTTGAGAAATATATATTGGTACTCCACAGGTAACTTATTGGGAGAGCCAAGGAAAGTATCCACCCCACCTTTTTAAGATTGCTAAAGGTTATGTATACGTGAAGCTCTATATACGTCAACATATATTTTGGAGTGTTAGTGTAGTTATTTTTTTCTGCGATGAGGGCCCCTAGCACTCCTTTTGTCTACAGACTATCTTTGACTACTCTGTCATGATCCAAGCACAGCTACGGCCAAAAATGGAGATGAATTCATAGGGTAGCTGTTGTTTTTTCAATCATGGCACTTTGGCAGTGAATGCAACATAACCCAACTTCATGAATATCTTTCTCAGGCCTCCCAGAATTTCACAATAAGTACTAATCTACATTTTAACTCAAGAAGGAATTTTTTTAAACGTGTGCACTGCATTGGTGGCATGGCTAAACAGAAGGGTCTGATCAGTTGTAGACCACAATATCTAAAGAACCAAGTTTTCCTGAATATGACGTCCTGTGTATGAAAATGACAGTATACTTTGTGTTTTAGATTCTACCTGTTGCACATTTCTTAAGATGTAAGCCAAATGTACCGTACTGCCATTGGTTGTTGTTGTTGGCTTGTGTGTGTATGTGTCAGCAGAGACTTGAGAGACTTTCAAGTTGCTTCCGGTGTTAGAGTATTGTCCGTCTGCAAGGGCGTTGCCCAGGGGATGCCCAGATGTTTTACCATCCTGTGGGAGACTTCTTTCATGTCCCCGCATGAGAAGCTGGTGCTCACCCCACTCCCTGGATTTCGGTCAGCAGTCCTTCCGGTACAAGGGTTTAAACCCATTGCGCCACTGTAACTGCCATTTGTTTTAGCAGTGTTTCTCAACTGGGGGTCGGGCCCCTGGTGGGTCATGAGGGGGTGTCAGGGGGGTCACCAAAAACCATCAGAAAACACAGGATTTTCTGTTGATTATGGGGCTTCTGTGTGGGAAGTTTGGCTCAATTACATCGTTGGTGAGGTTCAGAATGCTCTTTGATTGTAAGTGAACCATAAATCCCAGCAACTACAACTCCCAAATGAAAAGTCCATTTCCCTCAAACTCCACCAGTGTTCATATTTGGGCATATTGAGTATTCGTGCCAAATTTGGTCCAGATCCATGATTGTTTGAGTCTGCAGTACTTTCTGGATGTAGGTGAACTACGACTCCAAAACACAAGATCATTGCCCATCAAACCCACCCAGTATTTTCTGTAGGTCATGGGAGTTCTGTGTGCCAAGTTTGGTTCAGTTCCATTGTTGGTGGAGTTCAGAATGCTCTTTGATTGTAGCTGAACTATAAATCCCAGCAACTACAACTCCCAAATGACAAAATTAACACCAACCCCACAAATATTCAAATTTGGGCATTTTGGGTATTTGTGCCAGTGAATGAAAATACATCCTGCATATCAGATATTTACATTACGATTCATAACAGTAGCAAAATGAAAGTTATGAAGTAGCAACAAAAATAATTTTATGGTAGAGGGTCGCCACATATTAAGGAGTCACAGCATTAGGAAGGTTGAGAAACACACTGTTATTGGCAATAATTTCAGTCTCCAAAATTCATTGCATAAATTTTAGATGGATGTTTAAAATCTGTCTGATGAGAATAGATAACTGGTAAGACTTAACACTGTCAAGGGTAAACATTTGGAAATACATTTAGCATAATGGCATCTTACACTGTCTCCTCGAAGCATAACATTAGCCGTCTATGATAACTGCTCTTTTAAAGATTCAGCTTTTATGAAACCGGCTACTATTTAGCAGCTCATATAATTGTCCTGTGCAGAAGGAAATACTGGTATCTGAGCCTTACCAAGCTACAGTAATGTGTGAGGGTGTAAGGATTGGCCAAGGGCTTGCTCTGTGTTTTATATGTGTCCTGAATCATGTTGGCAAAGTAACCAAGTGTGACTGAGTCCTCTATTCCTTGTAATGACTCGTGCTGTCCAGTTGTCACTCTGATGTGTCTGTTGTCATGAAGTGTACATTCAATATTGCCAGAGTCTATTTAATTTGATCTACATGAAATGCTTATACTTGGTATAAAGTACAGTGTTCCCTCGCTACTTCACGGTTCGCTTTTAGCAGACTCGCTGTTTTGCGGTTTTCAAAAAATATCAATTTAAAATCTGTATCGCGGTATTTTTGCTGTTTTGCGGGCTTTTGCCGCCGCTGCTCTCCGAGGTGCTTTACCTCCTCAGTCCTCCCTCCCTCCAGCCTTGAAGGGCCTTTCCTTCCTTTCCTTCACTTTATTTTGTTTATAAAGACTTAAAATAGTGTATAGCAGGGCTGCCCAGGAAGTCGATCGTGATCGACCAGTCGATCGCGGGACCGAAGGAGGTCGATCGCAGCTGGATGGGGTGTTTCTCAGAGGGGGCGGAGCCAGGCCGTGCAACCCTCGCCCCTCCCCAGCTTCGGCACTCCCAGCAGCTGCTTCAGCCTTGAGGAGGGCAGGGCCAAGCCAGCCTTGTGCTAGCTATGTCACCACTGGCTTGGCACTGCCATCGTCAAGCCTGGAGAAGCTGCTGGGAGCTCCAAAGCCAGAGGGGGCGGGGCTTGATGCGGTCTGGCTCCACCCCCCTCTGGTTTCCACTTTATCAGCAGCTTCTCCAGGCTTGAGGATGGCAATGCCAAGCCAGTGGTGGCATAGCTAGCACAAGGCTGGCTTGGCACTGCCATCGTCAAGCCTGGAGAAGCTGCTGGTAGGGCTGACGCCAAAGGGGGCGGAGCCAGGCCGCGCCAAGCCCTGCCCCTCCCCTCTCCAGCCTTGAGGAGGTAGGTAGATCTTTCTGACTTGGTTTTATTATAAGTAGCTCGCATGCTGAAAAAGTGTGGGCACCACTGGTGTATAGCTACTAAAATAATGTATAAATATTAAAATAAATATAGCATCCCTGCATCGCGGTTTTTCACTGGAACGTAACCCCCGCAATAAGTGAGGGAACACTATACCAAACATTCCTGTCTTGTTTCATTTTTTTTTTAAAGAGAAAAAAACAGACTCAAGGAAACAAGTCAGGAATATTACTTTTGGGTATTTTTAGAAGTCACAGTCTAGATCAGACCCATTTCAGGGAAAAAAGGCTTGCAATATTTATTTCTCGGTATAGTACTATGTACTGCAGACAGTGAAATGATTAAAGATTTTATTTACCTTGTCTCAAGTTATAAATCAAAATAGAGACTGCAGCCAAGAAATCAGAACAATGGGATTTAGAAGGACAGCCATGAAAGAACTAGATAAAATCCTCAGATTTAAGTATATATCATTGAATTCCAAAGTTAGCATTATCAATGCCATCACACTTTCAACTTCTATCTATTCTTGTGATAACTGGACAGTGAAGAATGTTCTAATAGGAGAAAAATGAACTCATTCAGAATGTGGTGGAGAGATCTGTGGATAACATGAACTGCCGAAAAGACTTATTTATTTATTTACTTCATTTATATTCCGCCCTTCTCACCCCGCAGGGGACTCAGGGCGGATTACAATGTACACATTACATTTAGACACACAAGACAGACAGAGGCAATTTAACATCTGGTCACCAGGGGGAGCTGTCGCACTCCTTCATTCCTCAGCAAATAAGTGGGCCTCATCTCTTGCTAGAAACCAAGACAATTGAACTGAGGCTATGGCTCGCAAAAAAAGATGATCATGCTTGGTGAAGTAAAAAGCCGTAGTAAAAGGACTAGATTACAGATGAGTAGACTCAGTGTAAGACCTTAAAAGGGCTGCAAATAATAAAGTGCCTTGGAGGTTCCTCTTTCATAGGGCTGTCATAAGTCAATGCCAATTTCGACATTATCGAACACTATTGGGATTGGGTTGCTGTGAATTTTCTGGGCCAATTTCGACATTATCGAACACTATTGGTATTGGGCTGCTGTGAGTTTTCTGGGCCAATTTCGACATCAAACACTATTGTTATTGGGTTGCTGTGAGTTTTCTGGGCTGTATAGCCATGTTCCAGAAGCATTCTCTTCTGCCATTTTGCCCACATCTATTGCAGGCATCCTCGGAGGTTGTGAGGTCGGTTGAATATTAGGCAAGTGGGCTTTATATATCTCTGGAATGTCCAGAGTGAGAGAACTCTTGTCTGCTTGAGGCAGGTGCGAATGTTTATTTATTTTATTTATTCGGTTTCTATGCCGCCACTCCCGGTGGGCTCGGGGCGGCTCATAGCACCAGAACAAGATAAAAACAACAATACATGATAAAACAGGGGTTACATAACATTAAAATGGCATTAAAATAGCAATGTACAACACTTAAAAACGACCAAGTCAGAACTCAGTTCCGCAGGGGGGTGCGACCCGTAAGGCCTACACCTGGAAGGCCAGCTTGAAAACCTCTGAGGATGCCTGCCATAGATGTGGGCAAAGCATTAGGAAACAATGCTTCTGGGACATAGCCATACAGCTCAGAAAACTCACAGCAATCCAGTGATTTCGGCCATGAAAGCCTTTGACAACACTGTTGGTATTACTTTCATTACAAATACAAGGTTGGGAGGAAGCACTGGAATAAAACTGCAGCTGAATATTTTTATGAAGCAAGTTTCTGGGATACTGTAAGTAGTATGACCTTGATATTGACACCACACTTGTTACGCAGATGGGTCCAATACACTCTGGTCAACTTTTATGGGATCCACTTCAGTTATTGAAGCATGATGATGTGAACAAAGATGCTCAATGCTGTTCAGCCTACTGCATGGATGCTGAACCCTTTTTCTTCTTGAAGAAGTGGATTGACCACATTGGTCCAGGGGTTGGTAAATACCCCCTATGTTAGGGGGAGCTCTCTGCTGCTTTAAAGGAGGCAGTGGCATGTCCTCCCTAGATCCAGAGGTATATAGGAACTGCTGCCCTATTGCAAGTATCCACTTTTGGGGCAAGGAGGCTGGGAAATTTCCGGCATTATTTTTTTTTGAAGAAGCAGATTATCCGGGCCCATTTCAGGCCAGAATACGGCACTAAAAATAACTTAGATGCTCTGATTGATGACCTACTCTGGGGGTCATCAATTAGATGTTCTAGTGATCTTCCAGGATCTTTCAGTCCCATTGGTGCCATTGATCATTGTATCCTACTGGCATGAGAGCAGGAGGCACTGTTCTGCAATGGTCCCAGTCCTGTTTCAGAGAGTAGCACTGGGAGATTCCATGACAATGAAGCTGTGAGGTGCCACAGGTTTCTGTTTTATCCCCCATGCTGTTCAATATCATCTTCGGCAGGCGAGGAAGCTGGCTCCCTACCTGTCCCGCCATGACCTAGCCACAGTGGTCCAAGCCACGGTCATCTCAAGATTGGACTACTGTAATGCTCTCTACATTGGCCTTCCCTTGTCAGTGATCCGGATGCTGAAGCTGGTGCAGAACACTGCAGCTCGACTGCTGGCAGGTCTACCATCTTCCTGCCACATGACGCCTGTCCTGCACGAACTGCACTGGCTTCCGATCGAGTACCGGATCACCTTCTAGGTGCTGGTTTTAACTTTTAAGGCCTTGAATGGTTTGGGGCCAGTGTATTTAAGGGACCGCCTCTCCCTGTATTGTCCCACAAGACCACTGCGCTCAGAGTCCCTCAACCTCCTTGCAGTTCCAAGCGCAAAAGCCCTCCATCTGACCTTGACACGTAGGAGAACCTTCAGTGCAATAGCTCCAGCTCTTTGGAATGCTCTTCTCCCTGAGGTCCGCGCACTTACCAACTTGCTAGCCTTCAGGAAGGCGTGCAAAACCTTCCTATTTGGACAGGCATTCGGCTAACTATCCCTGCCTAGGCATGGGAGTATCTAATGGGTGTTACGCCTTTTTGGGTGTGTGAATTCTGATGTAAATCCTGATGTTTTTAATTGTTTTAACTGTTTTAATCTGTTTTTACTGTGCTCTGTATTTTATTGTGTTTTTTACCATGTGTAAGTCGCCCCGAGCCGGATGGGAGGGGCGACGAACAAGTCGAAATAATAATAATAATATAGAAACCATACCATTTGCTACCTTCAGACACCTCTGCCTTTGCAATATGCCTGCATTTTTTGAAAATAGATCTGAAGTGTTGCTTTTGATCTTAGGACGGCAGATGCACAGGCTCAGTGTTGTTCCTGCCACATTATCACGCAGCCACAAGAAAGCGCTCCTTTTGGGATAATCTTGAATTATAGCTGCCTTTGAAAAGAAAATTAAAATCAGGTGCCTTGTAATTGCTCTTCGGTAATGGACCATTTGGGCTCAGGGGAATCGACTCACGCTGTGTACTTGACAGTAAATGGCAGCTTATCTGCTTTGCCAGGTAATTAGTAAGATGAAAGTTAAAGCTGCCGTTTGGACTGACAAGTACGGAGAAACCTAAAAGCAACCAATGCTTTTAATTTATCTTTTAAGGCTCTCCTTACAGAAAACCAATTTGAGAAAGCTGGAATCTCGACATATGTTTAAATTGACAAGCTGGTTAATAGAGTAACAAGAGGATTAGGAAAGTGGTTGTGTTAAGCCAGTGGCTCTTTCAAACGTATGTTCATATGTTCACTAAATTGCTTAGGCGATCCCTCGTAGCCCGAGGATGATAGTCCTCCAAGTTTAGTGTCTTGGTGGTGGGTCCATAGGTGGCTGCGGAGCCCTGTTCTTGAGCCACATGTTCTCCCGCAGTGAGGATATTGGTTTCCAGGTGGAAAGCAATCCCAGTCAGGGTTGACTTGATGCATCTTCCTCTTGGCATGTTTCTCCCTTTCGCCCTTCATTCGTGTCTCTTTGAATTCTGCAGCACTGCTGGTCACAGCTGACCTCCAATTAGAGCACTCAAGGGCCAGGACTTCCCAGTTCTCAAGTGTTTATGCCACAGTTTTTAAGGTTAGCTTTAAGCCTATCTTTAAATCTCTTTTCCTGTCCACCATCATTATGTTTCCCATTCTTAAGTTGGGAGTATAGTAACTGCTTTGGGAGATGGTGATAAGGAATTCGGACGTGGCCAGTCCCAATGGAGTATAGGAGCATTGCTCCAGTGCTGGTGGTCTCTGTTTTTTCCAGCACGCTGACATTTTTCCGCCTGTCTTCCCAATAGGTTTTCAGGATTTTTCAGAGGCAACACTGATGGAATCGTTCCAGTTGAGTGTGAGGTCTGTAGGCAGTCTATGTTTCTCAGGCATATAGCAGTGCACTTATTAATCAGAAGATCACTTCTTTAAGTTCTAATATAACATAATTTAAAATATTGTGGCCTGAGGACTGCACTTTGATTTGTACTGAAGTACCTAAACGGCATCTCACATGTCTTCTCTAGCTTCCCTAACTTTTCATACATGGTGGCTAGCATCACATTTTAACAGACTGATATATCTGTATCTATTCTATATCCATAATAAAAGTGAAAATATGCATGTGTATGTAGCTGGGGTGCCCACTTCCACAGACAGGCTCCCACTTCCACAAAAAGCTTTAGTTCACAGTGCTGAGAAGCTATCATTGTTTGAGTCCACAGTGCTCTCTGGATGTAGGTGAACTACAACTCCAAAACTCAATGCTCTCCAAACCCACCCAGTATTTTCTCATGGGAATTATGTGTGCCAAGTTTGGTTCAATTCCATCGTTGGTGGAGTTCAGAATCCTCCTTTATTGTAGGTTAACTATAAATCCCAGCAACTCCAACTGCCAAATGACAAAATCAATCCCCCACAACCCCACCAGTATTCAAATTTGGGCGTATCGGATATTTGTGCCAAATTTGTGAACGAAAATACATCCTGCATATCAGATATTTACATTCCGATTCATAACAGCAGCAAAATTACAGTTATGAAGTAGCAATGAAAATAATGTTATGGTTGGGGGTTACCACAACATGAGGAACTGTATTAAGGGGTCGCAGCATTAGGAAGGTTGAGAACCATTGGTTTAACCCATTGTGCCACCGGGGGCTTAACCTAAAAGGTTAATTATGCCTAGAATAAACCCGCAAAGCTTGATTACGTCTCATGGCTACGGCTTGCACCTTTCCCAGTATAAGAATAAAGACACCGCACCAAAGACTTCTACTTTTCTCTTTATTTTACCATTCCATTTGGCACTCACAGCGTTCATCTCCTCAGCTGTAATGGAAGCCAAGCAAACAAATGGAAGGTAGGTTTATAGCTCAGAAAACACATTTATCAAGGGGGGGTTTTTTGTTCTAAAAGCATTTAAAACACTTAATGTAACCATACTGCACATGTAGTCAAAATTAAAAGGGGAAGAGATGTTTACTGTAGTGTGAAAGGTTTTTTGGTTTTTTTTACATTTGTTTCCAGAATAGATGTATAAGTTACATAATGGGGTGTGTGACAAAACTAAACCAAGCAAACTGGGGCAATAAAGATACAGAAAATAAATAAGCTTATTAGGGATGGCATACACAATTTCCAGAAATACTATCAAAGCAAAAAAAAAATCCTAATTATTAGTGTAACTACCAGACTTCTCTACTGCCTAACAGCTGCTACTAAAGCATGCTTCAACCCTCCAGTCTCCTTTAGCTTTTTGCTTAAGGGATGCTACATGTATACGTCCCTTTTAATGAATCCAAATACATTATACATGACACCCGACAAAGATAGCAGAAAGTATTCATTCTTCAGTCCTAACTCGCAGATATGCCACCTTTCATGCACACCTCGCCACTTTTACTCGGTAGGCGAAGGGGTAAACGTAACTTTTCCTAACCATGCCTAGTGATGGACACCATATCATACAGTCATCACTTTATAAGTGCCAGAAAAGGTGTCCTTGGTAAGAATTTCCACTATACATTACATATCAGTCACTGGGTTTATTATCATGTTAAACTGCCCTCCCTGAAACTGCATGTGCACCCATACTCCTCCATTTATCCTACCATTGAGGTATAATCTATAACTCATTAGCTCTAGAGAAAGAGCAGATGTTTCTAGGCTCAATTACATGCAAGAGCTTTGTCTTATAACCCCAAAATGTAATACAGTGAAATAACAAAGTATTTAAAAAGATATGCCACTGGCACTTTGGAATTCTAGTATGTTTGAACAGCAGCTCAGCTCACGAAATGGCAATTGGCTGCGCCTCTCGGCCATTTGGCGTGGCCTCTGTGCGCAAGTGGCACAGTGCGAGTTATTGCTTCTGCCAAACTGCTACAAAGGTATATTTGTATCTGCAAGTGTGTGCAGAACAAGCACAGCTGATGATGTATGTGGTCGACACCTGTCAAAACGATGTCATTTATTTTTCAAAACACACACTTCAGCCCTCAACACTGATGTAACTTAGTGCAGTTTTAAAGAGTTAACACTCAAAGAGATTTGGCATATATTTGTTATTGGCACAACGTCCTTCTGACATCCAGAAGATGCTTGTGTATAAATAAGTTAGGATTCTCGTTCGCTGCAAGGTGACGTCAATTTCATCCAATCTGTACGGTTTTTCTGTCGGGACAAATCCCATCTTTGACTTTCAGGCATTGGAGGGAGAGTCGCTTCATCCTGTTGTCCAACATTGGGCCTCCAGAAGAAGAGCCGTTGTTACTCCTGTTCTTATTCACTTTGTCAAGTGTCTTGTTCTCTGCGCCTTCAGCCCTGTCACCTGTGACGATGAAGCAAAGTGATTCAGCCTTTCTGAATTATAGAAAAAAATCGTATCAGGAGCAACTTGAGAAACTACAAGTCGCTTCTGGTGTGAGAGAACTAGCCATCTGCAGCTGAGGATGTTGCATCCAGAGACTTTAACCAGATGGTAGTAGTTCTTATGACCCTGCTGGAGCTGAGAGAGGAGCTCTCCATCTTGCAGACTTGAATCACTGATCTTCAGGTCAGTAGTTCAGCTGGCACAAGGGTTTATTTAACCCATTATACTACCATGGCTCCACCATGAAAAACAATGAACATGGAAAGTACCAACTTAGGACAACTAAATCTAAATTTAGGACAACACAACTCCCATGTTGCATCAGCTCCACTTGCTGCCAGTTTGCTACCGAGCACAATTAAAAAATGCTGGCTTTGGAATATAAAGCTCTAAACGGCCCCAACCCAGTTTACCTGTTTGAACGCATCTTCCTTATGAACTATCATGGAAATATATAGCCACCCTCAGTAAGGCTGCCAACCTAAAATGGCTGGGTCAATATAAAAGCACCTTTCAAATTGCTATCTAAAAATGCAAATACCAAAACATTTTAGAGAGGAGTTCACTCCAGCTATATTTGATCAGCTTGAGACAATGGTTAGATATGGGAGATTTAACAGCATCCCTTATAATGAACGGACTTGTATCTGCGGGGCACCTGAAATTGAAGATATAGCACACATATTATTTGATTGTAAATTGTATCAGAAGGTGAGAGACTTCTATTTTTGGTCCATATATCAAATGGACAATGTATTGCGAATCTCACATCAGAACAACACATTTTATGTGTGGCCAAGGCCCAAAAATAACATATAAAACAGCTCTGTATTTGAGTAAGACAATATGTCTGAGAACCACATATGTTGGGCTGATCAGGGTATATTGTAGGGGTGATAAGGAAATATGATGAACATACTCAGTTTTATCATATATTTACTGCATTGTTATAAGTGTCTTATTTTAACTTACTACATAGAGTGCAATCAAGTCTTGTCAAGCCTTGTTGTTTTGTTTGGTATTATATGGCCCCTCTCCGTTGGCGCCCCCTTGTTGTGGGGGAGAGGTTTGCGTACCCTAATGAAGTTGTGAGCTATGCTGGCGGTGGCATAATAGCCACCGGTAGGGCCAACCATGCCAGACAGGTCACAACCGAAGGGTCTGACAAAGAGCGACAACGGGCAGGATGGGCTCTCTAGCCTTTTGGCAACCATCCTAAGAGAAGGAAAACTCTAATTTCAAACCCGGGCAGATGGTGCTCGTCTAACCCTGTAAGGTCAACCATCTAAAGAAGAAAACTCAAACCAAACCTACGACCTGAGGACCTCGCTGCCACTGTCCTAAGCTTGCTAGGTTCTGGCAGACGAACTTTTGGTTTAAAGGGTGAGGCCAGTTCTATGCACACTGCGCTCCACCAGAAAAATCCATTGCACAGGCTCGAAGGGCACATCCAACCTCCGAAAAAGCATCAATGCGCTTGTAGAAAGTGTGGGATGAGTCCTTCCTAAGTATCTTCGTTCGCGAAGTAATGCCAGAGAGAAAGAATGATATGGCCTAAGGGCTAATCAATAAAATTACTACATCACGGAGACTAAGATCTTCTGGAGAGGCCCTGCTCTTGGTCCCGCCACCATCACAGGTGTGAGAGACAGGGCCTTCTCAGTGATTGCCCCACGACTATGGAACTCCCTTCCTGGAGAGATTAGATCAGCCCCCTCCCTCCTGTCCTTCAGAAGCATGGTGAAGACCTGGCTGTGGGACCAAGCCTTTGGGCAATGCACTAGGTAATAATAGGAAACACTACCCTGCTGACCAGATCCGGCATGGCTGTTTTGAGATGGTTTGAAGCATTTGGTTTTTAAGTGGATACAACTGATTTTAGGGTTGGTGTATATTTACAGTTTGTTTTATGTTCCAACATTAAATGTTTGCTGTATATATGTTGTGCTACACCCTAAGTCATCTTTGGCGTGAGAAGGGCAGAATATAAATGCTTTAAATAAATTAAATAATAAATAAATAAATCTGACCCTACTCCAGAAAATCCCAGAAAATGTGGAGTCAACTTTGCATGAAAGGATTCTACTTTTACCCAGATTATATGTAAAGATCCTCAGCTATACTTTTAGTCATACCATAAATTTACATGAATTGGGGCATGAGGGAAAGAGGTGCCTCTCAAGACGTTGAATCAGGATTTGCATCAGCCATTGGCAACATGGCTATCAATGAAATACAAACGATCTGGGAAGTTGCAGACTACCATACTGAGGGCCTAAGGTTCTCTATTCCTTAGAAAGGCGTCATGATATTGATGGTTTCGCCAGCAAACCTTATCCTAGTGACTCCTAGCACAGAAAATACAATGGGGCTTTTCGGTTCAACTTACCTCTTTCAATTTCACATTCGGGAGAAGAAGCCCCACTGCATTCACTGCGAGGTCCTAATAAAGGAAATACGCCAAATTCAGAGAGCGAGACAGGGCTGGACAGATCCAAGCTTCGAGGTCGCGCCACAGGAAGGAACTGCGTTGGCATATCAAAAGGGCTCGTGGGACCAGAACTGAAGCTGGACACAGACTGGGTTTCGGAATCCTCTTCAGATACAACACTGCTGCAGTTGTCATCCTCAAACACTTCTGAAGCCACTGTGTGCAACATTGAGAGAAAACTTCATCAACAAAGCTATTCCCCTGACATCTAGTGCATGTCGCTTTGATGATGCCACTAGTTTATGGACTCTGCCCCCCCATCATTATAATTACACACACTGTTTGAAATATACCCATGGCGGCTCTCATTAAAAACAAGCAGATTTTTCACTATTATCAAAGGCCAGCTCAAAAGATAGTTGCATTGATCTTGCATAGTGTCAAATCACTGTTAAGGACTGTGTGTTCTCACCACACTGATAACACCAGGGACAGCCTTACAGAATACAACACCATATGTGAAACAATAAGGGACTGGAAAACCTGAAACTTTCTTCCCCCATTATCGTTGAACTTCACTGGCACCAGTTAGTATTACAATAAGGAATTGGTATAAAGGTAAAGGGTTCCCCTGACATTAAATCTAATCGTGTCTGACTCTGAAGGGGGTGGTACTCATCTCCATTTCTAAGCCAAAGAGCAGGTGTTGTCCATAGACACCTCCAAGGTCATGTGGGCAGCATGGCTGCATGGAGCACCGTTACCTTCCCGCAGAAGCGGTACCTATTAATCTACTCACATTTGCATGTTTTTAAACTAGGTTGGCAGATGCTGGGGCTAACAGTGGGAGCTCACCCCATTCCCCATATTCGAACCTTTCGGTAAGCAAGTTCAGCAGCTCAGGGGATCCAAGTATTTATTTATTTATTTACTCTGCTTCTATACTGCCCATCTCAGCCCGAAGGCGGCTCGAGGCGGTGTACACATGGCAAGGACTGCCCACGATAAATACATCAACAATTACTAACACATATCATATACAAATTAGCAATTAAAACACAATATCAGTGTCTCATTATTAGTGGGTATAGATAACAAGTAACCAGCCATTTCCAATTCAGTCACATATTGCACCACAGGAAAGGAGGACAACAGCTTTTAGCTTGTGACAGACTCATTCAGTATAGTGCTATCATTCATCAACAACAAGGGATCTCTCAAGGCTTCTTTGGAACCCCATTTTCATGTGTTTTAATAGGCAAAGCTGCCAGTTTGGAGTAAATGCTTCATCTACAGTAGTAGTTCCCTACTGTTGGCCAACTGTCAGGAATTCTGGGAGCTGGAGTCTAAAGCACATGGAAGACCAAATGTTTTAGGAAAATATGGCCATTCCAGATATTATTTTTTTTTGCAGACCTACTCCAAACTTTGCACATTTTACTTCTACTTACTGGAGATATTATCTGGCTCCAACTTGCATGTTGAAAGGTCTTCCACCGAAGTATTGCTGCCTTCAGCGCCCACACCACACCCTCTGGGGCCCATGGAGGAAGCTCGCCTCCTCTCGTGGATCTCGTCAGAGATCATTTCTAGGTTCTTCAGTGCTGTCTTGTATTCGCCCTTTGCCAAAGACAGTTTTGCTTGCAGATCGTCCACCGTCTTTTTCAATTGCTAATAAAGCGAAATACATTCTTACTAAGAGAGATATGTAAAGTAAAGGAGCTCACCCCACTCCCCTGATTCGAACCGCAAATCTTTGGTCAGCAAGTTAAGCAGCTCAGCTTTTATTAATATAAATGTCACAGGGGGCCCTTCCACTCAGCCTTATATCCCAAGATATCAAGACAGGAAATCCCACATTATCTGAGTGTGGACTCAGATAATCCAGTTCAAAGCAGATATTGTGAGATTTTCTGCCTTGATATTCTGGGATATAGGGCTGTGTGGAAGGGCCCAGAGAGGTAGCTTCGACCTTATTGTGAGAGATGCATTGCTTAAATAGAAACTTTATTTATTTATTTACTTTATTTATATTCCGCTCTTCTCACCCCGAAGGGGACTCAGAGCGGATTACAGATACACATACTTTAGCAGACAATTCCTGCTGTTTCACAAACACACATATAAATGAACAGAGGCAAACTCTGGCCACCAGGGGGAGCTGACGCACTCCTCTTCTCTCAGCGTTCCCAGCGTCCCTTGTTGTTCCTTCCGCATTCATCAGCATTCCTGGAGTTCTTTAATGGCCTCATAATTCAGTCAAAATTTGCCTCCCCACTTAATGTAGTACCTTTATCACCAACTTGACAGATGCAACTGTCTTTCGGGCTGCAAAGGTCGACAGCAGGCTACACTTAAAGGTCGAGCACCCACCTCGACCCGGGCAGGCCTCGAACTCATGACCTACTGGTCATAGAGATCTTATGCAACTGACACTTAACCAGCTGCGCCACATTCCTGGAAACCTTAGGGTAATAAAAGGTGAGATTTGGTTTTGAGGCAATAAACACAGCACTTCGACCCATTCACAAGTCTAATTCAGCCAAAGTTAAGACTCATTTCTACTAAAGCATTACGTGCATGGATCTCCTGTAAGGATCGGCCTCTAAAGGTCATGAAGTAAATAACTCAGTCCATGGATTTCTGAATGCCAATAAAACCTCTCCCAGACAAACAGTCTGCTGTTATTATCTTTCTTTAGAGCAAAGATTCCTTCTATAACACTATGTAACAAAAATTGGAAAAAATTAAGTTCCTGATTTGAAAGTGTTATTTCCTGTTTAATTCTGCGGTACTTA
The DNA here is from genome assembly GCA_030556195.1 of Anolis apletophallus. Taxonomy (NCBI): domain Eukaryota; kingdom Metazoa; phylum Chordata; class Lepidosauria; order Squamata; family Anolidae; genus Anolis; species Anolis apletophallus. The sequence goes on along the minus strand of JARBWK010000008.1, from coordinate 64,963,468 downwards.
CTTTGAAATTAGTTGGCATACACTAGAAACATTGGTTTTGCGGCTACCACAAACTGTGTTGAATTGGCTGAGACTCTATGAGATAGTCATTGAAAAACTATAGCAAAATGTGCTGCAAGGTGCCCCGCAAAAACAAAGTTTTAGCAGTTTAATAAACTTTTCCCATGTTTTTATAATAAAACCAATTAGGAAATTGCATTTATAACCCAGGAACAAAAACCTTGTTACATACAGTAGTGTAATCTTTCTGATACAGAGCTTGCATATGGAGTGAATATATGCTAACCTTAGAATCTCACAAGGCACCTTGTTTATTTGTTTCATATAGGGCTGTCCAACTTCTACCGGCCCAAGGGCCGGAATTCCGGTCACTGATCACCTGGGGAGCCGCAGTATGAAAAAGTTCCTCGCGCCCTCCTTCCAATCCTTCCTGGTTTGGCGACGAGGGAGAGGAGGAGAAGCTCCGCCCACGGGGCGCTGCTGGGCATGCCCTGTGGGAGCTTCCCTTCCTCTTCCTCCTCATCACCAAACCAGGAAGGCAGTCGCGGCGATGAGGAGGAAGGGAAGCATGCCCAGCATCGCTCCAGGGGCGGGGCATCCCTTTCTGCTTCTCTCGGTGGCCAGCAGCACCCCGGGGGGTGGGGTTTCCTCCCTCCTTCTCTCCGTGACCAGTCATGGAGAGAAACAGAAAGGGGCGCCCCACCCCAGGCTCTGTTGCGCATGCCCAGCATCGCTCCGGGGGTGGGGCGTCCCTTTCTGCTTCTCTCCGTGATCAGTCACGGAAAGAAGCAGAAAGGGATGCCCCACCCCCGGGCTCTGCTGCGCATGCCCAGCATCGCTCCGGGGGCGGGGCGTCTCTTTCTGCTTCTCTCCGTGACCGGTCACGGAGAGGAGGAGGGAGGAAGCCCCACCCCCCCGGGGGGCTGCTTCCCAAATGTGGCCTAGGCCAGCAAAACGCCTTGATCCGGGCCTGGGTAGGCGGGCTGCATCCAAGGGGCTGGCGGGCCGTGTGCGGCCCACGACCCGCCTGTTGTACAGGCCCAATATATATACTGCTTTTCTCCTCAAGTGAAACCCAAAAGTGGCTTATAAAAGTAATGGCAAGGAAAATTTTAAAAGAAGACAACTGCTAGTGCCTATGGAAAAGCCACCAGTAGAACATGAATTCAACAGTGCCCTCTTCCTTGTCTCCAGCAACTGATAAGCAAGGGCACATAACCTGTAATAATGAGGAGTAGCATTCAGTCATCCTGACTATTAGCCATTAGTGGTCTGAACGTTGTCTCTAAAATCAAACAATAATACTGATTTGCTATATATATGTATTTCAAGTTTTAAATCTTTGCTGAAAATTGTTATTGATACATACCTCTAGTTGTACATAGTATTTTGCCTTGAGTTCAAAGTAAGGCCTGGGAAGAAAGTACAGAAAAAAGGTTGGTGTGATTATTATTATTTATTGGCAAAACAATCAAATAAGCAAGAGAAATGTCTGTCCTGGATTAAATGTTTCAGGGTTTCCTATCTACTCAAAGATAAAGGGATTCCAATATCAATGATCAATTTCCTCTTTTATTTTCCATAGAAGGATGTAACATACAGCGTCATGTCTTGGCCATAATTTGCCCCTTATTTCCTGAACAACTTCCTAACCAAGAGTGTTGAGTATGAATAATGATTACTGTTCTGACACAGCAGTGCTAATAGGGCTCTGTTTTCCCTTTGTTGCACTACAAGTTTGCAGGAGCTCGTTCCCTTGCATTTTATTTTGTAGGTGACTTTCTTGGTTTGCATTTACGGGCCCAGAGGGCTGCCAATCAATCAAGAGTTGCAGACCCGCCCCTATCCCCAGGATTTGGGAGGGAAAGGGGATGTTTTTCCTCTCAGTCTTAACAGGACGTGATATAAGGTAGCCTATTCCTTCCTACATGGAAAAAGGCATTAAATCTTACAGCTTTGCTGGGGTAACAGACCAGCTTTTGCTGGAGAAATACAGAACAGTTTCACAGTCTTTTGTGAAGGGATCATCTACAGTCCCAACAGCCTGGCTAATCGACAGGAATCTTGCCTGGTACAGGACATCTGGCTATCCATAACGCAGCTTGGAGTCAGAAGAAGGGGCCACACACCAGCAAGGTAAAGAAAGATTGCCCAGGGAAGGGTCATAGGATTTTCCCCAAAAGGAGAAGACCAGTATTGCCCAGTTTGTCGGCCCTGTTGCTGCAGACTGAGAAAGTCACCTGTTTGAAGCCTTCCAGTTTGTTAAGATTTAAGCCCAAATAAAGAACTTTGTTAAACTTATTTCAAGCCTTGAAGGACTTTATCATTGGGGAAAACCAAGGGGCCCTTCCAGCTGGGACACCCCGGCGTCCCGTTGGGCAAACAGAGGTCACATCCTAGAAAAAGCCATTCTACAGGCCCAGCATACGACAGCACAATTACCCTGTCCTTGAGAAGACCCAATTCTGTGTGGTATTGTGATCCAACTCTATAGAAAAAGTGGCAAAAATATTCCAAAAAAAATCACAAGATATAACATGGAGAAGAATCTTTGGCCAAGGACAATAGAGGTATAAGCTAAAGTTATGAGTTCTTCACCTATATATGCCCAAAAGCTTTTAAAAGTCCTCTTGTCATGTGATATCATATATCTTTCTTTCTCTCTCTCTCTCCCTCTCCTACCCACTCACTCTTTCTCTTAAACGCATACATCATCCTCTAATATATGCAGGTAAGAATTTGACCTATATCTACAAAGCGACTACACATACTTGGATTTATTTATAGCTCTTTTCAGCTTCTTCTCCAACTGCTTCATTCTGCCCATGGCCGCATTATACTTGGCTGCTGTCTCCTTGTGAACCAGCTCACTTCTGGTTTTCGTCTGCTCTGCCTCCATGACCTTTAAAAGAAGAAGAAATAAAAAAGGGTTTGAGTTGAAGCAGATGCAGGACTACTTTACGCTGAGTTTGAGTCCATTTTAAACAGTATTAAAGTCAATAAATATTAATAATTAACAACTGAATAAAAATAAATTTAATTTTATATTTATATATATATATATATATATATATATATATACACCCACACATATACACTCATAAAATATAAATAATATCTAGAAATAGAAAATTAATACAGACAATTTTTTAAAAAGCACAAATAGTGTAGATTGGTTAAAATAAGGAGAGGGAAAACAAACTAACTAACTAAAAAATTAGCTGAAAGTAATGCAACATATCTTGTTCTTACCTCAAAAAAGTAAGAGGAGACAAAAGAACAAGAAAACATGACGCACAAGCTAGGAAGACCACCGTTATGTTTTAAAACTGTTTTATGTGTATTTCTTTTCCCCCCTTATCTTTGCCTCACCCCCACCCCATCCCACACTCTTTCTGCTCTTCCTTCGCAACTGTTCACTTTTCTCTTTTTCTCTTTCATATTTTCCTAATACATATTCTCTCCTATTTGGCTTTGTTTTTCTTCTACGCTCTTCTTTCCCCTTTTTATGTATATATGTTGTTATTTTATTGAAAATTCAATAAAGAAAATTGAAACATTTTTAACAGCATTACAGCCCCAAATTCTCAACACAGACCCAAAGCGTAACAAAATTTGGAAGCTGATGACAAACATAATTAAAGTCAATCTGTTAGTCGTAAGTGCTTAGATAACTGTTGCTGTTGACCGTCAGCTCAGTAACCCTACAGTGAAACTATTGGGTTTCCAGGCCCAATTCAAAGCGCAGGTTATTACCTACACAGCCCTATATCAGTGCTTCTCAACCTGTGAGTCCCCAGGTGTTTTGGCCTACAACTTCCAGAAATCCCAGCCAGTTTTCCAGCTGTTAGGATTTCTGGGAGTTGAAGGCCAAAACATCCGGGGGGCACAGGTTGAGAACCACTGCCCTATATGCTTCGGGTCCAACCTATCTTCGAGATCGCATCTCCTTCTATGAACCAGTGCGGGCCCTGATATCTGCTGGGGAGGCCCTTGTCTCAGTCCCACCACCATCACAAGTACAGTTCGTGAGTAAGAGAGAGATGGCCTTCTCGATGGTGGCTCCCCAGCTCTGGAATTCCCTCCCTAGAGAGATTAGATTGATCCTAAATCTCAAAACCTTCTGTTCGAGCCTAAAAACAACGCTATCTACATGGGCATTTGACCTCTCTCAAGAATATTCAGCTTTCTATAGGAAGGGATAAAAACCAAAGATAAGCAACAGATCTTACCCTTTGGGTGGCATGATTAAGCATTTCCTGCCAGGCAGAGTCAAACTGACGCTTGTCATCTTCCAACAGCCTCTGCTCAGCCAGGGAAATAGTCTCCTTTGCAGCCCGTAGCACCTCTGTGGCTCTCTGGAAATCCTGTGTTGCTTTCTGAGCTTCCAGCTGGGCCTATAATGAGAGATACGGTTATTTAGCACTCATCAAACTTGACAAATCAGTAGAAGGAGAGCAGTCAATGATCCACACTTATTAAAAGCTTAAACCCAAATGATAGGCCTAACAAGAATAGATCTTGGGAAATGTGCTTGTGTGTGTATGCATACAAGTATGTGCCTTCAGGTTACCTGTTGACTTGTATCAACCCCAAGAATCTCAGGAGCCTATATATTTATTATTTTTTAGCATTATAATCATCATGATACAGTTTGTAGTCAGTTATTTTCCACCTAAACAACCATTAAAACTGGGGCTTTCTTGTATAAGGCTGGATCTACACTGCCCTATATCCCAGGATCTGATCTCAGATTATCTACTTTGAACAGGATTATATGAGTCTGCACTGCCATATAATCTGGGATAAGCAGATAAACTGGGATCAGCTTCTGGGATATAGGGCACTGTTGAACCAGCCTTATACAAGAAATACCAGTATTTTCCTCTGAAATATAGCCTTCAATTCAAATGCTAACCAGGGCTGATCTTGGCTTTGCTTCCAAGATCAGATAGGACCTGGTGCCTTTAGGGCAGTGGTTCTCAACCTGTGGGTCCCCAAGTGTTTTGGCCTACAACTCCCAGAAATCCCAGCCGGTTTACCAGCTGTTAGGATTTCTAGGAGTTGAAGGCCAAAACATCTGGGAACCCATAGGTTGAGAAACACTGCTTTGGGGTATTTAGTAAATTCCATGTATGTAGCAAATCTACCCTAGTTAGGTCTAGCAACTGGATTTAGACCAAAGTCATCTTAATTATGTCTTATTTTCGATGAGCATATGGTTCCCCATCTCTGAAATGCGACTTGGTGTCCCATCCAGACGTTTGGCTATAGAATTATAGGATCTATAGTTCAAACATATGAAGGATGCTAGGTTGGGGAAGGCTGCAATAGTGAAATCCATTTATCTACTGTACTTTGCTTTTTTCTGTAACCTGCAGTTTGTGTTAGAGCTGGTAGACTGTTGCTTCACTACAGACTAGACAAATACTCAACTAATAATTATTGCCCATGAAAAGATCTTGGTTGCCAACATCCATAAAACTTTAGAGTATCAATGCAATTGTTAGCTCCAAGTAGAGTATACCCATTGAATCAATGGTACTTGGAGAAGTGCTAGTTTACCAAATCCTCATTGATTTATCAGATTTGTGCCTGAAAATGCTCTTCTTTCTCCTCCTAACTCAGTGGTTCCCAACCGGTGGGTCCCCAGATGTTTTGGCCTTCAACTCCCAGAAATCCTAACAGTTGGTAAGCTGGCTGGGATTTCTGGGAGTTGTAGGCCAAAATACCAGGGGACCCACAAGTTGAGAACCACTGTCCTAACTAGACTAAGAATGGTGTTGTTCAAAGGTGTCTCTAGTCAACTTTGTCCAACATTTACTTGACTTTTTTACTCTTTACACTCAAAATATAAAACCTGGCAAAAGCTTGAAGAATTAGAAACCATTTTAGAAGACCTGCCCAGATAAAATGCCCCACCAGTCTTAGTGCAAATTCACATTTAAAGAGCTCTGGTATAGCAAGACTTTGTAACAGCTTAAACCCAGCAAGCTTGGTCCTTGTGAGCTCCTCTGCCACCAGCTTTCTTGGCATGAATAAATAAATGCTGTGCCTCCCAAATGTCTTTGGCTAGATAACCGGCCCATCGGCCCAGCCTTAAGTTGCAATTTCAGTATAATCTTTAAGCATGTAATTTAACAGCTCAGTTAAGAATATTGATATTATTGGCATAACAGAAACCTGGTGGACAGAGGAAAACAATTGGGACACAAAAATTCCAGATTATAAACTGTACAGGAAAGACAGGAGAGGGAAAAACGGTGGCGGTGTGGCCTTGTACATAAATGAAGAGCTAGAATCTCATGAATTAGAATTTCAAGAAATTTCAAACTCACCTACAGAAACATTGTGGGTAAAAGTCCCAGGACAAAAAACTAATCTAGCATTAGGGATCTGCTATCGCCCTCCCAACCAAACTCCAGAGGCAGACTGCTATCTGGAAAATGAAATTAAACAGGCCTCAAAAAGCAATAAATTAGTCATAATGGGGGACTTCAACTATCCCCGAATAGATTGGCTAAATTCTTGTTCTACGCATGAAAGAGAGACAAGGTTCCTCGACATGCTAGCCGATAATTCCCTTGAGCAGATGGTCATGGAACCAACCAGGGAAAGGGGATCCTGGACTTGGTGCTAACTAATGAACAAGATCTCGTTCAAGATGTCCTTGTAACTGAGCCCATAGGTACCAGTGACCACAACACAATAACCTTCAACTTAAGTTTGGATAGCAAACTGTCAGTGAAAACTAACACAGAGACCTTAAATTTTCACAAAGGGAATTTCACCAAAATGAGAAAAATAGTAAAGAACAAACTAAAAGGAACAGTAAAAAAAATCACACCCCTCCAAAATGCTTGGAAATTGTTTAAAAATACTTTAAAACAAGCCGAACTAAAATGCATTCCTAAAATAAGAAAGAGGCCGGAAAAGTCCAAGAGGACATCGGTATGGCTTACAAATGAAGTAAAAGATGTGATTGGAAAGAAGAAAACTCATTTAAGAAATGGAAGGCTCTTCCTACTGAGGAGAACAGAAAGGAACACAAGCACTGGCAAACTAAATGCAAAGCAACCGTCAGGAAAGCCAAGAGAGATTTTGAGGCACATATAGCTAAGAACATTAAAAAAATAGCAAAAACTTCTTTAAGTACATCAGAAGCAGAAACCCAACTAGAAAAGCAGTTGGGCCACTTGACGAAAAATGGTAAGAAAGGGACAATAAGTGAAGACAAGGAGATTGCTGAGCGGCTAAATGACTTCTTTGCCTCCGTTTTCACACAGGAGGACAGACAACATATGCCTGCAGCTGAGTCAGTTTTTCAGGGAGGGAATTAAATGAATTAAACCAGATAGAGATAAACAAGGAAGATGTTCTCACATGCCTTACTAAACTAAATGTCAACAAATCACCAGGGCCAGATGGCATCCACCCCAGAGTTCTTAAGGAACTCAAGTGTGAAATTGCTGAAATTCTAGCCAAAATATATAACCTTTCTCTAAGATCAGGCACTGTACCCGAGGACTGGAGGGAGGCAAATGTAACTCCGATCTTCAAGAAAGGATCCAGGGGTGATCCAGGAAATTATAGGCCAGTTAGTCTAACCTCAGTTCCAGGCAAAGTGATGGAAACCATTATTAAGAAAAAAAATTACTAAGCACATAGAAGAACAGGCATTGCTGAAGGAAAATCAACATGGTTTCTGCAAAGGCAAATCATGTCTTACTAACTGATAGAATTCTTTGAGGGTGTAAATAAACACATAAAGGGGACCCAGTCGATATTGTTTACCTTGACTTTCAAAAGGCTTTTGACAAAGTCCTCACCAAAGGCTCCTAAATAAGCTCTTCAGCCATGGAATCAGGGGACAGGTCTTGTCCTGGATTGGAACCTGGCTAAACTGTAGGAAACAAAGGGTGGTAATAAATGGACACTTCTCTGGATGGAAAGAGGTGAGAAGTGGCGTACCCCAAGGTTCAGTTTTAGGACCGTTACTTTTTAATTTATTCATAAATGATCTGGATGTAGAAGTAAATTGTGAGGTAGCAAAGTTTGCAGATGACACTAAACTGTTCAGGGTAGTTAAAAATGAAACTGACTGTAAAGAGCTCCAGAAAGATCTCTCGAAATTGAGTGAATGGGCAACAAAGTGGCAAATGCAGTTTAACCTAAACAAGTGTAAAGTCATGCACATCGGGGCAAAGAACCCCAAATACACTTATCAACTGATGGGATCAAAGCTTTCTGAGACAAACCAGGAAAGGGATCTTGGGGTTTTGGTGGACAGCTCAATGAAGATGTCAACCCAGTGCGCTGCAGCAGTGAAAAAAGCAAATTCTATGCTTGGCATGATCAGGAAGGGAATCGAAAACAGGTCGGCAAATGTTGTATTGCCTCTCTACAAATCTATGGTGAGGCCACATCTGGAGTACTGTGTACAATTCTGGTCACCGCACCTCAAGAAGGATATAACGGAACTGGAAAAAGGTACAAAGAAGGGCAACAAAAATGATCCAAGGGATGGAGCAGCTCCCTTATGAAATCAGGTTGCAACGCCTTGGTCTTTTCAGCCTTCAAAGACGGCGTTTAAGAGGTGACTTGATCGAAGTGTATAAAATCATGCATGGGATAGAAAAGGTGAATAAAGAAAAATATTTTCTTTGTCACACAACACTAGGACTAGGGGCACTCCTAAAGCTCCAAAGTAGGAAAGTTAGGACTAATAAAGGGAAATATTTCTTCACCCAGAGGGTCATTGGGTTATGGAACTCACTCCCAGAGGAGGTTATGACAGCTGTCAGCCTGGACAGCTTCAAGGCAGGATTAGACAGATTCATGGATACCAAGGGAATCAGTAGTTACTGAAATGGACATCCAAGTGCCACCTCTGTGTTGATGGAGGCAGGCAGGATTTCCCCGGTACTGGTTGTGGGGGTCGGGAGCATGTCAGGGTTTTGCCCTCCTTTCTGCTAGAGATCCCTGTGTACAACTAGTGGGCCACTGTGTGACACAGAATGCTGGACTAGATGGGCTGAGGCCCGATTCACCATGGCTCTTCTTATGTTCTTATGTTCTTAAGAACATAGGAGCTAAGGTGGGAAGGGCTGCCTACTGACCGAGATCAGCCTGGCAATTTCTATTCATTTGTTTTTAGAGCTGTTTGCAAAGGATACAATTGGCTCTTCCTACCAGCACTAACCCAATACCTGATTTTCAGCTCAGATAGTAGTTAGTTGGGGGAACACCAGAGGATAGCAGGTGCCACAGACCAGGGCTTCTCATATCTTTTCCACTCACAATCCTTTTTTTAATGCGACCCCAAGTATATAGGTACATAAAAATCAAACATTTACTGAAAATAAACTAGCATTTGCAAGGCTTGCTAAAACAGGCTGATTTTCCTTTTTGTGGAGTACAGTTGAATCATTTTCCACAGAGCCCACTGTAAACACTTCACATTGTTGCTATCTGATTTGTGTGAAAGGGTGCCATTCAGAAACCTTTTACTATCACCAACTTTTTTGTGACCCCCAACACTGAGCAAAGGGTTGAATCCCGACCATTTGCGGTCGGGATCCAAATGCTGTAGACTACATTTCAGAGGAAGAAACTGGCCTTAAAAATGCTATGAAATTCATGGGGCTGTCATAAGTTGACAGATAACATGAAGGCACAAACCTGTACTTCAAGAGTTTTGAGCTACTGCATGGTAACTACTACAATTTTTGAAATCCCACTGCCAGAACTGCCCGTATGGGCTATGGAAACGTAAAAATACTTTCTCATGCTATAGTATAGGGAGAGATAAAGACGTACCCTTCAGATTGTATAGGATTGCAATTCACATCAAAGTAGGCCAGCATGATCAATAGTATGAGGTGATAGTAGCTATAATTCAACAATATCTGGAGGGCTATACATTGTCTATGCTCCTCTAGCTATAACACTATTTTTCTTTATCATATCACCTGGGTCAAGCTAAAGAAAGACGCCACCCTTTGAAATAGAGATGGGCAACCATATTCCTTGCAATGGTGTTAGACGAGAACCCCCAATAACCCCACCACTAGATATTTTCGAGTAGGACTGATGAACAGTTGGCATGTGTTATGAAGTCCTATAGAAGAGAAATGCAAAGGAACAGTGATATCCATTGATACGTTGAATATGAGTTCATCTGGAATGACTCTAGATTTTTATGCTTGAAAGCAATCCTTACGCCCCAGATAGTCATTCTATTTTTAGATGTTATTGTCCTGGATACTGAATGTTCCTATTGTTCTTCTCTATCTACTTCTGATAATTCCTCCATTCTAATTCCCCTTGAGTCATATGGTGTCATGTCTACGACTTAGTCAATATACAACGCTCCAAGGTGTTAATGAAGAGATGCAAGTTTAGTCCAAATACATTATCAGTTATCCTGTGTCACTCTTTCTCAGTCTTAAAAAATCTGGTGTTGTACAACATCTGGACAAAAATATAAAAACAAATGATAGAACATTCCAATTCAACTCCAAATCAGAACTAGGAGCAAAACAGAATTCTGCTCATACAGTAAATGAACCTTTATTTTAAACATTTCTATATTTTGTTACAAACAGAGCTACACACTCTTGAATCCCATTCGTTTTGCGAGTTTTAGAAGCTGGCAAAATCAACACACCATAAAAAGAAAAGACGTCATCAGACGGGGTGAATTCAGCGTCCTAGGATGCTTTCACCCCATCTAGATGACGGAGCCCCACGCCAGACATCCACCGGTGGAGGCTGAGGTGAAAGCATTGCCAACACTCCCCACCCCCACCCCTCGCAACATGGGAGGCTTTGCCGGGAGGGCAACACTTTCGCGCAGAGGAAGCTGTGAGCAAGGTTTTTTATTCGCCCCTATGCCGTCACACCAGGTGTCTTTAAAACTAAAGCTGCAGATGTGCTTTTCTATCTGCCTATGGACTGCAGAACGCTTGCTGAAGAAGCTGGGGGGTCCGGCAACCCAAAAATCACTCCAGGTTAAGGTTGAACAAATGGTTTATTCAGAAACAAAGTCTTTGAAGGACTTGGCACAGAGCCTAACGGTTGCAAAAATAAACTGGAAAATGCCTTGGGTTGTTAACTAAGACTAAAAGACTCCCTCTGCTTCCCTCTGAATGGCAGGGAAACCCGAGGATATTCCCCACCCTGATCCTAGGCTGTTTAATTGAAGGAACTACTCCTTCCCTATCTAAACCTAGGACCAGTTCAAAAGTGACCTGAAGCTGGGCTGGCAATCAGATAGCTATCCTATACAGCAAGCAGTGCTAATCACTGCAAGGTACCATTAGCCTATCTAACTCCAGCAGTCAAGCAATTGGTCAAACAAGTAAGTCAGCAGTACTTACGGTGACCTATACACAGCCAACCTGGCTGGCCAAGGCACACCTGAGCTCGTTCCCTGTCTGAGAAGAACTGAACCACTTTCAAGATGGAGATCCCATCCCCGGGGGGAAAAGGGGCGGGCTCCAAAATAAAGAGATACATTTGCAGAGCTTTAGGCGACAAATTCTGCAAAACGGGCTGCAACTCTGCTAATAATTAACAGGCAGGGTGCCAGTGTATCTGGAACAGTCCCAGGAAGAAAATGGAAAAGGAAAATGCTTCTATAACATAACTATGGGGAAATGCAAATGAGACGTCTGGAAGATGGAACAGCCCCACTGCTCCCTTTTCTCCCGGATGTCAAGCAAAGCGGGGTGCTTCATATGGCCTCTGTGATGAGGCTTTATCATTAGTAAACAGAGAAAATAATTTTGTATCCCCTAATTCTACACAGTATCAAGATGATATAATATACAATACTCATTTCCAAAAAAATGAACCAAGAAAGAGAAACCAAGATCAGAAAATGTAATGATCTTATATTCTGTGTGTTAGTGTTTGCCTTCAAGTAGCCTATCAACTTAAGGCAACCGTTCCTTAGGCAAGGAATACCTTAACTGTAGTTCTGCCAGTTTTTTCCTCTAAAATATAGCCTGCAGCATCTGGGATTCCTTGGCAGTCTCCCATCGAAATATCAACTAGATCTGGTGCCTTTAGGGCCTATTTGTATATATAGTCTTCCCCTTAAAAATCTTCCTTAAATCATTTTTAGAAATGATTTTCAGGCAGTAAATATCTTTTCTTCAGAGAGCTGCCTTTGAAAGAAATCTTACACGCCTTCACCATTTAAAGTTTCCTTCTCTAAGTGCTTTGTTATGTTGTGGCTTGAAACGGATTGAGCTTCCAGCATGCTCAGCAGGAGCCGTTTCTTCCCTGCAGCATAAATATTACATGCCCGTAGCATACACAGTCTTAATGTCCTAGTTTATGATAGCATTTTTCTTTTTTGATGAAATGCCTTGAGGGTGTGATCGTTCAGAGCGAAGATGCGACAGTGCCTGACCTTTACCAAGTATTAACCTAACCTTTACAAAATATGGAGCAGCAAGGGAATGAAGGTCACGGCAGTCAAAATCAGACTTCTGACACTAGGCTGGTGTGACTTGGACGCATAAAACAGATTCATGGGGTCTAAACATAACTCAATGGTATCGGCTTTGGCACAAAATTACCTATGTTAACCTGTTTCCGCATGAAAAAATGGGAAAGATTGGGAGAGAAGTCTATTGCAGCAGACTCACTGAGCAGCATCTTTGAAACTGATTTCTTTTTACCATGAGCTTTTGGGGGTTTCTTTTTTTTTTGTATTAATCTTTATTGAGCAATTTTTCATATATACATAACATCGTAAAGCTGAAAGATTGATAGAAAAATAGAATGAGTGATAATAAAGAGGAAATAGAAAGGATAGAAAAAGTGAAGATATAAAGGTATAAAGATATAGAGCAGGGGTGGGCAATTATTTTTTCCAAGGGGCCACACGAGAGCCAAAAAATATTATGGAGGGCCGCACCTAAAGGCTGAACTACATTCTAACCTACATTATTTATTTATTTATTTGTTTACTATATATTACACATCATTAATGCTAACATATTAATATATCAAGAAATATTCATATATTATTAGTATTAATATATAATTATTATATTATAGTATTTATATATATAGACATTATAATATATTGAAATTATAATATAACATCATATTATATTATTTATTATATTATTATATTATTATAATAAAATTATTATAAAATAATAATAAAAACCACTAAAATAAAATAAAATGGAATTCAAGAAGGTGCAAACCAAGATGGAGGCTGACATCCTCAAGAGAGGAAGGATCCCAAGATGGAATGGCCCAATGGACCCAGCCCAGAGGATGACAAAGCAAACCCAGCTACAGCAGAGCAGAGCAGAGGACGATCCGAGGCTGCAGGCCTCCGCCCGCTCTCGCCCCCAGCAGTTCCGTCAGAGGCATTCCCGATCAGCTGATCGCCCTGCCATGGTGTGCCTGCCATCCCGGCTTAGGAGTGCCTGCCATCCCGGGAGGTGATCGAGGCCTGCAGCGAGAGCAGTCAGTGACCTGCGGCGGCTGATCGCCCTGGTGACCTGGAAGACGTTCTCCGGAGCAGCGTGCTGTCTGCCGACGCAGGCCCCACAGCCCACGACGGGATGGCGGCAGCGGCAGCCCTTCCTCTTGCAGAAATGGCCCCGCCCCCGACACCCATCTCCCCGGGCCGGTCAGAATCGGCCTGCGGGCCGCATTGGGGGCTGCGGGCCGTAAGATGCCCAGGCCTGATGTAGAGATATGAAGATATAGTTGTAGCTATATTAAAATCTATAGATCGTTCTATAGATAAGAAAGAGAGGGTATTAGAAATAGTAAACAGTAGATAGATAAACAGATAGAAGTATTTAGAGCAGAATAAAGAAAAAGTATAAAGAAAGGTTTTGACTTCCTGAGTCTTGTATATGTAGAATCTTCCTTTTCCTTGGTTATTTTGTTTTTTGCTTCATCTTCATTTGTATCTTCTCTTACTTCTTATTTCTATTGTCTTTTTATATCTCTATATTTATATTTCTGTACTTCATATAATCTATCACCCTTGACCAGTCAGTTTCTTTAATAGGGGTTCCTTTGTTTTTTGTTATTAGATAAGTCAACCTATCCATATTCCTTATATCCATGATTTTCTCAAACCATTTTTCTTCATCCGGTATCTCTTTGTCTTTCCATCTTTTGGCATAACAGATACTCACTGCCGTACTCAATAGAAAAAACAGCTTTTGGGAATTTCAATCTGTTTCTTTAGGCACATGGAGAACCAATGTGGTGTAATGGTTTGAGTATCGGAGTGGGACACTGGGAGACCAAGGTTTTCTGCCCTAAATCAGAAACGACGTCAAGGCATAAAACAAGAATGAATTTAAGAATGATTACATAATCATTGGAATTAGGATCAGAGTGATGCAAATGTGATGGTAGTAATAAATCTTCAAAGAGCAATGCAAAATGAGACATGTCCATCAAACAGTGTAGAAGTCTTAAATCGTTAAGTCCTAAGATGTGTATTTAACCCAAAGTATATATAACCTAAAATATTATAATGTTTTTAAACTATAAGTTAAAATAGATTTCTCAAAGAATGCATTTAAGGTTTTGAGAATGACTAGTCCATACTTATAAATGCCCAGTCCCTAGCTCGCCAGATAGCACTCTGTTCTTCCAAGCTCCCAGCCCTATACTACGCTGTTTTGCACTATCCCAGGCCCAGCCCTCTTTATAATAATAATAATAATAATAATAATAATAATAATAATGTACCCCACCTCCATCTCCCTGAAGGGACTCGGAGCAGCTTACATGGGGACGAGCCTGATCAACATAGTTTTAAAAAAGCACATTGAATAGATGTTCACAAAACAGAGACTCAAAGAAAGGGGATGTGAAGTAGACAAAGTTAAGACAAGATGGCGTCTTGGACTTTTAAATATGACGACTATATAGAATGACCACCAAGTCAAATATGCTTTGGGGGGTTTATGGGGGGGTGTTGTTTTGTTTTGTTTTGTTGGGGGGTTGGATGGTTAGTTGTGGTTTGTTTTGTTTTTTGCTTTTCTTCTCTTTTTTTAATTATTATATTTTTGTTTTGCTTTTTCTCTCTTTTCTTCCCTTTCCCCAGATCCTTTCTTTCCTGCATTTTTGGATTTTAGTGAAATGTAAAATTAACTATGTGTTTCCAATAAAATTATATATATCACATTAAAATATATAAACAACAACAACAGAAAACAAAATATAAAAGCAAAACATCAAACAATAACCAATGAGATCTGCGATGCTGTCACGATCACGGACCTGGCGGGCCCCTTAATCACACACACAGAGACGTACTGAAGGCTAACTACTTTATTGAGTATAAAAACAGTTCCAAAGAGTAAATAGTCCAATAATATGCAAGTGTCCAAAAGGTAATAAGCAAGGTAGTCCAAAGTAACGTAGCAAAGAAGCTGGAAGCGTGGCAAAGCTCCGCAATCCAATGCAGATCAGGAACCAGGGCAAGGCTCCGCAAACCAATGCGAATCAGGAAACAGGACAAGGCTCCGCAAACCAATGCGGCTCAGGAACAAGGCAAATGCAAGGCAAGGCTTGATGACCACGGCTGGCTGGTGGTCCCACTCCGCTTCACGCCTGTTCAGGAAAGACATGGCCGGAGAACTGAGGATGCGTTCCCACGGACCCTATACTTAATCCGTCGGCCGAGGTCCGCGACGCTCTAGGCTCCTTCGTCTCCAATCTCTGCTCATGGACCTCGGTCGGTCTAGGACCCTCGACCAAGCCCTCCTGCTAGACTCGATGTCTCGTCTCCTATCGAAGGAGCGACCTTGCCTCTCGGCAGCTGTGTCGCTATCTTCCTGAGAACTTTCCTCCCTGGCACTTTCCCACTCGGATTCGTCCATGTTTACATTCTCGGGCTCCTGGGAATTCCTCCCCCCGGGGTGTTCATAACTCCCTTCGCTGCTTCCCATCTCCACCTGGTGATCAGAATCTAAGCTGGGCCCAAAGCACATTTCGTCCCATGCCAAGCTCTCTGTGGGAGACTGCGGCCCATCCGAAGGGCCCTGTGCTTCACCCCAGTCATCTAGCTCATCCTCCGAATCCACCTCTGCTGCTGCAGGCCCTAATGCTAAAGGAACCCCAGGACCCATTCCTTGCCCTCCAGGCACGAACGAGAACTGCTGTGCTACAGATAATTATCAGTTTTTTATACCCTGATCATGCCTATCTTAGTATTCTGGTTATTGGTTTGTGTTGTGTATTGTTTGAGTGAATTTTAATGCTGCTGTTTTATTTATTTATTTATTTATTCGGGTTTCTATGCCGCCGACTCCCGAAGGCTCGCGGCGGCTTACAAGAGCCGAAGGCACAATAAAATACAGAAGGTTAAGAACAATTAAAAACAAGCAACACAGTAAAAACAACAACACAGTTGAGGTAGTGGCACAACCAAGACGCACGGGCCTACCCATCGTTTTATAGCCTTATGTTTTATTTAATTGTGTTTTATTTGATTGTTATGATTTGCTGTGTTTTATTTTAATTGTAGGGGTTTTTTTTGTTTTTAATGGATTGTTTTGTTTTAATGTTTTGTGGACATTTTGTCCCATGTGTAAGCCGCCTCAAGGCCCTTCAGGAATATGGAGGCGAGGTATAAAAATAAAGTTATTATTATATTATTAATAAGATTACGAAGGTGTCCTTTATTATGTACATAGAGTAAGTAATGCTTTCACACACAATTTATACTCCTGCTTCTACCACTAGTAACACATATTTCTTCATTATAGTAGTCTCCGAGGGGGATGGACGGACATTTTTCCTTGAATTTGCTAACTCACTGAAAGTTGAAATTCTTGCTAATCTACTGCACTTTACGCTGTAAATATACCAATGCATCCCCATCTACTTCTGCCCATCCTGTACTTCACCACTAGCATCATATATCGTGCTTAAAGTGTGTTGGATTAGAACTTGTGAGATGTACCTTCAAGTCCTCATTAAGCGATGAAACTCACTTATCCTGTCACCCAGAGTATCTGTGAGGGTAATACTGCAAGGAAATTCAAGCTTACTGCCTTGAACTAACTGAAGTCAAGATGAGATATAAATATAACCATGAGTTTTGCCCATACCTTGAGAAGCCAGGTTTGGCTACAGTGGTCCATGGCTTTGTTATATTGGGAATAGACTACTGCAACACGCTCTATGTGGGATTGCCTTTGAAGACTGTTCGGAAGCTTAAGTGATCCAACAGGCGGTACAGGAAGCACACAACCCCCGTATTACATCAGCTCCACTGGCTGCCAGTCTCCTACCGAGCATAAATCAAAGAGCTGGCTTTAGCCTGTAAAGCCCTAAATGTTTCCAGCCCAGCTTACCTATCCAGACGTATCTCCCTCTATGATCCACCTCAGAGGTTAAGATCTTCTGGGGAGGCCCTGCTCTCGGCCCACCCCCTTCGTGAGTGTGACTAGTGGGGACGAGAGACAGGGCCTTCTCAGTGGTGGCCCCTCGCCAATGGAACTTCCTCCCCAGTGAAATTAGATGAGCTCCTTCCCTCTTGACATTCAGGAAAAAAGTAAAAATATGGTCCTGCAAACAAGCTTTTAGATAGCAAGTTTAGTTCAATAAGGGAGTATGGAATAGTGAAATGATGACTGGATGTTGATTTTGGACTTCATGGTTTTACTAATTGGTTTTAATAGTGACGTGTTTTTAACTTTGGTTTTAATGTATAAGTTTATTTCATTGTATGTATGTTTGTGGCATCAAATTACTGCCAATCTGTAAGGCCGCTCTCAGTTCCCTGCGAACTGAGAAGGGCGGGAAATAAATGGACTAAACATATAAAATAAATGAATGTATACAGTTAACCATTACACTACCTCGAAGAGAAACGACAACGCAGAAAGAACCGCAACTTGGAAATAACATCACCCAAGGAGACTTTCTGCTGTGCTTTCTGCAACTGGACTTGCCTATCTCAGATTGGCCTTTTTAGTCATCAACGCGCTTGTAAAAAGCGTGGGATGAGTCCTTCCTAAGAATCTTCGTTCGCGAAGTAATGCCGAGAGAGAGAGAGAGATCCCTTTATCCTATTCCTCCCATTACAGTCCGAGTCCTGTGTCCACGGGGTACACACTCACAGATTTTATGTGGATAAGCAACTCCATGGACAAAAGAGAACACGATTAAAATGGAGAATGGTACAAATATATAGTCTGGAAGACCTAGAAAATGCCTAGAGAGGGCACATTTGATGGACCTGAATACACTAAACCACGAATACTAGTCCTATGGATAGGGAAGCTGTATCATATACTAAGGCTGACATTAGTATTTAGTAATTACTGTTGAACTCTCATATTTCTTTCTTAGAAACACACTCTTTAATGGAATTGTGCATGACCTTTATGTGTTTTCCACACAAAAAAACTTTATCAATCTCCAAACGAAAAAGAGAAAGACCACCCAAAGCAGCAAACCAGCAAATCTATAAATCCCTTCCTCTGAGCCTGTGCTGCAAAGTCTCTCGCAGAAGACTCATCACATGGTGCAGTAAGCCACTGTATATTGCAAACGCCATCTGCTCGTGTCAATCTGCAGAGCCAAAATACTGCATTCCCCGCTGCCTCTTCCCTCCTTCCTCCAAACAATGAAACTGCAATCGCATCACAAGAATATTAAGCGAGGTTAGTCTAAGCCTCACGGGCAGGAGGGGAAAAGAAAGTGGCATATAACTGGTTACGGATAACCAGTTGTTTCCGCATTCTGATATGTGCCGCTAATGAATGGATTAACTTGATAACCTTGACTGGGAAGATGGTAAGCAATTAATTACATTTTGTTAGTTACAGCCAAACGCCGAAAATAAATCTATAAATCATGACAGAGCCAGGGTAAACTCCAGCTGATTTGGCACTACATTCAGTAAGACTCTTTACACCCAACAGCACTCTTTATTGTTGAAAGAGAATGCATACAGCAATGGATAGAATACAGTTAATAAACTTATATTATTTATTTGAAGAATTTATTATTTGATTTTTTTTCCCCACCCAGAATCCTGAAGAGGGATATAATAAAATAGAAATTGTGGCCCTGTACAGTCAGTTTCACAGCAATTATTTGGGGTTAAAGACCTCTAAATCTTAACCATAATTTACCCCCAAACAGCTCCGACTGTCCTTTGGTCTCCTTCACATATGACAAGTTGACAAGAAAATATATATTTCACCCTATAGCTATGCAGAAATTTAGAGCACTCAAAAGAGATCTAGGCTATATTTCACAATAAGCACTATCTCATTCTCTTCAATTTCCTTCTATAATATACAGACACAGACCAAGGAGAAAAATAATTTTGGAAAAGCAAACAAGGCTAAATACGAGTCAATGAAGAGTATACATTCCCATCTTTTAAATCAACGGCTCTCAAGGTTTGGGTTTCGAAATACAGGCAGTCCCCAAGGTTTGTTGAATTTGTTTGTAAGTCGGAACAGGTACATTGTTTAACTCCAGATACACACAAACACACACACATGCACACAAGCTATGGATAGCATAGAGAAGGGTTAACACCCCTGCGGTTTTGGTTTTGCTGTCTGCGCCCCTGTTCAGAAGACTTCACCTCATTTCCTGTCTCTGTGATAATTGGATTTTGAAAATAATTGGTTTGTTATGGAAATAAGGATTGGTGAGAAAACGTCAGTGGATACACCTTTTCCCCATGATAACTCTTTCCCTTCCAAGAGGTAGATTTCTCTTGCTTCCTGTTGTCCCAACCCTGTTCTTAACTAAGAGTCATTTGTAAGTCAATGTTTGCAACTCAGGGACTGCACTAAAAATTATGCTCTAAATCAGAGAGAAAGTGGTGGCTGAGAAGTATATGTAAAAACAAAACAAGAGAGATAATAATAACTTTATTTCTAACCCACAGGGCAGGATACCATTGTTGCCACCCCAACAAACTATAGACATTTGTAAACATTCATATTGCATTTTTAGTTCTTTCTCAAGGAAAATGCTGTAGCTCAGTATGAAGAGTGGGTGCTTTTAGACATCTCCAGTGTAATGCTTCTAGATGTTTTGGATAGCAGCTTCTATCATCCCTAATGAACGACTGAGAGTTGTATTCCAAATTACATTAAGAATAGCATTTTGGGGAAAGGGTAACATTTTGTGCCAGTTGGAATGTGTGTAAGTGTTGCAAAGAATACAGGTTGAGCATCCATTATTTGGAATTCCGACATCCAAAATACTCCAAAATCGTCCACATGGGTGGTTATGATAGTGACCCATCTTGGTTTTCTGATGGTTCAATATACACCAACTTTGGTTCAAATGGAGAATTGCTTCAAAATATAGTACAAAATTATCTTCAGGCTATGGCTATAAAGTGTATAGAGAAAATAATTGTTGTGTTTATAGAGAAAATATTTTTTGTGTTTAGACTTAGGTCCCATCTGTAGGTTCGAATCTGGGGAGTGGGTGAGCTCCCACTGTCAGCCCCAGCTTCTGCCAACCCAGCAGTTCAAAAACATGCAAATGTGACTAGATGAATAAGTACTGCTCCGACGAGAAAATAACAGCGCTCCATGCAGTCATGCCGGCCACATGACCTTGGAGGTGTCTATGTACAACATCAGCTCTTTGGCTTAGAAATGGAGATGAGCACCAACCCCCAGAGTCAGACACGACTGGACTTAATATCAGCTTTATCTTTATCTTTACCCTTCTGCAAGATAGCTCATTATGTCTGCATATGCAAATATAGCTATTCCAAAATGTGAAAAAAATTGAAATCAAAAGGTTTTCTGGTCTCATGCATTTCAAATAAGAGAGTTCCACAGCCGAGGGGCAACCACAGAGAAGGTCCTGTCTCTCGTCCCCACCAACTGCGCTTGTGAAGCCAGAGGGACCAAGAGCAGGGCCTCTCCGGAGGATCTTAATGTTCTTGATGGTTTGTAGGGGAGAATCCGTTCAGACAGGTAAACTGGGCCAGAACCGTATAGGGTTTTGTAGGTTAAAACCAGCACTTTGAATTGTGCCCGGAAGCTAACTGGCAGCCAGTGGAGCTGGCGCAGCAAGGCAGTTGTATGCTCCCTGTGCCCCGCTCCGGTTGCCTCTGAAGATTGCTCGGAAGCTGCAATTAGTCCTGAACGTTGGACTAATTGCAGCTTCCGAGCAGTCTTCAGGGGCAACCCCACGTAGAGAGCATTGCAGTAGTCTATTCGGGGATGTAACCAGAGCGTGGACCACCATGGCCAAGTCAGACTTCCCAAGGTACGGGCGCAGCTGGCGCAGAAGCTTTAACTGTGCAAAAGCTCTCCTGGCCACCGCCGAGACCTGGGGTTCCAGGCTCAGCGATGAATCCAGGATTACTCCCAGACTGCGAACCTGTGCCTTCAGGGGGAGTGTAACCCAGTCACGCACAGGCTGTAACCCTATGCCCTGTTCAGCCTTACGACTGACCAGGAGTACCTCTGTCTTGTCTGGATTTCGTTTCAATTTGTTAGCCCCCACCCAGTCTGTTACAGCGGCCAAGCACCGGTTCAGGACTTGAACAGCCTCCTTAGTAACAGGTGGAAAGGAGTGACAGAGTTGGACATAATTGCGTACAGTTGACATCGCACCCCGAAACTCCGGATGATCTCCCCCATCGGCTTCATGTATATGTTAAATAACATAGGGGACAGTATTGAACCCTGCAGAACCCCACAGTACAATGAGAGGTCCAGCCTTCTGACCCTCGAGGACTGGAACCACTGCATGCAGAAGGCCCATTCCAGCTAGGCGTCCCAGAAGGATAGGCACACACTCCCCAGCAGAACCAACAGGCACACACTCCCCCTGTCGAGCTCCCGGCGCAGATCATCCACTAAGGCGACCAAGGCTGTCTCAGTGCCATGTCCTGGCCTAAAGTCAGACTTGATTATTTTGCAGCCTCGGGTGGTGCAGTGGGTGAAACTGCTGAGCTGCTGAACTTGCTGACCAAAAGGTCGGTGGTTCGAATCCGGGGCTGTTAGCCCCAGCTTCTGCCAACCTAGCAGTTCGAAAACATGCAAAACTGAGTAGATAAATAGGTACTACTCCGGCAGGAAGGTAACAGAGTCTTGCTCCATACAGTCTTGCTGGCCACATGATCTTGGAAGCATCTATGGACAACGCCGGCTCTTCGGCTTAGAAATTGAGATGAGCACCACCACCACCCCTCCCCCAGAGTCGGGCACCACTAGACTTAATGTCAAGGGAAAAGCTTTACCTTTACTTATAGGGCATTTTTGTAACCAACAAGAATTCCTTTATCACAATTCTTGTCAAAATGACCAAGAAGCAGAGTAAAGTTTAAAGTTGCATGTAAACACTGCTGGTAAGTGAAGTATTTGTTGCTGGGGCTATGCATCATGGATAACTGTTGAGAACTTTATACACAAAAGATTTTTTGGCATCTTGGATAGATCCTTTACAGTTAGAACTTAAATCCTAAGCACGTTCTCTGTCCTACAGGTATCAAAGGTATCAGCCACCGCTGCATACAAAGGACAACGTTTCAGTGGCAACCAGCTATACTCTTGTACCATTTCCATAGTAAATGCTATCTCAGCATGATCCCATCAGCAGTAATATACTTTGGGATTTTTTTCACACAAAAGACAGGACTATTTGGGTAAAATGAGCTTTACCCACAGCGCAGAAAACAGGGATGTGATCTTGTTAGTACTACCAATGGATATGATCCCACAGAGAAGTTAAAAGACATACATCTTCAGACTCCACCAAGCATGAAAGGAAAAAAGATCCTGTCATGAATGAATAAAGGTTATCTCCAATAAAAAGAGTTTGATAAGGAAAAAAGTCAGTGAGAGGTAGGCATTAAAAAGTGATTTGTTGGGGTCCAATTTATCCATGAAAAAAATACCTTTTGAACTCCTTGAGACCCACATCAGGTAAAATTGCACACAAAATCTAGGATGAAATTGTCCTCAAAGGAAAGCCTTCACTTGGGTGGTGGGCAGTATTGTGTTTGTGGAGGACATTGGAAGGACTCTTGTACATGTCCATGGTGTTCATCACTATAAAACTGTATGCCAAAATCCAATGTTGATCCCCCTCCGCCCTGCTTTCTAAGCATTTCCCTTCATTTGCAACTGCTTCAGAGGGTGAAAATGTGGCACCTAGTCTAACAAAATTGTCCACCCCTCCTTTAGTCCAGTGAATTTCAACCAGTGTGCCACAGAACACTGGTGTGCCGTGAGAGATCATCAGATGTGTCATGGGCAATTACAGTGTAGAGAGAGAGAAACTAGCAGGAAACTTCAGGCAGCGGAAATGAGGCTTTCCTGGCCGAAGCAGCAATGCCAGCCCGTCTGGCTGCAGTCAGGGAAAGACCTCGGCGTCCAGAACTTTCCTCCCTCCCTCCTCTCTCTCTCCTTCCCTTCCTTCCTTCCCGCCCTCTGCGTGCCAAGGGCTGCCTGGCCGGGCTGCGGCTCCTCCTGCTTCCTGGCTCCTGGTTGCTCTTCTGCCCTCCTCCCCTCCGGCAGCAAGGGGGAGTCTGCGGGAGGTGCCCCCGTCTGACCCCGCTCCCGGAGGCTCGAGGCGAGGCTTTCTGCCCTCTAGCCCTTCCGCGCCGGGGAAGGGGAGCAACCCCTCATCTCCTGGCCTCTCCTGGCTGGGCTCCGGGTTCGCTGCAGAGCAGAGCAGAGGCCGGGATGCACAGCTCCCCAGCCCAGCTTGGTTCCTTCCCGATCTGGCCCCATGGCGACAGCAGGGAAGCTGAAGGGACACGGGAGGGGAGGCACTCCTTGGGGGATGAACCCCTTCGAGAAGGAGAGCTGGGGGTGGCGACAGCTGCGAGCCTCCGCCGCAGGTTGTTCCGAGGCTCGGAGCCACCCCGTGTGCTCAATTCCTATTTGTCCTGCTCAGCCGAGCCCGCGTGCATTTCGGCCACTCAGCGCAGCCCTCCCCCGCGGGACGGTAACAGGCCTCCTGCGCGTGGGCCTCCCGGGGCGGGGGCGGGGGGTTGGCAGAAGCAACGGCATCATGAGGAGGGAGGGTGACAGTTAGTAAAATGACAGTTAGAGTGTCATTTTGTGTCATTTTGGTTGGTGGTGTGCCCCAAAATTTTGTAAATGTAAAAAATGTGCCACGGCTCAAAAAAGCTTGAAAATCACTGCTTTAGTCAATGACAGGTGT
Source organism: Anolis apletophallus (assembly GCA_030556195.1). NCBI lineage: Eukaryota > Metazoa > Chordata > Lepidosauria > Squamata > Anolidae > Anolis > Anolis apletophallus. The sequence goes on along the minus strand of JARBWK010000008.1, from coordinate 64,939,288 downwards.
GTGTATATATAACCATGTGTGTACATTAGCAAAAACAGATCCAAAATGTGTATTTTGAAACAATATAAATACAAATGTGCATGCATTTTTGTGGTACAAGGGGGAAATGTTAGCAGAAGATGAGCATTCTGAGAAAGAAGAACAAAACAAGCGACATGCATTTTTCACATCTCTACTTAGAGTTTAAGAAGGGAATAAGATAAGATAAATGTAAGACTGTCTTTGTGAACTTGAACAAAGAACGATTGTCTCATATAATGCTGAGGCCTTATCTGAAGTGCCTCGCAACCCATGTTCTTGGACAAAAGTCATCTCATGTGGCCTAGGATCATGAACACAACCATAACATTTAAACGCCATCTTTAACAGCAGACAAGAATACATCTCAGCTTTATAGTTTTAAATTAAATGTTTTGTGATAATTTGAGATGAAAATTGGAAGATCTATTTTTTAACTACAATTTCCAGTGTCGCCCATCCAGAGACAATGCCAGTTCGCTTGTTAACAACATTTGTAGATGTGGGTATAATGAAATGTGGCGGGAATGTGGCACAGCTGGCTAAGTGTCAGCTGCATAAGATCTCTCTGACCAGTAGGTCATGAGTTCGAGGCCTGCCCGGGTCGAGGTGGGTTCTCGACCTTAAGTGTAGCTTGCTGTCGACCTTTGCAGCCCAAAAGACAGTTACAATTGTCAAGTAGGAGACAAAGGTACCACATTAAAGTGGGGAGGCAAATTTTGACTGATTTATGAGGCCATTAAAAAAGAACCCAGGAATCGCTGAGGAATGCAGAAAGAAAAACAAGGGACGCTGGAAAACGCTGCGAGATGAGGAGTGTGTCAGCTCCCCCTGGTGGCCAGAAAGTTTGCCTCTGTTCGTCTATATATGTGTGTAATATGTCAAAATTTATGTACTGTACTGTATTGTACTGTGATAAATGTCACATGTTTATATGTCATATGTTGAACTGCAGGGATTGTCTGCAAGTATGTGTACTGTAATCCGCTCTGAGTCTCCTTCGGGGTGAGAAGAGCGGAATATAAATAAAGTAAATAAATAAATGTTGCATAGATTTGTTGTATTTATTTTCCTGTTAGTTATTTTCAAAAGGTGCCAACTGCTACTGCTTTCACTGGGACCCATAATTCTGTTTGACTGAATGATTGTAAAAAGAGAAGCCAGATGCACAGTTAAGCTAGCTGCCAGTTTAAATAATCAAAACCTTCAGTAGCCTTTGAAGTCCACCTGCAATTTATTATTGAACATCTATCTACCAGATGTCCCGTTTCTGGTGAGATTCTCATTTTTAATGAGCTGCCCCTTCTACCACCTTTGTTACATTTGGAATATTCTAACTCTATTGAAGCCCAGTTTCAGTCAATGCCCAGCAGCTTTCAGAGTCAAAAATGTGGTACATTTGGATTTTTGTGTTTCAAACTTTTTTTTAATGTTTCAAACTTTTATTTCAACTCCCCGAGGGCTTGAAGAGGTTTACAGAGTTTGAAACATAACAGACAAAAACACACAAGAGAAAGTATGATTACATAACAGAGAAGAGAAGATAAGAGAGTATACAACATTTAAAGAGCCAGAAAGGGAGACATGGGTCCGAGATTCAACTCAGGACCTACGGGGCTGAGAGAGTCGTCTAGCTGCAAAATCTGTAATAGAGTCAAAGGGAGGGAGCTGTGAAGCTCCTAGAGAGCCACCGACCATACCCTCTGATCTTGGTAATTTAAAGGTGTCCGGCCTGCGCCAGCTTCCAGTGCTCAGGCCCCAGAACATCCTTGACTTGTGTACCCTAGGCTTCTTCCACCCTCGTGGGTCAGCCGAGGTCCTTGGAGTCTTAGGAACTCTATGGTAGTGATGAGTCGCCGGCCTGCTTTGTTACTGAGTGGCCCGAGAGGTTTCCTGGCGCTCCTCTAGGGGGGCGAAAGTTGCCTCTTGGGTACTCCTCTTTTTTCGGTGGTGTTTCCGTTTCCGGAGTCACTGGCGTGGTTTCCTCTGTGAGATTGTCGTGTACTTCCGGTCCTCAAAGGATGAAGACATCCGGTCAGCTCCAGCGTCCTCAAGGTCAGTCGCCATCTTCTGTCAACCCTCATCCACCCACTCCGCTGCCCTAGGACAACCACGGCAGTGGGGGGGGGGGAGAGTCTTGAGCAACTGGGTTTCAAGCTTCACTACTACCCATAATTATGGCTGGGATCCAACTGGAGTTTTATTCTAGTGGGCATCTAGACCAGTGGTTCCCAATCTTTTTTTTAACCAGGAACCACTTGACCAGGGACCATTAACCAACATGATGATAATAATAATAAACTTTATTTATACCCCGCCACCATCTCCACAATGGGGACTCGGGGCAGCTTACATGAGGCCAAGCCCAACAGTGCATTACAATAAAATAATACAAAACAAAACACAAAAAGCAGCACAATAGGATAAATAAATCATAAAATACACTAAACAATATAAAATAATGCAACAAAATAAAATCATTCAGACACACAATAACAATGAGTGGGCCATATGTAAAGGATAAAATATTTAAAATGTTAAAAACCGGAGTGAGATGGTAGTGGAGCAGAACTTCTGTAGGGGAGAGCCTCATAGAACGGAGTCACGGGGTTAGGTCTTCTAATAGCGGGGGAATTATTCTATAGGGGGAGGATTGAAGGTACAGCTAAAAGAGGGGTGGTGGTAAGGTTAATTGGGATGAAAAAGGATAGAAAATATTACATTCAGTGTTGAGAGCAGAATATAAAAGGGTATAGTCAGTTTGCAATGACTCTACAAATATTTCAAATGTCTGGTGTGAATGATTTCCTTTCCCCAACTGAGCCAACATCCTGCCTTAAAAACAACACCATTTCACTGCTTACTAAATTCCACGGTTTAGGAGCAGGAAGCCATTTTCCGCCTCTTCAGCAGTTTTTATCAGGTCATGTTTCTGTTCTTCCTAGAATTCAATTGAGTATGAGCTGGATTTACATAAAGTCATTCAAGCAGGACCCCCAAGGGGACATGATTTCAAAACAAGGAGAACGGTTCAGTTTCTTAAACCTTTGGGGACCTGTATCAAGCTAGCCTAATGTCATGCTGTCAGGCTTTCCCCAAAAATATGGAAGAAAAAGCAGCACAAAAATATTAATGATGTTCCTTGATGAAATGCAAAACCTCTCAGAGAAAGGTTACTACAAAGAGTAAGCCCAGAGGAAATAATAAATCAAGAAAGGGCCATGGGAGAAAAAGGGCAAAGGCTCTATGTCACTGCCTACACCAGCAGCACCTACGTCAATGGAGGGGCAGATCTCTCACACACTCTGTTCCACATTGAAACCCCATGAAGAAGTAATGTGAAAAGTTGTAATTATAGAAAGGACTTTTTTGTCCAAGGCATAAAGATCCAGCCAGATTAACAACTGTGGCTATAACAATAGGCAGAGTTTCATTACAGTACGACAAAATCTCGGGGTGTTGAAAGTTAGCTTTCCCTGTGCTTTAATTTTTCAGGTTTACGAATGTATATTGAACACAAAGATTCTTGGAACCGTAGTGGAAGCAGTAACGTTTTCCAAGCAATTACTTACAGGCCTTTCTTCAAGCATTGCTACTGTTTTAGAAACAGGACTAGCTCTTTGGTAGGATTAACTGCTGCTAGAACATCCACTTCTGAAATTCTCCTCCAAGGAAGACCTGCCAGGTCTGCTGCAGGGAAATTTTTGAACTCACTGTTTGTAACTGTGTAAAGAACTTCCATACACCAAGGAGTTTCTCCCCATTAGAAACTTATTCTCCACATAGAGTTGAGGAAAGCCATTACGAAGATTTAAGACTAGCTTATCATCATTGCCATTGCCACACTTGTGGGATTAGTCTCTACTAAACCCTTAACAGGATTCATGTTCTTCAGTGTCAAGATAATTTCTTTGATCTTCCAGATGATGTATTGCAACTCCCAATATTCCTAGCTACAGTGGCCAAAAACACCTGGAGGACTGAATTATTTCAACTCATGTTCCAAGTGTTGTTGCAAGTGGAATACGAAGGTATTTCAGTGCATCTATCTAAAGATCAATCTTTGTAATAGAAAAAAGTATGTGTGTCTAATGAACCCATTTATATATAACTGCCTTAAATCGGTGTTTCTCAACCTGTGGGTCCCCAGATGTTCTGGCCTTCAACTCCCAGAAATCCTAACAGCTGGTTAAATGGCTAGTATTTCTGGGAGTTGTAGAGGCATGTAGCGGCGGGGGGGGGGGGGCTCATGGGGCTTCAGCCCCCCCCCCCCCAAATTCTCCAGGTGGTCCGCAAGAAGGCCTTACTGGTACATTATTTAAACTGTTATGTTTATTCATACCATGATCTGATCACCATGCTCATTATATCCCACATTCATGGGGTTATTGGGATAACAATACAAAAGGTTTGGTAGGGTAGTCCCTCTCTTACTCAGACTCAGCCCCTCCCGAATCAAACTCAGCCCTCCCCGGATCAAAATCCTGGCTACGGCCCTGTGTAGACCAAAACACCTGGGGACTCACAGGTTGAGAACCACTGCAACTCATACATGTGAATACCCAAACTTGACAAATTAAGAAGATGAGAAAAATGAAAAGTAGCCTGCTCCTTTAAAGATACCCCTTGGATGTTTCTGACTAACCAAACACAGCAGAAAAGATGCAAATAGGTCAAAGCAATGGCTGTTGAAAGGGTATGCAGGCTGAGTATGATATATCTGAAAGATTTGAGACCAGAGAAATTTTGGATCGTGGATTTTTTTTTCAGATTGTAGAAACTTTGTATTTGCATACTTGTAGATGGAACCCATGCCTAAACAGGAAATTGGTTTCCGTCTCAAATACACATAGCCGGAATATTATTGTATACACAATATTTCAAAAAATAATTTTGTGCATGAAACAAAGTCTGTATACACTGAACCATCAGAAATCAAAGGTATCACTATCTCATCCACCTATATGGATTTCATATTTCAGATTTACAGATAAAGCATATTCAACATGTTCAAAATTACAAAGCTGCAAACACAGTAAATAAAATAGTTGGCTTTTTAAAGTCTCTACATATATTCAAGGGGGTTCACAAGTATTGTCCAGTTGTAATCTTTTTGACAGATCTAAAAAAATTCCCACACTCCAGACAGCAACACCAATTGTCCTTAGTCAACAGACAATAGTGAATTTTAGATAGAAATTGTAGTTCAGCAACATATGGAATGTCCCATACTTTCCATGCTTGCCTTAAGGCAAATCTAGATAATCATCACCCACACTGCACTGTAAAGCAGAGAACTGGATTATGAGCTCTTGACAATGGTCTCAGAAATACAAGTCAATAGTTTTTTTGTACCACCATCTTTCAAGTTCATATAGGAGAACTTAACTAGGGGCCAGCCTGAATCATAGTTTTAATAATTCAGCAATAAAACCGCAAGAAACATAAGCATATTTATTGCACCTCATATTTAATTTTTAGGGAAAATAACCACCAAAAAAAAGGAATAGAGAAATAAATGCCCAGAAGATCAACCTCTGAGTCAAGCAAAAGTAGAGCAAGTGTCAGTACTGCAGAAAAGGTCAGCCAAGTCTTTTGCTGGAACTGGACCAACTCTTTTCTGTGGAAGTCAGCCAAATAGACATTCAACTCTTCCCATATTCAGTGACACGAGATTTCTGTTCCTCAAATTGATCTTGCTTCCAGCTCTTGCCAAGAAAAATTTTGCAAAACATTACAAAATCTCAGTTACACAGTTTGGCACCAATTCCACATTTCAATGAATCTCAAGATTGTGCTGCTGAATCAAATCTATCAACCTAGTTTGGGTTGAGAGTTAAAATGCAAAATTATTTTGTTTTTAGAGGAATTGTAATCAGCAATATAGTCAATACGGCTATGTTTTTTACAATGACCACGGTGAACACAGAGACAGTAATTCATAAGTTCAATTTTCCAGATTTAACTATGGACACATGTATAAATAAATCCGCTGTATACGTGTCTCTGCACAATCATTGAGTATCTAATAAGGTCAATAAAATCATAACGCAGCTTTGTATTTAAACAAGGAAGCAGAAAAAATATCTTGTGAGAGACATTCAGAAATTGCTTTTTCTAGCTTAGCTGTACAAGGTGTCCCCAAAACGGAAGGAATGCTATTCCCAGAATAAGCTGAAAGTGTGAATATAGCAAATGAATTACTGACATGTAACGTTTTGGTTGGCAGCAAGCCTAATGAATTTCTAGAGGCTGATTCTTTAAACCAGAACTACAAGCAAACATCAAAAGTAATTTATAAGCCACAGACAGGTTCATTTGGAGAGGCTGCATTCAGTTGGTGCCAATTTAGATTTGCCAGCCCAGCTGGAAAGTATACAGAAAGATGCAGCTGTCTTCAACAAACAGCACAAGCTCAGATCCCAATTCGTTTTCCTAGTACCAATAACCATGTCTTAGAACAGTGTTTCTCAACCTGGGGATTGGGGCCCCTGGGGAGGACGTCATGAGGGGGGTTTCAGAGGGGTCGCCAAAGGCCATGGGTAAACACATATTTCTGATGGTTTTAGGAACTCCTTTGGCAGGCCCATATCGGAAATACTAAGAATTGTTGAAGGTTGTCCAATTTACATCTAGCAGACGCCGTAAGGGTATTCCACATAGTGGATACCATAATGGTAAATGCCCAGCTAAAAACAAAAACCCTACTAAGGCGGACCTCAGGAGTATGCAGCCCTATAGGAGGGACTCCCTAGATCAGGGGTGCTCACACTTTTTCAGCATGCGAGCTACTTATAGAACAGCCAAGTCAAAATGATCTATCTACCCACAACAAAAATGTGAAACATATAACACAGTATCTGCTTTGAACTGGGTTTTCTGAGTCCACACTGCCATTTAATCTGATTCAAAACAGATAACATGGGATTTTATTCAACTGAGTGGAAAGGATCTCAGATAATTCAGGGCTGGCAGCACTTGGGCGGCGTTGGGAGCCTATGGGGCGGGATTGAGCCTTCCTCCCGCCCTGCCTACGATCTACCAGGACACCCTACGCGATCTACCAGTAGATCGTGATCTACCTAATGAGCACCCCTGCTCTAGATGACATAAAGGTCTAAATGGTTCTATAAGCATGTCACACACCAGCATGGCCCTCAACTTGCTTCCTTGGTCAAGCCAGACCGAAGCCATGTTATTTCAGCCAGGCCTGTTAAGTTAGAAAGCAAGGCTCTGCCGGGCAGTTCTTGCAGAGCCTCCCAGGTCATCCCTCGTTCAAGGACAAGCTCTCGGGTCCATCTAGGCCCCAGAGATGGAAGCCATCCTTCGTCAACGTTCAGTACTCCAAGCCAAGTCTCCACGGAACTCTGCCTGGGCCTTGGGCCTTCTAGCTTCTAAGTCTCTGTTTGCCAAGCCTTGTGCCAAGACCCTTTCCCCTGTATTTAGCCCGTTGGGGCAAGAAGACTTCCTTTACTTTTGTTCCTGTTTGCCAAAGGACTATAGCCTTTTTCCTGCTTCCTTTTGGACAATTTGCTGCTATCTGTTGCTGCTTTGAGAGCATCAATAGACTATATTCCTAGCCTCTTTCCTTTATCCATATATTCTAAATAAAGCATTTAAATTTTGCCGGTGTCAAGCGATTTACTGAGGGGCCTTCAGGCCTACGGTGCAACAAAGCAAGAAGGTGGTTTCGAAGGTAAGCAAGCCCCAGGTTCCTTAGCACTTCACAGAGTACAGCTTGAATATCCCTGATCTGGAAACTCCTTCAAAATCCAAAAATGTCCACATGGGTGGCTAACACAGTGACATTTGGTTCAATGAACACAAACTTTGTTTCAGACATAAAACTATTGAAAAGACTGTGTAGAAAATTACCTTCAGGCTATGTGTATAAGGTATATTTGAAACATAGCTGAATTTTCTATTTGGATTTTAATATCATCTCCACGATATCTCATTTATATACATATGCATACATAATATTATATATATATATATATATAATTTATAATATTATATAATATATAATATATCCTCTGAGATCAGAGTGAAGAGAGGGACCAGGAAGGCAGTTCCATCTTGCCTCCTGCACTATACTTATACCATGTTCTTAAACAGATAAAAATGAAGCCATATACAGCAGCGGTTTCCAAAGTGTGTGGCATAACAACTTAGTGTGTCAACTGCAGTGTGTAGGAGTGTTGGGTGAAAATAAAGAAAAATGAAAAAAATCTTGGACATGTAAGATATAATAATAATAATAATAATAATAATAATAATAAGCAAAGACTCTGGCACAAGCCAGTCAAGGTGGTCCCAGTGGTGATCGGCACACTGGGTGCAGTGCCTAAAGACCTTGGCTTGCACTTAAACACAATCAATGCTGACAAAATTACCATCTGCCAGCTGCAGAAGGCCACCTTTCTGGGATCTGCACGCATTATTCGCCGATAAATCACACAGTCCTAGACACTTGGGAAGAGTCCGACGTGTGATCAGCAGAGTGATCTTTGTCTGCTGTGGAGTCATCTTGTTGTGTTTCAAATAATAATAATAATAATAATAATAATAATAATAATTGTATCCCACCACCATCTCCCAAAAGGGACTTGGGGCAGCTTACGAAAAGCATGTAGACAGCAGAATACACAAAGTACAGTAAAATACATTAACATTTATAAAACAATAACAATATCAATCAACAAAAAACAGATATACATGAAAACAGCATATAAAAACCCCTACTAATTTAAATAAAATACTCAATAAAACACAATATTATCTTACAAATATTTTAAGGGAAATATTTTCATGAGAGATGTTGTGTCCTCATATATTTTGTTGTGTTTATATCTCTTATAAAAGGTTAGTTTAACCTCCAGTTTGCCAGTAAACAGAATTATACGTGTTGAAAAAATATGACACCAGCATGAAATGTTTGGAAAGCTCTGATATGGAGTATACTGCATTAGTACAGCTTTGACATTGCCACCACTTGGTCCACTTTAGTCAAGCTATCTTTGTTCAAGAACATCTAAAAGGAATCACTTAAGCAATGCCATCACTGTAGCAATTATTCTTTTCCTTGTGAAAAAAAATCCAAAAAACAAGGCAAGAGACTCCATATTTCAGTTATCAGTTGCCCATATTTATATTGCAACAAGCCCTCATTTTTATCTGTTTAAGAGTTTGGTTTCTCATAGCCCCCATTATTTTTAAATCCATATGAAAAGAGAAGTTTCACAACCAAGAATTGGATCTGATACAATTACAGATGTGACAAAACACGAGTCTAGAAACATTAGTCAAGAATCAACCCCAAATTCCTGGGTCAATCTTAACTCTTAACGAAAAAGGAACCATCCCCTTCTCTTAGGAGAGCGATGAAAGGCACTCTGTCCCGAGAAAGCCTAAAAGAAGCACCAACCCCTTCTATTCTCATTGCCATACCACCGTCTTTGGCCTTTTAAAATGTCTGGGTAGGGAAATGGCAGTGGCCAGTGGCAATTTGCTCCTGAAAGCAGAGCTACGAATTTCCTCTCTCAATGAACATAAGAAGAGCCATGCTGAATCGGGCCTCAGCCCATCTAGTCCAGCATTCTGTGTCACACAGTGGCCCACTAGTTGTACACAGGGATCTCTAACAGAAAGGAGGGCAAAACCCTCACCTGCTCCCGACCCCCCACAACCAGTACCCGGGGAAAATCCTGCCTGCCTCCATCAACACAGAGGTGGCACTTGGATGTCCATTTCAGTAACTACTGATTCCCTTGGTATCCATGAATCTGTCTAATCCTGCCTTGAAGCGTGGACCACTGTGGCCAAGTCAGACTTCCCAAGGTACGGGCGCAGCTGGCTCACAAGCCTAAGCTGTGCAAAAGCTCCCCTGGCCACCGCTGAGACCTAGCTAAGGCTAAATCCACAATTTTGGCACAAAAACTTGCCCTTGAATTATAAATAAGGTCAACTTATACCAAAGTATATACAGGGGGAGATCATCCGGAGTTTCGGGGTGCGGTGTCATCTGTACGCAGATTATGTCAAACTCTGTCACTCCTTCCCACCTGCTACTAAGGAGGCTGTTCAAGTCCTGAACCGGTGCTTGGCCGCTGTAACGGACTGGATGAGGGCTAACAGATTGAAACTAAATCCAGACAAGACAGAGGTACTCCTGGTCAGTCGTAAGGCTGAACAGGGCATAGGGTTACAGCCTATGTTGGACGGGGTTACACTCCCCCTGAAGATGCAGGTTCGCAGCTTGGGAGTGATCCTGGACTAATAGCTGAGCCTGGAACCCCAGGTCTCAGCGGTGGCCAGGGGAGCTTTTGCACAGCTTAGGCTTGTGAGTCAGCTGCGCCCGTACCTTGGGAAGTCTGACTTGGCCACAGTGGTCCACGCTCTGATTACATCCCATATAGACTACTGCAACGCTCTCTACGTGGAGTTGCCTATGAAGACTGCCCGGAAGCTGCAATTAGTCCAGCGCTAAGCAGCCAGATTATTAATGGGAGCGGGGTACAGGGAACACACAACTCGCCTGTTGCGCCAGCTCCACTGGCTGCCAATGAGCTTCCGAGCACAATTCAAAGTGCTGGTGTTGACCTACAAAACCCTGTACGGTACCGGCCCAGTTTACCTGTCCGAACCTATTCTCCCCTATGAACCGTCAAGAGTGTTAAGATCGTCTGGAGAGGCCCTGCTCTCGGTCCCACCACCTTCGCAGACGCGTCTGGTGGGGACGAGAGACAGGGCCTTTTCTGTGGTGGCCCCCCGGTTGTGGAATTCCCTCCCAAATGAAATTAGATCCGCCCCCTCCCTCCTGACTTTTAGGAAGCAGGTGAAAACGTGGCTGTGCAATGAGGCCTTCGTAAAATGAAGGAGGAGATCGTGAATCGACTAAGGTCGCTAAACACTAGATACAGACCGAATACACGGATTGAGTTGGACTCAATTTTATTTTGGCGAAAGGCTTTTAAAATGTTTTTATTGTATTTGTAAGTGATAATTTTATTGTAAATTTATGATGTTTTAGATTTTAAATGTTAGCATTGAATACGTCTGAGTCCCTCTATGGAAGTGAGAAGGTCAGGGTACAAAAGTTTTAAATAATAATAATAATAGGTTGTTGGATGTTTCTGAACCATCATTATATGTAGTGATTAGGGAAAAGAATAGAATAATCTCTTTGACAGCTTACACTTTTGCGTGGGTGCTACTTGTAAGCAGATGGGGGAGTGAAAATGTGTGATGAGTCCCAGGGAAAATACCAAGTTGAAACAGTCAATCTGGTATAAGTCAAACAGATACATGTCAAGCATTATGAACACCACTGGGCGTACAATATACCCTCTGTGGCACAATTAACAGCTCAGACTTCTCTGCCATGTTTTCTTACCTGCCTTGCAACCCTCCGCGCTTCCCAGTAAGGTTTGGAATCTTCTACAGCTTTCCCAATCTTCTTCACTAGTTCATCTAGTTTGATTGTAGCTTCAACGAGGACAGAACGGAATTTCTGACGGGCATCCTGCAAAGGAAAGAGCAGCAAACAGTGTCACCGAAACTGTTCTTGCGGATCAAATTTGATTAAATAAGCCTGCCTAGGCACAGCAAGCGGACATGTTTTGTAGAAAATTATTTCTGGAGACAGTACCAGAAATGTGGGTCACCATTCTGAAATGAAAAACTATCACAATGACAGAAACCACTTGTGATCAGATTTGAAGAGTATGCAATGCCTGGCAGCATAACTAGGCTTCTGACTTTCTCGAGCAAATCCAACGCCTTTGAACAGAAATCAAATCTAGAAAATTCATAAATTCAAATGTGAAGGAAACAGTAGCATCTTTTAATATACACTGATGAATACGCATGCCCAGTGTGGAATACATCTCACCATATTAAAACAGTGGATGTGGCTCTGCATGAGACATGACTCATTATCACAGGATGTCTACGCCCTACACCACTGGAGAGATTACATTGTTTAGCTAGTATTGCACCACCTGATATCCGTCGGGAAGTAGCAGCCAGCAATGAAAGAACATCTCCGGCCCATTCTTGGTTCATATACCAGCCAACACGGTAGCATCTTAAAACAAGAAATAGCTTCCTAAGATCTACAGAGATACTCGCAGGAACACCTCAGCAAGCGAGAGTCCAAAAGTGGCAGGCTGAAACCTAGGACCTCAATCAGCGGCTGGGACTGAATGAGAAACTTCCTCCTGGGCACACAGAAGACTGGGTGACTTGGAAGGCTGAACAGACTGTGCTCTGGCACCACGAGATGCAGAGGCAATCTTAAGAAATGGGGCTACAAAGTGGAGTCCACAACATACGAGTGTGAAGAAGAACAAATCACAGACCACCTACTACAATGCAGTCTGAGCCCTGCCACATGCACAATGGAGGACTTCCTTACAATGGCACCAGAGGAACTCGAAGTGCCCAGCTTCTGGTCAAAGGAAATTTAGTATAATGCCAAGTTTTTAAACTTTGTTTGCGGTTTTTTATACATTATTTATTTATTTATTTACTTCATTTCTATTCCGCCCTTCTCACCCCGCATTGGACTCAGGGCGGATTACAATGTACACATTACATTTAGACACACAAGACAGACAGAGGCAATTTAACATCTGGCCACCAGGGGGAGCTGTCGCACTCCTTTATTCCTCTGCGTGTTCCCTTGAGATCTTTTAAATCAGTTAAATGTAGCCTCCCCACTAAGTGGTACGTTAATTTCCTACTTGACAGATGCAACTGTCTTTCGGTTGAATAGGTCGACAACAGGCTACACAATAGGTCGAGAGCCCACCTCGACCCGGGCAGGCCTCGAACTCATGACCTTTTGGTCAGTAGAGATCTTATGCAGCTGACACCCAGCCAGCTGTGTCGCATTCCCGGTGCATTATAACAGTATTCTCAGTTCGCTTCGGACATGATACATAAATATATACACCATTGTCACCAATAACCATTCTGCTATTTTATCCTATTTGCAATTTTCATTCTATAAAATATTTTTTTATTGTTTGTCCTTAAGTTTCTTCTTGCTTTTATGCATTATTTTGCATCATGGTTATATAAGTAAAAGAACGGGTGTGATTAAAACAAATGACTTTTTGAGTCAGACCGCACTGCCCAGGTGCTCATTTCTTTATTTTGTTATGAAAGCCAGTTTCCACCTAAATTAAAAATAGAAAGCACACCTCACCCTCTCACACAACAAAAATAGGAACAGTAGTTCTGACTTGTGAAATGTCTGTTCCATCAGATAAGGTACAAACCTCTTCTTCCTCCCACCTGTTCCAGATGGGCAGGAAAAAGTAAGACCTTCCGGGTTCCGCAAATTGGGGGAGCAAACCATAGAAGGCCAGTCGCTAATACAGCTAAAGCACAAATCCTCCAGAAGAAAGTACGCAACATGTGAAGGACGGGTCCCTGTTATGCCAGAGAGCTTCTCCCCCATCCCTGGCTCCCTCGCCATTCTACTAATGTTCCTGGAGAGGGAAAGAGAAACGGAAGAAAGTGAGAGAGGAATGGCAGGGAGGAATGTGGAACCCCAAGGAGATAAGAAAGTCTAGAAAAAAAGGCATTTTGGCAGAAACTCCCTGAAGCATCTCTCTCGAATAGAGATTTAAATAGTTACAGACTGCTTCCTTTTCATTACATGATGCCTCTTCACTGTGCTAAATTACAGGGCCAGCCCTGCTACCCAAAGGAGGGTTTGTTTTTTTCCGTATGAGTCACTATTCTGAGTATAACTGCGAAGGACAAGAAAATCAGCTATATCAGTGCTGTCCAACTTCTTCCGGCCCAAGGGCCGGAAGAAGTGTCACTGATCACCTGGGGGCCGCAGGTGATCAGTGAGCGGGGCGGGGCCAGCTGACTTCCTCCTCCTTCGCCCCTCCTCCTCCCCGCGGACGCCGCGGTGCGGGGGAAGGAGGAGGCGAAGGAGGAGGAGCCAGCTGTCTTCCTCCTGCCTCTATCGCCCCCTTCTCCCTCTCTCGGCAACGCCGTTGCGGAGGCAGTTTGCAGCGGCGCCGCCGAGAGAGGAGACGGGGCGATACAGGCAGGAAGAAAGACAGCTGGCCCCTCCCTCCTGTAGCGCCGCCTTGTCCCTTTGGTGCCGCTGCAAACTGCCTCGCACGGCGGCACCAAGAGAGGGACGGAAGGGGCGTGCAGGCAGGGAGGAGGGGCCAGCTGTCTTCCTCCTGCCTGGATCGCCCCTCCGTCCCTCTCTCGGCGCCGCCGTTGCGGGGCAGTTTGCAGCGGCGCCGCTGAGAGAGGGAGAAGGGGCGATCCAGGCAGGAGGAAGATAGCTGGCCCCTCCTCCCTGTAGCACCACCTTGTCCCTTTCTCGGCGGCGGCGCTGCAAACTGCCTCGCAACGGGCGGCGCTGAGAGAGGGACGGAGGGGCGATGCAGGCAGGGAGGAGGAGCCAGCTGTCTTCCTCCTGCCTGGATCGCCCCTTCCGTCCCTCTCTCGGCGCCGCCGTTGCGAGGAGCAGTTTGCAGCGGCGCCGAGAGAGGGAGAAGAAGCGATCCAGGCAGGAGGAAGATAGCTGGCCCCTCCTCCCTGTAGCGCCGCCTTGTCCTTTCTCGGCGGCGCCGCTGCAAACTGCCTCGCAACGGCGGCGCCGAGAAAGGGACGGAGGGGGCGATCCAGGCAGGGAGGAGGGGCCAGCTGTCTTCCTCCTGCCTCTATCGCCCCTTCTCCCTCTCTCGGCGCCGCCGTTCGAGGCAGTTTGCAGCGGCGCCGCCGAGAGAGAGAGAAGGGGGCGTGTGGAGAGGAGGAAGAGAGCTGGCTCCTCCTCCCTGCCTGTATCGCCCCCTCCGTTCCACTCTCTCGGCGGCGCCAATGCAAACTGCATCGCATCGGTGCCGCCGAGAGAGGGACGGAGGGGGGGCGATACAGGCAGGAGGAGGAGCCAGCTCTCTTCCTCATCCCTGCCCCCCTCCCCCTCCCCCGGCCGCCTTTTAAAAAAAAATCAATTTTTAAAAAATTTTTTTAAAAATGGCGGCGGAGGGCATAGGTGGGGCTGTGTCCAACAGGCTTCGGGGCCGGATCCGGCCCCGGGGCCGCCAGTTGGACAGCCCTGAGCTATATCATAGCATTGAGAATGAATAGATTGTGGCACTATAGGCCAACTTTTCTCCATGATGGAACTGAAGGCGTCATGTGCTTTTGATAAGGGCACAGGAACCTGTGCATGATATAGTCACATGCCAATTATTATTTGACTCCCCTTCCTCAATCTGGTGCCTGCCAGGTATACTGGGATTACTATTCCCATAAACTCCAAACAGACTGGTCAATGGGCAGGAATGGTGGATATTATATTCCAAGTTCCTTTTCATGTCAGGAGCTACTTGAGAAACTGTAAGTAGCTTCTGGTGTGAGAGAATTGACCGTCTACAAGGATGTTGCCCAGGGGACGCCCAGATGTTTTACCATCCTGTGGGAGGCTTCTCTCATGTGCTTGCATAGGAAGCTGGAGCTGACAGATGGGAGCTCATCATGCTCTCCAGATTTGAACTGCCAATTTTTCAGTCAGCAGTCCTGCCAGAACAAGAGTTTAACCCAGGTGTGGGCAATTATTTTTTCCAAGGGGCCACACGAGAGTCAAAAAATATTATGGGGGGCCGCACCTAAAGGCTGAACTACATTCTAAGTCGGCGATCTGAGGCGGCTTATTCGACCTGGCGACCCAGAAGACAATCAAGTCTTCTGGGTCACCAGGGCGATCAGCTCCCGCTGCAGGCCCGTATCGCCTCCAGGGATGTCAGGCACTCCAAAGCCGCTGCTCCTCCGGCCTGTCTGCCGACACAGGCCTCATAGAGCCCGCAATGGGATGGCAGCAGCGGCACCCCTTCCTCTCGGCCCCACCCCCAACGCCCTTCTCCCCGGGCCGGACAGAATCGGCTGCCGAGCCACATCCGGGCCGCGGGCCATAGGTTGCCCACCCCTGGTTTAACCCATTGCGTCACCGGGGGCTTCAAGACTATGAAGAACCCCGGATGTTAAAGGACACTATAGTTGAGAACAAAATAACAGGACTCTAGTTTTGAGAAGAAAACCCAAATCTCATTGAGTATCTTTTTTGTAGCCTATCCTCTCTAACAAAAATGGAAAAGTATAAAATGTGAATAATTAAAATTATGTACTTTTGCACTCAAATCCTCCAAGCATTTGTAATTTGCAACATCTTTGCAAAGTGTGTTCTACAAATGCAAGAAATTAGATTCTCATAAAACATGAGAAAAACATGCATGCGCACTCAACGAGCACACCTCTTCTTTCATGCCTTCAAAGATATGGCACTGCCCATTAGTTGGTAAACTGCTGTTCAAGCTGTAGATGAGATACTTCCATTTTTGAGAGACAAAACTATTTGTTCGTTGCAAAACTCAGCTTGACATCCAAACAAGGGTGAGGTAATTTGCAACACAAACTGCTGTATTAACCAATGAAGCAAATATTTTGACAAAAGCCAGCATCTCTAAAGCCAAACTACTTCTGACTCACTAAGGAACTGTGCATGTGGTACCAGTCTTTATCATTTCACTATCAAAAAGACAGAACAAAGCCATAATATACACTTTCTTAAGATTGGTGGGTGGGTGTAATACTAACGTGAGCAATGTGATTCTGCTAAATAAAATTGAGCTTTCTGTGAAATAAAGAACTTGGGTTTATTACAAATGCTGTTTTTTACAGTATTTTCAACTAATGTTCTTGACTTAACAATAGACAAAAACAAGGGGCAGTAAAGATTCATGCACAGATCGATGTGAGGCAGGTAAGGTGTTCGGCCAAAAAACATCCCATTTCAGGGTCCATTTTCGGTTAACCGGGAATTTCCGGTGCACTAGGAATGTGGCGCAGCTGGCTGGGAGTCAGCTGCATAAGATCTCTACTGACCAGAAGGTCATGAGTTTGAGGCCTGCCTGGGTCAGGGTGAGCTCTCGACCAATTGTGTAGCTCGTTGTCTGTCTATATATGTTGTATGTCTATGGCATTGAATGTTTGCCTGTATATGGTCATTGTGATCCGCCCTGAGTCCCCTGCGGGGTGAGAAGGGCGGAATATAAATGATATTAATTAATTAATTAATTAACTCCTCATTCTGTTTACTCGAAGTTGCTCGAATTAGAAGGAGTGCTGCCGTTTTCATTCGGCAAATATCCGGCCCATTGACTATCAGGACTATTTGCATGAAACCAACCTTGGTTTTAGACCCCATTTACAACTGCAGGCCTGCCAAGTTTCAGAACAATTCACCAACCTACTGATTTTTAAGAATTATTTTAAGTTTTTACCATAACATTTTTTTTATTAAAAAACAAACTGTAAGAGAGAGTTCTGGGGATTGGAGTCTCCGGTTGTGTCCATTCTCAGCCAATCAGAGCATGGACACAACCAGGCCTTTTGTTGGTTGAGAAAGAGAGAAAAAACTTTCAACTCCCATCATGCTCCAAGAGGAACTCAAGAGACTTTTCAATGCAAGTACTCCTGGGAAAGCGGGTTCCCAGCAGGGTCCTCTCTGGAGGAGGCGCCAGGGGAACTTTTCCACTGCCAGAGAGGGAGAGCAGACACTGCAGGATCTTCTCCAGGAACCCCTCGGCAGACCCCTGACTTAACTCCATCATCTCCAGTTGTTGATAAATCCAGCTCTATTGATCCGTTTCGCCCAGCTTTTCAGTTCCCTCCTCCCCATTCTGTTTTTGGGGGATTACATGAAACAGACCACCTAATATTACAAATCATTTTCAGTCAAACTTATTCAGGCCCAAGCCTGGAGGGAAGAAAAAAGATACCCACTTTCCCTTAAAATGGATTAGGGTGGCCATGTGTCCAATTTTACAGAGGATGTTTGATGGGCAATCCAGTACAAATTCAGTTTAAGTATTACCCTAAGGCAGAGGTGGGCAACCTATGGTCCGCGGGCCGGATGCGGCCCGGCAGCCGATTCTGTCTGGCCCGAGGAGAACGGTGTCGGGGGCGGGGCCAAAAGAAAGGGGTACCGCTGCCGCCATCCCATCGCGGGCTCTGTGGGGCCTGTGTTGGCAGACAGGCCGGAGGGGCGGCGACTTTGGAGTGCCTGCCATTCATGGAGGCGATCCGGGCCTGCAGCAGGAGCAGTCGGCGACCTGCGGCGGCTGATCGCCCAGGGTAGTCAGCTGCCTCAGATCGCTGACTTCTCCCCCTGCAGGCCCGGATCGCCTCCAGGGATGACAGGCACTCCATAGCAGGGCAATCAGCTGGGGAACGGTTGAGGGCGAGAGCGGGCGGAGGCCTGCAGCCTCCGATCACCTGCTGCTTTGCTCTCCTCTGCTGCTAGCGGCTGGGTCCACTTTGCCATCCTCTGGGCTGGGTCCATTGGGCCATTCCATCTTGGTTCACACCTTGTCTTCTTGAATTGTATTTTATTTTATTTCAGTGGTTTTATTATTATTTTATAATTATTTTATTATAATAATATTATAATATAATAAATAATATAATGTTATATTATATTATAATTTCTATATATTATAATTTCTATATATAATATATAATATAATAATTATGATATTAATACTAATAATATATGAATATTTCTTGATATATTAATATGTTAATATTAATGATGTGTAATATATAGTAAATATAAATAAATAAATAAATAAATTATGTAGATTAGAATGTAGTTCCGCCTTTAGGTGCGGCCCTCCATAATATTTTTTGGCTCTCGTGTGGCCCCTTGGAAAAAATAATTGCCCACCCCTGCCCTAAGGAATACAGTATAAATTCTTAAGGAACAAGGACCTTAAAACAATCATCAAAACAACCTGGGTGGGCATTCAGCCCATACTGACATATTTTTCCCCATAATTGTGAGATACATTTTATTTCTATTTAATTCTTTTTAAGTTTGCATCTCTACATAGAAATTAATACATTTAAATCTTTATGCAGAAGCTTTTGTTATTCTGTTGTTGTTCCCTTTCTTTTTCATTTGGCAATGTATAAATGGCCAGTTCCAAGAAGCAGAAGACAACCCCATTTCAAAATCCTTTTAAATAATGCAACAATTTTTATATACGAAAAAGCCCATGCAATATGCCCAGAATATAAAATTAATTTTTAAATTCTAGTCCCCAAAGACAGGCAGAGCCAACCTCCCACCCTTCAAGGATGACAGTTACACACAGAGTACTAAATCCTCAGTTCTCTGGCTGGAAAACAGCTATACACTGGAGGCAAGCATAGGAATGCAATTTATTCTTTTCCTCAGATTTTTACAGCAAAAAGGTTGTATTATCCTCTTGACAACCCACTACACTGGAATTGATATCCTATTGATAGTCCATTGCCCACTAGGAAGGAATAAATTACTGACTATAAGATACCTTTTCTTTGAAGCAGCATACATTTTGAAATACTGTCATTAAACCTTCAACGTATACGGTTCATATATTTCAAAATGGATTTTTTTAATAAATGATTTTTATTAGAGTTTTCTTACAAGGGTAAGTTAAAAGAAAGGGGTTCATCAAGGGAAAGCCAGGTTAGGTTTGGGGATAGGGATGAGGGTGATGGGGAAAGGTTAGAGAAAGGGAAAAGGGTGGGTTATTGGAATTTGGGTTGGGGTGTCGAACTTCCATAAGAACATAAGAACATAAGAAGAGCCATGCTGAATCGGACCTCAGCCCATCTAGTCCAGCATTCTGTATCACACACAGTTGTCACGGGGATACCCTGATACCAGTGAAATCCTGCCTACCTCAACCAACTCCGAGGTGGCACTTGAATGTCCTTTTCAGTAACTACCGATACACTTGGTATCCATGAATCTGTCTAATCCTGCCTTGAAGTTGTTCAGGCTGACAGCTGTCACAACCTCTTCTGGAAGTGAGTTCCATAACCCAATGACCCTCTGGGTGAAGAAATATTTCCCTTTATTAGTCCTAACTTTCCTACCTTGGAGCTTCAGGGAGTGCCCCCTAGTCCTAGTGTTTTGTGACAAAGAAAATAATTTTTCTTTATTCACCTTTTTTCACCTTTCCAATTGTCTTCACATCGATAATACTGTCCTTTTGAGTCGACTCTTTTTAAACGGCTGTCACTCTTACAACATTTATCTTAAGGGCGTTGTCTTCCAAATTTCATTTTAAATCTATAATCCATTTCAGATTTTCTTGCATTTGAATTTTTTAATAAAAAAAATACAAATCTCGGCATATACAAGCTGAATTCTCACAAAGCTGCATCCCCACAAAGTGGTAATCATAATCATAAAAATAAAAATAATACTTTATTTGTAACCCGGGGGAACTCAGGGAGGCTTCCAGCAAAAACAAAACACAATGGTAAACATTCAATGCCAGTAACAATGTATCACAAATAAAATTTAAAAAACCAGACTCGATATAAATTAAATAACAATTTAAATAAGCAAACATAGTACATCCCAAATTTTAACAGCATAATAAGTTCTTAAAACTATTAAAATTCGACTAAAAATAACTGTTTGAGCTAAGATGGTATACAGCTATCGAATGAAGGTTGGTGTACAGCAGTTTGGCGGGGGTATATATTGGGATGTAATTAGTCCTCCTCCACTCTGTACGCTCAAGTGCATAGATGAGTTTTAGTAGCTTTTTGAAGGAGAGGACAGAGGGGGCCATTTTTAATTATTTATGGAGGGAGTTCCAGGGGTGGGACGAACATGGAGAAGGCCCCCTCTCTCGTTCCCACCAGCCATGCATGAGATGAGGGTGGGAACGAGAGAAGGACCTCCTTGGCAGACCGCAGTGCTTCTGGTGGTCTATATGCGGATATGCATTTTTTCAAATAGCCAGGGCCTAAATCGTTTAGATCTTTATAGGTATTAACCAGCACTTTGTATTTAGCCCAGAAGCGGATAGGCAGCCAATGGAGCTGCCGAAACAGTGGAGTTGCCCGCTCCCTGTATGGCGCTCCGGTTAATAATCTGGCTGCCAATCTCTATACCAGTTGTAGAATTTATTGAGAAGGCTGAATAAATTTATTTTTAGCTTTCACAATTGTTTTACCATCACCTGGCTCCTTCTATGTGTACCTTCAAATCACCTATCGACTTATGATGACCCCACAAATCTCATAGGGCTTTCTAAGGAAGAAATGCCCAGAGGTGGTTTTGCCATTTCAATGAAGTTTAGCTCGCAGCACCTGGTATTTGTTAGCCACCTCCCATCCAAATACTAACCAGGACTGGTCCTGCTTAGTTTCCAGAATGAGCCTTTAGAGCAGAGCCTTCCAAACAGTTAATGTTGGTGATGCACTTTTTAGACATGCATCGTTTCAGGACACAATAAATTAGTTTTACTAGCAAACTGGAGGATAAACCAACTCTTTAGAAGAGATACGAAGTTGTAATAACGAAATGTAAGGGACACCAAATATCTCATGAAAACCTTCCATTTATACATTTTAATAATATATGATTTGGAAGCTCTGCTTTAGGATATTTAATGACTTGGCTCTGCATATAAGTGGCTTTAAAAAAGAAGAAATCTGCTATAACCACAGGCCGGAGTAAGGGAGATATTTTGTAGTCAATGGCAAAAACGGTGAAACTATTTTACAAGTTGTCATATGAAGTACAAATGAGAAAAGATCCCTTTGGGAACAGCACAACTCAAAATAAGGGAAATCCACTCTGACTTGTGACGAACAGTGTAATGAAACACAATGACCTTTGATGGTGAACGAGCCCACAACTGATTATGTCAAATCTGCAAATGAATGCTGTCACCCCTTTCCCACTAGCTTGTCCTTTTGGGACTCTGTTGCTCACATATGACTAAGTTTGTGCCTGTTATGGGACAGCCAGAGAGACAAATGTCCCTGTTCTGGTTTTTCAGTGTTAACACTGAAGATGTAAACATCCAATTCCAAATGCTACTGCACAAATAATGAAATATAAAGTCGCACTTTAAGCTATGTGCTGACTGAAGAGGGGAGAAGATTCTGAAATTTGTGGTCCACAAAAAAAATATTTTTTGAATACCAACCAGAGGGGAAATAACATCCTTTGGTTCTTAACTTTCCCAAATCATGACAACAGCTCAAAGCTATCCAAGAAAAATCTGCAAGTTACATCTCAATTTCTTCCTTGCCAAGAAAACTACACCATCTTCACAAGGGGGAAGGTGCGGGGCATTCTGGCAAAGCCCTCCATCTGTGCTTTCGAGTTGTTTCATCATAGCTTAGCTGCTCTGCAACAATCCTCTCTGCACTTGACCAGCTGTCCTACATCAATGGGCAATTTGGTTATTTCCTTCCATTCTTCAGCATTCTGTGTCTTGAAACCATCAACAATGACTTCATTCAGTTCCTGTTTGTTTCCAAGCGGACCTCCCTTGGAACAAATCTCCACTGTCATCCCTAACCTTGTGTGTAAATCAACCAAGTTGAGAAACCAATTTAATGGGAACACATTGCCTGAAAACTCATTTAATTTAAAACAAATGGTACTTTAAAACTTGTTCCAGAAATATTACATCATTTCTATGGGGACTACATCAGATTTAAAGCTTTATTTTCTGACCTCTTCATATCTTGATGTTAGTGAAGGGGTGGTCAAGTCTTACAATGATGAGTAGGCCAACTTTTCACGCACAAGTGAATTGCAACTAGCCTATACATTGAAATTGAAATGAAGGGGAAATAAAAACTTGGAAGTAACCGGACATCTACTTCCAGTTTAGAATGTTTGATTTTTTGGGGAGAATAAATAGGTGTTTTCCAAAGACCTCTAGGATCAGACTCCCCACTTAAAAAATATCCCTCCAAGACCACAATCAGCAAGTTCTCTGTTTTGCAGGATATACTTTACCCATTCCTGACTTTTGAGACTGATTAAGGATTTCTTTTGTATTGGCCACTAAGAATCAGCCTATATGTTTGGACAACTTCCTTAAAGAATCTATATTTGCTATAATGTAGGAGGGCTTTGTGACACTATCATTGTGTGTACCACACAGATATTGCAATCTATGTCACCCCACCATGTAGGACCTACCAGACTGTATGTATACACAAACATAAGTAATCACTTTGTCTATCTGTCTCACCAGATGAACGGAATGGGTGGTTCTAATATTCAAAGTAACTCTGCTGAGATACAATCCCCAAAGGAGACAGTAGTTTGCGTAATAGAAGCCACACATTATAGTCATTGATTTGTGATAGATAGTGCTTCATGACAGGCATTCAAATTGACCTAGCTTATAACTAGATCAGCAAAAAAGAATAAAATTAGATTTATTATTATTATTTATTATTATTTACCACATTTCTAACCCGCCCTTCTCAACCCCAGAAGGGGGAACTCAGGACGGCTTACATTCAGCCCCATCAAGAGGCTATTTCAACAATACAATAAAATCACAACATCAGCATAACATATTAAAAACAACATAATTAAAACTATACACATTAAACCAGCCTCATCAGTCTTCACGCCAATCCAGTTCGTCCCTTAAGGCAGTGTTTCCCAACCTTTTTTGAGCCGCAGCACATTTTTTACATTTACAAAATCCTGGGGCACACCACCAACCAAAATGACACAAAATGACACTCTAACACAGTAATACATATAGTTAATATGTTTTTAAATGTTTTATACACTCAGTGTGAAACCTGGACCTGTTTCGATGAACACAACATAGATATCCTGGCAGGAATGGCAGAAAGACACAAACTTCCCACATAGAACTCCCATAACCAAGAGAAAATACTATAAGAGTTTGGTGGGCATTGACCTTGGGTTTTGGAGTTGTAGTTCACCTATATCCAGAGAGCACTGTGGATTCAAACAATGTTGGATCAGGACCAAACTTGGCATTAATACTCAATATGCCCAAATGTGAACACAGATAGAGTTTGGGGAAAATAGACCTTGACATTTGGGAGTTACGGTTTCTGGATTTATAGTTAACACACAATCAAAGAGCATCCTGAACTCTTGCAACAATGAAATTGAACCAAACTTGGCATATTGAACTCTCATTACCAACAGAAAGTACTGAAAGGGTTTGCTTGTGAATTGACCTTGAGTTTGGAAGTTGTAGTTCACCTACACCCAGAGAGCACTGTGGACTCAAACAATGTTGTTGTTTGTTTTCTATCCAGAATCACAATGTTGGAAGAAGGCTCACCACTTTAAGATCCCTAAAACAGGCATGGGAAAACTTTGGCCCTCTGGGTGCTTTGGACTTCAACTCCCACCATTCCTAACAGCCTGAGGCCCTTTCCTGCTTAAATGGCTGAGGGGGAGGAAGGAAAAAAGCCTGAGGCTGCTAGGAATGGTGGTAGTTGGAGTCCAAAACACCTGGAAGGTCCAAGTTTGCCCATGCCAGCTTTCGACAGAGACCTCTTCTTCCCCATTCCCCTTCGCGCCCTTTCTTCCCCCTCCTGCCGAACACTTACTTTTTCTTCTACACTGCCGCTTCTGCTGCCATTTTGATCTAAGGGGGTAGCATGAGTGTGTTCAGGAGGGGAGGGGGAAGGGAGGGAGGAAGACGTGACCCATGCAGGCGCTACTGCGCAAACTAGCCCCAGAGCAAAGCGAGCAGAGCGAGGCTGGGAAGAAGGGAGCCCAAGTGGAGAAGAAAAAGTGTTCGGCAGGAGGGGGAAGAAAGGGTATTGGAGGTTCCAATTTCCCATGGCACACCTGATGATTGCACACTAGTGTGCCACGGCACACTGGTTGGGAAACACTGCACTAGAGGACTAGGAAATGCCTCTAATAGCTTACCAGCACTCCCCACGCCTCCCAGCTTCTAGGATTCCATCTCGCTAATAAGTAAGCCCTGCCCTAACTCCCTCTTTGCAGAGTAATCTTTAAAGCTTTCAACCATTAATTCTTAACCATTACATCCTGTCCGGCAAACTAAGCTAGGCTTCAAATATCCTCAACATTTTAAACAAGAGTAGGCAATATCAGGTCAGGAGTCCAAAAGGACATCTCAGTCCCACAACATGCAGTTGTCTGTTAATGCAGTAAGCAACTGCTGGACACTTTCCATTGAAGTCCAGAGTCCTTTCCCATGCAGATTTTGGAAACATTAGTTTTTTCTCCCTATTAGCATCATCAGCGGCCATGCTAATTGGGGAATTCTGAGAGATATAGTTCAAAGCAGCAACACTTTCAAGTTCTATCTCCACCTAAATGTCTCTCAATTTTCCAGTGCTTTTCTGCCTTTCTACTTTCCCCTCCAGCCTGGCTTGGCTGGTTTTGGATTTATGCCCTCGTGGCTTTACGTTTATAAAGGACCATTGCCTGGCTGCCCATTATGCTAACTATGACAGGAGCATGTTGCAGCTGTCTCTGCATGTTCTGTGTCAAGAGCTCAGAGGCGTCTAGGACAAGGACAGGTTTGGTGCAAACTTTGGAAGCAACTTTCGAATCAATCTGTTTACCAAAGGAAATCAACCAACAGCCAGGGAGGTAATCCGATGGCAATGTTTAACAATGCCAGGTTCCTCGTTCCAGATTCCTCCCAGCCAACTGGAGAAGATATATCAAGAAGCATATCAGGTTCACTTCATGTCATATGATGATTTCTTTTAACTAAATTGTGTCTCACCTCAAACCACAAAAAGAGGCAGATTGTTGTTGTTGTTGTTGTTATTATTATAGATTTATGTGTACATAACAAAACAGCACACATGCATATTAGGTCTAAGTGTCTGGGAGTCGTCTCCGAATATCGTGCTCTTCCCAAGGGCCTAGGTCGGATATTGGAGGTATTTTTGCAGAATGTGTGCAGTTCCAAGAAGTTCTGCCTTCTGCAGCATGTGGATTGATGTTCTGTATTATTATTAAGAGTGCTATTATTATTATTACCTGGCTTTCTCGCTAAAAAAAAATCAAATAGGCTATTATTATTATTTAAAATACAACAAGATGAGTACACAGCAGACAAGGTCACTCTACTGGCTGTTGTATTGGATCACACATTGGACACTTCCCAAGTGTCTAGGACTGTGTGATGTATCGGCGAATAATGCGTGCAGATCTCAGTAAGGTGGCCTTCTGCAGCTGGCAGATGGTAATTTTGTCAGCGCCGACTGTGTTTAAGTGCAGGCCAAGGTCTTTAGGCACTGCACCCAGTGTGCTGACCATCATTGAGGCCACCTTGACTGGCTTGTGCCAGAGTCTTTGCAATTCAATCTTTAAATCCTTATTATTATTATTGCTATGATTATTGCTATGATTATTGCTATTATTGCTATTATTACTACTACTATTACATAGGGTTGCCTTTGAAGACTATTTGGAAGGTTCAAGTGGTCCAACAGGCGGCAGCCAGATTCCTCACTGGAGCAGCACACAGGGAGCACACAACTCCCCGTTACATCGGCTCCACTGGCTGCCAGTCTGCTACCAAGAGCAATTCAACGTGCTGGCTTTAGCCTATAAAGTCCTAAACGGTACCAGCCCAGCTTACCTGTCCGAATGTATCTCCATCTATGATCTACCTCAGAGCTTAAGATCTTCTGTGGAGGCCCTGCTCTCGGTCCCCCCTTCTTTGCAGATGCAATTGGTGAGTATGAAAGGCAGGGCCTTCTCTGTAGTGGCCCCTTGCCTGTGGAACTCCCTCCCCAGCAAAATTAGATCAGCTCCTTCCCTCCTGACTTTCAGGAAGAAAGTAAAAACGTGGTTATGGGTCCAAGCTTTTGGAAAGTAAGTTTTAGTGCAGTAAGTAAACATCGAATAGTGAAATGACGAATGGAACAGCCTTGGACTATGGTTTTGGACTGCGTGATTTTAACAAATGTTTTTAATGTTTGATATGTTTTTAATTTTCTGGTTTTAATGTATATGTTTATTTTATTGTATGTATGTTTGTGGCATCAAATTGCTGCCTATTTGTAAGTCCGCTCTGAGTCCCCTTTGGGGCGAGAAGGACGGGATATACATGTAGTAAATAAATAAATACTATTACCCTGTTAGTTCTTTTTGTCCTGGGGAGATAACTACACTGCTCTAACTTGGAAAATGCATAGATGAGTTTTATTGAAGGGAGGCTAAATTACACAGTGATACTACATTTTACATATACATCAATTTGTTGAGGAGAGAACTATCACAATGATTCACCAGCCTAGGTGGCAGGAAGCAGATGCAGTCCCTTTTTTTTGGGGGGGGGGGGGATACCGTAGACAGATTTATTTGAGTTGACTGATCCGTGAGCTTCTCCATTACATGCTTATGCAAAATATTGCAGAGAGAAAAAATAAGTCATTACATTTAAAACGTTATTTACTAACAAGCTCAGGGACAACACCCCAAAGAAGAAGCTATATCTATTTTTATCTCTGTGTTCCATTTTCCTTCCCTGCGGATTATATGCACACGTGTTAAGGTTAAAGCCTGATTCTTTGTGACATGTGAAATCTGTCACAAGGAATGGTATCGAGGTCAAGGCAGAGCTGGGGTGGAGGAAACTACCAAAAATGGTGTCAGCATAGATCATCAAAATACCTGGAGTCCCCGGTGGCGCAATAGGCTAAACCCTTGTGCCAGCAGGACTGCTGACCAAAAGGTTGGGAATTCGAATCCTGGGAGCAGGGTGAGCTCCATCTGTCAGCTCCAGCTTCTCATGCGGGGACATGAGAGAAGCCTCCCACAGGATGGTAAAACATCTGGGCATCCTCTGGGCAACATCCCTGCAGACGGCCAATTCTCTCACACTAGAAGCGACTTGCAGTTTCTCAACTCGCTCCTGACACGAGAAAAAAAAATCATAATACCTCAAAATGACTGGGTTCATATCTCTTTCAGTTAAAAACGACAATGCCATAGTAGTCCCTTGTGGCAAGGGTATCACTTTGTGTGCCTGTACACATAATTTGGGGGTATTATCCCATGTGACAAATACAGCACCTGCAACAGTCATTATTGCTAATGAAAGTCTGGAAAGGCCTCCAAATGACTTGGGAGCCAAACTATATGTGACATTAATTGTGTGTAAATAATTCATTTCCACTCTTACAAGTTTTAAAAGCTCTATGGGAACACAAGCATGCCTGAGACTTTTTTCCCCTTCCCCATCAAGGTGTAACTGCCGTTATACCTTGTCAACTTCTCCTCCAACTTTAACAGTAGTGTAGTGATGCAGGGAGGGGAGTCACCATCAGGACTATTGAGGGGAAATTCCTCTTTGCATCCATTGTCCTGCTCTGCCTCATCCATAGCCCTGATCAGACACTACTATTCACATGCACACAAAGTGGCTATTTAAATTTTAACAAAGCGCATGCAGTAACTCCTTCCACACAACTGGAAACATGTCTCATTTGAAATAGCCCTTAGCCATTGATCTGCAGACACAACTGTTAAAATACTCTAGGAATGAAAGTGTCCAAGGCTTCCAGTATCTGAACGTGAACCAATGTGGGCCAGAACTGACGTTATGAGTGCTAAGATAGCCAACACAGAAACACAAGGAAGTGGGGGATATGCCTATCACAAGGATTTCTGGGGCTGATTATGTGTGATTTACACATGACAGAGCAGGGGTTCAAATCCTGGATTTCAGAGTTGTCATCCAGCGTTCAAACACCCTATCTTTAAAGGCATCATGCCTCCCCCCCAACACATTTACAGTAATGTTTAGAACTGTGCTGACAAAGTGAACCAAGACATTTTGCCAACTGATTCAATGGACAACCCGCCTTTCTATGCACTGAAACAAAACAGACTGGAAGCTGTATTTTACTCAACTGTGGTAAAAGAATCACATCCTCCACCCAAGGGCAACAGGCCAGATTGGTACAGGGCCGTGTATAATATAAACACAGCTTTGTCTAGAATGGTCAAGGGCACAGGAGGAATGATGGGAAGAGCTCCTACTGTTGCCTTTAACATCCATCATCCAAAATAATTGCATCAGTCTTCCTGATGGAAAAGCTGGCTCTGACATAAAGTAGCACTTGTTCGTCTTCTTAAATCTGTATTATTAATAATAAACTTTTTGTGATACAAAATCCAGCATGCATATATATATATATATATATATATCCAGCGTGTGTGTGTATATATATATATATATATATATATTTGTGTCTTGCAGTCCACCTTGAATATAAATAAAGATTATTATTATTATTTTACTGACACAAAAACACAGTATGTCACAGCAAACTATATATATATATATATATATATATATATATACATATACACACACACATACATACATGCTGGATATATATATATATACATACATACATACATACACACATGCTGGAGATATATATTATATATATATATATATATATATATATACAGTATATATATATATATATCTCTCTCTCTCTCTCCAGCGTGTGTGGGTGTGTGTGTATAAACATCCAGCATGCGCCACATATCGCATACACACATACACACAAACATTCCGTTTTATATATATATATATATATATAGATAGATAGATAGATATCGTTTGCTGTGACATACTGTATTTTTGTGTCAGTAAAATAATAATAATTATATATACTGTATATATATATATTCAGCATGCGTGTGTGTATGTGTGTGCGTATATATATATCGTTTGCTGTGACATACTGTGTGTTTGTGTCAGTAAAATAATAATAATAATAATAATTTTTATTTATATTCAAGGTGGACTCCAAGAAACAAAAAGGCAAACATTCAATGCCTCAATAACAGTAAATACAAATATAAAAACCCAAGATAACCCCACATAAAGAGCAACTTAAGCATTCCCTTCACGAGCGCTTCAGTCATGAACAGGAATATTAGAGAAGGCATACATTAAAATCTCTCTGAGGGCTTCCATAATCCTTTACTGCAGTATTAATGCTCAGCTCTGCACTCTGAGCCAACAGAATTATGGATTTTAACCAGGTCCAATCAAAGGCTCATTAAGAAGCAACAGATTAATTTACATGAAGCCATCAACAGCACAGCGTCTCTCACAATCCATACTCTCTTTGCCTCACTGAGACCACCAGAGCAATCCACAAAGCACTCCAACCATCAGTGGAGCAACAATTGCTTCCTGACCAACAAAGGCATGAGCAGGGAGGACACAAAATGCTATTTATCGACTTACGGAGCAGAGGATACTAAAGATCTTTGATGTATAAAGTGCTAGTCAATTTAAAAAAAACAGTTTGAAGAAAGCACTGACTGAAATTGTTTTCACTGACTAAAAAGTGTCTATGGTTTGTCTACCCTCATAATACCACTGTAAGCGATATTCATATCTGTCCAGCACCACAAGCTGAATTTAGATTTTGACATAAGATCTCAAGTTATCCTAAGGACAGGAATTACCTGCTAC
Organism: Anolis apletophallus; assembly: GCA_030556195.1. Classification (NCBI taxonomy): domain Eukaryota; kingdom Metazoa; phylum Chordata; class Lepidosauria; order Squamata; family Anolidae; genus Anolis; species Anolis apletophallus. Next base: position 64,908,920 of record JARBWK010000008.1, on the reverse strand, counting down.
ATGCCAAAAGTCAAGTTTAATGCCCAAGAGCACTCAGCACGCATTGGAACTTAACACATGGTAACTTTTTCCTATGTGGCAAACACACCGGGCATTCATGGTTGGCAGAATAAATGAGGCTTGTTGTTTATTCTGTACACAATTTCCAACCCACCAGGCATAATGATGTCCACCACCTCTAATTATATGTTGAAAAACACTTGTACATATATGTTGAAAAACACTTATACTTCACTTTTATTCAAAAGATCTCACAGCAGCATATGCGATTCTTCTCCATTATACACACATCCCAATGTTTTAGTTTCACAACAACATTAAGAGACAGATTAATCCAGTGTTTCCCAACCGCTGAAGCTGCGCGGAGGAGGAACCCCGCCCACTGAAGCCTGTCCACCACTCATGCTCCTCCTCCTCCACGCGGCTTCAGCGAGCGAGGGGTGGGAATCATGACGGAGCGCAGGGACGGGGGCCATGACTCCCGCACCTTGCTCACACTGCCCCCTCAAGGCTGGAGAAGCTGTGGGAGAGCTGAAGCCGGGGGGAGGGGGCGGGGCATGGCGCGACCTGGCCCCTCCCCCTCCCCCGGCTTTGGCACTCCCAGCAGCTGATCCCAGCAGGCCACCATCCCCCAGCCGTTCTTTACTGTGTTAGAGTGTCATTTTGTGTTACTTTGGTGGGTGGTGTGCCCCCGGATTTTTTTAATGTTAAAAGTGTGCCACGGTTCAAAAAAGGTTGGGAAACACTGGATTAATCTAAGCAAAAGCAATTGAGGATTTTAAACTTTGGTCTCCCACCAGGACAGCTCTACCTTTAGATCCAATAAGGCAAGGGCTTCAGATAGCAGGTGTTGAGGAATAGCAACACTCCTCATGAACTGTCCAGGGGTTCCTTTCAGTTGACAGGCAAAGGTATGCATGCCAATGCTACCCAAAATAGTGGCAATGCTCACCCATGAGCTATCAGTTGTCAGCCCGCCGCGAGTTTCCAGGAAAGAAACAACTGTACCATAGTTAATGGTCACCAATATGATGCCAGTCTCTGGCCCACTGGGGTGGTCCCAAGCATTAGATAGCTTACGAAGCAATAGCGCACTTCAAACAAGGAAGAAGGGGCATCTACATTAACCTGCTGCATTACATCAGGTGGAAAATATGATACGATTATAAACTTCAGTTGCCAGTCCATTCACCTTCTGAACATGGAACCGAAGGTGGTAATGTCTTAGGCTAGTATAGTTCAATATTGGAACCAAATTCCCACACGGCCTGCCATACCACCTTATTTTGTTGCAGACCCAGGCACAACACAAATAAGATGTATTATGCATTCAATTTGGTTAGTCACACAAGTTGTGCAACCCTTGAGTAAGTACTCGTAAGGCAGTAGAAAGCTCCACCAGCAAAACCAGTGGCTGATGGATTGTGAAGCTCTAGTAAAAATGACTGTTTTCTGATGTTTGGGAACAGGACCTAAGAGAGATAACTGCTTCTTTTAATGCCAGATAGCAAGCCCAGTTTGCACAAAGAAGACAGTTCCAAGAAAACTCCAAAATCTTCTAAATTCAACCCTCTGTCAAAAAGATGGTTGAAAGAGAGACAAAAGAACACAATCCACACAAACCAGTATAGAGAAGAAATTGAGACATCCCATTCACCCACTTTTGTAAATTTCTTAAGTCATATATGGAGACCAGATACAAGGCTTAAGCAAGGGTTATGTCAACACTCCTCCCATAAATGTAGAATGACGGTAGCTAGCATGGTGTAATAGTTTGGGAGTTTGACTATGACTCTGAAATCCCCACTCAGCAATGCAAATCCACTGGATGACTTTGGGCAAATCACACACGCTCAGTCTTAGAAGGAGGCAAAGGTAAACCTTCTCTGAACGAATCTTGCAAAGAACACCCTCTAGCAGATTCACCTTAGGGTTGCCCTAACTCGGGAACAACTTAAGGGATCAAAATAACAGAACAGCACTTTCACTTGACTGTTCTTTCAGATAAGAACAACATCATGTTATCCCCAAACTACAAGTTGGCACGTCCTCAATTGCCCTTTGTGATGATCAGTGCCCAAAGGACATATGAGAGACCGTTCATCCGAGATGGCTAGTTTCCCAAATAGACTCTTGCCCTTTTGCAAAGTCCCTGACGACAGCGTCTGACAAGAATGGCCATCACCAGCTGGGAAACCAGGATAAAAGTTTCAATGTCAAGTGACAGGAAATGAGCATCAAAGCAAGAATCTCTTTCCGAACAGGAAGAATAATAATAATAATAATAATACTTTATTACTTGTGAGTCGCCCTCCACCAATGGTGCTCCGGGCGACTTACATCCTTTAAAAACATAGATACATCAGTTAAAACAGCAGATATGAGCCGTAGAAGGCTCTGCCATCCATCCAGTTCAGTCCCCGAAAGCCTGGCGGAAGAGCCAGGTTTTCAGGCCAGCCAAAAAACTGGCCGGGGCCAGTGTGGCCCTGAGCGCAGGCGGGAGCGAGTTCCAGATCGTAGGGGCCGCCACCGAGAAGGCTCTTCTACGGGTCTCTGTCAGCCGGGCCTCTCTCACCCCAGGGATAGCTAACCGGTCGCCATTTATTACGCGTGCGGGTCTTTCGCAGCGTTGGTCTGTCAGCTGATCACCCAGGTAGGCTGGTCCCATTTTTTGCCGAGCTTTGAAGGTTATCACCATGAGTTTGTAGATCGCTCTAAGCTCAATGGGTAACCAGTGAAGATCTTTTAAAATTGGTGAAATATGGCTCCTGGCCGATGCCCCGGAGATGAGTCTGGCCGCTGCATTCTGGATGAGTCTCAACCTCCGAGTCGTGGCCAACGGTAGGCCCACATACAAGGCGTTGCAGTAGTCAAGACGGGAGACCACGGTGGCATGAATCACCGTCCTCAGCGCCTCTGGTGGTAGATAGGGGGCCAACCGTCGGGCCCTACGGAGGTGAAAGAAGGCACCCTTGGCAGCGGCCTGGATCTGAGCCTCCATCGTCAGTTTCTCGCCCAAGAGTACTCCTAAGCTCTTTACCGCCGGGGCTGCGGACAAGGGCTCGCCCTCAAAGGGTGGTAGTGGAGAGTGGGGGTCGGGTCGGCCGGGCCAGAGGATCTCCGTTTTTGCCGGGTTGATCTTTAGCCTGTGTGCTCTGAGCCAGCTTGTGACCGCCTTCAGCCCCCGGCTAAAGCTTTCAGGTACCGACAGCACCCTGGGTCGAGGTTCAGCAGCAGTTGCGTGTCATCGGCGTATTGATAACAGTTGAAACCGTGGCTTCTAGCGATACCGGCCAGGGGCTGGACGTAGATGTTAAAAAGGGTGGGGGACAGGATGGCACCCTGCGGAACCCCGCACTCCAGCCCACATTTCCTGGAGACCTGGCCCTGCCACTCGACCCGCTGCGAGCGACCCCGCAGAAACGATCCTAACCAGGTCAGGGCCTTGTCTTGGATCCCAGAGGCCGCCAAGCGGTGAAGTAGCAAATCATGATCAACGGTGTCGAAGGCCGCAGTTAGGTCAAGGAGGACTAGGACTGCCGAGCCCCCTCCGTCCAACTGGCGGCGGATGTCATCTGTGATTGCTACTAGAACGGATTCGACACCGTGGCCCGCTCGGAAGCCTGACTGAAATGGGTCTAGGCCCCCGGATCGTTCCAAGAAGTCCCGCAGCTGGTTTTCCACTGCTCGCTCCAATAGCTTCCCCAGGAAGGGCAGATTAGCGACAGGGCGGTAGTTCGCCGGTTCATTGGGGTCAAGGCTCGCCTTTTTCAGAAGAGGGCTAACTCTAGCCTCCTTCAGGGACTCGGGAAGGAGCCTGTGTCCAATGAGAGGTTCACCAGATCCACCAGGGCGTCCAGTATGGTGTCTATGCAGGACTTGATTAAATGCGATGGACAAGGGTCCATGGGGCAGGTCGTAGCCCTTGCCCGGTCACCAGCTTTTTCACCTCTTCCGATGTTAGGGGTTTGAATTCGGTGAAGTAGAGCCCGTTTGTCTGGGTTGGATGTCGAATCCACTCATTTCCTTCCTCCGGAATGGGCGGCAGGTCGCGCCCGAAGTGCCGTGATTTTCCCAATGAAGTGCTCTTGGAGATCCTCTGCCGTCACCGTAGAGCTGTTGGAATCACTCTGTGGAGACCCCAGAAGGCTCCGGACCACTTTAAAGATCTGGGCTGTGCGGGAGCCGGCGGCTGTAATCTGGGCGGCATTATAGGATTTCTTAGCCTCTTTGATCTCACGTTCGTACAGCCTATGCAGTTCTCTGTAGGCTGCTCTATTTGCCATGCTGGGTTTCCGTCTCCAGACACTCTCCAATTGTCTCCTCCGGCGTTTCAGCTGCTTTAGGTTCGTTGTGAACCACCGTGAGCAGGTTTTCCGGGGATGAAGGGGGCGCCTCGGTGCCACCTGGTCGATGGCCTTCGAGAGGACGCTGTTCCACCTGGCAACTAAGTCCGCTAGTGATCCTCCGGGGACCTCCAGGGGATCCAAAGCAGCTATGAATGCCCTCGGGGTCATCGAACTCCTTTGGCGGACTAGGATGGTCTTTTGTTCCAACCTTTCTGTAAGAGGGGTGTCAATGTCTGCCCTCACGGTCAGGTGGTCCGACCAAGGCACTGTTCTGGATTCACGATGCTTTAAGATTAGGCCGTGGCTGAAGATCAGGTCTAACGCGTGGCCAGCCTGATGTGTAGGGCCAGTTTTGGTCCTGGGGAGATCCAGAGCCTCCATATGTTGGAGGAACTCCCTTGCACTGGATGTAAGAGGGTCTGAGTCCGGGTGGATGTTAAAGTCACCCAGCACGATGAACCGGGGAATCTCAGCGCCCAATCCGCAATCAGGTCCAGCAGTGCAGACATGGCCTCCTTTTGGGCCCCAGGGGCTCGGTAGACCACCAGAATCCCCGTCTTTTCCCGGTTCCTAGAATTGCTCCCAGGCACTCTATGCCGGTCATCGTTGATGTCTGGAGGACCGAGGTAGCGACTGTGTCTTTACGACCAGGCCCACTCCCCGCCCGGCCGGTGGATCTTGGCTGGTGGAAAGCTCTAAAGCCTGGGGGGGCTAGCTCCTGAAGAAGGCTCCTGAAGAAGGACACAGTCGCTGTCCTGGGTCCAGGTCTCTGTGATGCATATGACATCTGCGTCCTGCTCTGTGATGAAGTCTCGCAGCGTGGCCAGCTTATTACAGATTGACCTCGCATTGAGGAGCAGGAATGAAGACCAAGGTGTGGTTGCTGCTTGAGGACGGTCATGGCAGGTAATAGGTCGCAGCTGGGTTGAAGAGGGTTTTCGGCCCTGTTTGTTGGTGGGTAGGTTTCTGGACCTCCCCCTCCCCTGTCCACTAATTACTGGGATGGGACGTGCGGGAGCGCTCGGGTGTTGACGTTGGGCCGGGCGCTGAGTTTGCGCACGTTCCCGAAAAAGGGACGGTGGGGGGGTCGGTCTTTGGCCGCCGTCCGGAGGGGCCGTGCCAATAATGGATTGGGGGCCCTGCAGTGGCTGTGCCGCGGGAGAACTGGGGGGGGGGCCTGGACTTTCTGGCCCAGAAAATTCTGGTCCTAAAGGGACCGGGATTTCTGGCCGGCGGTTCCCTGGGGTTTTTTTTGTCCCCTCTGGATGATGGTATTTTGTTTGGGCCGCCTGATTGTCTCCTTTTGTGAGCCGCTGGTCTTTTCGTATGATGCTCCTCTTTCAACGGGATCCGATGACTCAGATTCTCCCGTAGGCTCTGGGGGGCACTCTGTCCGGATATTACTGGGCTGATCAATAAGAGGGGGACAGGGGGCACATGGATCTGTCAGCTGGGGCGCTGCTATCATCTCGGCACTTGCTCTGGTGGCGGCTCTCTTTCGCTGGCGCCTCAAGGCCTTCCCTGCCCTCCTCTTGGCCCGCCTATTCTCTCGACTCTTGTTGGTATCAGACCCACCCGCAGGAACAGGAGGGGGGTGGTTGGAGTTTCCAGTTTGGGTGTGCCCCTTAGCTTGTCTTCTCCTCCGTCTTCGCCCCGCGCTTACCCCATCAACCGGTGGGGAGGGAGGGCGGTTGGGATGCCGATCCTATGCTGGAGGGGGGGAGTTGGCCCTGTGTGCTTGATTCTGTCAGCTGGGGGGCGGGCTCGGGGACCATCCAGCCCCCCGGCTCGTCCAGCCTATTCTCACCTCGATCACAGAAAACCTCAGTTGCTCTCTGGTTTTGGGGGCAGGGCTGGACTGCTTCCCTGGCTTTCTCCAGACTGTCACTCCCGTCTCGACGCTGGCTCCACCCACAGCTCCACTCAGAGTGACGTGTGGCGGCCTCCCCCTCTGCTGACGGAGGAGGGAGGCGTAGACGGAGGCGGGCTACGGGCGCCATTACGGCGTCCTGGGTAGCCGGGCGCCATCTTGGCCTGGCCGGCCCGCCCCCAACGACGAGAATCGGGAAGCCCTGCGTCGGGCCGCTCGCCCGGCGCTCTAGCCAGGATGGTCGCGATGTCAGGCGGCTCCTCTGGCTCCCTTTGCTCCAGGCGAGGTTCGAGAGCAGTCCGGGGTGCCTGGGGCTTCTCCGGCTCCGGCGGCTCCCGGCGCTCCAGGGGCGGCCCAGCCACTTCACAAGTCTTTTGAGTTTTTGCTGCTGTTTCTTCTGGCCGCAGCTGTTGCCCGTGGTCTCCGCGGGACCATAAACAGCCACCCCGTCCCAGGGACGCCAACGGGCAGTCATCGCCCAGAATGCAGTCCGTTGCTGAGTGGTTCTCTGGCCCTCGGAAAGACTGGCCCGTTGGCCTCGAAGGTAGGTGAATCGGAATGGGAAGGACTGGGCAGGCCAAAGGCATCTTCCCCAGTTTGGTGAGCTGTGTGGTCGCCAGGCAGTACTGGGCTTGAATGGCCTGGATAGCTAGGCGATACTGGGCCTGGATAGCCTGGATGGCGAGGCTCTCCTTCGTGAGAAGGTGGACGTCTGCCTTACTAGGAACTCCGATGGTCCATCTCCTCCTGTCACTGGGGGGACCTTCCACGACCTTCCCAGGTCGGAGGTTCGGACCCCCAGGGGCCAATGGCAGCGAGGGCCCGGTGGGCTGACTTGCCTGGCTAGGCAGGAGCACCGGTCCCGTGGAGTTCAGCAGGAGCTTGCTCTCCCTGCGTCCGACCGCTGCCACCATCTTGTAGCTTTGCTCCCACAAAGAAGAGGGATGACACCACCCAAGGAGTCACCATCACCCCAAAATATTGATTTTGTCATTTGGGAGTTGTAGTTGCTGGGATTTATAGCTAACCTACAATGAAAGAGCATGCTGAACTCAACCAAAGATGGAATTGAATCAAACTTGGCACACAGGACCAACAGAAAACACCAGAAGGGTTTGGTGGGCATTGACCTTGAGTTTTGGGGTTATAGTTCACCTACATGCAGACAGCACTGTGGATTCAAACTATGAAGGATCTATACTAAACTTGGCACAAATACTCCATATGCCCAAATATGAACACAGATGTAGTTTGGAGGAAACAGACCTTGACATATGGAAGTTATAGTTACTGGGATTTATAGTTCACCTACAATCAAAGAACATTCTGAACCCCACCCACAATATAATTGGGCCAAACTTCCCACACAGAACCTCCACAACCAACATAAAATACTGTGTTTTTTCATGGTCTTTGAAAATCCTTCTGACACCCCCTCGTGACCCCCCAGGGGTTCCGACCCCCAGGTTGAGAAATGCTGCCTTAAGGTCATATATTAGAAACGAACACTTTCTCATTACTTTATTTTCCAAGTCACCAGACTGGGCCACAGCAACGCATGGCAGGGGACGGTTAATAATAATAATACCAACAACAACAACACTTTGTTTATATTCCACTCTATCTCCCCAAAGGGACTCAGAGCAGATTACAACATGCAAAGATAGGCAAACATTTGATGCCTTTAACACAGTGGTAATAACAATGGCATACAAATACGCAGAACAAAGGTAAAGGCTTCCCCTTTCATTTCCAGGCAGTGCTCAACTCTGGCCATGGGGAGATGCTTTTGTTCCATTTCCAAGCCGAGGAGCCTGTTTTCTGTAGACATCTTCTGGTCGTGTTTTGCCGGCATGGCTGCATGGCACCTTTATTACCTTCCCACCAAAGTGGTACCTATTGATTTACTCACATTTGTATGTTTTCGAACTGCTGGGTTGGCAGGAACTAGGACTAACAACGGGAACACACCCAGACTTCGAACCACCAACCTTTAGGTCCACAGATTCAACAGTTCAACAGTTTAACCTGTTGCGCCATCACAACCGCTAGAGATCTATTGTGTTAAAAATAATCACTATTTTGAAATATCAGGTAAACAGTAGTAGTGATGTTAGTGTTCTGGGGGGAAATGAAACTGGGAAGTTTCTGAAACATTTTTCCAGTTCTCTAAATAGCATTATTTGATTTGGTATATTTGATTTACTACTTATATTAAAACTCATTAAAAGTTTTAAGTGTGGAAGCTATTTCATCCAAATGTTTTTAACAATGTAGAGAACAGCACATGCTTTCCTTATATTTAACCCTCAATAACTCCAACAATATCTGAAAGAATGCCTTTTTTGCAGGGACATATCCCTAAAGACATTTGCAGAATACATCTTACATCAACTATTTCGCTTTCTATTGCTAAGGTATAACTGTAAGTCCTTCAGCTTCACTCATTTACACATCCCATTTCAAGCTGATACAGTACAACTAAGGTCTCTTATACATTGCCAAATAAAATCCAGATTATCTTCTTTGAACTGGATTATATGGCAGTGTATACTCATATAATCCAGATCGAAGCAGATAATGGGAATTATCTACTGATAATCTAGATTATATGACTGTGTAGAAGGGGCCTAAATTAGTATTCTAGAAGACATTGACTTGTATTTCTGATTGAAACGCAAAAATACAAGATTTTTAATCAGAATTATTAGAATGCACAACATAGATATAGAAGTTTGAGACCAGGTCTCAAGTACATTCCGCTGAACTCATATATACAAGTACACACACCTCACAGATAAAAACCAGATTATCTTTGGACTAGTATATTGGGAAGGGCAAGATTTCATACCACCTCTTCTTTCCCACATACAGAGTTGAGTGCAAAGTACTTTTGGACTCTAAATTCACATTTGCAATAACTGACATAAACCAAACAGGAAAGAGTCAGAAAATGAAAACAAGGGCCCTTCCACACAGCCCTATAGCCCAGAATATCAAGGCGGAAAATCCCACAATATCTGCTTTGAACTGGATTATCTGAATCCACACTCAGATAATGTGAGATTTTCTGCCTTGATATTCTGAGATATAGGGCTATGTGGAAGGACCCCCAGATCGCTGAATGTGTGACAACAGAGAATGAATAAAGATTGTCCTTCCAAATGGGGGTAGTTGGGAGGTTAAACCACTGAGCTGCTGAACTTGTTGACCGAAAGGTTGCAGGGTGAGCTCCCGCTGTTGGCCCCAGCTTCTGCCAACATAGCAGTTCGAAAACATGCAAATGTGAGCAGATAAATAGGTACCACTCTGGTGGGACGGTAATGGTGCTCCATACCAGTGTTTCCCAACCTTTTTTGAGCCGCGGCACACTTTTTACATTTGCAAAATCCTGGGGCACACCACCAACCAAAATGACACAAAATGACACTCTAACACAGTAATACATATAGTTACTATGTTTTTAAATGTATTTATACACTAAGTGTGAAACCTGGGCCTGTTTTGATGAACACAACATAGATATCCTGGCAGGAATGGCAGAAAGACACCAACTTCCCACATAGAACTCACATAACTGAGAGAAAATGCTATAAGAGTTTGCTGGGCATTGACCTTGAGTTTTGGAGTTGTAGTTCACCTATATCCAGAGAGCACTGTGGACTCAAACAATGTTGGATCAGGACCAAACTTGGCATGAATATGCCCAAATATGAACGCAGGTGGAGTTCAGGGGAAATAGACCTTGACATTTGGGAGTTGTAGTTGCTGGGATTTATTGTTCCCCTACAATCAAAGAGCATTTTGAACTCCACCAATGATAGAACTGGGCCAAACTTCCCACACAGAACCCCCAGGAGGCAAGAGGAGGTCTCTACTTCGGGAAAGGGGGGGGGGCTTCCCAATGCATGGAGAGGGAGAGACCAAGTAGGCAACGGGTGGGGGGGGGGTTGTAATTTTGTGCCTTTATCGAGGTAGGCTTCTTAGGGTTTTTATACTTCAACACACTAGACTCTCCTCCCCCTCCCCTCCTGGAGATTCCAATTTCCCACGGCACACCTGATGATCGCTCACGGCACACTAGTGTGTCCCGGCACACTGGTTGAGAAACACTGCTCCATACAGTCATGCCGGCCACATGACCTTGGCGGTGTATACTAGGGCTGTTTCCGAATTTCGGATACTTCCGAATTTCAGAAGTTTTTTGCCTACTTCCGATTTTTGAAGCAATTTCGAGAGCAGCCCTCCCAACAGAATTCCGAATTCCGAAATTTGGAATTGCGAATTCCGAATTTCGGATGTCATTTCCAAATTTTCTTGCTGATTGCTCGTTGGCTGATGGCTAACAGCTGACTTTCCCTTCTGCTGATTTTTTTGCCCATATTTGAAAGCGGACGGCATTTTTGAAGACTTCCGAAGACTTCCGAATTTCGGAAATACTTCCGAATCAATTCCGAATTTTTTCCAAAACAAATCGGAAGTCTATCACATCCGAAGCTAAATCGCAATCAACATCCGAATCGACTTTTGAAGCACTTTTTAAAATTCGGAAACAGCCCTAGTGTCTACGGACAATGCCAGCTCTTCGACTTAGAAATTAAGATGAGCACCACCCCCCAGAGTCAGACGTGACTGGATTTAATGTCAGGGGAAAACCTTTGCGTTTACTATATTAACTATACCACTAAAACTCTCCAGCGGACAGTTCTGCCACTCAAATGCCACAATTCTAAGGATGGAGCTGTGGCAGTTAAAATAGTACCCAATTGTAGGAACACTGTGGTGTGGATACATACTGAGGGTACATCTACACTGTTGAATTAATGCAGTTTGACACTATTTTAACTGCCATGGCTCAGTGCTATAGGAAAATGGCAGCTATAGTTAGGAAAGGCTCAAAATCTTGCAAAACTACAACTCTCGGGATTCCACAGCCTTGGCAGATAAAGTGGTGTCAAATGGCATTAATTCAACACTGTAGATCAGGGGTGTCAAACATATTTTCATTGAGGGCCACATCAGCCTAATGGTTGCCTTCAGAAGTGCTGGTTGTAATTGTTAGACTACACCAGGGGTGGGTAACCTACAGCCCGTGGGCCGGATGCGACCCGGCAGCCGATTCTGTCTGGCCCGGGGAGAAGGGCGTCGGGGGCGGGGCCAAGAGGAAAGGGTGCTGCTGTCGCCATCCCATCGCGGGCTCTGTGGGGCCTGTGTCGGCAAACAGGCCGGAGGAGCGGCGGCTTTGGAGTGCCTGCCATCCCTGGAGGCGATCCGGACCTGCAGCGGGAGCATTCAGCGACCTATGGCGGCTGATCGCCCTGGTGACCTGGAAGACTTGATTGCCTCCAGGGATGGCAGGCACTCCATAGCAGAGCAATCAGCTGGGGAACGGCTGTGGGGAGAGCGGGCGGAGGCCTGCAGCCTCCGATCGCCTGCTGCTCTGCTCTTCTCTGCTGCGTCGGCGGCTGGGTCCGCTTTGCCATCCTCTGGGCTGGGTCCATTGGGCCATTCCATCTTGGTTTGCACCTTGCATTCTTGAATTAAATTTTATTTTAGTGGTTTTTATTATTATTTTATAATAATAATACAATAATATAATAAATAATATAATATAATGTTATATTATATTATAATTTCAATATGTTATAATGTCTATATATATACTATAATATAATAATTATGATATTAATACTAATAATATATGAATATTTCTTGATATATTAATATGTTAATATTAATGATGTGTAATACAGTATATAGTAAAAATAAATAAATAAATAAATAAATAAATAATGTAGATTAGAATGTAGTTCAGCCTTTAGGTGCGGCCCTCCATAATATTTTTTGGCTCTCGTGTGGCCCCTTGGAAAAAATAATTGCCCACCCCTGGACTACACAAATGTAACAATGTTGTCTTGACACTGACAGCCTCCCGGGCCACATATAATGCCATGATGGGCCAGATTCAGCCCATGAGCCTTGCATTTAACACATAGGCTATGGATGCAACCTATGTTTCTATTGGAGCGAGATTAAAACAGCTGTGCCTCTTGGGATTTGTCTTGATAGTTTGAGAAAGCATTAGACGGATGAAGCAGTTGTGCTTCTCGAATATCTTGCATTCTTAAGTATAGCTCATGATCCTGGAAATGGCAGTAAAGGAACTGCAGGAAATTCAAAAGCACTGTTTGCATACCTACGTGGAGGATTAATTACAATTTTGATTGCTATGTACAGTATTATCTCTTGGTGTCGGACATATCAGAGGATTAGTGAAATTCTGAGCACCGCACACAGTAATGTCATTCCGTTTCAGCGACTGAACAGGACATGTTTGACCTACTTTTGCTTCATCCACCAGCTTAAGCCATGCAGTTACTTGTATTTTTTTAAAAAGAACTATATTTGAAATTTCCTAGGAATGTTTTATGGGGCAATACAAATATACAAATACATAACATTTCCTACCCAAAAAAATGTAAAATAATATATACAACCAATTCTTAGACCAATGTTTCTCAACCTTCCTAATGCCGCGACCCCTTAATACAGTTCCTCATGTGGTGGTGACCCCCAACCATAACATTATTTTCATTGCTACTTCGCAATTGTAATTTTGCTACTGTTATGAATCGTAATGTAAATATCGGATATGCAGGGAGTATTTTCATTCACTGGACGACATTTGGCACAAATACCCGATATGCCCAAATTTGAATACTGGGCGAGATTGATTTTGTCATTTGGGAGTTGGAGTTGCTGGGATTTATAGTTCACCTACAATTAAAGAGCATTCTGAACCCCACCAATGATGGAATTGAACCAAACAGCACATAGAATTCCCATGACCAATAGCAAATACTTTAAGGGTTTAGAGAGCATTGACCTTGAGTTTGGAAGTTGTAGTTCACCTACATCCAGAGAGCACTGTGAACTCGAACAACGGTGGATCTAGACCAAATTTGGCACGGATACTCGACATGCCTAAATGTGAACACTGGTGGAGTTTTGGGAAAATAGACATTATCGTTTGGGGGTTGGAGTTGCTGGGATTTATAGTTCACCTACAATCAAAGATCATTCTGACCCCCACCAGTGATGGAATTGAACCAAACAGCACATAGAATTCCCATGACCAATAGCAAATACTTTAAGGGTTTAGAGAGCATTGACCTTGAGTTTGGAAGTTGTAGTTCACCTACATCCAGAGAGCACTATGAACTCGAACAATGATGGATCTAGACCAAATTTGGCACGGATACTCGACATGCTTAAATGTGAACACTGGTGGAGTTTTGGGGAAATAGACCTTGTCGTTTGGGGATTGGAGTTGCTGGGATTTATAGTTCACCTACAATTAAAGAGCATTCTGAACCCCACCAGTGATGGAATTGAACCAAACAGCACATAGAATTCCCATGACCAATAGCAAATACTTTAAGGGTTTAGAGAGCATTGACCTTGAGTTTGGAAGTTGTAGTTCACCTACATCCAGAGAGCACTGTGAACTCGAACAATGATGGATCTAGACCAAATTTGGCACGGATACTCGACATGCTTAAATGTGAACACTGGTGGAGTTTTGGGAAAATAGACCTTGTCATTTGGGAGTTGGAGTTGCTGGGATTTATAGTTCACCTAAAATCAAAGAGTATTCTGAACATTATTAACAATAGAATTGGGCCAAACTTCATACACAGAACCCCATGACCAACAGAAAATACTGTTTTCTGATGGTCTTTGGCGACCCCTCTGACACCCACTCACGACCCACCCAGGTTGAGAAACGCTGACTTAGACAAAAGGAAAAGGAGAAAAAAAAACAGTACCTCAAGCTCGGTTTCTCTCCGATTAATATCATCTGTAGATTGATTCAACTTCTCTAGCTCTCCCTGGAAGAAAGCCAAAAAGAAGAACGAGAGCATGTTGAGAAATAAGACACTTACAGAGCCGGGAAAGAGTCGGGTTATTCAGTGTCATCTGGCCTTTCGCAGAGAGGCCCCAGCTGGAATGTTAAATGGAAACAGAAGGGTGGAAGGCATTTGAAAGCAAGGCTGAACTTTTGCAGCTTTAAGCCTTCTGTTGCAATCAGAGGAAAAAGACGCGGAGTTTGGACATCTTTTGAAGGTTACATCTGAATTCTGATCTCGTTCAAGTTCTAACATTATTTGACTTGAAGTTCTCCGTAGTACAGGTCATGTGTAGAGCTTGAAAGGGCTTTATTTTCCTGTGTTACACATCTCAAAGTGACGGAACCAAAGGCCCCTTCCACACATCGGAATAAAATCCCACATTATCCACTTTGAAATGGGATATATGGCAGTGTGGACTCAGATAACCCAGTTCAAAGCAGATATTGTGGGATTTCCTGCCTTGATATTCTGGTGGCCCTTCCACACAGCCCTATATCCCAGAATATCAAAGCAGGAAATCCCACGTTATCAGAGAGGACTTTGATAACCCAGTTCAAAGCAGATACTGTGGGATTTTCTACCTTGATATTCTGGGATATAGAGCTATGTGGAAGAGCCCCTAGAAAACAAAGTTGGCAATGTAAGCTTTCGTAGGCTAAGTCGACTTACTCAGTTTGAAAATAACCAAATCCCACTTTTCCAATTTTCAGTATTGTCCCCTTTTCTTCCCCACTTTTACATTTTATAATTATAATTATAATTATTATATATTATTTTATATATATATATATATATATATATATATATAAATTTATATATATATATAAATCTATCCTGCCACCATCTCCCTGAAGGGACTTGGGGCAGCTCACAAAAGCACTTCAAGGCACTGTATATAAAACATAAGCGTATGCAAGTTTTAAAATTAAACTCCAAAATTATTTGATTACATTTTAACTTATATCCTTCCAATAAGTTCGAGCGTGTACACATTATTTTTCCCCCTCCTCCCCTCATTTTATTCTAAAAGCTCCGCAAAATAGAAAAGTGTGAGTTCAAGATCTACTATTGTCAAAGGCTTTCATGGCCGGAATCACTGGATTGTTGTGAGTTTTCCAGTCTGCATGGCCTGGCTTTTCCGTTGTGCCTCTGAAGAGTGACCATCCCCTCCAGTTGTGTGGCCCCATCTTTAGTGTTCCCCTATGATGCATCCCCCCCATCCTAAACTGAAAGTCTGTCCCCACTTTTTCATTTTCCTGGCCCCCCTCAATTGTTATATCATACTCCTATCACGCCCAGAGTTTTTATCATTTTATCATGTTTACTTGGCCTGCCCATTTTATTTGGTCCCTGTGTGTGAATTTCTTGTGTCACTTCATTCGTTTTGTAATTGTATTATTATTATTATTATTTATTGTATTTTGTTTTGTATTTTGTATTTTACTGTGTTGTATTGTATTTTGGAATGGCTTGGTGCAGGCATGTAGCCAGGGGGGGCTAAGGGGGCTTCAGCCCCGAAATTCTCAGGGTGGTCCGCGAAAAGGCCTTACTGGTACATTATTTAAACTGTTATGTGCATTTAAATCATGATCTGATCACCATGCTCATTATATCCCACATTAATGGGGTTATTGGGATAACAATTCAAAAGGTTTGCTAGGGTAAACCCTCTTCCACCCAGTCTCAGCCCCGAACCAAACTCAGCCCCCCGAATCAAAATCCTGGCTACGGCCCTGGCTTGGTGTCATATTAGCCGCCCCAAGTCCCCATTGGGGAGATGGCGGCAGGGTATAAATAAATATTATTATTATGTGCCAGAAGCATTCTCTCCTGACATTTTGCCTGCATCTATGGCAGGCATCTTCAGAGGTTGCGAGGTGTGTTAGAAACTAGGAAAATGGGGTTTATATATCTGTGGAATCAGGGCCATAGCCAGGATTTTGTTTCGGGGAGGGCTGAGTTTGATTTGGGAGGGGCTGAGTCTGAGTAAGAGAGGGACTACCCTACCAAACCTTTTGTATTGTTATCCCAATAACCCCATGAATGTGGGATATAATCAGCATGGTGATAAAATCATGATATGAACAAACATAACAGTTTAAATAATGTACCAGTAAGGCCTTCTCGCGGACCACCCTGAGAATTTCGGGGGGCTGAAGCCCCCTTAGCCCCCCCTGGCTACATGCCTGTGTGGAATGTCCAGGGTGGGAGAAAGAACTCTTGTCTGTTTAAGGTAGGTGTGAATATTGCAACTGGCCACCTTGATTAGCATTTAATGGCCTATCAGTGTAAAGGTGTCGCTTCTTACTGCCTGTCAGACCACACAGAGAAGCCATTGAAATCCACAAGCATGTGGACAATTTCAACAGAAAGGAAGAAACTGACAGAATTTCAACAGAAAGGAAGAAACTGAGGCTGATCGCGGAAGCTCACGCCGCTCCTCGGATTTGAACCCGCAACCTTTTGGTCAGCAGCTCAGCGGTTTAACCTAGGGGCCGTTACATGCATTAATGCCTTGCAATGCCCCTGAGCTTTCACGACCCCTATTCCCAAGTATATCTCCTTTGGATGCAAGACAATGCACGCCTCTTCTGGATATGCATGCGCAAATACATGCGTGCCACCTTCAGATGTTCTTGTAGGGCGCCTTACAGACGTGGCATCTCTTTTGTCCTACTCTAACCTTCCCCGTCTTTGCGTTTCCAGCCCAACTCCACTTTGTAGTGCTGACAAACCAGGGCGAGGCGGCTGCTTCAGGCTGCAGGTTTCAAGCATTGTGACAAGCTGTGGGGGTGACATTTCCCACTGCTGTCCATGGAAGAGGCATTGGTGGGGCTTGCTGCTCTCTAAGTGGATCTACACCAGGCCTGGGCCAACCTGGGCCCTCCAGGTGTTTTGGACTTAGGCTCCCACCATCCCTAACACTTGGAGGGGCTTCCTTTCCCGAACCCCAGAAAGAGAGAGGAAGAATGGGGGAGAAGGGAGACGCCCCCAAGGAAGCAGCCAGGGCTGGAAGAAAGGGGAGGCTCATCCAAAGCCTGGCACTGCTGCAAAAACACACCCAGCAAGCAGCCATGGGGGAAGGAAGGAAGGGGCGCCTTCAGGGGTCCTTCTGCAGTCCCTCCCCTCTCCCCTTTACCTGGATCCGGGGGTCCACTTCTTCCTCCGCCTCCTGCTTTCCCTGCTGCTGCTCGCCCTCCTCCGCCTTGTTCTTCCTGGCGCCCGGCTCCATGCCGGCTACAAGAGGCTAGGAAAGGGGTCTTTCTCCCCCCAAACCCGCTCCTTTGGCAGAACAAGCGCTCTGCCACGCTCTCCCTGCCTCTCCTTCCCCCTTCTGTCTCTCCTTTGCGGTGCTGCTTGCGCTTCCCGCTCCTCGCCGCTAGGGGCCGCTAAGGAAAGGAAAAAGAAGAAGGCAGGCAGGCAGAGGAACTAAGCCTCGCCCTTGGGCTGCGGCTGCTCTTGCTGTCGCCTGGTCTACCTTCTGCATTCGCCTCTTTCCCTGACTGCTCAGGGAAACTTAATGTGCTGTGTTTTTATGACTGTATATATGACAACCTTCCTAATGCCACGACTCCTTAATACAGTTCCTCATGTTGTGGTGACCCCCAACCATAACATTATTTTCGTTGCTACTTCATGGGCAATGATCTTGAGTTTTTGGAGTTGTAGTTCACCTACATCCAGAGAGCACTGTGGACTCAAATAATGAAGGATCTAGACCAGGGGTGCTCACACTTTTTCAGCATGGGAACTACTGATTAAAAAACCAAGTCCCAAAGATCACCTACCCAGAAATGTTAAACGTATAACTATTTTCTTATATATTTATTTATATTTATTCATTTTTATGTACCGCTCCTTCCAGCAGGCTCGGGGCAGTTTACATAAAATGAAGTTATAAAACATCAACATTTCAATTTAATAACAATATAAAACAGAGCATAAAAATACATCCAACCACCCCATTTCTCCCACACTGCCATATTACCACACATATTATCAGCCAGAAAGTAAGAAGAGAGGCTTTTGAACTGCAAGGCCATTTAATACTCAGCAAGGTAAACAAAGGGACATGCAAAAATACATCCAACCACCCCATTTCTCCCACATTTCCATATTCCCCAACATATTTTTCTCAAGGAACAAAGCAAGCAGAGAGGCTTTGGAGCTAAAAGGCCATTTTTAAACATTAAAAATAAACAAAGAGACATGCCACAGAACAATCAAGCACCCACCCCCAAGTAAAAACACCGACCTTTGAGATGCGGTAAGGAAATGACCCCAAAGCGTCCTTCTACTCCTCCTCCGTCATTGCTCCTATTTCCACGCCGCCAGCATGCGTGCCGCCTCCAAGAGCTCACGAGATGTCCGAGAGGCAAAATGGGCGCTTCAGCCATGCATCGCGTCATCCAGGCCCGCCTGCTTTGGTCTCCTACGACTCTGAGTGGCTAGAGAAGGACGGAGGGAGGAGGAGGAATCCAAAAGAGGGGGCCCATTCTGCCTCTTGGACTCTGGAGCTTTTGGAGGCGGCACGCGAGCAGGGAGCGGGGAGGAGCAATGACGGAGGACTTCTTTGCAGCATGCAGGGGCGCGTGAAGAGGACCAACTGCAAAAAACCTGGTCAGGGGCCTCAAGATCACCAGGATGAGGCCCAAAGATCACCCTGGTGATCCCGATCACCATTCTGAGCACCCCTGATCTAGACCAGGGGTGGGCAATTTTTTTTTTCCCAAGGGGCCACACAAGAGCCAAAAAATATTATGGAGGGCCGCACCTAAAGGCTGAACTACAGTCTAATCTACATTATTTATTTATTTATTTATTTACACATCATTAATATTAACATATTAATATATCAAGAAATATTCATATATTATAAGTATTAATATCATAAGTATTATATTATAGTATATATATAGACATATTGAAATTATTATAGAATATAACATATTATTTACTAGCTGCACCCGGCACGCGTTGCTGTGCCCTATTTAGGAGATGCGAGAAAGTCTGAGTATGTAAGGGTTGGAAATGATGTTACTTATGGTCTTGGTGGGGTCATGTAGGCATGAATTGCGCACTTTCTATGTGTGCTCTAAATGATGTCATCTGGAAGCATGAGTTGTATTGTCTTATATAGTGGAGGAAGTGTTTTGATTCTGGAGTGTGTCCACTCAGCAAAGTCTGTAGTGGTTGTGGAGGAGTGGCAAGTGGTGGTAGAGAGACTTTACCGGCTAGGCAGCACATTCCTGGTGTTTCTGCTGTGTATTTCAGAGCTTTGCAGTGTGTGCAGATGTGCGTTAGGGTGCCAATGTCGGCCTCTGGCGCCATGCTGTAGTCTTCTGCAGCGTTGTATCTGAAGGCTAGGCGGTGGAATTGGTTGTGGTGTTTTTGAAGTTTGTTTTCTGTGTTGCGACGTCGTGTTTCTGCGCTCCTTGCGCGCTGCTGTTGTGTTGCATTTCTGCATCTTTGTTGTTCCTGGCTGCGCTTCTTCTTGTTGTGCAGTTCTTTGCATTTGGTTCTCAGCTGTGCGTCATGCAGTGACCTGTTGTCAGGGGCGGCCCCAGCGATTCCGCCACCTACGCGGTCGCGTAGAGCGTCATCGGCTGGGAGGGGCACCACCGGCTGGGAGGGGCGCCGCCGCGCCAACTCCGCGCCCCACCGCCGCCGCACTGCCCTGCGCCGCTGCCGTTTCCGCACACGCAGAAGCACCTACAGGCGCTATAGTGCCTGTAGACGTTTCTACGCACGCGCGAACGTTCGCAAGACGCACACTCCCCCCACGCATGCGCTGGCTCCAAAGCGGCAGGTGCGCTTGGGAGCGCGTGTGCGTGCATGTGCGCAGGATGTTCGTCGCGGCGCAGAAACATCTACAGGCGCTATAGCGCCTGTAGGTGCTGCGCGTGCGCAGCGCCGGGCGGCGCAGGGAGGCATGCGCAGAAAGGTGTGCTGCGGAGGTGTGCCGCGGCCGATGGGGCCGGTTGTGGCGGCGGCGGTGTGGGCGTGGCGGCGGCGGTGAGTGATGCGGCGGGGGGGACTAAAATTTTCTTCGCATACCCCCCCCAAATTAGGTCGGGCCGCCCCTGCCTGTTGTCTGTGTCTCTGCTGCGCAGTGTGTTTCTGTTCTGCCGTTTGTTCTGCCCTTTTTTTGTTTGATGTATGTAGCGTTGCGAGTGTGTCGTCCGATGCTGTTATTTTTAGAAGGCATGGCTTGTCTTTTGGATCAGTTTCTGTCTGTGTGGAAGGAAGGAATGGTTTTTGTTTGTGGTGGTGGTAGGTGTTGTGTGTACGGGGTCCTGTAAGGTTGGTGGGATGGGTTGTGATTGGAAGTTGTGTTGTGTTGTGTGGGTAGGAATTGCTGGAGAATTGCTCCCTCATAGAGTTTGGTTTTGACAGTTTAACCCTCAAACACCAACTGACAACTTAAATCTCTCAGCATTCTATTCTAGCCTTGGATGGCTCTGGCCAGCGTTGCTATGGTTACTCATCCTCCCTGCATTTTGTGTGGGCCGGTGTCGGCCAATGGCATTCGCTGGCAGCCACGGAGGATGCTGGGAAATGTAGGGGTTTTTTTACTCATTGTTTTGGGGGCCTTTTAGGTTTTGGGGGGGAAAGTTTCTTTGCTACAAACGTACCTTGCTTGAGGCCTATTTCTGTTGGCAAGTTTTGTGTTTCTGCGTTGTAAGGTTTCTCTGTTTGGGATAGTCGTTCCATGACGGGAACCCCTTTATATAATAGATTATATTATTATATTATTATTATAAAATTATTATAAAATAATAATAAAAACCACTAAAATAAAATGAAATTCAAGAAGACAAGGTGCGAACCAAGATAGAGGCTGACATCCTCAAGAGAGGAAGGATCCCAAGATGGAATGGCCCAATGGACCCAGCCCTGAGGATGACAAAGCGGACCCAGCCGCCGCCGCAGCAGAGCAGAGCAGCAGGCGATCGAAGGCTGCAGGCCTCTGCCCGCTCTCGCCCCCAGCCATTCCCCAGCTGATCAGCCTGCCATGGAGTTCCTGCCATCCCGGGAGGCGATCCGGGCCTGCAGCGGAAGCAGTCGATGACCTGAGGCGGCTGATCGCCCTGGCGACCCGGAAAAGGATCAAGTCTTCCGGGTCGCCAGGGCGATCAGCCGCCGCAGGTCGCCGACTGCTCCCGCTGCAGGCCTGGATTGCCTCCCGGGATGACAGGCACTCCAAAGCTGCCGCTTCTCCAATTGTTCTCCGGAGAGGCAGGCTGTCTGCCGACGCAGGCCCCACAGCCCGCGATGGGATGGTGACAGCAGCACCCCTTCCTCATGGCCCCGCCCCCGATGCCCTTCTCCCGCGGGCCGTGTGTTGCCCAGGTCTGATCTAGACCAAACTTGGCACGAATACTCCATATGCCCAAATATGAACACAGATGAAGCTTGGGGAAAATAGATGTTGACATTTCAGAGTTATAGTTACTGGGATTTATAGTTCACCTACAATCAAAGAGCATTCTGAACTCCACCAATAATGGAATTGAACCAAGCTTGGCACACAGGACTCCCAGGACCAACAGAAAATACTCGAAGGGTTTGGTGGGCAATGATCTTGAGTTTTGGAGTTGTAGTTCACCAACATCCAGAGAACACTGTGGATTCAAACAATGATGGATCTGGATCAAACTTGGCACCGATGCACAATATGCCCAAATGTGAACACTGTTGGAGTTTGGGGGGAAATAGAGCTTAACATTTGGGAGTTATAATTGCTGGGATTTATAGTTCACCTACAATCAAAGAACATTCTTAACTCCACCAACAATGAAGTTGAACCAAACTTGGCACACAGAACTCCCATGACCAACAGAAAATATTAGAAGGGTTTGGTGGGCAATGATCTTGAGTTTTGGAGTTGTAGCTCACCTGCATCCAGAGAACACTGTGGATTCAAATAATGATGGATCTGGATCAAACTTGGCACAGATACTCAAAATTCCCAAATGTGAACACTGTTGGAGATTGGGGGAAATAAAGCTTAACATTTGGGAGTTGTAATTGCTGGGGTATATAGTTCACCTACAATCAAAGAGCATTCTGAACCCCACCAAGGAAAGAATTGGGCCAAACTTCCCGCACAGAACCCCCATGACCAACGGAAAATACTGGAAGGATTTGGGAAAAATTGACAGTGATAACAGATTTTCTGATGGTCTTTGGTGATCCCTCTGACACCCCCACACAACCTCCCCCAAAGGGTCCCGACCCCCAGGTTGAGAAACACTGGTATATGGCACTGAATATTTGCCTTTGTATTGGAAGCTCCCCTGAGTCCCTTCGGGGAGAGAGGGTGGGTTAGAAATTTATTATTATTATTATTATTATTAAGGAGGCCCTTGGCTTTGTCCTGTTTTTTATGTGGCTCTCTCCCGATGCTGTATGATGACAACTCCTGTTTTCTTCATCATTTAATCACTATTCCCAAAGCTGGGAGTTGTGATACAGTACATCTTGGACAGATGAAACAGTTTGCTCTGTTTAATGATCCGAAGAATGGGGTTTGGATTGAGATACAAGGCTTGTGTGTATGATGCCTGGCTTTAAAATGTATTCGAATTCTGAACCACATGGGCATAGTATAGTTTTAGTCAGGCCTATTTTGATATTTTGGAATTCCCATTATCCCCAGCCTTCATAGCAGAGAACACTATCTAACAAAATCTGGAGAAAAAAAATCTATTCCTGGTTTGAAAATGTTATTTCCTGTTTAAATGTTGGGCAATTACTTTGAAAGTAGTTGTTATACTCCAGAAACTTTTTTTGCGGCTGTCATAAACTATGTTGAATTGGTTGAGACTATACAAGAAATTCATGGAAAAAATATATATCAAAATGTGCTGCTGGATGTCCCATTAAAAAAAATTATTTATTTATTATCCCGCTTTTTTTTCTCATGGGTGGGACTTAAATCGTTGTTTTGTTGTAAAGCTACTACTTCCAGGATTCCATAAGGCGGTGCTATGGTAGTTAAAGTGATATCAAACTGTATTAATTTGCACTGCAAATACATCCTGGGTCCACTTTTTCAGGTGCATGAGATCATGTAGATCATAAAAGCATGTCTCGGCGAACAAAGATTCTTAGGAAGGACTCATCTCATGCTTTTTACAAGCGTGTTGATGACTAAAAAGGCCAATCTGAGATAGGCAAGTTCGGTTGCAGAAAGCACAGCAGAAAGTCTCCTTGGGTGATGTTGTTTCTAAGTTGCAGTTCTTTCTGCATTGTCGTTACTCTTCGAGACCCATTCAGCGGGTCTTCTCGAAAGAGGTCGCAGCATTGTGGATAGCGCATCTTCATGCCTCCCGATGTGAGGCCGAGCCTGAGATGTTGTTTCAGGGAGTCCTTATATCTCTTTTGGGGGGCGCCTCTCTTGCGCTGACCCGTGGCGAGTTCTTTGGGAGGCGGTGGTCCTCCATCCTAGAGACGTGCCCTGCGCAGCGCAGCTGTGTTCTCAATAGCATGGCCTCAATGCTGGTGATCCCTGCTTGCTCAAGACAGCAACATTAGTCACATAGTCGGTCCAGTGTATAATTAGGATTGTGCGAAGACAGCACTGATGAAAGCATTCGAGGAGTCGTAGGTGTTGGCGATAAGTGACCCATGTTTCAGACCCATATAGGAGAATAGACAATACGATAGCTCTGTGCACACTGATTTTGGTGCTTTGCCTCAGGTGCTTGTTGCTCCAGACTAAGAACATAAGAACATAAGAAGAGCCATGCTGAATCGGGCCTCAGCCCATCTAGTCCAGCATTCTGTGTCATACAGTGGCCCACTAGTTGTACACGGGGATCTCTAGCAGAAAGGAGGGCAAAACCCTCACCTGCTCCCGACCCCCACAACCAGTACCCAGGGAAATCCTGCCTACCTCAACCAACACAGAGGTGGCACTTGGATGTCCATTTCAGTAACTACTGATTCCCTTGGTATCCATGAATCTGTCTAATCCTGCCTTGAAGCTGTCCAGGCTGAAAGCTGTCACAACCTCCTCTGGAAGTGAGTTCCATAACCCAATGACCCTCTGGGTGAAGAAATATTTCCCTTTATTAGTCCTAACTTTCCTACCTTGGAGCTTTAGGGAGTGCCCCCTAGTCCTAGTGTTGGGTGACAGAGAAAATATTTTTTCTTTATTCACCTTTTCTATCCCATGCATGATTTTATACACTTGGATCAAGTCACCTCTTAAACGCCGTCTTTCAAGGCTGAAAAGACCAAGGCGTTGCAACCTGATTTCATAAGGGATCTGCTCCATCCCTTGGATCATTTTTGTTGCCCTTCTTTGTACCTTTTCCAGTTCCGTTATATCCTTCTTGAGGTGCGGTGACCAGAATTGTACACAGTACTCCAGATGTGGCCTCACCATAGATTTGTAGAGAGGCAATACAACATTTGCCGACCTATTTTCGATTCCCTTCCTGATCATGCCAAGCATAGAATTTGCTTTTTCGCTGCTGCAGCGCACTGGGTTGACATCTTCATTGAGCTGTCCACCAAAACCCCAAGATCCCTTTCCTGGTTTGTCTCAGAAAGCTTTGATCCCATCAGTTGATAAGTGTATTTGGGGTTCTTTGCCCCGATGTGCATGACTTTACACTTGTTTAGGTTAAAATGCATTTGCCACTTTGTTGCCCATTCACTCAATTTCGAGAGATCTTTCTGGAGCTCTTTACAGTCAGTTTCATTTTTAACTACCCTGCAGTGTCATCTGCAAACTTTGCTACCTCACTATTTACTTCTACATCCAGATCATTTATGAATAAATTAAAAAGTAATGGTCCTAAAACTGAACCTTGGGGTACGCCACTTCTCACCTCTTTCCATCCAGAGAAGTGTCCATTTATTACCACCCTTTGTTTCCTACAGTTTAGCCAGGTTCCAATCCAGGACAAGACCTGTCCCCTGATTCCATGGCTGAAGAGCTTATTTAGGAGCCTTTGGTGGGGACTTTGTCAAAAGTCTTTTGAAAGTCAAGGTAAACAATATCGACTGGGTCCCCTTTATCTATGTGTTTATTTGCACCCTCAAAGAATTCTATCAAGTTAGTAAGACATGATTTGCCTTTGCAGAAACCATGTTGATTTTCCTTCAGCAATGCCTGTTCTTCTATGTGCTTAGTAATTTTTCTTTAATAATGGTTTCCATCACTTTGCCTGGAACTGAGGTTAGACTAACTGGCCTATAATTTCCTGGATCACCCCTGGATCCTTTCTTGAAGATCGGAGTTACATTTGCCTCCCTCCAGTCCTCGGGTACAGTGCCTGATCTTAGAGAAACTCTTTTGTGAAGCCTTCCAAATACACTATATGACTTTGCTAATCTGTGATCTATCTCTTTGTCAATCTTGACCTCTGAAGAGATGAAGCTTCCCAGGTAGGTGAACTGCTGAACGGACTTAAGCACAGATTTGCTTATGCTGACGTGGGGATGATGGTGTTCTTCCTGTGGTGCAGGCTGGTAGAGGACTTCCGTTTTCTCAAGGCTGACTTCCAGCCCAAACAGCTCTGCAGCTGCTGCAAAGCAGGATGTTAGGCGCTGCAGGGCTGCTTCTGAATGGGTGACAAGGGCAGCATTGTCAGCAAAAAGCTGCTCATGGACTAGATAGTTTAGAGTCTTAGTGCGAGCCCTCATAAAAGCATGTATGGTGGAGATATACAACAAACAGGTTGAGCTGTTGATAAAAGGATGACTTTGGAAGTCCAAAACACCTGGAGGGCTGAAGTTTGCCCAAGCCTACTCTACAATGTATTTTCAGAGGATTAACAATATGCTAAATGTGTTCAGTGCGGATTTGTTAATGTGAGGCTACAAAGTGTGTACACAGAAAAATAAGCCCCAAGAACATTAAAACAGATTACAACTTCCAGCATTCCTATGAGCTATGCTAGGTAAAACTGCTGGGGGTTGCAGTCCATCATCGTCGAGCGGGTCACGTGACTTTCATCCCTGCTTGAATAAGATGCATTCTCAGGTAAAGAAGAACAGTACCGCAACCCATTGTTTATTTTTGAAGGATAACATTAATCTGGATCACGGAATCATGAAGCAGATGGTGCAGCCACATTTTTCACTTGCACAGAGATAGAGATGGCTCTTCTGCCTTCAAAACAAAGTGTAAACCCAATCTGACTAGACCAAAAGGCAAGGCACTTACACTGTAAATCTATCATTTGGGGACAGTGAGTGCATCTGCACTGTAGAATTTACGGGGGCTACAACTCC
This sequence comes from Anolis apletophallus, assembly GCA_030556195.1. Lineage (NCBI taxonomy): Eukaryota > Metazoa > Chordata > Lepidosauria > Squamata > Anolidae > Anolis > Anolis apletophallus. The sequence continues at coordinate 64,882,536 of JARBWK010000008.1, read as the reverse complement.
TAGCACTAAGCCATTACAGTTAAAGTGGCATCGAACTGCATGAATTCTACAGTGGAGAATCCATGTTTCACAAAATTCCTCCAGAAGCTCATGGTGATTTTCAAGGCTTGGAAGAATTCTTTTTGGATGACAATGCCCAGTATCTTCCACTGGCCATGCTTGATAGGGAATTCTGGAAGTTGTAACTTCTAAATTAACTGTGAGTTGAGGAATACAGGGAGTTGACATCCCAATAGTAGCATCTCCTAGCTTTACTAGACTACTGCAACGCTCTCTACGTGGGATTGCCTCTGAAGACTGTCCGGAAACTGCAATTAGTCCAACACTCGGCAGCCAGGTTACTAACAGGAGCGGGGTACAGGGAGCATACAACTCCCTTGTTGCGCCAGCGCCACTGGCTGCCAATTAGTTTCCGAGCACAATTCAAAGTGCTGGTTTTAACCTACAAAACCCTATACGGTTCCGGCCCAGTTTACTTGTCCGAACGGATTCTCCCCTATGAACCATCAAGGGCATTAAGATCCTCCGGAGAGGCCCTGCTCTCGATCCCGCCATCTTCGCAAGTGCATCTGGTGGGAACGAGAGTTGAGGCCTTCTTTGCTGTGGCCCCTTGGCTGTGGAACTCCCTCCCAAGCGATGTTAGATCTGCCCCCTTTCTGTTGTCCTTCAGGAGGCGAGTGAAGACTTGGATGTGGAATGAGGCCTTCCCAGAATAAACTGAGATTGATTTCAATCTGAAATGGGTGACCACTTTTATAGACCGAATTGAATGTGGTTTTAATGGCAATGTGTTTTAATGTATCTCTGTTTTTATGTATTTTAATATGCTGTTTTAAGATGTTTTAAATTTGTATGGCATTGAATTTTGCTATAAGTCGGTCTGAGTCCCTCCTTGGAGGTGAAAAGGTTGGGGTACAAAAATTTTAAATAAATAAAATAAATACTATTGAACTGGTTCTTTTATTGTCCCTTTAACAGCCATTAGAAGATGGTTCACAATGCTATTTTTGCTCCTCTCCCAGCCTGAATATTTCCCCAGTTCATTTGTTGTCAGCAGTGGTGTAGTGGATACTGGGGCCACAAAAACCAGAGCTCTGAGACTAGGGATTAGCCAAAATATTTGTTTATCAGCCAAATCACCACTTCCCGTCCCTATTCCCTCTGAGTGTCACCACAATCCCACAGTAATGGAGTAATAGAAAGGTGGAGTGTATATTATCGCAAATGATATTTCTTAAGCAATGGGTATGGGCTGCCCTGGCCTTCCAGTTATTTTGGACTAGAGCTCTTCAATTCTCTGTTGTAAGCACATAATAATAAAATGGTCAGATCCCAGAGTATTTTGAGGAGGCTTGGTCTTTTTAAAAGACTTCCTTTAGAATAATAGAATCATGGAATTGGAAGAGACCTCATGGGCCATCCAGTCCAGCCCCCTGCCAAGAAGCAGGAAAATCGCATTCAAAGTACCCCCGACAGATGGCCATCCAGTCTCTGTTTAACAGCCTCAAAAGAAGGAGCCTCTTCTGGAGCAGAAAGTTTCACTGCTGAACAGCTCTCACAGTCAGGAAGTTCGTCCTAATGTTCAGATGGAATCTCCTTTCCTGTAGTTTGAAGCCATAGCTCCACGTCCTAGTCTCCAGGGCAGCAGAAAACAAGCCTGCTCCCTTCTCCCCAGGCATGTAGCCAGGGGGGGGGGCTAAGGGGGCTTCAGCCCTCCCCGAAATTCTCAGGAGGTCCACGAAAAGGCCTTACTGGTACATTATTTAAACTGTTATGTTTATTCATATCATGATCTGATCACCATGCTCATTATATCCCACATTAATGGGGTTATTGGGATAACAATAAAAAGGTTTGCTAGGGTAGACCCTCTTCCACCCAGTCTCAGCCCCGAACCAAACTCACCCCCGAATCAAAATCCTGGCTACGGCCCTGTTTCTCCCTATGACTTCCTCTCAATATTTATACATGGCCATCATGTTTCCTCTCAGCCTTCTCTTCTGCAGGCTAAACATGCCCAACTCTTTAAGCTGCTCCTCACGGGGCTTGTTCTCCAGACCCTTGATTATTTTGGCCACCCTCCTCAGGACCCATTCCAGCTTGTCAACATCTCTCTTAAATTGTGGTGCCCAGAATTGGACACAGTATTCCAGGTGTGGTGTCACGATCACCGACTTAGAACTGCCCCTTTAACACACACACGGAGACGTAGCAAAGGCTAACTAATTTATTGAGTATATAAAAACAGTTTAAAAGGTAAATAGTCCAATAATATGCAAGTGTTCAAAGTATAAAGCAGTAGTCCAAAGTTCCGAGCAAATAGCTTGAAGGTGGTAAGGCTCCCGCAAACCAATGCGGATCAGGAACAGGGCAAGGTTTCGCAATCCAATGCGAATCAAGAAACAGGCGAGGTGCCGCAAACCACTGCGGCTCAGGAAACAAGGCAAAGGCAAGGGAAAACTTGATGACCACTGTTGGCTTGTGGTCCCACTCGCTTCGCGCCCTATTCAGTATAGACGTGGCCGGAGAACTGAGGATCAGTTCCACGGGGCCGTTTTAATCCCTCGGCCGGGCCCCCGACGATCTAGGCCCCCGCGCCCAGTCTCTACTTTCCGAACGGTGACGGTCTAGGGACAGATGCCAGCTCCTCCTGCCTCCTCTATGTCCCTGCCTGTTATGAGAACGGCCCCGCCTTTCCAGCCTAGTATCGCTATCTTCCTGAGAAGCAGCCTCCCCGAAGTTTCCCAGCCGCTAGCCTCCATCTGCTGCTCGGCCAGCTCCCTGGGAACCTCGGCCATTTGGGAATTCATAACTATCTCCGCTATCTGCTTCGCTGCCTCCCATCTCCACCTGTCCGCCTCCTTCCCGGGGAGAATGCTCCCATTCAAGATCCCAGGCTAAACTCTCGGCAGGTGGACTGGGCAAAGGCACGGCTGACCAATCTTGCTCTGGGCCTTCCAACACATCCTCCGAGTCCCTTTCAGCCTGTGCGGGTCCCCAGGCCAACGGGACCCCGGTGCTGCCCCTCCCCGTGGCACGGGGCGGGCCCATGGTGCTACACTATCCCCCTCAGGGCCCCCTGGGCCGCCCCCCGGGGGCTTGGGCTTGTCAGGGTAGTTGCGGAAGCGAGCCACCAACTCCGGGCGTGAACATCTCGAGCCTTGACCCAAGCACGTTCTCCGGGCCAAAGCCCTTCCAGTCAATAAAGTACTCCAACTTCCTGTAACGGAGGCGGGCATCCAAGATGTCCTGCACTCGACCTCCTACCCGCCTCCCGCATCACAGGGGGGGAGGAGGCGGCTAAGGCCACGCCAGGCCACCCCCTTCGCTGGCGGAGCAAACGAACGATGAAACACCGGGTGGAGCTTCATGTCCGCTGGGAGTTGTAGTTTGAAGGAAACAGGCCCCACCTTCTCCAAAACCTTTAGGGACCCAAAATCTCGCGCCCAACTTGCGGCTGGGTCGCTGGGTGGGCAAATTCTTGTGGACAGCCAAACTTTTTATCCCCACAAGGATGTCAGGACCTTCCTGGCGCCGCCGATCAGCCATCCGCTTGTAGTCAGCCGCCTGGTCCAATTGAGTACATAGCAAGTCTTGGAGTGCAGTGAGCTCAAGCCAATCCTTAGCCTCTGAAACATCTCCGGACGG